>CM061171.1:4830277-6080277 GCA_030763345.1 Mythimna separata | reverse complement strand
CATGGGGGGCATTTTGTCCCCTAACGTATCTTTCGCCTTTATAATATTAGTGTGTTGAGCTTTAAAGTAACCTAACATAGTCATAATTTAATAATTATCAACTAAATTAACTTTATTCTTTTCTTCCTTTCCTTTTTCTATTTTCTTTCTTTCCTTCTTCCTATTTTCTTTCCTTCCTTCCTTTTTACTTGTTTTATTTCATGATTTTTTTCTATCTCGGTATCTGATCAAAAACGTCCTCTACGAATCGACATACGACTTCAAATCCTGCCCACCCACCTAAACCTTGAGGAAGTAACAAGTGTCACCGATTCAGGTGTCAACTTACAAACAAACACACACACATATAAACAAACTTTCGCCTTGATAAATGAGTGTGACCAGCTTTAAAGTTTACCACAGTGAAATAGTACCTAATAAGCCATCATTTAATAATTTATCAAATAAGTTCATTTTCTTTCTTTCGTTCCTTTTTTATTTCCTTCCTTCTTTCTTTAAATATTCTTTCCTTCTTTCTTTTTGGTATCCTTCCTTCATTCTTTCAATTTTTATTTCCTTCTTTCTTTCTATTACGACATCTGATTGAAAAACATCCTTCACAAATTAACATACGACTTGCAATCCTGCCCACCCACCTAAACCTTGAGTAAGTAACAAATGTCGCCGGTTCGCAACTTCGCGGGTCCGGGCCCGCAAACCAGTTGACGATATTCTAATAAGCCGGCCGCGGTAAACGTAGCGGTACTGGCCACAAGGGTGTTGGCCAAGGAATGTGTAGCTCTTGCAAACTGAATGTGAGCTGTGGACCTGCTTTTTGCTAAAGCGAGGCTAAACACGAGTAAGTAAAGGTAAATTAAGCTTTGGGTTTACTGAAAAAGAATGTCTTAATTCATGAATCCCCGACCGGTCTCATGCGACCGCGCTGTTATTGTCTTACTATTGTGTCTCGTTTCGCGCTTATGTGATAGGTTAATACAGTTCTATGATCCAAGGAGTTTATTGAAATCAAAGATTGTTTCAAAGAGTAACTGCTTTGATGATTTCTTACTAAAAAATCTTAGATGCATGCGAAATGGTTCAGAATAGTTTCTGTTGCAACGCAAAGGATAACTAAAGGTATACCGGAAAGGTAGGTTTTAGTCAGTACAAGTCTGTACTCCCTTTCACTCCACTCAGAGAGGAGTTATTTAATTTCACATCTCAAAAAAAGTGGTACTGGGTAGAAGGGTGTTGGCCAAGGAATCTGTAGGTCTTGTAAGTTGTAGACCAGCTTTTGGCTAAATCGAGGCTAAGTTAAGATGTAGGTTCGCTGGAAAAGTACATATACCGTTCTTTAAGTTTGAATCAAAGACTGCTGCACTGCAAAAGAGTAAGGGCCTGTTTCACAATGTCCGAGTAGGCACTACTCACTGAATAAATTCAAAAATTTGACAGAATTTGTATGAAATTATCTGTCAAGTAAGATACTCGAAACTTAATCATAGGTGGTGAAATAGGCCCTTAGAATTAGTTGCCACTTGCGATTCAGAAATCGGCAAGGGGCAACTGAAAGTATACAGGTGGGATTTAGTTTGTAAAAGTTTGAAACTTCACCTAGAGTGGAAGGAGTGATGATTTTACAGCATAAAAAAAATCTACGAAAAAGACTAATGTCCTGAAGGCTTAAGTCGATTTACAGGACCTCTCGACTCATTCATCATCGCAACCAAAAAATTTAGTAAAAAATTGAAGGAATGAAGAAGTATCTTGAATTGTATAAAGTCCAATCTTACAATAAACAGTTTTCTATTTTTATAGCTGACACGATATGGTATGAATTGTCAAATGCGTCAACGTTAAATAGTCATTAAGATTTTTGTTTTTTTTTTTTACTGTTCCACACAAAAAACAAAAAATAAGAATGAAACTTATCCTGAGAATCACAAACACAACCAAAAAAAAAAAAACAAGGAAATAGGTACAGCTGTTCACGATGACGTGACCAATAGAAATAGGGACACATTTTTATATGTAGATATTTACCATCATAAAGCTTTGTGTGCCCGTGGCTTGTTGTTTCGCGACACAAGTTACAATTCAGACGTTTTATTTTTGTTTCTGTGTAATGGACAAAAAGGGAGGGACAGGCAAACAAAGGCAGAAGTATGGTGTGTAAATATACCTCGTATTTAGTCAAACTCTTTTGTATTGTTCAAATAAACATATAAATTTGGAAATGCTGCCAGTCTTTTCGGCAGTACACAGCGATATGGAGGAATTTTCGATGCCATATTTTGGACAAGTTTTCTGGTAGGCAGCCGCTCCTCGTAAAATACTGGTATTCAGCTAAATTCGGCTTGACTGGGAGCCGACCCCAACATAATTGGGAAAAGGCTAGGTAGATGATAATGATTTTGGACTAATTTTAGTTCTACATAGTTTAGCATTTAAAACAAAAACTTTGCTCCCCTCTAGGTACTCCTGTCACAAGACACTCAGACCCAGATCTACCTCAGACAGACAAAAAGAATGTACCATGCTAGAATCTAAAAATATTTTATGTACCTAGCTACATTTTAAACTGGTTTCTGCAAGCGGAATTATCCGCGTGAAAGTAGCAAATTATATTCCCGGGATACGAAGAAAATATCCAAAGTTCTATTCTAGGACATTCCAGGAAATTCCGTTCATATCCGTTCAACAATTTCAACGTGAAGGAGAAAAGCCTCAGATACATTAAAGGGTTCTCTTGAGAGTTCTCAATAATGTCAATTGTCCAACGACATGTCGCACCTTTAACATTTGAATCCCCGACCGGTCCTATGAGACCGCGCTGTTATTGTTTTACTATTGTGTCTCGTTTCGCAGGTATCTGAGTAATTAAAGTAAAACCGTTACTAAACCAAATTATGAATTTTTATAGGGCAGCCAATATTAGATAATAGTCACTTTTATTTCTTGGTATTGATACCTTAAATCATGACAATTTTCGTTTAGTAACAGTTTTATTTTAAAGGTGTGATGTGCTACATGAGTAAATGCGATACTGCGATAAGACCGTCATTAATTGTACCCATGTATTTAAGTTTTTGTATAAACTTTTAGTGAACAATAAAGTTTTTCTTTTCTATTCTACGGGGCAACGTTGAAGCGTCACTTAGATTGAGCGTTGCACGTCATATTGCAAGACATTCTGTCCCCTAATACACAGGGTTTAAGGGATAGCCCTCCGCAAACTTTAAGGGCTTGCTCAGTAGACGAATCTGCACATCCTCCCCCAATTTTTTTTTTCAGGAAACGAAAAAAAAATTCAGCGGCGCCTCTACATACAAAATTATAAATTTTATCGGACAGTTTGTATAGAGAAACCGATTCTTTTTTCGTTTCCTCGTTGTATCTGAAGTTTTATATTGTCAAGTCCTAACTAATATTATAAATGTGAAAGTGCAGATGTTTGTTACTTAATCACGCAAAAACGGGTGAACGGATTTGGATGAAATTTGTCATGCATATGGCCTTTGAAATGGAAAAGAACATAGGCTGAGCATATCTTTTATCCTGATTCTTTTTTCTTAAACTTATGTCCTCGCAGACGAAGTCGCGGGTAGAAGCTAGTATAGAATTTATAAACAAACTTTCGCCTTTACAACATTTGTATGACAAGCTTTGAAGCCCACCATAAAAACGTTGAATCAAAAACATTTCTAGACAGCAGACATCACTTAAAAACAAATAAAGCTCGTTGTACGGTTGTTAAAGCTAGCAAATATCACATTACAGTTAATAAGTGCTGGTAAAAGCTCCGTAGAAAGCGCGCAACTTTCTCCAGCAACTTGTTTGTGCAGACCTGTTGCTAGCTGTACTTCAATCTAGACTTAGATCGGCGTGTGGTGGGTGGTAGGGCGACTTGACATTATGTTGGTAAGCTGATGATTCAAAATTTGGATTGTTGAGGATGATGAGTTGATTTTCTTAGCTTTTTACCAACTTTTGGAGTCGATTTCCAGTCCAACTGCTTGCAATATTTTTTTAGGAGAGAAACCATCTAGTCATTCATCCTATCTTGGGTTCCTAGAGCTAAAGAGGGAGTATCATTATTTATTTAATTAAACTTCATACAGTGATGGTACTTGGCGTATGCGGACTTAATTATGCATCAAGGCGTTCTCTACCAGTCAACCTTTGGGTTAAAAAGACAACACTGTGTGTGTTGTGGCTATTACTGCCTAAAACCCAATTCTGTATTCTTCCAGTTGCCCTTTTAACACATAGTTAGGTGGCCAAACACAAGTGCGCTCTCTGTTTCTTCATTTTTATGGTTCGATGGGACGGTACACGACCAGGAAGTTATCAAGGGCAGGATCAGTAGCTTTATGTGCTTTAAAATCATCGAATGCTTCAACAGATTATTGTATTGGTCTTACCTATTATTGTTCAAGACAAGGCAAGACCCACGGCTTTACATGCTTTCTGAGGCACAGAGATGTGATGTTATACCATCAATTTTAAAACACAGGGCTTTACCCAACAGTGCTCTTTGCCCGACCCGGAAATCGAACCGAATTTAAGCTGAACAGCCACGCTTGCAACGACGAAATCAACGAGGCACCAATCTGTCTTATTTTTCACGAGTCTTTTACCCATACTTTCTTTATCAGAAGCTCCTATACAAAACCTTGACATTATAAACCTATCTGCTCAACATAGTTACAACCCCTAACTGGCAAGTCCCCAGACACCCTTAAGGACAAGCCACTAATCCTACTGGCTCGACCTTCACCCCTGCGACTAATTGTTACTATTTTTAGACCGTTAACGTCGCCCGTGAATGATGAGCGAAGCGCGGCGTTAAGGGTTGAAATACTCGTACTTATGTAAGGGATGTTTGTTCCGTTTTATGTTACAGGGAAATGATAATTAAATGGGGTGGATAAGTAGTCTCTTTTTCATGACGAGCTCGTGGTTTGATAATAACAGCCGCACAGTTCGATCTTCAAGGTTAAGCAACGCTTGCCAAGGTTGTTCTGTGGATGGGTGACCATCTTAACGTAACGAGTTTCCTCCGTGCCTCGGAAAGCACGTTAAGCCGTAGGTCCTGCTGTCATTTGTAGATCTTTGGCAGTCGATACGGATAGTCTGAAGCCAGTAAATCTGACTCCAGTCTTGCCATGAAGTACCGTGTTACTCCAGTTAATGGGTTGTGGAGGTCTGGTAGGCAGCCGCTCCTTGTAAAATACTGGTATTCAGCTAAATCTGGTTTGACTAGAAGCCGACCCCAGTATAGTTGGGAAAAGGCTAGGCAGATGAACGTTGCCCGAGAATGATGGGCGAAACGCGGCGTGGTAGGGTTGAAATACTCGTACTTATACTAGGGGTGTTTGTTCCGTTTTATGTTACAGGGAAATGATAATTAAATGGGGTGGATAAGTAGTTTCTTTAGGGTAATTTTTGATAAATTGGTACTTTTGGTTATTAATACACTCTGTTATTCGTTTGCTATAGCAAACCTAATTGTACTGATAGCCACACTAAAGCTTTCAATGATAAAAGTTTTAGAAGATCACATGAGACTGTTTTATTATTTTATGTACGTATGGACGACGACGCCGAGGTCGATCTGGGAAGAAGGGCGAGATGACCAAGAGGCCTACTCCAAGGACTGATTCGACGTGGTGTAGTTACTCAGATACCCGTGAAACGAGACACAATATTAAAACAATAACAGCGCGGTCTCATAGGACCGGTTGGGGATTCAAACGTTAAGAAAAGAATACCTGGAAGAAGTTGGGGCATGCCTTTGCCCAGAAGTGGGAAAGTGTAGGGTAAATAAATCTATTGAACAGATTGTCATGCATTTTCACCGCTAGATACAGTGGTTCATGAGGAAAGTTTAAGTTAAACTAAATAATTTCAAAACTTGTTACTGTTTCCAGCCTGCAAAATACCTACTAATTGAATTGCTGCTACCAAGTTTTCTTCTGTTTTAAAAAACCTTCGCCCCACACTAAGAATTACTCTTGTATCATGGGTGCGTTCGCAAACATATACGTATACACAAGATACCTAAACCCGGAACAACTATCAGTAGGCCATACAATTATTTGTTTCATGCAAGAACCGAACCCGAAACACGCGTCTCAGCACCCAATCGCTCAACCACTGTGCCGTCAAAAGGATATTTCCCCAATGAATACTTTCGGTACTCGCTCATTGATGATTTCGAGGCTAAAACTAAACAACCTAACCTAACCTTGAACCAAGAACCCGTATTGTACCCTAAGTGGCCCCAGTACTCTGGGCCATATTGCCTGACTGCATTCCTGCTTCCCAGTAAATTTATGACGAAAATCCGACATGCCATATGTCAGGGATGTATTTTCATCATTCACGCTCCAGTTAAAATGTGGTTTCGGGAATTGTGGTCTCAACTGCAATGCAGTTTGTGATAAAATGCCGTAAACCACTACTGAACTTGGGGACTCATAAAAGTGCCTCTGCAGTATTTTAGCAGACGCGTTCGAAATGCAGCAGTAATCTAGTGAATAGCTTTATGATCTTGGACGAGGTCCATATATTATTATATCACTTATTTTATTTATTTAGTTCTCGTTGGGAAAGCTTCAAAAGCTAAAACTAAAACTATCGGACGTACTGGAAGACGCAGCGTTGGAAGTCCTCCTATAAGGTGGACAGAAGACCTGGTAAAGGTTTCAGGAATCGAATGGATGCGAGTCGCACAGAACCGTTCGTTGTGGCGATACTTGGGGGAGGCCTATGTCCAACGGTGGACGCCTTTCGGCTGAAATGATGATGATGATCAGGGGGTTACCATCCATCGTCTTCGCTTTTCAAAAAGGTTACACCGTGTTTCCCTTCAATAGCCTTATTCAAATCCGTTGAGCTTAACAACACTACACACTAACAATTTATGGATTCTACTGGGTCTGAAATAAAGAAATTTTAATTTAATTTTAAAGCGTAATTGTATACGAAAAATCAAAATAAACAAACTTCATACCTTTCTTTAATCTGAAAATTTATAAAGCAAGCGTGTTATCGCTTCCTGATAAACGATACTGTTGAAAAGAGACCACGGTTCATTCACAAAGTGCAGTAGTATCATATTTTGTGCTAACAAGGGTAAGTTTTGTGCTACTTTTAAAGTTAATAGTTAAGTTTACTTTAGATAGAATTTCCTAGATACATGACTTATGCAATTTCCTATGGCGCTTGAAATCTCTTCATATTTTCACCAGTTTGTTTACCTACAAAACTGACCTACTTATTAATATTAAGATAAAGCGTCAGTAAAGGGCGCTGAAAACAAAAACAAGATTTAAATAAAAAGCTTGTAACTCTGCCGACCTTAATACCTAAGATTATATAACGAAACTGAACTAACGTACACATCAGCATTATGCACGGCAAGACGTTGTTTTAGACGGTGTTTACGACTTCAAATTAAGATATTTTCCTATTATTTATTAAAAAATATAAGTAGATACTCAGTACACGACCAAAACATTTATATTCTAAAATAACCTTTATTTTTTAATGCTTCTGCTTATGAATTGTGCTACGTTAGGAGAATATACTATTATAGTCTCTCCAACACATAGGAACTAAAATTATAAATCCTGCGGTATTAGAGTTCTCCAACTGCCTGGGCCGTAAGCGGAGAGAAATCCAACAAATCAAAGATTTGTTAAAATCTGTTCTTGATGGTGTAGGTAATTAACACACCTTTGTTTTGTGTATAAAGATATATGTAACTGAAATAATCACATCCTTTTTCAGTTATACATCCCAAATAAAAAAATTAAGATACAATCATAACTAAGTAGGTACTGAAATTCGACTTATAACACTGCCTATCTGGCAGTGTTAGTAAACAAGATCAGTTAATGATGCGCCAAAAGTGTGTCAAGCAGATGCTTGAAGTAAAAAAGTAACAACATGATATACCTAAATAATAACTTAAGTCACAACTCACTAAGCTCCCCATAAAATAGTTTGGTAAACAAGCTTTTGAGAACCCAGAACTGTGTCACCTAGTAACTAGGTTCACGGCCATAGGTAGAACTTTTTCAGGAGTAGTTTAGTAGGTACTTGAGAACTAAAAAAGAAGCTTAAATAGTTGGAAATAAGTCACTTTAAACAGTCTTATGCAGTTGATGGATCTTATTTCAGTTTAATCATAGATTTGACGTCATCGAAGTTATTTCCTATGTTTTAGTGAGTAATACTTTTGGCACCGTCTCCCTGGGCCCTTGTGATAAAAATCCGTCATATTTTTTAATAATCTTCATGCTGTTGCTAACTTCTGTTGTGTTGTCATGTTCAACAATTTGACAGCGTCGCATGTCGCGTTGGGGGCCATTTTGCCCCCTAATGCATCTGAGGCTTTTGCCCTTAGTTAACAGTAACATTTCTAAAGCAAACTAATCAAATAATTCTTATTTATCTGGAGCCAAAACTTCATAATAATTTCTAAGTTAGTGTAACATAAAACTTCTTGCCCAATTTTCATAAATCATGATTCTTCACTCATTATTTACATTACATATAGTTAGTTAAACTTATCTGAATTTAACGAGAACAACATTTTTTTAAAGTTTAATAACACGAAAAACATGCATTTTAAAATTCAGTTTACTTTAAAAATATTGTTTGATCATTATTTTATAGACTCAGTTGAACAATTTTTGTTTTAATAGAACTTATTGTTTGCGCTGATTTTCAAAGGCTTTCGTGAATAGGTCTTAGAACTTTACATTGTTTTGTTACATGACATTTGACGAGTTCAATAACTTTTGCCACAGGTTCAGTTTATTGTTTCTATTGTACATAGACTCTTATATGCATTTGAAAATCTTGTAAAGATTGCTTATAAAAGACACTTTTACAGATGCCTTGAAAGATGAGGTTGTGGATTGATAGCTATATTTCAAGATGTTGAAGACAAGACATACTTGTCAAGTAGGTATTGT
This sequence comes from Mythimna separata, assembly GCA_030763345.1. Taxonomy (NCBI): domain Eukaryota; kingdom Metazoa; phylum Arthropoda; class Insecta; order Lepidoptera; family Noctuidae; genus Mythimna; species Mythimna separata. The sequence goes on along the minus strand of CM061171.1, from coordinate 6,071,308 downwards.
TTAAGTTTTTGGGAAATCATCCAATAATTTCTCCCGCTTTAGGGTAGAGCGAGAGGGCTTGGAGGTAAGACGTCTACTGACTAAAACTTGTATCATGATTGATGGTTGATCCAAGGTTTCCCCTTTAGAAAGTCCCCGCGACCCTGGCAGCGCTCTACAGGGCCCATACGGTTCGCTGACATCTCTTTGGAGCATTCGTGGAGCACTATGCGTCGTTGTAGACTCCTCCTCTCGGTTCTGACCGGCAGGTCAGATGGCGAGCTGCCCATGGCTCGACGTCAGCAAGCTCGTACATACAGTGGGCAGAGATCGCCCTGAGACTTCCGACGCCTGAGGCGTCCCCTGTCGCGGCAGCTGGGGCGTGAGGATGTCTATTCCTTCAAAAATCATTAAACAACTTCTCCAGCTTTGGGTGGGGCGAATATCAGACTTTTTCTGACTAAATCCCACTTAAATTTCTTCAGTTGCCTTTTGCGTTCAAGGTTTGCGGTGACTCTCAAACAAACCCGCAGCCCACACAGTTCATCACCTTAGCTATGAACTTTGGCCTTTACCTTTTCTTTCGAATAAGAGGTCAAATTACTAGAACACCTTCTAGCCTTTAAAAAACATAATATGAAGCGAAGTTTTTCAATAAGACTCAATAGAAAAGTCGTTATTATGTGCGTCATGTCTATACTAAGCTGCGGTGCATAAAGTTGGTCACTTACTGAACAACATGTCTTTAGATTTTCCAACGACCAATGGAGCGTAGGTCGTGTTAAAAACACTACTATATGCTGTAATCCTAATCCTAATTTGAATTTATTTTTTTATTTTATTAATTGGACTTATATTTTTTGGATTTTAATTTAATTCAATATAATTAACTGCAGTGCGTACATAAATGATTTAATTTTTTTTTACCAAATATTAGTTTAAATGTGACTATACTTTTGTTATTATGTTTTCTGTATAATAAGAGTCTATGTTATTTTAAAATGAATTGTTATTATTATTTCCTTTATTTAACTTATTTATACAAATCTCTTGAAATAGTGATCAAAAGCTGATGCTTATGAGTCTAAAGCAAGCGAAGTCGCGGACACTATCTAGTAACTAAGTAAACACTAATATCCGAACACAGTTCAAACTACACTATAATTATCTACTCTATGGTTGAAGCACGTTGACCTCAACTCCAGGCCAATTTGCTGTGCCTAAGTAATTAAGCTAACACCTGTATAGATACTGTATTCTACCGTGTATTAAAGATATAATTGAGTTCAGTAGTTAGTAAAGTTATTTACTAAATGGACTATTAAATGTTAAGTTAATTTTTTGAGGTATTTTTTTAAACGATGCCTCGTATTGTGCCTGGATCGTGGGTGCGTTCACAAACATATAAATAAGCTTTATATAGACAAGACACCCATACCAGTAATAACTATCTGTGTGTATTTTTTATTTATTGTATCAATAGTGTACTCGACCAAGAACGACTTCAATTAATCAAAAGATAATGTGTAAATGCAATTTTTACCAATAAACATCTTTATCTGATTATCTATACAAATATTCGTTCCATGTGGGAATTGAACCCGCGACATGCAGCACATTAGCCGATCGCTCAACCACCTGCCTGCCAGCTGTATCCTGAAAACAAAGTACCTATCCTATGTCCTATTCCAAGACATGGAAAACCCAAAATTTAATCCAAATCCCTTCAACTGTTTTAGCATGATAGAGTAACTTATTAAACACCCGTATAGTAGACAATCATGCCAAATAAATTATTTTTCTTTCTTTCATGCCAACTGAACATATTCCCGGGATAAAAGTTTCTTCTATATCCGTTCAGTCATTCGGGCGTGCGGTTATAACGTACATACAAACACAAGGCTTAATAATATTATTGTAGATAGTATAATTATAATCGTTAACATGTTGTTTTCGTGTTATAAAACGCTATAAAATCAATATTTTATTTTAGCCTATAGGTCGGTGAGACTTTGGCATCAGATAGCAAGTTAATGAGAAGCGGCATGTCAAGGTGTTACATACCAATGAAAGTCGAAGAACTGGTTTGTTTAAAATTTAAGAGACAGGTCACTTTGTTAAATTAATAAATCGATTTTAATAACGATTCAGTAACTAAGTACAAAATAGGCAGTGTTTTATGGTCGGAGATCATCAGAATGACTTCGACCGCTTTGGGCGGAGCGGGAGTGCGTGTCAGATTTCTACTCACTAAAACCCACTCCTGTTCCTTCTTTGCCCTAAAACTCCAGGGCCCCGGGGTTCTCTATCGTCAACCCAGGACTAGTACCTACAATAAGCAGGAAGGAATCGATTTGGTTACTATATGTGTTCATATACGTTTTAAAACTAAATTCACAGGTTCTAAGTCATAAAAAAAATTAAAACATTACTGATGTTTGATGCGACTCATTTGATAAAATTGAATGAACTAATACCAGTATTATAAAGAGAAAAAAATTGTACGTTTTTTTGTATGTCTTTTTTTTTGCTCAAAATCAATTGGATCAATTTAATTTTTTTTTAATTGTTTCACTAGTTGAATGCAATTTTATCACTGAGTGACACGCGCAATATGTTTTCTACTTTCACACGGGTAAAAAATTAGTCTGCTACAGATTTTACCTCAACTTATCCAAAGATAATAAAACTGACCATCAAACTTAACACAATCTCAACACCTAATTCCCTCACCAAACGCACTTCACTCATCCAATCTCAAACAGACTAACGCCAAAAAAACAAATCTCTGGCCGCTATCCGCTGAGCAAAAACTAGGTGTAGTCGTTTAGGAGTGAACGCTCCGCCGGGTGCGCACGCGCCGATCGGTCAACGTAACGGGACCGGCCAGCATGCTTTATTGGACGTGCTGCGTAGCGTGCTCAGATGTTGTTGAGATGGTTGAGGTATTAGTAAGATGATAATTGTAATTTGTAACATGTTTCCTATGAGGGGCTCGTGGCTAAATAATAACAGCCGCACGGGTCAATTTACAAGGTTAAGCAACGCTTGCCAAGGTTGGTCTGTGGATGGGTGACCATCTTAACATACCGAGTTTCCTCCGTGCCTCGGAAAGCACGTTAAGCCGTTGGTCCCGGCTGTCATTTGGAGATCTTTGGCAGTCGTTACGGATAGTCAGAAGCCAGTAAATCTTACTCCAGTCTTGCCATGACGTACCGTGTTACCCCATTTAATGGGCTCTGGTAGGCAGCCGCTCCGCGTAAAATACTGGTATTCAGCTAAATCCGACTTGATTGGAAGCCGATCATGTTGATAATGAGAGATTTTCTTTTAGCATTATCTGCCTTGTTTGTGCCCTTGTTTTTGGCTAAAAAAACAATAAAAAAAATAATAAAAAGTCCTAGTCCGTTCTAGTTTCTTAATAGGCTTTTAAGAAACTAGTGCGCCTCACCAACAACGTTTGCATCACTGCTTACCATCAGGTGGGATTACGGTCAAGCACTAGTTCATATCAATTGAATAACTATATTCCCCCCGTTGGGACTCAGACTTTCTCTCTGGGAGAGGGAACGGGCTGTAATCCACCATACGGCCGAAGTGCGGATTGGTGGATGTCACATGTCTTCGAATTTTTGTTTCTAGGACATGCCGGTTTCTACACGATGTTTTTCTTCACCATTTTGAGAGCAGCGATGATAAACTACATTACTAAAAGCAATGCGTCGGGCTGGGTTTCAACCCGTGACATACAAGTTTTAAGTTGTGGCAGTTACCACTGGGCCAACACCGGGCAGCATGCTTAGATGTGGTTGGGATGGTTTATATTTTAGTAAAATAATAAGGCAGGGAGGGATTAAGGGGGAGGTGTAGCATTCTTGATAACATGCATTATATGCCTTGACTAACTGTTACCCGCGGTTTCAACTGTTTCTAGTAGTGGCAGCCTCACAGACAAGCCAACGTGGGCAATATCAGACTTTTTCACTAAAACCACATCCCTACCTCTCATTTCATACGTCAGTTTTACTTTTTGCTTTGGGGCAATTCCAAATGCAAGTGACGTCACTCTAGAGCACCTATCAACGTATAGGTATATTAAAATCCATTAGGTCAGGAGTCAAGGTTGAAATGTGAGTAGGTATCATGAAGCGAAACTTCAAGTGACACTGACTTATATATAGCCTTTAGGTATGCTAATTGTATCATCAGTGGGACCCAGATCCGAATCCAAAATATCTAGAAGCTGACATGAACCACGCGGGCCCAGTCAGTTAGTATAGTCTCTTATATCCCACTGCTGGGCGAAGGCCTCCCTCTCCCTTTTCTTTTTCAAATTGTTTCACCATTAGAATATTAGTTTATTACTGAGTGATATAGGCAATATGTTTTCTACTGTCACGCGGGTTAAAGAAAGTAAAGGAAAAAAAGGAAAAGGTTATTTTTACCGATATCCTACCCTCAAAATAAAGACACACATCGCATTGACCTTTGATAAAGTTTAGTAACGCATCGATTTTAACAATAAAATATTAGAATAATATGCTATGGTCACAATAAACTCAGAAACCCTATCGTCTCCGCATCAGTTCAGGGTCAGTTGAGAGGAACGCCATATCGAAGTGTTTGCAAGCACTGGGGATCACCCTTCTCAGTTTTTATAGACGGCTGTGATTTTAAACCTTATGTTTTTATAGCTGGTTGAAGGTCTGAAGGTTAAGCTCTTAACATTGATACCACTTCTGTAATTGCTATTCGGTTCGCAATATACTCGTACATATCTGCGTGGTTGGTTTCCATTGAAACTGATTTTTTAATCAATTAATGAATCAAATATTTTTGTATTTAAAAATTTGCATCAGCCTTATAATGTTCCCACTGCTGGGACTCAGGTATCCTCTCTAGTAGAGAGAATGGGCCGTAATCCACCACGCGAGCCCAGTGCGGGTTGGAAAATTTGGGTGCATACAATTTAGAATCATCAAAAGTCTATAATATAGCACGCAAATAGTAAATATAAAAAAAATAATTTAAACTAACGAATAACATAAGTAGGGTTCATGGGATGACTTTTCGTAGGGAGTGTTAGATTTTTACTGATTTAGTCAGTATTTCTTCAGTTGCCCTTTTTGCGAGAGGTTCGGTAACTCCTTGGAACAATCCACAGCCTCAGGGCTCCTTGGCAAGCCTTGTGTCAGAATTTCTGGTTCTCTATAACAGCTGTCAAAAAAGTTCAATGATAGCCGGAATTAAAAGAAGCTTGGTAAGCAATGGATGGTCACCCATTCACGGACTGATCTCGTCGAATGTTACTTAACCTCGAAGTCCGGCCCGTGCAGCTGTTATTATTTAATATTTTCACCAGAATTCCATAAACAGTGCCAAAAATAAACCCTATCAGTAATACCATCAAATAAACACCTAAAAATATCAAGCAATTATCTTTCCAAAGGCAGAATTTTAAAACCACAAGAAAATGCAAATACAGCCAAACGCGACCCTAATAAAGTTACAAGATACACCTGCATTAAAAAATCGCACCTGCCTTCAAATTATGGCAGAATTATACTATACTTCGTTAAAGTATACGGCTCGAAGGACCATTTCAGGCCCTTTCTGGGCTACGGATTACGGGGCGTTTTTGCCCGACCCGGCACGGTAATGAGAGGTAATGGTCTGAGGTACGTGCTGTTTAGCTTTTTAGCGTACTGCTTAGTCGTGTTTGTCTAAGTTTTTAGTGCTTACATGACCATGTTTGGTTTAGTTACTTTGAGCTTTAGTAGAATAATACGACCATGAAGGTTTAAGGAGGAATTTGGTGTTTTTCTAAACACTGAGAACGGAGGACCAAATAGTTCTTGCTTGGTACAGTGCATATTGAATGGCCAGATTTAAGAATTAATCACTTCTTGATGTGACCGACTATTTCATGAAATGGTCGGTTTTACTTCCTATAGTGACGAGAGGTAATGGTCTGAGGTACGTGCTGTTTAGCTTTTTAGCGTACTGCTTAGTCGTGTTTGTCTAAGTTTTTAGTGCTTACATGACCGTGTTTGGTTTAGTTACTTTGAGGATTAGTAGAATAATGCGACCATGAAGGTTTAAGGAGGAATTTAGCGTTTTTCTAAACACTGAGAACGGAGGACAAAATAGTTCTTGTTTGGTACAGTGCATGTTGAATGGCCAGATTTAAGGATTAATCACTTCTTGATGTGACCGACTATTTCATGAAATGGTCGGTTTTACTTCCTATAGTGACGAGAGGTAATGGTCTGAGGTACGAGCTGTTTAGCTTTTTAGCGTACTGCTTAGTCGTGTTTGTCTAAGTTTTTAGTGCTAACATGACTGTGTTTGGTTTAGTTACTTTGAGCTTTAGTAGAATAATACGACCATGAAGGTTTAAGGAGGAATTTGGTGTTTTTCTAAACACTGAGAACGGAGGACAAAATAGTTCTTGTTTGGTACAGTCCAGGATGGCCGGATTTCAGAATAAATCACTTCATGATGTGACCGACTATTTCATAGAATGGTCGGTTTTACTTACCTACAGTAACGAGAGGTAATGGTCTGAGATACATGCATAAGGTACGTGAAACTTCAAGGAGGATTTTGGTGAATTTTAAACACTGAAACCTGAAATGATTGAAAGAGAATATAGTTCATGTTTGGTTATGTCTCAAACAAGAACTATTTAACATATGTCACGACCACATTTTAGAATTGATCACTTCACTATGTGATCGACCATTTCAAGAAATATGATAATCATCACTAATATTATAAAGAGATAAAATTTGTAAGTTTGTATGTTTGTAAGTTTGTATGTAGGGGGTAATCTCTGGAACTACTGGTCCGATTTGAAAAATTATTTCAGTGCTAGATAGCCCATTAATCGAGGAATGCTATAGGCTATATACCATCACGCTACGACCCACGGGAGCGGAGCAGTAACGAAAAATGCGGGTGAAACCGCAGGGGACAGCTAGTCTTCGATAAATGGGCTATAAAAAATGACGCGACACGGAAACTCAAATTCAAAATCCTGCAAATCGTTCTATTAGAGTTCTCCGTGTGATTAGAACATATACAATAATCCGTTTGAGCCTGAAGGAGAGACAAACATAGATATACATATTCATATAAAATTTCGCCTTTATAATATTACCTACTGTGATAAATGTCATCCTATTAAACAAACAAAAATTGACAGCACAATTAACCTTTTAATTTTCGAAAGGAGATAGATGGACTGACCTATTCTCCATCTATTCCTATGGCCTTGGTACAGCTATTGTTAGCTAGACTAGCACCACATTCACTAATCTATACTAATATTATAAAGAGGTAAAATTTGTAAGTTTGTATGTAGGGGGTAATCTCTGGAACTACTGGTCCGATTTAAAAAAATTCTTTCAGTGTTAGATAGCCCATTTATTGAGGAATGCTATAGGCTATATACCATCACGCTACGACCCACGGGAGCGGAGCAGTAACGAAACATGCGGGTGAAACCACAGGGGACAGCTAGTAGTTAATAACCTAATATTTCAATTCAAATATTCATACGTTAATCAAAATTAATGATAGTAACCTATTCGGCTGATTTATAAATGTTGGCTGGTAGATTTATATTATATAGCGTTTGATACTGTTTCGTGGAACACGCTTGGCATCAAAACAGATTTGTATTGTTGAATTTTTAAAGCCTTTAATTATTACCTATGTCAATATTTTTTTGTTTTATTTGTAGGTATTGGAATTTTCCTCTAAAGATAATTACATTTTACATCCTACGCAGCCACAACTTAGGGGATTTTAAGGCTAGGGTGTATAGGTTACTTCTAGGTAAGCATGCTCCACCGGCGACCACATCATCGCTTACCTTTAGGTGATATAGTCAAACGTGAGCCTAACCATAATAGTAATCTAGCTAACTTTTGGAGAACTTCGAGCGGCGGAAATATGATTGATGACTTGTTTGGGGTTGAAATTCTCGAGTCATCTCATCATCTGTCTAGCCTTTTCCCAACTATATTGGAGTCGGCTTCAAGTCAAGCCGGATTTAGCTGAATACCAGTATTTTACGAGGCGCGGCTGCCTACCAGACATCCACAACCCATTAACTGTGGTAACACAGTACTTCAAGGCAATACTGGAGTCAGATTTGCTGGCTTCTGAATATCCGTAACGACTGCCAAAGATCTACAAATGACAGCTGGGACCTACGGCTTAACGTGCTTTCCGAGGCACGAAGGAAACTCGGTATGTTAAGATGGTCACCCATCCACAGACCAACCTCGGCAAGTGTTACTTAACCTTGAAGATCGAGCTGTGCCGTTGTTATTATCTAGCCACGAGCTCTTCAAAATTTCCTCGAGTCTGGTCCAAAAATTGTGTTGTGTATTGTATGTAAGACCTATCTTGTTTGACTGGCCTGTTGATCTAGTGGTTATTGACTCTGACTGCTAGGCTAGAGGTGTGGGTTCGATTCCCACCCAGGACAAATGTTTGTGTGATGAGCACGATCATTTGTTCTGTGTCTGGGCGTAATTTTAATCGTAATTTAATCTATAATATTTATGTATTTAGAAATATAATTATGTATGTTTATCAGTTATCTAGTACCTATAACACAAGCTCTGCTTAGCTTGGGACTAGATGGCGTTGTGTGAAAGTTGTGGAATAAAAATAATGATAATCAAAAAGCCTTGTTAATTGACTACACATTACCAATCAACAGCAATACAAAGGAATTTTTCAATGCTACATTTTAAATCTTTAGCTTTAGCTTCGCGTCTCGGTGTGAAGTGGCCCTAACTAAGTAAAGTAGGTACGGCTTAACTTAATAAGCAAGCTTCGCTGACGTCCAGACGAACTTAGTAGTAATCCATCTTTATTTATTTTTTACTTGAATATATCTATTATGAGTTATGATTGTTGTCTAAACTTGTTGGAAGTTTTTTTTGGAAGTAGGAAAGTGATTTGTTAATGAATGTGGAGAGTGGACGAGATTTTATGTTGGGTGGCGTCTTCGGTGGTGTGGACACCGTCGCGTAAAGGGACAAATTGTAAATCATTTTAAAAACGCATGTCGCAGAGAAGGTTTTTATAAAGTTTAAAAGTAAAAAAGTCGTCGGTGTTTCCAGGATGAAGTACTGGATCAATAATCAGCCGCCGGAATTTTGACCAAGTCACCGTAGACGTGAGCTTGCTATCGGTGAGCAATGGGTAGCTCACCATCCGGCCGTCTGGTAATTGACCTGGCGCGTTCCACGCGCGCCTTGAGGCGATGTCAGCAAACCACAGAGGCTTAGCAGGGTCGAAGCCTACTAGGGCCAAGGGTTTTCCAGAGCCCTGGAACGAAAGAAAAGAAGGAACATACGAGTGGGTTTTAGTCAGTAAAAGTTTGACACCCTCCCACTCCGCTCAAGAGCGAGAGAAGACATTAGAGGATTTCGCATCTAAAAAAAAGTTCTAGATCAATGACACACATTTCGCGTCAATTTCTGAGAAATGGTATACATATACATAAGTAAACTTTGAGAAGCTAAGTTATCACGATTTCAATCAATGTTTAATTTGGTTTGGTAATAAGGTACCTGTACCTGCATTTACACTTCAAATCATACAATTCGTAGCCACATTCCTGTGAATAATAAACGCGTTGGTTACAGGTATATACCTGTACATACCTGTACATACCTGTTTGCGTTCTTAAAGAGATTCCAATGGTTCTTTATGCTGAGTTGAGTATTTATTTATTTTAACACCATAGTGTAAGGTATGTAATCTGCTAGCAATGTGTTACTAAAAAAAAACCGGAAAAAAAAATCTTTTGGTTTGAATTCCGATCACAGTAGCTAATCACACGTCACATATTTTTATTTAAATTAATTTTGCTTTATGTTTGTACATTTTCACACTGGAGCAGCTGATAGTCCAGTCATTTAAGCTTAATTAAGGTAAGAATCTCGGAATTCGAGATACCCAGCTGTAAGTCTGTAAATAGTTGTATATTGACACCCTAAAAGTTGTCTCAAAACCTACATATGGTAGGGTGTACGCAACTATTAAATTTCAAGGTCAAAGGTCACAAAAATCGTTTTTTTGCGCGTTTTTTGTAAATATCTCATTCCCTGTAGGTTTTTTGCTATTTGTATATTTAACAATATTGTAGAATATAAAATTCTCTACAATTTTTGTCCAGAAAACGTTTTCCTACGGTGAACCGTTTTCGAGATATAGGGCGGAGACCGCGCGGTCACAGTATCACTTTAGGTCAACTGGTGCCTCCGGTCGAAAACGCGCCATATAAGTTGATACTATCGATAACGATATCGTATCTCGAATTCCGAGGTGAAAGTACTATAATGACTGGACTATGACGGAAATTGATGGGGCGACTTGCCAGGGCTACGGTTTGTTCACAAGAGTAACCGCTGCCCTTGCAAAAAAGGGCAAGTGAAGGAACTATGTGGCTCTTCGTCAGTATAGTTTGACTCTCCCTCCCAGTCTGCTCAGAGCTGAAGAAAGTAAAAAAAAAGTATCCACGCTCAGTAAACACGTCCAAGGAGGTTTAAAATGTTTAAAATGTTAATGTTGTTTCGAGATGGATTTATGGAGTCCCCCTGCCTGCCTGTCCCCCTTAATATTCCATTCGCGAGGCTCGTGAACGATTGCGTCACATCGGCAGATGATGCTCTGCTGTGTGAATATGAGATGATTTATGAACGCAGACCCACCCTGTTTCATGCGGAGGGTTTTTTAATTCATGAGAAAAGAGATGTTGTTTTGCATTTGGTTCACTAGTTTCTGGCAATGGCTTTGCCCACATGAAATTAGGATAGAAATCCGATATGCTAAGACAGGACACTGTCTAACCGTGAGCCAAATTTCGTCCGTTCAACTGTTAAAGCGTAAAAGAGTTACAAACATTCATACCAATACACACTCATACTCGTATTTTATGTTTTTTATTTTGTTGTTAGGCATTTATTCTGACCATTATATCACCTGATGGTAAGCCATGATGTGGCCGACGATGGGACACGATTGCCTATTAGTAACCTATTTGCTCTTGACTTAAAGACCCCTAAGTTGTAGTTATCAGGTTCCGCCAGGGAATGCCACTTCTTAGTTGTACACGCAATAAATGTGTCCCCAAAACACTTTCTACGTTTGGGTGGGAAGTTCACCTCGTACCGGGGTGGCGCAACGCCGTACGCCTAGCGGTCCGATGATGGATGCGTTCATATACAACCTGCTGCCAACGGCTTCCTCCGCGTGAAAGCAAGAAAGGGTCCTAAAAGACTCAGCAGTGGGAACATTATAAGGCACCTTATGCTTATATTTACTTAATACTCTATGCACACAAAAACACAGAACATTTTCTACCTTACTATACAATTCAATAAAAACCATTTCGGTGCCAGAGGTGAACTCTGTTTTGTCACTTTTGCCAAAACACAAAAACACTAGTAGATAAGTGTTTGAACAGCACAAAAAAAAAAAAAAACAGCAGCGTACTAATAAAAAAATATAAAAACAAAACACTGCTCAATATTTGTATCAGGAATGTTCCCGGAGTTTTTTCATCATCTCACAGTTTGATGCAGCAAAAAATTAAATGGTGGTCCCAAGTTCCGTTTTTTGCCGGTCCATTGGGAAATGACGGTTATGATGGCAGCCCGGTCAAGTCAGCGTCGAAATTAAACAAATTTATGACCATGTACGTTCGAGGTTTCACAGATTAAAACACTGCGCGAATTCCGCTGTTGTTTTTTGTGACGAAATAAATAATTTTTGGCGCAGCGTGCGTGTCGTGTGTGACGATTTTATTTATTTGTTGGGCGTTTGACGGGTGACTGTTATTTATGTGTAGGTTTTTCAATCTGTTTTGGTTTTTGACCTTCAAAGATAACTCTGAACTACACTCACACACTACACAATTACGATATTAAAAAGTGATAGGCTCATCAGTATCATTATCAGCTGGTAACTTCAGTGAGGTACACAAAACTATAACATCTTAAATTATTTATTAAAAATTATAGTTAATTCCCCCATCGTCGTCGCCACAACGACCGATCCTGTGCGTTTCGCATCCATCGGATTCTCGCAACCCTCGCCAGGTCATCGGTCCACCAATCCTTATGTCCGGCAGTGGACGTCTTTCGGCTGAAATGATGATGATGATAGTTATTTCAATAATTTAATTACAATAAGTAGGTACCTAATCAAATTATATTCTACACAACTGCCAACATTATCTTTGTGGCAAACTTTTGTTTTTGATTTATCTATTTCACTCGTTATTATTCAATTATAACCTAAAGATATTTTTAAACGCAAAATTGAATCTATAGGATCACAGGTGTTCTGTTGTCAGTAAAAGTGTGACTGAGAATGTCACACTTTTAAACTCCAATTAGAGCAAGAGAAGTTATTTGATAATTACCCAAAAAAAAGGTACATAAAGCACAGTTCATGTATTTTAATGAAAAGATATACATATAAGACATGGAGTGAAGTCAGCTATGGTTCCTTACATTCAGACTGGCCTGTTGGTCTAGTGGTTAGTGGATTGCCAAGTCGGACGTCGTGTGTTCGATTACTACCCAAGACAAATGTTTATGTGATGAGCATCGTACTCATTGTTCACCATTATTAATTTAATTAAGTATTTAGATATGTATAAGAATGTATTTCAATTATCTAATACTTATACTACAAACTCTACTTAACTTTTACATCTCGCGAAACGAGACACAATAGTAAGAAAATAACAGCGCGGTTGCATGAGACCGGTCGGGGATTCATGAATTTGGTTGTAGATGACTTTGTGTGAAAGTTCTTAAATATTATTATTAGGCAAGAATAGTACAGTTGACATATTTTACACCAAGCAAAATGTAAGCTAAGCTGGTGCACCAGCATACCTAACATTCTTATTATTAGGACATAGGATAACGTTGCATCAGTGCCGAATGCTCGACACAAGGCCTCCCTTCGCTCGCGGCACACTTAGTCATCAGTGTTGCGGGTTATGCTGCTCTAAGTAGGCTTACGACTTTGTCAGCTCTTCGTAGATTACTATGTTAGCACTAACTTAATCTAGGACCTGCACATATGTTTGTAAAGGTAAAGACAAATAATGTGGAATGATCAAATGACCGAAATTGCTGTCTATAAAGACAGCAATTTCAGTCATGTCGAAAAATCAGTATGTTGTATGTAAATGTATGGGACACCTGATTTTTTTACGCGATTTCAGGGTTGGTTCCATACTAAAAGTTATTCATAAGGATGAGTATTACTATTTAATGGCGTAGTGTCATATCCACATTGTATAAATACAGTAGCAGTTCCGGCAGAGATTGTCCTGCCCGGAAAATAGCTTATCGGCAGGAAAAAAAATGAGAACCTGACAGTAGCGCCGCCTACCGGGTTCAATAAATTGTGTTTTCAATCCATTCAGGCTCCCACTCGAATATAGGTAAACACAAAATCTGCTATTATTGTATATTGCAGTCATGTTATTTATTTATTTATCGCAGGTACTCTCTGCACTAACAGTCGGAACCAAGACGTGCAGAGAGTCATTAATAATTCAAATTTAAAACTAAAAAAAAACTAAACTAAATAACAACTAAATAAAAACTTTATATAATCTATCTTCCTTCTATATAGCTAACCAACACTAAAATAATTTTCGAATTCAAACCAGTAGTTCCTAAGATACTACTTAAAGTATTGTAATTTAAATCTATTTTTTTTCAAGCTCACATGCTCTTAATTGGTACCTAACATTTTTAATACTTAATTATTTTAAGCTAAATATAATTTAAAATTGTTTCTCAAATTTCATCCACAGTAACTGAAATGCCAGGTAAAATCCCCCAGGCACTAAATAGGCCATAATTACATACATTAACGTTACTTATTGAATATGCTATTCTCTATTGAAATAAGCCACAATTGATTCGCCAAATGGTTAGGTATTCCATAGTTTAGAAATTAATTTTAGACCGCAGTAATATCGTACCTTACCAACTATTGAACAAAAACCTATGTGTAACCGCTTCATAGAAACGGTCGATTGTACCTATGGATATAAACTTAACTCATGAATGATATTTCTCGAGCAATTCGCTGAATTCCTAATATTAGTTACCGAGTTATTTCACAGGCATATAATATTCAATTCAAATATTTGCCAAGGTCTTTTCCCTTCGCCTGTGGCAGTTGGTCCTTATGTTGGGTTTAGGTACACGGGCGATTATCACGACCGATTTGAGGGCAACACTTTGAAATTATGATTAATTTTATTATAAATCCACACAAAGCAACTGTTAATTTATTGATTCTAACGATTAGGACTACACAATTTTTTTCCCGAAATGATCCCATACGCAGAATCAATCCAATAGGAACAAGCATAGTTTATAGGGCAGGTAAGTAGAACTATAGAAGTGCATAGAAAGCAGTAAGAACAAACAATACTTTACGTTTTTCTGCACACCAGCTGTTACCCGTGGCTTTGCCAGAGTGATCTTAAAAACATATTCCCGAATAAAATTCATTATTTCACATAGTATCCTATGTCCTATTCTAGTCATAGTCTACCTGTGAACCTAGATTCATTGAAATTCATTCAGCCGTTCTAGCTTAGAAACACACACGCCTACTCACAAAACTTTAATAAAGTGATAATTATGAAATATGCTTTCCAAAACAAAGTTGCCCAAAATCTAACTGGAATAGAGCAACTAAAGATTGCCCGTCTGAATACTGCAACAATGTTTAGCGAAAAAGATGACTAAATTATACAGATCGGGCTATGAACTCATCGGCTTTTTTGTTTACGCTCGTTCTGGAGCCGCAAATTGTTGTAAATTGGTTATTACATCAAAATAGCTGCAGATTCAGATGAATTACTGTGTTTATGGTCTTGATGTTTTTTTCACACAGTGATCAACTTGATGGCTTTAGTTTTGTTTTTTATTTGTGATGTCGGTTTGAGGAATTTATTTTATTGTTAGTGTCAGTTTTGTAAATTATTTTTCTTGTTGCAATTGAGGAAAATAGAATTTGTAAGTAAATGACTTAATATGTAGAATTTTTTTACGTGGTTCATTATCAAATTAATAACTTCTTCCACTCTAACTGGATCGAGAGGGAGTAACAGGCTTTTATGTTTTTTCGTAGCTAAAAATATATGCTTTTCAAAAAGTTTGGAAACGACTACATCATGTACATCCCGTCCATGCATAAAACACATTGGGAACACATTGTGCTGTATATACAACTAACTTTAGCCCGCAGCTTCGCCCGCGTACATAAAATATAGCCTGTCACTCAGAAATACAGCAGCTTTCTATTGGTGAAAAAAATTTAGCAATCGGACCAGCATTTCCACAGATTACCTCATACAAACAAAAAAACAAACTTTACCTCTTTATTATATCAGTATAGATGTATGTGTTCCCAAAGTGTTTTAAGCTAAGCAATGGAAGTCCGGACTCTCTGTTTCCTGATAACTACATCTTAAGGGTTTTTAAGTCAAGACTTAAGAGCGAATTAGTTACTTCTAAGCAAGCGTGTTCTATCGCTGTCCGTTAGATGATCGTGGGCAAGCTCGAGCCTAGCAATCATCTGCCTAGACTTTTCCCAACTATATTGGGGTCGGCTTCCAGTCAAGCCGGATTTAGCTGAATACCAGTATTTTACGAGGAGCGGCTGCCTACCAGACCTCCACAGCCCATTAACTGGGGTAACACGGTAATTCATGGCAAGTCAGATTTACTGGTTTTTGACTATCCGTAACGACTGCCAAATATCTACAAATGACAGCCGGGACCTACGGCTTTACATGCTTTCCGAGGCACGGAGAAACCTCGTTATGTTGAGATGGTCACCCATCCACAGACCAACCTAGGCAATCGTTGCTTAACCTTGAAGATCGACCTGTGCGGCTGTTATTATCTAGTCACGAGCTCCTCAAAAGCATAATACAACAACAACAATAAAGAATAAATCAAGCGCGAGCTTACCATTAGTAAAACTAAACCGTATCAAACTCATGCGAAGTTTAGAAAAAGAAAACGTTAAAATAGACACGTTTAGCGACTTAACGAAAAAAACATATGTGATGCGGTCATCATCGTTTACCTATTCAGTCCTATCATGCTCATACCTTCGCATAATTGGCTCATCACAATAGATTGCTTAACAATACCATGACTTATAATCGTCACTATGTAATGCTATCCTGGTTCTATATACTAAATCTATTCTTTTCTTTTCCTTTTTTTATGTATTTAATTCTACATACAATGTATAATTATTTTATATATCTGCTTATTTATAGTGTACACCGCAGACTACCCCCTGTACTTACTATTTTACGTTCTTACGATCCATCGATAATACCGCCATAAATTGTTATTGCATAAACTGCACTGTTACCTACTTTTTGGTGTACAATAAAGATTATTCTATTCTTTGATTCCTCCTGACAAGTCTACCTTAGTGACATACAAGCTTACCTAAGGCTAGTCATACACGTGAGGGCCTCAGGAGGGACAGGAGGAGCGCGGGAGGGGGTCGGGAGGTCGTTCGTCGACCCGCGTAGGCGGCGCGCCGGTGTGCAGCGTGCCTTCGAATGCGACACGCTATGCCTCGCGGCGACGACTGTGCGTGGAATCAGTAACTACGCCTCGATGTGGTGACGCAGTTTGGTTGTTTTTTTTTGACACGATCGAGCTGCTTCATTCCGAATCACTGTTGCTCTTGAAAAACATAATGAACTGAAGCGATCACCAGAAAAGTGCCGAAACGATGAAGCTCTGTGTTAATGAGGGTGATCAGGAAAATTCACACCACCAGTTGGCGCCACTGAACCTTCAGGTCTTGACGTCTAACATTTGACGCTGATGTTGACGCTGATGTCTAACTAATATGGTTACCCTAATCGTTTTTATAGGTGCCTGAACCTGACGGCTCAGTGCTGCCACCTGGTGAACTTCATTTTAGAGTACACAATAGCAGTTAAAAATGATTTAATTGCTAGAATAGATCAGAAGTCCTTTTGATCAGTTTAAGACATAAAGATCAGAAAACTATTAACCAATTCGAGAGGTTCCTGTTTCGGATTTGGAAAGACACGCTCAAGTATGTATGATGTTATGAAGGTACCCTGAAGGATGCGGTCGTACGATGGCCCTGCTATGGCGAAGCACCGCCAGGCCGTCCTGGAGGCGATCATCGGCGCCGTCCTCTCGTGTCTGATTCTAGTTCAGGCCATGGTCTGGAGCGAGAGGGAACGGGAGCAGTCGCCTCCTTTTGGTAGTAATGCGAGTGAAGGGAGATGACTTTCGCCGGTCGAGTTCTACAAGGTCACAACTTTGAGAAAACGGACATTCTCAATTGCCAACCATTACTGTTACAGGCATCCTGCGTATTGGGTGTCGCAGGGCGACAAATCTCTCATGTTTAATTTTCCATTGAAAACCTAATGCTCTAGCACAACGCACTCTGTAAAATTTATTTTCTTTAATAAATTTAGTATACCTATAAAAAACTTAAAATCTTACTAATAAATAAGTATGGTTTTCTTTCTTTTCTTTAATTTAAATAAATCTCAACATAGCCAAATAAGACGTATGAAACTCTCTGGAATACTCATCCTAATATAGGTATCTACCATATCCAACCAACGAAGGATTTTAGGTACAACACCCACATATTACCCAGACAGTCTAATACTTTCTGCACATTCGAGGTCAGACGGAATATTCGAGGGATTTCCTCCAGACTGGATTGTAGCGCAAATGAAAGCTCATATCGAAGTACGTACGGCTAGCAACAAAAGTTGATTAACACTGCTCCTTCTAAATTAACACAAAATGATTCGATGCTTTGATTTAACTTTGAGTTAATATTTGATGGGTTTACCAGTTACTGTTACGATTTAATTCATGAATCCCCGACCGGTCTCATGCGACCGCGCTGTTATTGTTTTACTATTGTGTCTCGTTTCTTGGGTATGTGATAGGGTAACTTAGCTCAATAAGGGGCAAACCTGCTTACTCTACCCATTTTATACTTTATTGTGCTGTTTATATAATTGTCAAAGGACAAACAATAAAATCATAATAATGTGAGTACATTATGTAAGAAAACTAGTGTTTGGCAGCTTTTTTTTAAAGTCTATCTGTACAACCTATTTATCTATTATACTGCATTAAAAAGATTCCAGAGCCATATCTATTAGCGTTTTATTTTTCATTTATTTATTTTCAAACAGGTAGGTAACTAGGTAGCCTCTAAACTAACAGTCGAAACCAATATGCAAAAAAATACATAAATCACATAGAATACAAGTCCGAAAATTAATAAGTAATTTACAAAAAAGAAAAAAAAATGTAAAAAAAATACAAAAAGAAAGAAAATATACATAACACACCATAAATTAAATTGAGAATAATTATAAGCAATCAGTTTACAATGGTACCAATCGTTCGAATCAACCGCCAAACATTGGAGTGCACCTCTCCAAAAAATAATTGCACACTAGAGTGGAACACCCACTGCAATAAAGCTCAATTGAAACTATCTACATGAAGCTGACGTATTTTTTCTTGTAACTAATTATGTACTTGAATAAATATATATATTATATACTTGATAATGCTTAAAAGATTCATAAAGTAAATGAATCGTGATTAACACCATCTATCGGCTAATAGCGGAACCATAATATAGCGTCATCTATTGGCGAATAGCATCATCTATAATTAGTACAAAAAACCGGTCTAGATGGCGCTGCACTACAGAGATACCGAAATGTAGGTATCCTACCAAAATTAAATAAATAGAAAAAATATTTCGATTTTAACAAATAATTGGCCATATTTATCCCAGTGTTTGTTTTGATTATTGGAGTGAATTTCAACAACTATGATTTGTTACCTAATTTTGGTGGAAAAGTTTGTTTCAGGTTTTTTTAATAATCTAAGATGTTGATAAGCAAGAGATACGTATTCAGGTACATAAAATGTAAGAGAAATTTATTTATTCCTGAAAGTTTCTAATATATTGTCGACACCAGAATTGGTACGACACCAAAATTGATATCTGACACCAAAATTAGAAATATTGACACCAGTTTCTCTTTCTTTTCTTCTTAACTCCTCTAGTTTAACGGGATCATTCCTAATTCTTTCTTTTCTCTTCCTTTCTACCATCCTTTTCCTCTCCAAGCACTCTGCGTGTGTCAACTTTGAATTTCTTTTCTTTGTCATGCTGGAAAACACATAATAATTATCTAAATTATTTTTTAATGCTATTGAATTATATTTTCGTTCTAAGCGTACAGTAAACGAACATTATACATTTTCTTATTTCTTCGTCACTCTCAAGCAACTCGTAGGTATAATATATACTTACCGTACTTCCAAAGCGAGTCATCTTATTATGTTTTTTTTTTATTTAGGTGGGAAAATCATCTAATGACATCCTCTACTCTTGGGCGGACCGGAGATAGTGTCAGACTCTTACTGACTAAAAAACCACTCCTGTCCCTTCTTTGTCATTATTCCAGGGCCCCGGCATCAATTTCACATCACCCCAATAGATATCTACCCTGTTGGGCCCTTGCGGGTACGGGGCGTGTGGAACACTACGCGCTGTCGACGACTTCGGTTCGGTCCGGACTGTTACCAGACGGTTAGACGACGAGTTACCCATTGCTAGCCGTCCGCAAACACGCGCCTACGGTGGCCGGAAACCGGGATCGATATCCCGCTAGGCTGGGGCGCGAGGGCCATTGCCTCGCACTTGCAGCCGCCTCTTTTGCTAGCGTTACTGCTTGACAGAAGGAGGTGACCGCCTGCTTCTTCTCGCACCGGACCATGAACTGTACCAAGGCCTGGCGCGAGAGGTCGCTGCCGCCAAACAACCCCACGAAGATATGGCGTTGCTCTGCTCAAGCGGAGCACAACTCTACCGGTCGTGTCCTCTCAGTGGTCCACACAATGGTAACACCCGGGCGTTTTATCCGCACGAATCCAGTATAGGAATCTTCCGAACTGACCATGTCCACGTGAGCACCTGCATCATGCGGAAGGTAAGGACCCCGTGAGGTCTTTCCAGCCACTCCTCAAAGAGGGCGCTTACCGCCATAATTATAGCGTGCCCAGCACTGGGGTGCGACAGTCGCTGTCGTCATTACACCATGAGATCCCGCCGGAACTCTGTCAATACCTCAACTTGGTGCGTCAGAGGCGTTTCGCCCTAGTAGTAGTGCATCTTCACGCGCAGATCGTACATGCGAGAAAAGGACTTTTACCTCCAAATCTCTCGGTGGCAGGTCAGCAAGGAGGTTCGCCGCTTCGCGGGAAACTGTGTCACATCCCCGCACCATCCGGATGGCCATCACCCTCTGGCTTGCGTTCAGCTTGGCCGCTGGTCGCTTTGACCGAACGATTTTATGATTCGTTTTCGTTTGTCTTTTAATTACCTACCTACGTAACTCTTAAAACTAATTTTGGTGTAACTAAGCAATTTTGGTGATTGGTATAACACCACCAAAATCACCAAAATTGCACCACCAAAATTAGAATCTTGTTGAATATGTTTATTTAAAAAAAAACTACTAAAATTGTACTCTTTATATTTGTATACTTTTGAAAACATACCTTAACCTTTTTATTATAAATTTAAATTACAACACCGACCTAATCATAAAACGTTTTTAAAACATTACACCAAAATTGCAGGTTTTTTGTCCGATTACTAAGAAAAGACTTACTTTCGTTTTTGGCGGGAAATCACAGTGGGATGGCACTCGTCTATCACTGCTGCGCGTGAGTGCCTGACTAAATGAAGTTTACGTTGGGAGCGTTGTCCGTCTAAGTTTATTCTATACGAGTCACTTAATGATTAGATTACTCCCACCAAAATTTAAAATTTCCTGCGGACAGCCTTTTTTTACTTTCACTAGGATAAAGTAATGCCCTAAATGTAAAAATAAAACTGTCATTAGATAGAAAAATTAATGCTGAATACAAATAAAATTAGTAATTTCTAGTAAACTAGTGTAGTTTCGTTCAAGCGGTGGTCGTCCCCAAAAAAACAGATTGTGGACGCGCTACCAAACTTAGAATTATGCTAAATAATTATTTTTCATTTTACTACAAAAATGTTATCTACTAAAATATTGACGGCCTGATCAAGATAAGTACGCCTTCTTGCTATAAAAAAAATAACATCGTTGTACGTTTACTTTAAGATATGATTTTCAGCTGCACCGCTTAAATATTGCGCTTGAGAAATTCACTCATTGTTATTTTTTTATGAAACATGATGACTAATTTTTTTTCTGAATTCGTGCTTTGTTTTTCAGGAGGGGAGTAATCAGAATGACTTCTCTCGCTCTTGGGCGGAGCGGGAGAAGTCATGTCAGACTTTTACTGAGTAAACGCCACCCCGTGCCTTCGTAGCCTTTGATCAGGAGACACCGAGCTTACCTTGCGGAATTTCGATCCATGTCTCCAGTGTTTTTTACAAAGTGGAATCTAATAATATTTATTTTATTTTATTTATCCGTTTAACACGGAAATCGTTATCAAATAGTATTATTAAAAATAGTGAAAAAAGACTGTTGCATCTAATACTTTGGGAAGTCATCCAATGACTTCTCCCGCTCTAAGGCGGAGTAGGAGGGCGTATCAGATTTTCCTATCCTTCAGTTGCCTTTTGCGTTCTAGGTAGTTTTTCTGTGACTCCCGAAGCCCGGAGCGAGAGGATGAACCCGAATTCATGCAGGAATGTAACAGGAACCACCCGAACTGACCCTTGTCCAGTAAGGACCAGTATCATGTAGAAGATAAAGACACCGTGACGTCTCTCGAACCACTCCTCAAAGAGGAGACTTACCTACCATTGTGATTGTGGCGAGCCCATTCTGAATTCATGCTGTGGTTTTGTTATAAGATGCTGAGGTCAATCATGTAAGAAATAAAATATTCTTTTAACATTTCATGTGAGCGGCGAGATCTTTACGACCAAGATAAATAATTAGTTAAGTTTCCCAACCTGGTGGCTTTTTGTTTTCGTAAAATAATTGTATAAAAGATCCTCATATAAAAAAACTGGCAAGCGCTCGCATAGGTATTATGAAGCTTTCTGGGTAATTATACCTAGCTTTTTCCCAACTATATTGGGGTCGGCTTCCAGTCAAGCCGGATTTAGCTGAATGCCAGTATTTTACGCAGAGCGGCTACCTACCAAACCTCCATAATCCATTAATTGGGGTAACACGGTACTTCATGGCAAGACTGGAGTCAGATTAACTGGCTTCTGACTATCCGTAACGACTGCCAAAGATCTACAAATGACAGCCGGGACCTACGGCTTAACGCATAGGTATTATGACCTTTCTGGGTAATTATAACCATCTCGTGTATTAGGGGTAGTTATTAGCATAGATGACTACGAACTAAGGTATTTTGACACTCATCAATTTTGCACACAAAATATTTTTTATCAAACTGCAAATATTTGTATTTTGTTTAACCCAGTGACTGATATGATACACTCACGCGCACAAAAATGCAAGGTCCTACCCGACAAAATTACGACAACACATGCTGTGGTCTTTAACTTATAAGCAGCAAGGTTGAAATTGCTTTGGAGAGACGTCAGTATAATAAGTTGGTGAGAAAATCTGCCTTATCTCCTTAGGATAATGTGGGTTATTTTCTTACAATGTTATATAAAATAATATAGTAAAAAACAGAAGATTCAGAAGACTCACTACCGTATAATAAATTTCAAAGCTATGCAGTCATTCATTATTTCAATATTTTTGTAATAAATGTTCGTTTAACCCACTTGACGTGTTAATCACCATTTTTTTGCATTTCAAAATTGAGAGTGTTGTTAAATTGGGTGTTGTTTTCAGAGAGTGAATGGTTTTTTTAAAGTTAGGAAATCATCCAATGACTTTCCCGCTCTATCGTGTTCTAAACCACACGTATGTTTCTTTTTTGTTCAGTCTTCCAGGACCCGGTAAGGTCACATCTATAGATCCTGCGCAAACTCTTTGATGTACAGTCTATAAAAGACGATAGGAATATATTTTTTTTAAAGGCTCTAAACTAGTGCTTGACTGCGATCCCACCTGATGGTAAGCAGTGATGCAATCGTCGACGGTGAGGCGTATTAGTTTATTAAGAGCCTATTCACTCTAGCCTTGAAGACACCCAAATTATAATCGGACGGATAATATTGTTACCCGATTTATACGTATTAGATGTGAAGCTAAGCCTGCGGTTAACGGCGGCTAACCCGCCTCTTTTATGCGAATATAAAATCATGATTATGAAAGAATTTTTCAATTGATTATCGTGTAGGTAATTTTTTCTTTATATTACAGACACCCCATGACTCAGAAAGCACGTAAAGCCGTTGGTCCCGGCTGTCATTCGCAGATCTTTGACAGTTGTGCATCGTGTTACTTAGTAACCGGGGTATGGAGGTCTGATAAATGATAAATGATATTTATTTTGCAAATAGGTTTTTTCAAACTCTTTTAAAAACACGTCAATTTTTTTTATTTGGACTTTTTTTTTGTTACTAGATGAGGCCGGTGTTTCCTAACTGACTACCCTGAGAAGAAACACCGAAACAAACTCAGGGGTCACAGTCTCTTTTAAAGTCCGTACAACATGAAAATCATATGCGAACCATGCAGATTAGTGTCTGAGATGGCCTTTTGAAGAAAGAACCATGCAATTTGAGTGGACCTGTCCAGTCAGTGCAAGCATTTGTCAATATTCGCAAAGCTCAACTCAGGACTACTAAGGAGCTCAACGACTTGACGAACAATACCAAAGAGAGGACATAATGGTTAGGCCACAGAAAACACTCAAATTGCCAGACATAAGTTGAAATGACTAAAAAAGAAAAAAAAAGCAATCCACATAGTCCTCACATTCACAAAAAAGAAAAAATAATACAAAGTGTAATACTTAACAAAGTAAAAAAGCAAGTCAAAGCATTTATGTCAAACATAAATAAAAAAAATAATAATTAAAAAATGTGAAATTGTAAAGTAAAAATTATTTTACAATGTCAAATTGTAATAAATAAATTTCAAATTGTAAAAAAGTACAATCGAAAACAAAATTAAGTAAGAAGATAAGACAACAGCTGTTGTAGTGCGCACTGGAGCGGGTCAATCCCAAGCCTTTACGTCCTCAACGTAGTCCTTTACAGTGTAATAAGCCTTTTGGCAAAGTTTTCGCTTAACAAAAGATTTGAACTTATTAAGGCTTAGTTCTTGCATATGACTAGGAAGCTTATTATAAAAGCGTATACATTGACATCTAAATGAACCCCCTATTTTTTTGAGCCTGGTTGCAGGAACAACTTGATAGGCAGTCGATGAGTCGATACATGTAAAACTCTGAAATTCGGCCGCATCAGTTAAGGGCCTATTTCACAATGTCCGAGTAGCCACTACTTCCTGAATAAATTCAAAAATAGAACAGAATTTCTATGAAATTATCTGCCAAGTAAGATATTGAAAACTTAATCATAGGTGGTGAAATAGGCCAAGACTGGAAACCGACTACAAACTAGTTGTATTAAGGCTAGGGAGATGATTATGAGGCTGTCAAGCTACTAAAGCCTCGTCGTGTATTTTCTTCGAATCACTCTGTATTCGAATTTTATGCATTGTACGGAGACAACCTTTTCTCATTCCGTCTTTTATGTACACCGGCATCAACTGTGCATGTCGTTTTTATTGTCTAGCTTAAGTGCGAATCTAGGACTCATTCTGCACAGTAGTCACGTTTAGTTCATATCGGTAATGTTAATCTAACAATGTTGATCGTAAAAGTGAAACTTTGTTGCTAGAATCACACTGGACTTAGGTAGGTATCTAAGTCGTGACGTAAGTTTGCTTAAGATAGAGCATACCAGAGTAGAAAAAATCTAACCAAGAATGAAGAATTCCGTACCATCTTAAATTTAGTTTTTGTTGCTGTAGCGATAATAGAAATCCACATATTGTCAAGATCTTAATTGTCTACATGTTACGTTTCACGACATGCATCATCATCTCAGCCGAAAGACGTCCACTGCTGGATAACGACCGGTTCTGTGCGTCTCGCATTAGAGATGGGTCGTATTTACTAGAACAGACCCCAAGAATAGAAATAACAACGTAGGTACGTATAAAAAAATCGTAAGACAATGATCCTATATTATGTCGAGTCGAGTCATAGTATGGATTAAAGGACTAAGTGAGTGCACCGACCACATTACTAGGATACCAGGTGGACTAGGTGGAACAGGTATCTGGATCACAAATTTTTAAATACTAAGAATGCACCTAGTCCCAAAACCCAGTACAACCAATCTCTATATCGCATTCATCGGATCCCCGCGACCCTCGCTAGGTCGTCGGTCCACCTTGTGGGAGGCCTTCCAACGCTGCGTCTTCCAGTACTTGGCTGCCACTCCAGAACCTTCCGTCCCCATCGATCATCCGTTGTATGAGCAATGAGCCCTGCCCACTGCCACTCGCAAGAATCGCCAAACTTAGGTGATTCTTTGGGCTATTTATGTAATCTTGGTTGTCTTCGGATATCTTCATTTCTGATGTGAGCACGCAAGGAAACTTAAAGCCCAACCCTTTCCTACCTTTTCCAAGTATTACTTTACGTCTTCGCTTTACGTACTCTATTAAATCGACACATGCGGATATTACTATCTTTTTACCCACAAGCTACTTTTCAAAATACTTGCATCACGCTTTGAATTTAAGGATAGCTTGGTGCGTGTCGAAAAAATCGGGGTCGATATGAAAAAAAACACTGTAAATGTCATCCTACCATGTCCGCGGCAGTAGCGGCGACATCAAAGAGTTATCGTTACATATTATAACAGTTTTATTTAAATCTGACGTAAGTAATCGTATCGAGAGAGTACGGTGACCATGTGTCTTTCATATCGGGAGTTCGGACATTTGGAGGACTAATAAGGGACGGTTATCGGAAATCGATTAATCAAAGAATTTATTTTATAGGTCAAGTAAAACGATTTTTTAAATTACTCTTAAACAAATTCTCTGAATTTTGAAAACGAATGTATACTTAAAACTACTACTACCAGTATATTGGTACCAGAAAGGAGCTGTTGTCTATAAAAATAACCACTTTGGCTAAGACAGGAGCAAAGCGGAGCAGAGCTAGCCTTAGCCTTTTGACCTAACCTGTGCATGTCAAAGTGTGCTAAAATTTGGTTAGTAGCTACATTAATAATGGACCGAGCCCAGTCGTCAACGGCGCGTTCTGTTCCACGCGCGCCTCAAGGAGATGTCGGCAACCTGAAGGGGCCCGGCAGGGCCGAAGCCTCTGGGGAACATGGAGTCCAAAAGGTTGTCACCATGTCCCCCAGATAAAAGGCAACGAACAAACGGGGTAGGGGTTTAGTCAGTAAGAGTCTGACACGCCCTCCCGCTCTGCCCAAGAGTGGGAGAAGTCATTTAGATGATTCCCCTACCGGAAAAAAAGCTACATTAATAAAAATATAAGTAGTAAACTGTCAGACTAGTATGCGTGGCAAAGACAGTGCTCTTTGTAGCCAAACTTGTTAAATAAAAAACTAACGAACGTTACGTCAAATTACGCCGGATGCGCCGCTTTACCGGATCTCTGCCACACCAGAATGAAACCTATAATCAATACTGATTCCAATGTTATTACCATCCGCAGCTAAAACAAATAAAAATTAAATTGAATTGCCAAAAAAGTTTTCGTAGAACAGATAGTCGATGGGAACGAAAGGTTCTGGAGTGGCGACCGGAAGACGTTTACATCACTGCTTACCATCAGGTAGGATCGCAGTCAAGCACTAGTTTATAACAAATAATAAAAAAAAAACGTAGCATGCGTGACGTATGGAGCCGTTCGTTGTGGCAACTCTTGGGGGAAGAATATGTCCAACAGTGGACATCTATCGGCTGAAATGATGGTGACGATGAAATACAAGGTCATTAAAAATCGAAAATCATTATTTTAGTTGAGTTTCATTGGTTATTAATTTACTGTACTTACTATTAGAATTATTTTGACCATGACTTTGTAAGTTATAAAATATTAAATAAATGAATAGGCAATGCATACAGAATTTCTTATTTAGAAAGTTAGAAAAATATTCATAAATGCTTAATTTAAATAAATATATAATAGATGTCGTTTTATTTTTTCAGGAGGAGCTCGTGGCTAGATAATAACAGCCGCACAGGTCGATCTTCAAGGTTAAGCAACGCTTGCCTAGGTTGGCCTGTGGATGGGTGACCATCTTAACATAACGAGTTTCCTCCGTGCCTCGGAAAGCACGTTAAGCCGTTGGTCCCGGCTGTCATTTGGAGATCTTTGGCAGTCGTTACGGATAGTCAGAAGCCAGTAAATCTGACTCCAGTCTTGCCATGAAGTACCGTGTTACCCCAGTTAATGGGTTGTGGAGGTCTGGTAGGCAGCCGCTCCTCGTAAAATACTGGTATTCAGCTAAATCCGGCTTGACTGGAAGCCGACCCCAATATAGTTGGGAAAAGGCTAGGCAGATGATGATGATGTCGTTTTATTTTTTGGAAATTTCAGAATAATTTATTCATTCTCTTATGTGTCTATTGAAGAAAAATATTTATGTACACTTTCTCTTTTTGTTATTTCTTATTTGAAACTGTAAAAAATGTTTATTAATGTTGGTCAATCTTTGGCCTTCCTCTCCCTCTAAATGAATCCGTCTTTTTAATGGAAAGTTGCTTATTTTAAATTTTAATTGTTAATAAACTAGTGCTTGACTGCGATCCCACCTGATGGTAAGCAGTGATGCAATCGTTGATGGTGGCGTATTAAGATTCATAAATTCATCCTCAAAACAAAATGTCCATCCAAACTCATAGCCACAGTAGTACACACTCAAACGGGTCGTAAAGAAAACGTTTCGTTGCATCACGTAGCGTAGCTCGCGAACCATTGTTATTGGAACCCAAATAAACCTACTCATGTCATGGTCCATTAATATTGCACTCAGTTGCATTCTTAGTCGGCGACCTTGCTTACATTGTAGTTGATAGTGAGTAGGTAATGCCGTCATGAACGAAACTGGTGCATTTTATTGGAATACAAAACGGTTTATAGAAAATTGTAACTGGACTAGACTTTTTACACAAGTGACCCAAAAAATTAAAAGAGAACTTATTATTTTGAAGATAAGAGGCTATGCATCACCCGTAGTGTAGGGGATGTAGTCACTGCGACCAAAATGATCTATTGTAACTCGCCACCTTGTTAGAGAACTCTTTTAGCCTGGAGGCCTAAAAGAAAACTTACTTAGAATCTTATTTCCCTGATTGTAGGTAAATAACTAAACCAAAAAAAATAGTTAAATATTAACTCGCAATTTTTTTTTCGAGGGGGTTTGCTCTGATAGAAAAAATATAGGCTTAGCCTAGATTGGTTACAGATGCTATAATAGAACTTGTCTTTACATCATTACTTACCATAATCATATGTATTTAAATATTGTACAATTATTTAAAAAAATAAAAATAAACAGCAGGTATGCTGAAAGACATTTCTACAGAAATAAGCATAACCTTTGGACCTATTCGTCTGTTTCCTTGTTATTTATCATATTGTGTGTACAAGAACTGTTAAATAAAATAAATAAACTTAGCTTTGCCTTAAAGGATAGTTTGACTTTTTCTTTGGAATAGTCAAACAATAAGTATACACTATACCTATTGCTGGGATCGTGCGGGTGACATCTATCAGATTCATACAATGTGGTCACCTATCCTCTTATTTTAAAAATGCATAATTTCGTCCTGCTGTCATCCTACCTAGCATTATCGGCCTTATAATGTTCCCACTATTGGGACTCAGGCCATCCACCACGCGGGCCCAGTGCGGATTGGTGGATGTCACATGTCTTCGAATTTTTGGTTCTAGGACATGCCGGTTTTCTCGCGATGTTCTCCTTCACCGTTTTGAGAGCAATGGTGATGAAATAAATTATACAAAGTATTTCTACCTCTATGTAAAAATACCTTAATTCTTATGCAAATCAGCTAGTCCTAGTGATGAAGTCAAGCAATGATGTGTTGTGGTTACATTGATGTTAATTATGTGTGTGTATAAATGTCGCGGTCATTCTGATTAATTGATAATAGACACGTGCCATGACGGAAGACAATAGGCATGTCATTTTTGTTCTGGAGACTTTTAATAGGAACCTTCAATGCATTAGTAACGAGAGCATCATCAAAAATAGATGTTGCAGTAAATAGCTGTCTTACAATGTCATGTCTATTTTTTCTTACAGCGACATCCAGTCTGAATTCCTCTGAATTTTGTGGAATGTGTTAGAATAAGTCTTCAATAAATTAGCCACTTACGCCTATACAGTAACACTAACATGTGCCATCTTCGCTAGTGCTGGATCAGTCATGTAGCAAATTATACGGGCCCCACGTATTGGGGTGGGCTTCACTTGGACGTACAAAATCAAGTCAAAATGTCTCTGGCATTCGGACCGGGCTCAAGTTGTCCGGGGCCCAGCAGGGTCAAAGCCTAGCAGTAGTTTACTACTAAAGGGTTCGCTTTCGAAAACGAAAGCAAGGGTTCTGGAACGCAACGCAAAGAAGGAACATAGGTTTTAGTCAATAAAGGTATGATACGCCCTCACGCTCCACCATGGAGTGGGAGATGTCATTGGATAACAGTGGGTGAAGTCATTGGTACCACCTAACAAAAAATACATTTTTTACTTATCGTTTGGTGTGAACGCTAACAGAAAAGTCATATGTCTAAACTCTGAACGCTTGTACATTTCTCATATAATCTCCTTCGATATAACACCACCTATTTACCCTTTACCCATAGCATTATGTTTACAAACAACACTGGGAGAAACACAAGCGCTCCATATCTTACGTATTGTGTCGAAACGGTGTCATGTTCAAAATTGTTTGCGGTATTGAGTTACTTCCGAACTGTTATGAGGCGATAATACAGTGCAACTCAAACCGACTGATAAGCCAGTGTATTAATTTAGTTCAGACTAGTCTATAGAATAAACTGAATAGGTAATAAGCTTTAAAATGAAAATAGTACATTTTGATATAAGTGGTGCCATGAAGTACCGTGTTACCCCAGTTAATGAGTTGTGGAGGTCTGGTAGCCAGCATGTCATTTGTCTGGTAGGCAGCCGCTCCTCGTAAAATACAGGTACTGAGCTAAATCCGGCTTGACTGGAAGCCGACCCCTATATGGTTGGGAAAAGGCTAAGCAGATGATGATGATGATTTTGATATAATCGGAGAAAGTTTGTCATTGCGACCGAGGCAGAATTCGCCAGACTGTAGGCAAAGATGTTATGGAGTAGAGTATCTAGGTACAGCAGTGACAAATTTCCACGGCTATCAATCACTTCTGAAGAAATAAGTAAACGGGAGTTGACCGGCGAGTCGTGAGGGTCGCTTAACGCTTAGCCTAATACGATAAATGTATTGAAGTGGGAGTGTGCTGGCGTACTTATCCGCACTAGTGTGAAAATAGTCTAAGAGTGGTAGGAGTAGGAGCGGTTTAACAAATACTGTATTGAAAAAACGAAACTAACATGATGTATAACTCGTGGCCATTACCAGTGAACCTCCACACTGTTCACTACATAATAAATGATTCAATTAAAATATTTGAACGGATTTCAAGAAATGTTGCAAAACTTTCTTTAACGTTACAAAGATGCTGAAGCTGAAAACGATAAATAGAAACATTGTAGGTGTTGAAAGATATTCGATGTTTCTGTAGGAGATCTTTCACATGCACTATTTGCGCATTTGAAATACTATTTTAACGTGGACGAGAGATCCGGGTTTTATTTTAAACTAGCTGTCCACATTGATTCACTCCAGTCTTAGGTTACTGCCCCGCTTGTTTCGGTTATAGCGTGATGTTATTTAGCCTATAGTCTTTTTCGATAAATGAAGAAAGGTGGAACTGCACTGGATCCACGTGGGACACGTCAGTTACCAAACATTTTGTATGGTAAGTAGACTTATAACCAATGATAGGAATAGGTAGTGCCTATTTGCCTAAACTTCGAAGAACAGAGACAAGAAACGGAGACCTCCTTAGGACTAAATTTTTTCCGAGACTCCTGAAATTTCGAGACAACACTTAAAATACATTAAAAAAATTGTTATGTGGAGTAAATAATTCGTCAATATTTACCAAAAGTTTGCGACTATCATAATAACGTTTGAATCCCCAACCGGTCCAATGAGACCGCGCTGTTATTGTTTTACTATTGTGTCTCGTTTCGCGGGTAACTGAGTAACTACATAACATACACAGTCGTTACAACCATACAATTTTCAGAATTAATTTTTTTGGAGAACATTTTGTAAATGACTTGTTGATCGTAATAGGTATTACTTATTCCAAATAACAATTTTTTTAAATGTATTTAAGTGTTGTCTCGAAATTTCGGGACAGATGTCTCGGAAAAAAAAATTGTCCTAAGGAAGTCTCCGTTTCTTGTCTCTGTTCTTCGAAGTTTAGGCAAATAGGCACTACCTATTCCTATCACTGCTTATAACAGACATATAACTACATTAGACCTACGCCACGCGACGCCTCGCGACGCCATATATTGTCCAATAATAAAAGATCTTTGCAATTGGAACCAGAAGTTTTTGAGATAAGCGTCTTTAAACAAACAAACTTTTAACTTCATTTTGATAAAATTAGTATTTATAATGTGGTATCTAAAACTACCTCTGGGTGAAAATAAACGTACTACGTTATCAGTTTATTTTTGTGGAATGAGTTTTAAATAATCTAACAATTTGTAAATTATTTTTAATTGGCAAAATATTTCTTAAAATACTCTATATTAGAAAAATATTATATTAGTACTAATCAATCATGTGATGATAAGCCATAGAGATTATTGCTCCACAACGCACAGCAATCGAATTATTTTATGCGTTTATTTTTGTACATAACACTAAAAATAAACAGTATCCAAAATTAGTTATCAAATGAAGCAGCACTATCATCATTTCACATACTGTCACGAGGATGAGTAGTCGAAATATCTTGCTGTCTCGATTGTACGCGCGTCACCTCATTGCGGTAAGGTAAGTAAGTATGATTCTGAACTCGGCAAAAAGCAGTGTTGTTGCCGCAGTGCCGCCACTAAGGTGCTGCCCAGCAGTGCTGCCTGCCGCGCAGATTCCGAGCAAGGCGGCAGTGTCGCTCTGTTCCTCTTCTGAATCTGAGAAATTCATCCTTTTCTACTCTTGTTGCGGCGGCAGACGTGTCACTACTGGTCTGTCGCGGCGGTAGGGCGACACTGACGCTCAGCAGTGCTGCCGCGACATTGCTGCCTAGCTCGGAATGTAATCTCATATAAGCTTATAGAGATTGTATGGGGACCAGTAGTGCCGCGACAGCACTGCGGCAACAGTGCTGCTGCTTGTTGCCGAGTTCGGAATCATACCTTTAACGTCACATTTCAGTTTGTGCATCCTTATTCCGTTACTAGACAGGTTCCCTTTCCACCAGATTTAAAAGGCTTACAACTTAATTATGAACGCATTTGATTTTTAAATGCTATTTGCGAATTTAGCTAAAGTTTCAATTTAAAATTTTTAATTTGAGTATAGTCGTAATCTATACAAAATCATCATCATCATCATCTCAGCCGAAAGACGTCCACTGCTGGACATAGGCCTCCCCCAAGCATCGCCACAGCGACCGGTCCTGTGCGTCTCGCATCCATCGGATACCCGCGACTCTCGCCAGGTCGTCGGTCCACGTTGTGGGAGGCCTTCTATACAAAATCCCAATCCAAAATACCTATTGGTGCCGAAACGGGAATAGCTTGGGTCCCAAAAATTCTGGTGCCGAAAATCTGGGTGCTAAATCGGGAATACTCCTTAAAAATGAGTCAACATCTTACGCAATTCACTTTTCGCTTTCATTAAAGAAAAACAGCTCATCTGCACGTGTTTATTAATAAAAAACATGTGATTAGGAAATCGCATTGAAATTAAAACTTACTCATTCATACGTTGGTAAGTGTTGGCCCAATTTTTGTGGAAATATCCAGGTCGAATGGAGACCATCCATCGTTGGAGACGTTTGTGAGATGACACTAAATTCGCGGCCCACCGTATCATAGAGATAGTGCATGATGGATTTATTATTTTATAGCTGCTACTTTGTTTGATACTGCTTTTCGGCGTATCATAGTTTAGATGTGAGTAATCGCTAATTCTTTGGATGGGGTTAAGGTGAATTTGCTCCAGGTAGACCGCGAAATTAAAATATCTTAAAGTTTTTATTTTTGCATTTTGAAGGTTAATGTTAGTTTCTATGTTTCTGAAAATATGATAAGCGACTGTAACTAAGTAATAATGTAAGTATGTATTACTATGTATAATCAGTAAAGTCATACTGCTAATAAAGACTTGTAGACAGTTTGGTAGTGTTACCTGGACCAAATTTCATCTAAATCCGTTTAACCGTTCGAGAGTGAAGCAGTAACAAACATACATACACGAAAGAACAGTTCATTATGTTCCGTGTTAATAATATTAGTGTAATTTATTTTGTATCACTAAGTGCCTATTTCACAATGTCCGAGTAGCCACTACTTCCCGAATAAATTCAATAATGGAACAGAATTTGTATGAAATTATCTGCCAAGTAAGTTATCGGGAACTTAATCATAGGTGGTGAAACAGGCCCTTATTTAATTAAAGTAAAATGCTAATTACTCGAACAATAAAGGGTGTTTCACATAATAAACTGAGATAAAATCGGCCTTGTATAGGGCCGAACATCACATCAAACATAGCGTTGAAATGTTAGTAGTCTTATCTGATTTATAAATACCTTTGTCAAGGTCTAGATATGACGTGTAGAAGGAAATTAGAGGTAATATAATTTTTACAACATTTAGTTAGATAATTAAAGATAACCAAATTAATGTAAGAACTGAGATTTATATATTCTCGTTGTTTATTTCAGAATAAACTATTATTGTTTTTAGTACAGTTAGAAAAGAGGGAATATAGGAATACAGTTGAACATAAATCCTCAGATATATTAGGGGACAAAATGTCCCCCAACATGACATGCAATGCTGTCAAATTGTCCAACAAGATGTCCTGCGTCTTGTAGATGTAAAATAAATATAATATGTAGTTAGAAAATAGGGAATATAGCGTTCAACATTAAAGCCTCAAATATATACATTAGGGGAAAAATGACCCCCAACATGACACGCAACATTGTCAAATTGTCCAACATGTCCGGCTCGTGCGTAGTAGAATGTTGTGGGGCAAGTTGCGGGACAATGAGCAGCGTTGCAGCGTCACATAGCCCCGCTTGGGCGGAGCACAGCCGTGTCCTCGTGGAGGTAATCAGCAGCAGTGTCATCAGATGGCGCTTGATTAGATTTGCACGTCCGCAAACCCACGGTAACTACCACGAGGGAGATCGCCTGTGAGGTGGACTGACCAGATAAAAGCGGCAGTAAATGGCTCATCATCACTACACGAATGCACGATGATGGCGGTTATCAGAGAAGAGTGGCGGCGTGTTGTAAAACTTGCCACCAACGCCTGAAGTTATGACCACGACCACTCTGTCAAGAGCGATACCGACGAAGAAGAAGAAGAAGAAATCCACGGTTGCAATCTCGGCGGTTCGGCGGTCAGGAACTGAGGACGTTCGTTCCCTCACGCGTGCGGCCTTTTCATTCACTAGCATTGAAGGAGGTGACCGCCTGCCAGATGGATAGAAATTGTTTTCCGTTTGTGCCCATCTGCCAAATATATTAATCAATCAACTTGTCTTGTCACCATTTACAACTAGTTATATTTAAATCTCGGCCAGGTTGTGTCACCCAAATTTATTATAATATATATTAATATTATGTTATGCTTTTATTTTCAGGGATGTTATTACTGTTTGGTTTTTGGAAATCTATATAAAAAATCCAAGGATGCTATATTGAGAAGCTCAACTAGTACGTAACATTACAATCATAATCTCGCGTCAAAAACCCCCTTTTCTATACTAATATTATAAAGAGGTAAAATTTGTAAGTTTGTATGTAGGGGGTAATCTCTGGAACTACTGGTCCGATTTGAAAAATTCTTTCAGTGTTAGATAGTCCATTTATTGCGGAATGCTATACGCTATATACTATCACGCTGCTACCCACGGGAGCGGAGCAGTAACGAAAAATGGGGGTGAAACCGCAGGGGACAGCTAAAATTTTTATAATTTTGATGTAGCGTGTCATTTTCATAACTAAGATGAATCACCGTAGTAATTTTTTCTGTAATTTTTTTATCTGGGTTGTTGGGTTGATTAGAATAGGTAACTATGTTAGGTATTCAGTTTCAACTAAAAAAAATATAGCATCTTTCCGACGAAAAATTCCATCACTGAGGGATCCAGAATCATGTACTGGATCCATGATATTTATTTCTGCGTCGATGTCAGGCACACGGTGCATACATTTTCGCGAAAAACATAAAATGGCATAATTTTTGGAAACCAGATGATCCTCATGACTGATAGTAGCTTATAACTGATTGTATTCTATCTTATCAGCTACTGATTACAGACTGTGTCAATTACGTATACATATTTTTATGCATATATTTTTCATTATCGCTCTAGCACTTGAGGGCACGTTTGTTACGTAAAACCATATTAAGAAAAACTAAATATACTTACATTTATTTGTGCTTACAGCACTCCAAGGAATGCTTTACAGAAATATTTATTTTCTATCATGGTAAAGAAAAAGGGCAACAAATCTCTCGAAATCAAAAAATATTAAACACAAATGTTCCCTATTCACTGTAGCAAAAAGGTAAAAGGTAGGCCTTCTAGTTTTCTTAACAAACTTGTGCGTTTTCCATCTTTCAGCAAACGTCCCCAAACCATTAAGACAGCATTTTTCATGCCACCCTTAGCGACGACGCCCGTTAAATCCGTTATTTAGCAACTAGTTATAATTTTTTTAAATATTTATAAACTGGTCCTAAGATTGCGTCACATCCTGCTAATATTTTTTTCTTTTTTTTTTCTTTTCAACTTCGAACCATTATCTATTTACCAATACTACTGAGGAGTGCATAGCGCTTACATCACAAAACATGCGACACTTACTGAGCTACCCATCCTGCACAACCACCTGTACTTTTCAGAATCTATACGAGCCCAATAATAGAGACATACCAATCATAGAAAATTTACTTGACATCGACACGAAAAGAAGAAGAAGAAGCGCTTACATCGTACGCCCGTTTCACATTAATCAATTCAATGATTAAACAAAAAAAAACAAGAATTAAAAAAAAGTGAATCAGCTGACCGGCCGCAGCTCACCGGTGCCGCCTGAAGTGCAAAGCAATTTCACGATAGTTTAGCGCGCGACCGGCGCCGAGCAACAGCCTCGCCAGTCGACGGTACCCAACCGCGGCGCGCACACGCGTCGACACGCTCCACCTCCCAATCCCCGACACAAACACCCCACAACAAATTCGCGAACTATTTATCGACACAGTTTCCCAGTTTTCCAACTAATTGTGCTGTTAGTGTTACCGTGCTGTGCTTTGCAGGTTCGGCGTTGCTAAGGTAAATAGACCGGCACTAATTCGCAAGTTATCGGACGTTTCATGTGTTAAGTTATCGCTTGTGACGGAATTTACTATTGTTTTTAATTCGTGCCTGAAAATATTGAAATTTTCTTTTCAGCTGATGTTTTTTTTATGTAGGAAATGCAGGTTTCATTCATCATTTTGTGTTATCTCTTGATAAGTAACTGATAAAAAATTATTACTTAATTGTTCATTGCAGTTTCATATAATGTCCACATTTTAAAAAAATATCACAGAAAATTTTATTTACATGATTGTAAAATAATATATCTAAATAGATATGATCGAACAAGTTATTTAACAACTTTCAGTCATGAAAATATTTTTCAACAAAAAGTTCATTATAATTTGACACAAAAACCTAAATTCAATCCCCAATAAATCACAAAACAAAAACTAGACCTAAAAACAATTCCAATTAAGAACCCACAAACAAACGATCTCATTAAAACATGCAAAATCAAAAATAACGATGTTTATTAAACAAATTTTCATATATTAGTAGAACCAAAACTCGCTAACAAGAAGCAAGCTCAAAACCACCTGTTACTTGCAACTTGGTGAAAGATGGTACAATACTTCAAGGAGTAATGGATACTGTTTAAACAAATATGACAAGGATTATCTTTAAAGGATCCTTTCCTGGTCCATGTGGTGATGGAGACGGACGGTCTGGTGATCCTTCATTATCTTTAAGTGGTAGCACTTGAGAGCGATACAAAAGATGAAGGGACGTGTTTGCGGTTTTGAGTAGTGGTTTCTTTTTTGTATAGTCTTTTATCTTTCAATATACTGCTGCAGGTTCTGGGGAGGTGATTGATAAAACCATTCCTGTTTTTGTAAATTCTGCTAGAAAACGTATGGGATTCGTATCGGAAATTCTACAATGAAAAGCACTTCTTGTTTTTTTTACAAGGTTGAATTGTTACGTTATTTGTTTAAGACACGTGGATTCCATAATTATTTTTGTCTCGCTAAAACTTTAATAACATTTTACATATTGCCTCAATAAATTAGCTAAGATCCCCAATTTCCGACTTCTTGATATTTTGAAATCATAACGATAGCTACAAACTTGTTATCATGTCACGTTCTTGCTTCAAAAAAATAATTCAAGAAAATATATTATGTAAGCAAATATATTATGATAATGAGAAACTATAAAAATATGCTGGTATTTTAATAAAAACGGTTCGCAAGGTGCTTCCACCTTTAATTGTGCATTAGGATGTCGGAAGGCTAATTTATAAACTCGTGTAGCAGTATAATTTGCATGTATAGTGTTTATGCAAGCTATTCGTCAAATCACAGATGAAATTAATGTAAACATTTGAATATATGAGCAACTAGTTCCTGCCAGTAACTTCGCCCGCGTGAAAGTATAAAATATGTAATCAACATGTAAAAAAATAAAATATATGAGACTATGCAACTCAGTGATAAAATAGCATTCTATTAGTGAAATATTTAGTGATAAACTATCTAGTGGTGTTTTCATTACAAACCAAAATACATTTAATAAATAAAAATCTTTATAATATTAAGTATAAATATAGAAAGTATACACAAATAAAATGATTATAAGAAAAATACTGGTTAGTAATGTGTGATTAAAGGAGTAAATTCGAAACGCGGACAGGTGCAGCAAATAACCAAAGCCCGCATGAATGAGACGAATCGATCGATTCAATACTTGATTTGCAGAAACCGGTACAAGAATTTTAGCAGTACGATGCCAAATTATTAAGAACGAATACATCTGCGGACTCTGATTGAAAGATTGACCGAAAAGTCAGAGAACTAAAAATATTACATGTTAGAGACGAAAGGAATTTCATGACACATATTCTAAATAAAAACTTTGAAGAAATACAAATTACTGCTATTACTAAAACTATTAAAACTGAAGTGAAACTTAAATATCTTCAATATTTTCTCATACACATGTTATTCATGCAGTCACTCAATCCTCAAAAATTCAGAAGACTTAAAAATGTGAAATATAATTGTTAAAACAGTAAAATACATCTTTCTGCACAATTCTCACGGGTATTTTGGCTTGCATTGACATTTTTATTTCCGTATTTTTCAAGTGCTCTCAATTTCGCGTTGGTTGGCTATGACTTTGAAAACAAAAATACTGAAAATAATTGCAATGTTAGCAAAGAATGTATTTCTGAAGTAGGTGAGTTTTTACTGGCAGATGAATTTAAGGATATGAGTGTTTATATGGCTGATGTCACAGAGATTAACCATGGCCTAGAAGTCATGGTCAATCATCATCTTCATTTTAATCAAAACAGTTAAGAAATTTCTGCCGAAGTGGGTGATTTATTAAATTGATGACATAATAAAGACGGAATTCCATGGACCGTCACTACTGATAATATTTAGGAAGCTGAAGAAAATACAAATAATAAATGAAGAAAAAGTGGAGTATCTCAAGACATAGTCGCTATTCACCCATCTGAAAAGCTCTAAAATAACGTTTTAGAGCGCTCTTGGGAGGAAAAGCTTTTACCACTTTTCTTTGGCAGAGACATTTTATATTCTACAAGGATTTTCAGAGTTGAATTTCAAAATGTAAAGGTAGACTAGAGTAGTTGGTTCAGACGATGATGTCATGCGTTATGTATCGTCACTTGTGTGGATATGTAAATATGTTTCATTGTGTAAACACTGCGTTATCTCCATGTGAGTATTTGTTTCTACAATACTCTAGTTACAATTTAGTTCCGAGGCCTTATTAATGAGAGATGTGTCTAGTTTCTCAGTAACAACGTCGCTTTTGGGAACAACTATTTTATTATCTTGGGTTTATCCGGTCTAGTTTAATGGATATAGAACAAATACGTTAGGGGTATTTCGAGACGTTATAGCACAACATTGAAGGAACTATAATACTAAGCAATAAGTAGGATCTCATTTTACAGGTTTATGGTCTTTTTCCTTATGGAGATGCAATGATAGTTGTATGATAATTTAGTTTTTTCACTGCCTATAATCATGATATTACTCATATGTATATAAAAAAATAATGAGTATAGGTGTTGCTAGGCGCCCAACACGAGAATAACGAAAATAAAAGTTGGATAAAATTTTTGAAATCTCTGGAAGGTTCTTATGAAGAAAAGATTAGGAAAGCATAGACCATAGAATTAAAAAAAAACTGTTCCGTGCTGTTCCTAGCTATGATCATTAAGGGTAGTTGTTAGATCTTTTCTAATCTTCTATAAGGAATTCTTAAATACTCGTACAACACATTTTACCGGTATAACGTCTGTGACAGAACGATATCAGTCGAATCACATAGTACTAACCAGATAAAAGTAAAAAAATAAATAACCTGAAGTCCGTTTCTAAAATCGTATTCAGGTAAAAATAAACGAATTCCAATCCGATTCAATTCCACACTTTTTACACTATTTGCACCATTTTCAATGCCAAATGTTTCAATGCCAGAATGCCGGTGCAAACTGAGTGTGTATACTGAAACTTGGCACGAAATTAACGAGAGCATTATTAATTGTGATAACACTTTGAGAAAGTCTGGAACAACTAACATTAAATATTATTACAACACAGTCTAATAATAAAACCGTCCGAGTGGAAATAAGTGTGAACGCAAGTGAAAATAATGGAAATGAAATAGCGAAGTAAGAGTTACTTGTGCTGGGTAAAGTAGAGGAGAAAACTACTGTAAAATTTAAAGGCGGGAAGTTATTAGCTGTAAGTGAAACTCGGTAAAGATACAGACATCGAGAAAGCAGTACTGTAGCATTTATTTGTAACAAGGCGCAGTATGTATATAATGTATATTTGAGTGTATGTTTGTAACTCTTTCACGTACGAACAGTCGAATTTGTTACATTACATACGAGTACAAATATATTATTATACTGGTTTCTGCCAGCGGCTTTGCTCGCGTGAACGTATGTTTCTCCATACAAACTTTGGACCCCTGTTTCGTCCCTCTAGGCTAAGAATTTTTGAAAATACTCTCTTAATGCTCACTTGCATCATAAATGGCAACCGTGTGCGAAATTTCATACACTTGGTTTTAGCAGTTTTGGCTGTGTTTGGATATGTCAGTCAGTCGGTTTCTCCTTTTACATATAGACTAGCTATTCCACGCGATTTCATGCGCGGTGATCCTGTGCTCGATAGGAAATCATAGCCTATGTTATTCCTAAAACAAAAAGCTTTTCGTTAGTGAAAGATTTTTTTAAAACGCTTTCGTAGTTTTTGAGTTAAATCATAACATACAAAAAATAAAAAATCAAATCTTTCGTCTTTTTAATAATAGTTTATATTACTTTCGCCTTTATTATATTAGCGTAATGATAATACGATCAACTAGAATCTTCGCAAAGTTCTCTCAAAATTTACAGCAGTCATTACTAAATTCCTTCTCAGAATCAGGTTTAAGATAATTTATTGCATTTCAACAACTCACTTACAACCTATTGTTCGAATCCCAAGAAGATTCTCAGAATCAAATCAAGGGGCTCTTTTATAAGTCTCCATAATATTTTGATTTTTAAGGCCATCTTCGTTAATCATTATCTTTTTGATGATTTATTTCAGCAGTGCCTGTTATCTTCAGTTTATTGATTGGAAGAACAGATGGCTGTTATAACCCGTCTTGTTTTCATTTTATTGGTTTATAATTTAAACAAGTTTGTTGTTGGACTGTAACGCTGAAGGAAGTATGATTGGAGTTTATTGATCACGATCCTGTGCCTTGAGAGGAATGTTTATGATCCACGATTCTAAATAATATTATGAAGTTAGTTCATCAAGAAGTGTTTGTGTGATTAACTATAAATTATTTTCTAATACCAAAAATAATGTTGACACTGTTAAAATTTTCATTGATCTTAAGAAGACTACAGCAGGTAATCGCGAGTTTTATAATGCACCTAGGTACACTGCAGGAAACAGAATCAGACAAATATACGAGTACCTTGTTTTATTCTTTGTGGCGGAGCGGAAGGGCGTGTCAGCCTTACTGAATAAAACCCACTTCTAAGTTTCTTCTTCGAGAACTTCAGGTTTTCTCTTCAGAAGCACATCCATGGCCCCAGTAGGCTTCGAACATGCTGGGCTCCTACGGTTTTGCTGACATCTCTTTGAACACTACAAACCGTTGACAAGACGAGCTCGTTCCGGACAGTTACCGGATGGCCGGACGGCGAGGATTGTGTTCCCATAGGTGTTTTGTTTTAAAGCCTATCGTTTGCGTGAGGTCATGGTTTTCTTTCGTTGATGACGATATGTTCCGCCCTAAATTTTGCACTGCAGTAAAAATTGTCTCGACAATATTGTGACATTCGCGTACATTAATCTTCGAGTTGGCAATGACACAAGAATCCATTGCATCATATCGTGTAACTAATCTCAGTTTATAGCGGTGTGACTCTTACTGACTTACGTCTAGTCAATACACTTTGTGTCGTCTTGATCTTCTAGGTTTTTCGTGCAAAAATTGCGTGTTTCTTCTGGTTAAAGATTGTTCATTAAGAAATTTTCATTTCACTTAAGAAGAACATTAAAACTAAGGTAAACTCTTCACACTTCGACAGTCGGACTTACAATAAAAATTTTAAAGCTGAAATAGCAATATATTACATGATACACAGTATTTTTTTTGACAGGCTCGCTGTTGACAACTATCTCACCTGATGATATAGTCGACGAAGGAGCACGATTTCCTAGAAGTATTTAATAGACTTTGCTTCTATCTATTATTCTATCAAAAATTACAGACTACGGCAGGGAGTTCTCTATTTGTTGGAAAGTATTGGGTGCAAGGAACGATCGATGGTTGCTATTGCACGACAGATGTTCGTACTGTGCATTAGCAAATGACGAGTCGTTGAAATCTGTGTTGTATGGTTTTCCAAAAAATAACAACAAAGATTTATCTTGAGAAGTAAAAAAAATCTGGTCCGTCTGTTAAACATTTGTTTTATATTACTCTACCTTTTCTGAGAAAAACAAAATAAATTAAAAAGTATTCTCCCGGTTGACACCAGCAAATTAGTAATTATCTCAACTTAAATGTTGCCAAACGTGAGATAATGAACCAATTTACCGCAAATAATGAACCACTTTACCGCAAATAAATCGGTTCAAGTTCGAAGAATTAATTATATTCCGTGAGATTTTAACGGTGAAAAGAACAGCTGGCGAATCGAACTCAGCGGAGCATTTCTTCGAATAATGAAGACCACAGAACACTAGACAGTTCGGTGTCCTTAGCAGTCAAAAGTGACCTAAAAACAACTGGAAATACGAGCGTATTTTGCAAAAGGTTTCCTTTTATTACGTAGGCGAGCATTATTAAAAGGATTTGCCTAAATTCATCCCTTAAGACTTTTCCTGTATGTGTGCCATGGGACCTTGCTTTATGCCAAATGTCAGGATTCTAGGTCAACGTGAGTGAGTTTTGATTCCCTTGAGAGTGTCGAAATGGCTGCATCTTTTATTTCGTTAACTTATAAGTTTGATTTTTACGCAACAGCAAGGGACTGCAGATTAAAGTAGTTGATTTTAATTTCAACTTGTTCAGTTTGACAGGTAGACAGACAGTCGG
The DNA here is from genome assembly GCA_030763345.1 of Mythimna separata. Classification (NCBI taxonomy): domain Eukaryota; kingdom Metazoa; phylum Arthropoda; class Insecta; order Lepidoptera; family Noctuidae; genus Mythimna; species Mythimna separata. The sequence continues at coordinate 6,027,959 of CM061171.1, read as the reverse complement.
ACAACAAAGTGGGGGTAAGGATTTCATTTTTCCTTATGAGATACGGAACCCTAAAAATTAATGAGATGTGAAGTAAAAAAATAAGTAATAGCTCTTTAGTAACTGTTGGCCCGCGCATGACATGCGTCTGTACTCTGTAATGAAGACATTTATATTATGTATTCGTGCATACGTCAAAACTGCGACACGTCGATGATAAACGATTTTATTTGCTGATACGGTCACTATATAAATATATATAAATATATAAAACGACTTACTGACTGGTTGACATATTAACGCACAGCCAAAACTATTGAGACTAGGAACATTAAATGATTAGATAAAAAACATTTCTTTAATGATGTAAGCGAGCACTAAAAACTGTTTTTTTTTTAAATACAACTTTTTTCGTTAGTATGCAGGTCGGTGTTTCCTAACTGATTACCCTGAAAAGAAACATGGAAACCAACTCAGAGGTCACAGTGTCTTTTAAAGTCCATACACAATGTATTGGTCAAATCATATGCGAAACATACAGATTAGTATCTGAGATGGCCTTTTGAAGAAAGAACCATGCAGATTTGAGTGGACCTGTCCAGTCAGTGCAAGCATTTGTCATTATTCGTAAAGCTATTAATTTGTTTTCAATAGAACAATTTAGGAGTTTAGTTTGTATGGAGGATTTGCTGCTTACCATCAGGTGGGATCGCAGTCAAGCACTAGTTTATAACAATTAAAAAATAAATGTATGTCTGGGGTTAATAAACCTTTCGACCTTCAAAGTCGCTGCCAAAGTGTAGTAGTAGTATTTACATACAAATTCGGTTGGTTCGATTTCTGCAAATAATACTTAGGTACTGGAATTAATTAATGAATGGTCAATATTATTCCCGTCTTATTAGGCATACCTAATTTTGAATATATTTTCCATAGTAATGTAAAATCTTTCTATTAAATAAAGGCGATAGTTTGTGTGACAGATATTTGTATGTTAGTTACTTCTTCGCACTGGAATGGCTAAGAAATAATTCAATTTAGTACACGGGTAGACCATGTCCTGAAAAAGCACCCTTTTTCTTCTTCCTGCCCTTGTCCCATGCTACTAGGGGTCAACGCAACACATTTTTTACCTGTCTGTCCTGTTATGCGTCTCGCTATCATTAACTCCCTTTTCATATTACTGCTCACACAATCCATCCATCTTTTTTTTGGCCTCCGTCTCCCTCTCCATTCGCCTATATATATGATCAAAATCCTCGAATAGCACTTAGGATACTTTTATCACGGGAATATGTTCCCTTGGAATTAATTGGAAGCCGACCCCAATATAGTTGGGAAAAGGCTAGGCAGACTGATGATGACGATGTTCCCTTGGAAAATTTTGTACTACCACGCGGGTGATAACGCTGGCTAGCTAGTACAGAGTATATAAGAATATTTCTGTGCCACATTCTTACCTCATCATCTACCTAGCCTTTTCCCAACTATATTGGGGTCGGCTTCCAGTCAAGCCGGATTTAGCTGAATACCAGTATTTTACGAGGAGCGGCTGCCTACCAGACCTCCACCAACCCATTAACTGGGGTAACACGGTACTTCATGGCAAGACTGGAGTCAGATTAACTGGCTTCTGACTATCCGTAACGACTGCCAAAGATCTACAAATGACAACCGGGACCAACGGCTTAACGTGCTTTCCGAGGCACGGAGGAAACTCGTTATGTTAAGATGGTCACCCATCCACAGACCAACCTCAGCAAGCGTTGCTTAACCTTGAAGATCGACATGTGCGGCTGTAATTATTTAGCCACGAGCTCCTCCCACATTCTTACCTAGTGAAGAATTTTATATTTTTGTGGCTCGATTGAACGCGATATTTTCGGTACGGCTGGCTGGTTTCTGCAAATATGTTTAGTAGTAAGTGTAGTAAAATACCTCAACGTGAGATCAATAAATGTCAATATTATTACAATCACTTAGGCATACATAATTTTGAATATATTTACCATAGTAAGTTTACATTTATGAAATGTGTACGAGTAATGTTATGTAATACTTCAAACTAATATCTAATATTATAAAGGCGAAAATTTGTATGTGTGTGAGTATGTATGTTACTCTATCAGGTATCCGGAATTCATACGGTATGTTGATTTTGCTTTCGGGTACACCATATCTTAGTCAAGGACATAGGAAACTTTTTATCACGGCAATTATCCTTGGGACAATTTTCTAGTTTAACGCAAGCCAATAGAAGCTAGTTAGAAAAAAAATAGTTATGTTTGTAAATGTTTTTTTTTTTTAAATAGAAAGTTGCCTATTCTATCATCGATTGTCCCAAATAGTGCATGAAGGCACAGTTGCTATTGTTTAATTGCTCAAAGACTCGATGACCATATCATGAAAAAGAGCATTTTCATGGCTACCAATAAGAAAAAAATCGACCGTAGAGGTAGACCGTTAATTACCTGGATAATAAAATATCGACATGGACATGCAAAAGTTTAGTCTTACAGATGACGATGCTTATCAGCGATGTGAATGATTAAAAAAGCAGACCCCGCGTAACAAGAAGAGGTAAATGTAAAGAAAATATCCGATAGTTTTCATAGTAACATTCCAGAGTGTTTAGTGTGAGTTTGTTTTTCGTTAACGTGATTGACATATTTACGAAGTTTGGCGCTTCGATTGGCTAGCTCCAAGCTCCTAACCAATCAGAGAGCCAAATGTGGCAAACGTTTCGAAAAACAACTCATATTCAGCGCTCTGGTCAAAATCTACTCGTAAATAACCGCGAGCGAAACCAAAGACAAAAGGTAGTACCTAATTAATAAAGATCCTCCGGAGGTCCTTACCCTTTCCTAAGAGTAAACCTCTTCACAATAAGTACCTACCAAAGGAAATTAACCTTTCACTAAATTAACGTAAAACAAATAACCAAAACAATTAGATCAATAACCGCGCAATAACCTTTACAGACTATTATATTGTAACCCTCGAATATTGTAGTAACCACAAGCGGGACTATTCCCGTTTCGACACCAATATGTATTTATGGACAGGTACCGTACAGGCACCATACAAACTCATTATCATCGTCATCATCTCAGCCGAAAGACGTCCACTGCTGAAAATAGGCCTCCCCAAGCGTCGCCACAGCGACCGGTCCTGTGCGTCTCACATCCATCGGATTCCCGCGACCCTCGCCAGGTCGTCGGTCCACCTTGGGGGAGGCCTTCCGACGCTGCGTCTTCCGACGCTGCGTCTTCCGGTACGTGGCCACCACTCTAGAACCTTCCGTCCCCACCGACGATCTGTTCTACGAGCAATGTGCCCTGCCCACTGCCACTTAAGTTTGGCGATTTTTCGGGCTATGGTACCATACAAACTACCAGTCTAAAATACCTATTGGTGCCGAATCGGTAATAGCTTGGGTGCCGAAAATCTGAATACCGAAACGGGAATATTCCCACAAGTGGTATACTAGGCCTGCTGCTACCAACGCTAAATTAATAATTAATCATAATTAAACGTGATATTACTTACAATATTGGTTACATTTTAGACGCTGTGTAATTTGACGACCGAACTGAATATTATAAATATTTGGATCGGAATTTCGAGGTTAGCATCGCGTAAAATGAACTTACTTATGAATAAAAAAAAACATAAAATTCAAGAGCAATTTATTCCACTTAAGGAATATGTACAATTGTACATTTTAATTGAAAGTAATGAAGATAGCGGATTTAGGAAAAAAATGAGCTAAATGTAGGTCACAGTGAAGAAAATTTTTGAAAAAAAAAATACTAAAACGTCTCAAAGTGGCAAAATTGTTGAGGCCAGTTAGACGCCTGTCAAGGCTGCGGATTGTTCGAAAGAGTTACAACTAGAGCAGCAACTGTAGAAACACGGTGGATTTCAGTTATTAAAAGTCTGACTCTCCCTTCCGCTCTACCCAGAACGGTAGAAGTTACATTATGATTTCTCACATAAAAAAGTGTATGTTCATTATTTTTGTGGTCGCAACAACAACGGTTAAAGAGACAAATGTATCGGAATGTCACAAAGTACCTATTATAACGCCTTAACGAAGGGCATAGAAAATCTGTTTTGTCAATATTATGTGTTTGAACTAATATAACTGACTAAATAAGAATGCCATGTAATACACGAGTGTACACACTTTGAAGGTTTCTTATGTAATTTATGTACATTTTTGGGCCATATTCAAAAAGGTTTTAGTTCGTCGACAGGTGAGAAATCTTCGAGAATAATATAAAGCTAATTTATTTTGTACTAACCGCTGCTAGCGGCTTCGCCCGCATAATAGTAGAAAATTATTCCAAGGAAACATAATACTCCCAGGATAAAAATTATCCTAAAACCTATACCAAGACATGGTCTACCTGTTTACCAAGTTTAATCGAATGTCATTCCGTTGCTTTTAAGTGAAAGAGTAACAAACATACATAAATCTATCCATCCATACGTACAAACTTTTGCGTTTATAATTTTAGTTCTTTTTTTGTGTTTTCATTTAATTCTTGTGTCTAGAAACATTAAGTTTAGTGCTTCTGTTCATTGTGTTAGGTAGGGGGAAAACCTAGTTAAAAATAGGAATCTTCTCTCTTATCTTATCTAGAACTTCTTTTCAAATAATGGAAATGGAAAGTTAACGTCTGGAGCGAAAGTGATAAAAAATAACATACTAAAAAGAGCGAGTAAAGTAATATTAGTACAGTCTCAAGCGATAAAATATAAGTAAATTTTTTTATCTACATCTTAACTTCTGTCATTCTAAAAATACTAATGTGTAAGAAAATTGGTTGTGAATTGCCTATTTGATGGTTAGAAATATAATATAAAAATATAAGATACATAGATTAGTAAATGTGTCAATTTTGTATAATAACAGCACATCATAAAAGTAGTATGTTCAGAATCAGCTACCGAATCGATTTCAGATATTTAGGCAATTTAGGGCGATGTTCACCGACACCAAATCGACTGTTTTAATATTAAAACGGCTGTTTTAGCAATATTTCCTGTTCCTTATCGTTGGTTATTGACGTTAATCAGATGGTTATCTTAAACTTATGTCGGTGCACATGGCCCTTAATCGGTTTAGAGCCTGTTTCACCACCTATGATTAAGTTTCGAGTATCTTACTTGACAGATAATTTCATACGAATTCTGTCACATTTTTGAATTCATGCAGTGAGTAGTGCCTACTCGGACATTGTGAAACAAGCCCTTAGGGCCTATTTCACCACCTAAGATTAAGTTTCGAGTATCTTACTTGACAGATAATTTCATACAAATTCTGTCAAATTTTTGAATTTATTCAGTGAGTAGTGCCTACTCGGACATTGTGAAACAGGCCCTAAGTCTTAAAATAATCTTTTAATTGGGGTGTATAAATGTGTGCATTGTTTCAGTTACATGTTGTATAAATCAATATGAATATAACTTATTGCTAGTGAAGTATATTTTGTGACTTTTAAGAGAACTGTAATATTGAAAGTTTTCTTATATAAAAATTGTTGTCATATTATTATAAATTCAAACACAGAAACAATGCATTTTAAAAGAGACGTTAAGTATATCAAGGACAAAAGTTGCAATGATAAAAAATACTTAAAAAGAACCAACAGTTTTATCAGATGCAACGCTATGATATAACACTTGGCAACACACTTCAACTTTATCATAATATCAAGATCAAACCGATTAGTTTTTCATAGAAATCAGATTACTTACCACTTGAGTTAGGAAGCAGCCTTTTACGTGAACATGGTGGGATGTCAGTGATATTTATATATCAAGGTTGTCTGATAAGAGTATGAAAGTATATCCTGTGTGGACTGATAACTAATAACGGTATCGATTGATACATCCTTGTACAAACAGTGTGCATTATCTCATCCCGGGAGCGCAGTAGGAAACGTCTGGGAATTATGTAATACCTATTTATAGTGTATAAAGAAAACATGTTTATTTATGTCTCATACACAATTGATTAAACGCGAATAATACATGAGAATTTTAATTAAACTATTTTTAATAAAATAGTTTTTAAATCATCTTTATTGGTTCTATTTTTTTTAGTATTAAATTAAAACATGAATCATTATTAGGTCAAAATTTATAATCACACAAATATGAAACAATATCTAATCATTAAAAATCTGCAGATGAAGTCGTGAGCAACAGATAGTTAAAATTACGATTTATTCGGAGAAGACTACTTTAATATATTTTGTATAAAATTGCACCCGCAAAGAATTGTTTTCCTTAATCTATCAAAGTCAATAACCTCCATAATCCATTAATTAAAAGTATGTTAATCTTACTAATCAGAGGTATAAGTTTTTTCATGCGATCTCCTTCAATATTGTGATTCCCAGTTCATACCGGCTCAACCACAAGCTCCCAACGGGATCAATTTGATGTCCTAAACTGAACTGTTAAGAGGCCTGCGGAGACCGCGCGCTATCTCGAGTTGAGACGAAATAAAACACGTTTTTGAGGTTGATGGAAGCAATCCAGATAGTTTAAACAATTCTTGGACACACCGACTGGAGTAAAGTCATCATCCGCACACTGACAGTTGCTTGCTGTGATAGCAATACAAACTATTGGAAATTTGGGAGAGGTTCCGTAATACCAAAAATGATGAATGAAAAATTAATGTATTTCCATTATTGTTTCGAGTATTTATAACTTGATAATAATATCTGTGTTCCTACGAAAAGATATTTTGAAATATTGTTGTTTATAATATAGAAAAAACAAAATAAAAACAAGACATTTTCGCTGTGAAAATGTGCAAATTTAAATTCGCTTAAATTTCGTTTGGGGTAAGTTTTTCACCAAAAAGACGATGTAGGAACCTAGATAATTATTGTCTGAATCCGAATAACATCATATTATGGTGTAAATATGCTTAAATTGCAAATGATTTTGGTATTACGTTTGTATGGATAATTTTAACGTCGCGCTCGCCTTAAAGGTTTATGTACATAACATAAAACAGTGCCTAACTGCGACTGCCCACCTGATGGTAAGCAGTGATGCAATTGTTGAATGTAAGGCGCTTTGTAAGGCGTATAGTTTTTTAAGAGTCTATTCACTCTAGCATTGAAGATAACTAATTTATAATGAGACGGGAAGACCACAGCGGACAAATTATTCCAGACCTTCAATGGGCGCGGTATAAACGACGAGGCGAAAAGCTTAGTCTGGACCGTAGATGGTGTATGTATGGGGTATATAGTTCCATCCCTCTTTATCGCTCCCACGCCTGACATTTTAACACGTCATGGTAAGGCCCCGATAATTTTATTAGACATCCTTGAAAGTTTATATGTTGTTTGCTAAGCGAGCTTTTATTAGATATCCATTACCTTTTAATTACCGTTTGTTGTCGACCGTTTTGTGCAACCATTCAGAGCGTAGGTGACCGTCCACGCGATCGGCTGTCCCTGAACTATTAGTTATTAGGCGTTTTATTGACTATTTCTTTACTTTAGAGACATCGTAAAATACTGGTATTCAGCTTAATCCGGCTTGACTGGAAGTCGACCCCAATGTAGTTGGGAAATCATCAGATGATGATGATGAAGATGAGACATCATTTCTAGAAACTGGTTGTGTTAAACTAAAGTTGTCAAAAAATAAAAAGGCCTGTTTTGACATTTGAGAAAGACCCCAAAATGTAACTTGGAACGAAGCTGAAAGGAACAATAAAAAAATAATTAACTACATAAAGTTTTTTGGCAAAATACATAATTTTTTTTGGCGTTTTAAATAATATTATGGAATATATTGCGAGTATTCTTTTATAGTAGCATGTCGCGATAACAAATGTCAAAACAGGCTTTTTATTTTATGACAACTTTAGTTCAACAAAACTAGTTTTTAGAAACGCTTTTTAAATAGGTTATATTTTCATAAAAGATTACATCACACTACAACAACGAGTTTTTTTAATGGATATTTAATATATTTTATAGAATAATAAATAGACCAGAACTCTTTTCTAACGCTTAAGCTGACTATCCAATGGAGCCGAGAAGAGCAGAGCGAAGTTGAGCTATGCCAATATTTATCAATGGAATTGCATAAAATCTTCGTTTCATTTCAGTTTTCAGTAAAACGGCTTTGCAAACGGCAGTGATAAAACAAAGCAGTGTTTTAATAACAGGTGTGTTATTTGCAACATTTCGCAAATAACTAAACTGATCTCCCGATGTCCCTTGATCGATTGACTTATTGCTTGAACTCGGCTTCGACCCACATAGTCCACAACTTAACTCTGAGTAATGCGGAGCGAGGCAATCCTCGCACCGCTCAGCTAACATACTTTTCTCCGGATCTATGGAAAGGCAGTCTTATAATGAAAACTCGTTCCGTAGATTAGTTGGCGGATTAGCGTTTTATAGATTTAATTACCCAATATTTTAAATACCATTTTTTAATATTACTGGTTTTCATCTAAAACCTTTTAATAAATATTTTAGAAGACATTGTAAATAGCTAAAATATAAATCCTTCTTCTTCCTGCCCTTATCCCATATTACTTGGGATCGGTGCAACATATTTTCTTCTTTCCTTTTGTCCTGTCTTCCGTCACACTATTACTAACTACCTTTTCTTTCTTATCACTCCTCACACAATACATGCATCTTTTCTTTGGCCTCCCTCTCCCAGTCCATGCATCTACAATATCCATCCATCTAGAAATCCGAATAACAATAACATCGAAGTCACATAAATAAACGGCCGTCATTCGAAGACCGTCATTTGTCACGCACTAAACCGTTATAAGTACCAGGCTGTCATAAAATCCAAAGGGGTAATCCCGTCACTAATCCGGAACAGAATAGTCATGATGAATCATCATATCCTTTAACTCTATACAGTTAGCAATGACACCGAAATCAGGCCATTTGCACGCAGTTTGTGTCAGAGCATCTTGATGACGATGACGCTATCGATAGTAGAGAACGAAAGAGGATTCGGTTTCGGCTAAAACTTGGCCGAATATTGGGTTCGGCGTGCGGGGGACTGTGATAGAGGCCGAAACACTAAAATGTGTGTTATATTTCTGTGTAATCGTCGATTTATGTATTTAGTATTAACTATAAAATTAAGCATAATAATAATATTGAAGAACAAACATATATGGAAAAAGCATTTTAAAGTTTTGAGCGCTAAATCTTTTCCTTTCCTTCAGTCCATCCAAAGGTGACGCCGAAGACTTGATGACAAGATTATACACTATTTCGCCTATTGTGCACTATTTTTTATAAATGTTTGCAGTGTAAATTAAAGAATAATAAAGCTTTGATAGTTTTTTTGTGACGTTTGTTTCGGTTTACTGTTACGGCCGAAGCTTGAACAGGAGCCGAATATTCGGCTACGATTTCGGTTTCAGCTGCCAACCATGTTTCGGTCAGACCCTAATCGATAGTGACGTCACGACACCAAAAATCATTCCACCAGCACCGTTAGCTGTCAGAGTAGATAATTGATTTATGACTGTTTGCGACATTGACTCGAATCAACTCATTGACGACTATTCAGTGAAGGTTGGCTTCGAGTAATGTGGTATTTAAGTTATTTAAGGAAGTAGTGATGGCCCAGTGACCTCACCTGCTAGCGGTGCACCCTGCTGTTCAACGGACGAGGCTCTGGCGATCCTGGTTTCCCTCTCGTAGGGTTGTGGGGGTCAGACGGCTGGTCGCCCCACGTAAAACCAACATCAGTCATATTATTATGGATAGGGATAAGCGAATGGGTACTCGGGCTAGGGCGTCGCCGCATAACGACGCGCAGGCAAATCGCCCTAAACCTGCGACAAGTGGGCTAGGGCTACCGTGTCAAGTACGGGCACGGCTAAAGATGTCAGTACCCAAAAGGAAGTTCCGCTTTGCCACCTGGAACATTGGCTCTCTAAGTGGACGTTGTAGAGAACTCGCGGACGTACTTGCGAAGCGTCGGGTCCAGTGTGCCTTCCTTCAGGAGACGCGCTGGAAGGGGAATAAGTCCCGTGACATCGGGCAGGGGTACCGGCTAGTGTACGCCGGATCACCATCGGGCAGGAACGGAGTGGCCGTAGTGCTGTCTAAGGACGTTCAGGATGGACTCCTTGAAGTAAACCGATACAGCGACCGGTTGATGCGAGTTAGGGTGCTGATCGAAGGGTCGGTAACGAACCTAGTCAGCGCCTATGCTCCTCAAACTGGTTGCTGTGAGTCTGAAAAGGAGGCCTTCTGGGATGAGTTCGAGGACGTATTGCGCGCTATTCCGAATTCCGAAGATGTTTTGGTTGGGGGGGACCTCAACGGTCACGTAGGTCAGTTTGCTGGAGAGTACGGACGTGTTCACGGTGGTTTTGGTTATGGTCAAGTAAATGCAGAGGGAGTTAGTATACTCAGGACCTGCGCTGTGTCTGACCTAGCCATCGCGAACACATTCTTTCAGAAGAAGCCCCAGCATCTTGTTACGTATCGTAGTGGTTCCTACTCAACCCAAATAGATTACCTGCTGGTGCGACGGTGCCATATTGGCAAGGTTACCAACTGCAAAGTCATCCCAGGGGAGAGCTTAACGGCTCAACACCGCCTCCTTGTCCTGGACTTGGCAGTTGTACCAAAGAAGAAGGTGGTCGAGAAACGCAAACCCCGCACTAAGTGGTGGTTGCTTAATGGTCCTAAGCAGTCGGATTTCATTGCGGAGGTCGAGCATCTCGAGATCAGTGCTCCGCATGAATCCGCTCAAGAGATATGGAGTAGGATTCATTCTGCAATCACTGCTGCGGGTAAGCGCGTCCTTGGCTCTTCTCGTGGTGGTAGAACCATAGACAAGGAGACGTGGTGGTGGGATGACGGGGTTCAGGAGGCGACCCGGAAGAAGAAGGCTTTATTTAAAAAGTGGCAGGGGTCCAACTCTCCGGAGGACAGGGAGGCATATGGAGCGGCTAAGCGCGCTTGCAAAAAAGCTGTAGCCAGAGCCCGCAGCAAAAGTTTGTCGCCCTTGTACGACAAGCTGGAAACTGCGGAGGGGCAGAAGCTTATTTTTAAGCTGGCGCGTGCCCGGGAAAAAGCTACACGGGACATTAGCAAATGTCTCTGTGTAAGGGACGCCGAGGGTAAGCTGCTCTACGATGCCCCCTCTGTTAAGGAGAGATGGTGTACATACTTTGCGGAGCTGTCAAACAAACAGCATCCCCATAACCTTCCTCCCGAACCGCCTCCTAACCTTGGACTTATTTCCCCTATTTCCCCCGACGAAACCCGCATTGCTCTTCGCTACATGAAGAACCGGAAATCGGTCGGGCCTGACAACGTGCCAATTGAAGTGTGGAAGGCGATGGGCTCACATGGTGTGGACCTTCTGACGGATCTATTTAACCGCATCCTGATCACCAAGGAAATGCCGAACCAGTGGCGATCTAGCCTGATCATTCCAATCTACAAAGGCAAAGGTAGCGTACAGGATTGTAGTAACTACCGCGGTATCAAGATCATGTGCCACACCATGAAGCTCTTCGAGCGCATAATTGACACAAGGCTCCGTACCGAGTGTACTGTCTCTGAGTGTCAATACGGCTTCCGGGCGGGTAACAGCACCATGGACGCAGTGTTCGCCTTGCGGACTTTGACTGAGGCGTACAGGGAGAGAAGGAGAGCTCTGCATATGGCCTTTTTAGACCTGCAGAAGGCCTTCGACTGTATTCCTCGGCAGTCCATCTGGTGGGCACTTCGCTTCAAGGGTGTGCCCGAGGCCTATATTGACATTATCAGAGACATGTACCGCGATTCCGTGTCCTCTGTCCAGACCGCGGTTGGCGAATCCAACGTCTTTCCAATATCTGTTGGCGTTCACCAAGGCTCGGCTCTTAGCCCGTTCTTGTTTAACGTTGTGCTCGATGTAGTTACGGCATACATCCAAGACCAGCCTCCGTGGCTAATGATGTATGCCGATGACATAGCCCTCGTTAACCAGAACAAAGCCCAACTTGAGCGCAAAGTCAACGTTTGGAAGGACACGCTGGAAAACGGTGGTCTGAGACTGAATGTGGCGAAGACTGAGTACATGTCCTGTGGCAGCACGGATTCGAATACCATCCGGATAGGTTCGGACCTGATCACAAGGTCCGATAAGTTCAGGTACCTTGGATCCGTGCTGCACGAGTCTGGCAACGTAGACGACGATGTCCAAGCACGCATAGGCGCGGCTTGGGCGAAGTGGCGCGAGGTTACGGGCGTTGTATGCGACCGCAAAATGCCTCCGAAGCTCAAAGGGCAGATATATAAATGCATCATACGGCCTGTCCTTCTTTACGGCGGCGAGTGTTGGCCAGCACTGGGCAGACACACCCAGGATCTTCGCGTCACGGAGATGAAGATGCTGAGGTGGATGAGCGGCGTAACGCGATCCGATCGCATGCGCAATTCATACATCCGAGGTAGTCTTGGTGTCCGTGACGTGGGGGAAAAACTGCAAGAGTGTCGTCTGCGATGGTATGGCCACATCATGCGCCGCCCTAGGGAGTACGTTGGTCGGAGATGCATGGATATGGCTGTCCTTGGGGCTAGGTCCCGTGGTCGCCCTCGCAAGCGCTGGCTGGACGTCGTCAAGTCTGACATGAGAGCCAATGACCTTACTGGGGAGGATGTTTTCGACCGGGCAAAGTGGAGGAGACTTAGTCGGAAGGCGGACCCTGGCAATGGCCGGGATTAACGCCAGGCAGAAGAAGAAGAAGAAGAGTGATGGCCCAGTGACTAAGGCCTTTCGTGTATGTGGTTGCATTGGAAACCAGACAAGTATTTAGGTATGTGAGTTTTTCAATTCATGTGTATCTATTTTCCTAAGTTTATCTAGGACATTACCGATACCTTGCCTTGGAAAGCACGTAAAGCCGTCGGACCCGGTTATCATTCGAAGATCTTTGGTAGTCATTACAGGTAGTCAGACGCCAGAAGGTCTATCAGTCTATCTAAGGAACAACGTGTTGCCTAGTAAGTATAGGTGTTCTTAAAATCAAGATACGTATGTTTTTTGCCTAAATTAGCCGAGCTTAAAACAAAAGAGAATATGCAAATAAAAGGGACATCAAGAAGAAAAAATCAAGAGTTGATAACAGCGTACACCAACAAAATATAGGTCACGTATTTATTTACACTCTCGTAAACAAAGCCTTGAATTATTATGATACCATTCCTATTGATATCACAATGCCTACTGTGCACTTGTCATGAGAACTAGTGAATGAACGTTAGATCACACTCGTCGCTGCATATTTATAGTTTGCTAACTTCTGCCAGCGGCTTCACTCACGCGATAGTACTAAATTATCACAAGAGAACATAGGTACCTATTACCAGGACTTTAGCACTTTAATATAGTTCTAAAGAATACTCATGACCCCCATTTACCACCAAAACCTATTTTGCACGCACTCGGCTGAATCTAACTTTTTTTAAAGTACGTACCTAGTGTCAATTGTGCTCAATTGATTAACTTAAGTTTCTTTTCTGGCGAAAACACAGTTTTCGGGCCGAAAAATCTTTGTTGGGCTCGCTAAAAGGTTTATAGTAGGTAAGTATAAAAATGAATCCCAATTTCGCTAATTTTTTTTATGCTTTTATAGTCAAGTCAGTTCTTAACGAAAAGAAAAATTAAGAAAATTGTGCCGAAAATCGTTTGATAGTTTTCTACGACAGAAAACTGAATCTGTCAAGTCTAGCAGGTACTTTATAGAGATTTAGGGGAGACTTTTGTAGAATTTGCTATAACCCCCATGCAGGCATACAGTACTAAACAAACAAACATTACACACAAACTTTCGCCTTCACAAAACTAGTATAAATTTCGAACTATTTCATAGACGAGACGTTCAGACAGTCAAGGCGATGGTACTGCACTTGACGTATTCAATTGAATTTCTCAGTAACAACAATTGATTGGGTGACCCCCTCAATTGGAGACGCGACACCATTGTCGAGGAGCCTGGAAATTATGATATATGATTATGAAGTGTGTGGACTGATATCGGGATGGAATTTGGAGTGCTGCTCCTAATAAACGGTAGGTTGTTTGTTAATGATGTTGGGTTTTGTGATCGCTATGACATTTATTACTTTTTCTTCCTTTTCTTTTTTTAGTCAGCTTATTTTTTACTGTTCCGCTTTTTTATTCTGATTAATTTTGTTGCAGAATATTTGAATCAATTTGTCGGAATTTGTCAGTCTTGGCACTTTTCTAGTGGTCACCACTGCGCCGTTGGTTTTCAGAAGTTATATGTTTGAAAATTGTATTTGCAAACTTGTCTCAAAGGTTGCGTATAGCCCTTGACAGACCGCCCAATTTCTCTTACTTTTTAGAGCGATTTACATTTGATGAAATATTGAAATCAGTATCACTTTCATCATCGTTATTGTTTGAGTTTCCTATCGGTTACAACCCAGCAGTTTTCAAAAGAAATCAAAAGTAAATACATTTCTTTTAAGCAGGCGTGCTTACCATAACGTGAGACAGTGGTCAAATACAAAACTAACGGAATAAAAAAAATTACGAATCATTTGAAATTCGGGCTTTAATTTCTTTCGATCTCATGTTAAATATGAATTTATGATTTCTATCAATCACATTAAGAGATGACGCAATATATAATTACAAAACCGTAAATATTATTACACAATAAATACATACTCGCACTTACATACACACACAATAAAACCCACTTACAAATAAAATCTAACAGCTCCCATTAATTTCCTAGAAATCCCTTCTCATGTTTCAATACTAACAATATTGCAATACTACACCCTAGAGAGTGGGCCATTCCACAGTGGGCCATTCAACGGTGGGCCATTAGGTGCCAATGCCCCGTTTATGTTGACATCCGGACCTCTGGCACCAACAGATGTTACTGTCCCTACAAACGGTGCTATTGTTCTAGTCAGTTGTTTGGAATGTGCGATTTAGTTTATTACGTGAGTTTGGTAATCTTCGTTACTAGGTTTAGGACTTGTTTCCTTGATGTCTTTCATATTCTCATTACTTTGTACGTATGTTTACGTAAAGCGTATTCATGGATTTGCATTTTGAACCGCTCTTCTATGAGCTCTCTATCACTCAAAAGTTTGCTAGGAAAAACACAACTATGAGTAAAGCTTGCCTAAGCCTATGCTAATGTGTCTAAAATTACATTGCCCAAGAGAGTAAATAATTCATGATATAATTTAATTTCTAGCACAGAATCTAAAGTATTGAAGTAACTAGTTGCGGACCATTGGACTTGCATTGGTAGAAAGTAACTGCATTTTATGTTTAGTATGGGCTTATCCCTCCTTCGTCTCCGTCTTTAGGAAAGGAGTCTATACAGACAGATTGCACACTGTAATAAATAGTGATAATAAAGCAACAATAAACTAAAGACTACAACAGCATAATTTCTACACGACTGCAACTTCACAATGCTCTAAAACTGCCAGTCACTATACTCATAAAATGCAAATGAAAACAAAGACCCAAAAACGATTAAGAGGGATTAAATTTAACAATTAATGACTACTGTTGACAAATAGGATATAAAAGCAGCACGTGCTATGAGACTTGTGTCTCTCATAATGTAAATTCCATTGTTAATTTCGCCAAACAGTCTCCCCTTAAAGCCATTAAGTGCAAATGACAAGACCGCTGCAACTATTTGTCGTCATGGCTGGTCATGTTGCTATTAGCACCCTCGGAAACCGACCAGTGATGTGCATTGGCGGGAGGTTTTATGCGATTGTTTAGGTTGTTAGAACTTTTCGATAGTTCTCGATGGTTCGAACATCTCGATCGTTCTCGACCGACAGCTTTGACTTTGACTCGATTCCTATTCGGTCTATTGTTGCGACTGGCGCTTGGCACGTTAATTCGCGAGTTGTTCCTGGATAGTTTAGAATTTTGACAGGTAGGTTAGCAGTAAGGTCGACTGGTAGTAAATGCCTAAAGCTAAGTCCGCCTTTGTACAATGTTTTTATGCACAAAAAATGGAATAAATTCGAGTCAGAGTGACTGATTCGAACAATTGAAAACTATAGTCCGTTTAATGAAAGCATGACCTGAGAAAAAGAAGTTAAATCCAAAAAAATTGTGTGTGGTATTACTAACTATTAGGAGAATCATGTCTTGACACTACACAATTTTTTTATTTCCTGCAATTGCGCTTTCATTAGACGCACTCTAGCAGTCGAATCCGTTGACTTCAAACAATCGATAAACCTTTCGATTGACGACAATTTAATGGTTGATTCGCTGGTTTATTTTAACGAATGCGATTCTTTCGATTGTTAAAACAACTCGAATTCGCCCATCGCTAAAACAGCTGTCCCGTTCACTAATGAAATCATTAAGGATATAATGGAATTCTCTAACTTGCAGTGAGCTAGACGGTGTAGTGAGAAATGCTTACTTTTCTTCTCTGTATTTATTTACAAGAACGTTAGCTGCTTTAACATCGTTTGTATGGTAACTGCGTAAACGTGAAAATACAGTCGTGATTGATTTCTTGCCGACAGTGATTGTTTAAAACATTTTATCGTTTCTTTAACGATACGGTTACCCTTTAGTAATCGTATGGAATAAAGAAGATAGAAAAACTTTTTATTTGCGGGAAAAGACGCCATCTTAGGACTAATTTAAAAATTAGGTATATAATTAAAAAATGCATTACGGGGCATATATCTTAGATTCTGGAATTACTTAATAACTTTTCCAACTTTAGACGGAGCGAGAGAAAGAATAATCGAATTTCTAATAAACTTAGAATCTCTTTGATCGATTATTATTAGCCTTAACTGTACCTTCCAAATTCAAAGGTCCTTTATGGCATCCGCTTTGTCACTACAACCGCTTTATTACATCTAATACTGTAAACAAAGTTACTGTCACCCTACAAATCATTACCATCGCCTTCCATTCACGCGCTAGAGCTGCGAGCCAATTTGCCGCCAACTGTCGCAACACCAGCACATGGCACCCCTCTAGCAGAGGACAGATGTCCTGCTGTCTATTGTACATAAATCATAGAGTTCCGATCAGCTGCCGGTGCGAACTTGACACGCGAACCTTTATGGTTAACAAAAAGGTATGTTTTGGAGTAGAGGTCTACACCTCTACTCTCTCTCTCTAGTTACATTTGTTTTTTTTTTTCTATGCAACTGTTATTACTGTGCGTAGAGGTAAGGAGTGGAAATCCCTGCCGGAGTCTGTGTTTCCTGTTAGTTACAACTTAGGGGTCTTTAAGTCAAGAGTGAATAGATTACTTCTAGGCAAGCGTGCTCCATCGTCGACAATAGCATTGCTCACTATCAGGTGAGAAAGTGGTTAAACAAGAGCGGAAAAATAATTAAAAAAAACTGTGTATTTTAAACATGATTAGTGTTGATTGTTCCAAATATCACACTAACCACAATCATCACTGTGTTCACTATCGGCTATCTTCGTCTCTCGTCTGACTATTGCGCTATCTTTTATCCCTGGAGCATTTTCCTTTACGACAATTTTTCTATTTTCACGCGGGTAAAGCCGCCTGGTAGCAGCTTGTTATTAGTAGGTATATTGAATAGTATCTATTACTATAGATCAAATATCACTATGTCCAGCACACCGCCTATACTTAACACATTTATGCGCACAGTAAAAGCAATTACTTAGGACCATTGTATCAATTCATCATGCACCCAAGCCACAAGTCATAAAATAAAATGATTAATTGCACATGCTGATGAGGCAACACGCTGCATAAAATCTCTAACTCTTGGAACATGATCCTTTGGCATATGATTACAAAGCTATAATTTGTTCTTATTGAAACTTACAAATAGCATAATATTTCTATTATAAAACGAGGTTCTTAACCCTTCGAGCGCTATTTTTAGGGTTCCGTAGGTACCTCAAAAAGAAAAAACGGAACCCTTATAAGATCACTTTGTATCCATCTGTCTGTCTGTCAAGACCCTGTATCTCAGGATCACGTGGAGGTATCGAGTTGAAATTAAATCAAACTTGTAAGTTTACGAAAAACAAAAAAATACGGCTGTTTATGTCGCAAAAACTAACATTTTGATACTCTCAAGGGAATCAAAATTCATAGGTCCCGTTAACCAAGAATGAAATTTGGTATAAAGCAAGGTCTCGTGGCACAGATAGAGAAAAATTCTGAAAACTAAAAATTTGTAGTTACGTCAAAAGAAAAAAGTTTTTTTCGATTCGGAAAAATCTTCAAGACTCGATTCGTGAATGAACTATTTTCATAGGTAAGCACGTGCGGAAGCCTTAGTGCACGTATCCGACTCGCACTTGTCCAGTTTTTTTTTATCCCAAAAGCCAAAAAACAAAATAAGGTATTTTGAACCTACTGCTAATGAAGCTAGTGTTCTGTTCAGTTCAGTGTTCAAACCAGTTCAAACACTTTCTCATGAACCAAGCGATATTAACCAAAAGATATTAATAAAATTTGAATAGATAATGTAATAATAAAGTAATAAAACGTGTAACTTGTAATGCAATAATAACATAATATTATTAAATTACAAACTTCAAGATGTTTTGTTCCTTCGTATGTTTAGATATTTAGTAGGTACTGAATTTACTTACAACATATGTATTTCGTAATATATTATGTTAAAACTTTACTTTCTAATTACCTAACTTGCAATTATTATCGATTCTGTTTTAATTACGAAAAGTCAACAATATTCCTTTTTAGGTGAAATTCTTTGTGTTTTAGAACCACGGTCACTCTTACAAACTATCCCGCAGCCTTAGCAGAGATCGGCCCTACGGGGCTCCTTTTGTAATGCTGACATCGAGATATCGAGTTGATATTAAAATCATATACTCAGATTTGCGGTGCTTGTATATCAAACTTGTAAGTTTACGAAAAAAAAAGATACCGGTATGTCAAAATGCAAAAAAAACGTACATTTCGTCAATCACAAGGGAATCAAAATTCATAGGTCCCGTTGACCAAGAATAAAATTTGGTATAAAGCAAGGTCTCGTGGCACAGATAGAGAAAAATTCTGAAAACTAAAAATTTGTAGTTACGTCAAAAGAAAAAAGTTTTTTTCGATTCGGAAAAATCTTCAAGACTCGATTCGTGAATGAACTATTTTCATAGGTAAGCACGTGCGGAAGCCTTAGTGCACGTATCCGACTCGCACTTGTCCAGTTTTTTTATCCCAAAAGCCAAAAAGGTATTTTGAACCTACTGTTAATGAAGCTAGTGTTCTGTTCAGTTCAGTGTTCAAACCAGTTCAAACACTTTCTTATGAACCAAGCGATATTAATAACCAAAAGATATTAATAAAATTTGAATAGATAATGTAATAATAAAGTAATAAAACGTGTAACTTGTAATGCAATAATAACATAATATTATTAAACTAGCTTTTACCCGCGGCTTCGCTCCCGTCAAATGACTACCGTACATATCCTACGCTACCCTACCCTACTTTCCCTACCTACCCTACACTACACTACCCTACACTACACTACACTACACTACACTACCCTACACTACCCTATACTACCCTACACTACCCTACACTACCCTACACTACCCTACACTACCCTACACTACCCTACATTACCATACACTACTCTACCTACCCTACACTACTCTACCCTACACTACCCTACACTACCCTATACTACCCTACACTACCCTACACTACCCTACACTACCCTACACTACCCTACACTACCCTACACTACCCTACACTACCCTATACTACTCTACCTACCCTACTTTACCTAACTTTTTTTTTTTAGAATTTTTCTCTCCGTAAGAACCATCATTGAACTTCAAGGAATATTTTAAAAAAAGAATCAGCCAAATCGGTCAAGCCGTTTTCATGTGATGTCGTGACAACGGAAAACGGGTTTCATTTTTATATATATAGATTACAAACTTCAAGATGTTTTGTTCCTTCGTAAGTTTAGATATTTAGTGGGTACTGAATTTACTTACAACATATGTATTTCGTAATATATGTTAAAACTTTACTTTTTAGTTACCTAACTTGCAATTATTATCGATTCTATTATAATTATTACGAAAAGTCAACAATATTCCTTTTTAGGTGAAATTCTTTGTGTTTTAGAACCACGGTCACTCTTACAAACTATCCCGCAGCCTTAGCAGACATCGGCCCTACTGGGCTCCATTTGTAATGCTGACATCCTTTTGAGGCGCACCTGGAACACTAAGTTCGGTCAACTCTGGCCTTACCCTTACCGGACGACTGGACGACGAGTTTTTTATTGCTTGTAGTCCCCAAGCCTAAGGTGGCCAAAAATCGCCTAGCCCTGCGACTTCCAACGCCCGGGGGACAGTTTATAATCGCATCTACAAAAAATACGAAATTGAACGTCTCAATTTCTGATTCTCAACTTCTCAATCTCAATTTCTGATATAAAACGTAAAATGAACACAAAACTTCATTTTAAATATTTACACTATCATTGACGTCTATCTTCGTGTCTGTAAAATATGAAAAATGTAGATGTGCCAATAATGGTAAACGAAATCGAAAACGAGACAGATTATTAGAATTTCATTGCCTTGATATAGTTTACGATTGAGCAATCCGTATTGTTTGTTTTCTATTCATGAATGAGCTTACAAATAATTCAATGAATTATGGAAAAGTATTTACGCTGTATTAGTACATTTTAGCATAACATTTGGCAAATTTGCGTTGGGTTGAGACAGAATCAATGTCAGTCTGGCGTGTTTGCAAGTCAATGAACAGTTTTTCATTGAGAATATGAAACAAAGTTGGGTAACTCTGAAGTTATCAATGGAGCTGACTGAATAAAATATGATGTATCATGTTTGTTGAATATTTCACATACTGTTTCACAAGCTGTCTATAATAGGCGATACCTAATTCTCTTTTCTCTTGTGACATTGTTTTTGCAATGAACTTTATAATGTTAATATTTATTTATCGTTTATTTCAGGCATTATTAACCCATATAAACATTGTTGAATTATATTTTTTTCAATACACTTACTCAGAAAGTGACTATTATCGCACTGCACTTAGGCATATAAAGGCGCCTGTTACCAAACTGTGACATTTTGATTACCATTATACACTAGTGCTGTAATGTAATTAAAACCTTTTTGTTAAGCCTTTTTTTTTCTCAAAAAGAGTTATAACAGGATAAAAATTCATTACTTTATTGCTTTCAATAGTATAAATTAGTGTCTTACTTGCTTATTTTCACGCAATAACGGTCCATTTTAACGATTTATTTTAATAATATTTTAATAAATAAATCAATAATTAAAATTAAAATGTCTTTTTCGACACACTTGCTCATAAAGTGGCTGTTATTGCACTGCACTTAGGTACATAAAGGGGCTCGTTACCAAACTGTGACATTTTGATTACTATTATGCACAAGTGCGGTAATGTAGTTAGAACCTTTTTGTTTAACCTCTTTTTTGTCAAAAAAAGTTTTAAGACAAAAAAGAATAAAATTTGTTATTGCGTTCAATAGCATAAATTAGTGTTTTACTTACTTATTTCAAGCAATTTCGTGTTTACATAAACTATTTAAAATTTTACATATTTAATTAATTAAATCTTTTATCAAATTTGTATTTTCTGTTTATATGCAACCTCATTCTTATTTTTTCTAAACCAACAGCTAGAGTAGCTAGTCTATGGCCGCCATTTTTCGCGCATGCGCGCGTTTAAGAAAAGTCAATTTTTTTGCCGCCATATTTAAAAATAAAATACAGATTTTATAAATATTATTATGTCTACAACAACTATTTATGAGGAAAATGATTTGTGCTGTACGCAAGAAAATCTATGTCATGGGACCACTATACAGTCAAAATAGTTAATTATAACTTTGCTGACTGCACATTTACGAACTGTTTCTTTAGATAAACTTTTCATATACCTACTATATAAAGTTGATTTTTAATTTATTTTATTCACAAGTGTGTCGAAAAACGTCGTATGATACACGTGAGTAATTGGACATTATCGTTCTTGGTTCTCTTAAGACCCTCGCCATGGCTCGGGTCTTAATACCACCGCGACGATAATGACCCACATTACACACTTGTATCATAATGTACTATTTTTGTTTGTGGTCTATGGCCGCCATTTTAAGATGCGCGCGGTTGTAGACGTAATTTTTTCGAATGACGTTAAGGGGCTGTATTAATGTAATAACATTAAATACTTTGTACCTAGTATTTAATTCAATCATTACAAACTGTTACATTCGCATTCTATTGTCACAACGAAAGACATTACTTATCATAAAAAAAATTGACGCAGGATAATAATTATAAGACTAGGCAATATGATCAAAATACCTTAGCCTTCACCTTTAAGGCACAAAAAAAAACATTTAATTTTTACCGCCAAGACACATTTGTGTTATGTTTTTTTCTAGTTTTAGGTACTATTTTGGTGATAGTTATATTATTTTTCTTCACAAGTGTATTGAAAAACGTCGTATGATACATGTGAGTAATTAGAGATTACCGTTCTTGGTTCTCTTAAGAGCCTCGCCAAGGCTCGGCTCTTAATACCACCTCGACGGTAATCTCCTACATTACACACTTGTATCATAATCTACTATTAAACCACAGCCACCTTAATTTCATATGTAACTTATAATTTATACATCTATAACTTATTGAAATGTTTATTTTTATTTTCGTATAGCCTCTTTTTATTATATAATTGCGCAGAATCATAGATTACTAATTTTATGTTTTTTTTTTTATACAATGTGGACCGGTCTACCGCCTGTGCATGAAGTTAAAACAAATACCTTATTTGCGTAGCTGTGAACTCTAAAGACACTTAACCTAGCGACATCCTTTTACTCAAATTCCTAAGGTTTCAGTAAAGTGTAGGTACACATAACACAATTTGACATTTGACCAATTGTGCCGTAAATATTAAGCGTCCTATAGTTGGGAAATTATGTAACATCGGCCGTCAGGTAATTTCCACTCCATAGTGTAAATACTAGCTAATACATTGTATTTTACTGTTCAGGTAATCAATGCTACTTGAATCATAAAAGTTAATTAAAAACAATAAAAAAAATACCACGATAGCGTTGAAAATTGACGGAGCTCATTAAGTAGTGAGTCGGATGCCTGGTAGGCCTCAACTCTAGAGAAGGCACTAAAGTTGATGCCTACCAGGCCTGCGGGATAGTTCGAAAGAGTTACCGTGGCCCTGAAGCGTAAAGGGAAACTGAAGGAACACAGGCTGGTTTTTGTCAGTAAATTTCATACGCTTTTTGACGCAATTCGCTCTACGTATATTGGGAGACGCTATTTGATAATTTACCACCGTCCAAAACAAGAAATTAAATTTGTCTATGTTTTTTTTTTGTAATTAAAGGTATATTTTATAATCAATGGCTCCTTTTTGAGGAACCAAAAATATCACTTCCTTTATTTTATTCTAACAGTTTAACTTAATTAAATGTCAAACTAAAGCGCCCAAGAATATTCCCACACATATTTTTTATGATTGCATTTATGTTCATGAGTTAATTAGTAATATAAAGTAGGTAGTTATTAGTAATATGCATTAGGAAAACTTGGTAATTCAGTTAATACGAGTATCGAAATAAACATAAACTTTTTAATAACTTAATTATAATAATCGCAAATTAAACCGTTACGTAAACCTTCTTAGAAAAGAAGTATTTCCTTATTTTTATAACAAATACAAAAGTTACGTAACTTAATAATGCCAAATAATCAAAGAAAGTTATCTCCACAAACAGGATGTAGTAATAAATACTCCTTCTTCAAAAGACTAACAAAAGGAACCAAAGACCTCTCCGTATTTTTTTTCTAACCACAATCTCATTGAAGATCATTCATTCAAAGTCTCTGGACCACAAACAAAATACCAAGTTACCAACATAATAAAAAAAAAGTCCTTTCAATTCCGTAAACCGCGAACGATGCAAGAAAAAACTGAATGTTACCAAAAACAGTCGATGCAAGGGAGACCACAAGGCTGTATAATGCCTTGCCTTTGCCTTACGATGGTCACGAATCCCATTGTTTCCTTGGCCAATAAAACATCAAAGGGTTTCTGGTGTGTGCCACTTTGGACTTTTTCATTGCTTCCTGTGTTGTTCGATTTTTGAACAGGTGTAGTGTTTTTATTATTGGGTGTTTTTGTTTGCTTTTTTTTGTTGGGTTGCGTTGCGTGTTTTGGCTGAGAAACTGGAGAAGGACAAATTAAAGTTACTTTATTTATACCTTTTGTTACGTTTGTTTCTACATTATTATGTTTGGGAGACTTATAGGTTATAGATTCTTATTTAATAATCGAAATAAGAACCTATAACCTATAAGTTTAACCATTTTTTTAAATCTCTTGCATCCACAAGATGATTATTAAAATTGTAGAACAGACACTAAGGCGTTAAAATTCATAATATTTATAATTTCTTAACCTTTCACTACAAAGTTTTATGACTCAATAAAGTTAGCTTCTTTTATGTATATAATTTGATCCCAGTAAATACGATCGCAAACATTTTTTCATATTTATTTATGAGGTATAGGCATTAATGCAAATCCGATTATGATTGGGAGCACATGTTGCGCTGTTTCGGGTCACTGGTACATCCGTTAACGTCATCTTACTGTCTCACCTACTAACATTAATGTGAAAACTGACAAAAACCGTAAAACCGATTTACTTTTGTTTATGAAATGTCTGAAATTGATTTCATGCTTAGCATAAATTTTTGACACACTAATTTATTTTTTATAAATTTTAGTATTTTGAATTTTAATTTTTGAAGAATGACACTGGATAAATACGGGTGTGTAACGATTGACATAATAACAAAATATCTAACGTTCACTTGACATAATTTCATTTAACATAATTTTGTTTTACATAACGATCAGTTGGCATAATGAATTGTTGGTATAATTTCATTTTACCTAATTTCATATGACATAATGAACATTTCCTATAATGCACATTTCACATAATATTCATTTAGCATATTATTCATTTACTATAATATTCATAATCTCTAAGTAACTTTTAATATAATTTAGAAAATCATACCTGCTAGCCTCAACTATTGTTATCAGGAGAAACTGGATGCAATCTGGACTTTAGGGCACCCCGACTCGGATAGGTTAGGTTAGGTCGTGTGAGCGAGCGTAGCGAGCGAATAGACCCCGCCATCCCCTTCGTGGTTATTTTTTTATAAACCACCCAGAAGTAGGAGCCCCGCGAAGCGGGGCTCCGTCGACCAAGCCCACCCTCGACCATGCATAGAATATTTTAAGGTTTGGTTAAGTGCCATTTGAGTTAGGCTAGAACTGTGCCCATTAAACATTTTTAGGTCAAAAGAATATTAGGTCAAATGAACGTTATATTAAAAGAATATTATACATATTGAAAATTATATAAAATGAATGTTATACTAAATGTTATTATGTTAAATGAATGTTATACTAAATGTTATTATGTTAAATGAATATTATATGATATGAAACATTAGGTCATATGAATTTATGTCATTTGATATTATGTCATATGAAAATTATGTCACATGAACGTTAGTTCAAGTGAAATTAGAGCATTTGTTATTATGCCATACATTACACACCCCACGAGTGACAAGAGTGTTAACTCTCGTGACAAATTGAACCTTAGCAAGTAAAACGTCGTAACAGACAGTTTACACTTTGCAGGATGGGAATGTTCCTTCCGCATTTTCATTCTTAATTTAAAAGAGTTATGCTAATATCGTTCTAACAATGGTTTAATTTTACTGGTTTAATTCATAAATCTTATGATTTAGTAAACACTATATACATATTATCATAATCTACTTTTTAATTATGAAAGAAAAAACCCTTCCTGTAAAAAATGCGAATTGTGGCTTACTATGTTTTTCTTGAAAAAGCTCAATATATTCTTTCTTTATTTTATTTATCTACTGACACTTCTTAATATACTAAAAATCTAATTGTAACACTTCCGTACATTTTGGTATTTTTGTATCTAATGAAAAGTCTTTTTTAGAAGCAACAATACAAAATGTTAACTATGAGGCAACAATATTAAAGTATTATAAGGAGTCTAATAACTGTACATTTTAGTTCTCGTATTGTTTACGCTAAGATATCTTTAGTCTGAATCGCTTCCGTAGGGAGAGGCATGTTTAAGCTCTTTGAACAAACACTCGGCTTAGGGGACAGGCTTTGTTATAGCTTGTAGGTCGTTAAAATAATAATGAACGTGATAATCTTAATCCTTAACTGTATAGTTTGAGGTCGTAACTCCGGAAATGGTATTTAAGTTAAGAGTTAATAGGTAACTTTTAGGCAAGTGTGCTCCATTGTCGAGCACATCATTGCTTACCATCAGGTTAGATAGTGGTCAGTCTATGTAAAAACGGCAAATATAATTAAAGTTGTAGTTGGTTTTGTAGTTAAAATTGAGAGTTAATGTCCGGTTTTCGATTTTCTAAATAACGAGACTTAAATAGGTAACTATGAATTGATACAAGACTTACAGAAAAAGAAAATGCTAAAATAAGATCTGGATAAAAATAACTATTAGATAATATTTGATTTAAAATTGAAATCTAAAAAAAAATCCACAAAAACCAGCACAAAGTGACCTAAAAATACTCTTAATTTTTATTCAACAAAAAAAGTTTATAGTTAATATTATGCACATAAAGTTACAAAAGGAACATACTCAAACCTTGATGAGCTCGATCATTTATTTTAAAAATAAACAGCATAACTTGTTCCAATTATAAAATTTTAAATTCGAACAGCGAATGAGAATGAATCACGCGGTGACTCGGTCGAACTTCATTCATTCTTTTGAGTTATTTGCGCTCTTTATGTGTTACTAGGTCACAAACTTTGATGTTTGATACTTATGAAGAATTTTCATTGACAACAACACATTTGTTTTGTTCAGAAAATAATTCTGACATGATTAATGAAGGGCTTCTGCACTGTGCTAATTCAATGAAGATATTATTCGAGAAACAACTATATTCTGTGGCTATTCGCCAATTTTTAGCTAGCTGATACGAAAAAATTGCTCGTGACTTCTAGAGAATTGCACATGAAATCTCGAGTTTGTCCCCGATTTTGTGATCTATGTATTCCATTTTATGTATCTAGGAAAAGATGGATGGGTCGTGTAAAAAGTGATATGGAAGAAAATGGAGTTAGTAATAGCATGACGAGTGACAGTACAGAATGAATGAAGGAAAAAATGTGTCGCACCTACCCCAAATAAAACGTTACAAGGGCAGGAAGATGATGATGATATAGCAGAATGAAACTAATACTTCGGTGACTTCAAAGATACTATACCTGTAGAAAGCTTGTAAATTGTCAACCGTAAAGATAAAACTGCATGTTTATTGATTGATGACTAAGTATAATATCGATGTTCGCGATAACCTTTAAAAATAATGTCACTACTTAGATAATATCTGCATCCATATCAATTTAGATAAGAAACTAGCTATATTTATTACCTAGATCTAGATAGAAAATTATTTTTTACCAGTCATTGAAATTATTATTTTATTTTTCCAGGTAAAGAAACAGCTTTCTAAGTAAAAGAAAAATGCAGCATTAGGTAAGAATTTCAGTTGAGAAGACTACACGCTGTAGATACAATACCAAGTCATCAACGACGCGTACTGCTCCACGTGCGCCTCAAAGAGATGTCAGCAAAAGCCGAGCGGGATCGAAGCCTCCAGAGGCTTGAGTGGGCTTCCGAAAGGCGAAGCCGGGACCTCGGAATGAAGGCGAAGAAACGGGGTGGGGTTTAGTCAGTAAAAGTCTAACACGCTCTCTTACTCTGCCCAAGAGCGGGAGAAGTCATTCTGATGATTCCACACCTAAAAAAAAAGTGCTGTAGATACTAAAAGCGCGAAAAAATCTCTTGAATGAAGAACGTATAAAAACAAAAACGAACGAACGTAAATAAATAAAACGTACGAAACCGGGAAGCAGATTGTTTTTTTAGACATTAATTTAGTATTGTCACTGACAGAACGTCAGGCTGTCTTGAAGTTTCATCATCAATAAGTTTTCACGGTCAACTAAAAATACTGACATCATCTGTTAAACGTCTGTGTATTTTGGGGCTTAGACAAACCTACCAGGGTTGTAGGATTGTTAAAGAATTACCAAGGCCCTGAAATGCAAAGAGCATTTAAAGGAATACAGTCTGACGCACCCTCTCGTTCTACCCAGAGAGGGAGATGATATTAAAATTTGATGATTTCACACCTCAAAAAAATGGTGGAAAGGAAAAGAAGATCTGACCTCAAACTTAAAACCTATCAGTGGTTTATTCCAAACCGATGTGATGAGGACAATAATATTTTTTTCTTTTATTTTGGTTTTTTTTTGTTACGAAATATACTCGCGTTTGACCACTATCTCACTTGTCTAGAAGTAACCTATTCCTACGCACTTCACCTAATGGCGACGACACATTGTAGTTTGTGTTTGTGCATTATTTTTCTGTTACTTAACAGTTTCCTTTTCCACCAGATTTTAAGTTGTTTGGTTCTAAATTAATTAATATTCAATGGCTTTGGAAAGTTCTTCTGTTTGCGATTTCAGATAGAGTTAATATTTCGTCATCATCATTTCAGCCGAAAGCGGGACATAAGCCCCAAGCGCCCCTACAATATTAATAGTTAATATTTAGCACAAATAAAACCCATTAATACGTTGTACGCCTACACACAAAATAATTTTAACAGCTCTACACTTCTGATAATAGTTCTATCATCAAACAAATAACATTAAACTGGTCGTAAAAACATAATTCATCACAATGAGCACCATTACACGCTGCACTTAACACCCAAGGTCACGCTCATCAGGCGTAGGTACGCCAAAATGGCTGGCTTTACGGCTGCAATAAATGCAACCCCAAGGCTGCGTGAGATCATTCGGCGAAAATTAATTGTGTGAAAGTTGGGTGCGATGGCAGAGGAGGTAGCGAGTGAGAGTGAATCGATTGGAATTGCTACAGCTGAAATTGGTGTGCCCTGCTGAAGTCATCTATCGTCAACTTGAGCGAGCATGGTTGGTTCATCCAACGCTATGTTTGATAAAAAGGGATAACGCTTGGACGCTCTGTTGGCATTCGGTAATTCTGTCATTTACTCGAATATTTCACACGTTTTTGGCAAAAAATTTCATCATTCAGTATTTTGATTAAATGTGCAAGGTTTCATTTTCAATACAAAACTTAGATAATTTCCATAAAATATCTGTATTTTCAAAATATCGAGAGAAACATGTGTAATAACATTATAATCACGTAAGAGCGGTTGCGAGAAGATGTATCTCGGGTTTAGCGATTCTTTGAGCCTCTACTCAACACCAGGATAGTACTTCTCGGCAAACTCGTACGAGTATTTTTTTTCTATACTACTATCTTCACGTTATCTTTCAGTAATGTTTAATCACTATCATCTGTAGGGACCCGGCAGGCCGATGCTTGCTAGGGCCACGGAGAAATTCTGAAAAGAAAACCCAAGCAACTGAAGAAAGATTTTAGTTAGTAAAAGATTGGCAAACCCTCCCGCTTTACCCTAAAGCAGGAGAAGGAATTTTATGACTTCCCACCTCAACCACTTCACTATCATTCATAACAACAACAAAAATACACCAAACATTCTCATTCCCACGCTCCCTCTTCCAACTTGTACCACACACCACCACAGCACTGTCACAACGGCAGATTTACGAGCTAACCCCACATGTGCGCATTTAATGGTCCCGGCTGACAGTGGTGACATATTCGCACTATCGTCAACTAGTCCGGCACTTTACCTACCAACGTTATTATTATTATGGCAGGTTTTAATTGAAATAGCTCTGTTTATTGGACGCTAGCTTGTGCCTGCGGTTTTGCTTGTGTGGAAATTATTTTATTATCTTGACAATTTAAAATGTCACTTACGGGATATCTTCCGTGATTGTTCATTGTTTTGAGTTCCCGATGTTTCGACGTTGTTGCAAGCGCCATGATCGCGGGATGACTGGAGAGTGGGGGTGGATGGAAATAAATTGTTAAGAGCGGACAAATCTGTCTACCCTGGTCCCTGAGTGTTTATTATCTTGGTTGAAAGCCCGAAGAATCGCAAATTTAAACGGTAGTGTGCTGGACATTGCTTGCCGAACACTCGATGAGGCCGAAAAGTTCTGTAGTGGTGATACGGAAGTGTTGAAAGGCCTGCCACAAGGTGAACCGATGACCTGGTCAGAGACATGGGAAGTTTTTGAGGAGGGAAATCATCCAATGACTCTCGCTCTAGTAAAAGTCTGACACGGCCTCCCGTTCTATCCTCTGCTAGGGCTGTGGGATTGTTCGAAAGAGTTACCATGAGCCTGGGCCCTGGATCGCTGAGGGCAACTAAGAGAAGACAGGCAGGTTTTATTCTGATAAAGTCTGACACTCTGTCTCGCTCAACCCAACGTGGGAGAAGTACTTTGATGCTATTCTCCAAAAAAACCTAGAAGAGAATCCTATCCAGGGAGTTCTTTTATAATTTGTATAAAAGTATCCTATATCCTTTTTAAAGGTGTCCATCATCAAAATTTGTTCAGGCGTGAAAATACAAACAAACAGACATAATGTAAGCGTAGGTTACATGGATAATGGGATAGGATAGCGGGTGGTGACTGGTATTCTATATACGAGTATATTCGTTATGACATGAAAAAGGAGTGGTTGATCATTTCTGTTAGTGGTTAATTTAGTGATCTTGGTAATTTTATAGTTTTCTGATCGTTCAGGTTCATTTAAGAGTGGACGGCGCACGCACAGGACCGGTCGCTATGGCGTCGCTTGGGGGAGGCCTTACGTCAAACGGTGGACGTCTTTGAAGTGATGATGATGCATCTAAAAAGTCCCCTGTGTAAAGCATGCTCGAACGCGCTTGTGCTCTTTGAATGTACTGGCGTCTCCAAAACACGCATGCATGCATCTAGCATCTACCCAGCTGCGTAGCTACCCAGGGGCTAGGTGGGGCAGTGCCCCGGGGCCCTCAAGCTCAGGGGGCCCTCGAATCCTTACCAGAAATCTCGATCGAACTTTCGAATGAATCGAGTTTTTTGCCTTTTGGCAACGGAACCCTAAAAACACTATGGGAACACAAGTTTATGCATCGAAATAAGAGTATAAGTGTTTAGTTTATTAAAAAAATATTAGTGTCAAGTATCCACTTAACAAAAAACAAAACAGTAGATAAGCCACAGTTAACAAAAACAAACGGGGTGACCAAAAATTTAAGTGGGCGGTTAATTGTGCCGGTGAGTTAATTGTGCTGGCGAGTCGGACACCACTTTAAAAAAACTAAATCAAACTAGATGGTCCAGTAAGGCCAATACGATATCTGCAATAAAACTTCGTTATTTTGACATTATCAAAGCATTATCAGAAATAGTTCTAAAGAGTCCTAACAAAGATGAGCGTAGTGAAGCAGAGAGTATTAAAACTAAAATGCTAAATTTCGAGTTTGTGTTGCTTTGCGAATTCATGCACAGTGTATTGAACGACCTCTTATGCATCTAAAACTTTACAAAAATGCGACGTCAATTTGGGCGAGGCGAGTAAATTTTTAAGAAGAGGCCAAAGCAAAGTTGCAAATTTATAGAAATGATTTCGAATTATTCAAGTGTAAAGCCCATTTTCATTTTCAAGAAAAAAGGCAAAGAACAGTTAAAAAACATTTTGATGAATTAGCTGGTCACCGATTTCCAAACCGAGAAAAAATATTTAAAATTGAGATTTTCAATAATATACTAGACACAGTAATATCTCAATTAGGTACACGTTTTTATTACATGTTGATGAAGCAACTTTATTACAAAAATGTGACGTTTTCCAAAGAAAATATTCAGATACAATAGGCCCTAGTTTTTCACTTCAATTTATAAATATTTACCACCTAGTTTTACCTCAACTAACTGAAGCATGGACTGTTCACCAATTATGTAAGGAAATATTGAGCAAATATCGAGTGCTAGAATGCGACCTAACGGAAGTATTTACAGCAATGTTACTATTCTTTACAATTCCCGTCACTTCTGCAGCAGCTGAAAGGTCATTTAGCAAACTAAAAATCATAAAAAAATATTTAAGATATAATATGGTCCAAACTCGACTCCGACATTTATCGCTAACAACAATTGAGAACAAAACCGCATCAAGTCAACGAAGTCTTAAGAATACTTTTGCGAAAACTAAAACTAGGAAAAAATTGTAAATATTATTGTGATTTAGTCGGTTTTAGGCTCGACCTTTGTATAATAAACCCTTAAATCTTCTCTATTTCGTTTTATTAGTCAAGCCAACACCAAAAATATTAGGTAATTGTAATTTATGTTATTACTATTAAATATTTTTATTACCTGCCCAGCAGTGCACAAAAAATAGCTTAAGTAGCTTAGCATTTTTAAAGAATTTTTATATTTCATATTTTTATTTGATAAAACCTAATCACTTTACATAGCAGTAGGGCCCCATTTTTTAATTTGCCCCAGGGCCCTTGGTTACCTAGCTACGCCACTACCTAGCCTCTTCCTAACTATATTGGGGTCGGCTTCCAGTCAAGCCCGATTTAGCTGAATACCAGTATTTTACGAGGAGCGGCTGCCTTTCAGACCTCCACAACCCATTAACTGGGGTAACACGGTACTTCATGGCTAGACTGGAGTCAGATTTACTGGCTTCTGACTATCCGTAATGACTGCCAAAGATCTACAAATGACAGCCGGGACCTACCGGGCTTAACGTGCTTTCTGAGGCACGGTGGAAACTCGTTATGTTAAGATGGTCACTCATCCACAGACCAACCTTGGCAAGCGCTGCTTAACCTTGACGATTGACCTGTGCGGTTGTTATTATCTAGCCACGAGCTCCTCCACTCCAAAATACGCATGCGCTAGAATCACCGAATTACAAGTTGCAACAGTCGGTATTCGCACCGACTGCATAATCAGCCTTAAAATGTTCCCACTGGCCTTATCTTTATTATCTTTAGAAAAGTCGGCACGCGGGCTGCGAGGATTGGTAGACCTCACATGTCTTCAAATATTTGGTTCTAGGACACGGTGGTTTCCTCACGATGTTTTCCTTCACGATTTTGAAAGCAGTGGTGATGAAATAAAATATACAAAGTAATGTGCCTTGCTATGGTCTGTTTTTAAACCCTGAGACTAAAATGACATTACAACACAAAAGAATTGGCATCATTCCTATACTAAATTTGACATTACTTGTGTCAATTCAGTCTCAGGGTATAAAAAACAGACGATAGGTTTGGACCTGCAACCTACAATTCGTAAAACGTAGCCGCTACCACTACTCCCACCATACATCCTCTTTTCCCAATTTCCTGTATTATACTTGCCAGTGGCGAGGGGTTAACTTGCGTGCGAGTAAATCCGCTGCTTGTACCAAAAATTATTATAAACCTGACCTAATTAAGCGACGGAGAATCTTAACTGCGAGATTCAGAAACCGTCGCTCAACTAACAACGCCATCTAGTGACCGCATTTCCAACTTTTTTCACAAATTCACAATTTTCTCAAAAGATGACGCAGTCAACCAATATTTATGTAAACACAATTTTAAAAATAAGTATGTAAATTATATTATTAAAGTTCACTCACCAAATGCCGCTCGCTCAATGATGCAATAAATCCAAACCGGCGTTTTTATTAATTGTCGTAACTTAATTTTGGGAACAGGATTTTTTGGTCGCGTAAAACGAATGCGATACTTTGTATCAAATCATTTTGTATATCACTCGAAAGACCAGAGAATGAAGGATTCTGTGTTGAGGAACATTGTTCCAAATGCGAATCGATTACGGTATCATACTTTCTTAAATATAACAACGTTTCGATGTAGTTACCGCGGTTATCGGTAGCCGAATTTTCGTGGTGTCCGCGAAAAGCTAACTCTTGTTTACCTAGCAAAATGACTATGTCGATGAACCGTTTCATTAAACTTCTATTCCGATCTACTTTTCTATTATGAACTTCATACGTATTAGTAAAAAAGTTTCTATCCTACGATTTCCGAAATCTTGCAAAGATAAACAACTTCGGATATGTTTTTCGGTCTGAACATGTTTTTTGGACGAATTTGTAAGATTATTAATATCACTAAAGCCCGTGTGGCTCCATAAGCTACTTACTAAAATCTGAGAATAACAAACATGGGAAACAAAACATTGTTTTTACTGCACTATCACTACGCAAAACTCACTAGTTTACATAATAATAAATCAATTTCAACCATAAAACTATAAGATTCTAAATTATAATACGAATATATCAAATAAAATGCAAATGAACAGGTGAAATATGACACATCAATAAGCGCGAACCAACTCTGTTGTCATTATTGTCAAATGTCAAGTTAAATAATAATATCTAAATAAATTAAGAAGTTCAGTATCATTCCATCTCGTTCTAGCGGATGCATTTTATGATATGTAACTCGATTAATAGCGGGTTCCCTTGAACTAATATTTAGCCGTGTTATACTGGCTTAACGCCTGCGTAACACCGCTAGATGTCGCTAGAAACTATGAATTAAAATGTATGAAATTCCGGTTTGGCTTACCGAGTTACCGAAATGTTTTGCGTGAGTTGATATTGCCCCGAAAAAACTTGTAGGCGTTTATTTATTGTTGATTTTTATTTTCACAAGCAAATATTATGCAGTTAAATGATATTTGAATGATAATTTAAAATAATAGATACTACTATTTGCCATAATTTGAAAGTGAAGCCGGCCGGAATGGAGTTGTTTGGTGGCTGCGCGGCTGATACTTGCGTCCATTTTCTGTCTCTCTTTTCTTTCCTGTGTTGGATTTTCGATGAACGAAAACATCGTGGTTAGGACATGTTGGTCACCGTACCAACATGTCCTAGACTCAAAAATTCGATGACATATGACATTCTAGCGACATTTAATACATATGACGTCACAAAATCCTTCCCATCGCGCAAGCAAAGTTCTCCGCGCGATTTGAATAGATACAACAACCCGAAATCATCTATTATCGGACAGTAGCCCACCGGACATAAAACCCGTTTGTGACTTTACTTTACTTTGACCGTGTGGGACTTTACTCTCTGTCTCACCTACCTCCAAAACCTCTACCAGTCCGCACTGGGCCCGTGTAGTGGATCTCAGCAATGGGCTGTCTCCTAGAGCGAAGGTTTAGGTCCCAGAGAACATAAAAAGGATGATTATACTTGTATGCTATGCTTATTTATTTCTCGCTCATCAAAACCACGGACCACACAGCAGTCAAACTCCCGAAAAATACCAAATTCTGAACGCTACCAAAAGAATAACAGTAATGAATATTAAAACGAACTTAGAACGCGAGGCGTGACATTTTTATTTAAACTGGTAACCCTTACAATGCCGATTGCATCTGTGTCAATACGCGTGTCATGACAGAAAGATGTACGGGACAAAAGATTGGACTAACATTCTGTGTTACGGGCGAGGCTATGTTAGAAGAATGTTATGTTTTGGGACATAGTCATATGTGTTCGGGTTTACTGTACCAGTTATTTCGGGGATAGCTTCAAAACAATTTTTCAAGTATTGGAACAATTTGCCTACTGCGGTCTTTCTGTCCGATTATAATTTGGGTATCTTCAAGACTAGAGTGAATAGGCTCTTAATAAACTAGTGCGCCTCACCATCAATGATTGCATCACTGCTTACTATCAGGTAGGATTGCAGTCAAGCACTAGTTTATGTCATAATAAAAAAAAGTTACAAATCAATACTGTTCCTTAAGTTCCTTTATGAGCAGTGTTGCAATATTTTACACTAGTCTAGCCAAAGGGTATCATACGACTCAGTGATGGAGGTTGTGAAGGCCAGAGGGCCAGTATCTTGGGGTCAGACTGGAACCACCAAGTTGCCTGGAAGTCATTATGATTCCAGTATGAGAAAAAGACAGAACTACATATACAGGTTTCGCGTTTCGCTTCGTCGTTTATACCGCGTACCTACATCGAGGGACTGGAACAATTTGCTTGCTGCGGTTTTCCCGTCCGATTATAATTTGGGTGTCTTCAAGGTTAGAGTGAATAGGCTCTTAATAAATTAGTGCGCCTCACCATCGACGATTGCATCACTGCTTACCATCAGGTGGGATCGCAGTCAAGCACTAGTTTATAACAGTTAAAAGGTCATATATATAGTTCTAAGTATTAGTTTCTCACATCGGATTCATAATTATTTTTAAAATGCCATGGTCCAACCATAGTCACTCCAAATAAACTGTCAACAGGTAAAACCATTTTTTTAAGTTTAATTCCATCAAATTGTTTATGAAATTATGTAAAAATAATTGGGGAAACACCAAAATTGTTTTCAACAGATGTTAGTTAATTACTAGTATGAATCTCATTCACACATAAATATTACTAATTAATGAGCACCAAATTATTATTAACGGTTAACACATTAGCCAAATGATGAAACAGTTATTAATTGCCAAAAATCCTCGAAACATACACATTGCGGTGTCTCACAGGACATTATGAGAATCAACCGTTTAAATGTTAATTCGCTTTTTAATTCATGAATCCCCGACCGGTCCTATGAGACCGTGCTGATATTGTTTTACTATTGTGTCTCGTTTTGCGGGTATGTGATAGTTTAAAGATCTTTCGAAGCGTCTTGTTGACACTTCGCGTGACCCAAAGGCTGGCTTTTGCCTCGGTCAGAGATTAAACTTTGCCATACAACGTGGCAATGCTGCCAGTCTTTTGGGCACACTTCCGGTCGACAGCGATGCGGAGGAATTTTTTGACGACATATTTTAGTTTAGAGTAAGAGTTAGTGTATATGTAGTTTTAATTAGTTAAGTGTTTTTATTTTTCATGTTTTTATCAGCCTCTTTAATAAAAAACTTCACCGTTTAAATTAAATTTACAACCGCAACTTATTACAAATTCACGTCAAGCCCATAAAGAAGTAAAAAATGATGAAGCTAAGAACTAATTGATGATGTCAATATAAAGTTTCAAGGTGAACAATAAAATATTTAGTGATATGTAAACGCATTGTCTTCCCATCCCACGTTTTATATTCAAGTAAATAATACTTACCTACATGCCTTTTCAAGGCAAACAAAACGCATAAAAGATACGAAACAAAAACACGCATTGACACCTTTGAAGGACTTGTCAAATTTTGAAAACCACAATAATTCTACTGTTGAAGAATTGATACTCATGCGAAAATGATCCTTGTAGCTTTAGATTAAGGTGGTGTTATAAATAATTGATCGGCAATTAAAAAAAAGTGCAAAGGTCAACCCGTTAACTGCCACCGTCATGTCAAGTTCACTCAATTTCGTAATCGATTAGTCAGCTGTCATTTATGTCATACTCGCGTTATGTCATTTTATAATATTATTCAATTTATAAAATACACGTCATCGTGAATTTTATAGTTGGTCCGTGATGATTTCATTTGCATAACGTTTCCATTTTCGTTTTAAATTGTTCGCAATGAATATTGATGAAGGCTTAACTCATGCGTTTAGGCCAACGGTTTCCACATGGAAATAAATGAAAA
The DNA here is from genome assembly GCA_030763345.1 of Mythimna separata. Lineage (NCBI taxonomy): Eukaryota > Metazoa > Arthropoda > Insecta > Lepidoptera > Noctuidae > Mythimna > Mythimna separata. The sequence continues at coordinate 5,990,235 of CM061171.1, read as the reverse complement.
TGAGAATTTGTAATAAATGTTTTACACTCATGGAGGACCTTCATATTCATTGGTTTTATGTACTCATGCCGATGGAAAAGGGTTATAAAGCACTGGTATTAATTAAATAAGGCCTGTAGGGGTAAATGATCGAGGGTCGCGGGAATTTTTGAAAGAGTTGTCCATGGCCCTAAAATGAAAAGAGCAATTAAAGTAACACGGTTGATTTTAGTCAGTTAAAGTCTGACACTGAGTTAACCCCGCAATTAAAAGGGGGAGAGATGATCGATTCTAAAACACATACTCTATCGTAAAAAAAGACTACGAGTATACGCTGTCATTTCCAACTATAACAACTGGAATAAATATTTAGTACTTAACTAACCTGCTCAATCCAAGTAGACTGAAAGTCGAGATCTTCATTAAAATTCAATCTGAAAAAAATGTACGGCTCCAGTTAATTAACGGCTTCAACTTAATTACTACCATCCAAGCTATTATAGCAGTATAATCAACAGCAATTACTGCTACTTTTTACATCATTATCATACCAATCACTTACCGACAGTGTTACCAAAATGTACCTAAAAGTCACCATGAAAGGCAAATATTTTCCCCTGCCTATTAACAAAAGATGTGTGTCGGGGCATTGTACTAGTGTCAACATGTCACTAGTGTACTAATTAGTCTCGAGGTGACAAGCCGACTGACAGATTGTCAGTATTCTAGCGAAAGTGACGACATATTGCATCACTGTCAAAACTTATTAGGCCTTTGTGAAAGATAACTTTTATGAACGTCATTAATTTTAGAATGAATTTTACGACGTCGGCGTTCTAGGGTTATTATGGGTAATTTATAGATGGATAAATTTAGTGCGCGCTGATTTATGTGGATATTTTGAATTTATTTTAATAGCAGGGTGACGTTATTGAAATATAAAATAATTTTAAATTACCATAATTAATTTAGCTTTACTTGTTTTTCTTTAGTAAATAAGAAAAAGAAACATCTGTATACCTTGAACTAAATTAAATCCAGAAAACATTGCTTCAATTCAAGCCCGCAAAATAATGTTTCACAAGAATTTCCACGTATAAATTCTATAACTTTATCGTTCAGCAAAAAAGTCATTTTCAATAATAAACAGTTGATTTATTAATTATTGTAATTGCATCCGACGGTCCTGCCTACACGGGGCCGTGACCCACAATCGGTGACGTCATGAAGGCTTGACGGACCACTTACATGACTTACGTTACATACGAACAAATAAATCAGCAAGCCTTGCACCTGTTGCGAATATGATTGATGCTCAAATTACAAGCGAAATTGAGTTTTTACGAGCTTTTGTAAAGCAGACAGGTGGTAGTCGTAAATTTAAAATTTTAGGAGAAGATACGTTTTTGGGTTATTTTTTCATGCATTTAAAATTAATTAATAATTATGATGGATAGGTACTGTTATTTTTTCAAATTGTTATAGCTGCTTTTATGTTTTTAATCACAATAAAATATGATTTACTAAAACCATTTCTTCTAGACAAATATTTATTACAACAAAAACGATAACTCAACATTAAAAACTTCCGCGATGACATTATCTATGCCACCCAAGTCGAATTTTCATCTTGAGAAACGATTTACACAAATCAGAGACACAAATGCTGTTCCGGGAACGATGATGCTAAATAAATAAAACATTTCAATCGGTCTCGTCTGGAATAAATAACGTTTTGTCGACGGTTCGAGACACCTGTCCCATACTCATTTATCTTTGCAGTTTCACCGACGGCGACGGAAGATACCGGTGTAATGCTGTTTTTTTTTGTAGTTTTATTCTTCTTTTTTTTCTGTCATGTGTATCACGGTTTTCTTTTAATTAAAATAACTGGATAAGAGGAAGTGATTTTTTTTTTTCGGTGGATTTTTTGGAGGTGATCAGATTTGGCGGATTGCTAATGGGGCGGTTGTTTATAATATTTTTTTCTATACATATAAATAAAGTTAAAACATCTGTTTGTATTAATTCTAGATGCTGTTTTATATTACAAATATAATTAGGGTTCCGCGCAAAATAAAAAAAAAACTTCTTGAAATTAGACTAAATTTAATGGCATTGTACTGTTTTACAACTTTGACGCGGCCAATTATTATTTATTTTTTTATTTAGTTTTGGGCGGAAGTATAGCTGTATTCATTGTGAATCTTACAAAATTCATCAACTTAGTTGCGTGCAAAAGTAGGTAGGTACGTCATGCTACATTGTTGTTTAATAATTAAAATTCCCCAACGGCTAATAATAAATTTATTCTTAATTCACATAAAAATTTAACTACTTTGTGACATTCTATTCTCTTCCTCACCTTTAATTTTAAATTAAAATGTAAATTATGCTGAAATGACATTCCAGTTTTTGACTCAATTTGAGTCAAGTCTCGAACTAAATTAAAACATTTAATACAGACGCAACAGACTTTTGGAAAAAAACACTAAACCATTTATCACTAATTCATTAATAGCTGTGCATAATTTATTTAATTTAAATAATAATTATGATTATGGTCCAATATTTGTGTTTAGTATGTTAAATTTATTTATAGTCATTATACGATTAATCAAATGCCAAATGAGATAATTATCAGAATATCGTTAAGTTGATGTTTGTGAGACACACGAAAAATATCTCCGCGCAGCATTAGAACACAAAATATTTTAAATTTTACTGGATTTTTATTGGCTGTTGCTATATTAATTTTATCACACTTTTCATACTTATATTATAAAAGTAATATTATGTGAATGTGTAATGTGTGTATACTATTTGTATCTTTAGTATTTCTTCACGCTCGATAAGCTGATTTTATTTCACTCTTTATATTTTATTTTTGCTCTTGGATATTTTTACTCTTGGAACAATTATTTACGATCACTCAGCCAAAGTCGCTGGCAACAAATAGTTAGTAACTTAATAATAAGACAAAATAAAGTAATTGAATTCAACAAATCAAACAAGAACAAAACTATAATGACTCCATTTAGCCCATCAAATGTCGCTCGCCACACAACCCTTCCGTGTGTCACACTATAACTCATTGTAAATCCAGTCTAAGCTGATGGATATCTAAAACGTTTTATTTATCGTATAATTTGTGTTACAAACTGGCGTATAATTCACTATGGACTGCCTGCATACGTCGTGTTGTGACCAGAATAAGTGAACGACTGACGAGTGTGTTGTGCCCAGTATGAGATGGAGATAAATGTAATGAAGAGATTTTGTAGAGCTGATGACGAATAATTAGTAGTGATGTAACAGGGGACTATAAAAAAACCACAGAGGCATAATATAAAGAACAATAAATAAGTATGTAGATTAAATTGGCAGGAATCTACCCATGTAATTTTCGCTAACCAAATGTGCCTGAGAAAAACTGAAAACCGTTATTTTTCTTAATTATTATAAAAAAAAAACAAAAACACATTACACAAAACAACGTAATCTTTAATCGTTACGTGATGGCCTCGAATGCGATCCCGGTTGTCACTTTTATGTCAGATCTTTGGCAGTTGTTACAGGTAGTCAGTCACCAGAAAATCGTGTGTATCATGTTGCCCAGTAAGTGGGTTGTGGAGGTCCTATAGGCAGTTGCTCCATGCAAAACATGGGTAATCAGCCGCATCTGTTTCCTAGCGATCATTTTCTACATTCACGCGGGTGAAACCGTCAGCAGAAGCTATTCATTATCCAGTGAACTAACATATTCATTCACTATTGGGGATAAGTATAAGTCGTACGTGGGTATGTCAGCTTATACCGCATCCAAGATTATTTGACATTAATAAAATAGGACCGCATTTTCATTTTTAAGTGGAAAATATCAATTGGCTTTTCCCGTTCTAGGTGTTACACTTTCATTGAGTAAGCCCTAGATGACGCCTAAGATGACAGCTGCAAGAAAAGTTTTGTAGTAAGAAATAATAAAAAAATATGTTATATAATAAAAGTCTGTCTCCCTTAATTTATATGCTGTTAACTAAAGATTCACGAAAAGAATTTATAGTGAGAAACGAAGAATGAAGATAAAAACTTCCAGCCCGAATATCTTGCTGTAATAATTTCAGTATATTATTTTATATAAATCAGTTGTTATACAAACGTGTGCCATGTATTTTTTGTAAGTCACGTCACGTAGTAAACACCAAAAAAATATTAGATTAACGACTTTTAACAAATGTCAAAATGACATTTCAAAAATCTCAAATCTTTTTTCTTATTTCAATTTGTTCGTCACGATCATCGTCATAGGTCCTACGTGTTTAAGAAAAAAAAAATGGCTGTCGTTTTTTGCAGCCAGTATTATGTCAAATAAGCCATTCTGTAACCGAATCGCGTAACACAGATGCTTGTTAAATGACAAAAGATTGTTTTTATTGGCAAGCTGCGTGTTTCTAAGAATCTATTTAATTTTACACAAAAGAGTTGCTCTTGACTATTTCAATTTATTAAACGTTTGAAGCTAAAAACGTTGGTTGTTTCATTTTATTTTTGTCTTCGGACACGCCAGTTAGTGTTCAGGGAAAGTGTCTAAAATTGTGCCTAATGGTGAAAGTTTTGTATTGAGTAAATACCGTGAATTGTTTTATACTAAGAGAGAATATTATCTTAATTAGGCACAGTACTGAAGAAACATTCACTTTGCCGATTAATATTTTATTAAGTGACTGAATTTTCCACTGATCAATCAAATACCCTTACACCGAAATAATATTTTTAATAATAACTATTATATAATTATTAAAAATCTCAAAAAGAAAACGCTTAGGATCACTTTGTTGTCCGTCTGTCTGTTTGCATATTAAGACTTTTTATCTCAGGAAAGCCTAGACGAATCCAGTTGAAATTAAAACTCACGTTTGCTGGCCCTTGAAGCTGTGAAAAAATCAAACGAAAACAAGATACGGCCGTTTATGTCGACATTCTGAAGGGAATTAAAATTCAGAGGATACTTCCCATTGACCCAAAATTCTGAAATTTTGCATGACACAAGATCTCATCGCGCAAAAACTTAACTCTTTTTATAGGTAAGTTTTTACGTAACGACTCTCACTCGGTTTTTATTCTTTCCAATTCTTAAGTAACACATCCAGGTCATCCCGTCAACTCCTGAAATAAGTATACGTAACAAAAACAAAAGCTTACATATATATATACAATTATACATATACCCAAACTCCACCTCTGTTTTCACTAAACATGCACAATATTATTACCATAATATTGTAAAACTGAAACGTAACAAAGCAACACATTGCACATGTCTATTTGCCGGAGTCCTAATTTACATAGCGTCAAACGTGGTTGAGCTGTAAACCATTAGTCATGTGGCCGCAGCCTTAGTTACAACTTGTCTGGTTACATCGTAAAACGGTGACTAAGTACTGATGCATGGTACTTAAGATAAGATGCGTGCAATTTGTTACAACATCCCTTGTATTGTTATTAATCTGGGAAGATGATGTAAGACAAGCGATTTTGTTGCAGTAAAATTAATGATTTTCTGTCTATTTTGCTGGCCAGGATTTGGAGTTATAATGCCAGGATTTGGAGTTATAATGCGAGATGACTATTGATCTCAACTTGTAATATTGTTAGCGTTATAATTATTATTTATACTATATATGTATAAAAGGCGAAACTGATTGAAAAATCAACGCTCAACTGAACGCACTACTGGGATTAAGAGCAATAGCAGCCAAGAGTAGCGGCCAAGTCGCAGCGGCCAGGTCGCGGCGGCGCTATTACTCTAAGATAAGCTTTTTTTAAATAAACCCCCTAAGAGGATGAAATATGGGTCCAAAGTTTATATGCAGAAACCTATATTCACGCGAGCGAAGTCGCTGGCACATTGCTAGTAGGTATCTAGTATATTACAAAAATAGACGTCCACAAGTTTCATAACAAACGGTCCTGTGCGTTTCGCATCCATTGGATTTTCGCGACCCTGACCAGACTAATAGATCCACCAAGACTAATATCCACCAAAAGGTATTGTTTTACGCCAATGCAATAATCGACTAATTGAGTAAAACATTCACGTTCAGCCAAAATCTATAGGAAACCTTTACATTGATCAGAAAAGTGAAAAGGTCAGTTACAGTGAATGCCTTTCAGAACATTGCATGAGTAATGTTCCGTAGGTACTCAGATACCCGCGAAGCGAGACACAATAGTAAAACAATAACAGCGCGGTCTCATAGGACCGGTTGGGGATTCAAACGATATTGCGAAGTAGCGACGCCGGGTGCGTCGTGTTACAAGTTGCCCAAACGGCTGTAACCTTGTGACCATTGTGGTATCTTCCAGGACATCTTGCAGTCATAGCCTTGAGGTACCCAATAAGTCACAGTACACTGGTTTTGAAATGTCACTTGATTTAAATCGTATTGAAGTTCATATTGTTTCGGCACAAGTATTTTTACAATTAACATCAATTTTTAATTGGTGAAATAAAATCGGTTGTATTTTTAAAATTGTAAAATGTAATCCGGATGAAATGAAGAAGTTATTACACGGATCATCTTTTCACTGTACTAATTATTGGGTCAGTGTATATTTTTGAAAATCAACGACCCGGAAAACAAAAAACCTATTTTAAAAACTACGGAAGAGCATTTGCAAATTTAAAAGACTGGAATAATTTTTCATGCACTACATTCGGCTAGACTCTAGAGTGACAGCTAAAAGGATGACGGAAATCCATCAAACGTTGCAGACTAGTCATAATTCTTAAAGAAATTGTTGAACAAAACAAGATCTAGAACAAAAAGGCGGACTAATGCGAGTCGGACTACCGCATTGAGAGTTCCGTACAAACTTACCTGTACAAACTTCGAAGATTTTTCCAAACCGCAAAAGTTTATTTTTTGTGACGTAACTACAAAACTGTTTTCAGATTGTTTCCTTTGCTTGTGCTACGAGACCTTGCTTTATGCCAAATTTCAGCATTCTAGGTCAACAGGAAGTACCCTATGAATTTTGATTCCCTTCATCGAAATATGTATTTTTTTGCTACAGAAATAGCTGTATCTTTTTTGTGTAAGTTTTTTTTTTTCACAGCTTCAAAGGACAGCAAATCTGAGAATATGGTTTTAATTTCAATTCGATGCCTCTACGCGTTCCCCAGATTAAGAATACTGATAGACAGATGGACAACAAAGTGATCCTATGAGGGTTCCGTTTTTTCCTTTTGTGATACGGAACCCTAAAGTTACATAAGTCATTACGTCAGTGTAGAAATTCAAGACAAACAACCGGTCTCCCCATTGCATATAAAACAAGATCAGACAAAAGATTAGCATTTCTAAACCAACGAATAATAGTAATTTGTCACAAAAAATCGCTTGCTATGGTAATGTATCTGTCTGGACGGGTAAATGACAGTTATTGTGGTTTTATTGACTGGAATAATGTATGACGGTGATCAATCTTTTAGGCTGTGAGCTGTTTTAACTTGTCACTTTACATAAACTGAAAAAATACAACCGACTACGACCTAAAAAATAATTTCGGAAGCTAATGTTGTTGGAGAATAACAAAAACAACTCTATCCTACTTCAACATGGTCAACCAATAAATACTGTATTTTAATTGTCCGAACCCACAAATCTTGACCGAAATAAGTATGGTTACAATTACTGTTAGCATAAGATTCAGTTTTATCCTGGGAGTATGTTTATTTGTGAAAACTTTTCTATTTTCACGAAATTGCTGGAAAAAGCTAATAATTTTCAAGAGAGGCTACAGAAATGACACAATGCACTGAAATAATATTCAATTGCCTCGTACGATATTCTTTATCAAGAAATAAAAATGGGACTTTGCCAATGGAACTTTGAACATAATAACGCTCACAACATCCACCATTTAATATAAATAATGTTAAGATCTTATTTACTTTTCACAATTTAAAACGTCACTTACGGGATATCTTCCGTGATTGTTTATTGTTTTGAGTTCCCGATATTTCGACGCTCGAAGTAACATCGTAAGTAACATTTTAAATTGTGAAATAAACCGTGATAGCCTAAATCAGTGTTATTTATTTTACTAGGAATTACATGTAAAACTAAGAAACGAAGAACTAGAAACTTCAAGGATTCTGTGGAATTTTTAGCTTTGACTAGAGGCAAAAGCAATTGTCTGACCAAAAAACATGCCCAAGTCAAAGCCGAAACTTCACAGACAATTTACGAGGCATTGTATTGTAATTTGCTTTACGAGTAAATCCAACCAATTCGAAAATTGAAACAAATGGTTTTGGCATATTCGTTTTTCCTAGAAGCAGAACCTTAAAGTCAATACCTACTTCTATGTGGAATCGGATTCTCAGAAACAGTGATATCACGATTATAGGTTTACATAGAGAAACATAATGAAACCTAATGTAAACCTACTTCGGAAACAAGTACAAATAAGGCGAGTTCTACACCTTTCCACAATAATCGCGCAACAGTAAAGTCAAAGTCAAGCCTATTCTGGAAAAAATATGCAGTCAAAAATCTCATGGAAAAATGTCATCAAGAAAACTTGTGGGAACGTTTGAAATAATCGCTTATCTAAGAACAAAAAATGACTGAAAGAATGCGGTTTACAGCCGATACCAAAAACCTATCTTTCACTTATCGGAGATTTAAAAACAAATGAAACAACAGAAAACATGTATAATTTTTGTATTGTATCATTTGTTTTACTATCACCGATATGTGATAGATAGGTTATTGGGTTCGGCCGTTAGTTACCAAAAGTCTGGCCTCCAATATAATTAATGATTTCCCAAAAAAAAGGGAGTGAATATAAAGTACTCTGTCAGTAGTTTCCACCGGTCTAATCTGTCAAAATCTCAACATGAAAAATAATGCGTGGTGAAATAAGCCGTCAATCTCTCACCGATGATCGACAGCTCGCTTCACCGAAATTTTGGTGCGTTTTTTTTTTAAATGTACTGAACGAATGAACTTTACGAACAGTTTACAGCAAGAAAATTTACTCGGGGAGTTGTTTACAGAATCGACCATAGACTTGGTTCTATGCATCTTTTTTGCCGTGGAGACTTTATGTTTATACAAACAAAAATCGGATGCTTAATCTTCAGCAATGTTTAGTCTAAGGTTGAGGCTACAGTTGCCAGCGATTTGCGATGCGACTGGAAGAGCGAATCAAATATCACTAGTAAAATTTGGCGTACAGTGTAGCCGTAATCATGAATTTCCATTATTTGTTTTAATCCCTCATGAATCGCCAATCGCGTAGCGGTCTACTGTAGCCTCAGCCTAAGTGTGCACCCAGCCTTAGGATTTATCGCTAATCCGTGCTTTAAAGGGAAATCTTAGGAAACCGGCTAACGTAATATATTCTAGACATGTTTGCAGCCTTGGTTTACGGGTAACGATGAGGTGGCAGCGATGGAGATCATCGTTTCGGATGTATCATCGCTGTGACATAGCTAGATGACAATATAACCATGACATCAACGCTTTGTACTGTCACAAAGTTTCTATTACGAGTGGTTTAAAAAGTAGGTATGTAAAATCGATAAAATAAACCATCGAGTCAAACATCGATTCGCCATACTACAAAATAATCGAGATGTTTTTGATTGTTTCGAGTCAATGGAATCGACAGCTAGTTTACGATTGTTCGGAACAGTCACTCTCACTGAAAACTCTGAACCATCAAGGAACAACTCGTGAATGAACGCGCCACTCGCCAGTCGCAATAACAGACTGCGTCGGACTCGAGTCAAAGTTGAAACAATCGAATAAAACTTCTCGCCATCGGGCATAACTAGATAGAAAGAGAGCTACTGCATTTCTCTATGTAGTAGGTAGGTATGAAAGTGTTTTCCAGATATTTTAAGAATATTTTCAATGCCATTGAAAACATTTACGATGCGGTCCAAAGTGCAAGATTTTATTTTATTTATTAGAGAATACTAACAATATCACATATAGTTTTTTTTTTTTAATTGTTATAAGCTAGTGCTTGACTGCGATCCCACCTGATGGTAAGCAGTGATGCAATCGTTGATGGTGAGGCGCACTAGCTTATTAAAAGCCTATTCACTCTAGCCTTAAAGACACCTAAATTATAATCGGACGGGAAAACCGCAGCAGGCAAATTGTTCCAATCCCTCGATGTCCGCGGTATAAACGACGAAGCGAAACGCTTAGTCCGGACCGTAGAGGTTTCGACAACGTAAGGGTGAATACTCGCCGTACGACGGTTTGTCCGATGGTGAAAGCGGGATGGCGGAATCAGTTCATGCAATTCCTAAAGAAAGGATAAAGAAATAAAGAAAGGATTTGAAATAAATTTTTAAATGTGATATCAACAACGTTCTCCACAGGTAAAAACGTGAGAAATTTGGTATGACAAGTGCGCTTTTTTAGGAAAACGAGAAGTTAATAAAATAAATTACCACATTAGTGAAGCCCTTTGTCAGTTTGTCACATTTGTTTACCAGTTTATTCGAGTACCTTTCCAAAAGATATCGGCCTCAACTTTCGCCAAGTTTAAAGGTCACCTCGAATTTAACATACCACTACCTACTAACTATTCCTAGAATCACGTAAAAACATGATCGTAAAAGTTCCGTTTAAGCTTATGGATGCTTCGTACCAATACATACTAAGCGTTGTACTTTCGACAAATGGCTTGACATATAGTTAGTCACTGTGTCACTGGAGGAGAAGGAGGAGCTCGTGGCTAGATAATAACAGCCGCATAGGTCGATCTTCAAGGTTAAGCAACGCTTGCCAAGGTTGGTCTGTGGATGAGTGATTATCTTAACATAACGAGTTTCCTCCGTGCCTCGGATAGCACGTTAAGCCGTAGGTCCTGACTGTCATTTGTAGATCTTTGGCAGTCGTTACGGATAGTCAGAAGCCAGTAAATCTGACTCCAGTCTTGCCATGAAGTACCGTGTTACCCCAGTTAATAGGTTGTGGAGGTCTGGTAGGTAGCCGCTCCTCGTAAAATACTGGTATTCAGCTAAATCCGGCTTGACTGGAAGCCGACCCCAATATAGTTGGGAAAAGGCTAGGTAGATGATGATGACTGTGTCACTGACTCATGTACTGCGATTACGAAAAGACTTCAACTTATAATTCTGCGCGCTGATCTGTATCGGTGTGCTTGTGTATGACTTGAATATAACGTTGGAATACGTGATTCGTGTCGGTTCGAAGTTCGGTGTGAATTTCGTGAGTCAGTTTTTTGAGTTGCAATTTTTGGGGAGTCTGCCGTTTTGCCGAAAAGAATTTGCCAAATTTTCATTTCCCAAAGCAATTTTCGAAACCTTTTATTTTACCAATGCAATATTTGGAAAAACTTTAGTTCGAAAATTTTCATTTGGTCAAATTTTTACTTCGGCAGAATATTACCTAGAATAATTTCATTAAGGCATTTGGTCTTAAATCAAATGATTTATTACGGCAAAAAATCTTTAGAAAATGAACAGTTTATCAAATTAATTGCTATGAAAAAAAAAATAAAGACGGTTACAAACGACGAATCAAAAACGAACTGCTACCAGAACTATAGGTTAGGTTAGGTTAGAGTAGTGACCAAGCCAGAAGCATATTTTTATATGTAAAACCAGAAACAGTAAACTGGAGATACCCAAAATTTGGCTAATTTTATTTTGGGTAAAATATGTTATACCAACTGAAATGTTTGACTTCATAAAAATTGGTAAAAGAACTAGTTCGTAAGCAAATTATTGCCGAAACGTTAACTTGCCAAACATTAGGTTTGCGTGACATTTATTTGTGAAGAGTTTATTTGCTAAGTAATAATTTGGCAAATGAAATTATGCGAAAAATTGTTTGGAAAGTGATAATTTGGCAATTTCTTTTTGGTAAAACAAGAGAGACCCCAATTTTTGACATCATTTTACTCGTCATAATTACAATTCACTAGCCAATCACATCCTTTTGAGTTAGTGTTTTTTTTTTGTATTAATTTCCCTTTGTCCCTTTTGACAGGGACAACGGACATACATGAAATCATTGAGTAACTTCTCCTGCTCTAGGTGGAGCAAGAGAAAAGACTTTTACTGACTAATACCCACCCGCGTTCCTGCAGTTACTTTTTTGGTTCTGTCCTGCGAGTTATGGGTCGATCCTTGATTCTTGTTGTCGATGAAAACTTTAAAGCTAATTAAATGGATAGCTTACTATGTACTTAGTTATTCCCCTATAAACGACTATATTTATGGTCTAAAGGATCTCCCTCGTACCAAAGAAAATACAGAACGTCAAGATACTCATCTCTGGCAAATTGGCATTTGTGAATTGCATTAGAATGTCAAACAAGGTAAAGTGGCATTTTATCTATTTAGCACTACAGCAAGTGACGCGATCAACACACCCAGCACTAAAGGGCATGGTGAGACACCAGACAGGATGTCTCGTAGCCTAATCACGATCGTAGCTTTGGAGCATTTTATGACTGACAAATAATGGTTTATTTTTGACCTGTGATGCCACAGACGTACGGAACACTGATTGAAGAAAATAAATAATTGATAAAAAAATTAATAAAATACCTAAGAAAACTAAGTGACAATAAAAATCAAAAAGCGTGAACTAATTTGTAAATATAAAATAAATAATAAGGAAATTTTATAAAGTACCTAGTCTGCCGGGATAGCCCCAAGAATAGCCAACGTGACAGCGGGCCGAGCACATTGCTCGTAGAACAGATGGTTAATGAAACCAAAAGGTTCTGGCGACTGCGCATCGAATCTACAAGGTGGACCGATGACCTGGTTAGTGTCACGGGAATCCCATGGATGAGAGATGCACAGGACCGATTGTTGTGGTGACAACACTTGGGGGAGAGAGACATAGACCTCCAAAAATGGACGTGTTTTTGCTTTTTATAATAAATCAAGTAAAATTAAGTATTGAGAGACGTTCGATGCTCGGTCTCCTCTATGGAACGATGACGAAATGCGTATAATAATGTACATGCCCTTGAATCATTTCCATAGAAAACTCAAAACCCACTCACCAATATGTAGTATGTACTAATAAATCGGTTGCTGCACGTGGAAAACGAAAACTATTAAGACTCATCTTTGTTTATAAATAAATCTCAAAGGCTTCAAAAAATCAAAGGAAGAAAAAAATGTGTTACATTTCAAATAAATACATGTAACTAATGAAATCGATTGATGTCAAATCCGAATGTTAGTATAATACAAATTATAATCGATGAAAGTACCGGAAACAAAGACACCTGTTATAATAACAGGATAGTTATTTTCAGATGAAAAAAAAATGGTTTAGATATAAAAGTTCTAATTGATGATGAAGAAGCTAATGCTGCCCAGCTTGCTAAACTTATTTTTAATTTATGACTTTAGGATATAACTGCTCAATTTATGTTAGTAGAACTTGTAGTTTTAACTTAATTTACACTCAGAAGCATGCTGTTGCATCCTATAATTGAAGAAGTGCCCTATTTTGAATTTCATGCTATTTCTTAGAGGTAAATTAATAATAAAAAACAAACTACGTCTAAATATCAAGTATAGTATACAGTATACACACTCTAGGGTATGAATTAACTCATAGGAAGCTTTGCTATTGAAATGACAAACGATGTCTTCATTAGACGACTTAACCTATCACATAAGTACCCACAAAACGAGACACAATAGTAAAACAATAACACCGCAGTCTCATAGGACCGGTCGGGGATTAATGAACTAAATAATATTTTTTCAAGATCATTCAAGAAAGCCTCTTCAACAAAATCAGTATCACAATCAGCCACATTCCCAGAAATCATCACCCTTGAAACTGTAACACAATCGTTATTTATTTACATATCGAATCGAAACAAGAAACATTTCAATTTCCGGGTGCATGAAGAGATTTATAAATAATTACGGTTCGACCCAGTTGCAGTGTATGGTGCATTATTTCACCATGATGCAACAGCAGGAGCCGCTTCCTAGTAACCTGATATGTGAACACCTTGTGTTTAGCCCTTTGATCTGGGAGACCTGAATGTGGGTAGGAAGAATTTTTGTGCGATTTGTGTAGAAAGAATTATCTTTTTTAATTTGGATGGCATGTCAAAAGTCTTAAAAAAGTCTTTTTCCCCCAATATATCTCATAGTTTAGGCTATGTAATTTTGAAATGTACTTACTTTCTTAATTTCAGCATTACAAAGGTTGTTTTAAAGCAAATTCTTTAAAAAATGAAGCTGCATAACACATTGCAGTGAGGGATTGTAGACGACAAATGCTTAAATGTCAAGTGTAGGTTATTTTAGGAGGTAAACCGATTAATATTAAAGTGGAAAAAGTGAGAATAGGGATAATATAACCTACTTCGTAGAAAACGGAGTTTAGAAAGAATTTATTGATGTAAGTATAGCTAAAACACTTGACACGACTACATAAACACGAAGACATATTGAATATTGTAATTTAATGAACTAATAATACACTACCACATAAAATACCAACATTGTATTATATTTATTAGTAAGAACAACTGTATAAAGGAAGATGGACGTGCCAATGCATACGGAAGTCCTCATTACAATAATTTTGTAAGTCAGTCTATACCTATTTATAATAATAATATTTTATTGAAATTACTTAATTCGAGAGCAGTGGTCGCCCAGTGGTAACGGCCCCGAATTCCCCGACTTACAAGTTGTAGGTCGCGGGTTCAAACCCAGCCAAGCGCATTACTTTGTGTAATTTATTTCATCACCACTGCTCTCAAAACGGTGAAGGAAAACATTGTGCGGAAACCGGAATATCCTAGAACCAAAAATTCAAAGACATGTGACATCCATTAATCCGCACTGGGCCCGCGTGGTGGATGCAGCCCATTCCCTTTCCTAGAGAAGAGGCCTGAGTCCCAACAGTGGGAAATTTACAAGGCCGATAATGCTAATTGAAATTACTTAACATCAAATATTTCAATCATTTATTATTTTAATTTCCATCAGAGTACGTATTAAACGTGATGAAATTGACTTAATATTCGCCTTGTGTGGATCGGCCTATGTATATTCGAAGCTATGTATATTATAAATTGTGAGCCATTATAAAGAAGTAAATTATCTTTTTCCAATGTGTTTCCCTATTTCCTTACAGTTTCATATACGAGTGTGACATGTCCTCAGATTTTGAAATTTTGAATACTTACTTTTTTATATTCATATATTAGTAAGGGTGATTCAAAGATTCATATTTTCTTAATTAATTACGAATTTGTCATTTGAAAATTTGAAGAGAAACTTACGAGTACATCCAATAAAACATCTGACGGCAACCGAAACTTAATTACATAATAAGACTACTCTTGAACAAACTACGATAAGATGCGTTAACCACGATCAATCATAACTACGGTTAAACTGACGTGATGGTGTCAAGCCGTATCATGAACGAGTGAACATGTTCATTCATTCAGCTGATCCGTCACCATTCATTCATCATCAACTTGATGGGTGTCAATCGGTTTTTCAATCTAATTATATTTGGGGTCAAGTTTGATATGGTTTGGGTTAATTCATTCTCATGGTAGACTGTTGATGGATTAATATATTATAGTTAAGATGCTTGTCAACTTAAGTGATGTGATGATTATCAAACAAATAATTTTCTTTGTGAGTGCTGTGGCTAGCTAAATTGATATACACATAAGTTTATTGTTTGTAAGTTCATAATTTAAGTTTCTATATACTTATTTCAACTTTGTGTATTTTTGTTTGCCTAACAAACATGTTTTTTTTTCTTCTTTTTATTAAATAGCTAACTCAACTGTTGAACAGATACTTGGTTGATATGAACCTTTAAATAAAAACGTTCCAAACTTTAATTCACACGATCAAATAAAATCAAACTCTAAAAAAATATGTAACCGAAAGAGCATCTGCCAGAACTCTCAGACTAAATATGAGATTATTTATTTTTTTACATATATAAATTATGATAAGTACCTAATTTGAGGCAATAACGTGCTATTATTTGCAGATGTGTCTTCTAATAGAGCAGATTTAGACCATTAGCTCTAACACCATATGTAGTATAAAAAATTCTTTCGGTACCAAGAGTTTGGTCCTATATTTTACATTTACTCAAGATTAAATCCTAAATGAAAGCGCTGCTAACACATAGGATCGATATCAACCGGAGTTAAGCCCATGAAAAGAGTACCTTCTTTACTTTCATAATCCTTGCGAAATATTTTCCTTTCATCTTTTGAATATTTTCTCATACCTGGAACTGGAGCTTATTGTATACACAGGAAATTTAAATGCTAAAAGGGTTTTGACTCTTGCTGTAATTAATATTTCTGCTGATCTGAAGATGAAAGCATTTCATATTGAAGATGAAGTATAGTAGGCACATAAGACTATATATGATGACGTAGGCAATGCAAAGGATGCGTCTTAGGTGGCCATAATCCCGTGACTAACGAGTTATTGCACTGGAATGGACCATCTGCTAGTTCCGTTAAAATAGAACTCATGCATCCTAACACAATGGAATCTCAGACGACCTTAGACCACCCAAGAGAATCTAAAAGCTATATTTGCATAATAAAATAATTAACGATATCACCACCAACAAGTTCAACACCTTTTACCGTCCTCAAAATCGATATATTTATTTTAACAATCCCTTTCTCTTAGCAAAGGTGAGCACCTTCGAGTATTTCAAGCAGCTTTACATTGGAAAAGCCAATTAAATTTACCCTTTCGGCTTATCTTGTTAACCCGAATAAATTATGAAAGTGCCATTGGCTTGTTCGCACATTTATGCGATTAATATGTGTTGGTGGATATCTTTCGCGTTACGACATGCCTTTAGCGATCTGATAATGGAACTCGATTACTTTACAGTTTCTGCTAAAGATAATAAGGTCTGATAAATCTGTGGCACTAAAGGCTGGTTATCTAGTCGCTTTTATAGTTTCTCCTTTATCGTCTTTGTGGGTTCTGATACCGTTTTCGTCGTTGAATGTACTTCATTTTGATTAGGAATCTTATTTACATCGTAGTGATCTATTCTTGGGTTTGTTCTGTAGTCTTAGAATAGAATAAACCATATTGTACCTACATCAAAAAAGTAACATTTTATACAAAAACCTAAATCTATGGGTAAAATGGCGGTCTTATCACTGAGAGCGATATCTACCAAACAACCTTAGGATGGATCGTAAGAACTTAAAATAATACACTATAAATAAAACAAATTAATAATATGTATATAAAATAATTAATAATATGCTTTACATATAATTTGTATATGTTTTATTATTATTTTATTGCATACAAAAATTGCATATACTTAAATATTTAATAAACACAATGAATAGTTAATGCGCAAAAGCGAACTTAACCCTGAATTTGGGTTTTATTACGACGAACCTCCGTTTGGTAGCAATACTTACCATAAAACAGTATACATAAGCGCGTAACAAATACTTAATATAATACCTTTACTTACATATCATTTTAGCAATGTTGCCTGAGTTAATAATACAATAATATAGGTATCTCGTATATGTATACTTCAATCCCAAACAATTCTTATTTCTTACATTTGTGCCTGCTTGGTTACAGAATGAAAGCGGATTTCCGTTACCTTGTATCCTTAAGTGCTTCGGTAAGATGTGGTCGTTAACAATTCTATTCTTTTCAAGTCTTGCAATGTTTTTGCAAAGTATCACGTCATTTCGTTGGCTTGTCTCCAAAAACCACACCTTTACTACCTCACCTAGTCTTGCTAAAACCAAGGAAAATAAATTGAATAATTGAGTTTGCTCAAGGAAGACTTGCGAAATCGTGCGAACTGTGTTCTCTATTTTAGAATTGATCTGACTGACATACAACATTCACAGGTGTGAATATATTAGGCATGACTGTTTTAAGCGCTACAAAATCTTCGAGGCACACAAGTCAGTAAGGATAATAATATTAGCCCAGACACAAATTTTTTGTTCGATTTTTTCTAGATCCTATTAGCACCTAATTCATTTAAATATAGGCACATATCTAGTCTACAAGCACAAGTTGATAGCAAAACGTCAAATATCACATCACATCAATCAATTTAAGACTTATTGCGTTTTTTATGGTATTTTTTGTTCGCCTGATTGAGATCTATTAGAAGTTCAAGGTTACACACATATGCTTGTGGATTGAGTAGTAAATTGCTAACAGATTACTCACAAAAAGGAAATTGAGTATTTATACCTGCGGATTGTTTGATCATACTTGATTTAAAGCTTTTGAAAAAGTAGAATATTTTGGTTCCTTTGATTTTATAAATAGAACTCAAGATATTACTGCGAGCGTACTCCAAAGACCTGTCCTGTAAGAACAAATTTTCCGGGATAAAAAGTATCTAAAGGCACTCAACGATGATGTAACTTTTTACTAGTACAGTTACTTTAGAAATTGATATTAAAATAAACGTTATTAAAGACGAATCTTTCAAAGAATATTCTCCAAAAACAGAAAGTGTTGGTAATCATTTTTTTATGACGGTTGCCACTGTTATACGCAAACTTTCGATAATCATGAATGACTGAGGCAATGTAGAAAACACATATTGCCCTTTAGTGAGTGTACCTTCAGCTGATCATTAAATTAATATGATTGATAACGCAGTACCTGTTTTAACTGGGACCGGTTGCATTGGCTAAAGTTCAGTGTACAGTTATTTAAATGCAGTACAGAATAATGTCTGTAAGAAGATATATAGGTATCAGTACCATAATTTGGATAAAAGTGAAGTAAATTCGTGTGTTAAATTATCAACTTGAACATTTCAAGTTAATATTGATATTATGTATACATTTCTTCATTTAGTTAAGCATAATAAGATTAAAACACAAACAAGCATTGCAATTAACGATTGGTAGCAAGATATTTAGGTATTATATTTCTAGATAATAATAGAAGAATCGTAAATAATAATATAAGATGAGATAACGCAAAGCTGAGAATAATATTAAAAGACTAATATGGTAATGAATTCATTTAAAAATATTTTGGACATCAATTAGCAAAAATTAAAGCTAAATAATGCAAAATTAATCGCGGGTGATGACGTCACTAAAACTTGCTTTTACTCAATTCTGTTATTATTATATTATTATTTTATTTATAACATGAAATCAATTCAAAATCCCTAATTCAAATATTTTTAATTCTATAGTGATCCGTCAATAACAGTATATCCGTAATAACAAGGAGCTCGTGGCTAGATAATAACAGCCGCACAGGTCGATCTTCAAGGCTAAGCAACGCTTGCCTAGGTTGGTCTGTGGATGGGTTGGGGGGGACCATCTTAACATAACGAGTTTCCTCCGTGCCTCGGAAAGCACGTTAAGCCGTTGGTCCCGGCTGTCATTTGGAGATCTTTGGCAGTCGTTACGGATAGTCAGAAGCCGGTACTTAAATCTGACTCCAGTCTTGCCATGAAGTACCGTGTTACCCCAGTTAATGGGTTGTGGAGGTCTGGTAGGCAGCCGCTCCTCGTAAAATACTGGTATTCAGCTAAATCCGGCTTGACTGGAAGCCGACTCCAATATAGTTGGGAAAAGGCTAGGCAGATGAGTGATCCGTCAATAACACATATAGGTGATTTGTGGTTATTGACGGATCATTTCACTGATGAACAGTTTCCATTATTATAATGATAAAGTGTGATACGTCTTGAAAACAAAGGTAACGTTAAAGAGAAACACAACCAAAACTGTAGGTTTTAATCTAATCCAACAACGAATAGAGCCACCATAAAATACTTATTTATTCTGAATAAATCTAACATTGGCAATTCAGCACACGTTCAAATTATTGAAAATAGAGTTTTAAGAGACATCCTGGTTCGCAATTAGATAGACGGCGCCAAAGAGGTCGATGAACAAGTAACTGTGGATATAGAAACCAATGTTCTATCCTTTGGAATAAAAAATACAGACACTCCTACTTTGCATTTAATGTCTGTTTTAGATTAAGCAAATATTTCCCGAAGCTAGACAGGTTTGGTTGAAGAAAAAAAATTGCTCTAAAATTCTAAACATGTATTTATCTTCATTCGTGCGTTTGATCCTATTCATTGTTTGATTAACTTGATGGTTATTGGAAGTATCATTCGGAATCCCGAACGAGTATTTTTTGTAAAATCTGAAGAAAAATTCAAAACCCAAGACGAATGCTTGCTTATAAAAGACTATAAAATTCTACCATAATTTGCAACATTAACTATCGAAAGCAAATCGCTAATTGGCCGTGAAGCACCAATAATTATTAGCAACATGCTTATAATACTCAAAGATAAAACTGTACATCCTGACCCCGGAACCAGGCAGAAGATTATACGGCGTGTGCCAAAGAACAGTGTTTA
The DNA here is from genome assembly GCA_030763345.1 of Mythimna separata. NCBI lineage: Eukaryota > Metazoa > Arthropoda > Insecta > Lepidoptera > Noctuidae > Mythimna > Mythimna separata. The sequence goes on along the minus strand of CM061171.1, from coordinate 5,969,800 downwards.
GGCGTGATGCGAAAACGTGTTCCATTCTGTTACTTTGATTACGGGATGGAAATTGTAGAGACGATCGCGATCGGATGATATATCCAGACGCTGCAAGATTGAATTACTTAATCGATGGTCTGAGAATCGATGCAAATGCATGTTTACCTGATAAAATGCCTTTACTAAATCAAATAATGTCTCAACTAAAGGTTAGATTTTAATCAAAATTATATTGAAATAAGAAAATATAGTTTTGGCAAAAATATGTGGGATAAGATATACGATAATATCTTTTTTGCATGGAATCTGAATCTATATTTATATTTGTACTGCTAAAAAGCAATAAACCACAATTTTACGAACCAAAAAATCCTTTGAAATGACAAAGAAACGAACAACGTCGCAAATTCCTCTCCAGATTTAATATGCAAAGATATATCGCAGAAACAGCATAAAACAGAACAATTCCACTGTGTGGAATCCGTTGGAATTTCACATTCAGAATTCATAATATCATCTAGATAAACCAAATCTAGTTTTGAACTAATGTTAAAATGCAGCAAAAAAATGTCGTTGTTGCAAAATGTTCATACATAATCTGAATTCATTAAACCGGTTGTGTTTGGGGTATTTGCAGTAACAAAAACAATGAGTATGCTTGATTCTTAATTGTTGTACACTTGACCGTAACTGCTGGGTTCATGGTCGAACGTTTTATACTTTTTATATTTTTATCAACTGCTATTTTTGTTTTCGACAATCTTGTGAATGAATGAAATTATCGTCATGTGGGATCGCTATCAAGCACTTGTTTAAACTCTAAACTATTAAAAAAAAGATACTTTGACATTTCATTGAAAGAAATCGTTTAGTTATTATTCTCTTACACTTTATTAGATAACGTAACTAGAAGTCCGTCCAATCTTCGTCTTCACATTCTTATACATATCTTATGTCATGTATCATTAAACTAATTTACTCGTCCATCTTAACATGTGACGTCATACTCACTCCTATATCCTTTCTCTTAACTAGCATACTTATCACACTCATCAAGTACAAAGTAAACGCTAATAAGCTTTTCTCCGCCGACGCGATCGCGTGACGATCGTAATGAAACAACTAGTTCATGGGGGATCACAATTATCCTAACGGCTGCTTGTTTAACTGATCATATCTTCCTCCTTCCTTAATTTTAATGATGGCTACTTAATGGGATTTTTAACATCACAAATTATATGGTGGCCACAACCATGGTGTATAATGCTTCTAAGTTTTGTTCGGTTTTATGGTCAATTATCGTGTAAACTGATGTGTATCGCTATTTTCCTGCGGTGGGCGTTAAACAATTACGTGTGTAGGTGTCCGAGTAATTAATAGTGGAATAAATTGTTTGGTGAATTATTATTTGTTAAGTTCGCAATAGTAAATTGTAGCAATTTGTCAGTAGTTATGCAGTTTGCAATGTTGGGTGTCTCACCAGATGAATAACAAAGTTTATTTGAGTCGTCTGTGTTTTGATTACCGTGGGTAAGATTAGCGTCAACTAAATAGATTATTAGTTTACGAATTATTTTCGTGAACAAGTTTTGGTTATTAATTATCTAGCTTCGAAATTGTTTTACTGTAGACATATGTTGATTTAGTTAGTCAAAGTTGTTCAAAATAAATTCAAAGTTACTCTTAAATGTACAGATAGGGTTGCGTGATTGATCAAAAGAGTTACCATGTGGAATGCAAAAGGTCACTAAAGAAACAGTTGGGTTCTAGTAAGTGAAAGTTTAACACGTCTCGCTTCAACTAGAGCAAACCAAATTATTTGACAATTTCCATCAAAAAAATTATGGGTTTACATATACTGTTAAAATGTGGAATTTTCGTAAACTACGTGTTAAAATGCCATTTACAAACGAAAACAAAGGCATAACTGTTAATTTATGGCTATATATGAGTATCAAACTTAATTTTGGAGCTGTTTACTAACTCAGAAAGCGCACGCACGTAAATACTTGTAATATAAAAACATGTCAAAAACGTATTTCATTTATGTCAGTGGATTCATGAGGAATGAAATTTTTGATGAGATTTGTCAGTCACTGGGCGTCCCTCTGTATCGTTTTGCATAACTTAAACATAATTTGTATTTAAATTGAAATTATCAATGTCTTCTTTACTTGTGTATTCGTATTTGTTACAAGTGAATTCATCTGGTTTATGCCTCGAGCCGTTATATTCAAATTTTGTTTACGTTCTACAACTGTCGAAATGCAATTGGCTGCAGTTTATGATACCAAGAATATGTTACACTGTTACTATGTGATCGTACTCTGTAATAAACTATCCAGTGATTTCCAAATCTCTCTCAAGAGTTTTTGGTTTAATAAAGTGTTTACGTCTATCTCTTTCACCATCGATTTTATCTTTCTTACGATCTACATTATTCGTTTTCATTGACCCATATTCGATCGCTAAAATTATCTTGTACGTCATAAATAATCTTATTGCATTTCTCGCGAGTGTCAATGACATCTGAAATTAATTGGACAGGGGATTAAACTTTCATAATGAGTTCGGTTATATTCGTGAATACTGGGAATCTGAGATTTCTCGCGTAAATCCTCGCGTGTTTGTCCGTCGTTACCGCATACAAATGTCTAATCAATGTTTTTCTTTTCGTTTCAGGTAAATGTTCGATGTTTACATTGTGAGGCGACACGATATAGTATTAACAGGTATTTAAGTGAAACTTATTCGTAGTTTGTACGTTGCTCTTGACAGCTATTTATTGGTTATTGGTTTTTCATGTATTTTCTAGCTGACATGTTTTTTAAAAGAATCGACATTAATAAAGTGAATGAATCTATCTATAACGGAATGATTACTGACGCTCTAGAAGAACTGATAACCAATAAACTAATGCATAATAACTCTTGGACCGTGGGGCCCGAGTGCTCATTCGCTTATTAAAGATCTTTCGAAGCGTCTTGTTGACACTTCGCGTGACCCAAGAGCTGGCTTTTACCTCGGTCAGAGATTAAGCATTGCCATACAACGTGGCAATGCTGCCAGTCTTTTGGGCACACTTCCGGTCGACAGCGATGCGGAGGAATTTTTTGACGCCATATTTTAGTTTAGAGTAAGAGTTAGTGTATATGTAGTTTTAATTAGTTAAGTGTTTTTATTGTTTTTTCTCTTTATTTATCAAATAGTGTAAAAAAAAATGCATAATCCAACACAGGCAATCATAAATATAAAATGAAAAAAGAACTAAATTAAAATATGAATATGAAATAATCAAAATACTTAATGGAAAAAAAAACAAAATTATTACCTAGAGTTTGTTTAGCGTTGTCTTGTTAAAAGTGTCAGTTATTTAAAATGAATATGCTGTTTTCTTCCCTACCAGAGAGGCTGTTTATAATTCTACCGCTTACTTTAAATAATGAATTGACAATTACATTTAACATCATTTATAGTAATATATTGACAATCTTAACATCATGACTGGTCCTGCAGGAAGCTCGTACGTAATAACCGTGCTTGTAGACTTGGACATACGGCTTGTTTTGTGTACCATTACCAACCATATCTCTACCACTGCATTATACTTGGCTTACCTTATAGGGAAATTGTCTGTATCCAGTAAACTAACGGTTTCTATTTATTTAACACAATATTAGTTGTCTTTGATTCTTAGAAGTAATTTATTTACATATTAATAAAAAAAGATAGAAATATTATAATTTTTAATTATTTGTTATGTGAAAGAATGAAGAAATATTTCATATTTAGGGTTAGTTACCAAGTTCACACATCAAAAATAAAATGTAAGTGACATTATCTGAGTTTTACATTATCATCAACAAGGTTTATGATGATAATCTTTGAAGAGAAAACATCGTTTGATACATGTGAGTATTGATGATTACCGTCCTCAACTCTCTGAAGGCCCTCGCTACGGCATGGGTCTAAATATCGCCTCGGTGGTAATCACCAACATTACACACTTGTATCATAACGTACTATTTTTATAGAATTGTTCATCAAATAGTCATTCCGTTACGGGTGGAGCAAGAGAAATTGTCGTGTAAAATGAACGACCGGATAATTGGAGACAATATCTGAAAATCATGAAACTAGACCAAGCAACTCTCCCACAACTTACTGGAAGCTTTCATACCTAGTGCCACCTTGACACAATCTGTTAAACAGGTCTAGAATATCACAGTACTTTATATCACTTCCCTGCTATGTTGTAAGCAGACTGTAAGTTTATATTACAATACTCTGGTCGTTAAGGGGCTTGCCTACTGTTAATATATGATCATATAAACAGTACCTAAGCTAGCCTAGTCGATATTAAGCCCTCAAAAAGTTTGATACTGCTTCATATTTCATAGTGTACAATTTGCTTTGCTGATATCTCTTTTAGGCGCGAATGAAACACTACGCGACGTCTATTCTCGTTTGAAGTGCTACGAGTATTCTCTAACACGCAGTTCATAGATAGATAGCAGCTATCGCCGATAAACAGTAGGATTCTATCCATCATTCCACAACTTTTGGTAGGAAATGCTATCCTTCGGTAGGTTATAGGAAAGCAAGTAAGGGCAAAAGGACAGATTTGTTCATCTTTAGTAGTTGCAACAGTAGATAGATAGCTTATTGAAAACGGGCATAAGAAAGTCGTTTATACCGCGCACATCGAGGGACTGGAACAATTTGCCTGCGGTTTTCCCGTCCGATTATAATTTAGGTGTCTTCAAGGCTAGAGTGAATAGGCTCTTAATAAGCTAGTGCGCCTCACCATCAACGATTGCATCACTGCTTACCATCAGGTGGGATCGAAGTCAAGCACTAGTTTATAACTTAATATTATTTATTTTTTAATTATTATTATAATAATTAAAAAGAAATACAGCCTTGCCAGCAGTGCTGTGCGCAAGGCGCAAGAGAATAGCACTCCTGGTCCTTACCGAACAGGCAGACAATGCATACCCGTTGCTCGTACGTCACAAACTTGCACCTGAATTCCCTTATATCGTATTATTCCGAAGCAACAATGTCGTAAGCCTGTAAGTTTATCTTACAGACGCTATGTAGGCCACGCCGGGGCACGGACACTAGCTCGCTACGTGGCGTTAATTACGTTAATTGTGGACTTAGGAGTTGGACCGGCTTTGTTTGATATTGGGTTCGTTAGGCCCTTAGGTCTGTCCTTAATTAATAGAATTTAATATAGTGTGCAGTGTTGGGTTTTAAATTATTGGCTTATGTGTTTTCTTGATTCTTTATAAGGTAATTATAATAAATTGGTATGGTAGTGCATTCATAAGTGAATATGTAACTTAGGGGGCCCTCACATTTAGATCTGCTTGCAGGCTGATAAATAACCACAGATCAAGTGAAATTGATTGATTGGTTTATCAATCAAACGAACTTTTTTTTTTATAAACTAGTGCTTGACTGTGATCCCACCTGATGGTAAGCGTTGATGGTGAGGTGCACTAGCTTATTAAGAGTCTATTCACTCTAGCCTTGAAGACCCCTAAATTGTAGTCGGACGGGAAAACCGCAGCAGGCAAATTGTTCTAGTCCTTCGATGTACGCGGTATAAACGACGAAGCAAAACGCTTAGTCTGGATCGTAGAGGTTTCGACAACGAAAGGGTGGATACTCGCCGTACGACGATTTCTATCAATTGTGACATCATTAATTTGCTCACAAACTTGAGTAGGTATCTATCTACTATCAAAATTATTAATTGCTATTGTAAAGATTACTAAAAAACTTGTTGGGCATAAGTACAGAAACTGTTACTCATCACTAGCACCATTGCAGACTGCAGATGTAATGCGCCCTTCAGAACCAAGACTTAGAAGATAAGGTTTAAAACACTTTTTTTGGGACTAATGAAATAGGTAAGTAGAGGGGTTGCATGACATTGGTCAAGTTTTTTTTTTTTATGGTAGTGGAATCATCAGAATGACTTTCCCCGCTCTTGGGCGGAGCGGGAGGGCGTGTCAGACTTTTACTGACTAAACCCCTACCCCGTTCCTTCGTTGCCTTCGTTCTGGGGGGGACTCGGTGTCAACCTTTAGGAATACCACGTGTTCCCCCCAGAGGCTTCGGCCCTGCCGGGCCCCTACAGTTTGCTGACATCTCCTTGAGGCGCGCGTGGAACAGAACGCGCCGTTGACGACTGGGCTCAGTCCAGATTATTTCCAGACTGCCGGACAGCGAGCTACCCAGTGCTCGCCGTCCGCGAACCCGCGCCTACGGTGGACATTGGTCAAGTTGGTAATTCGTCAAATACGCAGTTCGTCAAATTTGAAATTGGTCACAGCTGTAGTTCGTCTAATCGTGAATTTGCCAAATTATGGAATTTGCCATATAGGCAATCGGTAAAGTCCATGTACAGTCGATCAAACGCGGAACGTGTACCATCAAACGCGGTACATAGAAACGCAGGGGTGAATAGGAACTGAGATGTAACTTTAGAACGTGCAATTTAGCTTCACTTTTTCGGCTGAAGGAAGTATTTTAAAATATATTTTTGATGTGAGTTAATGATTCTTCAATATAACAATTTAGATAAAATTACTTTAGCTATGATCGCTGATAAGTCACATCATCAACCTTTTGATCGACACCGACACATACTAGTTGACACACTTACTGCCAGACAAGGAAAATATAAGCCTTACCTAGTATACAATAATTTATTATCAATACCAAGATTCACACTCAAGTATCGCTTACAAAATATAAACAGCACTTAGTAGATAATTTTATCTACCTACTGTTTTATTTTGGACCCCACTATCTCTTGGCATAATTCAGCATAATGCTAGATAAAGTCTAATCGGTCGTTTCGTTTGTTATCTAGATAAATACTCACATGTTAGTAAACAAAAACTAACCATAATGCAAAGGGACAAAGTTCAATTTAGTTTACAAGAGCTATAGAATGCGGAAATCTCTGAAAAGTTACGCCATATTGGTTTTTCCTGTCCATCTTAAAAGATAGTGTCTTACATAAAAAAGTTATTTTAATGATATTTTTAAATAGGTTAGTAGTGCGTTCGTGTCTATAATAAATAAACTCATGAATATAATTCAATTATTTGTTTGAATGAAAGATTTCCTATATATCATTTCATTTGTTCACGGTAGCGATAATAGAAGCATGAAGAGGAGAGATGAAACTTATGTTGCTAAAAGAGTTATGTGTATACATATAGATATATGGAGAGGGAGAAGGAGGCCAAAGAAATGATAGATGGATTGTGTGACGAGTGATTTGAAAGAAAATGGTGTTAGTGATAGCGTGACGGGTGACAGGATAGAATGGGAGAAAATAACATGTTGCCGACCCCAAATCATCATCATGATTCACCAAATAACATGAAAAAAAAACATGATGCTCTGCATCATCTTACATCACTCTTGATATACCTTTGAAAACAAATTAAATATACAAGATGCCTGTTATACTATGTTTGTTACTTGAAAAGATCAAAACGAGTAATTTGCACCCAGTGCGGATGTTGTTGGTTCCCCGTTCGGCAGGCCCGTACGGTTCCGCAGTTGTCATGTCTTTAATGCTTGTCACAACACTACGCGCCGTCGACGACTCGGGCTCGTTTCGGACAGTTAAGTCTAGGTCCTTCCTTAAAGTTCAAGCTTACTCCATAGCTCAATCATGAAAGTGTATAAGGCAGAGTTACTTTCACATTTATTATTTTATGGGACTATTTCAATATTAATTAACTTATTATCTTCGAACATTACCATCCATCTTGACACGATTAGCAGCAATCTGCAGCACAATGTAGGTGACTAGTTACACGGTTATGTGTCAGCAAACAAGTTGATAGCGCTTATCAGTCGCCTACTAGATACGCGATAGGATTGCGTTAGCTAGCTGTTACGACATTGCTAGGAATTTTGTGTTACAAGTCGGATCTACGGCTGGTTTCCGTATTCGGTAACGAATAGTTTTAAGGCTGAAATTAGATGTTAATGTTTGATAAAGAAAGACTAGCACTTTTCCTGGTTGATTGCTTCTCAAGCACAACACCTTCAAACACTTTTTTCGTGGTAGAAAATCATCAAAAAAGTTCTGCCGCTCTAGGTGGCTAAGCGTATGTGGTGACTTTTACGGACGAAAACCCACTTGTGTTCCTACAAAGCGTTCTATAGTCGTCGTAACTCTTTCAAACAACCTCACATCCCTAACGTACTCGCAGAAATTTCTCCCCTGATTTCTGATTTAAGCTTTTGAAGTAGAGCATTTCTCAAACTCTTCTTCATTCTGAACACCTATCTTTATTTGGCGATAAAGCAGACTTTAAGTCGTAATTGCATAAGATTTTGTAAATAAAAAGCATACTCTGTGTTTTTTTTTAAACTGATATACTGTAAAGGAATTTATAAAAAAGAACTAAATTACTATTGCATAATGTTTTAACTGAGGGCTTTGCCTCGTCATCTCTAAAAGGATTTATATTGTATCCACTTTTGTATCCCTTTTCCATAGCCTTTTGTATCCACTTTTCCATATTATTATTTTACGAGTATCCTTGACGAATCATAAACCCCATTGTATGCAAGAGGTGACGCATCGTTTGTCTAGACTCCAGAGGGGCCTTGGGTATAGCTTAATGCTTAATGTAAGCATAGCTTATCCTAACTGCAGCTTAGTTGCGGGCTAAGCTGGCTTATATTAGTATGACGTAGACACGGTTATACGTTCCCCATTTAGCATGATGCTGTTTAAGTTTAAAAGATTGAAAGTGGAGATAATAATAAAAAATGGTCGTAATATTTTATTAATAACAGACTTTAACTGGATTCAATAGCAGATATTTTGTTTAAAAACCGGCACATATTATAAACTAATCTAAAATATGGCGTTTAATTCCTCCAAATTACTGTCAGCTGGTAATGTGCCCAAAAGACTGGAAGTAGGCAATATCTCGAATCTTTTACATTAGCATGACAACGCTGTATGGCATTCTTATCTTCTATCCAAGGTAAAACCCAGTCCTCGGATCGTACAGTGTCAACTAATCGTTAATACAGGTCTTTTTAAAATTTGCGAGCACTAGGGCCCCATGATCCAATATAGTAGGTAGTAAAAATCATGATCCAAACTGTCCTTATGCCGAAAACACAAGTAACTTGCAAACTAAATAAAAATAACAAACATAAGCATGTAACTTTTTTAAGGTGAGAAAACAACTGTAAATAAAGCACCGTTGTAAAATCAGATTCGCCAATCAGCCGAGGTGTTATCAAGACAGGCTGCCCAGACAGTATAAAGAGGCAATAATTCGATTCTCAGTAACATTAACAGCATGGCCAGGTCGACAAGATATTAAATCTGCTACAGGCTGCTAGCAACCACCGTATCTGAATATGTAATAAAGATAAACGATAATTATGATCCTGCTATCTCAAGCACACTGCTTGTAATTATAATATGCAAATTGTTCTCTCACACACAGACTAATATAAGTGATGAAGATTAGTCATTCAGACTAAATAGACAGGGGAAGCTGGAATATTATGCTTGTGTTGTTGGAGAAATTAATGGAAATGCACTTTAGTTAAGGTTAGTTAGGCTTCAGGAAACTAATTGTCTTAAATTGGATAGGAATGGGGATGATATTATATGCAGGTGTATATGAATAGATAATGAAGTATGCACATATGAAACTAAGTGAATTTGGTAGCCTATTGCACCGGTACACTGCACAAAATGTACCGCGAATTTTAAGAAAAGATTCATTGTACCTACAGTCAACGAATGAAATTCTTTGCCGGAGTCTGTGTTTCCTGATAGCTTCAAATGAGTCAAGAGTGAATAGATTACTTTTAGGTTTGCGTGTTGCATCGCCGACCACATGCAAGAGATTATAATTATGATAAAATAACATTCAGTAGCAATAGTCTGCAAAATTCGTTTAGCTTGCAATTGAATTTACTAGAAATTTTAAAAGGCATATTTCTTGCAATGCTGCTTGAGGATATAAATTCTAATAAGCTATATCTTTTATAGAAGACCCCAATATAGAAGAAGATACATAACAGTAGAATACACCTTTTCTATAACGCACCAAGACCCAGCTCTCGACATCATCATCATCATCTCAGCTGAAAGACGTCCACTGCTGGACATAGGCCTCCCCCAAGCGTCGCCACAGCGACCGGTCCTGTGCGTCTCGCATCCATCGGCTTCCCGCGATCCTCGACATCTTGACATTGACCCAACTATTTCAAACGCTACACAATAACACTGATACAAATAGATAATATTTGATATTCATGCAGCTGATAATAGATTCTCCAATCTGCATATTCACGGTCGCACCTACTGACTAGAACTACAAACAATCGGCAATGCCAATGTTTCTATAGTTAGTGTAACCTTCAGTTACTGCACATGGGTCCTATAGTTAGACTAATCTAATGCTGCTAAAGGCTAGTCGGTACTTAGTACTATCATTTGGATGAAGCAGAATTAATGTAATTGTGTCTAGCACTGAATAGGATGAGGTAATGTCCCATAGAATCTTAATTAAAAGATTTCAAGGACTTTACATTATAATATATCCCGTTGAAAGGAAATTGATTGTCTTACTATGGTCATGTAAAGAGAACTGATGAAACGCATGTTACTAAAAGAGTTCTGAGTTCTAACATGAAGATGGATGAATAGGGTCCAAAGAAAAGATGAATGATTGTGTGGAGTAATTTGAAAGAAAAGGGAGTTAGTGATAGTGCAACGGGTGACAGGACAGAATGGAAGAGAAAGAGGTGTTGCGTCGACCCCAAGTAATATGGGATAAGGGCAGAAAGAAGAAGAAGAAGAAAGACTTCACATTATATACCAATACAAGCACTCTGCTAGCGACTTCGTTCATGAGAAGGTATTCATAAAAACTCCTTAACCATTTTGAGGGAAGTATTGAAGACTTTCAAGTATATTGGTGGTAAATGAGCTTTAACTTACAAACAAATTTACACCTTTTCACCTTCTTTAAGGTTGAATTCCCAAAAACCACCAGTCTTAGTGCTCGCCTTGGTCATAAAATGAAACCATGTGCAATATTTCATGTTTCTAGTCCCAGTAGTTTTGGCTGTGCGTTTATATGTTAGCATTCTATATACATCTACTATAGATATGCAATTATACATCGTCATGACTAATCACTAATCAGTAACTGTTATAAATGAACACGCCCTCAGTCGTAATAGATACCTAAACAGTTTAATGATTGCCCTGAGGTAAATTGTCCTAATCATAGAGTTTTATAGGTTAATTACGGCACCATCGAACACATCATCGCTTACCACCAGGTGCGAAAGTGGTCAAACATAAGCCTATCGATAGCAGTAAATATGTTTGATGATGCCAGCTATATAACTTTACTACACATAGCTTAAACATTAACTTAAACTCACTACAAGGTAGCTACAGTAATATATTTGTGAGAACAAACCAAGACCACACACATGGTACAACTAATAAATATCATTGAGCGAAGTGACCAATACCACCAAAAGAATCTTTTAATAGCCCAAAACTACACAAACATACAATTAATATTTTATAACACACAAATGTAGAAATGAAACCAATTACTCCCATACATGGTCACACTATAATTCAGCAAATAATGATTATGTAAGAGCTAGTAATTATGCTAATGTTACAGATATGACAGAAAAATGCTCTTAGTCACAGTGACACCCACTTCGACCACTAAATATGGAACTTTAAAACGACCGACGACCTCTTTGAACCGTTTCGCAAAACGATTTAGAATTTCTGGTTGTTTATGTAAATATTTAATGTTGTTCTATTGGTTCCGGATTTGTATATTACCTCATAATACAAGAAATGCAATCGAAGATGAATAAATTATAGCTGGTGTAGTAAATCAAGTAGTTAATGGTGCTCTAGAACTAATAAATGTTGTTGGAAATCATAGTAATACAACATTGGATAGAAAAGAGCCAAAGGTAAGACTGACAATAAATGAAAAGACAACTAAAGTAGTTCCTATGGTTACTAACCAAGCAATGTTCAATACTACTAGAGACAGTGAGAAAGTTCTTCATGTTTATTATGACTAGCCACATTTAAATAAGCAGAAATATTTAAAAAACGGTTATACAGTTTAATAACTGGCACACAATCTATAAAGAAATTGAATGATTGAACTTATGATCCAGTTCTTGCAAAACATTAGTTGAAAGAATCAATCATTGTTCATATTTATTGGACACTTATAAAATGTGAATGTTTTCAGAGTCAATCTGCGAATCTCGTTTAGACTTTGAACATGTCACTTTATAGGTCAACTACCATGTGCGTATAAAAACCTGACATAGATAAGATTTCATCAGTACAAAGTCCAGTAAAATACAGACAAGAATACCGATTTTATGTAGAAAAAAAGTCAATACTTAATATAAAGTTATTTTTGTATTGGCCCACCAACACAGTAATAATTCTTCATACAAAACTAATTAAGCTCGACCACTTCGCAATATTTGTCATTTCGCATAATCTTATCTCTCAATCTTGAGAATTATCATACAAACGACCACTTACATACATCTGTCAACACACTCCACTATACTGCCCAAGAAAATTCCCCCAATATGGTAAGACCACAGAATTTAAAAGTTCTGCAAAGTACCAACTTTACCAATAAAATCCGGTATACTTAAATTGTTCAGGTGAAAAGCCAGAGGCGTTTAAAGACCGCTGTTTACTGACTTACAGGCTATATCAAGAACTTGAAACAGATTCCGCAATATAGTTCGAGAAACGACAAACTTCGGCAGTCTCTCGGCAAACTTCGGATCTATCGAGACCAAGCTTAGGTAACTTCTGAATAAAGCACAAGAGAATTTGAAAAGATAGCAACAACAGTATTGCGTATTTACAAAGAGCTATTAAGTGAAACCTGACAGGAATTTTGCGTAGACTTAGAGGCCTTTTATAGTAAATAGATACATTTAAATTGGAATATCAGGTGGAATAATAACGAGGAATATGCTAATACTGCATACAATATAACGGCTCTGCAGAGTGTTGCTATATCAGCAGCAAAGCAGATGAATGCTCAAAAGTATATTTCTTTCTGTATATTTTATGAAATTCTATAATGTATAATGTTTCCCTTTTCATTATCTAGTAGATCTTCTTCATGAAATGTTTCAAGTCTTGCCCATTTGGCAATGACGTTGACGTTCTTAAGCATTTTTTTTAATTATTATTATTGATAGGCTCGCGTTTGACCAGTATCTCACCTGATGGTAAGATAATTTAACAATATTTTCTTACGTAGGTTTTGCTGTTAAACTGACGTCATATTCTAGAGAACTGATGTGAGCTCTATTCTCAATTCTTCTTATTTTCGGCACACAACGTTCTCACGTCCTTCATCCGTCCTTCACCACTTACCAGTTATTTGTCCAAAACATTTAGGCAATCTATTTCGATTACTGCTAACACCACAATGGGCACTACAAAATGCTCTACTCTTGACCCAGATTCTCAATGAGTTCTGAACTATAAGACAAACAGAATGTATTCTAAACACGGCAGACTGAGTTAATATTACTGACGACGGAGCTACAAGCATACATGTTCTGTGTAATTAGAGGCGTTGTTCCGAACAGTCGCTGTGTGCACAAATGTGCTGCTTGCTATTATGTGGTTTGTGTGTTCTAGTGCTATAACGTTTACCTGGTACCTGTGCCACTTAATTTATAGTTGAGACGACACATGAGTGCTATGGTTGTAGACACAGAACATATAAAGGTTGTAGAAGTGGACCATTTTCATAAATAACCGAATATTTGGAGGAATCCAGCTTAACAGCTGACTATACGTAGCAGTCTGGAAGATGTAGCTAACCAACATTTTTACAGATTCACCACGTTTTGTGACAATAATGGATAATTAAAAGTAAATACGCCCAATTTTGATCTTTATGAGGAGTGAAATCGTCAAACAACTTCTCTCACTACGTAAAACATTTCTGTCATGCTCTTTTTTATCACGCTTTGATAGAAAGTGACGAATGAGGTGTACGATAGAATAAGCTCGCCCAAAAGAAGTATGCTCACTGTTACTTTAGTTGTAGTAGAGTTTATAGGTGGTGGGAAAACAAGATGCCAAAAGAACAATATCTGTACGCATAAAGAGTGCAGAAACAAAGCGCTTAAGGATTATTTGGAATACCAACCAAGTACAGATGATATACTATAGCAGTACATCCTGATACAAATAAATTAAATCAGAACTTGCAGCTAGTCTCTTAAGTATAGTCTCTATGCCAGCAAAAGGGTCTGAAACAGTGGTTTTTTTTAGGTGGGTGCTGATGAATTTTATAATGTTTTTCCTTCAACCTATTGTAACCAATTCTTTCTTTATTTAGCTCTCGACCAAATGGCTCTATATGTGCAGCGAAAAATCGATTCGCTTATCTAAGTTTATCGGCGTTACGGCCATTGTATGTTACTATAAACAAGTTAATGTTCTTTGGAAATCGGCACACATTGCTCGCATGCCATTGATAAGTTCTTCTGTTTCGTCCTAGACGTGTGACTAGTGTTGTTTCGACGAGTTCAATGATCTTTGGTATGTCGATCTGGTTGGAACAATAAAAAAATTATTTAATTATAATATTCTCACAGCATCATTGACTCAGTTTTTTAAATAACTGCGGCAGAATTTTAATGTCATAACTCTGAAGATCTAACAACAAATTTTGCACAGGGGTATGTATAGTGAAGGTCAAATATGCAGTCCCAATGTAAATTCTACGCGCGCCCCAAGGAAATCAGTCAGCAAAACAGAATGGGCCCAGTAGGGTCGAAGCCTACTGGAGCCGAACGAAAAAGAGAACGAAAGCCAAGAAGGAACATAAAAACGGGTTTTAGTCAGTAAAATTCTAACACGAAATAGCTCCGCCCAAGAGCAGGCGAAGTCAATGGATGATTTCTCACCCAAAAAACCAGAGTATGTAAACAGTTACTTTTATTAGCATCCGGATTGATTGAATCTACAATGTATTAATTAAAAATGATATTGATTGGAATACTATACACACATATCCACCTAAAAAACACACCGCTATTCCAATCACACTCAAACACAACTCCTATCTCAATCCCGTCACAACTCAATCCCGACCGACGTCAGTTCCATTCACTATCAGTTCATTCATCATTCGTTCACGTCACCGCGGACGCATGACACTGACATAATATTTCATTCATCAATGACATCGCGTCTTGTTCGTAGAGGTCAGTCGGTTATGCAAACATGCGTAAAGTAATGATAATTGAGAACTGTAGTAATTAATATGAGTTATGTTGTTGTAATTAGTGCTTTGATCATTGATGGAATGAGTTGGAATGTCAATGGGTAAAGTTAGGTTTATCTAGAGCATTTTTAAGTTTTAATTGAATTATTTGAAGTATCTAAAAAGTTGGTATTTAAATTTTTATTCCTTGGGCCCACATTCCTGGAACGTAGCATAAAAACGAAAAATTATTTAGTACCGCTTTAAAACGATTTTGGAGATGTTAAAGGTATATGGGAGTATCTTATTCCTTGATACGAAAAAAACTGGATACGAATTCTAATGAAAACGAAAAATAAATACTATAATTTTTAGTTTTTCAAAACTTTTCTCGAAATACGGTTTGGTTGTTCTAGTTTTTATAAAATATTTTTCAGGGATGAAGTCGCGGTCGAACGCGGTAGTTCTTCATAAAGATCAAGAGGTTAGTCCGAATTAAGGTAGTTTTTGTTTGGCGGATCGCGGTCCTGTCAACTTTGGTTACTACTATTTTGGAACTTAATCCTCTGATGAATAAATTGTATGACAAAAAAATATAATTGTGGTTCAACGTCCCAATTTAATAATAATATAATCGCAATTCAATTCTTGAATATTAAGGACGACTGAGGACACAGACAGGTTTTATTCACTAAAAATCGGTAGAGTGGGAGAATAAGCGGATTACTAACTTCAAAAAAATAAAATCATAATACAATTTAATCTACTACACCAATTTATTACAAATATTAAGCAATGTTATGACATGTCAGTAAAATATGCTCGTAATGTGACAACCACGTGCGATGAGCGTAGAATCGATAAATCATTCGAGTCACAATCGATATATCACTCGAATCACAATCGATTTGTGGCACACGTAACTACTTACATAACACGCGTCGGTCGGTAGCTTTAAAAGCTAATGTGGGCTTTATTCTAATAAAACTATGTTTTCTACGAAAGTTTGAATAATTAATTTATTAGTAGGGCTTCAAATTACACGTGTCGGAATGTCTGTTAAGATTTATTAAATTAAATTTGACACAATATAAGTTAAAGTAAATGTAACTAAATTGGTAAAGATTTTTTAAGCCTTGTTAGTTCTATTTATATGCAAATGTATATAAAAACCCAAAAAGACCATGGTGTGTAATATAAAATAATATACATGGTGGTTCTCTCTTATTCTGTCCTTAATATGTGGTGTACAATAAAGTTAATGATTAATGAGTACTTAAGTGCCTAAATTAATGAATTTTATAATCTCTCGAATTAATATAATCACCCAGCGATGATCCGATTGAACTAATCCGCATTAAGTAAACACTAGAATATTTCTAATATATCTAGAACTCCGATAGCGCGATGCAGAATTTTGTATTTTTAGTTTCTATATGGCTTCATAAATGTCGCTATAACACTTCAGAATCTAGACCTAACCTATGTTAGCATTTAATTATACTTAAATAAGATTGTTGTTATCTCATTTGACATTAGAAATCACTGTCGAATGTTATCACTAGATGGCGTTAGTTTTGATCTGTTTACGATCCATTTGTATTGTTAAATAGTGATTTTACATTAATTAATTGAATATTGTATTTTATGTTACGTTAAATCAAATGTTGTAAAGATATATATTTTTGTTGGAATTGTTTTCGTTCTTTATAATGTTTACTAATTTAAATAAATAGTTGACCGTTTCTGTCGAGTTGACGCGCTACATCCGGTCCCCACTCTTGTTGGTTTCCTGTGTAGCGCGCTAGCTCTGGGAGGCAGTCGGTCGCTAACCGTGTTACAAGTAAGACAGTGAAATAAAGTGATAAGTCTGAATAAAGTGAGTTTCATTGAAGTAGCTCTCCAACATTTCAGAAGTGGCAAATAGTTGGTTGGTTTATGGTTATACCAGCTGATTATATTCAGGCCTACATTAGTGAGTTTGGTCGTTCTGATTTGAAACTGTTTAAAAGGTGAGAGTATGATTTAAATTATTTTTTACTTTGAATTTTGAGATTATGCAAGTTTATTGTGGCGTAACGGATGTAGATACCAAATAGTGATTTAAATAATGTTGTTTTATCTTTTCATTTACTATGCCTGTGTAATTTTTGTTTTTTTATTATTTATCTCTTTTATATTCTTCTTTTTTTACTACTCATGTTTATTACTGTTGAATAATGGCTGCCCCTTTCTAACAATTGCGCTTTGAATTTAATTTAAAACTGCTTTTCTGACAAACTACAAACTTATATAGGTATCGATATAATTTTGGAACTAACCTGGAAAATTAGTAAAACACGTGTCTAGTTTTTATCATTATTTTACTTTATTTTCAAGTACCCACTTACTCGTTACTTTTCTTTTTTTTTATTATTACAACAACAGTATACTTGGCGATTATTTTAATGCGCTTTCCAGATATGGATCTTTACGATGAGCGCCAATTGCGAACGCCGCCGCCGCCTGCGGATCAAGAGCCTGGTTCACCACTGTTGCCAAGTGGGCGGGCCTATCAACATATCAACAGCCGCCACAGCCGCAGTCGTTCTGGTCATGTTCGACGCAGTCGCAACCGACGTAGTAGCGGTCGGCGCAGTCGCAGCCAACACCGTCGCAGCCAGGGCAATCGCGACCAGCGCAGTTGCAGACGGCGCAGTCACAGTCGGCGCAGTCGCAGCCAGTGCAGTCATGACCGGCGCAGTCACCGCCGATGCAGTCGCAGCTGGCGCAGTCGTGACCAGGGTAGTTGCAGTAGGCGTAGCCGTGACCGGTGCAGTCGCAGCCGGCGCAGTCGGAACCAGGGCAGTCGCAGTGGGCGCAGCAGCGACCGGCGTAATCGCAGCCGGTGCAGTCGGGACCCGTGCAGTCGCAGTGGGCGCAGCCGTGACCAGCGCAGTCGCAGCCAGCGTAGCCGCAGCCCACTCGATCGTAGCAGAGGCAGCGGACGCAACCGTCGATGGGAATCGAAGGAGCGTGGTGAGTCGAACCCAATTAGATTTGCCTCTGCCCAGGATAATAAGGTTTCAGTCTCACAACTAGTCCGAGCGTTGCAAGCCGCAAACAATAAGAACAACAATACTTTGGACAAATTGTCCAACCATAACACTATACCTGAATTTGATCCGGAACGTAAACAACAAACAATAGATATTTGGTTGCATAAAGTCAATGAATGCGCTTTGATATATAATTGGTCAGACCAACAAACTGCCCATTTTGCCCTACAAAAACTAAAAGGAATTGCTCAAAAATGGTACGAGGGGTTGCCAACTGTGCTATTCAGTTGGCAAAATTGGCAGGAGAAACTAAAACTGGCTTTTCCTAGTAACGAAAATTACGGTTGTCTGCTTTATACGATGTTATCGAAACGTGCTAAATTTAACGATTCTCTAGAAGAATATTTTTATGAGAAAATAGTATTGTTAAACCGGTGTAGTATCGAAGGCAAACGCGCGATAGATTGCATTGTTCACGGCATTGATGATCGTAGCGTAAGACTTGGTGCTGAAGCCGCTCGTTTTGATACACCAGATCAGCTTTTACCATATTTAAAGGCGGTTAAATCAAACATTCACCAGGGTGAGAGAAAGAAAAGTAGAATTTTCAACAATAAGGCTGACAATACAGACAAAGAGGATAATAAAAATCGTGCGGTTAAATGTTTTAATTGTCAACAAGAAGGGCATTATAAATCACAATGTACCAAACCCCCAGTAAAGTGTACACGTTGTCTTAAATTTGGTCATACAGTCGAAAAATGCACTCTGCCTATAACGTCCGCAGATGGAAAACCTGCAAAATCGGTGATGTGCGTAGTTAGTTCAGACAGTGACTCCACTAAGTATTACAAACGAGGGTTAGTAAACAACCATTCTATTAACTGCTTTATTGACTTTGGTAGTTCTGCTACTTTGATGAGCTTAGATTGTGCTAAAAGGGTATCTGACGATTGGGTTGCTAGTCAGCAACTACCCTTGCTCAAGGGCTTTGGCGAGGCGATAGTTAGGCCTTTGGGGAAATGTACCGCAACTGTTGCCATCGATGGTGTACGTGCAACTGTTGAAATTCTTGTTGTACCAGATGAGGTAATGCGAGTACCACTCATCGTAGGACAGACGTATACCGAACAACCTCATATAACTGTAGAAAAGATAGTAACAGCTTACGTTTTTCTAGTAACGAAAGGGAAACAAATTTTAATAAGGTAAAACTGTTTTGTTCGGCAGATACTATGGTAGATGAATTGACGCCTCTACACATTCACACTGATCCGATTTATAATGGGGAGGTCTACATTCCTGGAAATAATCGCTATCAATTGGGACGCGAACACTATCTGGTGCAAGGGTTGTTTACTGTTGTGGAAAGAAAAGGAGTTGTCTTAATAAAGTGCAAACTCGGTCAACCCTTTCTTTTAAAAAAGGATATTCTAATAGCTAGAGGTTTAAAAGCAGAAGAAGAAGTTTGGACTCAAAATATAGCTGATGTATCTAGAGTAGAATTTAGTGAACCTTTGCGATCAATAAATGAAAATGATATCTCAAGCGACACAGATCTCGATAAAGATAAAATTGAGCAACTCGTTGAATTATTAAATAAGTATAGAGAATGCTTTGCGTTTAGTTTACATGAATTGGGAAAAACTGAACTTACAGAAATGTCTATTAATTTAAAAGATAATGAACCTGTTGTGTACAGACCTTATAGACTTCCGGTAATTGAACGAACTAAGGTACGAGAAATGATACAGGAGTTACTGGAATGCGGTATTATCCGACCATCAACTTCCTGCTATGCGAGTCCTATAGTACTTGTTAAAAAGAAGACCGGTGAAACTCGCCTATGCATTGATTTTTGAGCGTTAAACCGTAAGACCATAAAAGAAAATTACCCGTTGCCTAGAATAGATGATCAGCTCGATGACCTTGCGGGATATAACTTTTATACTACTTTAGACCTCGCGTCCGGATATTACCAAATTTCAATTTCTGAATCTGATCGTCATAAAACTTCGTTTGTAACACCCGAGGGGCAATACGAGTTTAATAGGATGCCCTTCGGACTAGTAAATGCACCATCTACCTTTATGCGTACAATGCACTTGGTCCTTAATAATAGCACGGGTTTACCAACTCGAGAACAAAACTCCAATACTAGAAGAATTGCGTCTGCTTACATGGATGATATAATCGTACCTTCCGTAACGCTTGACGAGGGTTTTGAGCGCTTAGAAAAAGTATTAGGATTGATCAAACAAGCTAACTTAACTCTAAAACTGGAGAAATGTTGTTTCTTTAAGAGAACGGTAGATTATTTAGGCTTTGAATTAAGTGCAGAGGGTATTAGACCGGGAGTGCGCAAAATTGAATCAATTAGAGATTTTCCCCAACCTATTAACCAGCACACAGTTAGGCAATTTATAGGGTTATGTAGTTTCTTCCGTCGTTTTGTTAGGAATTTTGCGATGATATCTAAACCACTTACCACTCTCCTAAAAAAAGACGCCGTTTGGGTTTGGGGTCCAGAGCAAAGCAATGCTTTTAGTTTTCTTGAAGATGAACTAACGAAAAAGCCCATTTTAGCGTTATATGACCCAAAAGCTTTAACAGAGTTGCATACCGACGCGTGTAAGATAGGTATTGCCGGAATGCTAATGCAACGTGACGGAAAAAATCTATTAAAACCGGTTGCATACTTTAGCCGCCAGACAACGTCCGAAGAACAGCATATGACGGCATATGAACTCGAAACTCTTGCTGTTGTTGCTTCACTTCAAAGGTTTCGCGTATACCTTATTGGCATTGAATTTAAAATTATTACCGACTGTAATTCGTTAAGGGCAACGTTTCTCAAGCGGGATTTGATACCGCGCGTCGCTAGATGGTGGATTTCTATGCAAGAATTCAATTTTAATGTGGAATATAGGCCTGGTGCCTCGATGGCTCACGTAGATGCTTTGAGTCGGAATCCACCACCAAGAGACGGCCAAGCAAATAATGAGGACAGTGAGTGCTTTGTGATGGCGGTTGGTGAAACAGACTGGCTAGGTACCGTCCAATTAGCAGACTCTGAAATACAAAGAAAAATTTCAGTTCTAAATGACCCTCAAGCCAATGATGTTGTCGAGATCAAAAATAATTATACTGTGCGTAATGGTAAATTATATCGGAAAACTGACGTTGGTGATAAATGGGTAGTGCCTAAGGGTGTACGATGGCAAATACTTAAACAATGTCACGATGACTTGGGTCATTTTGCGTTTGAGAAAACTTTGAGCAAGGTAAGAGAAAATTATTGGTTCGCTAAAATGAGGCGTTTCGTGAAAAAATATGTGGAGTCGTGCCTTGAATGTTCTTACTCAAAGTCTTCATCAAAGAGGAGGCCACCATTACATCCTATACCTAAGGATGAAAAGCCGTTTGTTACCGTTCACATTGATCACGTTGGCCCTTTTGTCAAAAGTTCAAAGGGGAACACGCATTTGCTAGTGGTTATTGATGCATACACGAAATTCATTGTTCTAAAACCAGTTCGCAGTACTAAAGCCTCAATTGTAGTCGATAAAATGCAGGAGTATTTTAGTATATTTGGCCTACCAAAAAGAATAATATCTGACCGTGGCTCTTGCTTCACAAGTGTTAAATTTACTGGTTTCCTAGAAAAACTAGGGGTCAAGCATGTATTAAATGCAGTAGCAACCCCACGTGCCAACGGGCAGGTCGAACGATACAACCGTACCTTACTAGAGGCTCTGACCGCAAAGTGTGTAGGTCTGGACGAAAGAAAATGGGATGTTCAAGTGCCTGAGATTCAGCTGGGCTTAAATAATACATTTAATAAAGGCATAGGCAAAACCCCAGCTCAAGTTCTTTTTGGTACTAACTTAACCGGAATGACGGAGGGTAGGGTTAAAGCTTCTATTGATAATGGTGATACGTATTCAGAGGATAAAATTAAACAAATTCGAAAAGAGGCTAATGAGTACATCACCACTTATCAAGAAAAGCAGAAAGTGCATTATGACAAAAAGTCTGCCAAACCTATTGAGTTTCGTGTGGGTGAGTTGGTCAGCGTTGAGCGTGAAGTTGCTGCTACGGGGCAGAGTAAAAAGCTAGTCCCAAAATATCGCGGCCCGTACAAGATAGTTAAGGTTTTAGGAAATGACAGGTATCAAATTGAAGACACACCGATTACCCGAAAGGGCAACCGGAAGTATTCCACTGTCATTGCCGTGGATAAAATGAAAGCTTGGGCTCACTATAATAGAAATGATTCAAGTTCCTCCTCGGGCAATGAGGAGGACGATTTGAACAACTAGGTTTAGTGGCAAGGTTGTGAGACGAGACTTACATGAATGTGATTTGGTCGTATATTTTAATAACTCGCTCATTCAGGGTGGAGGCAGTTAAGGGCAGCTTCTACCTTTAAATAATTGTTGTGGCGGTTTCAAGGTAGTAGCGACTTGTACCGCCCTAGTGGTTTCAAGGTAGTAGCGACTTGTACCACTAGTAAACTTGACAAATGTTGGTGGTTTTAAGGTAGTAGCGACTTGTACCACCCTAGTGGTTTCGAGGTAGTAGCGACTTGTGCCACTGGTAAAATATTAAATACATAACATACAGTTGTATGTACTTGATTGTTTGATGATTAATCCTTGTTGCTTGTTTGCAATTATTATTATTTATTATTTTATTTTTTGTTCCTTGTAAGCTCGAGCCATTCATGTAGTTACGCGAGGACGCGTAAGTTGCGCGGATGGCCGAGTGTTAGCATTTAATTATACTTAAATAAGATTGTTGTTATCTCATTTGACATTAGAAATCACTGTCGAATGTTATCACTAGATGGCGTTAGTTTTGATCTGTTTACGATCCATTTGTATTGTTAAATAGTGATTTTACATTAATTAATTGAATATTGTATTTTATGTTACGTTAAATCAAATGTTGTAAAGATATATATTTTTGTTGGAATTGTTTTCGTTCTTTATAATGTTTACTAATTTAAATAAATAGTTGACCGTTTCTGTCGAGTTGACGCGCTACATCCGGTCCCCACTCTTGTTGGTTTCCTGTGTAGCGCGCTAGCTCTGGGAGGCAGTCGGTCGCTAACCGTGTTACAAGTAAGACAGTGAAATAAAGTGATAAGTCTGAATAAAGTGAGTTTCATTGAAGTAGCTCTCCAACACCTAACATGCATATCTGAACACTAACAAGAGCAATTAGCGTAACGGCTATTAAAACAGTAATTAACACGAACAGATAAACTCGATATTTAGTAAACATACTTACACACACAACACAGCACTGCAATGTTTTGTTTAAGATAATATGATAAGGTGCACCGAGAGTAAGTACTGCAACATTATCATGTTTTGACATTTTTCTTGACCCTTATTTCCATATCCTTGTTCTACTGATAGTAAAAATAATCCTTCTGTCCGAATTTCGGTCACAGTGGCTAAGTACGATAGAGATTAGTCAGGTGCCTTCGCAAAAGATACTATAGTGCACAAGCGTGTGCGCTAAAAGGTGCAAAGAAGTCCATAGTTTTGTATGTAAGCTATGTACACCAAGCGTATATGATGATATTTCCGTGAACTATTGCTAAAATAATGATGAACCCTTACTATAATAGTTAGGACGGCGATCCCACACAACTGAGAAGAAATTAGATACAGGATCAATGAAAAGAGGCTTTCATGCTCGGTCCTGATTCAGGCCCATGATTTGGAGAGAGAGTGTGACCTAAGGTTAAACTTTCAAACAATCCTACAGCCCTAATAGCATCCTTAATCTGAACAAGATAGTAAAACTCATCTTTCTTTCTTTTTCGTTTTCAGGTAAGAATCTGCAACTGTTATTGAAAATCAACACAATACCGAAATTCGCACACAAATGAGGTAAAAATCAACGCTTACTTATTTACCGTTCTCTAATAAAAGGTAGTAATGATACTTCTATCTCTTTTACCTAATAGTAGTTACCTAATAGGCAAATAGCCTGTTCACCTGTCTGTACCGAAGATCTATCGGATTCTTTATTTTCCCGATATCGCCTCTTAACTATTCGCTCACTGCATACAAATGGCCCAAAACTTCGAAAACCAATTCACATTCACGACGCAATTTACTGATGGATTCGAAAGTTTGGAGGGAGATTAGTAGGTAGGCGCTTAGTTAGCTAACGTATCAGCCTCAATGTCTCTTAAAACCTAGACAATTTGGACATTATCTTCGTGTAACCAAGGTAGAAAACAAAAACAACTCACACCGAGAAAAGTAAAAAAACCTTTCTGTAAAACGGACAGCCAGAATCAATTCAGCTAACCAGTCTAACATTGAGACTTGACTGATACTTTCGGTATTAACACACAATTAAAATAATCCATTTCGAGACAACTATAAAATATTGAATGATTCAATGCTAACAGTAACTTAAAAATCACAAAGCTAAAGTCGATTCATGGGTTGATGTCAGTGTATTGAAATTGTTTCGAATTTGAATTCAAGTACAGTATTTACTATCTACGAGTTAGTAAGCAATAATGCAAATGCGAGCCAGAGTTTTAATGACCAAAACCGACCCGTGTTCGTTCAGTTGTTCTTCGCATCAAAATCGCACAGCAACTCTTTCCTTTCGGCATAATCATAATCGCACCTTTAAAGTAAAACCGTTACTAAACGAAATTATGAATTTTTATATGGGAGCCAATATTAGCAAATAGTCACTGTCTTTTCTATATAAAATCTGAATTTAGGGTTTTTTATGATATTTAATGAGTTTCTATGATAGATGTGACGATATGACAGATGAAGTTTATCTTGTAGTTTACGTGTATTTTAATTTGATGACATTGATACCTCATTCATGAAAATTTTCGTTTAGTAACGGTTTTACTTTAAAGGTACGATATTGACTCAAGCAGTATTCCTGTAATATCTAATCATGTACAAGTAGGCCCAGACATAATAAGGAAGATATAAAATTAGTGCCTCATTCCACAGCATTCTACTAGCTGCATTCTTAAGTGGACACCAATTAAGTCTGTAGTATAAACTGTCACTGTCACTGCACATTATGGTCAGCCGTTTGAAAGCTATAAAACGCTATGGCGTGAAAACATGTCTATTAAAATGCTATATAAAGTTGATCAACATGGACATAAACCCTATATCACAATGGGTCGGTTTTACGGCAAGTGATTGTGACCGTTCCCGCTGCAAAACCTTGAATTGCCTACATTGTAATGAAATTATGTCATAAAATGGGACTATGGGTACTTAGGTTAATCATTTTGACAAGAATATTGAGGTCAACTTAGACCCACGACATTACATAAAGTGGTAACACTTCAAAACTTTGAGCAGAAACCGCACCCAGGTTGGGCCCTGTAAAAAATCTTCGCAATTATTTAAAATTGAAACATCCCAGTTCAATTTTTTTAGTGTTTGTCTCTGTTACCTGTTCATGTAGGGCCCGACAGTGTCAACAGACTGCATTTTCGTGGCTAAATTATGTATGGGCCGGGTATAGAAGTCAAATTGAAAAAAATGTTATCGACGAACTAAAAAGAAAAAATACAGAGGTTCTGTAATCAAAGTTGATTTGAGAAGAAAAAACCTTAAACAGTAAATATTCGTGATTAGAGAGTGATAGAAAATTTTAACCAGAAGTTCTGAACTGCAAACGCAGATATTGTTTTTAAATTAGTTTTACATTGTCTAATTAGCTGTTCCCTTTGTATCACAAATTAATGTAGACGCTCGGGATTAATTAATTCCTATGATTTATTTATTTTTCAATAAGTGCCAAGGGAAAAGGAATTGCATACTTGTAGGTATAACAGATGCATTATTTAATTCCTTATCATGACCTCGTTACAAAAATCGTGATAGTCATTCCCAGAAAACTGAAGGCTTGTCTCTTATCATTCGCCTGCACTATGCAACTGCTTGTTGATAAAGCAAAACAAACATAAAAAATGTATATTTAGACACTTTTATCTTTTCGAGTGTTTTATCAATCACTGCCAAAGTAGAGGTATTAGCCTTCTTTTGTCACCGGCAATCTGTGCTATATTTTAAATCGTGTATTATTTTTGTTCCAAGTGACTTGTCATTGGTCATTTAATTTTAATCGCATGTCTATAAAATTATATAAAAGAAACTGACTGACTGAAATATCAACGCACATCCGAAACACACACAGGACCGGTCGCTGTGGCGACGCTTGGGGGAGGCCTATGTCCAGCAGTAGACGTCTTTCGGCTGAGATGATGATGATGATGATGATCCGAAACAACTGGGACTAGGTGCGTAAAATTTTGCACAAGATGTATTTTTATGACGCAGGCTAGCACTATGAGATGATTTTCCAAAATTCCCCGTTAAAGGGATGAACCGGGGTTCCAAAGTTTGCATGGAGAAACCTACTTTCCCGCGAATGAAACCGCTGGTAGAAGCCAGTTACATACATAAATATACTAGCTTATCTCAAAGGAACAATATTTATAGCCTAAAGCACTCAGGGATAATACAGCTACATATACATAGGTGGTCTGAAAAGTTTCCGACCTAACAAAAATGAAAGTCATTTTTTTCTACAATTTATTTTTCTTTTTTTACATTGCCTTCTTGTAACACAACACACGTTGGTTACAAGGATAGCTGTCACACGACCAGCTTTGCTACCGTCTCTCTAACCCGTTTAAATAGTAGTTGGGGTTTTTCTCTGCAGAACAATTGTTTACGAAGGTGATTGCCTCCGCATTTGGCAAAAATCTATCTTCTCAGCGCAATTACTACATAAGTAAACAAAATAAGTCGTTTGGGAATAGATCTAATAAGGTGGTTGAACAAGCAGTTCAAACCGAAATTCGTAGATTTTCGCCATAGCAATCACTGAAGTGTGACATGGCGCGTTGTCTTCGTGAAAATGGATTTTCATTTTCTGCATCTCACATTAACTCACTCAAATAACTGTCAAATAAGAACTGCGCGTCCAAAATTTTGCTGATTAACTATCAAAGGATGCATAACTACATTCACTAGATTTTATTGACGAGTGTTGGTATCTTCACCTTGAGGTCGGAAACTTTTCAGACCTGGGTGGTCTGAATAAAAGAAAATAAAATCAGATTTAGTACACACAAACTTACAAATGTAGCCTCTTTATAAATTAGTACAGATTCTATGATGCCATTCAAATGCGTCCGCATTAAACAAAAAATAAACAGGTAGTAATTCTTAAAAAACTAGATGCGCAATATAGGAAAAACTATCTAATGTACATTATTAAAATTTATTAGAAAAGTCATTGTGCACAGCTTTCGCCAACATTTCGCCGCGACAGAATTATCAACAGCTGCGGTCGCGTGCAAAATATTGCACCGTATGTTTTCGCTTTTGAAAACAAAGGACTGTTCTCTGTTCCGATGTTATCGTTGCATCGTCGGTAGCGGAGACACTGCCCTATATTCGTAGGCTTTCACCATGGTACTGGTTTAACTCGCCTGTAATATTTCACACTTATATCGCAAATCCATACAGCTTTATGGTAGAAACGACTCTCAGTATATTGTTTTAATTATTTGCGAAAGAGAGATTGAAATGATGAAAGTTGAAAACGGTAAACTTATCACTTTGCTGGTTAAGTGATTATAAATTAACACTTTACTAGTAGTAAAACTGTCACCTAAATGGGTATGGTTTGGTGATAGTTTTACTACCAGAAACTTCAGTTGAAATAACCAGACCTAATTATAAAATCCTAAAATTCAATTTTGCGAAAACATGGTCTATTTATTTGACAATTTGCAACCGTTTTAGAACAAAGCGAATTTATTAGTTACCGCTTTTGACACCGGAAATGTGCTAGCGGGGAAGTGAAGGCGCGATCGAGCGGAGCGTGGGCCGCCGGCGGTCCGCTCGGTCGGTAGGTCAAACGGTCTGTGCCCACAAGACACCCACGCTTTTCTTTGTAGCCGGGCCGCCACAACTTCTCTCACGTTTTTTTTCATATTTTCGAAATGTTTTACGGAGATTGGTGTTTGAGGAAATGTGATAAGGGCTGTTTAGAAAATGGTGTAGGTACTTAATCGTTATCGCATCAACAGATTGAACTAATTTTATTTGTCCAATTTATTCTACTACTTTTACGAAGTGAATATTTTTACTAATAGCACTTTGTTTGATACCGAAAATATCACCAGTTTCAGAGAGTGATTCCTAAAAACTTGTAACAGACTTGTCTCGAGAAAACGCGTTACGAATAAAATAATAAAACTCGTTTACGTTTTCACTTTCACTGTCAACCTGTGATCTGACAACCGCTTACATTTTACCTTAAAAAAACATGGCTATTTCAGCCAAATAAATAAAGAAAAAAAATGACGTCATTCCGAAAATAAATCGCACCGAACGCTGACGCTCAAAATTGAAGTGTTTATACATGGAACGCTGTAACCGAATTCCAAAATTAAATTTGAAATAAAGTATCGGATATGTTGCCAGCGCTAATATAATTTTCCAGCGAAATCGTTATGCAACGATTACATAGGTGCGTGTTTTATTTAAAAATACTCTTTGGTTATGGGTTGTTGTAACAACTTTGTAAATGAAATATTTTAAGCGGTTAGCAACACTGCTGGCCTTGACTCGAGTTATTAAAATACTACGTTTTGATTGGCTCACAAAAGAATCTTTGTATTTTTCTTATAAGTCGTAAATATTTGTGAACAAAAACGGTTTGTTTCTCTGAGTCACACACAACTGATTGCTTATTTAAAAAAATCTGATTGAAGCAGTTTTTTCCTTCCGATTGAGCGATGAAATATTTTTTATGAATGTTTCTCTTATAGTAGCTAATAACAATTTATCTTTCCGACAGTTATGACATTATGTAGCGAGAAAACCACGTGCCAATATAACTTTTTTATGTGACTCAACTCATCATAACACCACTTTCCATATCGCTTGGATTCCCATCTTCCAAACCCGCCTCTTGTGTTTCTATATTCACAAAAATAGTTTCGTATTGTCGTGATCCACATTATCACATCTATTTATATTATGAAATCAAAATGCAATTTGTTTTCACGTTTTCATGAAACAGCAGGTTTCCTGATAGCTATAACCTAGGTTTCTTTAACTTAATTGCGCATATTGTACGTCTAAGCAAGCGTGCTCTATTTTCGACTATTATTAAATCTTATCACCAGATCAATTTGTGATCAAATGTGAGGCTAACAAATATTGAAAACATAGGTGACACAACACGTTTTATGAAGCCATGTATTTCTCACTCTTTCTCCCAATTTCCATGGATCATTTAACATGAACCACGTAACGTATGTAATCGCTCCTTGAACACATTTAGCGCAGTATTGCAATATTTACTACTCAGTGAAGTGATTTCCACTCTATTTTGGGTACCAAAGGAAAACAGTGAATCACCTGTACGCATTCACGGTTCACTAACAACAGAATTAGGTTGTCGCCAATGAGGTTCTGAATTACTAAGCGATATTAATAGATTGTGGTGCTAAAATGTGAAAATAGGTTGAAAGGAAATTATTGGAAACTGAAATTGCACCTGGCAACTCTGCGGTTTTGACGTAAGTCGTTATAAGGTTCAGTTGTTATCATTAAGCTACCTATTTTCTACCTAGAAACATCAGGTAGAGGCTTGTGCCTCAATGTGGGCAAGTTGTTTTATTGCTGAAGTATCAATTTGATACCCTTGTCGTTATCCAATACATACACGAGATTAGGACGTAACATCTTTGAAGCTGTAAGACACAGATCTAAGTATCAGTTTGAGTAGGTCTTTGGTCTTTTACATAAATAAAAGACCAAAAATCGCAAGATATCCCGTAAGTGACAATTTAAATTGTGAAACAAACCGTGATAACCTAAAACAGTGTTTATAAATCTATGAGTACAATCGTCATAAAATTCAAAATCTTGTAACTAAATGCCACTTAGCCTAGAGCCTTCTTCTACTTTGCACAGTAGGATCAAAAAATAAGCATTCCCCATATTATTCAGTAGCCAACTGTACGAAGTTTAGAGCGGTCAGAAAATTTTGGCCTGTATACGAGTATTCTTCCTTGTTTTGTTATTTTTCACTTCAGGTTAAACCCTCGTCACCTTTATTTTTAATTTGCCCTCATTGTTAATTTTTTAATTTGTTCCTGCGTCACCCAAAGGTTGACTGGTAAAAATTGCCTTAAAGCATTAAGTACCCTGTGTACAAAAGTATAGAACGGGAAATTAAGCTTAATTTATTTATTTAATTCCATGTGCATTCTTCACATAGATTGAAAAAATACATTATTTTCACCCAACATATCGCACTATTCTTTGACATTTTCCATCGTCCTCTTAATAAATCTCTAACAATTCCCACCAGTCCACACCATGCCGGATATTCCACCATTTCCAAGGAGTCCCCATGTCTACCAGACACAATCTTTAAATCTGCAATAAAGTAATCAAGTTAATACAACTACTTAACATTCTCTGACCGCCCTTCATACAGTTAGAATGTAACACGCGTTTACATAGATGTTAGGATACGAATGATAATGTTTACGGTTTTCTTAGAACTCTTTAGTAGTGGGTTTAAATGTCAACTTTGTTTCAACAAGGCTTGCGTAAATACAAGACTTAAGTTTTTTTTTTGGGTAGCAACACTGATTACTTTTGTGGCTAACCAGTTATTTACTGCAGCTTTATTCCATAGAGTGCTTTTGCAAAAAATAAAAAGCTAGCTTTGACATCTGCCCCAACCCTGTCTCGGGATTTCAAGCCACCAATTTTGTGCTTAACGTGCCCACGGCTCGATCAGCATGCGGCAGATACGAGTATGTCCAGCCCAGTCCCAAGCTGTGTGTGAGAAGACATCTAGATGTCGTACTCCAAGTAAAAACAATGGAAGAAATGGAGGAAGGCTTTTGCCTAGCAGTGTGATATTATAAGTTAGACATAATAATGACAAACAAGCAATTTTTTCGTAATTGAATACATTTATTTCCATATTTCTCTTTAAGAACATACAAACAATTTTGTTTCATTACCACGTTAGTTTCAAATACCATGGATTACGTCAACATTGCAATAAACAAATTGTTTTTGAGATAACAACTTGACTAATAAATGGTGCTCTTAATGTAAATAATCGATAAGCGTAGGCATTCGATTGTTTTCTGCCTATAAAAGTCTGTTAAAGACAAGGGTTAAGGGCAATGGCAGTCACGATATTGTGTACAAGATTATGCAAAAGATATTTATAACTCACATAATGATTTCTAAGAATTTCTACACGTTTAAATATTTAAACGTTTAAATACTTACCTTGTATAACAAATATAATCATTACGCACTAATAAGTACTAAGACCGCTGTTCAATATTTTCCTGAATCTCAATAAAAACTAAACCAATCACAGCAACTGAAACGCGTTTGAAATTTTGTCATATTAGTCTCCGTTCTTGACACTGAATCTTCTCCTGCATTATTTTAGTTATGAAATAATACGGCAGAAATAGAACTAAGTGTTATAAAATGTACTGTAAATATCAAGAAAAAAAGTAATTTTAATTTCAAAATTCACAAAGGTTAAAAGAAAAAGAATAAGTACGTTTATTTACCACAACTACAAAGGTAAACACAAGACATTAGTTAGTATGAAGGCAAAAACGAAAAGAAAATAAAATAGTTACATTACAAACAACAAAATAAATAAAATATTACGGCTGCGAAAAATATGTAACGAAAAAATAACGGAGATACTTATATTTTGTAACACCTTAAATGTACCTGTGTACACAAATAAACTCTTTAACTTTGACTTTGATATGATTTATCATAAAGTGTAAAATCTTTTTAGGAAAACCATTAAGATTTTAAAGTGAGTCACGGGTTTTATAATAGAGAGGTACTATTTTCTGTTCATCGAGTGAATTAGTTTCAAGTCTCTGTCGAATAACTCCGCAAAAGCTTACACTCTACCGAAAACCGCATCACCCTTGCCCAATACCGTCCAGCAACACACGTTGCCTTGTAATCCTTTTAGCTCAGCCATCAAATATCTAAAGTCAGCATTCTGCCAAAACAGTATGCAACCGATCACGCAACAGTAATGCAACCGATCACGCAACAGTAGCCATGCATTTAGATCAATTTACACCAGGGCAAAGTACTAAGCAATCGGCTAATCTAATTTTGGGCAAAGCGGCTCAAATTGCGCTGGGCAAAGGAATTCTACGGACACGCTGATTGGAAATGAAAACCATTGTAAAGTTGGAATGTGTGACGAAATTGTTCGGAATGCTTTTAATTAGTGATTTTATTGTTCTATGGCCTTCATTAGGTTTATTGTTCGGTTGTGTATTACTTTATTAGCCCGGGCTTGCGTTCAGATGAAAGTGACAGGGTAGCCCGTGAAATTCAAATTTCCGTATGTTTTTTTTTGCATTTCTCAGATCAGACAATTATATGTTGATTACGGAATTATAATCATCAATCTCTCAGTTCATCTTACCCTGTTGAATGGCTATTTCATAAAAATTACGGTGGCCAATCGTATTTTAGTCAACATACAACATGACACTAATCAGCAATATGCAAAAAAAACTTAAGAAAAGAATATTTCGGGTTATCTTCGAGCACAATAGAGAATAACAGGGTCTGGACTTTTAGGGTTAAGCTACATCTGTCCGAATCTAATTGTATTTTTCTTTACTTTATCTTTTTCTGTCACTTGGAACTGTCATTTACTAGACGATCGCATACGGTGGAATCGACGATGAGATCAGTATGATCCGGAGCTGATAGTTGTAGGTAGCTCAACCCTAACACGATGTATGTCAGATTTTCCTTGTTCCCTAGAATAGGTACTAAAGCCAGTTCGTTGGTTAACCGCAAATCACAATGCGCCACAAATCGTAGGCACTCTTGTTGTCTAGCACAACAATAGGGCCCTTGTAGACAGTCGTCTAATTTGTGCCAATGGCGCAACTTACAAAGTTACAACTGTCATTTGTAGGCAATACAACGGCTACGGCGAATCAATCGTGAGCGGCATTCCTTGGTGCTGCGAACTGTATTTTATTGCTGTAATGTTTTATTTAGATATAAATAAAAATATATCGATCGATATACTCTTTATTGTACATCATAAATAAAATTACAGTAGGAACTTAAAATTATTAGGGGTATTTATCCTACTTATACCCATAAATAGGGTGAGATGATTATGTACAAAAATTCTTATTCTCTTTTTTGTAAAACATTTAACAATGAATTATTTTAGTACGACATCTAAGTAGTCTTATATTATATCTCTATGTAAATAGTAATGAACAATTTTTTCTTCTTTCTTTTTGACTTCTGACTCTGATCCATTTTGAAGAATATCCAAGAACTTTAGAAGACAACTAGGGGTAGCCAATTGAGAATTTTTCGCATATGTACATCACCTTTCTTATTTTTACTTATTGTTAAAATCTTTGTGCATAAAAAAATATAAGAATATGGAGAGAGAAAGAAACAACCTTAAATATTGCCACACAAAAAAATACAAACAGTAGTTAGTCTTCGGAACCAACTTTATAAGCGACCAGAAGTCGTTAATCTGTCGCTAAAGTTTAACAATAAAACAATTGCCAAACAGACCATGACCATCAGATAATTTAGCCTGAACTTGGATTAAATCAAGCTGCCTATCAGATGCTGGAAGATGGGTCATCAAGATCTGGAACAAGATACAATTGAGAGTCTTACTGAAATGACCTTCGATTTTAGACAAACTCAAACACAACATAGGCCAACATGTGTACTTATAAAACGACAGAAGCTAGCTAGCTTTTAGATAGTCTCTGTGGGTTTATGTGAGATTAAGGTAAACAAATACAACAATCAGATAGTATTACTTTTCTTGGGATAGTTCTAGATGAGAGGTGTTCTTGGATTAATCATATTGATATGATATGTGGAAAACTCAGTAAGTTTGCTTATGCTCTATGGCGTTTATCTAATCTTACAAGTAGACAAGCCACTTTGCAGGCTTATCATGCGTATGTTGGTTCAATACTGCGCTATGGTATACTGGTATGGGGAAACTCGGTTCATCTCGAAAGAGCTTTCATCGCACAAAAGCGGTGTATACGTGCGATTTGTAATGTAGACCCACTCACATCCTGTAAACCGTTGTTTAAAAAACTTAGACTGCTTACATTAACTGGTATTTATATTGAGGAAGTATGTAAATTTACCAAATCTCACCCTGAAATGTTCGAAAAATTGGGAGATAAATGTAGCTTTAAAACCAGATATCCTAATAGATTAATAAATCCTATACGAATAAAAACGGAACTATATAGGCGAAGTTGCTATCCTATGTGTATTCAGATATATAACAAGATTCCTAACCAAATTAAAGCACTTCCAATGGTCCGCTTCAAAAGGGCTTTACGCAGGTGGTTGATTGAGAATCCCTTCTATAATATAAAAGAATTTTTTGATTATAAATTAAATTAATCTTATAAATATATAATAAATTAATAATGAATAAAATATAATGATAAATTCTATATAATAATAATATAATAATAAATATAATAATGAATTCTACCTATACCAAAAATTTGCATGTCATTAAGTTATGATTGAATATGTTAAGCTACTAATACTACCATTGTAAGAACTTTTGTAACCATATTTATCTGCAAATAAATCTTTGACTTTGACTTTACACGTTTATGAAGGCATCCACGATACAGAAGTATGGAGAATTTAGAGTTGCCTTTTTTTCTTATTCTTTAGGTACTCACTTATTTATCAAGACTCTATACTTATCCAGAATCTGCAACATAATCGGCCGCCTCCTTAGAAAATCAAAATGTGCACACCATGTAGTATGAATATAAACTACAGCCATTCATCACACACACTAGGTTAGTCACTAAACTCATCGACTACCAAAAAAAGGCAAAAAACATTTGCCAAAAACCACAATCAGTATCCATAAATAGAATCGCGGAGAATCTTTGATTATGTCAGGACACGCCCCAAATATAACTTAATCTCTCAAAACGTGCCTCCGACTTTTGTTGCCATAAATAAATATTTATTAAGAGAACTGGCCACCCAGGGCGGCCTTGAAAAGTCAAAACATGTTATTTGGAGCCCCAGACTTATTTATAAGCTCATATAGATCCTCGCCGACGTTACATAAGCCGTATCGTGTCTGTTTTCGTGCACATTTATCAAGAATCGCTAATCCACATTTCGTGAAAATTTTCTTTAGTTTTCTTTCTCTTCTTTTTATTTATTTTTGTGTGAATGAAGATTTTCCGTTTCGCAGTTCTAGTTTAAGAAAGATGTCTGTGATTTTGACCGTGAAAATGTTTTTCTTAACAGACTAGAAAGTTCAAAGTAACTATGTTTAAAACATCAACATTTGTTATTGCAATCTATTTTTAAATGATGTATTCTTATTGATAGATTCTTACTCGACCACTTTCTCACCTCACAGTACGCGATAATGTGGTCGACGATAGAGCACATTTTCCTAAAATTAATCTATTCACTCTTAACTGAAAGACCCTCTATAAATTGAAGACAACTGACAAAACAACGGAGAATTATAATTGCCCAACGTCGTCAAAATATTTTCATTGCATAATTCGATTATCCTTATGTGTGTTTACGTACTAGGTAATGCTTTTATCCCTCCATGTTTTCATGAAAGCATAACAATGCTTATTCCATTATTTATCCAGTCCATATGAGAACATACATACGCATACATATCGCATTATGTTATGACGATAATCTCCTAATTGCTTATTGAAATAGTCGCACATTGAAACTGTGTCCATTTAAGGTCTGGTTAGATGATTCACACTGTTGTTGCACCCTCTTTTGGGCAGTGAAACCAACCTTAATCCTTCGTTGCACAAAAAGAAAGTAGTTCAATGACGAAGTGTTTAGTTCTGTTTGATTTTAAGCGTAAGGATCTAGTGAGTAACTGTTTGTTCGAAATAATTGTCATGAAAACCATTGATTATACAAAAAAAATATTGAAACTTGACTGCCAGACCTAAGATTTCCAAGGCCAAGTTTTGAAAGGCAAATGTGAAAACTTATGAATGAAATGAACTCATATTCATTTCATTGACAAGTGTATGTCGTACGTCCTCCTAGATTGACAACAATAGAGCAAAAAAGTTATTGGTTTCATTTCATTTCTACCTTTCCATTCCCTCATATTTTAAAGTGGACCAACATTTTCCGCAAGGGTATGCGAACGCACCGCGTCAATACGTGTATTTCATCAGAAAAATGTTCTTTTAGTGAATATCGTATTTCAAAAGAGCACAGTGCACGAAAATGATTGGTTGTCAAAAAGTGCGAATGTACAAACTGCGGTTGTAAGAACTGATAAATTACGGTTGTTATTTGTCAGAAGTTTTTTATTACTTTCATCAATCACTGATTTAAAAGTTTTTATTCGATTATTCCATAGATTTATTTATTTAAACTTCATGTACAGTAATGGTACATAGGCAGGCTTAATGCAAATTGGCATTCACACCAGTCAACCTTTGGGATAAAAAAATACGTAGTAGATGTAGATACGCAATAAATAAATACTATACTATTTATTAAAAAGAAAGTTTTGAACGTGTAGTGATGTCTAACCTACTACTGAATAATCGATTACATAATATTTCATATGTTTCTTCGTCTGTGCAACAACTAAATCTTAAATGTGACTCACGAATGTGTCAAATATTTTGCCAAGAGTACTATTTCTATTGACAAAAATAATAGTTCGAATTGTACTGCGTACGCACAGTCTTGATATTTGCTTGCAATAGTTTTATGAGCCCTAAAATGTTACAATTAAACATTTAGCATTACGTCAGAATCACCGACCGTTGGCGTTGACTTGATGAAAATAAAATAGATACCTACATGAGCTCATCATTTCCTACAAAAAAAAATGTTAAGTTCCACATAAATATTTATATCTGAAACATTGGACGTAGTTATTAAAATATTAATGTGAAATATTATTAAATAAATATCTCATAATAAATTATATTTGTTAACATAAAAACGAAGGAATGTTTATTTAAATATTTAATAAATAGCCTTAATTAAATATGTATTGCGATTATTTTAAGTCTCGTATAAAATTGTTAAAACGAATGAATGGATGAAGTTTTATGAATTCCGTTGTATTTTCCGTCGATCCTTGAGTTAAGATTAGTGGGCAACAAACATAAATTAGGATCATTGGAGGCTCCATTCACAGGCTCTTCGTCTGGCTAATTATTTTTACGGCCCATCCTCCATTTACATCTACATCGTAAAATTCGCAGAACAACGCGAACATCAAATATAAATATTTAGCAACGGCATTGTACAAATTAATTTACGACCAATGCTTTGATAATCGTCTTTATTTTTTCGTTTATCAAGGTAAAAGAATCTGTAAATCAAGACGTTAATATCACCGGAAATCATTCACTACAATGACCTAAATTGTGGATATTAATAAAAATGATAGGAATCATTCGTACCTATCATTCATTCACTAATAAGCCAATCAATTTGATTCGATAATCGATTAGTTTGATGTTAATGTTGCTATTGGTTAACAATGAGCGATCGTTATCGTTCAGTCGTTCACTGACACGATTCGATTTATAAAAATATTTAAGGTGCTTATGTCATTTGGCCCAGAAAACCGATCTTTACACGGCTATTATTTATGCGAGCGTAAATTTAAATTGACATAAAATACTAGCTGCACTGTGTTGCTCATTTATTTACAACTTGTCCCCAGTGCATATAAACGTCCAACCTACAATGATCAAAAATTACACAGGGTTTATGTCGTAATGACTATAATTTATCATGTTATTACGCACAGCGACGTAAAGTCTGCGTATCACATTTTTTTCAGGTGACAGCAGCCGCAAAAAAGAAAGTCAATATTGACCGTTGTTTTATTAATACCTTCTAATCTTTATTACTTACTTGACATTTACTGCTTCTGCGAATTAATAGACATTAACGCGTACTAGATTATTCTACTTTGTCTAGTTTCTAGTTTAACTAACTTTATTTTTATCTAAAAACTTAATATTTCAATTTTCTTCCCGATAAATACGAGTATATCTATAAAAATGGAAACTAAAAAGATTTTTTGGACGTATTCAATATTGTGCACCTGCTCAAATAGCACCTGAGTGAATGGCACTTGAGATGTTCCACATACGGCATCTATCAATATTTTCCATTCCATTAGTGGAACAATTTGTTATTTCGAATTTTATTCCACAAATGACATCTACGGATCATTATGTGCATGATCTATAATTTAATAAATCAATTACATAATTTTTCATCCATAACTTAATGTATGCAACAATTTTTCTTCAAACATAATATTTCATTTTAACTCAAGATAAATCCATAAATATAACATAATTTATGAAAATATTATGCGGAGAAAACAAATCAGTTTAGTCGATTAAATTATCCGTCATTAAAAGTCGATTTCAAATCGATTACGGATTAAATCGGATCTCACGATCGATATGGGGCACTTCGCAGATAAATTACTACTAATTTCCCTTTGCCGTTAAATAAGTGGAAGTTTCTTTCGTTAGTGAAGCGACTTTCGCGGATCACAATTGTCTTAGCAAGCTCTTAGGCTTTCCGTTGACGGTGCAACTTTAGCTGTTGACTTGCAACTAAGTTTGTAGATATACAATTGTACGGTCAACAAAAAGTGCTGGCGCAGCTAGTGACAAAGCACGAATGGGCGATTGAGCCGTAAGACTTGCTATGCAATTATCGTCCTTAAGGTGAGCTTGCGGAACTTGGCCGATCGTACATTTATACGTTTGTAAATACAATCACAATATAAGATAGTTATTCATAGAGTGAGGAAAAAGAATATAAACAAAACCTTTGAGAAGTTGCTTCTAACTTTTGCTAGCTGCAGCTACAAAAAGAGGACGAGTTTTCGTTTACGGCGAATTTAACTTTGAATGAGACTGGCAAAGAGCGCTTACGGCGTTGCGGTTGCAGGAATAAGCAACTTGACACAAGTGGTACCGACGTTGCTATCCTTAGAATTGATTTTGGCACGGCCTGCAGGTATCGTAAAGTATTGTCCATACCAAATCTCAATTTTGAGTTACGAGTAAATCTATCTCAATCTCTACTTAAATGCTAAATATTAACAGGTTCTCAGGCCAAAGTACCGTTTGAGAAATATTAAACTTCATAATATACTTAAAGCTAGAGCTACATTACACGTCGGCGACGCCTGAGTTGTACGAAGCGTCGCATCGCGTAATATGAGTCTAAAGTAGCTCAACAAGTCTAGTAGTTTTATTTCTTATTTCTTAAAAATAATTAGGGACTTTTATAACGCACAGCGTATGTCAGTCCCATCGTACGCTAAAACAATTATTACTTCAAAAGAGATCAATGGATCAGGGCAAGTCTAGTAATTGCCATATAAAATGTATGGAGACCAACGCGTTCAAATCGGCGTACGTCTTTTCTTCTTGATAACATTATTTGCATGAGTATGTCAACTAAATTTCTCAAAATTATATGTAAATTCATCATAAACAGAAAATTGCTAGTTGCCGCAACTCGAAGATAATAGTTGCTCAATCTGCACATTGCCTAACTGACTTATCTATTTCGATCAGATATTTAATTAATTGACAGAAATCGATTTGTATTTATTGTAAACCGGTGTGTCCGGTAGTCGTGTATTTAGAACGTGTGTTAATTATTTCACTAGTGAAGACAAATTGATGGATTTTTTGTTGAAAGCAATCCTGTTTGAAGTGTTGCTAATGTGTAATGTAGCTGCGGTTTCGTCGTAAAACAGTTTAATGTAAATATGTTAATGTATGAAGATGCAGATTTTTTTTGTTTGTAATTGATTGTCGTTTATTTGAATTTACAGAGGAATCTTCATCGTTTTCCTACCCTTGTTCCGTGTTATTTAAAGTCGGTGCAACACGTTTTTTTTTCCTCCATTCTGTTCTTCACCCGCAACGCTATCTTGTCTTTCATATACCTCCCTTTTCTTTCATATCACTCCTCACACTATCCATCCATCTTTTCTTTGGCCTCCCTCTATCTCTATCCACATATATCTCATAACTGTTTTGTTTCATCACTCGACTTCACATGACCGAATGAATTTTCAGGGATATTCTTGTATAATATTATACATATATCTTGTATAATATACATATAATATTGTGTTACCTTCAGAAATGTTAACTACTTTTCGTCAAACGTATCCATCGAAGACCGCAATAATTTCCTCCAGACATAATAACAAACTGCATCAGAACCAGACTGATCTGCAGTGTATATTTATCTGGCGTTCAGCGAATAATGTAGGAAAAATATACTCTTAATCAATTACCTGTTTACATTAGCTGCATTCCAATCAAAGCTATTTCTATTTCAAATAAACGTAGCGCGGTATCCGGAAGCAAATAAACAAAAAAGTTAATTTTGCACACCTTGGTACAGGGAGATTGAAACATAA
Source organism: Mythimna separata (assembly GCA_030763345.1). NCBI lineage: Eukaryota > Metazoa > Arthropoda > Insecta > Lepidoptera > Noctuidae > Mythimna > Mythimna separata. Next base: position 5,928,831 of record CM061171.1, on the reverse strand, counting down.
CCTATCAATACCCGCGAAACGAGACACAATAGTAAGATAATAACAGCGTGGTCCTAAGAGACCGGTCGGGGATTCATGAATTAAAGGCGACTCGAAAAGTCACGCCATAATCCAGGCGATAAGTGCCCTCTTTAAGGAGTGGCTAGAGAGGTCTTCATCACGGATATGAAAAGTTAGGGAGATTCCTATGTCAGAATCAGACGGAAGAAACGATCGAGTGTCACAATTTCGCGAACCGCCTATCGTCTGTTTTTATACCTTGAGACTAAATTGACACCGGTAATGTCAAACTTACTATAGGAATGATGCTAGTTCTTTTGTGTTGTAAAGTCATTTTAGTCACAGGGAATAAAAAACAGACGGTATAGGACATAATGGAGGTGTACCCTGCTTGAGCGGAGCACTGCGGTATCCTCGTGAAGGCGATCGGCGGTGGTGACCTCTCATGCTGGGCTTTGGTTCAGGCCATGGACCGGAACCAAAAGAGAATTTGATGCAGCTGTCTTCATCTTTGGGAGGGAAAGAGTCGTTCCGCACAATGGCCAAATCTATCATCTGACCATAAGAGTCAGGGTACTTTGCAGCAAAAAACACAAATTTATAACCGCCATTACATTTGAATCGACCAGTAGTTACCTCCTACATTCCATGGATACGCCCGGCCGATGGCACGTCGACACAGACGTGATCTAAGGTGGCCATGCTACATAACAATTCTACATAATTCCCGCCAAGGTTACATTAGCTACTATTTTCGTATTAATTGAAATAAATACACAAGTGCTCGGTCGTAGTGTGGCCATCTGTTTGAGTTTTTTGGGACGAGTTATTCAGTTGTTTTAATGTTTCAATACGTGACGTATTATGCCTTAATTGTATGAATGATTTTTACTAGTGTAGATGTTTGTTTTCTGATTCGGTTAAGAAACCAAAAACTTATTTGATCATGATTTTAAAACAGCGACTACAATTCTTCCACATAATTTAATTAGTATTTTATACATTCTTTTTAATTCTTATATCCAATTATGGCCAAACTTGATGATATTTTATTTCTATAATTAACTTCTGCCAACTGCTTCGCCGCAAGAAAGTAGGTTTCTCCAAACTTTGGATCCCCGTTTCATCCTGAGTCACTCAGTATAGACAGTCGCCTATTAGACCTCCACAACCCAGTTGCTAAGAAACACGATACTCCTTGGCTATACATCTATCCATCTATACTAGACTGATGATCAGACTTTCTGGCGTAATACATAAAAATAACCATTACCTTTATAAAATAAACAAGTGCAAATTAGATACCATAATATCTCATTTGTCAAGTTAACACTGCCCTTTTAAAGCCACAAAACGACTATTAAACCAATGTTGTCTGATTACTGAGAAACAATCATACATTAGCAGCTTCTTACTTAAAATCACACTTGGATAAAACAAACAACGCTACAAGGCAATTACGCATTAAAACAAATGTGAGTAATTCAGACAATAATGACGACTGATTCAACAGTAAAACTAAATAAGTATGTGACTGTTTAAGGGTTTTTTAGGTAAAAAATTCATTAGGTAAGTCATCCCAGTCTAAATTGAGGGGGGCAGTGACAAATCTTTACTGCCTAACCAACAAGTGTTACTTCAGTTGTTATATCATAATAAGACGTATTAAAATAACAATGAATGCGGTACCAATCCATGAAAAGTGCAATTGTAAATGATTGGCTTCGGCCCCTCGCACCCCTTCAAAGGGTTCAGAATCCAAAGTCCTAAGATACGAGTACATAAAAAAACAAAACATCATCATATTATGTATTTACGACCGTCTTTCCTATGTTAATTTTCAATATGTAACACTCATTTAAGGCTTAGTTCCGTAAACGAAAAATGATCATGAAATGAATGTGATAAATTTTCAGAACGAATTTAAACAACCAATTATGAGTATTGCGTTAATTTTATGACATGTTAACAATATCTTTTTAGAAACCAAGTGACGCAATAAAATAATTTTACCTCCATAAGCATTGGCCATCTTTTTACAGACATTTTCACATCTGTGCAAATTATTTTTACTTTATTTTCGTTGGCTTTGCAAATGTAAAGTATACATCCGCAAAGCCAAAGACATAAAAAATAAAACTTCAAAACTTATCCGGCTGTCTGCAAAACGTCTGGTCACCTCTGAATCGGTAGCAATCGACTCGGCGCCAGTAATTTGGCGCTATTTATCGCTAGGCTTGCAAATGACGTGACGCCGTTTTATGAGATCAACTATTATAATAAATCTAATAGACCACCCATAACCGACTACATAGTGTTACAGTAAATAGTTTTTCAGCAATAATGGTTACATGTGATTAGGTGCGGACATTTGGAACAAGGTTTGCAATAATTTTCTGAAAAAGCTTGGCTTCGATCGACCAAAATAATTCAATGCACTCAGATGCCAGAACAGCAAAATGGTAGCACTAAAACAGAATTGACCTACTCAAGATAAATATTGAGCTAAGAAAATTAATACGTAGTGACAAATTCTTCGGAAGGAACATCCAAAACGTTGTATTTGGCAACGCCTCTAGTACCGGTACAAGCTACTGCGAAATATAGTCTTGATCCGCCATCGCCAATGATGTGAGTATAAATAGGCGTGAAACTATTCGAAACTGATTTACGTGCGTGTCCCGATTTCGGTAATAAGCCGTGTAATGTGTCCACGTCAACACACAGCGTTTATATTACAGTTTTATGACTCAAACATCGAAACGAACTTTGGCCAAACCGTAAGACCTGGTGGGTTTTATGATCGAAAAAATAATAAACTGTTACACAATATACCGCAAATCATATTTTTATATGTTTACACAGGTTTCCACTATCATTCAAAACTCAGAATAAGTTATTTCAAGGGCTTCATTTTTCCTGATAGCCTCTTGGACAGTTTACAATAACATATTACTGTAATATCTTTCATATTTCTGTAAAACATCAAATAATTTGTTAAATAAAAATTTATGCTTCGATAAATCACTGTAATGGTTTATTTTTTCGCGATTCAAAATAGATTTTGTACCAAACTTATGATTTCGTAACGCGCTGTTGAAGTTTCGTAGTTATAAATAATTGTATGAAAATAAACTATGTGTAAATTAGTAAATGGCTTACTTTAAGATTGCGTGGGAATATGAAAGAATTTGGAACTCGCTAACAATGTAAGAACATTGAAATTGATAGACATTCATTAGCGAAGGTCTAGACATTATAGCTTCTAAGATGTTACAAAGGATCTTCTGTTCTAAAATGGCCAAGAGACAAAACGAACAAAAGAATTTGTTCCTTAACTACTTGGTCATGTAAATAAACCATTAGGCAGCTTGTTTAACAATTTACATACTAAATATCAAAGTTTACAATGTCCTAAAATATTCAAGTTTGACAATGACTACGCGAAGACAGCTAAAAACTTGGGGGTTATAATGGACTCTTACTTGTCGTGGACTGCCCAAGTCGCTGAGGTCAGTCGCAAAGTGCACTACACGTTCCATTCGTTGAAATGCCTTCAGAGTTTCTTGCCTTTGAAAACCAAAATTTCCCTCGCCCAAACACTCATTCAGCCTATCATAGACTACGCTGACGCATGTTATTTGGATGCCACCGAGGAGCTTTTAAATAAACTTGAGCGTTTGCAAAATATCTGTATTCGTTTTATTTTTAATCTTAAAAAGTATGATCATGTCTCTGGCTTCCGCAAGGTACTCAAGTGGCTCCCTATTCGACTTCGCAGGAACTCTCGGATATTATGTTTGCTATTTAATATCCTTCACAATCCGAAAACGCCCTCCTATTTACGGGATCGATTTTCCTACTCCCGTCCTTCTGATGCACCTTGCAGGTCGCATCTGAAGAATCTCCTAAAATCCCCTCCCCACTCCACCGATTTCTACTCCTACTCCTTTACCTCGCACGCCGTACGGCTGTGGAACGCACTGCCACCTGACATAAGGGCCAGTCAAACTCTTGCTGTTTTTAAAGGAAGAGTGAAAGAGCACTATCTATCTATTTCGTCATAATTGCATATTATTATATTTATATATATTTTTCATATAGGATTATTTAGTATGTATTTTTGAGATATTATTTATATTATGTATAATGTCATAATTATGTATATAATTATTATATATAGTTACATATATATATATTTATTTTTACTTTGTCATAAATATTCTGTTTGTATTTATTTTCCTCTTACTGTTACACACTGTTGTCTACATCTCTTTTCTTCCAACTATCCTTTCGCGGTATGCTGGAAGAGATTTCTTTAGAAATAAGCATTACCTTGTACCTATTTTCTGTCTCCTCTTTATTGTCCATTTCATATGTGTGTGTACTAAATTGTTAAATAAATAAATAAAAAATAAATGTTCCTTACTTTCTTAAGGCTTTTGGGGGACAGGCAACGCTAAATATACATAGCGCTGCAATTTTGCCCAGTGTCGTGCAACTTAACCCTCAACTTTTTCCAATGTATTCTCGTGACGCGGGAAATATTGTTAGGCAATTTGACGGCGTTGCGCGCTACGTTGGGGGTAATATTGTCTCCTAGTCTATCTGAGATTTTCCGATTTTAGAGAAAAGGCTAAGAGTGTGGTATTTTTATCTCACTAAAAATTAAAAAGCATTAAACTTTTACTGCCTAAAACCCACCCGCTTTCTTTGTTTTACCCTTTGCGTTCCAGGACCACAGACTCCTTCAAATGAAATGAATGAATGAAATACAATCCTGGCAAGCAAAAGGCACATACTATTCCAATTGCCGCGTCTGCCATAGCGGATTTGACAGATGACAAATTCTTTTTTTTTCTTCCAATTTCAAACAAGTCTCATCTCGCTCTTGACTATGGTTGCCAGTGTTGCCACAATCTTCATGTTAGTAACGCATTAGAAACCCGCGTGGCCTGAGAAAGCGTGAGCTTGACACTTGAGAAAATCGCGCAGTAATGGCCCGGTCATTACACGATGCACCTAATATTTGTACGATGGAACTAATTTAATGGTATAAAGCCGGGCTTTATAATTTACTCTCAACAAATGCTTCCTTCTATAGGTTTATTTAGAGGTAACTATCATAATAGGGTCAAAAAAATGTAAATAAAGTTCAGTTGTGCTGGGTACCGATATAATAAGTAATTTAAACAAAAAGTAAGTACCTACAACAACTACGCCGCTGGTACTGTAGGTATTAATTCGGTTTAATCTGTAAAACCCCGAGCGAAAGCGTTTGCTCTCTCATTGTCTTTCTATTGTGTCTCTAAATACGGTAGGTATTCGAAAGGTTAAAATATTTTTCTTCTAAAATGCACAAAAATAGTTCATATAAAAATATGATATTATTAATAAAAACATACAGCAATACTAATACATCGTGACTCTGTGAATCGATTACTTTGTTATAGAAAAAATTTAAACTTAAAGAAAAAAAATCTACTCGTATATTCATCACATCTGCATCGTTACGCAATTTTTTTTAATTGACCCGATAATAAATGAGTGAAATACGATAACATTTAACAACTGCTCTAAATATTCCATATGTTTACTATTTTTTTATAACATACACAGCGTGAACGAGGAGCTCGTGGCTAAATAATAACAGCCGCACAGGTCGATCTTCAAGGCTAAGCATCGCTTGCCTAGGTTGGTCTGTGGATGGGTGACCATCTTAACATAACGAGTTTCCTCCGTGCCTCGGAAAGCACGTTAAGCCGTAGGTCCCGGCTGTCATTTGTAGATCTTTGGCAGTCGTTACGGATAGTCAGAAGCCAGTAAATCTGACTCCAGTCTTGCCATGAAATGCCGTGTTACCCTAGTTAATGGGTTGTGGAGGTCTGATAGGCAGCCGCTCCTCGTAAAACACTGGTATTCAGCTAAATCCAGCTTGACTGGAAGCCGACCCCAATATAGTTGGGAAAAGGCTAGGCAGATGAGATGATGACACAGCGTGAACCCAAAAACGTTGCGGTGATATATTTATAAAAATATATATAGCTATAAAAGCAACCACATCGGGTTCCCTCTAATTTCCCGCGAACTAATGGTCTCGCTGAATTATGTGGACCACGGAGTCGTAATGTGTAAACACGCGAAGAACGCTAATTAAACAGGCCTCAGATGTAGGGCTGGCGTTTTTATTGTCTTACGGTGACTTTTATGTGGCAAAGTGTTGAAGTTTCATGGGAATCAAGGTAAGCCGTTATGGTGTGTTGAAAAGTTTTAATGTTCTTGTGATTTCATTGATCCTTCTAGCAACTTTAAATTACGAAAACAGGTTTCTCTCACAATGAGACGGTAGAAAAAAAAACAAATGTAGGCCGTAACCACAGTACGAATAAGTCGATTTTTTTCCATACATAGGAATTCCATACTAAGTAAGTAAGTACCTATACTGTGCCAGAACGAAAACAAAATAAATACTTACCTTTTGCTGGTTCGCCAACCTCGTCTGTTTTGGTTTGTCATCTGGGTGCACTCAAATTCACTCTTGGATCACGCTAGTCACAATCACAAATACTCCACAACACATTTCACACAACAATTACACTTTTACCCAAACAAACTAATTACGTATTTTGCGCAGGTCAAGAACACAGTTTTATTTTTATTTTTTTTATTATGCTTAGGCTCGCGTTTGACCATTATCACCAGTTTTATTTTTCATAACTTCTTGCACTGTGATCCATCGACCCGCCATTTTTTTTGTTACCACAGATTCATAATGTCAATGTGTACCTTTGTCACTGTGCGCGCGATGACGTTTTTTTTTTGTTTTTTTATTATTCTTATACCCCTTTATGTACAATAGTTTATTGTTAATTAGTCTTTATTTATCGACGACGTTTAGCGCTTAGCACGGTGGCTCTGTTTTTTTACGCGAGCCCCAGCATTTTGCTGAACGTTGGCTTTTTTGCGCGGATGTGACGCATATCTTCGCAATTTATTCTTATTGTGTGGTGTCTGTCATTTTTGTTTTGTCGTATACACCATGTTCGGCGTAAATAAATTATTTTTCTTTTCTTTCCTGACTTTAATCAAAAAATTAAAATAAACACTGAGGGTTCTCAGGAAAATTCATACCACCAGTTGGCGTCACTTAGCTGTCATGTCTTTTCCTTTGAAACCGTATACATGAAGTTGACGTCTAACGTTTGACGTTGACGTTGATGCCTAACTAATTTCATTAACATAAGCGTTTTGACAGGTGCCTAGATTTGATGCCTAATGCTGCCAGAACTCTCTCCTCATTAGAACAATACAATAATTACGTGTAAACTACACAACATCAAAGGACTGGAACAATTCGCCTGCTGCGGTCTTCCCATCCGATTATAATTTAGATGTCTTCAAGGCTAGAGTAAATAGGCTCTTCATAAACTAGTGCACCTCACCATCAACGAATGCATAAATAACTGCTTAGTTTATACCATCGTTTACTTATACCGCGTACATCGAAGGACTGGAATAATTTGCCTGCTACGGTCTTCCCATCCACTTATAATTTAGATGTTTTCAAGGCTAGAGAGAATAGGCTCTTAATAAACTAGTGCGCCTTACCATCAATGAATGCATCACTGCTTACCATCAGGTGGGATCGCGGTCATGCACTAATTTCTACCTTTAAAAAAAATCATATTAAGTTACCTTAGCAGTTTATACGTAAATATGTTACCAGCGTTTTTAAACTAGACCCGTTAAATGGCCACCCTACCAAAAAAGGAATTCCTCGATGAGTCGTTTTCAAAGTTTTGTTCTCGAACAAAGAATATAAAATTCACAGAAGGGGGACTGTTTGAACAGTTGAACAAGGCACTAATGGTTTGTCATCACACTCGGGAAATTCATATGGAAATCCCTACACAAATATTGTGTATAATTATCTAATAGAATGAGACGTGGCTTGCTTTGAAAATGACTACTTTACACATTGGAAACATTGAAGCATGACTATAGCATAGTAATAATTAGTCACTGGTGTAATGAGTTAGGCCTGTACCTATCTAACTAAGTATATATAAAAAAGAGAAACTGACTAACATCAACAGTCATAAACTTCCCAGTCATATTCAAGAACTAAGCCTCAATAAATTTAAAACATTTGTAAAGCGTAAACTTTGCCAAAAGGCTTTTTATACTATAAAGGACTATGTTGAGGACAATAAGGCTTGGGATTGACCTGCTCCAGTACTCACTGTACTGTCGTTTACTCTTTTGGATTTTGTTTTTGATTGCATTTTTTTCCATTGTAAATATAATGGAGAAGTGCACAACTAATATTTCAATTTGACATTGATATTCTCTTTTTTTACAATCTGACATTTTTTTTATACAATTTTTTTTTTTTTGACAATATTTACTTTGTTAAGTATTACTTTTTGTAAATTTTATTTATACCTTTTTTTTTTTTGTGAATGTGAGGACTATGTGGATAGCTTGCTTTTTCCTTTCGTTTCAGTCACTTTAACTTATGTCTGGCAATTTGAGTATTTTCTGCGGCCTAACCAAATGTCCTTTCCTTTGTATTGTTCGTCAAGTCGTTGAGCTCCTTAGTAGTCTTGAGTTGAGCTTTTCGGGGAATGACAAATGCTTGCACTGACTGGACAGGTCCACTCAAATCTGCATGGTTCTTTCTTTAAAAGGCCATCTCAGACACCAATCTGCATAGTTCGCATATGATTTGACCAATACATTTTGTATGGATTTTTTTTTTTTTTTTGAAAAGAGACTGTGACCCCTGAGTTTGTTTCGGTGTTTCTTCTCAGGGTAGTCAGTTAGGAAACACCGGCCTCATCTAGATTAATAATTATGACAAAAAAAAAATTGACGTGTAAAAGTGTTTCGTGAAACCTATTTGCAAAATAAATATCATTTATCATTTATCAACGCACAGCTGAAACTAGTAGGATTAGGAGCATGAAATATAGCACAAAATTTTCCTTTAGGGTATAGGCGAGCACTAAGAGCGGAAAATCCGCCAAGGGGACAAAACGGAGGTCCAAAGTTTGTATAGAGAAACCTACTTTCACGCAGGCCAAGCCGCTGGCAGAAGCTAGTATCTCATATTTTTACAGGCAATAGGTACTATAAAGGTTGCTTGCTAAAACCTTACATAGCATAATGCAGGCTGGCAGGAAAATAGATCTGGCTGGATTAGAACACACATTCAAATTTCAAATCGGTTTGTATATTTTAGCACATTTCAATTGTTTAATGCAAAGCATGATAAATCAAAATTTTGATGAGCAAATCTAAACACGTTCTGTTTTCAAATATTTGAATTGGCAACAATGCCTTTCAGTAACGCCTGGAAATTAGTAGGCCTGGTCATGTAAGGTGCACTGACCATAAAGTTCTGAGTGGATACGGTACAAATAGTAGGTAGAGATGACCTAAGACGTAATTATTATGATGTTCCTACTATTTCCCCACCTTTTGTAGTTATTTAAAATAAAGTCTGATGTACGGAGTTAGATCTATAGGTGTTATTAAAGTTGAAGTGTTTGTTTATAATATCGAAATAACATTTTTTAACTAAATGCATATGAAAGTATATTTAATACGTATAACAAAAAGGATTTTTTTTAATTTTTGGCTTTTTCTTTGTTCCAGGTAATTACCAACGCGGCTGGAAAAAAATTGACGGGGCTTTCACTGGTAGATAGCTGATGTCAAGGAGTAATTTAACCTTTCGAATACCGTAATTAACGACACAATAGAAAGACAATGACTAATGAGAGAGCGAATACCGGCGTTCCTTCGGAGTTTAATGAATTGAGCTTTTTTTTTCTACTTATATTTTAGAAAAATAATTAGTTCTGCGCAAAAACGAAACTTTTAGATATTGTAGGTAACTACATAATAGGCTTTTTTACATAGCATGAGTTGGGTGACAGCTACATTGTATGAATCTGACAGCTGTCAGCGAAACCATCCTATAACAAAATATTGTGCTATTTTCGAATCTGACGCAAAGTCATGGGGTAAGTATCAACTAGCTAAAAAGACGACGTATTTGTCACTAGTTTAAAAACTTCACTTTTCAACAAATCTTCTGACTTAATACGTACATAATTATCTAAGTGGCATTCTCAATTGATTGGAATCACCGTGCAATGTCCGTACAAGGGAATCAAGTTAAGAAATCGTAAGTAATTACTGCAACAACACGGGATCAGGAATGCTGCTTATCTGTTCTTGTGGAGATAGTTTAGGATTTCCCCATTGGATTGGAGCTCGCTTTTATCAGAGGCTGGACTGATGCATTGGATGTGTCTTGGAGCTGGAGTATTAAGTAAAAGTTGTGTTATTAAGTTATGTCTAATTAGGTCTGATTGGTTTTCCTTTGAAGTGAAGGCACGTGAATACATTCGCAAGAAACTGTGGCTAGGTTGAACGAAAGGGAAGCTTGGAATTAAGGCAAAAAAGGAACAGGAGTGGGTTTTAGCCAGTAGAAGTCTGACCCGCTCCGCCCAGAGCGAAAGAAGTCATTTTGATGACTTCCCACCATACATATTTTTTGATATACTAAAAATAATAATAAGCCTTATAATGTTCAGGCCTCTTACCTATCTATGAGAGGGAATGGGCAATAATACTGCACGCGGACGCAATGCGGTTTTTTGGTTAGGACATGTCCGTTTCATCGCTATGTTTTCCTTCACCGTTTTGAAAGCAGTATCTTGTGATTTACACAAACTAAAACGCCAAAGGATTTGAACCTACAGCAATCAAAGATCACAAATTACTCATTATTATACACTAGCCTAACTGCAATACGCCGCCGCCGCGCCGTTTTAACTGCGTCTTTGATTACTACTCCACTCCCATGGGTCATAGCGTGATGATTTATAGCCTATAGTCATCCTCGATAAATAGATCACCTAACACAAAAATGAGATGGATACGAGACGCATAGGACCGGTCACTGTGGCGACGCTTGGGGGAGGCCTATGTCCAGCAGTCTTTCGGCTGAGATGAGGATGATTACACAAAAATAAAGAGTGTCCATTATAGTTTCAAGCACGTTCGTCTCTATACAGATCTACGCTTTGGTGCAACTTAGCTTAACTTTTTTTTGACTGACCGACATTTCGACCACTCAAAAGTGCCTGTTAATAGTCTATTCGAAATAAAGTTCCTCATTTCTTTGAAAAAAGTAACTCAAAAGATATGTTCAAATATTCAAATTGCAATTACTTGGTTTCTCGGAAGGAGTCTGGTGAATTGTTAACGACGCACGCTACGTCCTGGATCTATTTATTTTACGCCACGACACGAGAAAGTTCTGTTGCATGCAAAAGTTTCTTAATCAAATAATTTACGACGTATTTCATTTCAAAAGTTTATTGCTAAATTGACAGAAACTGTTGACGATGTGGGACGTAGTTGATGTATCAAACTTTTTACTTTTGGTTCCTGAGATTTAATTTTTTTATGGTTTAAAGGTATAATGTTGAAAATGTACATAAATGCTGGTAGAAAAGGTTAGGGAAATAGTTGAATTTAAAAACATGGATATGCTATTAAGCACTATGTCTTTGAATACAATTTCGCACATTTAAAGGTATGCGGAACAGAGTGTAAAGAAAGTCCCGCTAACCTCCGTTGAAAAGGCACCAGACCGGTAGATTTCTGGTTTGGGCAACTGCCCGAAAGATGATTTCGGGCTGTTCTAGTTAAAATGGCGCTGAAATTCTAATTGCACAATGAAGGATTTAGTGGTTTAGTTTAAATGTCGCGCCGTAAATGTCTCTACACACACTTTCATATTAAAGGTTAAAATCAAAAATAAGTATTTAGAATTGACGCTCTACATTTTTTCATTAAATTTTGACCCCTGAATCTCAATTACACTAGCTTGCTGTGGACCCGTGCTACAGCATTATGCTCAGCGTTTGGACATTTTGCGCGAATGTGACGAATATTTTCCTTATGAAACGAAATTGTAAGCTAATCTTAAAATAACATCATTTTCCGCAAATATACTCGTTGTTGTCTTTCTATCAATCAAACTTTTTTTCATTCAACACCGTTTAAGCACTTCCTACAACTTTCCGCCTTCGATTCGGGCATCCATTTGTAAATAACTCTCCTTATAAGGAGCAGTGTTGCCAACTAATCTGCGCAGGAGTGGGCGAGGAACGCCACACGAGTTCAAAGACTAGACCTTCGCAGAAGTCGTTATGGCGAATTATTTTTACGATGTCGATGGCATTCGGTGAGAAACTACTTTTTAGTAGCGTTAAATCTTCGGCTTTACATTGTAAATAGGGTATAATCTTTTTATAGTTTTATGGTCCTCGATTTGGGCATATTATAAGGCACAAAATTATTCTGCGAAAGTTAAAACCATGTGCCGAATATGAAGGTGTTGGTACACTCATATTCGATTTGTATTGGTGTTTTTACAAACGTCTTAAGAAGGGATAGGTTTCAGTTGCCCTCTGCATTCCAAGACCGCAGTAATAGCGCGCAATAGAATATACAAAACAAGATTTACTAATTATCAAAATAATGTAGAAAATAATCAGTAAAAAAGTAAACGAGATTAACAATTTCAAACAAATATAATGGTCCTACTCTCCAAAATACTACTTACTATGGCAGCCGAAATCGCGTGATATAATTTGACGTCAAATTACATACTTATCCGACTTTTCTTTATTATTAGCAGCTGTGAAGCTTTATAACTTCGTTGTCGATAAAGGTATTTATAAAAATCTTTTAATATATTATATTGTAAAAATGTATTAATTTAGAAAATAAAAAAGTATGATAGATAATAACATCAACTACTATCAAACCGATAGTTTTCACACATACCACCAAAGCCAAAACACAAGTCTATTGGCCACACGCGAATCATCATAAACAATTTCATCATCATTGATTAGCAGTCCGTTTAAGATGATAAAGACATATAGCTTAAAGCGAACACGTCGTATAAAGCAAATAAATCAAATTGACGTTATTTAAATTTTGACATTCTGAAAGGTTGCTTGATTTAAGCCAGTTAAGGAGATATGTAATAAATTCGGATATATACTAATTAGGAAGGTCGTTGGTATTTCGTTGAGTGGGCAGTGTCAATGTGGTGAATAGAATCTACAATTGCAGTAATAGTGCCTTACTCATTGGTGCCAGGGTCGTGGAAGACCGATAGATGTGGGAAGATTAGGACCATGCCCATGTTGTCGCTTAGGGGAAGCCTATGGTCATCAGTGCAAGTCTTTCGGATGAGATAGAGGTGAGGACATTTGGGAAGAGCAAAAGGTACAAGCGGATATATCTAAATTGTATTAAAAGCGTTTTAATAAGTTCTATGTGCATACTAGTTATTTATTTATTTTCTATCAATGAAAGATACACAGCATAAGTATAATCAGCCTTATAATTTAAAACCACCCAGAGCGCGAGCGGGAGAAGTCATTGGGTTATATTGCCCACTTCAAAAAAAGTTGACTCGGCAGGCGTTGTTCAGCCATACAAATTATTAAAGAAAAGACAGAGGCAGGAGACAGGGGTAGGAGAGTAAATAATAGCCTACGACCTATTCACGGACCTACCAATTTTACACTTTTTTTTTTAATGAAAATTGGTCAAGTCTTGGCGGAGAAGTTCGACAGCAAAAAAAGTGATACGGGTTATGTATTAGTTCGCTGTTGACTAAATTCCTATTTTTATTCACTCTTATAGTCGTATTCTCAAAATACACCTTCTCAGGAATCACATAAAAAAGAATCCTAAAATCCTGAAAGAGGAAAATAAAAAGTATCCCTAAAATTATGTAAATAAAAAGTTTATTATAATAAAAATGAGCTTCAAATCAAGATGTTCCCTTTGAATATGAAAATGGTTGCAAATTCTGTAAAAACTCGTGTATGAGAGGAAAAAACCTGGAGGTAAAAATATAAGAGTTTTCGCTAAAGTGAGCAAAATTAATCACTCGGAATTTTCCTGTGAGAAGAACGTGGATATTATAGGATATCAATATTAATGTTTCGGAATCCGTTTTAGGATAATTTGAAATATTAGAGTTTGAAGGGTTTTTCTTATCCGATACTTTATGTTTCAAATGGAAGCATACTTCAATGAAAATTAATGTGAATATCAATGGATTCAGCATTTAGAAGAGGTTTATGTTTTGAAGTTGAGCTTTTATGTTTTTGACGTTGCGATGGCTCAATGGTAAAGGCCTCTTATGCATTAGATTGTGGGTTCGAAACGATCAAGAGCCAATGTGAATTATTCAACTCATACGATTTTCTAGAACACGTCGTGCCTCATAAAGCACGTAAAGCTGTTAATCTCCCTTGTCATTCGTAGATATTTGCATTCTCTCAGAAAAGAAAGTAGGTACACAATCCTTTGACGATGCATAAATACAATCTATGTCATTCACCAAGTAGCTTCTAATACTCACTGCTTAGGAAAATTGACTATTTAAAATTAACCCATATTTTTTATTGTCAAGAGCTCATTGGATAAATATGAGTTCCAAGTCGATATCGCGAACTAAATTTTAGAAACGGTACCGACGGTTTCAATCAGTCTCACGCTGTTTGCAAGTTCAAGAAGGCTTCGAAGGACATACTTAACAAAACACCGTGTTCTAAGAACTGAACCCAAAAAAAATTACAAACACAACGTACGGTAAAGTCACAACACATAACCAACATACCGCTAATGTGTAAGTAAATTGACACCACATACCAACACGTTGACGCCAGTGACGTCATCAACAGTTTATGACGGACCCTAAAATAAAAGTCGTGTCATACCCTTGAAGGTTGGGTCGTGTCGTGTGTAATGTCGGATGTACTGGTAAACTGGTAATGTTCACAAATACATCATGTATGTATTTTATTCTGGGCAGTTGTGTAATAGCGATGCGGTACACAGTAAATAAATATTGCTAAAGGAAACTATATCGATAAAACTTTAAAACAGCTATTCCTGTTTGAAAAGGGAAATGGGAAAGGGCCCCACGCGTTTGCCTCACTACTCTTCCAACCATGTAGGTTGTTAGGTTGTTACCTTTAAGTGGTGGGAGGTTGGTATCTTTACGTATAGTAGAATTCGGTCTACCAAACTTTAAAAGTTTCTAGGAAAACGAAAAATTAATCTAAAAAAAGATAACAGGTAGTGCCCGTTTGGCGTCTAAGGACCAGAAAGAGAAATGATGATCGGCCAGCGGCTAGATATGCAGATGACATTGTTGTCCTTATGGGCAGAACCTGTAAGAGACTGGCAAAGAAACGTGGAGATTGGCACACGAAAAGAGAGAATGCCCAGCAGTAGGTGAAGTCGGGCTGCGGATGTCCATTGTCTCATTGGCTGAAAGAAAAAGGGTCACGCGCAACATTGTCATTTTTTTAAGTTCCTTGAATTTTGGGAAAAGTCATTCATTGCGGAAATACGTGTTACGGCCGCCAATCATGTTTTAATCTGACGTACAAAATGCAAAAATTTTATTGTGAATTGCGCGAGCTACGTTTGCACATTCACCCTAAAGACCCCAAAACTTACTTCGAACTATCAAGAAACACTGAGTGCATCAGGAGTTTTCCATCCTTTAGGTTAAATATAATGGTGAAATATTGCACAATAGAAATGTAATTTGCTCTCTTTATGAAAATGCGAAGCTGATGCATGCGTAAATGAATCACAAGTCAAGTTTTCGTAACATGAAACATTACACATTTTGTAATTGATAACACACGCAGATAATTTTATAACGTAATCAGTGCCACAATAACGGCACTTTCTTCAGATAACAGGAGTGCTCTCATCGGCAGATTTACGCGTACCTACCCTTGAGAACTGGGTCAAGTATCACTGGCGATACTTAGGTATCAAAGTCATGAAAGATTATTCTGTTCCTTACGTTTTTAAAGAAGGTAATTATCGAATTACTCCTCTCGCTCTGAGGGGTTACGGTAACTATCGAATGACTCTTCTCGATATGAGGAGTTACAAGCTAGAGCTACGAATTTTTCTTAAGAGTTACCACGGACGGCCCTGGAACACAAAGGGCAGCTCAAAGAGCCTGGGATGGGTTTTAGTCTCTAAAAGTCTGATACGCCTTTTCTTTTCTTTTTCTGAACTGGAGAAGTCATTAAATGATTTTCCATAAAATTGCATAAATATTAATTTAATATTTTCTATCATTTTAAGGGAGAAGGGAAAATATAGAATATGTAAGTGGCTGGAGCTGGAAACCTCAACATCTATCCTTTAATAATAAAATTAATACATTTACAGGAAAATACATTTTTATAATAAAAATCTTAACTGGTCTCCACACTAGGATTCCCGTGTCATGCAGGTCTCCACAGAGTCACACAGTAAACAAAATTATCTTTGTCCTTCAACTTTCTTCAACCACAGTTTGCCCAAAAAAAATGCTCAGGTGGAACAGAAATGGCTACCGTATGTCACAGCTTTATCTTTTCATACACAACAAAGATGCTGATGCACAGGCCATACTGGAAGCGTCAGTAGTCGTTACAAGTGCGGCCCGAGCGCACCTCTCCAATACGAGTGAGTCAAGTGATCTTCTAATCTCAAGTGATCTGTGGTACAGATAGGCTTCTGAAGTGGCGCCTATGGAGAATATTTTCAGATAAATATTTTGTGCCAAAAAATATTTTTTTTATTTAATTTTACGGTAAGTATTTCTTTTATGCTATTTATATATTTTATCTAAACGCTGAAATATTGTTTTGGGTTGCAATTTTTTGTTTATGGGAGGTCTATGTCCAGCAGTGGACGTCTTTCGGCTGAAATGATGATGATGAAAAAATGCTGTTATTAATTTCGCTTAGCAATAAAACTTGGTAACTATGTTCTAATCAATGACCCCAAATGATCAACTTTGATGTAAGGTTATCTTAGGTCTAACAAAACAGACTAAGTATCTCTTTAATTTTTTTTATTTGAAATAATAATAGAAATATGTAGAGAAGACCAATTATACGAGTATGGACAAGAAATGATTAGCAGCAAAAATATCCCTTATTTATTAACCAAAAATATTTCTCAAATTGCATTGAAAAATATATTCGTTCAATTATGTTTAAAAAAATATTAATTTTCTATACTTTTCTGGGTATACTCGTATTTATATACTGGGTGTAAGGAACAGCCCTCCACTAACTTTAAGGGCTTGCTCAGTAGACAAATCTGAACATCTTCCCACAATTTTTTTTTTTCAGGAATCGTTTCCTGAGAAAAAAAATCGACCTCTCCATACAAACTGTCCGATAAAATTTATAATTTTGTATGGTGAGGCTGAAATTTTTTTTCGTTTCCTGAAAATAAAAATTGTGGCGGGATGTGCAGACTCGTCTACTGAGCAAGCTCTTAAAGTTAGTGGAGGGCTGTCCCTTACACCCAGTAGTTATATTTAATTAATTTCAAATGAAAAATATGTAATCACAAATCGCGTTCACAAATATAGCTCGTGATATAGGTCGGTCATTGCCACAGACTAAAAAAAGTTTGCAATCATTTTTTGCCAGAACTTTTTGGTATGTGTTACGCCTCTTAGTAATTGTAGGCATTTAACTGACATGACAGGCGCTCATCTGTCAGCGTGGGCGTCTTCTCGTCATTGATATTGGCTTCATAGACTAAATAAATGCAGAGGAGCCAATTGATAAAGTGAATGGAGTTTAAAAAGTATGAAATTGGGAGAATTAACTAATGAAGACAGTAATTTGACACTAAATCTGCACCTAACCTAACCTATGGTACACATTTTTATTTTCTTCTAGTTACCTTTAATGAGTCTTTTTATAAATAGTGTATTTTTTTTAGTCTTATCTATCTTAGATATCTTCCTTGACAATTTAAAATAGGAAGCGAGAAAATATGATCATTGGAAAGGAAGGAAGGAAGGAGGCCTTTGCCCAGCAGCGGTAATACAGACTAGTAATAATAAACAAGAATAGAAACCGAATAATGACACTTTAATAACAGTGGTGACCCTTACTACAGCGCCGCCACAGAATGAACTAGCTTTCAATTTTAAACACCATCCACACATACATTTACTCGACTTTTTTTTTAAACAATAACATTTTTTAAAGAAACTATCCATTGGACTACTGATCTTTTCTACTCTGTATCTTGGAGTAGTTTGTCTATAATTAAGTACTGTTTTGCACCGACTATAAACAACACTTTTAGCTTATGTCATACCTACAATGCGATTTAAGCATGTCCAATGCCATACCATAAACTATAACGACCACTCCCATACATTCTTATGGTCAATGCTATATTCATCATAATCAAACACATTCTAAATTCAAACGAAACGTCAATAAAAAACAATCATGTCCAAAAAGTTTTTAATTAAACAATCAATTTGTTTAAAAAATAATTAATTGCGTACGGATGTGCCGAACCCACATATTTTTACTGACCCACAAAGCCTACTATTACAGTTAAAGGTTGAACTAATTGGCAAAAATAAATTATTATAGGATCTAACTAAATTTTTACGGTGCCTATCTGTGTGTGTAGGCTGTCAGTTTCCTAATATTAAAACGAGAAAGAAAAAGAAAGAAAGAAAACATGTTTATTTTGCCCAAATGGACGCACAGCACATTTTTGTGGAGGAAAATCGTGAATTACTTTTTCAATATGCTTGCTAAAGTACCCGTCACGAGAAGCTATAAATTATGTAAACAAACATCTTTTACTAAGTAAATATTTTCAATCGACATGAAATAGAGACGGGTTATATGAAAGTAACAACCTATTTAATTTAGTCGAATCATATTTTAACGACGCAAAGTGCTATCGTTTTTGTCGCAGGCAAGGGATTGTAAACTATCGGGACACCATTTTGAAATAAACGCGTCATTCGAGTTTCGAATGCGTACGAGTTTGTTTCATTGCTTTGCATATATCGCGGATCTGATTGTTATTGTTATAAGTCGATGAGATGATTGATAAAACTGTAGACAGCTTCGTGATACATATCACTGATTCTGACACAGAAATGGAAACAACTGAATCTGACGAATAATTATTCTTAAATAATATACATATGTTAATTAATATTGTTACTTAATAATTTATTAAATCTTAAAAAAAATCATTTTTTTTGTTGGTCCAAATGTTGTGAACTCCTGAACACTTGTTTACAAAATTTATAGCTTCTCGTGACGGGTACTTTAGAAATCTCGCTCCTATCCCTAACGCTTTTTGGCACGCAATTTCTTTCTTCTGCACTAGTGCGGAAAAGTGCTCAAGCTCGCCCCGTCACAATTAATTGTATCACCTCTAGATCCACCCAAAGCGGGAGGAGGAATAGGGCGACAGCCCTACTGGATCTCTTTAGTTTTCAGTACGTCTCTTTTTACATAAAGTGTTTATTGGACTGCTTGAAGGACTGACTACTTCATCATCATCATCATGATCTCAGCCGAAAGACATCCACAGCTGAACATAGGCCTCCCAAAGCGTCACCACAACGACCGGTCCTGTACCCCTCGCATCTATCAGATTACTGCCTACTTACTTATATTATATCGACGAACACTTGCGTTCCTCACTCAACTTGAACTAAATGCAAGAAGTTCAATAACAATTGCAGAGCAAATTTCAACATCACACGGTTCCAAGTAAAACGTTACATATTATTATTTAGAACATTCCCAGATTACAAAATTTAAACAAGTATCGTGCGTGCTACAACATAACTAAAGTGTATCTAATATTAATATTATGCGTTAATAGAAATTGCGAAAACTTGAAAGTTGTATAGTACGCGTATCCTTTGGAGTAAATTACTTGGCTTACATAACCGGATTACAGGCGTGACGCTAATGACAGCCAAAGGGCTAGGCATCTATCATTTCTGAACGTAATAAATTGTGATATAAAGGTGGTTTTTGAACTGAAGAGAGGTATGCGGCAAGTACTGGCATTTGATAAACTTAATAAAGGACATTTTTGCAACTGCTTGTGCGTAAGGTGAAGTATTTTCGGTACCAAAATTTTCGGCACCCAAGCTATTCTCGATTCGGCACCAATAGGTATTTTAGATTGGGATTTCGTACTTATTGGTTTTGTATTCGCTTTAAAAAGCGAATTCAAAATTTCGAAATACGACATAAAAGGGTTCCCCGCGTAAGTATTTATAAACTTGTTTGTACGACCGATATAAATTCCGATTAAAATTTATCGGAATCGAAGGTGCAAAAAAAATCGGAAGTGCTGAACTTTCAGAATAGGATGTATTCTACAGAACCATGAATTTTGCCTAGGCTTCGTATTTTTTATTACATCGGTGAAACAAAATCTAATTCGGAACAAGTATTTCTAGATATTTTAATACAAAATAAATAACATTCTCATTGAATGCATAAACAACGAATACATTTCATATCGAAAAAGAAATGACGCTAAAATTAACACTTGTCACCAAGACTGCCCATAGCGTTACCTACACAAATAAGGCAATGAAACTCGCACACTTCTCCGCCTCTAACTTAAATCCTTGCACAATGTCAGTGAGGATTACAGCTCAGATTCTAAGTTAGCCCATTCATATGCTTAAGTCCTGGCTTACTTGAAATGAATTGCTATCAAATGCTACATTTGAAAACATGTGGTGGAACAACTGTGTGCAATAAGTTGGATTGTTAATTGGAGTTGGACTTTCCCTTTTTTTATTAAGAGTGGTTATGTTCATTGGAGTTGTAATATAGGGACTAATTTTGGAACAAACTGCATCATTGTTACTTGTTGTATTTATAAGTTTGCTATGTTATTACGCCTCAACCCTAAACGTCCCTTCGACTTCAGACCCAATCAAACAATTTATTCCCTAGCCTAATTTTGGAATATAACATTATCAAAACAATTTTTTTCTGTAACTGGCTGTCTTCCTGTTTCACCCGAGTCTTAAGTTACTGCTCCGCTTCCGTGAGTCATAGCGTAATGTTATACATATAGGTAGGTACTATTCGTCATAAATCTGGCTATCTCACACAGATTATTTCAATCCGATTGTTAATTCCAGAGAGAGAGTAGGTCCTCTCGATCCCTAAGCAGAATTAGGCTTTCATGCGAAAAAAGATTAGGTACGCAGTAAATGTGAAACCGAAAAACAAAATGGTAGAGCATAGATTATAAAATATTAAGCGTTCAAGTTGTAGGAAATTTATCCAAAAACGTAAATTATCAAACTTCTTTGTACTAAAAGTAGTCTGTAAATGTTGAAAATAAGGTTTACCACGAAGTGGTAGAGAGTGAAAGTCAGCTTCCAAAAAAAAATGCATTAACATATATACATTTTGTGTATCTATATTGTGTGTGGATGTGGATAAAATGAAAGCTTATCCCATTGTAGTCTCACAAAAGTAAAAATGTGTTCACAATCCACAAACAACAAAGTGACAGCAAAAAATAATATTCCTGCAACGAGTTACCATATTTCTGTCTGAAGATTACCACCACATTGCGGTTGACAGTACTACTGGATAGTTTAATGCAAGAATGTGATATTAAAAATATAAATCTCGCCTTTTATACAGCAATCTGAGTGTAAGAAATGTATTTGTGAATAAATAAATGCGAATAGCGTGATTATCCTTACGCCATGACAAGCTCGCCGCACCTGCGGTTGTCTGTCCGTATAATGTTACATGCAGGACTCGAATCACTACGTCAGCTAGTCAGCCACCTGTGAAATGCTGTCATGGATAACTTAGATATAATTTTTTTATCCTTTTTTGTTTATTTTTAATCTAATAATGTTTAGATATAATAATTAATTTAATTTTTTTGCACTTTTTTAATATGACTAAGTAATGTTATAATTATAATCTACTGAAACTGAAATGAACTCACTGTATCTCACAATTTTGATGGTTATCATCATATTATAGGAGCTCGTGGCTAGAATAGGAGCTCGTGGCTAGATAATAAAAGCCGCACAGGTCGATCTTTAAGGTTAAGCAACGCTTGCCTAGGTTGGTCTGTGGATGGGTGACCATCTTAACATAACGAGTTTCTTCCGTGCCTCGGAAAGCACGTTAAGCCGTTGGTCCCGGCTGTCATTTGGAGATCGTTGGCAGTCGTTACGGATAGTCAGAAGCCAGTAAATCTGACTCCAGTCTTGCCATGAAGTACCGTGTTTCCCCAGATAATGGGTTGTGGAGGTCTGGTAGGCAGCCGCTCCTCGTAAAATACTGGTATTCAGCTGAATCCGGCTTGACTGGAAGCCGACCCCGATATAGTTGGGAAAAAGGCTAGGCAGATGATGATCAAAAAAAAGTTTTGTGAAAACAATTTGTATGTAATTTATATAGAAAAGGTGCTTCTCGCTTTCGACGGGATAACAAAACCATCTATGAGTATACGCAACGGAAAATATCATCATAATTTTTGCTGTAAGACGTACATTCCGTCATGTGCGTGTCGCATCCATGGGATTTGCGACTCTTACCGCAGGTGTCATCGGTTCATCTTGTGGAGAGCATTCCAACGCTGCGTCTTGCGGTACATAATCCATACTACGAAAAATACGACCACATTTAATCCACTTGCCTATTTATGTTAGTACCTACCAATAAGATTATATTATTGAACTTGTACACCAGTCCCACCAGTTTCCCCAATTAATCCCAAGTTCTAAACAAATGATAACCTAGATTCTCCCCGGCCTAGCCTATAATGTAGACTAGCATGCAAGATATTCGCGCTTTCACACAACGCACTCCACGTTCGGTGGTCACGAACTGTCTAGCGGAATACTACATGGCTAAGGGTTGCCTTCTTTACAAAACCATGTGATAAAGTTTTATTTATTATTATCACTTTATTTCTTTAATTACACTTATAAATTACATTTTTTTTATTTAACAGAACATTTAAAAATATAAAAAAAGCTATTACTATTATTCACGCTATAGCTTGCTATTGACTCGCGCTTGACCACAGTTACACTTGATGGTAATTGATAATGTGGTCGATGATGGAGCACCCTTGCCTAGAAGTAACCTATTCACTCTTGCCTTAAAGAGCCCCTAAGTTGTACCATCATAAAAAAAGGAAAGTATCATAAATTTTTGTCATCTTTTTGACGGTACGGTTATCTCAGTGGTTGAACAAGAGGCTGCAACGTTGCATGTCACGAGTCCGATTGTCACACGAAAAAAATATTTGTATAACATACAGATGGGTGCGGTTCTGGGTATATTGTATATTGGAGTTTACATGACTGTGAACTAACTCACACAACAGAAATTATTCCTACGAGTAGCTTGACACAATGTATTTTAAACAAAAAAAAAAACACCTATTGGGGTTAAACAATGAGTTTCTTAAGAGAAAAAAGTTTTGATGCAAAAAAGTATATTTTATCTCATATGCACTGCTAGATGTATCTTTATCTCCTCAAGTGGAGCTCCAGAAACTGCACTTGAGACAGACTACTTCGTGGGAACTTCAAAGACAAACAACGAAAATCTTGGCATTTCAAACTTGTATCTATTTTTGTAAAAGATCCATGCAATTTTTTTTTTGGTTTTTAAATAATCCAATGACATCTCCCGCTCTTAGGTGGAGCGGGAGGGTGTGTCAGACTTTTACTGACTACATCCCACTCCTTTGTTTCTTCTTTCCTGGGTTTGCCTTTCGAAAGCGAACCAATGGCCCCAATAGGGCTTTGCTGACACCTCCTTGAGGCGCGCGTGGAACATTACGTGCCATCAACGACTTGCGCTCGGTCCGGACGGTAACCGGACGGCAAACAAGCCATTACTCGCCGTCCATATCCCTTTGGAATTTAAATCTGCCGTTTCTAGAAAACTTTAATCTGCAAAAAAATAATCTGTTATCTCTTTTTGATAACGCGAACCCTGCAGCCCTATACCAATGATTTATAGTGTACTTTGACAGTAAAATGAGCCTATACATTACCCGATGCAAGGCTGCACAAACCTATAGGGACTGTAATAGAGCATTTCTCTTAGAAAGTCTGACTACATTATATTCAATATAGAGACGAACAAAGGGCTTCAGTTGTTAGGAGTAGTGGAGCTAAGTTGATTTATGGAGTTTATGTGATAATTTCGTTAAGGGCAGCTATTGTGGTTTGTAGACAGTGTGACTGTGATCAGCTTTCGTTTAAAAATCAAGCTGTTTCAGCTGTTTAAGTAATTTCTGTATTATGGTCTTCTCTAGATTTTGGAAGTCATAGGATGACTTCTTCTGCGGTAGAGCATGTCATATTTGTTCTGACGTGTGTCCTTTAATTCACATTAGCGTTCGAGGACCATAGGTTTTCTTTTTAGAAAATCCCCGCGGTTCTATTGGGCATCGGCCCTTCTGGGCTCCTGGGGTTTGCCAACATATCTCTGAGGAACGTGTGTCCGACGACTTGGGCTCGATCTGGACTGCTAAGGTCGACAAGCAACCCATTGCTCGTCATCAGCAAGCCCACGACAATCATGGCTAGAAATCTGAATTGCAGCGGCTGGGGCGGGTCTTGAGAGTCGCAGGACTATTCCCGAGCCATGTAAACGAGAGCTTGTGGATGGCGAGCAATCGCGTGCAGAAGGCGGCACCAGAGTATTGAAAACCATTTATAACGATTTCCCACGACAAAAATGCTAATGAAAAATAGTAATACAGCCCAGCGGTCATTCATTTTTTCCAATCTTGCATTTAAATATGAACCTATCCAAAACCTACCTCAATCACTGACCTATCTTACACCATGATAAATAATTTAATCTTAAATAGGCGTTAACTATTAAACGATAACATCATAGTCAGTTTGACACTGACATTAATGAATCATATAAAAACATATAATGACGAATACTGTCGGCTACATGTCAACAAATATTTGTCTAATACAAGTATTACAAGTTATATTAACAACATGTTATTATTTAATTTGCTTGTCATTAATCTATGACATGCAAATTAAATTGTAACATTTAAGTAGTTATACGAAGGTCTAAACACATTAACATATAAAAAGTGATAGATTACTATTATGAGTTACAGACAGACGCGAAGCAACGATGCAACAACAGGGAGACAGTATTTTTTTTACGGAAACTATCACAATTATCGCCCAGTGATTAATAAAAGAATAATTACTATACTCCATCGGTTTAAGTAGTTAACTAAAGGTAAACAATCTTGGTATGTCTTTTTATATTAAAGAGGTCGTATATAATATACACAAAGATTATTTAAATTTAGTTTATTAGCTAACATCGACTTAGGTAAATACCTATGTGCAAAGATTTTTACATACAATTTTTAGACAACTTTTAGATAAAAAGACATGCCAAGATTGTTTACCTTTAGTTAACTACCTAAACCGACGGAGTATAGTGCTCTTCTTCTTCCATAATCATTAACTTTATGTCAAATATTATATGACATAAAACTTATTCGCGGGTTTGTAGACTACGATAAATGGGTAGCTCGTTGTCTGACCTGAATTCAAGTCGTTGATAGTGCATAGTGATCCACGCCCATACAGATGTTAGCAAACCGTAGGATCCCAGCAGAGCCGATGCCCGCTAGCTATGACCGCGGGGAATTACTGAAAAAAAGAAACCCGTAGTCCTAGAATGCCAAGGACAACTCAAAGACACAGGTGTAGCTTTATTCAGAAAAAGTCTGACAGGACCAGAACGAGAGTAGACATTAGACAATTTCCACCATTAAAAAAAATCACACGAGCAAGGCCGTTGACAGACGCTAGTTATTGCATACAGAAGATAACTATTCCTAGCTCAGCGATATTGAACTCAGACTAAACTAAATCATAAGATTATGGCGCCGGTGACTTCAAAGCCAAGGCATTGCAATTTCATGCTAAACATTATGATAATTTAGCCCCCGGGCTAAACGCGGCTAATCTAAATACTAACTTGTGTGTACGCGAATGGTGATTAAATTTAATGTTATAATTTCAGATATGATACCGCTATTAATTGGTAGTGGATATGTGTGTGATATTTATTTAATTTTATAAATAAAATGTTGGCCATAAACTATATATAATGTTTATAATATAATGATTCTTGTTTAGTGGGTACGGTCACAAACTTGTAAATTAACATACACAAGTCACCCAAACCCGCAGATTCTTTTTATTATTCTTCTTATCCAGTATTTTTAAGAAATATCCACATCTCAATCACAGTCTGGGGCCCAACAGGGTCGAATCCTACTGGACGCCTGGGGGAAAGAGAATGTGATTGAGAAGAAATGCGAAAGAGAACCCCGAGGTTCTGGAACGTAGGCAACGAAGATAAGTAGGAGTTGGTTTTAGTCAATAAAAGCCTGATACGCGTTTCCGTTCCACCCTAGAGCCAGAGAACTCATTGGATAATTTCCCTCCTAAAACAAAGTCATAGGGCCTGTTTCACAATGTCCAAGTAGGCACTACTCACTGAATAAATTCAAAAATGGAACAGAATTTGTATGAAATTATCTGCCAAATAAGATACTCGAAACTTAATCATAGGTGGTGAAATAGGCCCATAGCCTGTCAAAGTCACCTCTAATTCTTCTACACTTCTACACGATTTTTCTCTACTATAACTCTAATTACTTGGAATCGGCACAATACTTTAATAAAATAAATCATCCTTTAACGTGTTGCGCCGACCCCAAATAAAACGGGACAAGGCCTAGAAGATGATGATGAACCACGAATAAAACAATATTGTCTACGATCTGTCTTCAACACTATTACGCGAACGATGAATGCATTTAAGATGTCTATAATTATCTAGTTCTAGCCATTAAACGTGTAACAGTTATGAAATTAGCACACTGGGTCAGTTAGCTTCATAAACAAATACTAAACATAAGACAAAACCGTGTGGGTAGGTGTAATGTCTGTTCTTCTAAAATACTATGTGAAACTTCCTACATTTTTTCTAAGTTTTTCTAGGATTTATTACAGCCAGTATTTTGTTGTAAAAGCAAAAAGTCTTCACATAGTTTCACATGAAACAATAGCGGTGGTTTAATGGCTATTTCAGCCAGACAATATTTAGACGGAAAAGATTTATACATAGACAATAGCAAAACCTAACGTCTGGTATGAAATAACTACTCGCTATGTTGTCCAGATTTTAGTTTCTTAAACAGTTAAAACTATTCCGGCCAACAAATGAAAGTCGTTAAGTGTTTGAATCCCCAACCGGTCCTATGAGACCGCGCTGTTATTGTTTTACTATTGTGTATCGTTTCGCGGGTATGTGATAGATTAAAAGCCCACACAGAAGTCTGTACCGCTGTCTGTACATCTCTGTGTAACTCCTGTATCTTGGGCACTTCCCTGAGGAAGTCATAAAGGGGTTTTAACCTAACTGCCCTATGCACGCCAGCACACTGTACCATCGCCTTCCCCAGTGTCACTCGGTTTCTTCATCTAAAACGTTTATATATAAAAATTCACAGTCACATGTGTCTGTATTTTATTTTTGGACCCTCCTTTTAAGCATAATGTTAGGATACTCTGCTCTTCCATAGATTTGGCAGTTTACACAACTTAAAACTATATATATTTAACATTTATAAGTTTCTCGAGTTACCTTTTCTCCTAAATATAGTCATCAAAATTAAGACATCTCCTAGCTCTTACTCGTAATAAAACAGATTAGATATCTACTCTTAATTGGACTCTCAGCAATACAATTGTTGATTAACTCAGTGTTGGTAATTAGGTTAGGCTAGGTTAGCAGCTAGCGCTCTCTAGTCGTGAAATGAAACCTAGATCCGAGTCGTAAAAGTCTGAAATACGTGCGTTAACTGAATTATTTCCTCGAACAAAAGAGGTCAACTTGCAGACTAGAAGGTCTATGCTTGAAAGCGGCTTAACCCACGTGAAAATAGGTTTCTCTATACAAACTTTGGACCCCCGTTTTATTCCTTTTAGGGGGGAGGTTTCCTGTCTTATTAAATGTATGTTATATGAGAAACCACTGTGTAAAATTTGAGCGTTCTATGCCCCAAGGATTTGATCTAATAAGTCAGAACTTTGGCTTTTATACGCCAATATACTTACAGATTTTTACGTTGTCAAAAACTGACTGGTTTTGACAATGCTACATAACCACCTAAACCACACCACCACATACCTACCAATAATAATTAAATAATATATTCACTTAAACCACACGTCACTAATTAAAACCTAAATAAAAATCTAAAACATGGGCGTCGAAAAACTCATCCGCATCGCTGTCTACTCGCATTTGTTCTAACTCATATATCCTTTCTCCAAGGTAAAATTTTCATTTTCATAAAAAAACTTATTTTAATCAGCCGTTTTTTTCTTATCTAGACGAGTTTCAATTACATTCTCGTTTTCTCTGGAGGGTTAAAATAAAGCTAGAATTTTTCCACAGAACTTTTCTGAGTTCTAGAGTTTTTTTTCCACAAATAGTAGTCTAGAGCTTTAGTTAGATATTCGCATTGTCTTATTTAACAATGATAAATGAGCTGTTTACAGCTCACGATTTTTATTTTATTATTATTTTTGTGAGACCGTTTTATGTTGGTAAAAGTGTTCACTGTTTTATATTTTCTTTTTATAGTAAAAGTTTATATAGTACCTAAATGAAATGAGCATAAAATGTATATGTAATACAGTGTGTAGTATTTGTATGTAATACTCATATCTTGCACTTTATAGTATTTACATAGTGAGAGGTTCCACGTTAATGTCGAATCCTGTGTGAATATTTTGTCATTCCATCTCAATGTTTAAAACATATTATAAAGAGGGAGGTATATTCATTAGAGATATAATATTGTAACAATATAACAACAACAGAGAACTAGCCAAATTATCGACGCGGGTATTGATAACAAAGATACTGACCATACCTGACACTTGCCAGGTGAGCTATGGGAGTGCGATGTGAAGCAGAAGGATTCTCGCAATTCAGAGAAGCGTCAAGTTAATGTGACCGGATTGTACTTGTTTTATGTCTGTTTAACGTTTGAATCCCCGACCGGTCCTATGAGACCGCGTTGTTATTGTTTTACTATTGTGTCTCGTTTCGCGGGTATCTGAGTAATTAAATGAATCTCATGCATATAAAACTGTTACACTAGTGAAACATTTTTGACACAAGTTTCCCTAGTGATACATTTGTTTTTGCTGAGTGCCATAAATTACGTACTATTCAAATGGGAATATAGCTACATAGTTTTCTGTGCAATAAAAATGAGAGCGCAGCCACATAAAAAAACTAGCTTTCGATAAACTTTTTTTAGGTAGTAAATCATCAAATAACTGCCCTCTAGTTCCAACTTAGAGCAAGAAAAAACTAACTGTCACATTTTTACTAAATAAAACCCACCTATGTTAATTAATTTTTCCTTTTCGTGATAGAGTCACGTTAATTCTTTCAAACATTCTCACAGAGAGTTTCATACGAGAATTGATCTACAATCATCTGACGTGTAAGTCTAGAAAAGGAACCACGGTCTTCGCATTAACAGAATTATTATTGGACTTGTAACGTTCCCAGTATTGGGACTCAGGCCTCCTCTCTAGAGAGGGAGTGGGCAGTAATCCACCGCGCGGGCCCAGTGCGGATTGGCAGATGTCACATGTCTTTGCATTTTTAGTTCTAGGACATGCCGGTTTCCTCACGATGTTTTTCCTTCACTGTTTTACCATGGCCTTCGCCTTTTCGATAAACTTTAATATGAGCAATCAATGAGTAATAGTATAAAGAGCAATCCACAGAAGGAATCTCACCTTTCCAATTGACACCGGATACCAACTCATTGTTTTGCAACCATACACAATAATAAACGCTCTATTTCAAGGGTCATTGCTCGTAACACAAGCATACCTAACATTTGTGTTAACAATAAGCACATTTTGCTTATTAAGCACATTATTTAGTGAATCAGGTGCTCATAACGTGGTCGTATTACCACAGGGAGTTTTCAGACTGTGATTCAGAAGTGTAACTTGAAACAGTGTTGACACGTCTTGATCCTGTCAAGTGTACTAAGAGATTTTTAATGTGAATACTTATTAATTATCTGATCAGATTCTGTAACATTAGTGATACATATTATATTACAATTTCTACCACTTATAATGAAGGTGTTCTAGGCAAGGTAACATTGTATCAGTGAGAACAAATTGTCAAGAAGTTAAAAATGCATTATTAGCATTTACTTGCGCGTTCAAACTTCACGGGCTTGCGGACGACGAGTAATAGGTAGCTCGCAGTGCGGACCGAGCCCGTCGACGGAACGTAATGTTCCAGGCGCGCTTCAGAGATTTCAGTTAGTCCCAATATCGGGAGAAATCATTAAGGATGATATCACACCCCAAAAAAAGAAGATGATACACTTATCTCATTTTATCTGTGAATGTTGGAATATAATCAACGTAAGTCTTTGCTAAAGTCTGTATCGTGTGAACGCACCACAATTGTCACATAATCAATCCCTTGCACTTTAACCCTTCGACAAATTACTCTCACTGAAAAGATGCCACTTTATCTAACATGATCTCATATTACATGGTAGCACGAGGTATTGAGGTAGTAGAATCAGCTGAAGAGGGGATAATAAATACTCCGATAGTAGGGAAGCCCAAGCTACTTAGGTTTATTGAACTAATATTACCCGATAAAAGTATATGACTCGATACCTACGATTAATGATGACGTAGTAGGAGGTTAATCGCATTAGTCTATAAAATTTAAGATATGAAAAAAAGTCAAATCACACACGTGGAACGATATCAAAGAATTTAAGATATGCCTCAATCCAGCATTCCTGATATCTGTATCATGTCTGAACATATGTTTTTATCTCTGGATAAAAAGATTACATGACATACTTTATAATATTCAAATCAATAAATAATTTGCATACAGCAACACAATAATATTGCTCAAATAATAACGACATTTTTCTTTTGTTTCAGGTGACAGTTCTAAATTCAAATCGAAGCCCAATCTCGAGTGTTTAATTCCGAAATGTCATAAGTCATAACTGTCAAATATAGTTTTTTTTTTGTAATTTGAATATGGATTCGTGCAGAACTTACCAGTGAAAAGTGTTGGTTGTGAGTGTTTGTGTGGAACTAGTAAGTTAAACAAAATGGAAGCCATGGAACGGAGAGGAAAGTTAACGGCGGTCGGGACCATCGTCTTCATCTGCTTATGGTTGCAATGTGAGTATTAACCTTAATTCACTTATTTAACTTAATGTTTAGAAAATTCCGTTTGACCCTTTTTTTATGGAACCGACTCAAGTCACGTAGATTCAAACTGAGACCTCATAAAAAATTCAGCCCCTTTAAGACTACCTTAGACATACCGCTGGTCTAATCTGTAAAAACCTCAACGTTAAGACCTGTGTGAAGTTAGTATGAAGTAAGCTGCTATTTCCCTTAAGACTGCCCAAACAACCGCTCTTACGTCTATATGAAGATATTCACATCGTTCTGTAGAAGAAATATTTGAAACACAATATAGTTACGAGTATAACCCAGGCTTTTTATTTCTTTGTCAAAGATTGCGTTAAATAAAACTACAAGCTTTTTGATCATACCCACGTTGACAATAAACGGACAGTTAAAGGCCCTATTAAACCTAGGCATGACAACTCACTTTTAGTTCACATAACATAGCATACTAGGTGGTAGAATCTCCAATTAGTATAAGCAAAGTTGCTGTCTGCCTCTAATTTTAGCTTTTAAACCAACCAAAGGATTTGTAACGGTTTTTACTAATAGAAAGAACAATAAACGGTAAACGTTAGTGTTTTATTAATCTGAACCCGTGCGAAGCCGGATCAGTCTCAAAAAAATACAGTGCAACAAACTAATAAAACATAATCAAGTAACCGGGCCATGCACCCACGTTTCGCATATAAAATAAAAAATTAAGAATAACTCTAATCTAATCTAGATAATAGTAGGAGCAACGCTAGGTCGCATGCTTCCGCCATAACTCCGCGCTTCCGCGCTAACCGCCGGTTAGCCAGTTTTACGACGGTTAAGCTTAACGAGAGATCTATTTTAGCAAAGCGTTAGAGTTTTAGCTCCGTTCTAGTTTTGGACGAGGTTAAAACTTGTGACCTGTTTGTGTCGCACGGTTTTAGGTGTTATCATTTTTGGATCGCTTTTGTAGGTTGGTCTGCTGTTATATTTGTCGGCTGGACCTAGTTACAAAATTATGGCTTAATGAAATACAATGTTAGTTTTCATTCATTGGTGAGCTTTCAGGAAGTAAACTAGATATTCATGAATTAAATTAAACCATGAAGGGACTGTGGACTTTGGTGGGCTGATAAAAGCTACTGCCTAAAGTAGGTAACCATTAACTTTATTCATTCATTCACGGGGGTCATTTTGGTATAATAAAAATCCCACATTCCCTGATCATTTCCCCAATAGTCTAGGAGCCTTTTGAAGGTGGGAAACCACAAAACAAAAAAATAATGTAGGCTTTCATTTAGCTACTTGAACTTCCAAAGTAGGCCAGTCTGCTTATATTAAGATTCTAAGACAAACAGCTTCATTCATTATTCTGCGGCAACTAGATGTGGCGACATTCACTTTGCGTAAATTCGTCACAGTTTTGAGAACTCATGAATAAAAACATCTATTCAGACCAAAATGACTTGAGAAAACCTGAAGTATAAACGCTGGTAAGTACCTAAAGCCATCCGCAAAGATGAAACTTTCCGCAAAGTATGATTAAATGAGAACTCTTTATCGACACCAAGTCTCAAGGCCTGTGAACACTGTTACCGTTTTTTAAGCGGGCTGTTGACGTGCGTTTTAGAAGCGTGAATTTGTTGTCGTTAAAAAGCAGTTCGTTGTCGTTTATATCGATACACACTCGCGTTACCATCGTGTTTGTATGGATTAAAACGCGCGACACCGGCGCGTCTGTTTCGATACTTACAACCCACAGACGCGTCGCTTCATAGACTCTTCAAAATACGTCAGGTAGCTTGAGCAGCACTGTTACTGAGCCCTGTCCATGAGGCGTTTTTTTTAGGTGGGAAATTATCTAGTGACTTCTGATACTCTGGGCGGAATGGAAGGGCGTGTCAGACTGTTAATGCCTAAAACCTACTTCTGTTCCTTCTCTGCCTTCGTTCCAGGGCCTCGAGATTCATTTTCTCATAACCCATTGCCCCAGTAGGCTTTGACCCTGCTGGGTACGAGGCGTATACATATACATGTGAACGCTTTCAATCATTTGTGATGTGTGACAAGTCGGTCGGATGACGAAAACGATGACGCTATTTTCACATAAAAAAAAAGTGCTTTCACTCGATATACGCCCCGACGTATGTCATACACATGCGGTACGTCAGGCACCATGAAACCTGAATGCAGCGATGCAGGCACCACGTTGCTGATTCGTTGATTGAATTTTATAGTTTAGTAAGCGGTCTGTGAGCTGGCATACACCAAGCTTATAATGCATCACATCACATTATGCATCTATGAAGCTACGCGTCCGTGGAAAATAGGTCTTATCTTTCTGACTTGAGAAATCATCAAATAACCCCTCGCGCTCTGGGTAGAGAGTGTTAGATTTTTATTGGCTAAAACCCGCTCGTGTTCCTTCAGTCATATTTTAGTTTCGAGGGCTACGATTACTCTAGCCAAACAACGAAATCCGTTGAGCAGTTTGAGTGAGATATTTGTGTGATGCGTAAACAATCATGTCAGCGAGTCTATTTACAACCTTTTCACTCATTTATGCAGTTCAATGGGATTCTAATAAGAATAGGAATGTCAATGACCTCTATCTGTCAAAATGTTATTTGTAAAGTACGGTTTGCAAAGAAAACTTATTTGTGTATGAATAACGTTTTTTGTTTATTTTGTTTAACCGACCCCTAGTTAGTTAAATGTAGGTGAAGGAAAAACGTTATTGCTAATCCGAATTAGCTGTATTATTAAGTCACAATAATTAGTAAAAAAAAAATGTTTTCTTTCTTATTTTAATTTTTGGAAACAATTCGCCTTCTTCTGTTCGCTACTACTCAGACACTTCACATATTGATGCAGAAACGAGCAGAATTGAAGAACTAGATCATGTTTTAAACTATATTTTTTCATGAGACGTAAAAAAAATACATATCTTGTTTTGCTCACCCTACCAGTTTCGATTTGACAGCTATAATGTAACAGTATGGCGCTAATTCGATCCTATTCTTATTTGAAACGCATATTAAACTAAACTTGGTAAAACGATATAATTATAGAGTATGCCTAATGCCTAATGAAAGCGCGACCTGGACTTTTTTTTTATTACCATTATTCAGCCACAATTGTAAGAAAAAAAAAATGTGAAGTGTCAAGGCATGATTCTCCTACTAGTTAGTAATACCACATACAATATTTTTGGATGAAACCTCTTTTTCTCAGGTCGCGCTTTTATTAGACGGATTATAGTTACATATTCATTCGCGATGATTTCCGCGGTTCACGCTGGCGAAGTTCCCAGTACAGACTTATATGAAATCTACAGAAAAACAGAAAACAAGATATTAATCATAATTACCGACTAGCAAGAATTACTGAATTAAATACTAAAGTTTATGAAGATTAAACGTCTCGTTTCACCCATTTAACAGTGGTAATAGAGCGGTAATAAATACGATTATACGCATTGAGATTAATACGATTTTCATGACGGTTTCCTTTCTCTTCGAGGTCACAACGATTAATGGCGGATATA
The DNA here is from genome assembly GCA_030763345.1 of Mythimna separata. Lineage (NCBI taxonomy): Eukaryota > Metazoa > Arthropoda > Insecta > Lepidoptera > Noctuidae > Mythimna > Mythimna separata. Next base: position 5,894,029 of record CM061171.1, on the reverse strand, counting down.
AAGATTTATTTCCCGCTAATACCTGGCCAATTTTCTAGCCATAAGTTGTTAGGGAAACTTGATCGATGTTGAAGAGAACGTGGTTAGATAATAACAGCCGCACGGGTCCATCTTCAGGGTTAAGCAACGCTTGCCAAGGTTGGTCTGTGGACGGGTGACCATCTCAGCCACCTCAACATACCGAGTTTCCTTCGTGCCTTGGAAAGCACGTTAAGCCGTAGGTCCCGGCTGTCATTTGGTAGATCTTTGGCAGTCATTACGGATATTGAGAAGCCAGTAAATCTGACTCCAATCTTGCCATGAAGTACCGTGTTACCCCAGTTAATACGTTGTGGAGGTCTGGTAGGCAGCCGCTCCTCGTAAAATACTGGTATTCGGGTAAATCCGGTTTGACTGGAAGCCGACCCCAATATATTTAGTTGGAAAAAGGCTAGCCACACGCAGATGATGATGAATAGAGCGGTAATAAATACTAATAAGATTAATACGATTTTCATGACTGTTTCCTTTCTCTTCGAGGTTAGAACGATTAATGACGGAGATAAAGATTTATTTCCCGCTAATACCTGGCCAATTTTCTGTTTAGCCATAATTTGTTAGGGAAACTTGATCGATGTTGAGGAGCTCGTGACTTAATAGTGACAGCCGCACGGGTCGATCTTCAAGGTTAAGCAACGCTTGCCAAGGTTGGTTTGTAGATGAGTGATCACTCACGGCACGAAGGAAAGCACGTTAAGCCGTAGGTCCCGGCTGTCATTTGTAGATCTTTGGCAGTCGTTACGTATAGTCAGAAGCCAGTAAATCTGATTCCAGTCTTGCCATGAGGTACTGTGCAACCTAAGTTAATGGGTTGTGGAGGTCTGGTAGGCAGCCGCTCCTCGTAAAATACTGGTATTCGGCTAAATCCGGATTGACTGGAAGCCGACCCCAATATAGTTAGGAAAAGGCTAGGTAGATGATGATGAATAGAGTAGTAATAAATACTAATAAGATTAATACGATTTTCACGACTGTTTCCTTTCTTTTCGAGGTCAAAACGATGAATGGCGTTAATAAAGATTTATTTCCCGCTAATACCTGGCCAATTTTCTGTTTAGCCATAAGTTGTTAGGGGGAAACTTGATCGATGTTATTCGTTGAGGAATTTTCTTTTCGATTAAAACCTGTTATTTGTCAAGGTCATCCGCTTTGATTTTTAGGCATTATTAATATATTTGTTCTTTTCTGTTTATTTTTAATGGTCCTAAAGTCAGTTTTTAATCTCTGAGACTAAAATGACATTACGAGGAATGTCAAACTTGTCACAACACAAAAGTACATTATTATTATAAGTTTGAAATTTGCCTGTGTCAATTTAGTCTCAGGATATTTAAAACTGACTTTGAATAATAGGAAAAGAAGAAAAACCTTTTTTCAAAGAAATATATTTTCTTAAAAGAACATAGGGACATAGTTCACTAAAGAGAAACTTAATATAAAAAACCGGCCAAGTGCGAGAGTCTCGAGCATGAAGGTTCCCATACCGTCCGCAGCAAAATGTGTAATGTTGGCCGTTATTTTTCTTATGCCGTTATTTAAGCATTTTTTTAATTTTTGGCAACAATTCGCCGTGTTGTTGTTGTGTTTCTATATTATCCATTAGAATGCAAAACTAACACATTTTAATGTATTTGAATATTTAGCAGTAAATGTTTCGAGTCAGCTTTCTCGGCAAGCTTCACTAAAGTACCGAGAAAGTCAATAATACATACCTACTCAGTTCTCAGTTCTCAGTAAAATGGTGCTGAGCATTTTATGGTAAAATGCTCAGCACCATTTTACTGAGATCGCGTCCGCTTCAATGATCATACATATTTTCTAATTACGCAGACGCATAAAACACAAAACTACCAATTTAACATTGCAATATCCACTCGGTATTAATTTCCCAGTAATTCCAAGTGCCATTTATTTTCACTCGTTAAAATAACATCACAAACCTCATCATTATTTATTGAAGCCTAAGATTTATTGTGCGAAAGTGAACCCCGGGCCCTTGAACGAAGGCAAAGAAAGAACATAGTAGTGAGTTTTAGTCAAAAAAAGTCTGACACGTTCCGCTCTACAGTCAGAATTTTAATTCGATTCCAGATTTGACATTAGCTACTGTCATTTTGTGAAATAATGATACCACATATAATAGTGTAGTGATGAACACAAAAATCGATAAACAATCAGTTTGCCAATTAAAGACTAAATTATTGATTTTTATTTAAATAAATACATAATTATTCATAATAATTATTTATTAATTAGTAATCCCTGCTGTAGACGAAATGGCAGCACAACATGGGATCACGGTTTTAAGACTGCCCCCTTACCATTGCGAGCTAAACCCTATCGAATTGATATGGGCGCAGGTAAAGGGGCATGTAGCTCATGTTCCTTCATCATCACATTTTTTTTATTTATTTCACACACAATAAATAAAAGAAAATTCTCAGATCGTTAATTAATCGTCAAAACTAAATTATCGGTTCAGAAATATTTAATTTCCCTATATACTTGTTTTACGAGAGTAAAATTATAATCGAGAAGAATTGATCCGGAAATATTCCATTTCCATAACGAATAATTTCGCAACGTCACTATTTAGTACTTGTCATAACGTTGTAACACTGAAATTGTCAAATCTGGAATCGAATTAAAATTCCGACTGTAGAAAGGGAGAAGTCATTGGATGATTAAAAAAAAATATGTTCCAATTACAAATTCCTTACAGTAATAAAAACAAAAGCACATCGAAAAAGTCATTGGATGATTAAAAAAAGTTCCAATTACAAATTCCTTTTTTAAAAACAAAAGCACATCTATGACGTCACTAAAAGACCTCTGCCCGTCTTTCAACCTTGGTCGAGAACTTGCCCGCGAATACAATCCGCCCACTATCTTAAGACGGTAATGGAAGGTACCAGCTCCCGTTCAGATCAGAGATAAGAGTAACAATAGCATATCTTTCAAGAGTTGTCGTAACCCCGTCACTGGTCTGGCCCAAAATGGTCAAACCACTTTGAAGGTTGTATGTAAAGACGTAATATTTGGCGAGAGCAGTGTCTCGAGTGCTTTGTATTTCCGTATGTTTGTGCTGGGTACACAGGATGGAAATGTGTTATGTCACCAGAAGTGTACTTAGGTAAATATCCCAAACATTTTTTTTTGCAGATCATTTTGTTAAGATTTATATGTATACTGTATGGTTAAGATATAAAAGGTTCTTTTTATTATCATTGATGTGTATGATAGTGTGGTGTGTGTGTGATAGTGTTTGAACATATGTAGGGAGGGAGCCATACAAAACGAGGTTCTTGTTGTAGGTACGAGTATATTGACTACTATCTCACCTGATAGTAAACGATGATCTGGTCACCGATGGAGCACGCTTGCCTAGAAGTAACCTAGTCACTTTTGACTCAAAGATGCCTAAGATCTAGCTATTACGAAACACAGACTCCAGCAAGGAATTCCTGTCTTAAAGACTCGATGTACATATGTTTCCCCAAAACACGTGGATTACATACATTTTCGTCTCATTGTCATCGTATTATCGCGTCGCATGTATCACACATCCTTTAGCCTAATTACTCTTATCTACTAAACTATAAGATTATTATGTTGAGAAAATAATACACAGCTGAAACATGAAAAAAAAACATTATGTGCAGGAAATAGGATTAGATTGGAATTCCTTGCCCTACATCGAAGGAATTCAATAATATTTTCTTATCGGCAATACTACTTTGAGTACCTAAAGAGTAATAATATTGCGAACGATAAAGCAGACCCGCTCAATATTAATTATTTAGACGAAGCAATGAAATCCCAACGGAAGTTCAGGAAGTCATGAATCATTCTAAAAAAACCCGGTAAATGTTAACAAATTCTTCCTCCCTGAAGATATTGATCGGCTAATGAAAAAGGTATAGGAACCTATCTAGCAATCCCTAGGGATGTTAGATCTACAATTTCCGAGTTCCAGTAGAGCTTTCTATAATTCTTTTATAAGTGGATAGCATAGTTCATGTAACTACATAGGCGAGCTTAACTCAAAAGTTGAGTTTTCTTCCAGCAAAGCATTGAGTGATAGAGAAAAATCACAATAGAGGATAAGATCCAGTGTACAATTTAAATACATATAACAAATGATACCAACTAAAATAGTTGATGTGGCGCAAAAGGCTGCCCAATTGAAATGGGACTGGGCAGGACATGTCTATCGCATCCCCGACAAACTGGGTCCAAGTAGCACAGGTTTGGCGCCCTGAAACAGTACGACGAGGTCGCGATAGACCACGAAGAAGATGGCGGTACGAATTGGATCGATTCCGCCAGAACTGGCAGGAAGAAGCGCGGGCTCGCGAAAGATGGAAAGAGTGGTGGGTAGCCTTTGCTCAGGAGTGGGACAGAATAGACTCATAACAAAGTAATACCAACAAAATAAAGCATAAACCTATATTTATATACATAAATAACTTAAACCGCAAACGTACCAAATAAAAGCAAACGACTGCAAAATTAAACATACCTAAGTAAAAGTTATCTCATCTAGTTACTAGGAGTGATCCAAGCGTAAAATAGTCTCTCATTTATACACGCAGTTCTAAAGTTGATGGAACTCTTAGTTTTATAGTGCTTTCACAGCTTCCAGGCTGCAGTGGCTGTGGCAAGTATTTTCAAGCTCGTATAACTTTAGCAGCGGTTGTGTGGGAGCGTAAATGAAGACACACATATATTATATATATATATATACAACCTTGAGAGGTTAAATGGAAGCGCTTTGACATCCGAGAGACCCAAGTCAAACAAATAACTTTCCTTATTATTATTTAACTAGTTGCTGCCGGCTGTTTCACTTGCGTGATAGTTAGGAAACTGGCAGAATAAAAAGTATCCTGGTATGGTATGCTATTATTCCTGGACATGATCTACATGTATACAAAATTTCATCGAAATCCATTCAGTACTTTTTGCAGGAAAGAGTCACAAACATCCATATTTATACAAACTTTCACGTTTATAATATTAATAAGACTTTAAACGGCCGTAAAAAAAAATGTCAAAATATCGTTGAGATGGCAAATATTTCATAAAAAAATACGCTCGAAGGTTATGGCATAGCTGTCATTTTTATATGCACGTTACACATCAATCTTCACAGATTTATTACATTATGTTACACGATAATAATTAAAACATATTGTTAAGGAAGTGGTCTGGGTACGGACATCCTCAAACTTTAGCCGTCGCGACGAGGGTTACCAGATCTTCAAAACGAAAAGCCGGACAAACCAACCAGTTTATCCGGACATTTCAGTAAAAAGGCCGACTTTTTTTTGTTTCCATGCCCGGAAGTTTTACTCTTTAGATTCTAATGAAATAACGAGTCATTACTAGTCTGCAAACGCTTGCAATTGCAAGAACACATCTAAAAATGATCCAATTTAAAAAGCCTAACAAAAGCTGGACAGGCCGTACTCCACCTAATTTGGCCGGACACACAACCAAAAAGCCTGACGGTGTCCGGCTTTATCCGGACGCCTGGTAACGCTAGTCGCGACAGGAGATGCCCTGGCCGTCGGGAGTCTTACATACATATTTATAAAACAAAGTCCCCCACCGCGTCTGTCTGTCTGTATGAACGCAATAAACACAAACCACTGAATGGATTTTCATGCAGATTTTAGTAGATAAAGCAATTCGTAAGAAAGGTTTTTGCGCAATATTGCATATATTGCGCAAAAACCTTTAAAGAAGAGAAAAGCCAGATTTTTTTCTTTCTTTCATCATTAGACTTTGCCTACAGTTTGTTTTAACCATCCACTATTTCTTTTTGTAACTTGGAATGAAACTGAAAGAATAATAAAATAATAATTAATTACATAATGTATTTTAAAAAATAGATGTATTTTCGACGCGTTTAATAATAATATAATGGAATATATTGCGAGCGTTCTTTTTGCACTTACTTTACTATAGCAAATAAAAACTACAAATGTCAGAACGAGCTTTTTATTTTTTGACAATTTAGGCATGATGACGTATGTCTTCTCATCAGAAACTGATCACCTCTATCACTTGCAGGCAGGAGCGTGGAGGGCCAGAGGAACAACACGAAGATGTCGTACGTGTGTCCGCCGCAGTTCATCCGGCTGGGCCACAGCTGCTACTTCTTCAGCGAGAACAAGGCCACGTGGCAGAACGCACTCTTCGCCTGCACGGTAAGTCTATACACAATGTTATAGTAATTACGAGTATAAACACATTTTTCAAATAAGGGTCTGTAATTTGGCTAAAAATCATCATCATCTCAGCCGAAAGACGTCCACTGCTGGACCTAAGCCTCCCCCAAGCGGCTAAAAATAGCAAGACCAATAATTGGTGAAAAAAAAAATTGCCAGAAGAATCAACCAAATATCTTTAATCTCAAGATGTACCCAGCTCATTGGCGCACAAACTAGTTTAGCTTTGTCGTTTATACCGCATACATCGAAGGACTGGAACAATTTGCCTACTGTGGTCTTCCCGTCTGATTATAATTCGGTTGTCTTCAAGGCCAAATTGAATAGGCATTTAATAAACTAGTGCGCCTCACCATCTACGATTACATCACTACTTACCATCAGGTGGGATCGTGGTCAAGCACTAGTTTATACAAGTTAAAAAAAATATAGCTCACCAATGCACGAACTAGTTTCTGCCAGTGATTTCTTCCGCGTAATAGTAGAAAATTATTCCGAGTAAACATGTCCTGTGTGCTACAGGACATGGTCTACTCGTGAGCTATTTCATTAATATCCGTTCTGAAGTTTCAGTGTGCAAAGGTTTGCTACTCCTTCGTAGGTACGCACGTATATACAAACTTTCACATTTATTATTATTAGTGTGATGTGAAGTATGACAAGAATGTAGCTCTGTCGGTCTGTTAACTGTTCGCGTCATAACAGCAGATCAAATTAGGATTAAACTTGGCACATGGATAGACCATGTCTTGGATGAAACATAAACCATCTAGTTTTTATTCCGGGAGTATTCGATTTCCAACTTTCACGCAAGTGAAGTCTCTATCAAAAGCTAGTATGCGTACATTTAGTCATAAAGTTTTTAATACTATACTAAATGACTGGAGAAAAGCATTGACAGGTACTTACAATTATTCGCACATCAGTGGCGACTACGACGATACTTGTATTACGAAAAGCAACGTTACTTCTCGAAAATAATGGCGTCTTTAATGACTAATCAAGGGTGTGTGGGTGACTGTGCCTAGACTGTTAGACCTAATTATGGACCTAGGGTATTAATTACGGAAGTTCCTTCGTGCCTCGGAAAGCACGTTATTCCGTAGGTCCCGGCTGTCATTTCATTTGTAGATCTTTGACAGTCGACGGAGGATACCTATGTTTTACGTCCAACTCGAGATACATTTTAATACAACCTCTCTTACGTGATTATGGCGTTATTACACATCTTTGTCTAGATAGTTTTGGAAACACAAATATCTTGTGGATGGATCATCCATTGAAATCTAATCATAAATTGGTATAAAAATCCTCTGAAATTCTGCTATTTCGCGTGAACTTGAGAACTCATAATGTACTCATAAATTAAAAATTAATCACCCGTAGCAACCTTAACCTGTCAAATGTTTGTGTCCGTTACTAAAGTATGATATGGCTTATATCACAAATAAGGTAAACTAGGTAATCGGCATTCTATAAAAATCACACGAGTACAGCCAAAGGGATGACAAACTTTCCTTAATAAAGCAAACAAATAAATCATAATTAACATCTTATTCCATTTCAAAATTACTACTAAATATTTGATCGAATCAACCGTAAGAACTCATTAAAATCTCAACACAGTTATGCTAAAAAATACTTCAAGCTTGGTATTTCACAGACGGAACTTAAGACCTTCGCATCATAACTTATAACAAGACCCATAACAGTTTTAACGTATAAAGTAGATCACATAATAATTTTATTACAGTCATCAAAACTTCATAATGCGGCTGAATCTTAATAAGTTGATAAATATGTTAATTACTTTTTAAATGAGACCGCTTTGCATTCAATGAATCCAGTTCATTCAATCATCACTGGCATACATTCTGAATTAGGTTTAAAAATATCGTTACGTTTCTTGGTAGAGAAATGTGGTTGATTAATAAATAATTTAGTAGTTTATTTATGCTTACTTTATTTAAATGCAACCATAACAAGTTATGCATAACAAATATCAAGAAACATAAAAACACTCTAATTAAAACTATACACAAGGACAATAATCCCTAGTTAAAGTATTCCGTCAAAAAATTCATGGTTTCGCTGTCTACTGAAAGTAAATATTTGAAGATAATAATTTAATAACAAAAAACACGGCCAGAAGAATTTAACGCGAACGAAAGAATCCATTCTTACCGTAGATAGTAGTTATATAGTTATTATTACTTTTGATAAAATACAAAGAAATGAATTCGATTTTGAAAATCCAAAGTGCATTGACACAAGTCCACTTCTTTTCGAAATCTAGTCACAAATACAGGTATTATGCACTAATCAAATGGGTTCAAAGCTCCAAAGATCTTCGAAGCTAGTGCCGATGTCCTCTTAAAAATACGAATAAAAGAATTTAACGATCAATTAGACTAGCACCTAATGTTGACTATGTTACCAATATTCATTGTATCAACAATAAAACACGCATTAAGATCAACATTAAATAGTTTTAGAATAGGCACAGCCGTTATAAAACAGATGAATGCAATATCAATTAAGTTTTTTACATTCCTGTGGCTACTGGCTATTTCTGTATGATGATCTCCTTTGATGGGATGTGTCTGTAGCATGCGCTTGAGTTCGATAGACATGTATTGGTATAGTTTGATTGATTTCCAATCTAATGATCTCCCTTTTCCAAAAGATAATTGTTGTATATTCAAAAAGGTGAAAGATGGTAATAAAACACGTAAAAATTTAAACAGCACAAATATAATAATAAAAGCTAGAAAATAGACTTTTTTCAAATAATAAATCAGCAGCATTAAAAGCAACGAAAACCAAAGTGGAAAAAAGATAATTGATAAAAACATGATTGACAAAAAGAGACGCTTGTTGGTGAGATTCGAACTCACGCTCACATTTGACATGAAATGCAATGTTTTCAGAATTGGTCCCACAGAAATGGTTTTTCATAATCAACAAGTATTCCATGTAAATTAAAATGAATGTAGAAATGTGCTGTTAAGTGTAAAACACGACAGTGACAGAAATATAATTTGGATGACAAATACTCATCCAAATTATATTTAAACTGAGGTTCTTAAGGAGAGAAAATTGCATGGAAAATAATAAAAAAAAACCAGGCAAGTGCGAGTCGGACTCGCGCACTGAGGGTTCCGTGCCAACTTACCTATGAAGACAGATAGATTACGCTTGGGCGGAGCAACGCCGTGTCCTCGTGGAGCTTTTAAAGTGGGTATAGTAAAGGGAGATATATTGGTGATATAAGTAATTTAGTGATATATTTTAAACACAATTGCATACGGTTCCCTATGCATAATGTGTTACTATAAGAGGACATTTATCCTCCTCACACTTGTAACAACCTGCTAGCACTGTCTCATGAATGTGGTTGCATGGAACTGTGAGGTTATACTGTTTTAAAAAAATATTTCCACATTACTTATATCACCAATATATCTCCCTTTACCTTATAAACCCAGTTTAGAAGCTATTACTAAGCCATATTAGTACCAATGAAGCCCACGCTACCATTATCCCAAGTTGCTATAACCATCATATCACACTCAAGAAACTAGAACTAACATGAATATTCCCATGGCCAGACGCCCATAAAGCAGCAATAATATTAAGCGTCGCTAATAGTGGGACCATAAAGACGATTGGCTAGTCTATTGTCTGGGACAATATTGTCTATACTAAGTCGTTTTCCTTGATCGGTTCATTCATTCTATCACTTACAAGAAGATCAACATTTGATAAACCCATACGATTATCTTGTCTGTTTTCTGTATCATGAACAGTGATACTCGTAGTTAGGCAGTTGAAATTTTCACAGATGATGTAGGTACATATCGATACCTTTGGGTAGAAAGGTCGTATAAACCAAAACCTGACTTTTCAGTAGAGCAGAAAAACTATTTTTTTTTTTACATAAAAATTCATAACTTTTTTCCTTTTGAAGTTATAAAAAAATGATCTATGAGAAAGGTTCTTACACTTTGCAGATGAAAAAGGTTAAATCATCAAAACCCAGCAATCTTCTTTAGTTTTAAAGTTAGCTTGCATTTACGTCTAAGAAAAAATCAATGTTTGGTTTATACACCCCATGAAAATGTACTTTGAAAAAACTGTGGGGGTCGTATATCCATTTTTGGTAACCGTAAGGTTCATATTTAATGTCGTAAAAACCCATATATGTATTTTTTTTTTGTATTAAAAACCAAATAGATCAATTGAATTCTGACTAATAAATAATCCTGTTACACATAGAATTAGTAGGAACTCAATTATTATTGTTACGCCGTGAAACTTGAGTACGCTATATCTTCGACGAAACCAAGAGTAGCATCAAATAATTAAAACGCATTGCTGTGCGAAGCTTCGAGAATAGGAGTACATACTCAGGCCTGGCAAATTCCAGAAAAGTCCGACATACGCTATTATTATTAGATAACATTCAGTAGGTAGTTATGTGGGTGGATAAGGGAATTTGTACCTTCCGGTGTTAACAATAGAGTCGAAATTCGCATGTAAAGTGGTAGATAAGTACCTGCTTACGAGAGTAATAATAATGATTTATGGCCTCCCGATGCGACTATTTTGTGCTAGAATGTCCTTGAAACGTCGGTATCGAGAAATTTCGACGACTTCGCATATAAATACGGGCCCCCGGCTAGAAACGAGTTCAGTTTGATTTCGTCAGCGATACAGAGCGAACTACCTAAGTGCTTGAAGTGATACCTAGCGACCTAAGCGATACTAAACGGAACTCTGAGTGTTTATAGTGATTGGTTATTTGTTGATTGGACTAATTTGTCATTGTTTTGTGGTTAATAAAGTTATCTGCTAGTAAACCGGCATTTAATTACTCACGTTCGTAACAACTGGTGTCAGAAGTGAGATGCCATTACTACAGAGGGACGACGAACAGGGACCACGAACAAGGAGGCAAGTGGAGATGGATGCTGCACGTCAACGTCTGGAAGCGGAAGATCGGGCTGGTATGGGAGCAACGGCAGCTGCTGAGGCGCCAACAGGGCCATCCTCGGAAATGAACCTCGCCGCAGTGTTGGCCGCCATGCAAGCTAGTATGGAAGCTGCCCGCCGCGAACAGGAAGCTACCCGCCGCGAACAAGAGGCTAACCAGCGTAAGCTCCAGGATCTAATCGCGGCTAACCAGGAAGAAGCCCGCCGCGAACAAGAGGCTAACCAACGTAAGCTCCAGGATCTAATCGCGGCTAACCAGGAAGAAGCCCGCCGCGAACAGGAAGCTGCCCGCCGCGAACAAGAGGCTAACCAACGTAAGCTCCAGGACCTAATCGCGGCTAACCAGGAGGAAGCCCGCCGGGATCAAGAGGCTAAGCAGAACCTGATCCTCGAAAAAATCGATCACGGCCTCGTCACGTTGGGCGAGAAAGTGAAAAATCTCACCTTAGAGGTCAAGGAGGTTTCCGCCCGAGCTGATAGCCTCGAAACCAGAATTGATGGCCACGAAGATCGTCTGCTGGACATCAACAAAAAAATTGTCAAGGTCGAAGCACGCGAACCCGTTGCTGTTCAAGCATCAGCCGCAAAATTTGATATGCCGCGTTTTGATGGCACGTCGTCCTGGACGGCTTTTAAGTACCAATTTCAAACACTGGTCAAGACGAACCGCTGGGATGATGACCAGTCTTTCGCGGCGTTAACTTTGGCCCTACGAGGGGACGCTCTGCTGGTCCTAGAGAACCTTCCTCCAGACGGCAGGACGTTGGAGCGTCTAATGGAGGGACTAGACACTCGTTATGGTGACAAGCACCTCGAACATGTTTTCCGCGCGCAACTTCGCGAGAGAACGCAGAGGTCGAACGAGAGCCTTCAGCAGTGGGGAGTAGAGGTTGAACGGCTGGTCCGGCGGGCATACATGTCGATGACACCGGAGATGGTGGAAGTAAATCTGGTGCAAGCATTCATCGACGGTCTACGGGATACTGAAGTCAGGGCTACGGTGCGACTCGGACACCACCAAACTCTGAAGAGTGCGATGGCCCACGCTTTGGAAGTGGAAGCCGTACGACAAGACTCACGTACACACAGAGTTCGGGAAGTAGTGGTCTCACCTTCAGTGCAACCACGTCACCGAGAAGTGGCTTCGTCGGCAAAGTCCCGCTATATTCCGACGTGTTATGGATGTGGAGAAAAAGGGCACATTCGTACCGATTGCCCCAAGAGGAAGAGGGGAAGTGTGGACTCCGGAACTCAAGTTAACGAGGAGTCGTTAAACTAAATGTCGCCAGGGCCGCGGGGCGGGTGCTGGCTGGTCAACTGAAGGCCCCAACCATCACCATCAATCAAGTCCACAACGGAAATAGTTTGATCATCGAGGGAACGCTGAATCAACGTGCTTGCAATTTCACCGTTGACACCGGGGCGTCACGGACTATTATAAGACCTGAGCTGCTGAAACGCACCATCTTGTGGCGAACACAAACCCCAGCCTACCGACTTCAGACAGCCACCGGCCAGCCAGTCTCCGTCCTCGGTGATACAGAAATCGAGTTTAAAATCGGTGATCAAGTGTACACCCATTCAGCGTTAATTGCGAATATTACCGACGATTGCATACTGGGTCTCGACTTCCTGCGGAATTACCGATGTGTTTTAGATATCGATAAAGGAGTATTGAAATTCCCAGACCAAGAAGTCTTCCTGCAAGGAATTAACACATGCAACCTCTATTGCTTAAAGGATACCACATTGGCTCCAAGAACGGAAACCTTAGTCGAAGTTAAATTTCCTAAGAAAATTAGGCAACGCAGATGTGTTATGGTTGAAGACATTGGCCGGCACCCGGAACTTATCACCGCGAGGACATTAGTTATGACGAAAGGAAGATCCAAGGTCAGGATTGTAAATCTTGGGAAAAAGGAGATCCAGTTGAAGAAAAACAGTGTTGTTGGAAGATGTGAAGAAGTGAAGTATCTCCGCCGAATCAACACATCTTCAGTAAAACAAGACGCAATAAAAGGTGAACCTGATCACATCCAGCAACTTCTGGAAAATTCTAAGAGCAATTTATCAGTTTCGGAACTACAGCAAGCCAAGGAATTTCTGCTACGGTTCCAGGATATCTTTGCAACGGGAAAAGATTGCGGAAGAACAGGTCTCGTCAAGCATGAGATAGATACAGGTGATGCTAGACCAATTAAACAGAGACCGCGCCGCATACCCTGGGCTAAAGAAACTGAGGTAGCAGAAATGGTAAAGGATATGGCTAATAGCGGAATAATTGAACCTTCTACGAGCCCATGGTCTTCTCCTGTCGTTCTGGTGAAGAAGAAGGACGGCAGTACCAGATTCTGTGTAGACTACAGAAAGCTGAATGATGTAACGAAGAAGGACAGTTATCCCTTGCCTAGGATAGACGACACACTGGATATGCTCAGTGGTATGAAGTGGTTTTCAACCATTGACTTGAAAAGTGGCTACTGGCAAGTGGAAATTAGCGAGAAAGATAAGGAAAAGACAGCGTTCAGTACAGGAATTGGCAACGGCCTGTGGCAATTTAACGTCATGCCTTTTGGGTTGTGCAACGCTCCAGCGACGTTTGAACGCCTCATGGATAGAGTCATGGTGGGCCTTCTTGGTGACGTCTGTCTGGTATATTTGGATGACGTCATTATAATGGGCCGCACTTTTAAGGAACACCTAAGAAATATGGAGAAAGTATTCACCAGGATACGGGGGGCTAACCTAAAACTAAGCCCAAAGAAGTGTGCCCTGTTCAAGAAGGAGGTCAGCTACCTAGGACATGTCATTTGCGCCGATGGAGTGAGAACCGATCCTGAGAAGATAAAGGCTGTCCAACAGTGGCCGGCTCCAAAGAACAAAACAGAAGTACGTGCATTTCTAGGTTTGTGCACATACTACAGACGGTTTGTTATGAGTTTTTCGGACATTGCAAAACCTTTACATCAGCTGACTGAGGATAAACGAGATTTTATCTGGGACAAGAACTGTGAGTCAGCATTCAACGAACTAAAGCAACGGCTATGTGAAGCGCCTATACTGGGGTATCCGAGCAGAGATGGAAGATTTGTCGTCGATACCGACGCCAGCAACACAGGAATTGGTGGAGTGCTGTCGCAGGTGCAAGAAGATAGGCAAGTCGTGATCGCTTACTTCAGTAAGGCACTTTCAAAACCAGAAAGGAACTACTGCGTGACTCGACGAGAACTACTGGCTGTTGTAAAAACTTTGCAACATTTCCACAAGTACCTCATAGGGAGACAGTTTACGTTGAGGACGGACCACGCTGCATTGAAATGGCTTCTTCAATTCAAAAACCCTGAGGGTCAAGTTGCAAGATGGCTAGAGCAGCTGCAGGAGTTCAACTTTTTGACGGAACATCGTAGTGGAAAAGGGCATAACAATGCTGACGCCCTGTCGCGACGTCCATGTAATGAGGACTGTAGACATTGCCAGCAAAATGAAGCCCGGGAACACGTGAACTTAATTAGGGCTGAAGGCAACTTTAAGAGGTCCCAGGAAGAAGATGACGATATTCGACCTATACTGGACTGGAAGCGTAGTGGAACTAGGCCTCAGTGGAATGAAGTATCGTCACATAGTCCTGTCACAAAGAGCTACTGGGCACAGTGGGACAGTTTAGTCCTAGAAAATGACGTGCTTTGTAGGAAATGGGAATCGAACGATGGCAAGGAGGTGACCACACAAGTGATAGTACCACGACGTGAAGTGGTCCCCCTGCTTCAGGAGATACACGATGGCGCTTCTGGTGGACACCTGGGAATCAAGAAAACTCTACTGAAAGTGAGACAGCGGTATTACTGGCTCAATTGTAGAGAAGACATAGAGCAATGGTGTCGGAAATGTACAGCGTGCGCATCCGTGAAAGGACCACAGACTAGGAGCAGGGGCAAGCTTCAGTTGTACAATGTAGGAGCCCCATGGGAACGCATTGCCATCGACGTTGCTGGACCTTTCCCAGTGACAGATGACGGAAACAAATACATAGTGGTGATACAGGACTATTTCACAAAGTGGCCTGAAGTTTTCGCCATACCCAATCAGGAAGCGACGACAGTGGCGAAAAAGGTGGTCGAAGAAGTAGTATGTCGGTATGGCGCACCTTTGGAGATCCATTCCGATCAAGGCCGCAACTTCGAATCTGCGCTGTTCCAGGAAATGTGCACTCTTCTGGGGATTTACAAGACACGCACAACACCTGCGCACCCACAGTCGGACGGAATGGTGGAGAGGTTTAACCAGACCCTGGAGAATCACCTGGCTAAGGTTGTCGATGACCATCAGAAAGATTGGGACCGGTATATTCCACTATTTCTGATGTCTTATCGATCAGCAGTGCATGATAGCACGGGCCATACCCCAGCAAGAGTGAATTTCGGCAGGGAGATGAGACTTCCAGTCGATACCATAACCGGCGTGCCACCTGACAAGACTAAGCCAGTTACGGACTTCGTAAGTGACCTCCAAGATCAATTGGATGAAGTGCATCAACGAGTGCGTGAGAATAGCCTACACACCAGCGTTAAAATGAAAACTAGATACGACCGCAATGCCAACGCCAAGGGATTTGAGGATGGTGCACTGGTTTGGCTCCACAACCCACTTCGACGAAAAGGGAAGTCGCCGAAACTTCAAGCTCGATGGGAGGGACCCTACACCGTGATAAAAAGGATCAACGACGTTACCTACCGCATCAAGAAAGGGTTACGAGGGAAACCTAAGGTAGTCCACGTGGATAGATTGGCGCCGTATCACGGATCTAATAATGCTCGGGACGAGCATGACTAAGAGGGGGGCACTGTTACGCCGTGAAACTTGAGTACGCTATATCTTCGACGAAACCAAGAGTAGCATCAAATAATTAAAACGCATTGCTGTGCGAAGCTTCGAGAATAGGAGTACATACTCAGGCCTGGCAAATTCCAGAAAAGTCCGACATACGCTATTATTATTAGATAACATTCAGTAGGTAGTTATGTGGGTGGATAAGGGAATTTGTACCTTCCGGTGTTAACAATAGAGTCGAAATTCGCATGTAAAGTGGTAGATAAGTACCTGCTTACGAGAGTAATAATAATGATTTATGGCCTCCCGATGCGACTATTTTGTGCTAGAATGTCCTTGAAACGTCGGTATCGAGAAATTTCGACGACTTCGCATATAAATACGGGCCCCCGGCTAGAAACGAGTTCAGTTTGATTTCGTCAGCGATACAGAGCGAACTACCTAAGTGCTTGAAGTGATACCTAGCGACCTAAGCGATCCTAAACGGAACTCTGAGTGTTTATAGTGATTGGTTATTTGTTGATTGGACTAATTTGTCATTGTTTTGTGGTTAATAAAGTTATCTGCTAGTAAACCGGCATTTAATTACTCACGTTCGTAACATTATTATTCTAATACCCAATAATGGTCGATTCAAATAAAATAAAAGTACCTGAAATATGAAATCAACATTTATTAAGTATTATAATGCATTCTAATCAATGGTATCTGTCCGGTACCTATCATTTATCGCGCTCGTTCTTCTGCTTGTCGCTGCGCGCAAATGCGAGCCTTGTATGTTGATCGTAAAGTCATCATCATCTGCCTAGCCTTTTCCCAACTATATTGGGGTCGGCTTCCAGTCAAGCCGGATTTAGCTGAATACCAGTATTTTACGAGGAGCGGCTGCCTACCAGACCTCCACAACCCATTAACTGGGGTAACACGGTACTTCATGGCAAGACTGGAGTCAGATTTACTGGCTTCTGACTATCCGTAACGACTGCCAAAGATCTCCAAATGACAGCCGGGACCAACGGCTTAACGTGCTTTCCGAGGCACGGAGGAAACTCGTTATCTTAAGATGGTCACCCATCCACAGACCAACCTAGGCAAGCGTTGCTTAACCTTGAAAATCGACCTGTACGGCTGTTATTATCT
This sequence comes from Mythimna separata, assembly GCA_030763345.1. Classification (NCBI taxonomy): domain Eukaryota; kingdom Metazoa; phylum Arthropoda; class Insecta; order Lepidoptera; family Noctuidae; genus Mythimna; species Mythimna separata. The sequence goes on along the minus strand of CM061171.1, from coordinate 5,876,792 downwards.
AGCCACGAGCTCCTCCTATGTTGATCGTAAAGTGCTTCTTGCAATCTTCTTCCTGCCCTTATTCCATATTACTTGGAGTCGGCGCAACACGTTTTCTTCTTCCATTCTGTCCCGTCGTCCGTAACACTATCACTAACTTCCTTTTCTTTCTTATCGGTCCTTACGCAATCTAACTATCTTTTCTTTGGCCTCCCTATCCCTCTCCATCTATACACATGTAAATTCAGAACTCTTTTAGTAACATGCGTTTCATCCCTTCTCTTCACATGACCATACCAAGACAAACGATTTCCTTCCAACTTTTCAGTCACTGGCGCCACTTTAAAACTTCCCCTAATACACTCATTTCTCAGTTTGTTCATTCTTGTCACACCACGCATCTCAATATTCTCATCTCCACTACATGCAATCTTTTTTCATCCATCTTTTTCACAACCCAACATTCTGACCCATACAGTATGACAGGTCTTATCACGGGCTTGTAGATCCCTTCAACTTGAAGGGCATCCGTGGATCACAAGTTGTTTCCGTGACCTGTCGCTATTTCATCCATCCTTCGTTGCTCGGATGTGTTATGTCCCGGTCTACCTCACCATTTCCTTGAACAAGCGAGCCGAGGTACTGAAAGTCGGAACAAATCGGTATCCAATCAAACAGATCCTAGCGAGAACTAAAGGCGAAAGATTGGAGGGACCGCCGAAATCGCAGAACAAGTACTCTTTTTTGGTTCTACTCAATTTCAGGCCAACACTCTCCAATCTTTGCCACAACACCTCCAATCTGCTCTGAACCTCAAGGCCACTCTCGGCAACCAGCGCAATGTCATCGGCAAACAGCATACACCAGGGGGCATCTCCCTGAATGTCTAACGTCAAAACGTCCATTATCAGCAGGAAAAGTTACGGGCTGAGAGCCGACCCCTGACGTGGGCCGACCGCCACATTCAAACTGCCACTGGTGCCTACTGTAGACCGGACTTGGATACTACACCGACTGTACATCGATCGGATCAACTGCACATACTTCACAGGCACACCTTTCTCCTTAAGAGCCCACCACAGAACCTCACGATGTACCCGGTCGTATGCCTTTTCGAGGTCAATTAATACCATGTGCAAGTTTTTATGTGCACCTCTGATTTCTCGCACAGCTGGCGTATAGCGAAAATGGCATCCGTTGTACCCCGACCAGGCATAAAACCGAATTGGTTCTGTGAAATTTCACTCTCTTCTCTCAACCGCCTATCAATACTTCTTCCTCTCTTACTTTCATAGTATGTGACATTAGCTTTATTCCTCTATAATTGGTGCACTCAAGAACATCCAACCTTTGTTTTTATCATCAGGTATAAATTCTTCTTTCAACAACTTATTGAAGAACAAAGCTAACCACATCCATCCATCCACTTGCAGTATATTCCACACTTCAACTGGTATTCCAAACTGGGCCAATGGCCTTACCATTCTTCATTCCATTTACTGCTATTCTGACTTCATCCATACTAACCATTCTCACTAACCCCACATTTTCTGGTTTAGTTTCTAAAATCCCACTTCAATCATTTTCCTCATTCATTAGTCTTTCAAAATATTCCTTCCACCTCTCTTTGATTTTTTCATCATCTGATAGAATCATTCCAGGTTCATTCCTTACACATTTTACTTGACAAACATCCTAAAGTAAGGTGCGACTTGCAATGAACATGGTTTATACACCAACGTTGCGAACTGTGTTTGGATTTACGACGTCAAATTTAACCTGTGTTAGATAATGCATTTAACACTTTAGGGCGTATAAACCATTTACAATTAATGCATTTAACACTTTAGGGCATATAAACCATTTACAAATAATGCATTTAACACTTTAGGGCGTATAAACCATTTATAAATAATGCATTTAACACTTTAGGGCGTATAAACCATTTTCAATTAACGACTTTTTTTACACCCTGAGTTATTTTAAATTATGGTCATTACGTCATAACAAAATTACAAAAACAAACTATTTGGCTTTTACATTGAAAATTTACCTTTTTTAAGAGGCTATGACCGAAAATTTCTGGGTCGTATTAACCATTTTTGAGCGAATTTCTACATTTCGTATATACAGATCGATAGAGAAAAAAATTCTGAGAAAAATGGTATATATAACTCAATTTGGCCAAAATGGTTTATACGACCTTTCTACCCAAAGGTAGCGATATGTACTTCTGTTGCCGCTATAACAACAATATTACTAAAAACCAGAACAAAATAAAAAAATTGCCATTTTTTGCTACGGAACGATACTGAACCCTTCGTGCGCGAGTTCGACTCGCACTTGACCAGTCTTTTTGCCTTGGTTTTGTGCAAGATTTAAATAAAAAATATATTTTATACCGTTATTTTTTTTTTTTTTTTTTTATTTGCTTAAAGGGCTTTGTCGCTTTGCGACCACATCGCCCAGTACAGAAAAACACAAAAAACTTACAATCTACCTTAAAATTAACTCAAACAATTGTTTGGCTTTATCGGACATTGGAAAAGTAAGGATAACATTACAAATGCCAATATCATAGGTTTTACAGTGTCCAAAAACATTGATCCTCTTATTTTCATTCCGGACACACTCCATCAAGATATGGACAACATCATCAACCACTCCACAGTCATCACAATTTGGAGACAAGACTTTCTTCATTAAATAGTTAAATTTATTTGATGGAATATGTCCGGAACGGAGCCTTAAAGCTATGGTTATTAAATTTCTATTCAGATTACAGTCAATCCATGGAACCCGAGAAATCTCTGGCTGGATAGTTCGGTACCATATTCCTTTTTCTTTTGACCTTTTGTCAAAATATTCCTGCCAAAGTTCTAAACATTTTTGTTTTGCTTTCCCGAAGTAGTCTGAATATAATGGGGTAATATTCATACATACTCCCTCCACACACGCTTGTTTGGCGAGTAGGTCAACCATATCATTTTCTTCTAGCTGAATATGTGACGGAATCCATTGCAGACACACTGTTTTGGAACTGGAATGTAATTTTAAGATCAATTCATAGATGACGTAGGCTATCGGATTACCTCGCATGTGAGAAGTATGCCGAGCCAAATGTTGCAGTGAACTTTTGGAATCTGTTAGAATCACAAAGTTATCGCCATTAATTGATAGAATATAGGACAAAGCTTCTAGTATTGCTATCAATTCAATGTGCATAATAGAAACATCTGAATCAATCTTAAACTTCATTTGATTCTGAAGAATGGGGTCCAGAAAGGCAGCGCCTCCGAATTGTTTATCTTTGGAACCATCAGTAAAAATTGTATGAAAATTTAAGTATTGTTTACGAATGTATGTTGTGCAAAGGTGTTTTAATTGTACATTACTGTAGTGGCGTTTCGCTTGAGAAATGCTAGGAATGTTGTCAAATATTATAGTAGACATATCAATACTACTAATCCATCTGTCAAGTGAAAACATTTCAAGTTGAACACTTGAGTGTACTGGGACTGAAGCATACTGTGCAAGGATATTAGTGAGTAATGGTAATTTCTTATTCAGCCAATAGTTGGAACTGGTAACCAGCGCGAGATTTTCTAATACTTCAATGGTTTTATTATTATGAAAAGATTTTGATTTTAATAAAAATTTAATAGCTAAATATTTCCTACGAATATGAAGTGGGGGGAGGCATAGCTCACTTTCCATGACATGTATCGGGGTACTTCTTATAAATCCGCCTACGACTCGCAGCGCTTGATTTTGAGCCCTATCCAGTTTAATTAGGTTAGAGTCACAACCATTGTCAAACAAGAAACTAGCGTAGTCAATTCTACTTCGTACTATAGAAATATATAAACGTCTAAGGTGTTTTTGATGGAGTCCCCATCCTGGACCAGATAAAACTTTAAGTAAATTAATAAATTTCATTACTTTTTGCGAGATTTCATTGATATGTTTGCCCCATCTTAATGAACTATCCAGCCATAGACCCAAATATTTTACGCAATTAACGACTTCAATTGAAGCATCGTCAAAATGAAAGTCAATAGACCTCCTAAAACAACCCTTTTTAAAAACACAGATCTTAGTTTTATTTGTAGACATAGTTAAACCTAGTTGATCAATTAATTCTTTGGTACATCGTAAAGCAGGTCTAAGGTCTTGAAATGCTAAATCCAAATTACTATTTGTGGAATACAGAACAAAATCGTCAGCATATTGAGATATATTAACCTGTTCAATGTTTTTACATATATTTAATGTTAAAATATTGAATAAAAGTGGAGACAATGGATCTCCTTGAGCTAATCCACGGCCTGTCCATCTTACTATCTCGCAATCATATGTTGTAACTTGTAAACGTCTTTTTGATAAAAAAGACCACAAATAAGAGCAAATTTTTGATCCAACTCCAAATTGATCTAAAATTCGTAACAAGCAAGGAATATCAACATTGTTGTATGCACTTTCAATGTCTATAAAACACGCCGCTGTAACCGAGTTTTTGGAAAATCCAAGTTGAATTTGAGAAACCAACCGCGTAAGGTTATCCAAACAAGATCGTGCCTTACGAAAACCCACCATATCCTCTGGAAAAAGACGTTGTTTTTCAAAGAACCATTCAATACGTTTAGCTAAGATAGCATGAAAAATTTTACAGATGCAAGATATAAGTGAGATAGGACGTAAAGCTGAAGATGAATTAACACTTTGTTTGGGAATTGCAATTAATTTAATATGGCGCCATTGCGAGGGAACAAAACCGAAAGAAAAACATTGGTTATATATTAAAAGTAACATACGTTTACCTGAAGGTGGAAGGTACTTTATCATAGAAAAGGAAATTTGATCTGACCCAGGAGCTGTGTCAGTGTTTTTAATACAGTTAACTAATTCGGGCATCAATATTAACGACTCCAATGCTGGGTTACTGGAATGAAAAGTAGGTTGCGAGGGACAAACAAAATCTGGAGTAAGGTCGCTAAGCAGGCGTTCAGCTTTTTCTTTATCCACACTGGAGTTAGGAACTTGCCGACCTTTTAACCACCTCATCTTACGCCACATTTCGGATGCAGAAGAGGTTTCATCTACAGAGGAACAAAATTGTTGAAAAGATTTACGCTTAGCCCCACGAATAAGTCTTTGAGCGACGCTAATTTTTTCTTTAAGAATTTCTAAATTTCTAGGAGTGGGACAAGATCTCAGATTAGCAAGGGCCAAACGTCGCTCCGCAACAGCCCGGGACAAGTCTGGAGACCAGTATGGTTTTGGCTTAAATGTATTGCAAATATTTTGAGGGATTTTAATGTTGGGAATATATTTTTCTGCTGCTTCTTGCATAACATTATATAGAAGGTCATATAAATTCTGAAGGTCCTGGGGAACAACACAGTGTTGTAAATGTTCGTCTATGTATTTAGTGTATGAAGTCCAGTCCGATTTTGTAAAATTTCTTTTGCTTTGATATTCATGATTAACAGTAAGTTCTAAATTTAATTTAATAATTAAATGGTCACTACCAAGCGTTTCGTTAGTTGGTTTCCAATTAAATAACAAGGATAAATCAGAAGACACAAATGAGATATCGGGGCTAGATTGTTGAAGTACTCCTTCAACCATCCTGATTCTAGTAAAACTACCATCATTCAAATGAATAAAATTGTAATCTAACATGGTATCAAATATATCCGAGCCACGTCGATCAGTTCTTAAAGACCAGTTAGAATGATGCGCATTAAAATCTCCTAAGATAAGTGTTTTACTATTTCCTATAGAAAATATTGCGTCCCAATCACTTTGAGTGGTATGTACAGTTGAAGGACAATATATGGAAATTATATTCTCAATATGCTGACAATTCAAAATTTTAATGTGTAATAATTCAATGCCAGGGTTGCGACTTTTCGTTGTACAAACAACGCACTTTACAGAGCGGTGAGTCATAATTGCAACGCCACCGTAACCATCTTCTCTGTCCAGTCTATATGTATTATATTCACTAATTCTAAAATAACTCTCGGGTTCCAACCAAGTCTCGCTCAATACGGCAATGTGAATTTTTTCTTGATTTAGGAATGATTCAAATGAACGAGACTTGGGTCTTATACTTTGGCAATTCCATTGTATAATATTCAAGTTCATATAAGTATTGTTATTAGCCATTTCTAGAAAATAAATCAAATAACGAATCAAAAGATAAACTACTTACAATTTTATGAGTCAACCAATCGGCAAATATTGTAATCGATTGCTGTATTTTAATCTGGAAGGATTCTTTACTCTTTATAATATTTTTAATTTTTCTCATCAAATGCCAAAAGTTTAACTTACTAGAAGACTGTTCAGACTGGTTACTTTGGACTTTATGAGGTGTATCAATATTATACTCGGCCGAATCAGACGAATCGCAAACTTGATGCCACGGTATGTCTTCTACAAGTGCTGGGGTTGCTGGTCGACGATTTTGCTTCTTGGAACTACGCTTAGGTAAAGGCTTGGTTCTTGAATTTGTTGTATCTGGACCGCGTACCTGAGAAGTTGTCTCTTCATTTGGTTCAGTCGGAGGCTGCGTTAGTATCGAACTAATATTTGTGGTATTCATTGTATGTGTACGGCTGGCTTCAGGAGCGAGATCAGATAAGTTCACATGTGCAACGTTATCAGGGGAGGGAGGAACATATATAGTAAGAGCTTTCCTGTAGGTACAATTAAATTCGGACATTAAGTATCTAAGCGTCTTTTCCTTCTTAAAATATGGGCATATTTTATCAAACGCCATGTGTCGACCTGCACAATTCACACATGTGAATGCTGATGTTGTACAATTTTCGTGATGTTGTGAGCATTTTGGACAAACAGGTTTCCTCAATGGACATCTTATCTTCAAATGGCCGTATTTCCAGCAGTTTGCACACTGAGTAACTGGGAATATAAATCTTTCGACTGGGACTCTCAAATTGTAGATATAAACATACGGCGGAAGAGAAGAACCTTTAAATCCCAAGCGAATCGTTTCACTTGGAGTCCAACCGTTGCCATCAGGGTTGTTCAAACACCGTTTATTTAATCGCTTAATTGATATTATTTCAACACTGCTTTCAAGATTCTTTTTGAGATCCTCATCAGATATGTCTAATTCCATAGCTTTAATAAGACCGTACGATATACCTACTTCGGAAGTTCTCTGGCAATACCAACCCAAGTCAGTAAAAGCCGCGCAACTCAAAAACTCATCTGCGCCGGTATCGTTATCAAATGTAATCAGCATTTTATTTTGATGTACGAATTTTATTTTATTAATGTTACTGCTGGTAATGTTGTGCGTCTTAAATAATCGTGCCAACGCGAACTGTTTAGGCAAAGGATTTTTACAAGTCACGCATACCTGAATCCTCTCTTCTTTCTCCCTCCCACCTGAATCCTCTCGACAGCATACTAATTTGTTTCGTCCTCTAGTCACTTCAGTCCATCCTTCTTCAGAAGAATTTTCATCCAGTCGCCTTTTCCCTCCAGTAATCGCAGTGTCACCACGTTGTGTATTGTCCTCTACGTCCATATTTGTATTATCCACTAAGTCATCAGTGCTCGATAATAGGAAATTTACATTTCCTAGATTTGATTCACACATGTAAATAAAGTAACAGATGCGCTATCACCGTCCGGCAATCCGGTTTACTATTTTTATTCAATTTAATTCGTAAATTATTTCGCCAAGTATTGATACCGTTATTACTTTACGTTATCTATCTTAGACGTAACTGACAAAATCAATGCCAATTATGTATCCGGTCTTGTAATCAATTTTTTTTCTTATTGTCATCGACTGTGTCTCGCGTGCCAGCTTCTTGATAACCACAAACCGCGATATTCAGTTTATTAACCTCAAACAATACTTCGTCAATTTTCGTCCATCATTATGCAAATTTGTACAAGAACTTGTAACCAAATATTATCTAATCATCATCATTGACGCCTCTACGAGCAGCCAACTAAACTAGTTAACCAATCAATTAGATATAACATTTAAACTAATGTCAAACGTGATGATGATGATTATTTGTGTGTGTGTGTGTGTGTGTGTAATGTGTGTGTGTAATTGTCTAATGTAGTGGTCACCTGTCAGATGTTTTATTGGAATTTATGGGCAGTTTGTAAAAACAAGTGGAGTGGCCTTAGCTTCATGATCTTTACCATTTGGATAGAGACGCCACGGAGTATTCCTGTTTCGGCACCCAGATTTTCGGCACCTAATTTTTCGACACTCTAGCTATTCCCGATTCGGCACCATTAGGTATTTTGGATTGGGATTTTGTATGGGTTACTACCATCCAAATAAATATGTGCTCTTAATTCCACGATTTACGCTGCCCTTCACAACGCCAAAGATAGGAACAGATGGAGGAACATCGTAAGGGGTTTTGGTGATGATGCAGACCACGACCCTCAACATTGAGACATAGTTTTTAAGTCGTATTTATTAACAAGTGAACTTAAGTAGTTGAAATTATATCAATATGTATTAGTTTATTATGTTTAAGATTATTTTATGTATAGTGTTGTATGGGCCTTAGTAGCCTGAAATAAAAGGATTATGATTATTATTATTGAGGAATACGACGCAAGAAGGAGGAGGAGGACTACAATCCAAAATACCTATTGACGCTGAATCGGGAATAGCTTGGGTGCCGAAAATCTGGGTGCCTAAACAGGAATACTCCGACGCCTCTAGCTAGTGTTGTGACCGAGACCTTGACATTACGTTTTATCGGCCGGTCTTAATTTGGCTCGAGGTCGGTTCATTAAAATATTTTTTTCGCGATACGGTGGCGTCCATTTCTTTTTGTTTTTGTTTAGTATCTGTGTGTGTGTGTTTGAGTGTGATTATGTTAGAACCTGTTTTATATCAACAGTTGTTATGAGGAATTTTGGCAATTTTAATGCTTATCAGTAAACACGCAAAAAGAAAATAAGAAAATATATTTATCCCGCACTAGCTTCTGCTAGCACCTTTGTTTATGTGAAACTATAAAATATTCCTATATCTATCTCTTTCAGTAATATCGTTGCATTGTACAGGTGAAAAGAATTTTAAAAACGGTCCAGTAATTTTGTTTTTCATTACAAACAAAAATAAAATCTTTTTATAATGTGAGTAGACAACAAAAGGTACATAAAAAGTCAAAGGTACAACACGGTGCGGCAAAATAGGTCCAATTCAGTATTTAAATGTGGTTTTAAACTGGACTTGAGGTAACGCTTGTTTTCCAACGTCAAACACTATTGTATATTTAAACCGGTATTTGCAATAATAATAAACATGACATTACTTAATTATTTATGAATTAATTTAGAAGAATCTTCAATTAGTTATTATTGTATGTAAGCGGCTAATAAAGACAATTTTTTATTTGTTTTTTTTGTTTGGAATTGTCGACGTAATTGTAATATATTATTGTCTACAGTAAAATTATAAAGAGGTTAAGTTTTTTTTGTTTGTACGAGGTAATATCTAAAAGAACAGGTCCGATTGCAATTTTTTTTTCTTCATTAGAAAGTTGCATTATTTCTGAGTGTCATAGGCTATTATATTTTATGTACGCAGGTGAAACCACGGGCAAAAGCTAGTTGTGAATAATCCTACCAAATAAGAAAATATGATTTAATAAATAATAATATACTCAGAATTTCCTTTACCTCTCCGAAACAACTTTGTAGTTTCTATACTCGGAGATAACTTCTCGTCTACATTTTCAGGTTAACCCTAATGCACTTAAGATAGATCTGGGTTAACCGCAACGGTCTCACCGGGTCGATGGATTTGAACCCGTTTGCGTTCTCATGCGGGTGTCTACTGTCCACACATTATGAGAATCACTTTAATACATTGTTGTTACTGTTTGCCCCGTCTATTTTGTGGTTTGCCCTCTACTACTGATTTACTAAGCGTTTTTCTCAGGGGGACTTGTTTTTAAATTTATAAGAGGGACAGGGAGGCCAAAGAAAAGATGGATGGATTGTGTACGGACCGATATGAAAGAAAAGGGAGTTAGTGATAGTGTGACGGACGACAGGACAGAATGGAAGAAGAAAACGTGTTGTGCCGACCCCAAGTAATTTGGGATAAGGGCAGGAAGAAGAAGGCTTGTTTTTAAATTGTTATTCATACAACTACTGATCTATTAGAACAGTCCTTTTTGTATTGTCATAAAGACTTTTCAATTAGAAAAGGTAAAATCCTATTTTGCAAAAAACACAAACTGTCCCTTGCGAAAATATTCCTGAAAAAACTCGACATTTTGACAAATAACCTTAACTTTCATCATCATCTTCCTGGCCTTGTCTTATATTACTTGGGATCCGTGCAAACTATTTTTTCTTCCTTTCTGTGTTGTCACCCGTCACGGTATCACTAACATTGTCAACAATCAAGGAAAATTCGGAAAGACTAGTTTGATGCACACGCGTTTTCATTATAACTAACAAATACTTTAAGAATCAATTTAAAAAACAAAATGAACAACGAATATTTTAAGTCTTCCTAATTTAATGAGGCATAAAATTGTTTGTTTACAATTCTTAACTTTGTGTAATAGCTCATTGATTAAAAATGAAGAAGAATACTTCAAAGAGCCGATTAAGTGTGTAAACACAATGGTTTTAAATATTTACTTTTGAAGTATTTGAACATAACTTATTATATGTTTACTTATGTTAAAGCTTAGATAATACAACAGCACATGACAAAATTATGGCGCCTAATATTTCTGATTGAGTGTATATTGCATTACCTGGTGTCCAATCATTTTATTACACACACAATTTGGTTGATAAACTGTTTAAGATTTTGCAGTTGACTTTAACTTCCCACTGTAGCGCATAGTTCCCAGGGTGTGTCTGACTTTTACTGACTAAAATCTGTCTTGTTAAGCGTCACGCTACGACTAACTCCCTTTTCTCACTCAATATCTAATAAAATGTAAAAAGCATGTCCAAACAAACAATATTGCGTATATGAAGTATCCAAAATTGAGGCCTAACGTTTAGCAAGCATCGACAATTCGACAGTCACTTATTAGAACATCGACACAATCGAGTTATTAAACAAACAAAACGGTGGCACCTTGTTAGAGGCTATTACATCACGCTCGTTATGGCACAGCAGGTAGGCAGGTAGGTAGTACTAGAGAAAAGTTTGTCAACCCACTCGAATTGCTCGGTATAAATATGAGGAAAAATCTCGTAATAAAAATCCTACACACCCACGTATGAAGTTAATAATATTCAATAACTGAGATCTACTCTATGGAAATTAATTTAAATCTCGTATTTTCCATCTTATCACCAAACTAGCTTTAGCCCGCAGCTTCGCCCGCGTAAGTACATAAAATATAGTCTATGTCACTCAGGAATACAGCAGCTTTCTATAGGTGAAAAAATGTTAGCCATCGGATCAGTACTTCCACAGATTACCTGATACAAACAAAAAAAAAACTTTACCTCTTTATTATATTAGTATAGATTATTATATTCAATAACTGAGATCCACTCTATGGAAATTAATTTAAATTTCGTATTTTCCATCTTATCACCAAATCAGCACTATGCTTTTTAGAGGTAACTGAAGTATTATTACCGAGGTTACAACGTGAATAGAAAGTGTCCATGGAATTTCTTGCACATTCTGGCCCTTAGATATCTACGCTTTGGAATTTGCAGTTAGCATCATTCTGACTGACTGAATTCTTGTCATTTTAAAAGTGCCTGTAAATGGTTTATTTGTAATAAAATATTTTGAATCTTGAATCTTTGATCGTCTTCCGCTCTAGAGTGGAACGAAAGGGTGTAACGTATAATTAATATTTATATAATCAAGTGTTGTTCCCGCAGTAGCCCTGTGTGTACTTTGAAAACGAATTTGTATCATACTAAATCAGCCATGATACTTTATTCTCCTAGTAAAATTTTAGTATTCAGTCTCGCACGACGTTCGCTTTTGCTAAATTGTTTGGCGAAAAAGAAGAGGGTACGATATCATCACCAGGTGACGCATTTTTGCCACAAATTGTCGTTTACTTTAGCGTAAAAGAATACGTTATAAAACCCTCACGAAGACCACATTACAAATAGGTTAGATCATAATCTTAGAGCTCTTTAAGATATAATATTTCATAGTTAAACCCACAAACAAAAAGCATGAACACTCCTTCATTCTAGACTTAAGCCTGACTAGTGAACCATTGTGCATAGCCTTAGAATCTGCGAGAGTAATGCATTATCGTGACGGCCGCACACAATAGCGCAGTGGTCGCGCTATCTTGAGCAATATTGTGCCGATCTCTATTATTGTCTTCACGTCAGTCGTAAGGAAAATAACAAGGAGTATTATGATAATAAATAGTGTTAGGAAGCGTTTAGAATTGGGCTGTTAAGTTAAAGCCTGTTTGTTACTGTTTATTGTGGGATTTTTCATTGAGTTTTCTTTAATAGCCAATAGGGATTTCGAAGCGAATCCTGTTGATACAGCAGATGAAGATCTACCACCCGGACGCGATCTGCAGGGGTATGCAAAGCGCTCAATAGACTGCGCACCCAAGTAGGCCGCTGCAAACACAACCTAGCAAAATGTGTGGGTTTAGACGCCCCTCCGACACTCAGTACAAGAACGATGCTCATGATCAGATGATAGCCCACTAGCAGACGATAGCGCAGATAGTAGGGACACTCTGGGAACTCTAATACGTGTATTAGAGTTCCCAAAGTGTCCCTATTATCTGCACTTTGGAGGTCCTAAAAAACCTTTTGAGAGAAGGGAAAACCATCGACTCGAAATGAAGAAGCAAATGACTCTATATCAAGAAAGTATGATATTTGTGTTAAGTAATTATAACCTACTGGAAGTTAACAATACTAAGACACTACTCCTCGAAATTAGTTTCACTAACACGCAGGTGTGTTCCAAATATTTTCAGTAGGCACAAGCAAAACATATGCCATAGTAAGGCGTGCCTATACACCTCTAAACCGAGTTCGGAACGGTCGATATTTCCATACGAATGTGTTAGAAATGGAGCGATCACCTCATGCCGTCGTCAAGAGCCAATATGATGCAAATTCGTCTCATTTCATGCCCCTTGGAACCAATCACCACAATATACTGCGAATAAACGGAATGTCAAACAAACTTATTGTTTGGGAAGATTCTACTGTTCGCTTGTGGTTAGAGAGGAAGGTTTTTGTCTGATGATTTTCATTCTAATGTGTTGGAAGCAAGCTTTTGCTAGGTTTCGAATATGTCCTGACTTTGACACACATGGTATAGAAGTTCTCTCTTGAATTGTCAGTGGGGTTTCCCACTGACAATATTATGATACCGCTTCTGCCCCACAGTAGAGTTTTATCTACTGTAAAGTAGAACTACCTACATTGGACCCACGTGGGTCACTTATGCCGATCTAGGCGCGTAGGTCTCAATACATTTTTTACGGCAACTAGATTTGTAGAGCTACATTTGACCCACACCCACCACGAGATGCGGTTCTACGTACAACTCAGGCGTCGTCCACGTATGCGTTGGTATAAGTAATGTTTTTCTCACTCAATTCAGCACATCATGATAGTAATCCGACTATATTATTTTCAGCTAGTTTTAGCTAAAACATTCTAAGACAATTTAAGTTTACGGCTATAAATTCCAGCACATCTTAATGTTCTCTACAACCCATTGTTCCGTTGTAGAATGTTAAGTAATTTGAAACTCTGGAGTTGTGTTGTCTTCCTTTCTATTCCATTCATTTCTTACACAATTAATCATTCTAGAAGAATGAGCTGTATATTGTAAATTCAAAACACAACGGAGTAATGGCGGAGGACTTTCGCGACGACTTTCGCCAAAATTCGCAGAAAGCTGCAAAACTTAATCTTTGCTGCAGTTTTTTTGTAGGGCTGTCGTGCATATTAAAATTGGGTGTGTGAAATTTTGCACTTTTATTATTCTATAAGCGAGGACTTTCCAAAATTCAAACCATATAGGGATAAAACGGGGTCCAAAGTTTGTATGGAAGAACTTAGTTTTATGCAGGCGAAGCCTCCGGCAGAAAATGGTTATAAATTGAGTGACACATTCTTTACCATCACTATCACTAGTTAGCCTACAAGTTACAACCGTAAGAAACTCCAAACACTTTTACGACCAATTTTCCAATAAACTCTAGCGCGTAAGATGCAAATTCGTAAGCTATAGCTTCTATGCCTCGTTCACCTTTGTGCTACAAATAACTAGCGGCGCCGGTCACGATCAGCAATACCTAGTTATCTGTTAAGACTATACGCACTCCATTAGGTGCCTGCGTTATGACGTCAGGTTGAAGTGTTTTTAAATTAGGATGGTCTTCTCGTATTGTTTCATCTTTAGTTTAATGTGTGGAACTATCACGCTTATCGTTTTTGGAGACTTTAGGAGGGTTAAGGAGGGTTGTATGGTCATCTATAGAAAGCATGAAGTCCTTGATTTATACGAAGTTCATCAACACGAGTTTTTTATCCCTAATTGTTTCCCATATTTAAAAACGTAAAGCCTTTGGTTCGAGTCCTTCCTGCTTGTCATTCGGTGAGTAGATCTTTGACAGACCTTATAGATAGTAATACGCCAGAAAACTGCTTGGATAGATCGACCAATCAGTCTTTCCAAAGAGTATCGTGTTGCTCAGTAACTGGGTTTAGGAGGCAGCCGCTCCATGTAAAACACGGGTCTTCAGCCGCATGCGGTTAGATTGGACGTCGACCCCAAAATGGTAATCGAAAGGCTTCTTATCCTTTCGATTACCTTTTTTGTCCTAGATGAACATTGTCCATATTTTCCTTTATGCTGATGATATAATAATGCTGAATTTGCAATACATTAGAATAGAGATTTCTCTTTCGGTAGACATCAAAGTATTCTCCCTGGTGCCACGAAGCTTGGCGACATAAATAATGACTGATTCATGACCGATTGCACTCCTTAAGAGACACGGCATACCATGCATGCATAATACAAATGGAAGTATACTACATATCTTACAAATGACGATGAAGCTATGACAAAAAAAACCGGGCAAGTGCAAGTTTGACTCGCGCACTGAGGGTTCCGTACAAAACTTATGTAAATAATTAAATTCCCGAATCGATACTAGATCGCAAAACAGTAATTCTTTGGTGACGTAATTATAAATTTACAGTTTTCTAGCAAATGTCTAAATATGCCTAATCGAAGCATAAACGCCTTTATCTTTAGGTTGCGGTGATTTAGAAGTTTGATTATTTACTGTTGGTAATAGACTCAGCCAAAAAAGCATAAATCACGCATTTTTAAAAAGGGGGCCTTAATAGTCAGTCAGACGGACAACAAAGTGAGTTTTGCCGACTAAGACGGAACCCTAAAAAGATCAATCAAACAAACAACCCATTGAATAAGCAGCAATTAATTTAATTAAAGGCGGTAATAAATAATGCATGCCAATGACACTGTTTTCGCTCCGACAATGTAGCTGGAAGAATGCCCGCATACTTCGGTAATAACCGTCCACGATGGGCCGAGGAAAGTGACCTTCTTACAATGGTAAAGGGAGAACTGATGAAATGCAAACGAGAGATTCCGGTTGTATTTTATTGTTAATTTTTTTGGGATGTAGAAAATTAATTTGTTGAGAAGCCTTATTGTGGGAACTTGTTTATGAACTTTTTTTTAATTTGAGTATGTTCCCGATGATTGAAGCGTAGAGAAATGCCGAAAGACTGGGGACTTGCTATGACGTATTAAAATGTCAACCAAGAAAGAAGAATGCACCTATACACCCTATATAGCTTCATCCCTTTAACAGTTCAGTTTACACCATCAAATGGTTCGCAATAATAGAGCATCTGATTATAAATATGTATATGATTAAATGTTAACTTGTTTTCAGTCTTTAAGATTGAACTTCTTTAGTGTGGTTGTTACCTGATATTATCGTCTGATTGGATACAAATACTGGCTCATTTCATTATTACATCCCACCAAATACCTCTTGAAAAATCTTATAATAGTTTATTTATAGCTCTTACTACATTGTATAACAATATCTACAAAAAAACAGGGCAAACGAGAAATGTAACATATCCAATTTTGTATACTCTCCCTCCAAATTCCTCGTTCCAAATCTCACAAATATTTCCGTCATACACCGTGATCGATTCGACCGCGCGAACAAAGACACGTGTGTTTTCAACAAGTCCATCTGACCGATATACACAGCTGTAACATCGACGTTTGTTTATTAGTTTTATACAACCGTATGTTTCTATTAGCAGGATGAGTTATTGTGACTGGGTTATGAGTGTTATGGACTTTTTGCTCTTTTATCTTATTCTTGTCTGTTGCTAAGGCCTTTGCTTTTTTTTCGTGTTGCTGAAGATATGGTCTGCGTGTGTTTTATTTTTGGGTTTATGTTTTGCATTCTTGCTGTTAAGGCTCCTATAGCTATTGATATTCAAAAGCGTCTCTTCTTCTTTTCAATTCGACGGTTACTACGTTTTAATAACAGCATCGGTGGCACTCATCAGATCCTTCAAAGTGCATTTGTAGGGTCACTTGGGGCATTCCAACGTGTAGATCATGTTTTGAGTAAAAAGCGTCTAGATAACACCAGTACTTTCATTGTGCAGACTGATCTATTCTTTCTTACTTTGTTTTTTTTAATTGTTATAAACTAGTGCAGTCAACTGCAATCCCACCTGATGGTAAGCAGTATTGCAATTGTTGATTACTAATCATTTTATCTTGTTTTTATTTCCATTTGAATTGTCGTGTGTGATATTCCTCGGTTTATTTGTACCTCAGGAAATTAAACAATCCAAACCGAGCCAAGAATATTTAATTAACATACATTTTTAAAACGTTTCTAAAAAAAATACTATCACGGAGAGAAAAACAAGAGATTCCACGTATCGACTTATTTACAGCTGGCAATGGCTGATAATATCACTGAATGTTTCTTTTAAATAGATTAGAGACCACCCCACTGCGCGTGGGCAAGGTACGCGCTGCGGCAGGGATTGCCAACCTACAGACTGGGCAGATAGAAAATTGCACCACAGATTTTTTATTTTTTTTATTAGCCTAGTATGTGTCCCACTGCTGGGCAAAGGCCTCCTCTTTCTCCTTCCAAATCTCTCTGTCTTGGGCCATCTCTGGCCATTTCTAAACAATTATTAATTATATATTTACTATAAACAAGTTTTAATAGATAGAAATTTTAACCGATAAAGTTTCATTGATTGGAACCTCGCCGTTTAACATGACCGCTTACAAGACTGGCCTCGATCTTGAGCCCAGAAAATCCGTTCATGCACAAGGTTTGGGTTATCGCGTCAGTTAGTAATATATTACACAGCAACAAGGTCGTGGAGGTTATATGCAGCTGCTGGAGAGAGCCTTCCTGGGACTGTGAGATGTGGTCAAGCGCGAGCCTATCAATAATAAAAAAAAACTTCCAGCCAAAGCCAGCATGCATAACAACTAACAATATGTACATTATTTCTACTACCGATAGGTACTGGTAATCTTCCAAAATTTCACAAAATCGTAGTAAATGTGTTGACTTAGATACAGAAATGGGACGTTAACAGTGACGCGCCCCTGATCTACAACGATCTTGTTTACGTTATCTCACAAACGATTTCAGGGTGATACACGTGGTTCTGGCTGCTAACATGTGCTGCATTTATGTGCAGTGAGTGTTTGGCTCTAGAGGTATACACTGTAGAGTGCTGCTGCATTTATGTGCAGTGAGTGTTTGGCTCTAGAGGTATACACTGTAGAGTGGCGATGTTTATTCAAACTGTAGCACTGGTCTAGAGGTACGTAGTAATAAATATACAAGACCACGGTAGGCGCCAGATAAATCTAATGGTATTTATAAAAGGTAAAACTGACTGACTATCATTCGAAACTTATCATCTACCTAGCCTTTTCGTCGAGTCAGATTTAGCTAATTACGAGGAGCGGCTACCTACCAGACTTCCACAACCCATTAACTGAGGTACCACGGTGCTTCATGGCTAGACTGGAGTCAGATTTACTGGCTTCTAGCTATGCGTAACGACTACCAAAGGTCTACAACTAACATTCAAAATTACTGGGACTAAAAACGTGAAATTTTGCACAAAGTTTCCTTTTATGACGTAGGCGAGCACTAAGAGAGGATTTTCCAAACTTCCTTAAGATAATGAAATAGGGGTTCAAAGTTTGTATGGAGGAACATACTTTCACGCTGGGGAAGCTGAACAATGAACTTTTAAAGAAATTCTAGGTATGTTGAGATTTTACATTAAATATTATTTAACTTATGAGACACTTAAATTTTAGGGGCTGTTGGTGAAAACGGGCATTGGCATAGAAATATGTATAAGCAAGGTATGCTTATGATTTGCATGCACTTTGGTACTATATTACTAAAATTATAAAAATAATAAGAATTGCGGTTGTAAGTTGATGGAGATTTCATTGTCAAAATATTAGATAGTTATATTATCTTTTTATGTGATACAATCTTGTCAAAATTACCGAGAAATGTATAGGATCACTATAAATGTCGCTTTATAGCCAGATCGTCTTGGTATGTAGGTCTGTTAGTCTAGGAATATCAGCAATACTATAAATCATTCTCTTGACAAACAAGACACAAAGTCGCACACATTATCCCGATTAAACCGTACATTTTAATTTAACTTTTTAAACTACCTTTTACGCCTAAACCTTGTGATCATCGATCAAAGTCCCCAAATAACACACACCTACCCATATTCTACTGAGAGCAAAACTTTAATGAGTTCAGGTATTTGGGAACTTATCTAAAGCTCGCTGTAATGTATCGCTCGAGTTTTCCACTTAAAGGGTAAATAGGGTTTCTTAATCGCTTTACTAAAGTTATATCGGCGGCACGAGCGTGTAACATTATCATGTTTAGTGATATCTTACTAGATGGCGTTCAAGTCACCATTTTTAGTTTATTAATGCATAGCTCATTCAGTCAGTCAGCTTTATAATATTTCCACTGCAGGAACCCAAGCCACCTTTTTAGAGAGGGAATGGGCCGTAATCCACCACGCGGGCCCAGCGCGGGTTGGTAGATGTCACTTGTCTTCGATTTTTTGGTTCTAACGTGATTAGGATTGATTTTCTTTTCCTCAATCGTCATTGTGCTCACATAATAGAAGGGTTAAAAATAATCAAGATTTTTGTAACTCATAACATGATTTAAAATATTGTCAATGTGTGTAAATGAAGTTTTCTGCACGTTCTACTCCATAGAGGTTTACGCTTTGGAACGCGTAACTTAGCTTAATTTTTTTGACTGACCGACTTTTTAACTATTCTATCCTGTCTATTGGAAATAAAATAATTCAATAATATGTTACTAGGCTAGGAAGAAATAGAAATTTAAGCAATAAATTCGAGTAGGCGGAGTGCGTATACGCACAGTGCGAACGTTCAATGTGAATGTAGTACGTCAACGCTGAATTCCATCATTTATTTCTGTCTTATTTACACGGCATGCTGAAACAAACATATGCTGTAACTAGGAATTGTTGCGAACGGTCTCAAGGACGGAATTACAAAAGAGGTGTGAAGATTAGATACAAGCTGTTGTCTGAAATTAACAAATTGCCTAAGCTATTAATATTTTTGTCTGTAATCTCGTATTATAAAATGGCAACAATTTTTGTTTTTTTTTTTTAATTGCATCAGAACTTGGAGCAGGTAAATCGGAGCGTCACAAACGTATCCCTCGCGTTAACGTAAAAAAATCGTACTAAGCGCTCTTCAGATCACGAAAACTGCCGAACAGTCGGTCAAAAGTGTCTTGAAAAGGAGCCTTGCCCGTGACCCAAGCGTTTCGACCACAATAAAAAAAAAATTAATTACCAATAAGGTATAAGCAACATGACCTACTTATTTCCTTATCTTTTAACCTTTTTGCTTCCTTAGATCAATTTTTGAGTAAAAGCCTTCCCATATCTTTCCATACACACATACACTTACCTTCCTATACCTTTTTCTGTACAGCCTTAAACTAGCCTGTGTGCTGAAAATGTGTCTCAAATCAGCCAGTCTGCTTCTTAAAGTGCCTATATCTCTTGGCAATGTTATTAAGACATTGACGTCCACGTCTAATCTCCAGTAACGTAGCATAGACTATGAAAAATTATATGAGTAACTAACTGCCAACACAGCTGTTAAAGAACAGTTAAATATCGCAAACGTCAGAAGGAAGGTATTCTTAAAAGTATGTAGTGTAGAGCAAAAATGATTGTCTTGTGGTGTGGAAATCATCAAATAACTTTTCTCGTTCTAAATAAAAGCCCTTTCTGGTACTTGGTACTCTTTATCTACCACTTTGATTGCCCATTTCTACAATAACTAGATATCGGTAATCAAAGTGTTCAAACCGATAGTTAGGTTTAAATTCATATTATCCACCCCAGTGCGCAATTTCTATGATGCCACCATAGTATCACTGACTTATCCGTACTGTGGTACATCCCAACTCGGACTTTAAACGCCCAGGGTGCGCTAGACAATAAATTAAGATCACTCACACAGACTTTTTCGATATTCCCAGACACAATAACAACGGTGAAACTATCAAAGACATTATGTGCATAAGTTTAATTTCTTCAGCACCGCCCCAATTAGTGCGAGCGTATGATCCGGTTAGCTCTGCCCCACAAACAACAGGAAGAGTCGTAAAGTTTTATAGATATGTGGTACGTGCCAAAAGCATGGTGCTTCCAGGTACCAATATGGGACCGAGCCAAGTCATGGTGGCGTCGGCTTCCTTGAACGGGCCGCTGTACCAATGTTTAGGTTTCAGGTGGATCTAGTTACCTTGTTGTCATGGTTTACTGGTACCTTATACAGAACATGGAATTTCAATCTTAGATATTCAGCTTTAACAGTAAACAATGGTTATTGTACAAAAATGGGCTTATAGTTGCCCATTGCAAAGCATTCGCATGTGAGAACTGTCCTATTTTCAAATTGTTTGTTAAGCATTGCATTCTAAATATTTCCCTAACCATTCTCGGCTTGCAAACTTGCAGAGTACAAGCATCATCAATTCAGCCAAAATACGTCCACTGTTGGACACAAACCTCCCCTAAGGGTCGCCACGAGCCTTTTTATACATCGGACTCCCGTAACCCTCACCAGGTCATCAGACAACCTTGTGAATATCCATTAGCAGTTCAAAAAACAGTTCAAAGATTATGTAACAACGTTTACGACCTGGTAGAATAAACATTGCCACATGTACAAATCATAAACTTCAGAACACAATGAGCAAATTCTTTTTGCAAAACGTCCAAAAAAAATTACAGGATGTCCCACAGTTTAGGATTGAAAACTGAAAGCAAAATAAATAGAATACGATGAAATAACACATTCAAAAGTCATACAAAACGTTGGAGGTTAAAATAACAAGCGCGTTTCTGTTGTATACATAACGAATGTCACTGGTGTGATTATTTATACATTAGATCGACGAATAGATTGCGGTAAGGCCGCGATTAGTTCTTTATAAACGGCTTCTGGTAATAGGATTTTTATTATATTGTTACTAGGAACGGTAAATGTCAACGTTAGATGTATATGTTACTGTAAAAGCCCGAACTACAGTAATTCTTAAATATGTATTATCAATAAATCTTAATATTTACTAACACGAGTTAGTATGAGAGTATTAAACAAATCGGTCTTATAGTAGTAAAAACTAGCACAAGCGAGGTTTTATTAGAGGCAGTTGGTAAATGGTGTTGGGAAGAACGCCATCATTATGTTTAACACCCCGATTCAGAGCAATCCGCCTAGGATAGGTAGGTCAGAAAGCTGGGCGTAGTTTTTAACATTAGATTTTTTAAATGCCTTATACGTCGGTTTATGGACGTTTACTGTGCGTTTAAAGTAAAAAAAATACTTAGGATTTGTCAAGTGAGTAATTGCTCAAAAAAAACGAAGACCCACTATACTTGACCACAAGTAGTTGGTTAATCTTAAGATTTACCATAGTTCAGTCTTTTACACTAACATTTATACTTTATGACTTACTCACGATTCTGTTATGTGGAACGTACTAGCTTTGCAAACGGTTCTGCTTGCGTACATTCATACATTACATCCTTCAATGATATGTATGATTGCTAGCCCTCTTGAATGGAAGTAATATAGAAACCTTTACATCTGGGCAGTGTCTTGTATATTCGCGAAACCAATTAAATTATTTTATGAGGAACAAAACAATATTCTATGAACATCATTAAATAAACCCATAAAAATGCGAAACTTTATTCTCTAACTAAATGACAGCTATAATAAACAGTAATTAATTTATGTGAGATATTGTCATTCTTATTATTGCTTGGCAGATTTTGGCAATCGCTATAGAACCAGGGGCCTTACTATGACGTGGTTAAAATGTCAGTCAGTCGAGTGAAAAAAGGGATGGAGCTTTACACCCTAAATAGCTTTAGCTCTTTAACAGTTCAGTTTAGGTCGTAATATATTGTAGCACAGTTGTTCATAATTGACTAAAAATCGTAAAAATATGCATCTTGCATCCATCGGATTCCCACAACCCTCATCAGGCTCTCTGTCCTATGGAAGACCTATGAACACTGCGTCTTCCAATACGTAGTCGCCGCACCAGAATTTTTTAGCCCCACCAACCATCGACCACGTTCTCCGAGCAATGTGCCTTGCCCACTGCCACTTCAGTTTGTCGAATATTCGGGCTTCGTCGGTAACTTTCGTTCTCCTACGAATATCTTCATTCCTGATTCGATCGAGCAAGAAAACTCGGATCACAACTCTTTCCTTTGGATAACTTCAAGCCTTCTGATGAGTCCCGTTGTGACCACGTTACAGAGCCAAATATCAGCACTGATCATAGAGTTTCGTCTTAAAACACTGACCAGACGTTTTCTCTTCCCATATACCTCAAGTAGATGTCAAAGGCGAACTTATAAAAAAAAACTTTCACGAATCCTGATATCCCGTTTTGCTTGATCCCAAGTCCTTACGCTCATCGTGTATGCTCTTGACCAACAATAAGCAATCATGATCATCACTAATGAAAACCGCTACCAACAAACTGACATTAATTTTCCTCACGACCATGTAGTATGACGTAATGTTTATATTATTTAACGCTCAATGCTAATCGGTGCACGTAAATTAACATTAAACTCAATAATAAGTTGCGACGTTTACTAGCCTAGACTCAATTGTATTGACCTAGTGAACATTTTTATTGGATTCCTTTGTGATATTAGTTACTAGTTATATATTCAAACTTCTGTCTTCGCAGTAAGTCTCCTTGAGTTTATTGGAAGATATTTTGTGTCCAGATTTAGAAGGCCCATTTCTGTTGAACCGGGATACAATGCTTGCGATATTACATGGCCTACTTTTATTTGTAAACTAATGCTTGACTACGATCTGATGGTAAGCAGTGATGCAATCGTAGAAGGCAAAGCGCACTAGTTTATTAAGAGCCTATTCACTCTAGCCTTGAAGACACCTAAATTATTGTTGGAAGGGATGACAACAGGAAAATTGTTCCAATGGTTGTCCTTCGATGTACTTCATATACATTTTTACTTTGTGCATAATAATAAACAATGTACCTACTAAAGGTACCACCAGACCAGTCGACCGCAGGAACACAACTGTAACAGTAATTTCAGTAAATTGTTGCCAATTCTCTTGATGCTGTAGATGACCATAGAAGGCGATAAACACTTTTCCTAAGGCGAACTGTCGATTAACCAACAAAACGGTTTAAATAAGTGACTTTGTATATTTATGAACTCATACACGATAAAGAAAAAATATCTGGTGAGAAAACGTTCTAAGAAATATAAAAACTGTGATTATAAGATTAGAACACTACAAATCAGACATAATCCAAAAAAATGATCACAAACCACCAAACGTCGATTCTCTATTAAATTCATACGTGAGCGATGTGTGTGATGTAGCCTAGTTTTTTATATCGATCGTGAGCGACGACGTCCAAGTTAAACGTAGAACCACGTCGATTGAGGTGGATCTAATGTAGCTCTGCAAGTCTAGTTGCCATATAAAATGTATGGAAATCAACGCGACACGCCCAGATAGCTACAAATAGGCCACAACATGACACATCTCACGTAACATCTCCCATCGGGCTCACGTCACATCAGAACGATACATAAATGCAAACCGATGTTTTCTTTGAAACCCGTCACCATTCTAATGTAGCTTTGCAAGTCTAGTTGCCATATAAAATGTATGGAGACCAACGCGCCCCGCCTAAATCAACGTACGTGGTCCACGTGGGCCCAATATAGTCCTTACCTTATAATTTCGATCGTAATATTCTATTTAAAGCCTTTACGAACATTCTACAATGACATCAAATAATGGCGCCTCGAATTCTCGAAAATCTCCTTCACAACATGACACATCTCACGTAACATCTCCCATAAGGTTCACGTCATATCAGAACGATACATAAATGCAAACCGATGTTTTCTTTGAAACCCGTCGCCATTCTAATGTAGATCTGCAAGTCTAGTTGCCATATAAAATGTATGGAGATCGACGTGACACGTTCCCACGCCCACATTCAGATAGGTCTACGTGGGCCTAATGTAATTCTAACTTTATAGTTTCGATCGTTATATTCTATTCAAAGCTTTTACGAACATTCCATAATGACGTCAAAAAATGGCGCCTCGAATTCTCGAGAATCTCCTTCACAACATGACACATCTCACGTAACATCTCCCATAAGGCTCACGTCATATCAGAACGATACATACATGCAAACCGATGTTTTCTTTGAAAGCCGTCACCAGTCTAATGTAGCTCTGCAAGTCTAGTTGCCATATAAAATATATGGAGATCGACGTGACACGTTCCCACGCCCACATTCAGATAGGTCTACGTGGGCCTAATGTAATTCTAACTTTATAGTTTCGATCGTTATATTCTATTCAAAGCTTTTACGAACATTCCATAATGACGTCAAAAAATGGCGCCTCGAATTCTCGAGAATCTCCTTCACAACATGACACATCTCACGTAACATCTCCCATAAGGCTCACGTCATATCAGAACGATACATACATGCAAACCGATGTTTTCTTTGAAACCGTCGCCAATCTAATGTAGCTCTGCAAGTCTAGTTGCCATATAAAATGTATGGAGATCAACGCGCCCCGCCTAAATCAACGTACGTGGTCCACGTGGGCCCAATATAGTCCTTACCTTATAATTTCGATCGTTATATTCTATTCAGAGCTTTTACGAACATTCCATAATGACGTCAAAAAATGGCGCCTCGAATTCTCGAGAATCTCCTTCACAACATGACACACCTCACGTAATATCTCCCATCGGGCTCACGTCACATCAGAACGTTACATCAATGCAAACCGATGTTTTCTTTGAAACCCGTCGCCCACGCAGAAAGCACGTCACTTGTACTATTTTCACGGGCATTACTCAGATGGCCTTCGTAATCTAATTGAAATACATAAAATTATACAGTGCGAGGAGATGTGGTGCAAGGCGGGAGATCTAGCGAGTGATGTGGCCTAGTTTTTATATCGATCACTTTTTTAAGCAGGTTGACAAATTATAGAATTTATGCACTAACACATCCAAAATAAACAGAACTAGGTGCTCAATTATTGTCGTTCCCCCTAAAATCTTAACAATCCTTATTTTGTTCTTCTCTCTACTTGCTACTTATGTAAGACAAAGGAGTCTAAGTCTCCACGACACAGGGGAGGACTAGTGTGCAGAACTGCAGACTAGTGTCATTTAAAGTACAACATTTTTCTAAACAATAAAGATTATTATTGTTACTATTACATACAGCAAGAGTGAGAGTAAAAACTTGATAATATTTAATTATAACTGACTATTTTTATTGTTTGCAGGTAAGCATCTCAAGATGAGCTGAACACCCTAATATGGTAACGTTAAACTTAGTTAAAACTATTCATCATTGACTCAAATCTGATCAGATCAGATTTACCTCAGAACTCTGGGGTTCTGGACTTCGGAAAGCATTCGAGAGGCCTAATCCAACTCGCAAAGGCCCCTTAGACACTTCACATAAACCCGTAACCGATGATTATCCCAATACGCGCTAGGCTAGTCCAGCCAACCCCTGGTTGGTGAGAAACTATGGACAATAAAGATACAGGGGTTTGAGAGACTTAGGCGGACTAGTTACCAAGAACTTATGTTATGACAATGGCCCCTGTCTGAACAATGTTATTAATAAACGTCAATAAAAAGGCAGTGATTATTATTATTGATAGGTTTTCGTCAAAATGCATCAGACAAACTAGCATGTTGATGTTTATAGTAGGTATTATAGTCGTAATTTGCAAACCAATCTATAAATAATGTTTGGCTCCTTAATAATAGTAGAAAAGAACAAAGGATGGCAATTCGCCCATCTTAGCAAATATTTGTCACAGTATGTCGCCATTCACTATCTAGATCGAACCTCCGCCAAATTAACTGTTGTAAGTCCGGATCAATCATTTAAAAGGCTTATTTAAATACATATTTATTTTAATATTGTTATACTGTAAATCAATATTGTATATAATCATATTGTTTTGTATTTATAATACTTTAATTCTCTGCCGTGTCGATGCATACAGGACATCACTTAAGGTATACAATTGAAAAATTATTTGCATACCAAGTGGCAAAGTTATTGATGAACACTATTCTTAGTTGGTAACAGTGGCAGTTACGATTTTTCGAGTTTAAAAACATCAATTTAACCCTTTTCTTGACGATGTGCACTGTAGGATACAGTCAACTTTGAAAAATCATACTAAGAAAAATATTCTTACTTTAAACGAAATGTTCCTACTGTTTAAGAAAGGAACTGTTTCTGAACCCATTTACGTCATATCATGTCAATTTGAGGCAACCGTTTTTCAATTATAATCCAAATGCTGAACCCACTCAAAGTGGACCCCCCGACAAAGTTAAAATAATTAATATTTTATATTGTTTTTACATTATAATCTAATAACTGTGCATGTCACGGTAAAGTACATTAGTATATACGTGTCAAATGAATGAATTTTGATGCGAAATTGTATATTTGGTTTAGTAAATTAGAGCCAAACTGTTATGTATCTCACAGGATACACTGCCATGTTTACTGGTTTTTTTATGGTTTGGTGTAATGTATCGTGTAGTGCACACTGCCATGTTTATAGTGTTCTGATTGTTATTATTTTGTATTGATTACTTTTATGGTGGCGTAGTGGTGATGGTGTTAAAATAAAACAAAAGGTTCAGGATTCGATTCCCGGTCGAGACAAAATAGATTTTTTAAAATGACATGGTAAAATCTGTGCATATTTTTATTGTCTAGTGTTTGAAATCTGGTTTTTGGTTTCTGGTCTTTTTATGGAACGTTTGCTTGTTTTGATTTTCGTTTCGCATGGTGGTTTATTAAGCTTGTTTATCTTAGGGCGAAGTACAGCCTTCCATTATAAGGGGCAGAAAGCTTTGTGCCAAAATTGAGCGTAAAGAAAACGATTCATCGACGGAGTCTGAAAATGAAACCCGGCAATTTTCAATTCGACATAGGGTAGACAACAAATCATCACCTTGATGGCCTCCATTACCATCGTCGATGAAAAATCTCAACCTGCTATCCAACGATGAAGTAATAGACGTCCAAAAAGCGGTCACTGCATCACCATTGCTAGCGTCTCCACTCACTCTACCAGTCGCGCAAAATTTGACACAATTGGTATCGGTACGACAACAAATATGTCAGTGCTGCAAGCAGCTCTGTAGATGTCGACCCTATATCAACGATCCAAAGAAAAACAAGGAGAAAAAGATGAGGTTAGCGATGCCTTATCCTGAAATTATAAAACATTACAACGCCCATATAGGCGGTGTTGATAGAGCTGATGTTCTAATTGCTCTCTATAGAACTGAACTGAGGGGACAACGCTGGTACCTACCATTGTTGATATCACAGTTGTTAAACATATCTAATACAAATAGTTGGATTTTATAACGGAGAAAGATCGGTAATGGTTCAAATTCAGATACAATATTGCCAAAAACTTATTATTACTCCTCAGAACCACCACGAAACATAGGGATAATAATGTAGAGGGTCCTCATTAAAACCAATAAAAGCACCTGTTGCTAATTATAATAATTAAATAATTTGCAGTGACCAGCTTAGCCACTTCGCGACTTTTGGAACAGAAGGAAGGTGCAAACTATGTACCAAAAATCAAACTACTGTGTCATGTACTATGTACTAAGTAGTCAGATTACGCTAAATACTTGGCAGAAATAGTTTTTATACTTTTCACAACCAGTCATTTCTTGTTAAGCAAGAATATATGATCTAACCAATTAAAAATCATTATTTCATATACCATTTGTACTACTACCTGTTTTTGGCAGTGTGTCTTGTGGGATACATTCACCTGAGATAGTCATTCCTTACAAACATGGCAATGTATCTCACAGGATACGGAAGGTATTTCAGGAAACAAAAGGCTTTGATTTTTTTTATTATTTTTCTCTGCGTTTTATGTTCATATAAAAAAAGATTATTTGAAAAAAAAACCAGTTATTCAATTTTTTTTTCTTTGCCAAGTTAAGGGTTAAAAGCGGTAATTATTGTTGAGAGGTACGTAAAAATAGAGTGTAAAGTCCCACATACTTTCGTTGAAAAGGGAGGATTCTCCGACCAGACAGGTGTTATGTATGAAGTGGGCAACTGCTCGATAGATGATGTCGGGCTGTCGTATCTGTCCTGTCATGGAGAAATTTAATTGCGTGATGCAGGATTTCATACGCCATAGATGTCGCTACAATTGTATGTTACCAATAACGTTTATCAGAAATACTGGTTAACTTTCAACTTCTAAAAAGACAAAAATCTGCAAAAATAAATGCCAACTGCTCAGTGCTCACGCATTTTTAGCCACACTGTCGCACGTTCCTTCAATTTTAAACACATCATCGGCTTCTGTAATCAAATGTGAATCGACAGTCAATTGTTTTATCATCAAGTCTATCAATGAAACTATTCCATCAATGATTGTCATCAGCAATTCATTTCCCAGCGTCTACTTGTCATCTTACACTTGTACCATGATCGTGTCACATTCTTGACTTGTCCCATTGAGACCAATTCACTGCTGACATCATCAGCCGGTGCTTGCTCAACAGTCAACACCTATTAGTGGACATCGCTTTTTCCAATTGCCTCTGTGAGGCCATAATTATTCATACGCAATGTACTTGATACTGTGTGTGTATTTGATTTTGCAATCGGCATTTCATTTTTTATTGGACTATCTTCAGTGGCCTTTACTTTAAGTTTGACTATAGTATCGTCGAGTTCTTCTATATCTTAATTATTGAAAATCTTTTATGTAAAATTACATCCATTATATCTACCTATCGGACTTCAAGAATAAACTTATAGTTTTGTTGCTTCTCATTTAAAATTTACGTCTATTATTTCTTTCTTAACTTCATTTTGCTTTTTAATATGTTCAGTAATTATCCTATATCAATATTCAGAAAATGCGTCATCATGAGTTTCAACATTGCACTGTGTTTCGTCTAGAACAAGCTAGCTGGACAAAAACAACATTTAGATTTCTTAAAATCATTATTGGCGGTAAGTAGGTTATTAGTTGGTAATTACACCCACAACAATTGTTTTGGCATAAGTCATATAAAACAACGTTAATGAGGGTAAGTATAGAAAACATTTGAGTCAAATGCGTAATATTATTTGCTTTTTTGCTACTGATACGATTGCATCTCCTGCGGTTATCTTAATAGTTGTGGTAAATTTTAGTGATGGATTCTACTACTAAGGGTGAGTATATTTTGTATATTTAGTTACAATTAAATAATATTCATACTAAATTAGAATCTGAGGGTCGCAAATCCAAAAATTGAGTTTTTTATTCAAAAATTCAAATTCAAAAGACGGTAACTAAAAACCCCCTCGTTCCCCCGGTCTGTATTTTTTTCAGTTGATAGACACATGCTTCCGAATTGTAATAAAACTTTCTGTTTTTGCTCGTTTTTGCTCCATTTTTTTTTTTTAAATTTTTTTGCAGGTACCAGTTTCACAGTATCGAAAATACAGTTTTTCGAAGAATGGGTAAAACATGCAAAAAGTGACCGAAATGAGGCGCTTTTCATGTTTTTTTCGCAAAAACATGACCTCAGTGGTGTAACAGAAGCATCTGTGACGGAGATTAAAAATATAATTTCCCGTTTTTCCTCGAAAATTTCGGAGAAATGGGAGAATTCTAACCGAATACGGGATCGTTTCTTCGCTTGTAATGCTAAGTGGCTAGAAGGTGAAGAGATACAATTTAAGGTGTCTTATGACCTTGCAGAAGCATCAACGTCTTCGCACTCACAGCATGGTCCCGGAAGACCGCCAGTGGATATGGCAAACGCAAGTGCCAAAACCAAACGGCGACGTGTCGATGATTTGGTTCAACTACGAAGCTCTGAGGAACTTTTGGTTGCTGCTGAAATAGCGTCTCGTCATGCAGGAAAACGCAACGTCGCGAAACTGATACGAGAAGTTAGTGAGACGCCTGAGAAGTTTAGTGAACGAAAATCGAGTGACCTCACGCAGCAAAGGTGCCTTACTAGTGATGAGGCACTTGCGTATTATATAGACTCTAAGTGTACTAGTCACGCCTACAAACAGACGCGGAAGTGAAGTATGCTGGCTGGACATCAGGTATTTCCATAATTTCTTAGTCTTAGTAGGGCCAAGAAAGCCTGTTTACCACCGGATGTACATGTGACGGTAACTGAGACGCGTGCTGAAATTAAACTGCAAGCTGTTTTAGATAAAACAGTTCAGCGTTTAGTTTCTGCGCAGCGAGAAGTATTTACGGCTTGTTCTTCTGGTGGTAATAGTGGTACATCATTTACTTTAGTTAGCAAGTGGGGTTGTGATGGCAGTTCTGGTCACAGCACTTACAAACAACAATTCACCAACAGTGGCGACACAGATGAATATCTGTTTGTTTTTTCTTTTGTGCCGCTTCAACTACGCAATGAAAGTGGTAATATCGCTTGGCAGAACCCTCGCCCATCCTCCACTATGTATTGTCGACCAATAAAATTTATTTTCTCTAAAGAAAGTACGGAATTGACGATTACTGAAACCAATAAGGTATTGGATGAAATAAATGACTTATTGCCGACTATATGTAGTGTTGATAATGGGTCTGAGGTATCTGTCAAGCATGAACTACTTTTAACAATGGTTGATGGTAAAGTTTGTAATGCTTTGACCGAAACTTCTTCAGCACAAAAATGCTATATCTGTGGCGCAACCCCAAAACTAATGAATGATGAGTCTAGGGAATTTGTGGCTAATGAATCGAATCTTGGCTTTGGTATATCTACTTTACATGCTTGGATTCGCTGTTTCGAATGTTTGCTTCACATTAGTTACCGTCTTGACGTTAAGAAATGGCAATTACGTGATCCAAGTGAGAAAACTCTTGTGAAGCAACGTTCGGCAAATATTCAAGAACGTTTTAAAAAGGAAATGGGCTTAATTGTGGATAAACCAAAGCCAGGATTTGGTAATTCTAATGATGGAAATACTGCTCGTAGGTTTTTCGGAAATCCTGAATTGAGCGCTGAAATTACTGGATTAGATGTGGCACTTATTCAAAAGTTTGACACGTTACTTCATGCTTTATCGAGTGGTTATAATATTAATATAGACAACTTTCAAAAATTAGCTTTGCTAACTAGAAAGCTTTACTTGGATTTGTATTCGTGGTATTACATGCCTGTTACTGTGCACAAAATTCTTGTGCATAGTGTGGATTTTATCCGATCGGCTCTTCTACCAATCGGTCAACTATCTGAGGAAGCTCAAGAAGCTCGCAATAAAGATTGCAGAAGGTTCCGAAGGGATAATACCCGGAAACGGTCTCGTATTGCCACGAATACCGATTTGCTGAACATGTTAATCATCACATCTGATCCTTTAATTAACAGTCTCAGAGATATCCCCAAAAAAAAACAGGTAGCCTCCCTTCTGCAGTCTTAGATCTTATAAGTCCACCCGTAAATATTATAAAAAATGTAAATACAATAAATACTAATACCGAAGATTACTATGTGGAGGATTCTTCTGAGGATGAACTTAGTGACAATTAATGATTCCTAAGTTTGTTCTCATTATAATCCCATGAATAGTTGTTTTCTAGTTGTAAGTTATTTAGTAATTATATAATGGGTTTATTGTGTACTTAACATACAAATCGGAACTATTGCAAATATAAATTAGATTTATTTACTTCTTATAATATAAGTGTAATCGTTATTTAATGTAATTATTAGCTTTAAATACCCCTGATTTATTTGGTATTTGTTACGATT
Organism: Mythimna separata; assembly: GCA_030763345.1. Taxonomy (NCBI): domain Eukaryota; kingdom Metazoa; phylum Arthropoda; class Insecta; order Lepidoptera; family Noctuidae; genus Mythimna; species Mythimna separata. The sequence goes on along the minus strand of CM061171.1, from coordinate 5,844,277 downwards.
CGTGCCATAAACACCATTAGTTTTAATTAATTCGTTTTATTTTCGGAATTTCGCATTTTTATGAGTTTATAAGTATTTTAAACAATTAAATCATTCATATTATAAACTAGCAGAGGCTATGAAACCTATATCCAGTGAAAAATAATTTTGTCCAGCTAGCTTGTTCTAGACGAAACACAGTGCATTGTGAGTATTTCGGTTTGTGTAAACTGCAACTGTATAAATAATAAGAACTAATTTTACACTAACTACGTTTACCACTTACACATTGCATTCGCCAAAATGTATTCACCACAAACATATGTTTTCATAATATATTTAATACACTGTAGAATTAAAATGGAACTAGGTTTTGTCCGTGACTTGCTTTGTAGTCTTACACCCACAGGGAACTACACGCACGTGAATTGGAAAGGGTAATTTAGGGAAATAAGTGGCAAACATGGTATAAACAGTTTTGCCAATGCCACAACCCGCAACATGGTCATCAGTATATACCGCGTACACGTACATCGAAGGACTGGAACAATTTGCCTGCGGCGGTCTTCCTGTCCGGTTATAATTTAAGTATTTATATTAAATAAATATTGTAACAATGCAACTTAACCGTTACTTTATAAATATTTGTACTGACCACAATGCTATGCCTGGACAATACCGTAAGATTAATACGGAAAGATTTAACAGACTATATGGAATATCGGGGAAGATAATTAACATAGGTAAAGATAAAAAAATGTCCAGATTAAATCTATTAGCTAACAAATTCGGACTATTTTTATAAGAATAACTTGAAACAGGAAATTTAATGTAAAGTTCAGTTGCTTACGATAAGACTAAAATCGGACGCAACTCCTAGACTCCTAGAGCTATTAACTCAAATACTTTTCATTCCACAACTGCTTCACATTATGAACACAAATTAGACCATTATAACACAATAATCTTAAATTTAAATGCAAATGATCTCAGTGCTAATCACTCGCATTCCTCAGAGTTCGATGACGTCACCACTCACCTCACTGATTGCACAGATGTGCACCGCTGCGACCTACATACGCGACATTGGACCTACTCGATGAACGATTGTGTACTACATACACTACCACTATTGTATTAATGCAAAGCTTAAGCTTTTGTTGACTATGCATAGGCTTATGCTATATTGGTAATACTCTCAATATCTACACAGAAAAAAATTCGAAAAAGAACTATATGATTTTCTACTCGTATATTATTTTACAACTATAAAAGACCATCTGAACACTTTCAGACAAAATTACACAAACAAACACAACACTCACATAATTCGATTATATTGTTATATAATAATTTGTAAATGTGACAAAATTTATTAATATTTATCATTATTTCTGAGAAGAGAATTGGGGTCTGAAACACAGGCTCGGCCTAGTTTTGGTGCAGTTGAAATTTTTATAATTATTATTCTGCATAAATATTGACAATTTTTTTCATTTAATTTATTCTTATTTATTATAATTTGTACAATAATTTTTCGTGATATCCATATTAATAAAATTATTTGATTTCTTTCCTGATACATATTTAAAAGTATTTTAATATTTTTCTTCAGACCACGTATTAGCATATATTCTACAAGCTTCCTAGCTACTGCCAGTTGCTTCTAGTCACTACTTAGATACTCGTATATGTATAAAAATATATTATATATGACTTGAATGGATGTGAAGGTTTGCGCTATAAAAAGGTTTCTCTAGCAAGAGAAAAGACGTTGCACTCTACATGTTGCTTCATTTTCGTGCCATTTTGATATGTCAACTATTATCACGATGAAATCACGATACTGATTAAATATGCGTCCAAGGACTTTGCAACTATACATAAAATCACTAATATTATCTATTATTTCAATAGTATTAATAACTTCATCCTTCTCATAAAACACGCCGTAAGCGGTCATTAACCTTATCCTTTATATATTTATGATCGCTATTAAGTCATTTATTAACTTGTTTGGTTCTAAAAAAAGATATGAAATTATATCGAAACAATTCTTATTGTTTTCCTTCTCTGTCTTTATTATACGAATCAGTATGATCATCTCTTTCTGTCTAAATATTAATGTGGCATTTAATTTAAATATTGGCTCTCGTCAATTCTCTGTCGTTATGTGGATCGTAAAATTGATCGGTCATTATTTTAGATAATGTTATGTTAAAAGGCATTTATTGTTTGCCAGTGTTTGTTTTTCTTGTTTTTTGTTTTAAATTCTTGATCTATGTTAGTTTCTTGTATGAATCGGGTTTTCCAAATCATACCAGTTGCGACTCAATTGTTATCTCCATCTGAAAGCTTTTGTTTTTTGTCTTTGTGCTGATCATCTTAGGACTCTTGTGCTTTCAGCTCTTCATTGGATATGGTTCTATCATCATTACATTTATAGGTGGCGTTTAATAAGTTAAATACATTTAAAATGTGACAAAAATTATGTGTAATAACGAATAAATGATCAAGACTGGAAGATTAAAAAATCAGAAACTTCATCACAAGAACGTGTTTCGTGTTTTAGTCATTATGTCATTTCTCATATTTAAAAAATTGCATCTAGACTCTACCCACGTATATTTAGCTTAGTCTAACGAAGTGATTAACCACAATAAATGAGAGTAATAAATAATATAAATTGGCTAAACGAATATTGACATTTTATTGCTTGTTCAGACGTCTGCAATGAATACGACCTCGCGTCACAAAGCTTAAACTAAATAAAAATAATATCTGGGCCAGCTTACGGTTAAAGTCAATTGCACCCAATATCTAATTTTATTCATCCAAGGTTTGCTGATGAAGTGCGAAGGTCGCAGGACCTGACTCATGGGCTTCTGAATGAAATATGGAATACCGTTTGACTTTAATTTATAAGTTCATGAAGGGCCCATAAATCTTGTTCTTCTGTCCAGCGTTAATAATGGTCGCAATTTACCATAGAACTACAATAAAACATTCTGTAATAGACATAAACTGATGCTAAATTTAAATTTGTAAACTGTATTACAAACAGAGCTAAGCTACATTTCGGTATAAATGCAAGATATACTACTCGTAGACGGTCTAAAAAATTGATAACAAGACAAGACAAAATGAAACTATCCAGAGAACAATAAACAAAAACATGCTTAACAGAGAAAACACTAAAATAGACCCGATAATGACTAACTCCTGCTTTTGGAAACCTTATTTGAAATCACTTCACAGTTCAGTAGCTATTCTTTTTGCAACGCCCAGTGAACCAAACGAGCTTCTAATTAAAGCTACGGCTTGTAATTGAAGACCGACTTTGAGAAAATATAAAAATAAAAGCTATGTAGACCAGTGTATCGAGCACAGAGTGATTCCTGACATAGAGGCTACTGGAGACCTTCTAAGCCAACGACCATACAACCACTGGTCGATGTTCTAAGCTTATGTTAAGAAAAACAATGTCTTCACCAGCTTACAGTATTAGAACTGTGTTATAATCCGATCATATATGCTCATTTGGGTAATTTGCCTGCTTCGGTTTTTTCGTTCGATTATATTTTGGGTCTCTTCAAGGCTAGAGTGAATAGGCTCTTAATATACTAGTACGCCTCAGCATCGACGATTGCATCACTGCTTACCATCAGGTGGGATCGCAGTCAAGTCAAACTTGTTTATAACAATAAAAAAAAACAATTAGCATATCTAATCTACTTATAACTGAAATAAAACAGATATGGTGAAAAACTATAGAGAACTGGGATAGATTTCTCTATAGTTTATAACATATAACTTATTGAATTCTTACAAAACCGAATGGGTCATTATATTGCAGTGTTTACGTCTTAACGACTCTCTCTATTATCAGTAACTTCTCTATGTCTGTACCACGTTAGTCAGCGACTGTGAATGTATCGGCTGAGGACTCGTTAACAGGTTTTCTTACATCTCAATCGAATGACGTGTGTTCAAAGTTCTAACAATAGACGGTATTCGTAATACTGGGGAATGCTTTTATAATACATCAGAATGTTCTTAAATAAGAAAAATGTTGTGTTCACTACTGACGTATGATCTGAAGATGATTTATTGAATTTGGTAATACTGTATGACGTCTATGCGTGTAGTAGCTAGATAGAGAAAAAATTGACGATCAATAATACATTTATTGGAGTTGTCTAAACATGTTGCTGCGTACAAATCGTACAGTATACTTTTGTTAAATGATATTATCTTCTCAATATGTTGTTGTTTGACTAACAAACGCCCACGAAGATCACTTACTCACTTAGCTTCCAGACGATCGTTAAAGACTAATCAACCCATCTTCTAGACATAAAACAAGCCTTTTAATCATCCGACGACTAAATACCGTATTGACTTCCTATTGACAATTATTTCGCAGCTAAGAACTATAAAATCTAGTTCTTAATGAGTGTTCTGTGAACCTTGATAGCATATTTTCTCAAGTTTATTGGGCCATTAAACTAATTTATGTCGTACGTTGCTCAATGCTTCTATGGCTACAAGATGCAAATACTAGTTACAAATGAGAAACAGACAAACCTACTAGACGGTGTATGGTGCAAGTTTCAAGAAATTTTCGTTTATAATAAAAAAGGATTAGTTACAAATTCTTATAAGAAGAGCATTATATTTAAAACATATTGACCTTTCCTATTTTATTTGAGATGGGCCCACGCGTCTCCTTCCATACTTCATTAGTTGTCATATTAAAATTCTTTTGGTTACGGACTACAAGTATATCCATCAACAATTCCCCATTTATGTTGTTAGTAACTCCCATTATCCTCTTAAGATACAGTTACACACAATGTTTTATTATGATTGTCACTTTCTTTGTAAGTTCTTTTGTTCTTTCCATGTAGTGGGATGAGTTTATATCCTTCAACTGGGCACAAATCACACAAAGTAACTCTTCCTACACTTACAACAATAAAATGATCATCATTTGTATTATTACACCTCTTCACATCAAACGACATTAATTTATCTTCTCTCTCCATTCGCATAATCATTTCATTACCATCCCACCTCATTACAGATCTTCGTAGTCACGCGTCGTCTCCAATCTTTTGCTGCACACCCATTCCTAGAACTGCGTTGCCAGTACACAATGACCGATGGCATTGGCACGCCAGCTTAAATGTCTGAATGTCTGAATTGTAGCACTGATTGTGAAGTGCTCTGTAGCTATTCGTGGCCACCCAGATATAATCATGTCAGGTGTTCCGGAGTAAAGGATGGGGATATTAATTCAGATGTTGAATTTAAAGTGGCTCATGCATCTATTGCTTAATGCAGCACGTGTTTCTAAGAAAGTGACGCATCGGTTAACGTGCGAATAATATATTCTGAAACGAGTATAAGTAGGGTTGATAACAGCTTAGGAACAAAATTGGTGACTTAAATATGAAAATTCTAGTATTTTCATATCTAAGTCACCAATTTTGTTAATAATCAAAAAATATATATCTTCCAGTGCTCATCATAGAATACCAACAAGAGAGACAAAATAGAAATACTTTTATTCAGGACAGACACGGTACAACGGTTACAAACACAAAGTAAAAAAGAACAAAAATACAAAATGATCAAAACCAAACAAAGAGCCACGATAAAGTTAAAAAAATCTCAATCACATCCTTCCTACCTGTTAAAAAGTCAATGATAAATAGCCCAACATAATTTCTACCATCCTCAATTAATAAACACCCACAAGTAATTTGTACCGACAAAAAACTAAAGAAATAAATATAGATTTAATAATCATAGACGAGTATACAACAATAAATCATAAACGTGTATCACACGGAAGCTCCTGAACCATGCTGTTATTAATTGAGACTAAATATAGCGTTTAGTTAGCCATTGATTTATTTTAACTCGGGTACATTCACCTATGTCTTTATTTGTTCGTTATTTTATAGTTTCTTCTTTAAATAGATCAGGTAGTTGATCGTAAATTTATTTCTTAGGCGGGATGTCGTTATAAAAATTTACTTTCGTTATACTTTGGTCTGGTTTTTTATTCTGACTTATGGGCTTTGTTATCATTATTAGGTCTTCTTATTATCTGAACTAAATTGTTTGCCTAATTATAATCAACCATTAAGATTCCAATTGCTGTGGCACAGGCCTTTTTGTCGTAAGAGGCAGCGGGTTGTAATGCATTGCACAAGCCAAATGCTTCTCCTTTCATCCTCGTGTGAATCTCTATTCGTCATCCATCACCACCATCTGCTTCATTGCATTCCTATTAACACCAATTAAAGTTTCACACAATCTCAATGTAATATTAATTAGTCCATTTAACTTGAGTCAAGTGAGGTGACATTTCACTCTGGCTGCACTAAATCAATTTATCATTAACACGTCAATTAACGCATCTAATGTCACGCGTTATAATGATACACAATTTTACGGTGCGTCATTATTAAGATTTGAAATTTTAATTGCATCATTTCTTGAGTTTGATTTGACAGTTGTTGATAGAGTAAAAGTTGTTATAGTTAGGTGTGTTCGTAGAATATATTTATTTATTTATTTATTTATTTATTGCTTTATGCACAAAAACATTGTACAAAGGCGGACTTAATGCCTTAAATATATTAATACACGTCCGGATCAAACAATGGTATGTTGATGTGTTACGGCGAGTAAGTTTGGTTTTGATTGCTTCATTAAATTCAAGTCTATTATAAACATCGCTCAATGAATTTCCAACATCAATTTCCATTTAGGTTATTATCTTAACTGAAAACCTCTGTTCTATTTTCTGTTACATATTTACTTTATTTTAACAAAAACTACTATTCGCCAAATATGTTAGTTAATGAAGATATACAAAATTCACACACTCATCTCAAAGAACTCCTGACATACTGACACAATTATCCTAGCCAGGATTTGTGCCCTAGAAAAGGTTGAACGCAGAGAGAGTGCCGACTAGAGAAGACTATTACAGGCTCACGCAAAGGTATGACTCACATTCACAACAAACAATCTATTACTCCTGATGCATCTATATTTAACTGGGCTACATACAACAATATAAATCTATAATTACAAATAAAAAGAAAAAAGAATAGCATAGTTACAACAACCAGCATACATTATTACAGTTGTATGGACGTAACCAATTTTATACTAAAAGTAAATAAAGATAATCATTGATAATAATAGAATAGTAGCGGTGTTGCTAAGAGTAAAAATATGTAACTAAGACCAACGCAATGATCGCTGAGAAATTGATTTTGTTTCCGAGCGAGTAATTATTGTGTTTAGGGCATGAGAGAACAGCGATTGCTTGAGCGGTCATAGAAGAAAAAAGAAAACGGTGATCCATATCTACAATAGGAGGAAATTGGCTAGAATATTAAAAATAATATTGAAATATAACTCTGAAAGAGAAACTACACTTGTTTCTATTCATTTATTTAAACTTTATGTACCTAAAATCAATAGTGGTACAAAAGCTGCCTTAGAGCAACAAGAATTCCTTACCAGTAAACTTTGGCGTAAAAAAACACTGATACTTAACTAAACGATTGCATACTACGACTATTTTTTGTTTCTATCTCATCTACTTAAGAAACGAGGAAGTTCACAACACCTGCATCTTTTTTCGCATCTTTATTTGCAATTGTCTAGGATAGAACAAGTTTTCTAAAATAAAACAAAAATTCACCATTCTCCCACGCGCTCCGCTTACAGCATGCACCAACAATCGTTATGCAACTACAGCCGATTGATTCGACCGTGATCTTGATCCCTTTCGATTCGATTACACTGTCAATGACGATCACATGTCCGTTTCGATCTATCGATTCCTATTGCTTGTTTATCGGACCATTGTTCGGTGTGTCATTATTCGATGATGGTTTATCGATGTTTTGAAATGTTCTTCGATGTGTGGTGAATCGATTCTTTCTGGTATGCGTAGTATTTTTGTTGTTATTTTTATATGTGTTAGAAGACTAGGCCGCGCGTGCTATTAGGAAAATCAAACTTTTGCTCTCGATAATATTTTGCAGGTTATTGTTACAATGTTTGTAGAACGTTATGATAATTGTACCATTTACAGAACTATGTCTTAACATAAGTAGGGCACTAATTTACTAAACTATGTATATAAATTCTGGTATACTCTGGTAGCACAACAGACACAGTTACTTTAAATTAATTCTAAAGCTTTCTCTTAAGGCATTCTTAGTTAGACAAATTATTGGTTCTTCACTACATACAACCATTGCAAAACGTAAGTACATGACGCATTCATTGACTTAATAAACTATCTATTAGCCTGACTTGGCCTCTAACATTCACTTAACGTAAAAACCCAGCTCTTAAACATCACCATCCAGTACAAAACTGATCCATATTTATAAAGAGAAGACGTTGGTTGGCCATGATCTTGCGTCATCTCATTTCGCATTGCCATTCACAACTGTATGTATGATGTATTGTCTGTACCGTATCATCATGTAAAATTCACTATTTAAATTCACCGTACTGATATACGAGATAATGCTGATAGAATTGTAAGCGGAAATGGGATACGTACGTCTTAAAGCATAGTACACTGACGTACATACGCAGTACAAGAGGTTGGTAAGATATTTGAAGATTTGTAAAATGTTTGTAACCCAAGGCGTAATAATGACCAGAGGCTATCAATAAGCTGACATTCGCCTTATCTGGGCCTTCTGAAGCTGGAATAAAGCCTATAATAGATACAGACACACAAGCAATAGTAGCAACCGTAAACGGTGGGTCAAATAACTGGAACTGCATTATCGGAGGTACTATAATTCAAAATTCTACAAAACGTAATGCTATGCCTCAAGATAATGATAGCGTAATCAAACAAACAGTTACTGCCAATCATTTGAAACCTACTATCAACTCAAATGATATATCAATAGAAAGAACATCTTGCACCATCAATTTTCCTCAATCAGAGCCATAGACGTCGATTGCACCACAAGTTCTTCAGCTTATAAATATTCATAACGATCTAATACCAAAACTGTTCCTATTTACATGACAACCATAGCTGTCTATCACTTGGCTATCACAATAGACTCCGCACATGATAATACTCCAACGTATGTCACTTTAGACGTTGCGTTCGTGTAATCCGAGATTACAAGCGGCTGAAACTTACCAACACTTACTCATCTACAGAAATCAAAAGCACAGGAACTTAAGCCTTATTGCCTTAGTAATGAAGATGATGGTTGGTGCTAATAACAGCAGAATATTTTGGTAAAAATGCACTGTAATTCGACGAACAGGCATTGAGTGAAGTGTCGGATATTTTTATTGTGGAAATTTGAAGATTTGAGACATTGGAAATATCTCAATATGCAGGTAACGGGGAAGTATTGAGTGGAATCGCATGACAATTTGGAATTTATATGTTCATTGAATTGACAAAAACAGCCTTTGAAATAGTTGTAGTAACAATTTACTTTAGAGAAGAAAAACAGACGGAACACAAAACACTTAAAGCTCTAGAAACTATACCAAAAGAACCAACACAGTCAACAGAAATAATATCAGACCTATAGGGAAAACCACAAGTAAATGAAACAGTTAATAAAACAGTATGCATATCTTGATTGTGGTCAATGATTTGCAGCGAACAATTGGTGGCAAGCAGTCACTAGATTTGCCTAAGTCGTTGCGCAGATGCCCTAGATTGATAGTGCAATGTCTATGACGCGTCTGAGCGGAGATTTTAAACCTATTCTATGTGACCCATTCAGATATAAATAGATACAGGCTTTTCTGAATGGAGGTTTGATTAAGCGTGGGTGGTCCTTTGACGAAAAAATGTTTATAATATACATATTAACTTCTATAAGCTACAGGTTACAGCGGTTAATTATAATAGTTCTCCTAAACGTATTATTATGAATGATCATGGTAGTCAATCTCACAAGGAATGAGATACTTGAAGTATTACTATATTGATCGAGATACAGCAGACGGGTGCACTCTGTGTTCCTTTACTCTCATAGTTCATTGGGACGGCAACACTATACGAGTAAAGAGAAATTTTAATTAGATGCAGACAAATGGCTTTACTAGTTTTCGAAGCACGGGGTGTCACAACACCAACTTCTAAACTCCGGGCCACACAAAAGTAATGCTTAATAGAAAAACGTAAAAAAGCTTCTTGCTAGACCACTAGACCAATAAAGCAGATGATTACTGCGGATACTGTAATATCATCATCATTATTACTAAATCATATGAATGCTGCCTATCGGAAAAAAAAATTACTGCTCTTCCCCTGTACCAATTATTTGAAGTACAGAAATTGAAGAAAAAGACGACGCAATGCGACGCCTTTTGTTCCTATACTTCCTTAATATTCGTCATACTGGTATTAGAACTTTCACAGCACTTACGACCATTAGAAATTAAGATTCCATTGTCAGTTTCTTACAAAGCGAAATCTGTCTTGTCCTGCATTACTTACATAAATACTTCACTAAACGATAGCACGACCTCAAAATCGGTTAATGTCAAGTAGATGTTAATGTCCTATTTGCAAACATAGATATTCGTCTGCAAACGCAAATCACGACTTTATGTCTTGAGTTTTAAGACTCGTATTATTTAGTTGATTGGCAAAAAACTAGGCGGAATTTTTATTAAGACTCCTGAATTAAACATTACAGCTCTAGATTTACTCTGACATCGGCTGTCTCTAATAAAATAGTGGTTTATTTGAACGACAGATCTAAAGGATCTAGGAGTTAAGATTCGAACGGCCTACTTCACTAATGCGGTCATAAAATTGTAATCACACTCAGCGCGGTACTATTACTAGCAAGAGCCGGCTGTTTTAATGTAAACACTAACTTTAGAACTATCAACGAACATTGTTGGGGCGCATACTAATTTAGTTCTGCTAAATTTATCGAAGAAACTGCTAATGTTTACCGAAATAACTTCCGAGGTTTTGGAGGCAGTAGTATTATTAGATAATATAGGGATACTAATGGATGATTTTGATACTAAAACTATGTGTGCTTTGGTTTTAATATTGTTGGTAACATTACAAAATCTGATTGCTTAGTGCGAGTTGGTTTTACGGAAATTAAACTCTGAAGCAGTCATCAATCTTGAAAGCATGCTTAATAGAGATATTATGAAAGATATATATAATATAATCAGACCGGAACTGAATTCAAAATTTGGTTTTGAATTTCATTTGACGGAAATGAAACCGAAATCGGATGCGGAGGCAAAAGCTTCAAATGAAACACAAAAAAATGACAGAAATGAAGCGCAAACTCACAACATGCGAAATACTATAACAAGTAAAAGAGTAACTGACAGAAAGCACGAGGGAAGGGAGATTCCCATAGAGATAATTAACTTTATTACTTCTGACTAAAAAATTTCAAAACTAAATTCAGAATCGAAGGTGAAAAATAAATCGGAAGTTCGGATCTCTGTAACAAATGACAAAGCCAACCCTGCATTGCACTAGATAATCAAATATCACTAATCCACCTTGATCTAAGATCATAAGCATATCGTAATTATCATGCGATTAGCATATCGCTGTTGTGTCTCGGAATCAATAGGAAAATGAGGTCATCGGCGTCAATGGACAGGACGAGCTCGCAAATTGTCGGTGTAATAGGGCAAGCTCAATGGAAACTGGGCGCAATGTCAAGAATGGTGTCGGTCATAAGTGAGGAGCGGTATTGCTAGGGATTGTTTATGGAAAAGTGTGCGTAAATGTAGATAATAGTAATAAATCAACTGGTACAATGGTAGGATAATGTTCGCCTGTTCTCCAAAGAATAAGTGGCGTTTCTTTAAATGCGCTCCTCCTGCTACCTCTCCTATTAATGTGTACCCATATTTCGTGAGGTATTACCATCAACCAGACGTAACATATGGATATAAGACTTCAGGATACTTCTGAGAAATAACGGATTAAAAACTTAATTACGCTGCCCAACCCTGAAATCGTACCATACAAGTATATATATAAAACAAAAGAAATATCTTATAATAATATGGAGTGCAGAAAAAATCAAATAACAACTATTTGTAGTTGCAGTTAATCAACATTAAGTAAATGACACAAATCATTAAAAGAAGAAGAAACGTGCAAGTCACACTACACTAAAAAGTAATTAATCTTAGACCACGCACTAACCCACATAGCCCTAACGACACCCACGAGAGGCGCCAAAGTTGACGCCATCGTGAGCAAACAGCGATAACCATGCTAAATAGGTCACATCACCATCCTACAAGGTGATACCGAGGAAATTCACAGCCAATTGAACAAATTAAAAGATGACAACTTCAATCCTCTTAATTGTAATCGGCGTTAGAGCAGCCTCTATTAAGACTTGATTTAGCAAGCAACGAAGGGTCAGAACAAGATTGATTGTGTATGAAACGCAACTGGATAATTTATATGCTCAGTGAATTGGATGTGATGTGTGGTCCTTCATATTATTAATAGGGCGAGTAATATTCTCCCACGGCTGTTGCAAGATTTGAGAGTAACACTCAATACTAATAATATAATAGAGTACTAAAATGTCAGATATGACGCTAATGTACAAGTATTCACTTTGAATAAAATCAATGACCTGATATCTACAATCGATTAAGAACAAGGCAACATCAGCATAAAAGGAAATGCAATTTCGGTAATATAATTCCAAGGATCTTCAAACATTACATAAAGCTATTTAAAATCCAATATCAAAAACTGCCGATGCTAATAAATGTAAAACGAATCGATTTAGCATATCCGATATCCATAAAATCGAATAGTTTTTATCTGAAATCAATGATAATGATCCTAAACGCGATATATTATCGTGAATAGGAAACAGGGCATCACTGAATATATTTATGGTCCATATACGAGTAAGTAGGCGAACTTCAAAGGAGTGGTATCAGAATCACGGCACATCAGAGAGATAAGTAGCTGTCTCGGCGGTACTATGCAGACGTTAGACAGCGACAGATCTGTCTGCTGTATGAGAGCAGTCTCTCTTTTTGTTCTTTGGCGGTCGAAAGCAGGATCGTGTTAAAGGGCTTAATACGATTAAATGTTGTGTGAAGTGCGAATTTATGATCTTTGAAATTGTAATTGAGGAATGTCGTTACTCATCTGCAGTAAGCTTTTCTGTTTCATGCGTGTTAATATTTCAGCTACATATGACATACTTAATCGTATTAATGTATTTTATTGTAACATCAATTTCTACTTCATGCTTATCGTTTCATGGAAAATTTCGATCCTCATAATTGAAATTCCTTTCAAAGGAATGTTTACTAGAGAATTTCAAGACATCTTGTTTTACATTTTAGGGCCCGAGTTACTGGCTCGTATCTATTTGAAAAATTTCTTTAATTTTCTGTTATCTCGACATTTTATCAAGGTTCACTTTCCGCTTGTATTTTCCCGTTTCGCCGGTCCTTCGAATCTATTCAGATAATATCTCATTCAACACTTTTAAAATTACATCAGAGCAGTCATAATAATTATTATTACGTTTGAAATTATTAGTGATGAAAACATTCATGAGTCACTTTCTTGTTCGGAGATTGAATCATTCCGAATAATATTTGAAATGTTATTTTAATGTATGAATACATGTAACATGTAATCATACAATACAAATAGCAACAGAGCAGAATTAGAAACGAAATATTATGTAAGACAAACATGGTTGTTGGTATTAGTTACTCTCAATATAATAATGCTTCGGCATCTCGGCTATTTGTGGCAAGAAAAGGCGAGTTCGTTCTCTATTTTTTAGAATTAGCATTATCGGCCTTGTAATGTTTCAACTGTTGGGACTCAGGCCTCCTCTGAGGGAGTTCCTTCACTTATGTGCAATAAATTCTTAAATCTACATAAATATAAAAGGAGAAACTGACTGACTGACATAAACGCACAGCCGAAACTACTGAAACTAAGAGCGTGAACTTTTGCACGTTGTTTCCTTTTTTGACGTAAGGTCTAGGTAAGCGCGCTCCATCGTCGACCGTATCGTCGCCTTCCATAGGTGAGATAGCGGTCAAGCGTGAACCTATCTACAATAAAAAAAAGCGATCACTTAGAGAAGATTTTCCAAAATTCACTCTTTAAAGGAAGGAACAAATTGTGAATCCCCGTTATTTCACAATTTGTACGGAGAAACCAAGAAACCGACTTTCACGCGGTCCAAGCTGGCAGAAGCTAGTGTGCTGCTAATTTTGCAACTTCGACTTTAGACTAATTGCCTGGTAAATTATATTGGTTTTCTTAGAAACCTAACTACTCCAATAGTAACTTATTTAACAACCTTTCGCCACTCATCGACATTCTCACAATAAAAGAGCTTAATTAAATGCCCACAAAACGACTTCTGAATAACGCCACCATTATAGCCGGAGCTTTTATTCCATTATAATAATTCCTGAACACATACCTATATACTAAGCCATAACATGAAGCTAGTGTTAGAAAGCACTTACACGCTCTTAGACCAGTAATAAGAAACGTCCATTTCAGCTCGCCTTACTGCGACAACCTAACTGCTAGACCATATAGCCTTAACTACCAAAGCTATACTCTTAAATACCAACCTTAACACATAACGATAAAGTTGAAACTGCTTTGAGAGGCTAAAGTAAAGATGTGAACCAATAAAACTGAAAAGGAAATACGCGTCTATGCTAAGTCGTAAAGTCGAGCGTGTAGTTAGGAGCCGCCTTAAATATTAGATTCTCCTCGAGATAAGGCTGTAATTACGTTTCCTGCATCATTTTATGTCAAACTTCATCATGAAAGTGAACGAGGAACATTAGTTCTCCATATATGTTCTACGGCGAAGCGTTATTGAGTTGCTGACAAGGGTCTTGTAATTAGTTTGAGAGCAGTTAGTTTTATGGATAAATAATATTTCTAGTCTCTTCATATTTACATAATTGCCCGTGTGGACGTTTATATTTCTATAAATATCAAACATATTTATGGAAATGTAGAATTCTATATCGGTTTTTGTAGCTGTTGTCACACGCAAGTTACTCCTCTTTTTTAAATATCCTGGGCTCGTTCACAACCATTAAAACATAAACAAGATACCCAGACCTGGCAAATTTATCTGTACGATAAACAAATGTTTGTTCCGAGCGGGAATCGAACCCACGACACGCAACGCAGCAGTCATTCGCTCAATCACTGCGCCAGCCGTACCATCAGGTCAGGGTTTACTATGTAATAGCTAATATGTTTCTATATTGGAATTAATAGGTCACAACACAAATGTAAACTTAGAAACAAAAATACAATTTTCTAAGATTGCTTGAACATTGAACTAGATATTTTTGTAAACAACACTAAATTTCCACCTGAAAACTTCCATTCAGTTTCCACACCCAAGGTCTCGATTGCCATTACAATTATTTCACGCATTTTAAACATTCCACGCAACAATATTGAACACACAACTGTCACAATACAAATCAACATTATACATCTTACTTAAAAATTACCAAAACATTGTGTTATTTAGTTATACGGAAACAGAAAAGATTCGGGTAAATAAACATTAGTTGGTGGTGTTAACCCCGATTTTCAGCCACCGTAAGCGCATGCATGCGGACGGTGAGCAATGGGTAGCTCGCCATCCGGACGTCTGGTAACAGTCCGGACCAAGCCCAAGTCGTCGACGGCGCGTGTTGTTCCACGCGCGCCTCAAAGACATGTCAGCAAACTGTAAGGGCCCGACAGGGTCGAAGCTTTCTGGGGCCTGGGCTGACGAAAGAGATCCCCGGGACCCCGGAATTAGCGCAAAGAAGGAACAGGAGTGGATTTTAGTCAGTAAAAATCTGACGCTCCGTCCAGAACGTGAGAAATCATTTTGATGATTCCCCACCTCAAAAAAAAAACACAACTGTCAAAATACTAATCAACATTTATACATCTTACTTAAAAATTACCAAAACATTGTATTATTTAGTTATACGGAAAGATTCGGGTGAATAAACATTAGTTGGTGATGTTAAAAAAAGCTCGCATTACAGAACAAGTAACCTAGTTGGCACTGCGCTAGAGGTGCTCTGTCACAATTTATATCATCATAATATATTATTTCCCACGCTAGAGCTCGGTAAACAGGTCCGTCACTAGTCAACGGAGACGATTCTGTGGTTTTTAGATTTTTATCTCTCACCGAGCATTTAAAAATCTATTCAATATTTTATCAGGAAAATACAGAGCTTTTTTTAAGTGGGAAATCATCCAATGAATTCTCCCGCTCTTGGGTGGTAGGAGGGCGTTTCAGACTTTTACTGACTAACACCCACTCTTGTTCCTACTTTGAGGTACACTTTCACATAACCCAGGGCCCCACAATGCTTCGTCCCTGCTGGGCCCCTATGGTTTGCTGACAACTCCTTGAGGCGCGCGTGAAACAACACGCGCCGTTGATGACTTGAGGTCATTCCGGACAGGAAAATACAGTATTAAATCCCGTTTCAGTTCGCAGAAAATAATCCTTTTTTTTAGACACAGTCGTGGATAATTCATTCGGAACAGAGCGTCGTAGAAAATCCATTCGGAACACAGAACCGTAGAAAATTCATTCACATTTTTCTGGTCCATTATCCTTTAACGAAAGTGTAAAAACGGTTTCTATACAATATAAACTATTAACGAGGATGGCACGGTAGGCGCGGTGGTTGAGTGATTGACTGCTGCGCTGCTGCGTGTCTTGATTTCTGCACGGAACAAATATTTTTATTGCTTACAGACAGTCATTCCGGGTCTGGACGTTTTATTCATGTGAGTTTACATGTTTGTGGAGGCATTCACGATACAAAAGTAATTCCTAGCTTTGCCCCACAGGCAAAGCTTAAAAAGACATACTTAAAAAGAAACTGAAACAATATAATTAAAAAAAATTGTTAACGTAACGTGACGAGATGACGTATGGAACCATTTGCCTGCTGCTGTCTTCCCGTCTGATTATAAAGTATCTTCAAGGCTAGAGTCAAAACTTGCCTCAACATCAATGAGTGCATCACTGCTTACCATCAGAATCACAGTCAAGTACAAGTTTATAATATCAAAAAACAAAAGTGAACAATAACATTCAGCTCCACTAACCAGTCCAATCGTCATCCAATTAGATCTAAGTATAGCAACACGGAAATCAAGCTGTCCTTGTCTAAATTGAAGTCTCAATTAGTGCGGCCAGCCTTCCCAATCGCATTAGATATCGCCAACTAATCTGAGGATCAGCAGAGCCGCATGCAACGGCTTGGAACTCTGCCAGCCTTCAGAACACTGAACTTGGCTGTGACGCCTTAGGCCGATTGTACACCTTAAGAAAAATCACCGGGCGTATGCAAAAATTCGTACCGTGTCACCCCAGTTAATGGGTTGTGGAGGTCTGGTAGGCAGCTGGTCCTCGTAAAATACTGGTATTCAGCTAAATCCGGCTTGACTGGAAACCGACCCCAATATAGTTGGGAAAAGGCTAGACAGATGATGATGTATGCAAGAATTCGTGTCGCTTTTATACACGTACTGTATACACTACTTCTGACCAAGAAATAAATTATGCCACCCGTGAAGTTTCTATGATGGAATATGGGGAATGGAACAGATGAGAGGGTGCTACGATACATTTTGGACAACATTCTTGTCGTGTACTTACATATTGAATTGGTTCTGTCTGCCGCAGGTGAAATTTCTTAGCGTGTACAAGCACCCTTATGCTTCTATAAATTAATTGTAACTACGTGAAGGAATTCGATGGTCAACAAATGAATTCACTGGTATTTTTGGGGAAATTGTGACTGGTTGTACTATTTGGCATCGGAAGTAGTGATGAGTAATACTGTATTTTAAGCTTTAAATTATGCAATTTTTTTAAGTGGTTTGTCATGCAAATGGCTTCTTCCTGTCTGGGCGGAGGGGGAAGGTATGCCAGACTTCTACTGACTAAAACCCACTCTTGTTTCTTTTTTGCCTTAATTCCAGGGTTCCGGGGTTCTCTGTCATCAACCCGGAATAATAATGCTGATGTGAAAGTGGTTAACAAAATCGACGCGATGAATAGGTTACTTCTAGGCACATCGTTGGCCACATCTTCGCTTATAAGGCAATATAGTGGTCAAATTCAATGAGGAGCTCGTGGCTAGATAATAACAGCCGCACAGGTCGATCTTCAAGGTTAAGCAACGCTTGCCTAGGTTGGTCTGTGGATGGGTGACCATCTTAACATAACGAGTTTCCTCCGTGCCTCGGAAAGCACGTTAAGCCGTTGGTCCCGGCTGCCATTTGGAGATCTTTGGCAGTCGTTACGGATAGTCAGAAGCCAGTAAATCTGACTCCAGTCTTGCCATGAAGTACCGTGTTACCCCAGTTAATGGGTTGTGGAGGTCTGGTAGGCAGCCGCTCCTCGTAAAATACTGGTATTCAGCTAAATCCGGCATGACTGGAAGCCGACCCCAATATAGTTGGGAAAAGGCTAGGCAGATGATGATGATGATGAGTGGTCAAATTCAAGACTATCCTTAATGAAAAAAAAAACAATCGTGGACAATAACAAATACAGTATTCAAGTAGGTATTATTTCAAGAGATTCTCATCCCTGATATAAAAATATTTTCTTTACTGCAAACATTTCAGCAGACAAACGTGACGCAACGGTGTGGTGACCATTTTTCATTACAATCACTTTTAAAGACGTCACGACACGACGATGTCACAGACGACACGGTTGGGGTAGAGGTTGAGCAACTGGTTGATGCATGTCGCTTTTCATTTTTTTGTTTACCTAGTTAAAAATCAACTTAAAATAAACAAATTCGATACTTGAGTTGGTTGTGATGGATTTAAATTAGATCACACTACTCTTTCAAGTAAATAACCTTCATCTTCGACCACATCATCCACTTACTATCAGGCGACCTAGTAGTCAAACGAAAGCCTAACAATGATAAAAGAACTAACAAGAATCTAGATCTACTTCAAAACTAACCACCACACAAAAGCCTGCACGTTTTAAATCACACTACTCACTTTATGGTGAACCGAACACACCATGCTAATAACCTTCGGGCTAAATACGCTCCCACTCGGACTGCATCCCATCAACAAGACCCACGTCAGTGTCTAGACGTTAACTAATCCCTCGGAATAGCCTCAGACTGAGTTAAAAAATAATAGAGTACTATTCTTATACATGATATGGGAAGTTATGGTGCTCGCCCACGACCGACAATTGGTGAACGATCTTTTCTAGGTGAAAAATAGAACACAAGGATAGCAATAGTGCAACGCACACGGCCTACCAAAAAGTCGGTCAGAATATACTATAGGATTATAATATGTGACGATTATCGGACCTACAAAAAGTCTGTCATGGGCGGATTGGGCGGTCAGCGTTATGGTGGTAATTTAAACAATGCTATCATCACGTTCATATGCGAAACCAATTTTTTTTTAAAGTTGACATAATCGGCCGTGTAATGTTCCCACTTCTGGGACTCAAGCCTCATCTCTAAGAGAAAAAATGCATCGTAAATCTAGCACGCGGGCCCAGTTTGGAATGGTAGATGTCACACTTTGAATTGTTGGTTCTAGAACATGGTTTGTTCATGATGTTTTCCTTTACCGTTTGAGAGCAGTGGTGATGAATTAAAGTTACTCCAAGTAATGCGCCTGGCTGGGTTTGAACCCACGGCCTACAACTTGTAAGTCGAGGCAGTTACCATTATTCCACCACTGCTCTCCAAAATTAAAAGAAAAATATTCACAAAAAATTTTATAGCTTTCAATTTTATCAATCTCACAGCACGACCATTAAGATTTTTAGAAGTAAGGTTTTTCTACTTTCATCAGCGTAAGTGTCAGTAAAATTGTAGACTTTAAAACGGCGGTTTTTAAAAATGGAAACTGCATTCGCAGCTTTCAATTCCACCAGTGCTTCCATATGCGGGCGGCACAGGAATTAAACTGTCAAAACAAGGAAATGTCTGAATTGATGGACATTCTCGTTTTCTCACCGACGCATATAGCCGCGAATCGATAATTCTCGAACGCAGCCGAATGATCGGTAAACTTCCCTAAACGCTGTTTCCGACGTTTATTCCCACTTTATCTTCGTAATGGTATTCGCGCGTTTAATAAAATAAATAAATTCGTTTTTAATAGCTCCGCGCGTCTCTTGAGGACAGATGTCGAAAATAAATATTGAAATGTGGAAAATATTTAACGCTCTGTAAATGTGTGTTAGTAATGTCATTGAAATTAAATGGGTTTGAAAAAAATAACATTTGAATGCAAACAGAAATTTCAATTTGTGTTTCTTTTATTTTCAGGTAAGCATTTTGCGAGAGGAGCTGAAGAAAACAGTGTGCAGTAAACGGTGAAGTTTTAAAAAAAGAATACGATAAAATCCATGTCCATCCATTCTTTTGAATGCAAGACAGTCTGTTACGGTTCACGGTTAAACTACTGAACCGATTTTGACGAAATTTGGACAGAGTAAGCTTGAGTACGAGGAGACTATAGTCCCCAACAAATTTCAAAACTTAACTCACCTCTCAGAGTGAGAGGTCCCACTCTCTTTTCTTCTCCGGGCTCAGCTATGATTTATTTGTAGACATATCTCAACATATTTCGTTCGTAATGGCGATTAACCTATCAATACCCGCGAAACGAGACACAATAGTAAGACAATAACAGCGCGGTCCTATGAGACCGGTCGGGGATTCATGAATTAAACAGTTAATAGGAACAGTTAACATTCACTTATATTTAGCTTTTATTTAACAAAAACGACTGCTATAAACACATTAAATACGACAAAATATAACCTTAAAAAGACCGCGTAGTGAGTGATCACGTACCTTTTCCCGCGAAATCGTTCAATGTACTTAAACGTTTCGGAATTGTCGTAATCATACACATTTTGTAAAAGAAATAACTTCACAATTAACTAGATGTACAATAAAGTTGAAAATAACGCATAAAAACACTAAACTTAAAAAAATATTGTTAACGCTCGCGCGCGCGTCATGGATTTCGGTGAACTGTCAAAATGTTTTTTTTTTCAAAATATTTTGATGCTGAGGTACAGATAAAATACACTTTTAACAAATGATTTTCATATAGCGCCATCTGAGGAAGGAAATCCACTAAGGATGATTTATTGCAATAAATGAAAACTGCATAGATTTTTACATCAAGAATATGAAATGTTAAAATTGATGCAATTAGAGGGCTACATCCACCATTTATCTTTTTTTTTCATTGCTATAAACGAATGCTTAATCGCGATCCCACGTGATAGTAAGAGTCATGCAATCATTGATGATGAGGTGCACTAGTTCATTAAGAGCCTATTCACTAGCCTTGAAGACACCTAAATTATAAACGGACGAGAAGGCCGCAGCAAGCAAATCTATAATTCCTATGATGCCAAATAAATTCTGACTCAGCGCATTTTCACTGAATCATCGTAATAACTCAATCTGCTTTACCTCGGTTACATCGCCATTATTTTTAATAGATTCCGTTCGTAATGCCTAGAAGCACTTAGCACATGTAAAACTTCTGCAGTGAAAAATGTCTGTTCTGCTCAATGTCTGAATGTCAGCGAATCCTTGAGAAAATCAGGCGAAAACTGCATGCGTGGGACTTAATTTATTGTTTCTTAAATGTAGGTCAGATTCGATTTTAAATTAAGAACTACGACGTTCTAATGTTTGTTTTTGTTTTAAAATTAGTGAATTTATAATGTGTGCTTATCGACTTCTTGGACTAATATTCAAAGTGAGATTTTTATTTTTTATCTGTGGAATATAATTTACGTTTGACAGTTATGTATGGCAGAACTGTCAAAATATTGCAATCAAAGGATATCGATATCACTCGATAAAAAATCAGCTTTATTAAATTTAAATAATTACATGATACATTGGTAATGTATGTATTGCAGGTTTTTGGCAGACAGCGAACAAATTGATAGAAATCTTATTTAACCTAGATTTTCACTGTAATGGCTACTGCAGTTGAGATTAGGTTCGTAATTATTATTCAACGTCAATAAATAAAATATTTATTGCGTCGCACGTGTCAATAAATTATATTGAAAAATTGCAGTAATGTAGTAGTAGCAAAAAGTGGTCAGGACAGCTAAACACCTTCATATAAGTAAGTCGTTCAATCAAGTTTAAGTCGTAGGTGATACAAGTAACTGGACTGCATACCGCATGCCTGTGCCATACAAGGGTGGAATAGCAAAAAACCGACCAAGTGCGAGTTGGTACAAAGAGTTCCGTACCATTATCTATTAAAACGATTAAAAAAAAAACATTTCTGCAGTACGAGAACTCCCTTAAATATTATTTATTATTACGGCAAACGACTACATCATCTGTGAAAATTTCACCTATCACGGTTCACGAGACACAGCCAATGTGTGTGTGGTGGTGCAATACGGACAGACAGCGGAGTCTTAATAATAGTGTCCCGTTTTACCCATTGCGTACAGAACCCTAACAAGTGTTATTGACGTGGCGAAGTGAAGAGATTTCTCGTAATCTTTTGATCTCAGTTAAGTGAAAAGTGCTTCGGAATAATGTAACAGCTTTTTAAAGTGAACAAATCGGATATTTCCTTTTTAATTTCAAATCGTTGAATTTTTAGAGAGTTTTACGCGCGTGGAAGTAGAAAATCATCCTAAGGGAACATAATACTGAGATAATAGTAGATTTAGTAGATTATGTAACTAGGGGATAAAGCAGTGTCTTAAAGTCACGAGTGGCATGCTGAATTCCAAACCGAAATGAGGGTTGCTAAGTTTTAATCCCGAATGCAGTGAGGGTTTTATATAATTAAGTTAAGTCATCGCAGTTATAGTCAATCGTTCAACCTATGCGCCTATTTATCGTGTCGTAGTATTAGTGTGACGTGATGTGGTAGAATGTCACTTTGCCTACCTAGTAGAGCCTGCAAATATTTTCTGTCTCTCTCCTTGTTCACAGCAGAAGGTAAGTTAGCATCAAGTTTAATAACTTACAGCCAACTTACCTTCAACTAAATAAAATATGAGTTTCAAACCACGAAAAATCTAAAAAAACATAGATCATATTCGATAGATTTACAAGGCCTGGTCTCGATATTTAGTGCTGTGTTAAAAAACACATGAATAGCGGCTAAGCTAAGACAAATAGCAGATGGTGGGCGACTGTTGACATCATTATAGTGGGCTTTAGTATTATTTGGTGCACTGCGAACGTTTGTTACGGTTTGATGATAAATTACGAGAGGAAAAGTTTAATGGAGATGTTGCGAAATTATTATGAATCTTCATTTTTCTCAATTCGTTTCGGATATTTTTTATAAAAATTTCGACTAGCAATTGTTTTATCATCATTACTATAAGTGACTTACCTCATTCGTCAGACGTCCTATCTACAAAGTAGAAGAAAACTCAAAAAAAGATGGATGGAATCGGTAAATTCGTTCTCAAATTATAGCGTGACCGAGGAAAATAAGAATTCATTTTTATCTACAAAAATGCAAGATATAGACAAAAAACCAAAATTCATAAGATAGACCACGTGCTATTAGAGTAATATGGCATAAGTATAATCAGCCTTATAATGTTTCTACTGTTGAGACTCAGGCGTCTTCCCTAGGAGAGCAAATTGACCGTAAATGCTGTAAAGTCATTCGCTTTTACCTAATTTTTAGTGTCCGACCGAAGCTTCGGCTTCGGCTTCGGCTTCGGCCACCTTCGGCCAAAAAAAGCACCTTCGGCTAAACCTTCGGCTTCGGCCAAAAATTAGCCGAAGCTTTTGCCGAAGCCGAAGGTTTGCAAGTTGTCAAAAGTTTGAAATTTACTGAACGATGCTAGAGCGAGACGAAGAGTGCGCAGAGCAGAGCAGCGTTTCGCCGCACCACCGCCCCGGCCCGAACGCATCACAGTTAGTAAACAAAACAAGTCGAAACAAGTTTGAGAGCGCGAATCTAATTTAGTGCTTTTATCATCACCTTTGGCTTCGGTTTCGGCTTCGGCCGAAGGTTTTGGTGAATACCGATTAATCGGCTTCGGCTTCGGCTTCGGCCAGAATTGCACCTTCGGTCGGACACTACTAATTTTTATCTGACAAGAAATACCACTACGGGGTGTCCAGAATCATGTATCAGATCCACGGCATTCGTTTGTGTATCGATGGTGACTGACACACGGTGTAAATTTTCTTCTGTAGTTCTAAAGCTCTTTCACAAATACCTCTACAGTTTCCTTTTTGAAACTGTTCTCCAAAAGTTTAGTTGCCATTTCTGTAAAAAGTCGTTTGACTGCACGTTAATACCAGCAAGTCTCCTTTTTATCCGGTTTTTGTCCTCAATCCCTGAAATCCAGCAGTAAGGCGACAAAGATGGCTGCCAAACATTAGTCTCTGCGCGTGAAATATTCGCGCTGTCCCTGACTTTTGTTATCGTCTGAAAGGATGCTAGATGTGATCCACTCCATTTTAGCGCTGGCGGGAAAATAAAGTTTTTAAGTGTTGCCAAATGTTGAATTAAGGATTACGGTTATGTTTTAACTGAGATTTAAGAAGATAGCCCTAAGGATATTAATAATTATATTTAGGTAAATCCTTAGGTATAATTATAAATGAAACGATAGATAGATAGATATATACTTTATTGTACACCTTAAAAATAATTTTACACGGAGCTTAAAATTAGTACGGTGTTACAATGGGCGGTCTTATCGCTAACAGCGATTTTTTACAGACAACCTTCCGAAACGAAATCCGAATCGAGAAATAACCTAATTCTATTCAGCTTTTGGATGTTCAGCCCGATTTTAACTAGACCTATTTTAAATACAATTGTCAAAATAATTTGACAACGTTATTATCTTTGTTCGGGTCCGCTTTTCGGTAAAATAATCTCATTCGCATAAAGACAAATTTTGGATATAAGAAATGGTCATATATTCCAAAATTCTCTCCATACAATAAAAGCGTAGCCACTAGTTATTATTCTTTAAATTATAAACCCCGACCGGTCTCATAGGACGCGCTGTTATTGTCTTACTATTGTGTCTCGTTTCGCGGGTAATGATAGGTTAAACGACAGGACGTGTCAAACTTCTGACTAAAACCCAACTGTGTTAATTTGCCTTTTTCTCATTAGCCTTTTTGCATCCGAGGGCCGCGGTATCTCTTTCTATTCATCCAAGGCGTTACAACCGTAACTAATTACTACTAACTTCAATGCCCTATTCATACACACGTGTAGTGCCATATTCTCGTACTACGGCCCTGTAATATGAGGTATATGTTTATAAATAATCCTGCAGCCAACCAGTTTTAGATGCAGGTGCGTTTAGGCTTTGATAGCCGTGCTGTTTAGGTAGGTAGGTATTGCATTAGATATCTGTTGCCTAGACATATTGTTTATATCTGTGTGTTAGTTACAGATATAATTTTAAGTTTTGCTACGAAGGAAACTTTTATTTTTCGCCAAAAAAACATAATTTACTCTTTAACTAAACCGTGAGCATTATACTTTAAATTAATTACAAAACGGATGCACTCATCATCATCTGCCTAGCCTTTTGCCAACTATATTGGGGTCGGCTTCCAGTCAAGCCGGATTTAGCTAAATAACAAAACGGATGCACTGCTGACAAATATTTTTCCGATAAAAAAAATGCAATACTTTCCAAATGAAAAGAACAAAATCGATTATTTACAAAGTCAAGAGTGACATGTTTTTTCGCACAATCAGGGCAATCTCACTCATTCATCCTAGAGATGTCACCGAAAACATGCTAACCCAGTGAGATTGTAAAATACTTACCTTGAGAGATTTTAAACTCTCGATAAAATGTGAACTGTGCGCTGAGTGCAAGTTGTTTTTATGTTAATGCATTCGAAACGTTTACCACGTGTAAATGTTTACCACGTGTTGTGTGTGCGTGTCTCTGATTGCAGTCATATTTCGACAGATTGTATGTTTAAGTGCTAAGTAATAAGGCGAGCCATTGGGGGTTCTCGGACAGCTCTGATCTTCAGTGTTTGTGCGGCGTCTCTCTACAGACCATGTCCCATCTTCCATCCTGCACCACGGTGCCCTGTTGCTTGTTCTCGCGAGGACCTAATGACAACATCAGTGGACGGCATTGCCGTGACCAAGTACTGGGCCAGGCAAAGTATCTGACAGGTTTTGCCATCGACACGCTAAGAGGAAGGCGAAGGCGAGCCATAAGTCCAGACTCCGGACTACTAGAGAAATTCCCGATAGAAAAAACCTAATTATTGCCCGACAGTAAAAGTAGTGCTTTAGGCGTAGAGTCCTACATATCTCCGTCTTATCGGTCCTACGACTAGATGTGTGTGTCTGGGCCGGACAGTCGTACGCAAGGAAGTACGCAAGTTCTCATATTCTGCAATATAATAAGGTACAGTACGGCCGTTATATTTCAAGCACCAAAATTCGCAGAGGCTAATTTCACACTCGCCAACTTATAATGGCCGTACTGTAACTAGGCTATTAAAAATACTAGGCAAGCATGAGATGGAATAAGCAATATTCTCTAAAGTGATTAGTAACCACCGCAGCTTCACTCGTAAAAACTAGTCGATCTCATTATGTGGTAAAGCCATAAATTCCTATTCGTAGACACTTACTATATTTCTAGAAAAACATCGTAAAGATTAGGTCTCAGACAGAGTATACAAAGAACCTATAAAACGAAACTATAAAACTATTTTTGGCTAACTAAAAATACTCAAACTCTCTGCGTCATGATAAATTATGGTACAGGTAAAGATAGATTAAACTTTGGAAAAGAATATGAGGAAAATACTATAAAAAAAACTTTAATTCAAATAAAACACTCATTATGACTACTAGGACAAAGCCGTAACCAAAAACTAGTCAATAAATAAAATTCACGACTTGTTTTATAAATAAAATAGAATATAATAGTATTTATTCGACACAGGCACTGCAATACAACAGTAACAACACATAAAAATAAAAAAGTGTACAGAAAAGCAACATAGAAAGTATATTTTTAATAACAAAAGACCCATTCTATAAAACATTCGCATTAAATCCGCGAAACACCTTTCAAAAACATCTGTATTCAATTCATTCCGCCAAGCAACAAGCAATAAAATCCACGCACTGCACTTCATCTGTTATTATTTCACTTTCCAAACAGTTTCCACATGTAATATTCTTAGGAAAAGTGTAATAAAACATGGAGCTAACCTGCAAACACGTTAACTCACTTACATTGTTTTTGTAACACAAATATCTTCAAAGCCAAGGTTGGCCGCGAACGGGCGTAGACCGTTTAAATTGCTTAGAAACTTTAAGCTTCCTTTAGATTGGTTCAGTCCAGTTATTAGTAGAGTAATGGTGTAGTTTTATGTGGGATGTTCGAAAGAGTTACCATGACATTGGAACGCAATGAGCAAGTGATAGGACACAGGTGGGTTTTAGTAAATAAAAGTCTGATATCCCGCTCTTCCTAAATCAGAAATTATTTGATGATTACCTACCTTAGAAAAGCTCTTTAGTTTGATGGATGACTTCAGTAGTGTAAATTACTGTTTTAATTTGTAATATGATGCACAGTTTATGAATATAAAATTATAAACGCAAAATACATTAATTGTCAACACGGAAGCTATAATTATTTGAATGGAATTGTTAACGGCCTATCTATTAAATAAGTCTATTTTATTTCTAATTAATAACTGAGTTCAAATCTAAGGTGCATACGCGCGTATGTTTTTTTTTTATTTTCCTTTACACCTAGGATTGTTGGACTAAGTTTTCAATCACTCTAATTGTTTAATTAACCATATCAGTCATTATAATAATTCTATTAGCCCACGCTAATACATCATTGTAGCCTTAACTAACATTAAGGCTGACAATATTTTTACAACATCAACTAAAATCGTACTCTCCTGAAAACTGGAGACGTGTAAACGAGCCTTTACCCGATGCATCGCCTGGCAACACGCGCGCGGAACAAATAAAAGAAAAAATAGCAATAATTTAGTGCTAACCATATGGTATTCTTATTTTAAATGCGCTTTAGAACACAAAGGAAAAAATAGAGTAGCCAGTAATCCTTGACCTTTTTGGATGCGTTCCAAGTATGATTAAGACCAGTGTCTCTAAATTAGTGGTTTAGGAAATGGTTTTTTTTTTCTTTAATTTGTTTGGTGATATTATGTGTCGTCAAACCGTCTGCTTTACGGTCCAAACTGTCATCGTGGTATTTGTCACAATATTATGTTTGTAATTTAATATTACTGTTCGCGGCTGGTAAATGGAAAAGTAAACGTTTAACGGGATAACGTTAACGTGAAAAATGGTTAGTATAGGGCCTATTTCACCACCTATGATTAAGTTTCGAGTATCTTACTTGGCAGATAATTTCATACAAATTCTGTTCCATTTTTTAATTTATTCAGTGAGTAGTGCCTACTCGGACATTGTGAAACAGGCCCTTGTAATATATTTTAATTACTTATCAGTTTTTCTTATAAAAACTTCTTTACTGAGGTTAAAGGCTCCCCCACACAGGCGCGTTATTATCGGTCGATAATATCGCATGCGTTACTGCGATATCTGTTTTCAGTACATTTTGTATTAGGACGGTCATGTAGTTACACACTGCTGCGGTAATAACGCTGCAATGGAAGTGGGACGTTGCGTTTCCCCGTCCTGCGATATTCCGATATAAGTTCTAGAAGGTTTTGTATCAGGACGCAAACGACCGTACACACATCTGCGATAATAACGGCGCTCTCTCGTAAGAAATATCGGACGATAAAAATCAGGACGCATTAACACAATACCGCATGCGATATTATCGACCGATAATAACGCGCCTGTGTGGGGGAGCCTTAAGCTCATATTATTGCCACAGACAAAAGAATGTCTTACTTTTAAAATGTTATGAAGACTTGAATAAGTTAAATTCATTTTGCCACCATTAATATAATTTTAGCCATCGTCATTATGCTTCTTTTATTTCCAGATACATATTTGGAATTCCAAAGTTCGCCCCCTCTGAGCATTGCCAATGTCATGATGCTATAAGCAGCACAGACAAAATAAGTCACAGTATTTATGGTACCCTCTCGATCAAGATAGCTGGTACATTGTCGATGAAAAATTCAAAATAAGAACATGCCATCAACCTGCCTGACTAACACTTGCAAAACGATACGAACTGCCATTTTTATTTATTAGCTTTACAACACTAACAATACTTTTTAAATTCATTATGATTGTTATTTCATATAACTTGCTGACCATACCAATGATTGTCTACATAAAACCCTAAACCTACATATTATAATTTTATTCATTGTTTGGGTCAAACATCCTTCTGGTAACATCGTAGACCACACCCATACAAATAGTTATGGATAATATCCCTTCGGCAGTTAAGTTTAGTGGGCAATAGGCCTATGTTGAGCAGTGTATAAACATTTATGGGTTGATATAACAGCTATTTATAGCTTACGGCGTACGCCAAATCAATTTTCAATACACTTAAATCGATATTGGCAATCCGCGAACGGCATTTCTAATATCACTAACGAAAAAAAAAACTGAGAGGTCATTGAACGCTTCTCTAATATTCCTATTCTATATTCAAACCACCTAATTTGATTGCCAATAAAATGGCCAGCGTTTGATAGTAGAACGCGGTCAAATTCATCACATTAGTGTTTCATAGTCATGAATCGTTTAGTTGTTTGATCTACCCAATATGGCTTTAATTTTCAGTCTAGTATAATAGCTTTTATTAATTGTATCTAATAGTGCTGGTCACTGGTAACTTTCATTTGTCCCGATTGTAGTAGACAGCCACAAAATTAGACTAAATTAATTTTGAAATTGAATAAAAGTCTTTTAAGCCAATTTACTTGTCACGTTAGTAACAGTTTTAATTTTTTATGTTTATTCTAAGAAAATACCTAGAGTGCGTCTAATTTAATTGGCAACATTATTCAGCCGCAATTGTAGTAAATAAAAAAATTGTGCAGTGTCAAGACATGATTCTCCTACTAATTAGTAATACCACATACAATT
Organism: Mythimna separata; assembly: GCA_030763345.1. Classification (NCBI taxonomy): domain Eukaryota; kingdom Metazoa; phylum Arthropoda; class Insecta; order Lepidoptera; family Noctuidae; genus Mythimna; species Mythimna separata. Next base: position 5,814,099 of record CM061171.1, on the reverse strand, counting down.
TTTTTGGATTTAACCTCTTTTTCTCAGGTCGCGCTTTCATTAGACGGACTATACTTATTTGTATTAAAAATCTGCAATAAATCTACTACGAGCCATTTTACCGTTAATAAAAAGCTCCGAGGCGCTAACAACTTAATATTACAACCTTTTTACTGTAAACCTTGTTCTCTTTCCCGCTCGAACGTGTTTATTTAGCACGGAATGTCGGCAATAAATAGGGCTAGGTAATAACTTAGATTATAACCATTAGAGATCAATTATGAGTTAATCTTACGTCATAGTGTTTATGATGACTCGCTGCGTCTTTATGATGTTACTGAATCGTTAATTTATTGCGATCGTGTGGTGTGTATCCTTACGATGTTATTAGTTGGATTAATTCAAGGGTTAGAATATGGGGAATAATATTCGATACAATTTGTACATAATTGAAGTCAACTTCATTGACATAAATAAACAAGTGTTAGCATCCACCACGCTAGATTCTTCTTAATTCTCCCGCTCTTGGGCGGAGCGGCAGGGTGTATCCGATTTTTACTGATTTAAACCCACCCCTATATTCCTTCTTTGTCTTGCGTTCCAGAGCCCCGGGTTTTTCTTTCAGAAGCGATCCCAGTAGGCTTCAACCCTGCTGGGCCGCTATGGTTTTGCTGAAATTACAAATATCATAATTTTAAATTACAATTTAATAAACCGCTGTCATAAACATCAGCCATCATTCAAGACCCAACAAAATACCACGAATAATCATGCAAACTGAATCACATTCTCAGAACAGTAAGTAAACACAGTCAGAGCGGCTCCTCAGATAGTGCCCGATCTGGCACAAGTGACAATAAAACATAGCCCTGAAAGCTGATGACTTCATCATCAACAGCTTGTTGTGTCGTAATTGCCTTCGGAAAATTCACTAATGACCCGAGAAACATTAAGATTGACAACCCTAATACTGAACAGGTCAGTCCTATAATTTCGGGAATGTCAGATCATCAAACGGTCATCAGATTGATGATTATACTCTTAGAAACTAATAAACGACCTATCTGCAGTGTAGTTCAAAAATTTGTCTTCAAAGAACTTCTAATAATAAATGACAGTAGGTTCTGTGAAGCAGTTAAATGCAGATTCCTCGCCTACAATATGTCACGTATTGTTAGTTGTAGACTTGTTACTAAATATGAATTATTTAGAGCAACCCACCCCGAACCTAAATTAACTGGTTAAACATTCACAGTAGCAGAGAATATTAGTGACGTAATTGAGTTCTTGTTTATGAACTTGCAACAATCAATAAACAAAATGAATGCACGAAAATACTTCTACATCTTCTTGAGTCTATAGTAATCTTACCAAATAATTTAGGCCTAGTTGGTGGCTATATACGTCAACAGCAGCGTCGATGTCACTCTATACATATCCATATCCTTCTCTATAGAGAACTACGCTATGGAAAACCCAATTACACATTTATACACATTGTAATTGGGTTTTTCATTATCTTTCTGACTGACCGACTCCTTTACAATTCAAAAGTAAAGTATAATATGGTTTATTTAAAAAAAATGCTTTGAGTTTGAATTCATTAAGCTTTATCAAAAACATTAATATTTTTATGTATACTTGATGTACAATAAGTATACATAATAATTAATGTCAACACAAGACCAACATTCATAAAAACAAGTGTACAATAGGTGGTCTTATCACACAGGGCAATCTGATTGCAGGTGGTCTAATCACAGACAACCTTTAGATGGAATTGAACATGACCCACATGCTAGAATGTCATACGCCTTCACCGTATAGAACAAAAAACATATCAGACAAATCATGTATCATTAAAAGACAAAGTAAACTGAGTAACTGAAAATCAAAAATAATGGATACTTAGTTCTAAAAAGGAGGAGTTTAGCTTGGCTAGATAATAACAGCTGCACGGGTTGATCTTCAAGGTTAAGCAAGGTTGGTCTGTGGATGGGTGACCATCTTAACATACCGAGTTTCCTTCGTGCCTCGGATAGCACGTTAACTGTAGCGGCTGTTATTTGTAGATCTTGGGCAGTCAGTACGGATAGTCAGAAGCCAGTAAATCTGACTCCAGTCTTGCCTTGAAGTACCGTGTTACCCCAGTTAATGGGTTGTGGAGGTCTGGTAGGCAGCCGCTTCTCGTAAAATACTGGTACCTATTCAGCTTAATCCAGCTTGACTGAAAGCCGACCCCAATATAGTTGGGAAAAGGCTAAGCAGATGATGAGTTCCAAAAAGCTTTTACAAAATATCTACAACAATATGCCTTGTGTAAGTGTAAACCATGACTCATTTGTTTCCTCTTGTAATGTAATACTAGAAGTAGTAACACGAGGAACAGTTGTAGAATGTAAAGCTGTTGATACAATCGCAACTGTTGTTTTAAATAAACATATTGGATCACTGCCGTACAATACATTTGTTGCCAGGATAAGAACAGTAAGCTTGGTAATAATTTGTTTATTTAAAGAGCCATTATTTTGTATTCCGGTGCTGGTAACTCTCCACAATGAAATTACTTGTTTTAGTTGCCAGCGGTATCGAAGCATGAAAGTTTAAAATTAAACCACGGGAATGTATCACCTGTATAAAGATAACACATCCTTAAAAAAGATCCAATCTCAATCCACATCATTGTCTAACATATTAACGTGCAATGTGTTATCTCCAAGCAAAATTGAACTTTGTCATAGGGTGAGACAACTTACATATATGGGTAGAAGGCTTAATTCATGAATCCCCGATCGGTCTCATGCGACAGCGCTGTTATTGTCTTACTATTGTGTCTCATTTTGTGGGTATGTGATAGTCTAAAATCACAAAAATAGCAATGAAGAGTTCCCTTGCGTGCACGAATCCGGATTGAAAATATCTTGTAAAAGAACATAACCCGACGAATCGCCAAACTTAAATGGCAATAAAAAATTTACTCGCAAAACAGATGGTCAATGGGGCTGAAAGGTTCTGGAGTGGCGACTGCGTTCGAGAAGACGCAGCATTCAAAAGCCTGCCATAAGATGAACCGGTGACCTGATAAAGATCGCAGATATCCGATGCATACATATGACGCATCGAACCAATCGGTGCGGTGACACTAGGGGAGACTTATGTCTAGTAGTAGACATCTTGCAGTCTTGACGGAATAATTGTCTGGCTGACATTATCATAAAATACTGCTCCACTTTCTTAGAAGAATTGCATTCGTTCTAGTTACAATTTTAGGCTCATTGTTAATTGCTCCATTTCATGTTCAGTTGGCAAATACTCAAGAATTGCTAAAACAACAATAAACAATGCTGTTTAAAAACATTGCTACAATAACATTATTATTTTAAGACCACACTGCTTCCAAAATTGTCGAGATTTAGGTCAGAAGCCATCAGTCATGTTTGATCAAACATACTTGACGTTTCAAGGCACTTGAAGCGATTTATGAAAATTCCGCAAACACTTCTGTATAATCATAAAGGGATAGGCGTATAATAATTTATAATGAGAGCATTAAACTCATGATATCAGTTTATTTGAAATTCATGTTCAAGAAGATAGCTATTGAATCAAATAAACTCCTTTTACATTGGTATAGTTAACGTTTGCAAAAACTCTATAAAGATCACCGATAACATTAGAAAGGAGAAAATGTTTAAAATACAACAAGATTCAATTATGACTTGTGTTTTCGTGTCGGTTGACTCAAATAAAAAATACAAACTTATATTTTTGAACCACACGTCACAGAACCACAAGCTCTACGAGTAGAAATGAAAGTGCCTAACCCCAAACTTCCTGGGGAGGTATCAAATGTACTGTCTCACTAAAGACTACCGTTAAGTAGTTGGCGCCTCGCCAAACCAGCCACCAATTGCATCACCTCATTACTATTTCACAGAAGTATCCCTAATTTAATTAATTCTCACCCACAACTTTACAAGCAATTTCGCACAGCCCTCTAATTGAATACAAATACATGACAATAAATTTTGGAAATCCCAACGGTACGGGGCACTAGATCGATCATAAAAATAGTTCCTAGACCTACACCCTTGATTAATATGCTTAATACACAACTTGTACAATACTTTGCCAGAATAACAATCAAAGGTTTTGCTAATAAACATATAAATGACAAAATGTAATCATTAGGTGACGTGTCAGTAAGGCACCTTGGACACACTGAGGTGACATCAGATTATTTCCTGCCACACCTTGCGAAAACTTCAACAGTTAATTAAAGCTTTGACAACGATGTAGGTGTTGGTTTAAGAAATGATACAATCAGTGTTTATATTGTATGACAGATAATAATCAAGACTGTCAGAATTGCGAATACAACACCCAGTTACCTTACTAGGGTTACACAAGAGCATTCCATGCGATTAGCAACACCTAGTGGGATGAACCACTCCTTGGCACTATTTAAATCATGTCAACTAATCCTATTGCATGGTGATCAATTTCATCAACATTGACGGGTAATATTTTGTTTCAGGATCGAGATAGCAATCTGACGGTGCCAGCCCGGTGGGAGGACAGAAATCTTCGCAAATACCTCAACAAACCTGATGTCGGTACGTATTAGTCAACAAACAAGTAAGATATATACTTTTTGTGTATGTATGTAGAAATGCACAAAATATTTGTCAGAGTATATAGAAGAATATAATGTCCACTGTCTACTGGTAAGTGGTCTTCAAAAGAATGGTAACAGGATAAAGTTTGGCAATAATAAAGTTTATGATCCCTTTCGCAAGTCCTTTATGAAAGTCAAATTATATTAACTTTTGCTTATAGGTACCTATTATAGACTACTTTTAAAATTATTAAGGTCGTATTGCTTGGAATTTTCATATATTTCGCCTGTTTTAAAGAATTTATTACGCATTGTCTGGGTGCATTAAGTCTTTACAACTAAACTTATCAGAAGCGTTATGAACTTGTACTTTTTCCCATACATAAATGTATAGCCCTAAGGCTAAACATATCAACTGCTACAAATATCGCCTTATCATCATCATCGTCTCAGCCGAAAGACGTCCACTGCTAAACATAGGCCTCCCCAAAGCGTCGCCACAACGACGGGACTTGTGCGTCGCTTGTACAACTAACCTAATCTATATAGTATATGATATCTTCAAGCTCTTTTATCAATTCTGCCAACAGTGAAAGCCAGTCGATGGATCGGAGGCATCTTCGACTACGGAGCCAAGTCGTGGCGGTGGGGCGGAGACCTGCGCAAGATGCACTACCAGTCCTTCTCGAAGATGAAGAAGATGAGCGCGGAGGAACTCAAGTGGCACTGCATTGCTATGATGCCAGAGCTGCTCTACAGGTAAACTTTAAGATAAGATAAAGATAAACCTATAGGCATAAAACCATATATAAATAGAATGAAGGTCCTGTGCAGTGTGGAAACACCTGTATTACAGGAATCAGTGTCTTCTCCCAAATATTTAGTGCATTAACGTTTGAATCCCCAACCGGTCCTATGAGACCGCGCTGTTATTGTTTTACTATTGTGTCTCGTTTCGCGGGTATCTGAGTAATTAATACAAATATTAACTCTGAAATTAATATAAAAAATTAAGAGCATACTGACTACTTATGACTATTTAGTGTCTCATTGAAGAGGTTTTTACAAAAGAGATGCAATAGCTTTGAGCTTACTTCACCACGTATGTATTTATTACAGTACTTAATATAGTTGGGAAAGGGAGAGGTAGATGATGATGATGACTTAAAATACAATACCTACAGTATGTTGGAAACTAAAGAAACGTGCTCCTAATCCTTGTATTCGAGTCCATTCAACAAGTCAGTCATTCCAGCCATTTATATTATTACTATCGATATTTAAGTAGCAAAAAATTGCGAAACACAATAAGCTATAGAAACTAATATAATATTTATTAGGTTTCGAGAAGCAATATTGAATCGTGACAAACATAAGAGTGTGGCGACTCAGTGATGGCGGGATTTCGGTTACAGCCTAAGCTCCGGAATTCTACTTTAATCACAAGAACCGTTTGAGACAGGCCCAAGTTATGTCCTGTTAGCGATTTATTGTTTTAAAAGGAAATTGTCACATTTAGGCCAAAGATGAAAGATATATTTTTATTTTATTTTCCTGTCGCAAAAGGGAATAGTATCCATTTTCGATCAAAAATATTAATGTGATCTATACCTTGCCCTGTGTTGCCTAGATCTACAAATTCTTTTCTTTATATTTCATCTTTTATAAAAAATATAAAACTTTATTAATCGAGGAGCTCGTGGCTTGATAATAACAGCCGCACAGGTCGATCTTCAAGGTTAAGCAACGCTTCCCTAGGTTGGTCTGTGGTGACCATCTTAACATAACGAGTTTCCTCCGTGCCTCGGAAAGCACGTTAAGCCGTTGGTCCCGGCTGTCATTTGAAGATCTTTGGCAGTCGTTAGGGATAGTAAATCCAGTAAATCTGACTCCAGTCTTGCCATGAAGTACCGTGTTACCCCAGATAATGGGTTGTGGAGGTCTGGTAGGCAGCCGCTCCTCGTAAAATACTGGTGTTCAGCTAAATCCGGCTTGACTGGAAGCCGACCCCAATATAGTTGGGAAAAGGCTAGGTGGATGAATAAAACTTTATTAATCAAGAAAAACAAAAATATATAGATATTTTGGCTTAGTTTAACAATTAGTTCAAATATGAAATTAAGTTATATTTCTTACTCATAGTATACACATAAACATATCTTTTTTCGGTGGGAAGTCGCCAAATAATTTAGTAGTAGTAAAAGAAGCCGCTATTAAGAGGCCATAGACCCTGCCACCGAAACACGAGGCAAATCATGTCAATAATATAACACTTATTGCCAATCTGTCGACATTAATATACGTTGACGTACTGTCTGAATATCTCTCTTCAATATAGACCTAAATTGTTTCAATAAATCACTGCCCAGCCTCAATTGATTAATCATAGTATTTTCCACTAGCTTTCTTCAGTGGTTTCATATAATACTCGGTTATATTGTAGCTGTTAAGTAATGACCTGAAACACAGGTTTTATAAACTTATCAGGCTTGTCGGTAATTGTACGTAATTCTAGGTTTAAAGTCAATTTTCCTATATTGATAATTTAGTGATTAGTCGTTTGTTGGTCATTACTATCATTTTATTTGTTTGAAACGTGGCTATTACGTGTAAAAATATTGCGTAAACAAAGAATAGAGATGCTTATTATTATTAATTAGGAACGTAACGTAAATGTTAGTATACCAGAACCGAATTCAAATCCGGAGTATTAAAATTTAGTTTCTCAGAATTAGAAATGATATATAAGATTGAGATTGAAGTTCCGATTAAAATTATCGGAACAGAATTGGAATCGAAGTTGCAAAATTAATCGGAACATTATTCCAAACCCTAAAAAATGGTTTTGTTAACTTTACCTCTTTATAATATCACTATACATGTAGAATTTGCCAGTCTCCTATGCCTTAAACCGTGTCTTACCAAAACCGACTAACCATAGAGCGTTCGCGTTCCTGAGAAAAGCAATACGTTTTACGATTCCGCGGCTTGTGTTAGTCTTTTGTCCCTGTTCGTGACGTCATCTTTTAGCAGCCAGTTTTATGGCGTTTTAAAATTCGAAGGCCATGGCTTTGGCGCCTTATGGAGTGATCATGGGTTTCACATGGGAACAAAAGAGCAGTTATATTATGGGATGTAGGTCACAATCATGATGATTGTAAATGGGACACCATGTACTGTCCTATTCGTAATGTGCTTGTTATGATTTGTGATCATCGGTTGTAATTTATTTCTAGTCTATTGGCTGTTGGCTTTTTTTCATACTTTACAGAATGAAGAAATAGCTTGTTATACGACTTATAAAACAAAAAATCCATTTAGTTACACTTTCGAGGAGATTTTTTGTGCGGATCCCTAATTCCTTTTCTAAGCCAAAAGTAGTCTTAAGTTACTCTTTATAAAATAAGCTTTCTACCCGTGAAAATCCCGTCAAAATCAGTCTTGCCGTTTTATAAATCAGCCCAATAAGACTGACAAAATATTAAAAAACCGCATTTTTGTTATAGGTATCGAATATAATTTCATATGCATTTAGTAAAAACTGTTATACAGATATTACAAAAAAACACTTTACCATTGTATAAACAAACAGTCAACTCAAATCGTAACAGTAAAATTAAATATTATCGAATAAACACTGTCTTTCATGAACCTTGGCATTTTGAGATCTGAACATTCCTCTCTTACTACTGATTGATTCATTTAATCACGCTCAACACTAATTGCTTCAGGTGGTCGCCGCGCAACTGCATCGAAGCTCGCCACTACATCTGCCAAACTAAACTGCAGAAGGTGCCAAAGGCCAAAGTGAAGGACCTGCGTCGTCGCTGGCAACGCATGGGCAAGATCAACGAAATCACCGCGCCCAGCGTCAGCAGGGAGGTCAACGACCCCATGATGATCAATGACGTCACTATCAACCCCGTACATAACCCGAAGTCTTACGATCTTCGCCCGAACTCACACCATCTCCGGGTAGGACAGAAGCGACACGGCCCGAGGTCGAATGCGATTAACTCGAAGTATGATTTGAGACCGAACGAGTTGAAGAAGAGATCGAGGCCTTTGGTTCATCGGCGGCTCAAGAGACCATTCCCAGGGTAAGTTTAACATAAACACATAAATAGGAATAACTGAAAAAAGCATTGGCAAGAAGTATCAACTTTAGTATGTACAATCAACGATTTCCTCAACATTCAAAGTAAAATAAGCACCCATTCCAAATGGGGTCAATGGTCGATACCGCACGTGGACCAAAAAAGTTGAAAAAGTTTTCACGTAAAATAAATACATGGCCCATTAATAATACTTAATGTTTGGCCAACTTTCTCCATTACCAGACCAACGGCAATCAATTTCTCCGAGCACGTATTTTCGAACAAAAACACATTAAATGTACATTTATGGCAAACATAGATCAAATTAACTGCAATCGTTTCTCCCTTATCGTCCAATGTTTGGGATGGACGAGTAATTGGCTATTGCTATGCCAATATTGGTGAGAGAGGTAGTAAACAGTGGTTTTCTCTTGTCGATAGCAGTGTGGTGCCAACTATGTGGATCGTTGAAAGCTTGGCACTCACAGCACATTGTAGAGATGCGCTGCTAATCGGTTCTCAACAGGTGGACCGGTCCCGTCTGTTTAGACGTTCGCACGCGTTATTCGCTAACCATCAAAGCAAACTTAATGTCCAACGGTTACTATTAGTTGGAAGATGAGGATATAAACATCTTTTAAGGAGTTCTAAAAATAATAAATCAGATTTCCTCGTAGTCCAAAAGATAGTACGTATACTCGTATGCAGATCAATAGAAGCTGATGTAATGTGTTTTCGATTGCAGGTACACATGGAACCGCCGCGACCCCGAGGGCTCGTTCCAGCGCAACGCCGAGCTGCTCCGCTCGGGGCGCACGGGGCTGACGCCGCAGCAGGTGAACGCGCACCTCGCGCGCCTGCGCCACCTGCGCGACAAGCAGATCGCGCGCCGCAAGCGCATGCGCGACGACGACTGGCTCGAGAACGAACCGCGCCATGCCCTCGCCCAGACACACGCCAGGACCTACACCGTCGACAACAACATCAGCGCTCTTCATCCCAAAACCATTGTTGAAGAGTTCAACATGGAATTCCCCCACCAACCCGCCGCACCACCCAAAACGAACCGCAACGCCGGCTAATCGATTCGATTCCAATGATCGTTCACATCGATCGTTTAAGAATCGATTATTCCTCGATGTTAATTTTAAAGTTAAGTTCCTCGCGATTTTTCCGAACTGTTTCCGACTTCGCTTTAATTAATATTTATTGCTGACACTTTGCGATTAGTCTGATTCCTGTCATTGGCGTGTTCCTCATTTACTAATTGGCTGTTAATATCAGTATTAGGCGAGGTTTCAACACTTATTGAAAATGGAATCATTGTTATAAGACGAGTAGTAGAACTTCCCAGCGTATACATACTTATGCAGATTGTTTCGTCATTTCTATTCGTCAACGACCCGCCTCGCAAAGTGTCATATCTTTGTTCTTCTTCTCTTCCTTCTAGAGTAGCCAGAACACACGACTTTTTGACTACTCGTGTTTTACAAATTCAGCTTTTTATCCATACTTTAAATAACTGCAGTCCAGTGTGAGTCTTGTCAAAGTAGTTGTAGTTACCACCATACTGCATCTGTTAACTTGTAGTCATTGTTAATTAATTCTTCTTCTATTTTATAAATGTAGTGCACAATAATCGCATTAGGACTATCCGTAAGTGCGAATCAGGCTTTCCTACTTCTTCTTCGGATCTTATTGAAATCTGTTTGACAAGTGACCATGAAACGTTGCTTTTCACAACCGTTAATCTGACTTTTCAATGGATACGAAGTATTAGGACCCTAACACACGAGACAACATGAAACATGTTACTATGAACGTAGATAGAGTTAAATGTTGATAGATCTAACTATGTAAGTCAGAGGAGTCGAGTATGCGATTGATTTATTATTATCTTAATGTTTTTAGATGTCGAGACATCTATTTTGATTTTATTATTATTTCGTTTGTTTATATTCCACATGTTTTTAATATTATGACTTCTAATGCTGTGCTTTTATATTAAGTGCGTCGTGGTAACCTGTTTTATTTTTTGTATTTATAATGTACTAGTCAGTAAGTTTTATGAGAAAATATAAATCTAGATTACTAAAATGTTTAACCTTATCCATAGTTTCGAAAATGTTGATAATATTAATAAATATTAAAAAAAAATATTTTCGATGTAGGCACTACCAACGTCATAAGTTGGATCATTTCATAAAATTGAATAAAAATTAATTATTAACATTTTCTCACTGATTTTTAAGTACCTATATTTATTAATGTAATAAGAAATTAACAAAAAAGTGTCGTACATCATAATTGGCATTTCGTGTTTAATTAGCTAAGTAAGTTTACGTTCCAATATGTTTGTTATTTTAGTCAAACCTAATAAATTAATATTTTTTACTAAACTGCCAGTTATTGTAGTCCTCGCATTTATGAAGTAAAATCACATTTTGTGTAAGTTTTTGTAAAATATTTTTAAGCAGTTGTTACGAAACTTATTTAAAGATACATTGAAAACACATCGATTGTAATTTAGAAGCATTTTAGACGGCTTAGTGCAACACTTATGTTCAATGTCATTTAATTATTAGGAACGTTGAAAATTGTTTTTACGTTTACTGATACATTTATGATCCGACCCTTTTTTCCCAAATCTGTATAATCTTTGAAAGTATTACCCGTTATGGTCAAGAGCTTTCAAATATACAATGATATTCTTTAATTATATTTTTTATTTTCGCAATTATACCTCGTTGTTATTTTGTTTTCATTTTGAGCTAAGCCGATGATATCCAAATTATGTAGGATCAAATTCTTGATAATGTTAGTTCACATTTTAGATCACCAACATAAATGTTATCGACACAACACAACGCTGCACCCAACATATTATGTGCGTGTTGGACCGTGCATAGCTGTAGTAACTTATGTTCTTAGATTTTGACAAACTAGTCTACTAGTAACTAGTGACGTGCTTATTATAAGTATTACTCTCATACCTCAAAACAAATATAAAAAATATTCTTCAAAATAAAAAATAAGTTATAAAAATCTTGAACATCTCTCATATCTTTGTAGTAAGTAGGTACTTACTAAAAATATCAAATTTTATAATATTTTGATCTGTAAATACTACTTAAAACGTAAATTTAGTAGTAGCAACACCGAGGTACTGTGAATTCTTTTTAAGCAAGTGGAGAACTTATTTATAGGAACAAAATAACTTCTTATTGTATCTTAAGTATTAATATTTACTTTTAACTATAAGGAAATAAAGAATCATCAGTATTTATTGGTTTTATTTTAATCCGCATGTTACTGTTCACAGGCGATCTTTCTTCATCGAAACGATCGAACAAAGTGACGTTCGTTCAAAGCATTAGCATTCACGCTGAAGTATTCGGAAAATATAAGGAAATGCTAGTCAGTTTTTTTTTTATATTTTTGGTTTTATTCGATAAGCCATTTATCGAGAAATGCTATAGACACATCATGACTTTACTATCATCACGAAGGCTACTTATATTGATATACATGAAAGCGGAGTAGTAAACAAAGACGTCGGTGAAACCGCGGGAAACCGCTTGCTAAATAGATTTTTTTGGGGGCCGAGTCACCCGCGTCCGTAGGAGAATACCCGAAGCTACCCTACACGTGGTCCCCGGGTGGTGCTAATCAGGTGACACTAACTGGTGGTAGGTTTCGACCGTTGGCTTGCGACCACCCACTGAGCAAAGACATACCGCCAAGCGGCCTGGCCGTGTTCCGGTATGATGCTCAGTGTAGCCAGTCTAGAGGAGATGGGTCGAAATAGTTGTTCCAACGCATGCAGACCAGCCTGGCTCGTGCTGATATGAGGGTATCGGGAGACTAGTCGCGGAGGGTAGCGGGATCCGAGGCACGGTGCACCGCTGGCCGACCGCAGTTAGTTGGGGGCCCAAGTAATGTGCCAGCCACACATGAAAGGCTGCCCCGCCAACTGGCGAAAAATCCCGGAATGCGCCATCGTGCTGGTTGGCGACCAGACGAGAGGGCCCGATGGACATTCCCGGGGGGGCTCGGGCGTCCCCGCAGTCTCCAGGCTAGTCCCCCAATGATATCGTCCTTTCAGAGCGAGCCTGAAGGTTAGCAGCGTGGAACCTCATTTCACTTCCTTCTCCTCTCACCCATTCACCCAAAATGAAAAGGAATAAGAAAAAGAGTTTTGCAAAACAGCGGCAGCACTCCCTCTCTCACAAAGTGCACCTCACTAACATACGAGGCCTGCACTCCAATCTCGTAGCAGTCCACCACCATCTGGAGACTAATAAACCAGCTCTCTTATTCCTTTCGGAGACGCAGATCAAATGTCCGTCCGACGTGTCGTACCTTTTATACCCAGGGTATACCTTGGAGCACAATTTCAAACCACGTGCGGGTGTATGTATGTACGCCCGGGATGACATTTGCTATCGGCGTCTCCGTAACCTTGAGGACTCCAGGTTCTCGACGCTTTGGACTTTGGTGGACACAGGCTTGGATAAAATTATCTACGCTTGTGTGTACCGCTCGCACAGCGGAGATCAGGAGACATCCGGGCTCACACAGCATCTGAGTGAGGCAGCGGATGCGGCTCAGCAGCGGTACCCTTCTGCCCAATTAGTGTTACTGGGGGACTTTAATGCCCACCACCAAGAGTGGCTTTTCCCGTACCAGTGCACAGACCATGCTGGTCGAGAGATGCGAAAGCTAGCGATAGCATTAGATCTCACCCAGCTGGTCCAGGGGGCAACGAGGGTGCCGGATGTGGATACGCACACAGCCAATTGCTTGGACCTTCTGCTGACAACAGATCCAGACCGTTACTCTGTGTCGATATGTTCGCCAATTGGCAGCTCCGACCACTGTCTGGTTAAGTCGGTATCTGTCTACTCCCCGCCTGACCCCAGCCCTAGAGGCACCCGGCGGATTTGGCGATACAAGTCAGCGGATTGGGATGGCTTGCGGTCTTTCTTCGCATGCTATCCTTGGCAGCCAACTTGCTTCTCTTCGGATGATGCCTCGTCGTGTGCAGATGCCGTGGCGGATGTGTTGCGACAGGGGATGGAGTACTACATTCCATTCTCTGACGTAACGATGTCCGACCAAGCTCGTCCATGGTTTAGCACCGAGTGTGATCGCGCAGACGCGCTTAAACACGCGGCATACCGTGCTTGGTCCGACGCGCGTATATGCAAGGCAAGCGACGTGGCTCAAAAAAAGAAGGCCTTTAACAAGGCTGCCAAGTCCTGCAAGAAGGTGTTGCGGAGGTCTCGGTTTGACCACATTAGCCGAATAGGGAACAAACTTGCTTCATACCCTGCAGGGAGTAAAGCATTTTGGTCCCTGGCAAAGTCGGTTGAATCGAACTTCTGCCGTCCCTCACTCCCACCACTGCTGAGGCCCGATGGGTCACTGGCTCACACTGCGGAGGAGAAAGCAAATTTATTTGCCTCTCTTTTTGCGGAATCTTCGCGTTTGGACTTTCGTGGCGCGCGGCCCCCCGTTTCTCCGGATGGATGCGGGACGAGTATGTCAGACATACGCATCCATCGGAAAGACGTTCGTAGGGTCTTGCGTAACCTCGACGTGAACAAAGCTAGTGGCCCCGACGGGATACCAGCGGTCGTGCTTAAAACTTGTGCGCCTGAATTGTCTCCAATTTTGACTCGCCTGTTTCGCCTCTCATATGAGACTGGAAAAGTGCCGGTTGCATGGAAGCAAGCTAACGTGCAGCCTGTGCCCAAAAAGGGTAGCCGAGCCGACCCAGCGAACTACCGTCCTGTATCCATCACGTCCATTCTCTGTAAGAGTATGGAAAGGGTGCTCAACAGGAAGCTCCTGGCATACCTAGAAGCGAATGATATACTCAGTGACCGGCAATACGGTTTTCGACAAAATCGGTCTACTGGGGATCTACTAGCGTATGCCAGTCACATCTGGAGCGAAGCCATCGAGAAGCATGGGGAAGCGCTTGCAGTCTCCCTTGATATCTCGAAGGCTTTCGATAGGGTCTGGCACGAAAACCTTATTGCTAAGCTTCCTTCCTTTGGTCTACCCACTGGCCTGTGTAATTGGATCGCCGACTTCTTGAGGGATCGATCCATCCGAGTAGTTATTGACGGTTGCTCTTCCGGACAAATGTCTATTAACGCCGGAGTCCCTCAGGGGTCGGTGCTCTCGGCTACACTGTTTTTGCTGCACATAAATGATCTTCTTAAGCCCGGTACCTTTGGGTATGCAGACGACAGCACTGTTGCTGAGAGATACGTGTCCGACGCACGCGCTAGTGGGTCACAGATCCAGTCTTACCGAGAGGCTATGGTTGAGCGCTTGAACTCGTCCTTGAAGGCGGTCTCTGATTGGGGCGATGCCAATCTGGTGAAGTTCAATGCTGCAAAAACCCAGGCGTGTCTTTTCTCCGCTAAACGGAGTCAATTCCACCCGGCTCCATCTTTCCGGGGTGTAACCGTTCCGATAACCGACCACCTTGAGCTTCTTGGAGTAACACTCTCGTCTACTCTCAATTTCGGCTCATACATCGAGGCAAAAGCCCAGCTGGCTGCTAAAAAATTGGGGATCTTAGCAAAGGTGAGACGGTACTTTACGCCGGAACAGCTGCTCAACCTGTATAAAGCGCAAGTTCGATCGTGTATGGAGTACTGCTCTCATCTTTGGGATGGGTCTGCCAAATACCAGCTTGATGCACTTGAGTCGATTGAGAAGCGAGCCAAGAAGATAATCGGTAATGATGCACTTGTTGAGTCGAAACTCCAAAGTCTTGGACATCGGCGCCGAGTTGCTAGCCTGTCGGTTTTCTATCGGTTGCACTTCGGGGAGTGTGCACAGGAATTGCACAATTTAATTCCGTCAAGTCCTTTCCATCATCGGACCACTAGGCGTACGGCGATGCGTCACCGGCATATGGTGAACATTCCACCCATACGCACAAAGCGGTTTGCAAACACATTTATTATGCGTACAGCTAAGGAGTGGAATTCCCTGCCGGGGTCTGTGTTTCCTGATAGCTACAACTTAGGAGTCTTCAAGTCAAGAGTGAATAGGTTACTTCTAGGCAGGCGTGCTCCATCGTCGGCCACATCATCGCTTACCATCAGGTGAGATTGTGGTCAAACGCGGGCCTATGTATAATAAAAAAAAAAAAAAAAAAAAATATTTAATGGCTTAACTGTTTTTCTCTACGAAAAAACTTTGCAATAGAAAAGTACCTACATGAATCTATCCTAAACTTAGTAAGGAGATAGTGGGTAATAAATAAAATTAAACTCAAATACACGCAATTAGCTTAATTTTTGCACGAGTTTGGCACTGCATAACTCGCAGAAATATAACTTGCGATCTAAAATGATGAGTACAGCGCCATCTAGCGTTGAGTAGCTGAACTTAAACTATGGTTCTATTCTTGGTTAGTTTTTGTTTCTCAACTCATTCACAAAACGCGGCTAAGTCAGTGTCGCACAGTGTAGTTACTTAAAAAAATAGTAATATTTAAAAATGCTGCGAATGGGAAATAAAACGTGGTTATAGTTTTTGCTTTGCGCTACAGGCTACAGATGTCGCTACGTAGGCCGAAAGTTTGAAATGAAGTAGGATAGGAACTAGGCAGTTGATAACTGTGCTGATCATATCGACACTGGGTAGGTCAGGCTTTTTGTATAAATATGAACTGTTAATTGAGCTTAATTCATGAATCCCTGACCGGTCTCATTGGACCGCGCCGTTATTGTTTTACTATTGTGTCTCGTTTCGAGGGTATTGATAGGTTTAAACCATTGTAAGTAAAATTATAATACATTTGAATTAAGTTATAAGAAGCAAGTACCGTCAAATAGGTGGACATCATCATAATCATCATCATCTTCCTGCTCTTATCCCGTTTTATTTGGGGTCGGCGCAACACGATTTTTTTTCTTCTATTCTGTCTGACATACTTATACCTATTTTGTACCTGAAAAATATAAGGGATTTTTCAAAAGTTGGTAATTATGCAAGGACAGATTTTCAAGAACTTCAAAAAGACGAGTTTACACTTGACAAAATTTGAGTAGGTAGGTATACCTTATGATAATATCTAAAGGTTTTTTAAACCTAAAAATGTAGGTTGAATAGCCAAGTATCTAATAAATTCACTCCAACAACTTAAACTACATTCAAAATGCTCTTTATTACACCAAAAATAGGCTCTAGAACATAAAACGTTGCTGATAGCCTATCATACAATCATACGCGCCATAATTTACATGGCTTACATAAAAAGTAGCCAAAATAGCATTAAAAATATAAATCCGCGACGGATCAACGACCCATTGACCAAATCAGCGTAGTTTCCACCTCCGTTAGCGAGATGTTACGATATCGTTGCTATGGTTACTGTGGACAAACAATTCAACTACCACCATACCAAGAACACACGAAAAAACTTTTGAAACAATTATTTGAAGTGGTTACAAATCCATTGCTGCATTTCTTAGACAGTTTTCTCAAACCACTGTTGAAAATACGCAATGGATTTCAAACAAGAATTTCGAATGAAGATTTTTCTTTTCGTAGTACAGATTCGAGCATCAAAACACGCGAAAATATATTTTCAACCCTTGTATTAAGGTTTACGATTTAATCAATATAAAAATAACGAGAAAGGTTGTGAATAGGAAACAAGTGATATGGTCATTTGAAGGATATTTTACTATGAAATTAGTATGATTAATAATTCATTTTTGTTTCATATAGAATATGTTTTCAATAAAGAAAGAAATAAATAAACGTTTATTCGTGCCTCACACAATTGTATAAACTAAAAATACACAATAAAAATAGAAAGTCTTCATCAATGCGAGGCCAAAAAGGCGGAAGGAGGTGCTTTCAAGGTGAAAATAATATAGATGTTTGGGACCACAGAGGGTTCCACCCTTCTACTTCCACTTTTAGATTTAATTATTTTGACCTTCCCGTGGTCTAAGCTGAACATGCGCCGGCTAATGAAAAACTAAATCGGTAACTCGTGATCGTAAAAGGGCACTTTCCTGTTCAACATGCGAACAATTGGTTATTTTAAAACGGGTGGTATTTTTTATTTTTGTTTTCTACAACAAACTGTACCTTTTTATCACCAAAAATACTAATTGTGCCCTAAAATGTGATTTAAATAAATAGCACTATGGCGGGGTCTGTGTTCGCTTCTAACCTAACGCCTATCCGAGTCCGAATGCCTCAAGATCCTTATTATTTGTAAAAGTTTATTAATATTTGATGTACCATATTTTTTTTTTTTGTGAAAAT
Organism: Mythimna separata; assembly: GCA_030763345.1. NCBI lineage: Eukaryota > Metazoa > Arthropoda > Insecta > Lepidoptera > Noctuidae > Mythimna > Mythimna separata. The sequence goes on along the minus strand of CM061171.1, from coordinate 5,796,093 downwards.
TAACATTTTTTTATGCATTTAAAAACTTTTATGTGTTGTCTGACCTTTTAAAATCACCCCATTTGTGTTAAAGCTAAGGATTACTGTAAGCTATGATGTGACCACATCTGGCAATGAAATATAAATAACAAAACATGATCAACTCACTGTTACCAACCTACCCAAGCGCAAGCCTTACATAACATGACACTTGTAACCTCCACACGACGCTGACAGGTCTATTTCAGTCTGTACTGCACAATGTCGCCCACAATTTGTACTATCTCCGCCATTCATCGCGTAACTCCGTGATGAGTATGCCTTTACTTAACACCTTTTGTAGTCACGAAAGTAAATTAGTTAAATAAATGGCGAAAGAAACTTGAACTTCGCTTTTTTATGTACTGTTTTGTGATTTAAATCGTGATGGATTGTTGTTTTAATCAGGCGTTGGCTTCTGCTATGGCGCAAAGGTTTTAAAGTTCCAATATTATGGCTTGTAATACACGTAAGACCATGGATATCATCATCATCATCATCAACCTAGCCTTTTCCCAACTATATTGGGGCCAGCTTCCAGTCAAGCCGGATTTAGCTGAATACCAGTATTTAACGAGGAGCGGCTGCTTACCAGACCTCCACAACCCATTGTCTTCTCCAAATAACTCCTTCCTCTCAGGGTGGATTGAGAGGAATTTTCAAACTTTTACTGACTAAAATGCAACCGTGTTTCTACTCTCACTCGTCACGGTTCAGAGCAGCGGAATCTTTTTCCAAATTTCCCACACCCTACTGAAGGTCTGTCAAAGATTGCTTTAAAATAATATATATAATACCTGTTTTTCGAATTGTGTTTTGTTAAGGTCCAATTCAAATGTCAAGACACAAAGGTCATAAATAGGAATCACTATAGCTCTTAATTCTTGTGGTCTTTCAAATCTGGTGTTAGATATCCAATTCACTATTACGCAGAACCCGGTTCCTCTAACCACAGTCTACATCTCAAGGTGAATCACAAACCTTTCTTGCTGTCTTTCAAATCTGGTGAAAGTGACTCAATTCACTGTCAAGTAGATCCCGGTTCCTCTGAGCGTGTCTCGCAGTACATTTCAAGGTGTATTCAAATCACAAACTTCTTTACTTCTACCAACCAGGCACCCATTACGTCAAGTTCTTCACACGCAAGACTTTCTTCTCACAACGCAAACGTTCACTAATTGCAGTACAAACATGACCTTATAGCGTAGCGATATGTAGGTTACTTCGCACAACCCCGGCGATTAGCGCGAACACACGTCGGGGCAGCTCTGACCCAAATACGCGTGAAAACTGCGTAGTATGTAGAACATTGATTCATGACCGACTTCTCCAAGAGAAAGTTGGAAAATTCTAATTATTATTTATACATAACATTCCGTGTATAAATTATTTAATTCTTATTTTTGTTCTCATAATTTTATGATTTGTTTATTATATTGATATAGTATATGATATGTTTCACAACTGTTTTGTTAAGTAGTTGATTACTCTATGTGCATGCTGTGGTCTCCTGTAAGTAAAGGAGTACACTTACTTAATACTTTTTGCTGAACATTATATTGTGTCATGATTTGTGTATATCTTTTGTTGGAGATCCTAATAAATAAATAAATAAATTGGATGTTTTACAAACTTTCTCTCTAAGAAGTAGGTGACTTCAATTGCTAGAAGTTTTAACAGACCTTTTACTAGGTGAACCTCTATAAAGCACAAGTTCGATCATGTATGGAGTACTGCTCTCATCTATGGGACGGATCTGCCAAGTACCAGCTTGAGGCGCTAGAGTCGATTGAGAGGCGAGCCAAGAAGATCATAGGTAATGATGCACTCTTCGAGTCGAAGCTTCAAAGTCTGGAGCATCGACGACGAGTTGCTAGCCTGTCGGTTTTCTATCGGTTGCATTTCGTAGAGTGTGCACAGGAACTGCACAACTTGATTCCTTCAAGCCCGTTTCATCATCGGACCACTAGACGTACGGCAATGCGCCACCGGTACATGGTGAACATCCCACCCATACGTACAAAGCGTTTTGGGTGTACATTTATTATGCGCACAGCTAAAGAGTGGAATTCCCTGCCGGGGTCTGTGTTTCCTGATAGCTACAACCTAGGGGTCTTTAAGTCAAGAGTGAATAGGTTGCTTCTAGGCAAGCGTGCTCCATCGTCGACCACATGATCGCTTACCATCAGGTGAAATGTGGTCAAGCGCAAGCCTATCAATAATTAAAAAAAAAAAAAAAAAAAAAAAAGAGTGGAGTGTATAAGTAAGTTGTTGACAAACATTCTTCGAAGAAACCAAGTTATTTTTGGCATATTCCTGCCAAGACCTCGGTACACTTATATTTTTGGCACCTTCAGAAGCGTCCGTAAATTCTTGTATTTATCTATCCTTCGCGTCATTTTTCATTCTACAAATAAAACTGTCCTGTATAACCTGACGTTAGGTTACAACACATAAAGTAGTTTATAATTTTCTCTATCGATATATAAACTATCGCATTTTTAGGTGTAGGCAGAATTTAGAGTCTGCTGTTTTATAGTTATGCTTAAAATTACGTATGTCGCTCCATCCCATTAACAGTCTAGTAAAGTTTGTCAAATGGATCGCTTTAAGAGCTAGTGATAGGGCCTCAATTGTCAGTAAAAAATAAAAAGAAAGTCCCATTTACATAAACTCAGAGTGCCCGAGACAAGGCACCGTCTCACATCAGATTACCCAGTAATTAACTACTAACAACGGCGTAGAACATGTCTGAGTGTTTGCTTAAACAAGAAAAGTAGCATTTTATTCTATTATCGCTTCGTGTCCGGAGGAGGAGAGCTTTGTAAGGAGCTCGTGGCTAGATAATAAAAGCCACACAGGTCGATCTTCAAGTTTCAGCAACGCTTGCCAAGATTGATCTACCCACAGATCAATCTTGGCAAGCGTTGCTGGTGACCATCTTAACATACCGAATTTCCTTCGTGCCTCGGAATGCACGTAAAGACGTAGGTCCCGGCTATCACTTGTAGATCTTTAGCAGTCGTTACGGATTGTCAGTAGCCAGTAAATCTGACTCCAGTCTTGCCATGAAGTATCGTGTTAGCCCAGTTAATGGGTTGTGGAGGTCTGGTAGGCAGCCGCTCCTCGTAAAATATTGGTATTCAGCTAAATACGGCTTGACTGGAAGCCGACCCCAATATAGTTGGGAAAAGGCTAGGCAGATGAACGGTGTAGAACGTCCGAGTGTTTGCATAAACAAGAGCGGTCGCATTTTATTCTATTATCGCTTCGTGCCCGGATAAGGATCTCGCGTGATAGACCTACGGGTGGTAGTGGCTCTAGCACCATATTATTATGCCATAAAAGAATATTCCAGACATACTCTTTACTTGTGCTGTAGTACCTTTCTATGGTTCTCCGGAAAACTGGGTGTTTTCTTCACGATAAGTGCAAGTTGAATTACCTGCGACCTTACCATGACGTATTAAAATGACAGGCGTGTGACCGAGAAAGAGGGAACTCCATCCCTTCAACCATTAGGTCGTTAAATGGATCGCGGTATGACTTATGTCACACAAAAGTCAGATCCTCTAAGTATAGTCTCGCCAGATCTCAAGGTGATCCAAATCACAAGCCAGGCACCAATCACATCAAGTTTCTCCATATGTATCAGGCTCGTATCCATAACTTCACATCTAAGGCGCGTATTTTACGAAGGCACAAGTACGTTATTCGATCCGCCCTAGTTCCTGAAAAAAAGCCAGCAGTATCTCGGTGTTACTGATCATTTTGTAGAGAATACCTCGGTTTCCGAAGTACTATACTCTGTATCCAACAACCACTGGGCAGCTTAGCAGCAGATGAGTTGCTGTCTCATCCTCCTCCATGCAGGATCTACAGGGTGAACTGTCAATAATTTCTATAAGGGTCAGTTCACACCGAGACGCGACGCGACGATGGAGGAAGAGGCCAGTGATTTCGCGTTGCGCCGCGCGCCGCCGCGAGAAACATCGCAACGTTGCGAAGCGGCATAGTAAAATCGTCGGCTACACGACACGAGCGAATGTGAAAACGTTCCACTGCGCAGCGAGACGCCGCGCGGCGTCACGAGGTTGAGTGTGCGATGTATTGAATGTTCGATTTAATAACGATTCGATATTATGAACGTTCGAGTATTTAGACGTTCGATTTATAGTGGTCGATCAATTGATATTCGATTATTTGTAATTCGATTTGGCATAGTACACCCCTAAATTCTCACAATGAAATGTGTATCTTTTCGTGTTGTAAATAAAGTTCTGTTTTGAGTCACTCTATTAAAATGTGCACGCAGCGTCGCGTCGCGTCTCGTCTCGGGGTAAGCTGACCCTTACAGAGAGCTTTAACTAAAGGACACTTGGCCAGTTGTAAAGGCCGTCACTTTACGCAACTGAGGTTTAGTTAGCTATTGGGCCAGTTTAGTGAAAGGGGTCATCAATAGAGGGTTGTACGTCCTTGACCTGTCTGCGCTCACCATTGCCGACCCATAGCTAGTTAATTAATTAACTACTTGGTATATCATTCAAATCTTTATTTTGTTACCCTACCGAGTGATACCAGGTTTGTTCTAGCAGGAATTTCTCAAAGTCATTTAGAAATAAATGTTACTGACGTCAGGATACCGTATGTACACCACTGCCTACCCATTCGGTAAATATAGATTATAGATATATTGTGATCAGTCATCGAAGAAGTCATGAAACAATTAAGTCACATTCTTGTGCAAGTACGAGTAAAAGAAAAACTGACTGATATATCAAAGCACAACCGAAACTATTGGGATAAGAAGTATGATACTTTGCATGTGTTTGCGGAAGAGCTCAGTACAATGTTCTGTGATCGCAGTAGGGCTTCTGAAAGAGTGGGACTCAAAATGAACATGGACAAAAACAACGTCATGGTAAACATCCATGTAGCACCCACTTCTATCAAGATCGGAGACTCTACATTCGAAGTTGTGGACGACTACGTCTACCTGGGACAGAAGGTCCAGTTGGGTAGATCTAACTTCTAGAAAGAGATCAATCGTCGAATCCGACTCGGCTGCACGGTATCTTCTCGTCCGACTTACCGCAGTGTCTTAAGACAAAAGTCTATGACCAGTGTGTGTTGCCAGTGATGACATATGGCTCGGAAACGTGGTCGCTTACAATAGGCCTCATCAGAAGGCTTAAAGTCACCCAAAGAGCAATGGAAAGGGCTATGCTCATAGTTTCCTCGCGCGATCACATCAGAAATGAAGATATCCGCAAGAGAACTAAGTTAAGTGACAGTGGGCTTTTTTTTTTTTTTTTTTTTTTTTTTTTTCCGGTAGGGGAATCATCAGAATGACTTCTCCCACTCTTGGGCGGAGCGGGAGGGCGTGTCAGACTCTTACTGACTAAACCCCTACCCCGTTCCTTCGTTGCCATCGATCTGGGGGACACGGTGACAACCTTTCGGATACCGTGTTCCCCAGAGGCTTCGGCCCTGCCGGGCCCCTACAGTTTGCTGACATCTCCTTGAGGCGCGCGTGGAACAGAACGCGCCGTCGACGACTAGGCTCGGTCCAGATTATTACCAGACTGCCGGACGGCGAGCTACCCAGTGCTCGCCGTCCGCGAGCCCGCGCCTACGGTGGTCGGAAATCGGGATCGGGATCTCGGCGGCGACGGCGTGAGTTCCGTTGCCTCACGCGGTCGGCAGCCTCCTTCGCTAACATTACTGCTTCGCAGAAGGAGGCGACTGCCTGCCACCCCTCCTCGCTCCGGACCATGGCCTGTACCAGGGCCCGGCGCGAGAGGTCACCGCCGCCGATAGCCTCCACAAGGACACGGCGGTGCTCCGCCCAAGCGGGGCACACCTCTACCGTGTGCTCCACCGTGTCCTCCGGGCGGTCCACACAGTGGCGACACCCGGGCGTCCTTTCCTCCTTGATCCGATGCAGGAACCTCCCGAACTTACCGTGTCCGGTGAGGACCTGCGTCATACGGAACGAGAGGACGCCGTGACCTCTTTCCAACCACTCCTCAAAGAGGGGACTTACCGCCGCAATGACGGCATGCCCAGCACTGGGTTGCGACAGTCGCAGTCGCCATGCCACCCTGAGATCCCGCCGGAACTCTGTCCGCCATACCGCGACTTGTCGTGGCAGCGGAGTTTCGCCCCGGCGTTGCATCTCCACGCGCAAATCGTGCATGCGTGCAAGGGCTGTTGCCTCCAAATCCCACGGTGGCAGGCCAGCAAGGAGGCTCGCCGCTTCGCGGGAGATCGTGCGGTATCCCCGCACCATCCGGATGGCCATGACCTTCTGGGAAGCGTTCAGTTTGGCCGCTGGTCGCTTACCTAGCGATGGCGCCCAAACTGGCGCCCCGTAAAGAGCCATGGACCGAACGATCCCCGCGTAGAGCCTCCGGCAGGGGGCGTCTGGACCCCCCAGGTTGGGCAGGAGCCGCTTCAGAGCGGCACCAGTCCTGTCCAGTTTGGGGGCCAAACGTCGGAAATGCTCCTCGAAAGTCCACCGGCTGTCGAGGACGAGTCCCAGGTACTTCATCGTCGACCCGACGCCGAAGTGACAGTGGGCTGGGTAGGGCACATTGCTCGTAGAACGGATGATCGATGGGGACGGATGGTTCTAGAGTGGCGGCCACGTACCGGAAGACGCAGCGTTGGAAGGCCTCCCACAAGATGGACCGATGACCTGGCGAGGGTCGCGGGAATCCGATGGATGCGAGACGCATAGGACCGGTCGCTGTATTGACGCTTGGGGGAGGCCTATAGCAGCAGTGGACGTCTTTCGGTTGAGATGATGATGATGATGGTGACTTTGCACAAGATTTCCTTTTATGACGTAGGCGAGCATTAAGAGAGGATTGCCCAAAATTTACCCCCTAAGGGGACGAAAGGAGATCCAAAGTTTGTATGGAGAAACCTACATACACGTAGGCGAAACCGCTGCCAGAAGCTTTTACTATAATAAAAAGCTTACTCATAACTTTTCGCAGAACTGGTATTAAGTATTTGGTGTTAATCTGATGCTATGTAATTTCCCAACCAAGGTCAAGGTCACAGGGTCTACCTTATCTGATGCTTTAATCACTATGGTTAGTCACACCTTCTGCGAACTGTAATTAGTTAGTAGAAACGGTTGATGACAGCATTTGGTAGGGCGTCTCTATTACACAACTTTTTAAAATTCTAGCCAAGTTTCAGTGCTATAGGAATGAGTGAAAGAGTTACCGTGACCCTGAAACGCAAAAGGGACGTGAAAGAATGCTGGTGGGTTTAAGTCAGTGAAAGTCTGACACGCCTTCTTGCTCCACCCTGAATGGGAAAACTTATTGGATGAAATCCAATTATAAAAAATCAAACTTTTCATGCGAAAAATGCTGGAATCACTAATGACTAGTAAATATGAAATTATTGTGGGACCTCCAGGTCTTTGAATTGAACCTTGGTGGTTGAGAACTAATCAAACTCAACTTTGATTCCCTTGCGGCTTCCGTTCTCTCACTCTCTCTTGTAGACGTTATTTTAAATTTTTACAGGCTACAATATAAAAAAGTTTCATTGTTTTACGTTTTTACATAAAATACATAAAATATAGCCTATGTTACTCAGAAATACAGCAGCTTTCTATCGGTGAAAAAATTTAAGCAATCGGACCAGTACTTCCAGAGATTACCTCATACAAACAAAAAAACAAAGTTTACCTCTTTATTATATTAGTGTAGATAAACTAGTGCTTGACTGCAATCCCACCTCTGATGGTAAGCAGTGATGCAATCGTTGATGGTGAGGCGCACTAGTTTATTAAGAGCCTATTCACTCTAGTCTTGAAGATCCCCAAATTATAATCGGACGGGAAGACAGCAGCAGGCAAATTGTTCCAATCCTTCGATGTTCTCGATATAAACGTTCTTGTTCTAACACTTCAACGCATAATATTTTATAATCTATGCTTTTCCATTTTTTTGCAGTTTCATATTTACCGCGCAATCTTGCTTCGCGCGGAAGCCGCTTCCAATTGGGCATCTAGGAAGAATGGAATATCATATCGTTAATACTGTCTGATGAGGAATATTTAATCTTAAAAAGCTGAAATCATATCGTTGATACTGTCGAACATAAACCAGCAAGGCCCGCCATCGTGAGAACCGCCTATTAGCTCCACAGACACGAATCCCACCACCAAAATACCACTAACATGAATCTAACTTAAAGGAAATACAAGAAAAACTGAACAGACCAATTTTCCCGAGAACTGACGCAAATTCAGTTCAATGGCATTAGAATGTTCCACGCAACTGATTAAGTATGCATAGGGGCTGTTGTGGGCTATCGTGAACGTCGCCACGACTGCTTTCAAGAAACCACAGGTCAATAGTACTCAAACCTTTTGTTTTAACTACGGTGTAATAAGTTAGTTGGAGTGGCAACCGTCGATCGAAGACTTAAGCACGTAGGTTGGGGAATGGTTCTCAAAGTTTGTAACGGAAATCTGTTTTAGTGGTCAGTGATATGGATGTTAATAGGAAAGGGAAAAGGGCTGAAGAGGCACTAACTCACCACACTATTAACCAGTTGTTTTCGTTTGGGTATATACTTATATTTTAAGTCTGAAGAATTTGTTTATTTAACGCGCTGATCTCAGGAAATGAAAGGTTGGAATTGAAACGCTTTCCATCTAAGAAGGTTATTCACGCTACAACTAATCGGAGCAGGGCAGTAAATAAAAACGCGGGTGAAACCGTTAAAAAGTTGAAAGGCTTATAAGTACCCACAATGACTGTCAAAGATCTACTAATAAAATCTTTTTCACTTTTTATTTGCAGCAATTCATACCGGTCTGCTTACACTTACATACAAGTAAATATTTTGTTATTATTTTGATTTATTAGACTCTCGTTTGACCACAATCTCACATGATGGGAAGCGTTAACATGGCTGACGATCTGCCTAGAAGTAACTCGTATACTCTTAAAGACCCCTAACGTGTTACTACTTCTAAATCAAACTTTGAGCACCACTGCTTCACCTCGTGGTAATGAACTTGTGATATTGAAGGTGCCTGAACTCAGATAAACGGCACGATATGATGAAGGTCTTCGTGGCTGTTCCAAGCCGTATAATTAGTTCGACTTAACTTAAACTTGTACTTACTTAGCACTGGAAGTGGATGTGTTAATGTATACTTGCGTCAGTCATTTCTATTTCAGTTTTTACATAAAGAACTTTCTGGGTGGGAATTCGGATTTCTAATCTTTTGACAGGTTTTTTTAGGAACAGCCTATTAAAAATTATGACTGTTAGTTTGAGGATTAAGTAACTTTTAGTTATTTATACTAACATATTATTATACAGGGTATTTGGTTCATCGTGTGCCAAATTGATATGGTCGACTGGAGGGGTCATCTGCTATCCTTTCAGACCCCTAAACATTACCATTTTTTGTTTTGAAAAATAGACCCGATTTTTACATTCAAACACAAATTTTAAAAAATGTGTAAAACGTAGAGCCTGAATTTTAATTTAATTTAGACGTATATTGTATAAAGGTACTTTTAAATACAAAATTAGTGATATTAGCCATCTAGCTTTTTAAAAATTTAATCACAACGTTTCGGACTTAAATTAAAGCTACTCATGTTACAGCTTTTTACATGGCTGCAAAAAAAGAACCAAAAGAAACTGGGATCTTCAAACTCTCTCAATAATTCTCTAGTCTATCCTCTTGCTAGTGATGTACCACATGCCATAAATATCTTATTACAACTATGTGAAATCACTAGTTTTGTGAAGCGAGTCGCATAAAATAAACATTCAAAATTGTGAATTGAAAAATTATTTTTGCTGAAATGGTAACTGACACTACACCTTTTCTTTAGGCGATCCGCACAATGCAATGGCTGTTCTCGAGCTTTTCTTTCCGCAGCGTCCGAAACAAAAACCTCCCGGAACAACCATGTCCGGTGAGGACCTGCATCAGGCGAAAAATGAGAATACTATAATGACGAATCTCTAACCACTCCTCAATAAGGGGATTTTATTTATTATTGCCGCAATTGTCGCGTGTCCAGCGAAATTACCCTTGAGGCAACCATCTATTTAGGTTAAGACAATTAGGGCCTGTTTCACAATGTCCGAGTAGGCACTACTCACTGAATAAATTCAAAAATGTGACAGAATTCGTATGAAATTATCTGCCAAGTAAGATACTCGAAACTTAATCATAGGTGGTGAAAAAGGCCCTTAACATAATTTTTCAAATTGACTTCTTGACAATTCAAAAGTGCTTGAAAATAAATGCTTTGATTGATAAAAATACTGATATTTTTTAATAACCCCAAAACAATTTCCTCAGACACATTCACAATCAAATGATTTATCAAAAGTCGCGTTATAATCATATGGATAGTATAGATATACGGTTAGAATAAATTGATAGCTTTCTTCTTTTAAGCCAGATAGGACAAAGAAAACACCAAAGACCAAGGAAACCGTAACAATGAATAAAGACGCTAACAAATCAATGCGTTCATTCAGCAAACACACCGAGAACTTGTCAAAACAACACTTTAAACGGACACAAACAACTTAACTCGAGCCAAAATCCATCCGGAAGTTGACGAGATTGCCACGGACTCGCACACTTTGTTGGCAAACGGTCGAGGTGACCCTGAGGACAACTTTGTCTAACCTACTTATTTGTCATTTGTGCGAATACGTACTTGTGCTCTCGTATCTGAAAAATCAAGTTGCAGAGCTGAATATCTTGTTCAGAAGTAGGTAATATTTAAATCTGATAATGCAAGAATTGAAAAATATCTATTGGAAGACCTAAACGTTCCGACTGTGGCTGAATTAAACCTATAGCATTTCACAGACTCACGACGCTCCTACTTTGGCCACCACAAGTCTACCGTAACATTTGGTAGTACTGACGAAGTTTTTCTTCTTCGTTAGTTAAGTTTTAACTTTTGGAAAGTAATAGCCATAGCCATATTGACAGCGTTAGCATTAAACTCCTAAAAGTCTTTTTCTTCTAAACAAGAGGTGAGACATTGTTTAAGTAACTCCGTGTCAGTTTCATAAATTAATAATTTCAAAAACGATAAATACTTTATTCTAGAGTGGCGACAACGTACCGGATGACAAAGCGTTGGAAGGCTTCCCGACCGATGACCTAGCGAGAGTCGTGGGAATCCGATGGATGCGAGACGCACAGAACTGGTCGTTATGGCGACACCAACACTTAGAGAAGGCCTGTGTCCAAGAATGGACGTTTTTCAGCTGAAATTATGAAAAAGAATAAAAAAAGTTGTCAGCTGGCATTCAGCTAAATCCGGTTTGACTAGAAGCCGACACCATATAGTTGGGCAAAGGCTAGGTAGATGATGATGAATAAAAAAAGCTTGCATCACACAGATTTTGACGTAATAATCGATACAAAAGTACTCAATAAAGGGGTCAAGGATGTCCTTCATAAAAACGGTCGCGAATAAACCGTTGATTATAGCTTACCGTTGATTGATTGATTGTGGCATTATTGACTGTGACTGCGCGGTTTATCGGTGAACGTAATCAATTAAAATATAAATAGAACTATAAAGACTCTGCAAGTTAACGGAAGGGTAGCTTGATGACGCATGTGGCATTATATGCCACGTTTCTTTAATTTTTTAAATTATGCATAGGCTTGCGTTTGACCACTGTCTCAGCTAATGGTAAGCGACGATGTGATCAACGATGGAGCACGCTTGCCTAGAAGTCACCTAGTCACTCTCTACATAAAGAATCCTAATCTCTTTAGCTAGATCAATGAGGTTGTCAGACACAGGATTGACCAGTTTTAATTTATAGGGTTGACAAGAGGGCAGACTTGATCATCTGCCTAGCCTTTCCTTAACTATATTAGGATAGGCTTTAACTAGATGGGGCGATTTCCTTCTCTGAGAATGCTATCTTGCAAAAGCAGGCTGCAGAGTACTCTCCCGCTTCTTACCAGGTGCACCGAGCGTCGTGGAAAGATGGATAAGTCCGGTGTCTTCCAATCTATCTAAACTGTACCTGAAATAGTGAGACGAGGTGTTCCACGACAACAGTTCCAAAGAGCACGACCTGACTTTTTAGATCCGTTCTGAATAAAACCATCTGAATGAGAAACCCACGAGAACATTCATGAAGATTACTAAAATGAAAAAATAGCTTTAACTATATAAATGTTAATTTTATCTTCAGTGAGTCCTCTACTTCAAAATGATCAAAATTCGACCGGTGCAGTCATCTGTATCATATTGTTTGATCCATCTAATTGGTTATCAACTCGCTGAAGAATCACAAAATTTCACGAGACGATAGAATAAGCTAAATGGTGCGTCTTGTTCTTGATACTGAAATCGATCGTCTCTGAATAGAATAGTTTGAATGCCAAGTTTAAAAAAAGCGCGATGAATAACTTATAAGTTGGAGTCAGTGGAGCGGCTCTTTCAGTAAGTACTTGAAGGCTTGCATAGTAGGCAGTTGATGCTTAAATCAAAGTCAATTTAATTTACTTATTCATTCCAATCAAACCATTCACAGGCACTTTTGAATTGTCAAGCTAAAATAAGAAGATGAAGTTATTTGCATGTTTCAAAACATAGATCTCTATGGAAAAGAACTTGCAGGAAACTTCATGGACATAGATACTCCTTCATATCAACAAATACTTATAAAGTATGGTTCATCATTATCATTTCAGACGAATGCCGTTCACTGCTAGACATAGGCCTCATCTCAGCGTGGCCACAATGACCTGGTCCTATACGTTTTGCATCGGATTCCCGCGACCCTCACCAGCTCATCAGTCTACCTTGTGGTAAGCCTTCCAACGCTTTGTCTTCCGGCACGTGGTCGCAACTCCAGAATTTTTCATCCCCATCAACCATCTGTTCTACGAGCAATGTGCCCACTGCCACTTAAGTTTAGTGTTTCTTCGAGCTATGTCGGTAACCTTGGTATATAAGTATGTATGTTAGTATCATTACTATTTAACTAAAAGAGGTAAGCGACGTTTACGCTGCGATTACGAGGCATATCGTCAGCGAATGGGTATCGTAGACGCAACGTAGTAATGATAACTAGACTCACTTAGTCGACTCTGTATCGCCGACGCATAAAATACCGCCCTACCACAAAAACTGTTTTCAGGAGCGATCTGATTTTCCAGCGCATATTTTCTGCTACCCACATGTTTGTAGAACCTTGATATGGTATAAAATAATGTTTGTTTGAATTGTTTATTGTTTGTTACTATGTGATTTATGTTTAAATGAATAGCACACACATATTAACTCAAATGATTCACTTATGTTCCGTATCGTACTTATTTGTTTTAGTAGGTAGGTACCTACTTATAGTAATTTTAGTTATTTTATGCTCCCTCTTCCTGCGGTTTGAATGCTGTGGTGATTTTGGCATCGTAAGTGTTTGACTAAATGATCAATTTTGGCATACTTTTTTGAGCTCATTGATTAAACTACAGTATTAAGCAAACGAAATGAAATATACAGAATAATATTTCTGAAATAGTTACAACGAAAATAGAAATTTAATATTTATGTGGAATATAATATAGAGTTGGTTGAAATGATGATACGAGTAATCATCATCTGCCTAGCCTTTTCCCAACTATATTGGGGTCGGCTTCCAGTCAAGCCGGATTTAGCAGAATACCAGTATTTTACGAGGAGCGGCTGCCTATCAAACCTCCACAACCCATTAACTGGGGTAACACGGTACTTTATAGCAAGACTGGAGTCAGATTTACTGGCTTCTGACTATCCGTAACGACTGCCAAAGATCTACGAATGACAGCCGGGACCTACGGCTTAACGTGCTTTCCAAGGCACGGAAATGATAATACGAGTAATATAGAAGAAAAATTTACAGGATCTAATACTAACTCTAACTAAATACGAAAATAAGTGCGAAGTGAACCCATAAAGGATGAATATACTTCGAAGAAATATACGTAAGGGATATTATTGGTCGATCTGTATACATGTAGGAATTAATAATAATGTAGTACCACCACTGGTCCACTTGTCACAACAATTTATTACCATCGGAAGCTGAAAGGAAACCACCCAATTGCTACCAGCACATTGTGGTGCCTTGTAGACGCCTTAATCGAACACGATTTAAAATATACATATAAAGTCACATAAATTACAGTTCGATGCAAACGGTAAACAATTACTTTGCAAACAAGCCAATAGACGATATTTATTGCGACAGGAAAAAAACTATTTCAGTAAATTGATGACCAGCCTAACAAGACCCGCGGAAAATTAACGCTGACCTCAAAATAAGGGAAGTTTAGAGAGTTCGCAAGGGGCAGGGAGGGTTAAGTTGTTTTGGTTACCAGTGGTCTGCACGACAATAACATTGGTCGAAGATATAGTTTAATAGAATGGACATATTTATGGTTTTGGTAAAAAACAAATTTTTAATGCCAATGTATATTATTTGCTTTGCTTTAATATTTATTGTAGCTCTTGGTTTGAAACCTTACATAGCTATTTTACCAATATACCTACTTATAAAATATTTAATAATAATAAGGCTTAAGAATTGTTTTGAATTTAAGAAATATTTTAGTGTTGGATAGTCCATTTATCGAGGAAGGCTCTATGCTACGTAACATCACGCTGCTACCCACGGGAGTGGTGGAGTAACCAAAGACGCAGCAAGTATTGTATCAGTAAAGTAAGATTAAAATTGAATTATCGCAATTCAATCTATACGGAAGTAATTAAAAGGCAAGTTCACAATATGTATAATGGATTACTTGTGATGGAATGCGAGTTTCGGCTAGTTTTGCTAAGTACTAGAGCTAAATATTCAAACTAACCTGCTTCTTTATGACAATGTCCTCACTTACCACCCCCGTCTAGCCATATCCAGTAATCTAGTATCCACGTTCAACCACGGTGGTTAGCTAGGGTGGCACGTGGCCAGCGGTCAGTATTCGCCCCGCGGCCGGCCGGTGCACGCCATGACACGACACCTCTGACCGCCACGCTACCAACATGACGGACGACATTCCAGGTGATTGTGTTCTTATTTTGAAAATTTAGACGCCATCTTTGTTTGGAAGCTCGGATGGCGGGAACTCGATGGTATGTCGTATCTATGGATTTATTGTGATTTTATGCATTGGTTTTCGTTTAGGGTTTTGTTCATGGTGTATTATCATACTTCAGGTTGTTAGATAGACAGGTTGGAATGTTTTCTGGTTATTCGTTTTGTTATTTATTGTGTTAGCCTTGTTTTTTTTTTTGCCTACGTGTCTAAAGTTCAATATTGATCATAAAATTGTAACACATTCTATCCTTATAATCAATGTTGATCATAAACTGTATTGTCATGTTGTCCAAAGTCCCTGCATAAATTCCAACTGTTTTAATGCACTGTTTCTATGTAAATGCCATCGATGCACTTTTCCTGAAACAGTGTAGCGTCTAACTTCCTATGTCTACATGCCAAATAGATTTGGCTCGACTCTCTCCCGAAGAACTGATTGTATCTATAAGTTGATTGTACCTTATAAGTTTCACAAGTCTCGGATTCTGGCATGTTTTCAACAAATACTTTATCATTTTGTAAATTAGTACCCTACCACAAGGAACAAAGGATTCCCAAAATATACATATTTCATGTACACCATAAAACACGATGACTTTCCTTTGTCATGCTGAGATTCGTCAATTTAATTTACCCGCCAATCCATTGATTTAGCTATAATTGACTGGTTGACCGGTAGAAAATGCCTAAGGCATTAAGTCTGCCTCTGTACTTTTGTGTGCATAAAGCATTTAATAAATAATTAAAACAACCAACTTTCCAGTTACATTGAAAAATATCGTCATAACGGATATTCTCTGTTATTAAACCATCATCATCATTTACCTAGCCTTTTTCCCAACTATATTGGGGTCGACTTTCAGTCAAGCTGGATTTAGCTGAATACCAGTACTTTACCAGAGAGTATTGTATCCTCCACAACCCATATTAAACCAACAAGATCAACAAATGTTGTTAGTAGAGCTTTGGCTGAATAACTGCTTTAGTTTCGTGACCAAAGATTGAACTAAGATCATCTTTTCCTCTCTGTGATCCTGTAACTACAAAATATACCTGGTTGCCGCCAACTTACAAATGGGGGATCAAAGTACAGATTTTTGAGAGAAACGTCGACGACGACGACAACGATTATTTCAGTTTTATTGACAGGTAGAAAGATATACACGATTACGAATAATACTTGATTGCATGTTTACCAAGTGCCATTCCTATTCCTTGAGAAACAGGAAAGATACCGCCCAGTTCACACACACACACACACATAACAACACACACACACACACGTACACATTGGGCCCAACAGTTGAATGTATTTTTGTTGTGCGTCCATTCGGACAACCGACAAAATAAACATATTTTCTTTCTTTCTTTCTTTTCTTTCCCAGCAAAATCAGTGGTCAAACCCAATCGTTACAGCACCAGGACAGTTACAGTTTAGATTGTTCATTTAAAGCTAGCTATCTATCGGTGACTCACTGACAAACTTCGTTTATACGGAAAGTCCAAATAATACCACCTCTTGTACCGGCCACTGAAGCTTTACCGTACGCTCGGTCAAGAGGCCCAAAGGGATGTTTACAGCGAAAGTAGATGTAATGTTTTTTTCTTAAAACTATTAATAGATCTTTAACTATGAAATTGCCATTTTTTGAAATGGGATACTTTGAATTGTGATCTTTGTATTCATTTGAAATTGTAAGTTCAAATTAACCGTGGTTCCTTTGGGTTTCGAGCTGTCTTTAATATCGCTTAATTTATAACCATAAAATTAAAAATCCAACGAAAAGACTATGCGTATATTTTTTGTTGGCTACAATATCTTAAACATTCGCAGAGCTTTATTGTCCCGATGCTTTTCTTTGTCGACACCATAAATATGAGAAGGGATTTGTGTGGTCGACACTAAAGATTCAGGATTAACCTATCAATACCCGCGAAACGAGACACAATAGTAAGACAATAACAGCGCGGTCCTATGAGACCGGTCGGGGATTCATGAATTAACAGTGACTATTTTGTTTTATGATACATAGGCTCTCGCTTTCATCTGTTCCACGGGCTCGTGTCTGGCCACAGTCTCACCTGATGGTAATCGCAGCATTCGCAGCAAGCTTATCTCAAAAAACACGTCTATGTCTCTTCCACCTTTGATGGTCTCTGCAACAAGCTTATATCATAAGAACAAAGAGTTCATATGTAAGGACTCTTTGTTTAGTCTGCAACCATGTCTGCAACCCACGCTTAATTTCCATTTCTTTTTCCAAATGTTATTGCCCTTTAACCCACTTCCACAATCAAAGCCTTTATTAAAATGTCGTCTAAGAATTCCATAGTAAATTCAAGGTTCACCCTAATTTTAAAAATTGAAACATATTCGAGTAGCAGGTCGACGTGCCTTGGCATATAATTACGAAATACTTCTCATTGGTCCAACGTGTTTTATTTAACTACATGTGTATGGCAATAAAATTGTATCGATTTGAAAGTTTTCTGGGTCATAATAGGCTAAACTGTGGTCGGTGTAAGTTGAGTTTTAATTGCTTGTAAATATTTTTCATTTGTGTTAGTTTTGGAGTTGAAACTACGAGATGGCTGATTTGGGTAGGTTCCTACTTTTGTCAATGACAAGTTATTCTTAAATCATAGCTTTAAGAATTAGTTGTCATAGCCATTGACAAGAATACACATTGCATTGTGGCTATCATCTCTAGCAACATATTAACACTATTGAAAAGTTTTATAAGAAGTAGTACCTACACACAAACTGTCGCCCACACAATCATACAACATTTCTTATATTGCATTCACCACCCTTCGTTCTCATATCCTAGCTAAGATGGCATTTAATTTCTTTCTTCCTTCTACAAGTCAAACATTATGATCAGCGTAGCCCGAATGTCACTGCCTCCCAAATACCTAAATTCGTCTCCTTTTTCAACACTAGCGACAGGCTTGGCCACGGAGAAGGAATAGGAAGCATAGGAAAGAAATAATAACGATATTCCTGTATAACTTTGTACCTATTCTACAAACATTTAACTAAACACAGAACCCTATAACTCACAATATAAAAAGCTGTACAATTTTTCCGCTGCCATGTAAAGTAATGCAGCGGCGCTGACGCGGCGTGCATTCTCTATAATTACCATAAAATAATAAAAATACAGTACAATGACGTCACGCCATCGGCTTGCATGTGGACTTACGCATAACTGGTGCACTGCACTCTGCCACCGTTGTACCTATGTGGAGCTCGATCTATTTGTATGAGTGTTTCCTAGTTGTGTAATGATTTTACATGTGACTGAACTATTCGCAGTATGGTGGTTTGAACTGCGAATGCGGTAGGTCAGTTATTGTCAAGTAGCTGTGATGAAAACACCACAGCTTCAAATCAGCCTTAAAAACCGGCCGAGAGCGTGTCGGGCCACGCTCAATGTAGGGTTCCGTAGTTTTCCGTCCGTCACAATAAGTGTTCCCAATTTTTCAAAAACTATTCGTCCCGTCAAGTTTAAAATTATTTTTATTTTACTTCTTTGTCGGCATGATTGATATACATATTGGTACCAAAGTTCAGCTTTCTAGTGCTAAGACCGTTTTCACATTATCCGATCCGATATTGGTATCGGACGCCGATCCGATATCGGGGTAAGTAAAATGTGTGAAATGTGTACCTATCTTTCATATTGTCCGACCCGATATCGGATATCGGAGCACGGTATTTCATACATTTTACTTATCCCGATATCGTATCGGCGTCCGATACCGATATTGGATCGGATAATGTGAAAACGGTCTAACGGTCACAGAGGACGGACGGACAGACATGGCGAAACTATAAGTGTTTCATTTTTGCCATTTGGCTACGGAACCCTAAAAAGAAGTGATTATATTCAGATGATAGTATTCGGATTCAGATAGGAAACCAGCTGATGAATGAAGGTTGTTTGTAAGATCGCCAAAAGTAGTAGCAATGTCAAGACTGTCAAGGTTTCAATTGTTATTTACGTAAATTATGCTTGTCGTATCTTTTCGTATCTCTTTAATCCACCTTGATTTTCCACACGACTTCTGGGTGCCTTAAGATCTGGATAGGCACCGTTAATAGTAGGGTATGGTCAAAAGAACGACTATTTTATTGTATCATCTCATGTTTTACCCATACTCAAGGAAATAAATTATTTGTATTTGTATTTTTGTATTTGTAGGTCAGGTATGCACGCGATTTGTCAAAGTTCTGTTTGCAAACGATTGCACGTAACGTCTCAGACCTTTTTGGCACCAATTTTTGTTGGACATAAGCATAAATTGGTCTTGTAATGTTCCCACTACTAAGACTCAGGCCTTCTCTCAAGTAGAGAGAATGGGCCACCTACCAAGCGGGCCCAGTGCGGATTGGTGGGAGTCATGTCACGAATTTTTGGTTCTAGGACAGGTACGATTTCCTCACGATGTTTTCCTTCACCGTTTTGAGAGTAGTGGTGAAGAAAATGTGGAATTTAGACAAAGTAATGCGCCTGACTGAGTCTGAACCCACGGCCTACAACTTGTAAGTCGAGACAATTACCACTGGGCCGCCGTCGCTATATTGGACATTAACCCCTATTTTCTGAAAGCTTACTCGAATATTAATCTGATGTAAAATCTGAAATCAAGGTCATTTACCTCGTTGTTTCTATTATGATCAACAATATATTTTGTAAGACGTCCGATCAATCTTGATCGTGCTTTTAGAGTCCGAGTTTAATATATCATTTCTGTAATAAATACCCATTTTAGTTTTCGTGTACATACGCAATTTGCAAAGCGTCAGTAATTTCGGCTCTTAGAGGGTGGTGAATAGACGTCAGACCATTACAAGGCACACGAAATTCTAGATCTGATAAGAGTAAATTACTTAGCCTACCAGTACTGAGTGTTTTATACGAAGGCCGAAATTTACATAACTATTGCTTGGTGTAAACTTCTTGGGACTAAATATACTGATTGAAGTAGTCACGCTTTACTAAATGATTAATTGATTGAGTATATGTTTAACTGCTGGTAAGGCCACGTACACAACATAGATGATATATCACCCATAATGTTCGGACTACTGGGACCTCAAGAAGAGGTCAGCAAACTGTAGGGGCCCAGCAGAGCCGAAGCCTCTGAAGACACGGATCGGTTTTCCGAAAGTTAAGCTCGGTATCCCCAGAATATTGAAGGCAACGAAGGAACGGGGTGGGGTTTAGTCAGTAAAAGTCTGGCATGCCCTCCCGCTCCGCCCTAGAGCGGGAGAAGTAATTCTGATGATTCCCCACTTGAAAAAAAAATCACGTGTTCATAGTAACGGTTGGTAGATGTCACATACGAGTATCATGAGGCCATGGTATTGGCTGTAGAGCATATTGAGCTTTTGGACAGCTGTTGACCCCATAAATTTTCATTTGCCATCGCTTTACTGGGTCACAGTCCCTGAGTCCTGAAAACTATTGGTCAGTGGATAGCAGTTCAAGTAAAAGTTTGCTTGATTGTTGCAAGTCAATATGTGATCAAAACAGAGTAATCTTGATCATATATTGACCTTACTGTCAGGTGTGTGTTTGGAAACTAACTCTCGATTTCAGGATTCAAAATCGCGTCCGTCCTCACATTCTCTCTAACGCAGGTCCTCACAAGACACAGTTGCTTCGGGAGATTTGTGTTGAGATCGGCTTGAAAGACCGCCCGAGTCTAGCCATTGTGCTGCACACCCGAAGGATTGGGCGGCTTTCGCGTCTAAATCTGATCCTGGTCACGGTATGGAGTGAGAGGTCGTCCCCTACTGCGAAGCAGTAATACTAGCAAAGGACGATATAAGCGTGAGGAGGATACAATCCTCGCGGCCCAGCCGTCGTTCAGTGCCATCCTTCAGTGTCCTTTTTCTTTTTGGGGCCACAGGAGCGGGACGCTACTTACCGTCGGCTTTGATCCGATAAGGACCATGGCCAAGTTGACCGCGCATCGTGTTCCAGGCAAGCCTCAAAGAGGTGACATCAATTAAGTTTCATTTCAGTAGCGCATATCAATGTCATACATGCATGTTACAGTATTTGACAATTATTATATAAGGAAAGTAGGCTTCTCTATACAAAACTTGTGCGACATATAGCTGGACTGAGTAGGATTAAGTTTTGAACTATTGTTTTTCATGTTCCAAATTTAAACATCGCTAGCGAGCTCCTTTCCCCAACCTACGTCATGGCGGTACAATGGCACTAATCCCCTCCAATCAAATCTAAGGACTGCCTCAAGGGCGCCCGTCGGAAGTTACGTGCGCACTGTTAATGGCTTTACATTTCAGGGTTCCTTAGGCGCTGGCCACACAGAAAGGACGTAAGACGCAGACGGGGCGCGGACATTTGTCTCTACCGCGTCTCTTTCATACAAAATGTATAGAAGCGTCGCGACTCAAAACATACAGAACAGACAGGGCGCGGGCGCAACGCTGGTACTTTTACGCCTGTCCGCGACGCGTCCTCGTCTTACGTCTCTTCTGTCTGGCTTGTCCCTTAGACCAACTGTTGTAAAGTTGGAACCCCTTACAGTTTCGCAGTTTCATCATGTACGTCACTTTTTCAACCATTCAAACATAATTACTATAAGAGAAAACTGTCAAAACTTAGTTCAAAGAGTTTCATAGTCACTTCAAGGAATCAAAGTTTTAATCATTTAAAATTCATAGGTTCGCGCAATTTTGAACTGATCGCATTTAACATGTCTAGTTGTCAGTACTAAAGCAGTTTTTTTTAAGAAAAACCAACTTAATTTTGCGAAAACTTTGTTTAGTACAGAGATAATTTGTTTTCCTTTTTCTGTAACCACATATCCGTACTAAAATAACCATTGTGACGATACTAATTGCAGAAATGCAACACTGTATCTTAATGCCCGACACAGTAACGAACATTATCCAAAATCATGCTACAGAACCCCGGTACCGTGTTACCCCATTTAAATGGGTTGTGGAGGTCTGGTAGGCAGCCGCTCCTCGTAAAATACTTCAACTAAATCCGGCTAGACTGGAAGCCGACCCTAATATAGTCGGGAAAAGGCTAGGCAGATGATGTTGATGCTACAGAACCCACCATGCTTGGTCCGACACGCAATTGGCCGGTTTTACTTTCGCAACCGTAACATACCGAGGCACTACATCATTTGGCTGCGGTAATGTCATTCGTCATAATTAATGTACGCGCCCCTTTCTAATAATAGAAATGCGATTTTTATGGTAAAATAATAGCTAAAGTACTAGCTAGGTATGTGTTTCACAAATGAATAAATTAGGTTTAAAAATGCTTGCACGGAGACGCCGATGACGTATAGATGGTCTATGGGGCCGAAAAGTTCTAGAGTGGTGACCGCGAACCGGAAAACGCAGCGTTGAAAGGCCTCCCACAAGGTGGACCGATGTCCTGGTGAGGGTCGCTCGGGTCTAAAAATACCGCCTCAGCGGTAGTCATCAACACCAAAACGTACTATTATGCATGCTATTGTTTAATAATGATCATATGAAATGTTACATTATTTTTTATGGATGTAAAGAGGCTACGTTATTAAAATAAAAAAATAATGCGAAAATGCAAACGCAACGAACGCGCCAAGTCAGTGTTTCCTGATGGCTACAACCTAGGGATTTTTCTTTAAGGCAAGAGTGAATAGGTTACTTCTAGGTTAGCGCGCCCCATCCGACCGCATCGTCGCTTTTCATCTGGTGAGATATCGGTCTAGAGCAAACCTATCAACAATATAAACAAAAACACACAATTAAGGACCTATAGGGTTCAAGGAAAAAGTAATTTTAAAAAATTAAAAGACGGGTTAAATATTAATGATATAAACTGCTTGCTTGATTGCTTCAGCTGTAACGACGCCGTCACTAAATAATTTATTTGTGATTGATACCATGATACTGTTCACTTAAGTTATACCCGACTACAGCCGCACTGAGCCTTGGTAATCAACGTGAACTCTGACCTATTTCCCATACTGCTCCTCGAGGCTAAAAGGGCAATTAAGCCGTGCTTTTATTTCTGTAATCAGATATACCACTGAACAATATGGTAAATTATGGCTAAAGCACCAAAGTACCTCTTTTTTGTGGTGGAAAATCATCAAATGACTTCTCCTGATCTAGGGTGAAGCAAGAGAAAGGTTCAGACTTTTGATAACTTAAACTCACTCGCATGTTCTTTCTTTGCCTTTCATTCTAGGACCCCCCATTGTTCCTTTCAGAAGCGACCATGGCCCCAGTAGACTTCGACCCTTGATAAATTATACCTAAAGCAAGTAGAGAGATGATTTCTCCTGATCTAGGGTGGAGCAAGAAAACGGTTCAGTCTTTTAATTACTAAAATCACATCTATGTTCCTGCAGGTACGCATTCTTGGACCATGGAGTTGTCTTTCAGACGCCGAGCCATGGCCCAAGTAGGCTTCGGCCCTGCTGGGCCCCTACGGTTTTGCTATAATCTCTTTGAGGCGCGCGTGGCTGCCCTACACGCCGTCGATGACTCTGGCACGGTCAGGAAAGGTCGGATACCAGACGGCTGGGCCACGACCTACCCGTTACTCGTCGTCCGCAAGCACGCGCGGTGCTGGAAGCGTGGTGGCTAGCACTCGATGAATAAAAAGAAATACTGAAATTCTGGAAAAAAATGTTAAATTAACTTGAAATTCCCCTTGAAATTGTTCTTATTCGCCCCCGAAACCCTATTCGCCCCATTCGACTGTATTTTTAATTCAAAGCCGTCCAATACTCGCATATGACATTCACAATCACAGGTGTTGCATCACACGATTACGATATGGAATCAGTAAGTAGGAAACACTTACCATGAGTAGGCTCTAATTTACACAATTATGTTCTGTATTATAACATCCACGTAGGTAAAGAAAATACTGCGCTCAAGCGATTATCAGAACAGTTGCTGAAGTGCCGATAATTGGATCCAGTGAAGTGCTTTATTTGATTTCTTGATAAGCGTAATATGATTATTGATTTGAGTGGGTTTTATAGGAAGTAAGACCTTGACTGACATATCAACGCATAGCTGAAACTACTGGAACTAGGAGCACGAAACTTTTTATTAGAATTATGAAAGTTGCTGCTCGTAGCAAAATGCTACGACGCTACAGTTCGTAGCGGGTCTACGAGAAATTTCAAATCACACTATTCTAAAGGCGTACTATGTGTATTTGTGTGTATGTTTGTTACTCTGACACGTTTCAATGGTTGAATGGCTTTATATGAAGACGGGTAGAATATGTCTTGGGGATTGAATTCCCTTGGAATAATTTTCTGCGCAAGCGAAGCTTCTGGCAGAAGCTAGTAATTTTAATAAATATCTACAAGTTGATTTTACATAAAGTTTTATGAATGAATGGTTTATTTGTTCCATTTTGGCGGTAACAATTTCAGAACTTTCATTGTATTGGAATTTTAGGTCGTGCAAATATTTATATTTAATTAATTAATTTATTGTTACATTTGACTCCACAGAAACGGGCGCGGTGTTCACATTCGGCAAGTCGCACTTCGCCGACAACGAGCCGAGTCACTTCTTCATCAAGAACGACCCCATCGTCGCCATCTCCTGCGGCGACGAGCACAGTGCTGTCATATGCCGTAAGTTATGGACACCTTACGGAATATTCTAGAAATATCAAACAAAAAAGAAAAAATACAAACTTTTAAATCCTTACACACAATCTTCTTCTTCTTCCTGCCCTTAATCCCATATTACTTGGAGTCGGCGCCACATGTTTTTTCTGTCATTCTGTCCTGTCACTCCTCATCCTATCACTAACTCTCTTTTCTTTCATATCACTCATCACACAATCCATCCATTCTCTCAGAATTATTTTAGTAACATGTGTTTCATTCCTCCTCTTCACATGACCATACTAAGATAAACGATTTCCTATAGACTTTTCAGTCATTGGTGCTACTTTCAAACTTCCACTTCCACTAATATAGGTACTGATAATATAAAACCCTGCACACAATAAGTTTAGAATAAAACGTCGAGTCTTAAAATACTGGTATTCAGCTAAATCCGGCTTGACTGGAAGCCGACACCAATATAGTTGGGAAAAGGCTAGGCAGATGATGATGATGACGAGTCGTAATAAATTGCCAAATTCACCATCAGGTAACTTTAACTAGCCTACAAGTGACTACATGTAGGTAGGTACTACATAGGTATGGCGCCCCAAATAAACATTCAGCCACATAGCGTCGCCTGCCTCTCGTGACATTGCGTGTTCGAGTCCTGTTTCAACTGAGCCCTTGATCTTAACGTCTCGTGTTTATTGACTTTATCTATTATCAGATCAATTATTATCAGGTCGTCAGTCCGATTAACATGCTAGTAGGTCTATTTTTTTTTATGAAAAATCGTCAAATAACTTCTCCCTAAAAAATGTTCTGTGCTTTTCCCGCATTAAAATGGTACACGAGAGAGTGCCAGACTTGTACTAACTAAAGTTTTCGATGAGAATGACGCTACATTATGTAGTGAGTCACCAATTACCATCGCTAATAAAACGGTATTTGTCTGTTTTATGACCAGAGATCAATCGTAATTTTCATCTCTAACCTCCATTAATGACTGAATCCTTTTTCCAGAGAATGGGCGCGTATTCGTCTTTGGAGGCAACACCTGGGGCCAGCTGGGCCTGGGCCACAAGGACGAGGTCACGCGGCCCAGCTGCGTCAAGTGGCTGAAGCCGCACAGAGCGCTCTTCGTGGCCTGCGGGAGAGCGCACACTGTGTTCGTCACAGGTACTAACTTAGTGACTACATCAACACCTGGGGCCAGCTGGGCCTGGGGCACAAGGACGAGGTCACGCGGCCCAGCTGCGTCAAGTGGCTGAAGCCGTACAGAGCGCTCTTCGTGGCCTGCGGGAGAGCGCACACTGTGTTCGTCACAGGTACTAACTTAGTGACTACATCAACACCTGGGGCCAGCTGGGCCTGGGCCACAAGGACGAGGTCACGCGGCCCAGCTGCGTCAAGTGGCTGAAGCCGCACACACTGTCTTCGTCACAGGTAAGAGTAATGATTTAGTTCCACCTTAATTATGGAATCAACACCTGGGTCTAGATGGGCCTAGGTGACAGAGCCAAGGTCATGCTGAATCAAATGGTTAAAAGCGCACAAAGCAAACTTCGTGGTTTATGAAAAACTCACACTGTGTAGTGCACTGAAGGTTTTGTCCTATCTCGGCACCTTCCTATCTCAATGTTCTCAACAACCATGAATTGACCCATGAAAAGACGATAAATAAATTCATGGGTGCCGAGATGGAACTTAACCGTTCTGAAAAGGCTATAAAGTCGCGATTCTACAGCTAACTATACAGAATGTGCACGAAAAGAACCGCTACGTTAGCTAGGTTGTGGCCGTAGTTAATGTTGCCATTTTTAGTTTAATATTCTGTGGCACATGCTCGTATAAGCGTAGCTTGGCTACCGGCGAATACGAGTAATGTCTAAAGGTAGCGATAATTTATCATATAAACATGCTTTATTCCTGTTTCTCCATTCTGTCTTTTTTTTTTACGAGCCTATTCTGTCCCACTCCTGGGCAAACACCTGTGTCTTTTATTGCATCTTATTAATCTTTTATCTGTTTAAACTAGATTCAAACGCGATCTACACGGTGGGCTGCAACGACGAAGGTCAGCTGGGCACCGGCGACCTGGAGCACCACACCGTGCCGCAGTTCATAGAGCTGGAGGGAGACACCGGGCCCATCAGACAGCTGTCAGCTGGCAGCAACCACACCGCTATACTGACAGGTAAACAACTAGAACACGACGAGCTCGCCTGCTGCACCACACCGTGCCGCAGTTCATAGAGCTGGAGGGAGACACCGGGCCCATCAGACAGCTGTCAGCTGGCAGCAACCACACCGCTATACTGACAGGTAAACAACGAGAACACGACGAGCTCGCCTGCAGCACCACACCGTGCCGCAGTTCATAGAGCTGGAGGGAGACACCGGGCCCATCAGACAGCTGTCAGCTGGCAGCAACCACACCGCTATACTGACAGGTAAACAACGAGAACACGACGAGCTCGCCTGCAGCACCACACCGTGCCGCAGTTCATAGAGCTGGAGGGAGACACCGGGCCCATCAGACAGCTGTCAGCTGGCAGCAACCACACCGCTATACTGACAGGTAAACAACGAGAACACGACGAGCTCGCCTGCAGCACCACACCGTGCCGCAGTTCATAGAGCTGGAGGGAGACACCGGGCCCATCAGACAGCTGTCAGCTGGCAGCAACCACACCGCTATACTGACAGGTAAACAACGAGAACACGACGAGCTCGCCTGCTGCACCACACCGTGCCGCAGTTCATAGAGCTGGAGGGAGACACCGGGCCCATCAGACAGCTGTCAGCTGGCAGCAACCACACCGCTATACTGACAGGTAAACAATTAAAACACGACAAACTCACAGCAACCTGGGGCACTTCATCATACCACAATTCATACAGCGAGCTATGGGCAACTCGCCGTTCGGCTGCCGTCCGTCCGGACCGAATCCGTCGTCGACAGCGTGTAGTATTCCACGCGAGCCTCGAAGAGATGTCAGCAAATTGAGTCGAAGCCGAAGACCACGGGCTTTGGGTCTCTTCGTCTGGCTAGACCTTATCCCGTTTAATTGGGGTCGGCCGTCCTGGTCTTCATTTTCTATTGTTCCCATCGTCAGCCAAGTGGAGGTTGGTCTTCCATGCGTTCAGTTCAAGGGCAACCTTCATCTTATGATCGTCAGAGTATCTTTGCACGTGACCATACTACGGTAAGTGATTCTCATTGACATTTTTGGATACTTTAAAACTGCCTCTAAATCAAATTCAAATCACCCTGGATTTTGTCTAGTAGTGGAAGAAGGCATAGAAGGATCTGGGAGTGCATTTTAGTCAGAGTAAAATTTTGACACGCCCTACCGCTCCTCCCAAAGTGATAGAAGTCATTTTGGTAACATCCCACCTAAAAAACACGTGGACCTTCTCTATCTTCACTGATAAGGAGATTAAGGCAACTTACTTAATGATTGGTGATTTAGGTAAGTTCATAGATAGATGCGTCATTACACGCTTTATGTACACCTGCTAAGTAGATCTTTATTCTCTTCTTTCTTTGCATAGAGGACGGCCGAGTCTTCGTGAGCGGGTCCAACACTGAGGGTCAGCTGGGCTTGGGCGAGGACACCAGGTCCTGCGTCAAGTTCACGGAGCTCAAGTTCATGGAGAAGATCGCCTTCGTCGAGTGCGGGTACTACCATACGGTGTTTATTACCGGTCAGTATTGCAAGGAGATAAGGTTCAATATGCCAACATAAATAATCCATACCATATATTGTTAAGTTTCCTCCGTGCCTGGGAAAGCACGTTAAATCGTAGGTCCCGGCTGTCATTAGTAGATCTTTGGCAGTCGTTACGGATAGTCAGAAGCCAGATAATCTGACTCCAGTCTTGCCATGAAGTACCGTGTTAGCCTAGTTAATGGGTTGTGGAGGCCTGGTAGGCAGCCGCTCCTCGTAAAATACTGGTATTCAGCTAAATCCGGCATGACTGGAAGCCGACCCCAATATAGTTGGGGAAAAGGCCAGGTAAAGAGACCATATTATTGTTAAGTTAAAATAAATTTACAAGAGAAACTTTCCAGATTTTTTTATAATTATTATTATCAGTTTGCCCACTATCTCACCTCGTGAAAAGTGACGATGAAGCACGCTTGCCTAGAAGTAACCTCTCCACTTTGGACTTAAAGACTCGCAGCTTGAATTTCCAGTCGGAGTCTCAGAAACTCGGACTCTGGCAGGATATTCCACTGCGCCTTAGCTGTGTGCACAATGAATGTGTCACAAAAACGTATTGTGCGTATAGAATAGTAGGTATAGAACAGAATAAACTTGATTGTACACCAAAAGAAGTCTTCTTCTTCTGCCTGGCGTTAATCCCGGCCATTGCCAGGGTCCGCCTTCCGACTAAGTTTTCTCCACTTTGCCCGATCTTTAACATCCTTCTCAGTAAGGTCATTGGCTCTCATGTCGGACTTGACGACGTCCAACCAGCGCTTGCGAGGGCGACCACGGGACCTAGCCCCAAGGACAGCCATATCCATGCATCTCCGACCAACGTACTCCCTAGGGCGGCGCATGATGTGGCCATACCATCGCAGACGACACTCTTGCAGTTTTTCCCCCACGTCACGGACACCAAGACTACCTCGGATGAATGAGTTGCGTATGCGATCGGATCGCGTTACGCCGCTCATCCACCTCAGCATCTTCATCTCCGTGACGCGAAGCTCCTGGGTGTGTTTGCTTAGTGCTGGCCAACATTCGCCGCCGTACAGGAGAACAGGCCGTATGATGCATTTATATATCTGCCCTTTGAGCCTCGGAGGCATTTTACGGTCACATAAAACGCCCGTTACCTCGCGCCATTTTGCCCAAGCCTCGCCTATACGTGCTTGGACGTCATCATCCACGCTGCCAGACTCGTGCAGCACGGATCCAAGGTACCGGAACTTATCGGACTTAGTGATCAAATCCGACCCTATCCGGATAGTGCTCGAACCCGTGCGACCACAGGACATGTACTCAGTCTTCGCCACATTTAGTCTCAGACCGTCGTTTTCCAGCGTGTCTTTCCAAATGTTGACCCTGCGCTCAAGATGGGCTTTGTTCTGGTTAACGAGGGCGATGTCATCGGCATACATCATTAGCCATGGAGACTGATCCTGGATGTTTGCCGTAACTACATCAAGCACAACGTTAAACAAGAACGGGCTTAGAGCCGAACCTTGGTGAACGCCAACAGATATTGGAAAGACATTGGATTCGCCAACAGCGGTCTGGACAGAGGACACGGAATCGCGGTACATATCTCCGATAATGTCAATATAGGCCTCGGGAACACCCTTGAAGCGGAGTGCCCACCAGATAGCTTGCCGAGGTATACAGTCGAAGGCCTTCTGCAGGTCTAAAAAGGCCATATGCAGAGCTCTCCTTCTCTCGCTGTAAGCCTCAGACAGAGTCCGTAAGGCGAACACTGCGTCCATGGTGCTGTTACCCGCCCGGAAGCCATATTGACACTCAGAGACAGTGCACTCGCTACGGAGCCTTGTGTCAATGATGCGCTCGAAGAGCTTCATGGTGTGGCACATGATCTTGATCTCCACGATCTACACCAAAAGAAGTAATTAATTATAAAGAAACTTAAATCTATGGGTACAATGGCGGTCTTATCGCTGACAGCGATATCTACCAGACAACCTTAGGATGGATCGTAATGAAAATAATGCGTATTCTTGGGTTTGATTTAACTATCTCTATCTATTTGTAATAATAACGATAAAACTTAATAAATCTGACTTTCAATATCGAGAAATTACGTAGCTACACGTGTGCGGCTAAATAATTAAATTTTTATGCTTAAATGGTACCTGAAGCACCTATTTAATCTGTTTAATCACCCATATATAGTCCGGTCAAAATAGACTAATTAATTGGGGTAAGGTTACAATAATTCGCACTTGGCTGAAAATTGGTAGGTTTGTTCAATACACTATTATAAAGGAAATGTGAAAAGTCCTCATCGATCCGGCACGTGCAAAAAAATATACACGCGGTCAAAGGTCACAAAAATGGGTTTTTCGCGTTATTAAGCAAAGTGGTAAGTTTTATCATAAAATTAGCTCAGACAAAAATTATAGATCAGACAATTATCTATAAATATGTCTAAATACTTTTTTCCTAAGAGCCACCGTTTTTGAGATATAACGATTCAAAAAGTTGAAACAGTAGCAAGCGCAACCTGAGAAAAAGATGTTGAATCCAAAAATTTTGTATGTGGTATTACTAACTAGTAGTTGTGAAGTGTCAAGACATGATTCTTCATGTCTTGACACATACAACTTTTTTTATTTCGGACAATTGTGGCTGAATAATGTGGCCCATTTTTATAGATAATTGTCCGATCTACAATTTTTGTCTGAGCTAATTTTATGATAAAACTTACCATTTTGCTGAAAATCGCGAAAAACCCATTTTTGTGACCTTTGACCACGTGTATTTTTTTTTGCACGTGCCGGATCGATGAGGACTTTTCACATTTCCTTTATAATAGTGTATTGAACAATCGTACAAATTTTCAGCCAAGTGCGAATTATTGTAACCTTGGATGTCTAAATTGACCGGACTAATAAAGTAAAACCTGCTTCGTGACACCCTCTTAAAAAGTCGTTGAAAAAAAATCCACTGGACATGGATAGTGTTTGGGGGTCTGAAAAGATAGCAGGTGACCCCTCCAGTCGACCATATCAATTTGTCACACGATGAACCAAACACCCTGTATAATACTAGCACTTTGCCCGTGACTCCGTTCGTTAGATTTATTTTCGTGACGTTTGTACACTCATCATTCAATTCATTAATTATTATGAATTTGACGATATACAAAAAAAGTAATACATTTCTTTATCTTATTTTTCAATAAAAATGATTTGTATTAGGTGTACATAGCTAGGTTTAACTTAAGATTTTTATTTAAATTTTTAGTATTTGTATATAAATTGTATTAATAGATAACATAATGAATTAAATCAAATATACATGTCGAAAAGTACATAATTAAATATGTTTTCGGCAAATTCAAGAATCGACAACCAACCTAAGATATTAAATAAGAATTTTAAAATATCAGTTTTATTTTATTCCATTAAAATACAGTTCACGTGCACCAAAAGTTATTTTTAGTTTTAATAGCGTTGTCTGTGTTACTTTATTAAAAGAAAGTTGCGCTACACTAGAAATTACTCCACAAGTGCACTCACAAACATGTAAACTCTGGGCACGCCGTCATTGCGGCGGTAAGTTTCCTCTTTGAGGAGTGGTTGGAAAGAGGTCACCGCGTCCTCACTTTCCGTATAACGCAAGACCTCACCGGATACGGTAAGTTCGGGAGCTTCCTGCGTCGGATGGTGTGCATCGGGTGTCGCCACTGTGTGGACCGCCCAGAGGACTCGCAGCGGCCGCCACCGAGATCCAGATCCCAATTTCCGACCTCCGTAGACGCGAGCTTGCGGACGACGGGCACCGAGTAGCTTGCCGTCCGGCAGTCCGGTAATTACCCGGACCGAGCTTAGTCGTCAACGGCGCGTTCTATTTCACGCGCGCCTCAAGGAGATGTCAGCAAACTATAGGGGCCGGCAGGGTCAAGGCCTCTGGGGACACGGATATTCCGAAAGGTAAGCTCGTGTCCCCAGATCGAAGGCAACGAAGGAATGGGGTGGGGTTTAGTTACTAAGATTCTGCGCGCGGTCACGACACACCCTCCCGCTCGACCCAAGAGCGGGAGAAGTAAAGTAAACTTAGTAAACGTTGTTCAAAAGCAACTGTCACACTCAGAGCCGGAACAACTCATCATCATCATCTGCCTAGCCTTTTCCCAACTATATTGGGGTCGGCTTCCAGTCAAGCCGGACTTAGCTGAATACCAGTATTTTACGAGGAGCGGCCTATCAGACCTCCACAACCCATTAACTGGGGTAACACGGTACTTCATGACAAGACTGGAGTCAGATTTACTGGCTTCTGACCATCCGTAACGACTGCCAAAGATCTACAAATGACAGCCGGGACCAACGGCTTAACGTGCTTTCCGAGGCACGGAGGAAACTCGTTATGTTAAGATGGTCACCCATCCACAGACTAACCTCGGCAAGCGTTGCTTAACCTTGAAGATCGACCTGTGCGGCTGTTATTATCTAGCCACGAGCTCCTCAGAGCCGGAACAACTATATGTGCATAAACGTTGACAATACAGTATTACTTTGATTTCATAAATGGTACTTTTTAATGTAAGACCTCTCTATTTAAAGCACTCAAACCTGTCTTATTATAATCAGACAATGATACAAAAAATATAGACAGGGTTGAAGTTGTCAAAATAAAATCATTAAATGACGTGAACGACTTTCTACAGGGATACCAGAACACTGCATAAAAACTACGGCGTAGCACTCGTAACTGGGGCGGACTACGCCGTAGCAGTTCGCTACGAGCTCATTTTTTATAGTATGCATAGTGCAGATAGACTAGATATATGTGCTGTATATACTACAATAAAAAATATTTAGAGTTATTTCTACCTAATATTGGCAACATGTAATCTAATTAAATAAAATAGGAATAAGTATTTTACAATAATTTTCTATGCTAGTTAATCAACTGTTGTCATAAAACAATGTAAGTACCTACATGTTGAACAAGTTTGATAACACTAATTTATTATTTATCCTGTTGCTTCACTAGCAAGCAATAGTAATATACTCTTTACACGTGTTCACCTTATTACAGTTTATTCTCAAAGACTTATGAGTCAGTCTGTCTAGCCTTTTCTGAACTATGTTGGTTTCGGCTTCCAGTCTAACTGAATATAGCTGGACAGCAGTAATTTAGTTTGAAATTGAATTGACTGGCTCATTTAACAATTGAGTGACACGATACTCTTTGGCAAGATTGGTGTATTGACTCCTGACTGTCCGTAATGCCTGTCAAAGATATACATAATTATGACAACCGGGACCAACAGCTTAACGCTCGTGATATTTTCAAATGGTCCCCTCCACAAGCTGACCTCGGCAAGCGTAGCTTAACCTTGGAGGTCGACTCGAGCGACTGTTATTATTTAGCCATTAAACCATAAACTCGTCGTCCTCTTTAAAGAATTATAAAAAAAATCTCTTATATTCATCAATTTAGTCTATTTATTCATTCTGAACTGAAGCAAACGACTATGTATAAAACTATCAAAATCTTATCCAACTTTATCTCCAACAGCAAAAGGCGCAGTCTTCATCACAGGAGACAACGAGAACCAGAAACTGGGTATACCAGACAAACCCACCACAGTGTACGTCCCCACAGTCTTACCACTCAGCATCCCAATAAAGAGCGCCTGTTGCGGTGCAGCCCACACCTTCCTACTCTCCATGGACGAATCCAAGATCCTGGCCTTCGGGTCTAACGAGAAAGGACAGCTAGGCCTCCCGAAGGAGGTGGAACACGTCACAGAACCCACGGAGATCGACATGGAGAAGATGTTCGACGGGTTCCAGCTGAAGCTGGTTGCATGTGGAGCGATGCACACTGCCTTTGTGACAGGTAATATTGATTTTATTGTAGAAAAGTTTTGCGAGCTTGTGACTGTTTAGTTGACGTGAGACACGCTGTGAGCGATCAACCCTCTTATGTGCTTAAACTTAGTTCGAGAATGTGTTGTTAAGTGTTTTTAAACCAGTGACAGTAATAAACATGCTTTACTTCTATTTTTTACCGACTGTTATGACAACATACTCGAAACGAGTTAGCAGTAAACAAATGAAAAATCGACAACTACAGTTTGACCTCAGCCCTTTTTGTAAACACAACTACGTACGTACGTGACTAATATTTATTTCGACACGTTACAATCACTGAATATGAAGGAAATGACACACATTTCATTTATTAGAAAGCCCCCCTCCAGCTCACCAAACACGGACATTAATTGCTGGCACACATTCGATATCTAATGTAATTGGCTCATTTTCATTGTCACGTCAATACATACAGTGTCTAAATTGCCCTCGGCGGGCGGTATGATCAGTATTCGATTACCATTTGTCGTCGCTGGTCGTATAAAACTTCATTTTACGTTGCAGACAACGGACTGCTTTACGCCTGCGGCGAGTCCCGGCACAATAAACTTTGTTTGGAGGAAATTGACGATGCCGACAACGCGAACGAAGGCGTCCCCAATCAATACACACCTAAGCGGGTCACCGCTATGAATGGGCACATCGTAGACAATGTGGCCTGCGGCGGCTGCCACACCTTACTCACCGCCACCAAGGGCTCCAACGCGGACTTCACCAACAACGACTTCAGCGTAGTGGACGAGCAGACCCGACAGATCTCCCTCACCGAGCTGCCGCCGCTCACGAAGGTGCCCGCCATGAACAGACCCGACGAGCACTCGCATGTAATCGAGGACATCACGAACTCTAACGTTGACGTGCACAATACCGATAACGTGAATGGAAATGTGAACGAAGAGTCCGGATCGATCGATTCATTAGAGGCCAACGTCAGCGGCTCCCACATAGTAAACATAAACGACCTTGAGAACGAAAACGGAAGCACGCATGACGCGCCCGATACAAACACTAACGCGATTGATACACTTGTCTCTAATGGAGAAACAAAAGTTTTGGAGGTCGTTGAGAGTATGGACACGATGGCCGACAAGGCTGAAAGTAAAGTGGAAGAAGTCGTAACCAGTGTTACGGACAAAGTGAACGAAAAAGTGGAAATTGTTGAGGAGTTTGTGAAGAAAGCTGCAGTGGTTCCTCCCATTGTCCATGATGAAGCGAAGAAAGTTCTTGACATACCGAATAAAATGATAGAGGTGGCAAACTCTCCTCCGCCGAAGACGCCGATATTACCAGAACTGCTACACATTCCTGACTTGAGTCAGATAAGTCCTGTTCTTAGCAAATACAGTGACGATGGTCAAAAGAGTGAAGCAGGACAGTCTGAAAATGAGACGATACCGTGTGGATCAGATAAGTCTAGTCCGCAGGCGGGGAAGACGAAGACGCAAGCTGTGATGCCGATAGTGCGGAGTGAGGACCACATCGACGTGCCGGAGGACGCGGAGCACAATGAGGAGAGTGACGTTGTAGTTCACAAGACTCCAGAGAAAGGACGATTCGCGCGAATGTTCCAGAATATCAGGGATAAAGAAAATTCATGTATGGGCAAAGGAAAAGTTATTGAAGAAAAAGTTGTTGGTAAGTTTTTCTATTTTTTGTGCACGCCTTATAATTATAGCCGTTAACTTAACTTATTACCTACTTTGCTCATACAACAAAAAGCAATAATATATGATAAAAAACGGAATGTCTGATAAATACAAAACTATCGCATGTGATCATCAATTTACGAGAAATGTCAAGTATTTTATAATGAGAGTATTGAGACTAGCTATCCCCCGCGGTTTTGCCCCGCGCTGACCGGCGTCTTTGGTTACTGCTCCGCTTCCGTAAATTGTATAGCGTAATGAACTCTCCATTAAATTAAAAAAAAAACTCCAGTTCGCGCTTTCATTAGACGCACTCTACATCATTTAAAAGACCTAACAAACCGTCTAAAAAGGCGCAACAGATGAGAAAGCATTTTTGTTTGTTGTTTACCAAGTAAAGAGCAAATATAAAGTACGTACAAAGTAAACGTTATCATAGACTGGCTGTGCCTCGCGCCCAGTCGTGCTATCAGGTACTTCGTTTTCGCTTAGTGTCTATTGTGACTTGTTTATTTTTGCTTGGCTTCTAAGGATAGTAACATGACGTAAACAGCCTTTCTTTTATTGGCGTATCTAAATTTACTTTTCAGGGCTCTTGACATGCCCGATTTTTGTGAGAAGTTATCAGTATTTTGATGTCGATCATATTTTGCATTGGTCGTCCAACAACCCCAGTGTGAGCACTAGACCATACCGAGGTGATCACAGCCCGAGCATCCAAACAAACACCCTTTATATATATTATACGAAACAAGTAATATTTAGTTATCGAATAGAACTATAGAAATAATGTACCATGTCATACGGGATGAATTTGGATGCAAGGCACTGGTATAGCTTCCTACCGAAGGACTAAGCAGGATAGTGACAGACCCTGGTTTAAGGGCCCCGAGGCACTGCCCCGCTTACTTGCGCCTTTGGAGGCCCCTAAAACCTTATTGGCAAACTCATATCGAACTACCAAGAAATTCTCCCACCCTCGAATTCTGAATAAAATAGGTTGCAACACTAATTTAATCATGGTAATTAGTTTTAGTCAACAAAAGTTTGACACTTTCTCTTCTCTCTTCACTTTTTGAAGAGAGAAGCTCTTCACTTTTCGCATCAGACCAGAGAAAAGGTTATTTGGCGATTTTCCATGTAAAAAAAACTGGGGCCTTTCAGTTTTTTTTTTTTTTTGCTCAGGGCCTTTGTTCAACTAGCTACGCCACTCATGCGGGGGTGAATAGGAACAAAATATCACTACCGTCGGTTTATTCATAAAAAAAAACTTTTAATTTGCAGAAAACGTCCACAAAGGCATCGACACAGCTGAGGACAGCATCCACAAGGTGGAAGAGACGGTGGAGACGGAGATCAGGAACCAGACCAACTCCAGAACGTGCACGATACTATAAATGTTTTGTCTTCTCCTATGTTTAGCTTAACAATAAACGTTTTTATTATTGCTATTATTTCACTCTGTTTATTTTCTTTTTTTATTGAAGTGGGAAGCCATCAAATAAAGTACTTATTTCTCCCATTCTTTGTGGAGTAGAGTGTCAAACTATTACTAACTAGAACCCACCGGTGTTCTGTGACCTTTGTTTCTTCAATTGAACTTTGCGTTCCAGGGCCAAAATAATTCTTTCGAATAATCCCGCAATCGCTGGTTATTATCTGAGGAGCAATTATCTCCATGTTTTGAAAAACAACATTCCAATCTCAATTTATAAACTAAAACAGTTTTAATCACTCTTCAGTTTGACAAGTTTTGAACACTTAATTGAATATTTAACACTTGATCTCATTTCCGTACATCTTTGCCACATCTGTAGAATTGATTCGCATTGTATTTTAACGTTTTAAGTACGAGAATTGGACTTATGATCGAGTTATCGAACTTGTCCTACTAGCACAGACCTGGTAGAATAAGACAGCAAGACAGGATGTCAAGCCACAAAGGAGAAGGCAGAACACACTGGATAGGTTCGGTCGCCCAGACAAGAAGACACACAGGCTTGCTAAAGACTGAATGGTACACCTCAAGCTAGCAAAATATGCATGTAGTACTCGTATACCCATCCATGTTGTTGTATTGCATGAAACATAAGGTAGTGAGTTGAACACAGATGGGGTTATCATCATCATCATTTCAACCGAAAGACGTCCACTGTTGGACATAGGTCTGCCCCAAGCGCCACCATGGAGTAATAATATAAAGTTTTTCTCTCAGAAATTCTTTTTCTCCCGAATTCGGAGTCTGATCTGATAAAATCTCTTGTCCTGTGTTGGGCACACAACTGAAAGTGAATTTAGCTCTGTCACTAACAATTTTGGTGACTCAGTTTGGAAATATAGGATAGCAAAAGAAAACGACTTGTTATCAAAAATATAGTTATATATTTATGCACATACGTTGTACGAGTATGTATGTAAGTATATATCAGTTTATCAACACTTATGAGCTATGACATACACTCAAATATCACAGAAATACTTACTGTAATTGTTATCATCTATTGAGGTTTATTGTTACGCCGTGAAACTTGAGTACGCTATATCTTCGACGAAACCAAGAGTAGCATCAAATAATTAAAACGCATTGCTGTGCGAAGCTTCGAGAATAGGAGTACATACTCAGGCCTGGCAAATTCCAGAAAAGTCCGACATACGCTATTATTATTAGATAACATTCAGTAGGTAGTTATGTGGGTGGATAAGGGAATTTGTACCTTCCGGTATTAGCAATAGAGTCGAAATTCGCATGTAAGGTGGTAGATAAGTACCTGCTTACGAGAGTAATAATAATGATTTATGGCCTCCCGATGTGACTATTTTGTGCTAGAATGTCCTTGAAACGTCGGTATCGAGAAACTTCGATGACTTCGCATATAAATACGGGCCCCCGGCTAGAAGCGAGTTCAGTTTGATTTCGTCAGCGAAACAGAGCGAACTACCTAAGTGTGTGAAGTGATACCTAGCGACCTAAGCGATACTAAACGGAACTCTGAGTGTTTATAGTGATTGGTTATTTGTTGATTGGACTAATTTGTCATTGTTTTGTGGTGAATAAAGTTCTCTGCTAGTAAACCGGCATTTAATTACTCACGTTCGTAACAACTGGTGTCAGAAGTGAGATGCCATTACTACAGAGGGACGACGAACAGGGACCACGAACAAGGAGGCAAGTGGAGATGGATGCTGCACGTCAACGTCTGGAAGCGGAAAATCGGGCTGGTATGGGAGCAACGGCAGCTGCTGAGGCGCCAACGGGGCCATCCTCGGAAATGAACCTCGCCGCAGTGTTGGCCGCCATGCAAGCTAGTATGGAGGCTAACCAGCGTAAGCTCCAGGATCTAATCGCGGCTAACCAGGAAGAAGCCCGCCGCGAACAGGAAGCTGCCCGCCGCGAACAAGAGGCTAACCAGCGTAAGCTCCAGGACCTAATCGCGGCTAACCAGGAAGAAGCCCGCCGCGAACAGGAAGCTGCCCGCCGAGATCAAGAGGCTAAGCAGAACCTGATCCTCGAAAAAATCGATCACGGCCTCGTCACGTTGGGCGAGAAAGTGAAAAATCTCACCTTAGAGGTCAAGGAGGTTTCCGCCCGAGCTGATAGCCTCGAAACCAGAATTGATGGCCACGAAGATCGCCTGCTGGACATCAACAAAAAAATAGTCAAGCTCGAAGCACGCGAACCCGTTGCTGTTAGCGCACCATCGCACACCCACTGTGCATCAGCCGCAAAATTTGATATGCCGCGTTTTGATGGCACGTCGTCCTGGACGGCTTTTAAGTACCAATTCCAAACACTGGTCAAGACGAACCGCTGGGATGATGACCAGTCTTTCGCGGCGTTAACTTTGGCCCTACGAGGGGACGCTCTGCTGGTCCTAGAGAACCTTCCTCCAGACGGCAGGACGTTGGAGCGTCTAATGGAGGGACTAGACACTCGCTATGGTGACAAGCACCTCGAACATGTTTTCCGCGCGCAACTTCGCGAGAGAACGCAGAGGTCGAACGAGAGCCTTCAGCAGTGGGGAGTAGAGGTTGAACGGCTGGTCCGGCGGGCATACATGTCGATGACACCGGAGACGGTGGAAGTAAATCTGGTGCAAGCATTCATCGACGGTCTACGGGATACTGAAGTCAGGGCTACGGTGCGACTCGGACACCACCAAACTCTGAAGAGTGCGATGGCCCACGCTTTGGAAGTGGAAGCCGTAAGACAAGACTCACGTACGCACAGAGTTCGGGAAGTGGTGGTCTCACCTTCAGTGCAAACACGTCACCGAGAAGTGGCTTCGTCGGCAAAGTCCCGCTATATTCCGACGTGTTATGGATGTGGAGAAAAAGGGCACATTCGTACCGATTGCCCCAAGAGGAAGAGGGGAAGTGTGGACTCCGGAACTCAAGTTAACGAGGAGTCGCTAAAACTAAATGTCGCCAGGGCCGCGGGGCGGGTGCTGGCTGGTCAACTGAAGGCCCCAACCATCACCATCAATCAAGTCCACAACGGAAATAGTTTGATCATCGAGGGAACGCTGAATCAACGTGCTTGCAATTTCACCGTTGACACCGGGGCGTCACGGACTATTATAAGACCTGAGTTGCTGAAACGCACCATCTTGTGGCAAACAGAAACCCCAGCCTACCGACTTCAGACAGCCACCGGTCAGCCAGTCTCCGTCCTCGGTGATACAGAAATCGAGCTTAAAATCGGTGATCAAGTGTACACCCATTCCGCGTTAATTGCGAATATTACCGACGATTGCATACTGGGTCTCGACTTCCTGCGGAATTACCGATGTGTTTTAGATATCGATAAAGGAGTACTGAAATTCCCAGACCAAGAAGTCTTCCTGCAAGGAATTAACACATGCAACCTCTATTGCTTAAAGGATACCACATTGGCTCCAAGAACGGAAACCTTAGTCGAAGTTAAATTTCCTAAGAAAGTTAAGCAACGCAGATGTGTTATGGTTGAAGACGTTGGCCGGCACCCGGAACTTATCACCGCGAGGACATTAGTTATGACGAAAGGAAGATCCAAGGTCAGGATTGTAAATCTTGGGAAAAAGGAGATCCAGTTGAAGAAAAACAGTGTCGTTGGAAGATGTGAAGAAGTGAAGTATCTCCGCCAAATCAACACATCTTCAGTAAAACAAGACGCAATAAAAGGTGAACCTGATAACATCCAGCAACTTCTGGAAAATTCTAAGAGCAATTTATCAGTTTCGGAACTACAGCAAGCCAAGGAATTTCTGCTACGGTTCCGGGATATCTTTGCAACGGGAAAAGATTGCGGAAGAACAGGTCTCGTCAAGCATGAGATAGATACAGGTGATGCTAGACCAATTAAACAGAGACCGCGCCGCATACCCTGGGCTAAAGAAACTGAGGTAGCAGAAATGGTAAAGGATATGGCTGATAGCGGAGTAATTGAACCTTCTACGAGCCCATGGTCTTCTCCTGTCGTTCTGGTGAAGAAGAAGGACGGCAGTACCAGATTCTGTGTAGACTACAGAAGGCTGAATGATGTAACGAAGAAGGACAGTTATCCCTTGCCTAGGATAGACGACACACTGGATATGCTCAGTGGTATGAAGTGGTTTTCAACCATTGACTTGAAAAGTGGCTACTGGCAAGTGGAAATTAGCGAGAAAGATAAGGAAAAGACAGCGTTCAGTACAGGAATTGGCAACGGCCTGTGGCAATTTAACGTCATGCCTTTTGGGTTGTGCAACGCTCCAGCGACGTTCGAACGCCTCATGGATAGAGTCATGGTGGGCCTTCTTGGTGACGTCTGTCTGGTATATTTGGATGACGTCATTATAATGGGCCGCACTTTTAAGGAACACCTGAGAAATATGGAGAAAGTATTCACCAGGATACGGGGGGCTAACCTAAAACTAAGCCCAAAGAAGTGTGCCCTGTTCAAGAAGGAGGTCAGCTACCTAGGACATGTCATCTGCGCCGATGGAGTGAGAACCGATCCTGAGAAGATAAAAGCTGTCCAACAGTGGCCGGCTCCAAAGAACAAAACAGAAGTACGTGCATTTCTAGGGTTGTGCACATACTACAGACGGTTTGTTATGGGTTTTTCGGACATTGCAAAACCTTTACATCAGCTGACTGAGGATAAACGAGATTTTATCTGGGACAAGAACTGTGAGTCAGCATTCAACGAACTAAAGCAACGGCTATGTGAAGCGCCTATACTGGGGTATCCGAGCAGAGATGGAAGATTTGTCGTCGATACCGACGCCAGCAACACAGGAATTGGTGGAGTGCTGTCGCAGGTGCAAGAAGATAGGCAAGTCGTGATCGCTTACTTCAGTAAGGCACTTTCAAAACCAGAAAGGAACTACTGCGTGACTCGACGAGAACTACTGGCTGTTGTAAAAACTTTGCAACATTTCCACAAGTACCTCATAGGGAGACAATTTACGTTGAGGACGGACCACGCTGCATTGAAATGGCTTCTACAATTCAAAAACCCTGAGGGTCAAGTTGCAAGATGGCTAGAGCAGCTGCAGGAGTTCAACTTTGTGACGGAACATCGTAGTGGAAAAGGCCATAACAATGCTGACGCCCTGTCGCGACGTCCATGTAATGAGGACTGTAGACATTGCCAGCAAAATGAAGCCCGGGAACACGTGAACTTAATTAGGGCTGAAGGCAACTTTAAGAAGTCCCAGGAAGAAGATGACGATATTCGACCTATACTGGACTGGAAGCGTAGTGGAACTAGGCCTCAGTGGAATGAAGTATCGTCACATAGTCCTGTCACAAAGACCTACTGGGCACAGTGGGACAGTTTAGTCCTAGAAAATGACATGCTTTGTAGGAAATGGGAATCGAACGATGGCAAGGAGGTGACCACACAAGTGATAGTACCACGACGTGAAGTGGTCCCCCTGCTTCAGGAGATACACGATGGCGCTTCTGGTGGACACCTGGGAATCAAGAAAACTCTACTGAAAGTGAGACAGCGGTATTACTGGCTCAATTGTAGAGAAGACATAGAGCAATGGTGTCGGAAATGTACAGCGTGCGCATCCGTGAAAGGACCACAGACTAGGAGCAGGGGCAAGCTTCAGTTGTACAATGTAGGAGCCCCATGGGAACGCATTGCCATCGACGTTGCTGGACCTTTCCCAGTGACAGATGACGGAAACAAATACATAGTGGTGATACAGGACTATTTCACAAAGTGGCCTGAAGTTTTCGCCATACCCAATCAGGAAGCGACGACAGTGGCGAAAAAGGTGGTCGAAGAAGTAGTATGTCGGTATGGCGCACCTTTGGAGATCCATTCCGATCAAGGCCGCAACTTCGAATCTGCGCTGTTCCAGGAAATGTGCACTCTTCTGGGGATTTACAAGACACGCACAACACCTGCGCACCCACAGTCGGACGGAATGGTGGAGAGGTTTAACCAGACCCTGGAAAATCACCTGGCTAAGGTTGTCGATGATCATCAGAAAGATTGGGACCGGTATATTCCACTATTTCTGATGTCTTATCGATCAGCAGTGCATGATAGCACGGGCCATACCCCAGCAAGAGTGAATTTCGGCAGGGAGATGAGACTTCCAGTCGATACCATAACCGGCGTGCCACCTGACAAGACTAAGCCAGTTACGGACTTCGTAAGTGACCTCCAAGATCAATTGGATGAAGTGCATAGACGAGTGCGTGAGAATAGCCTGCACACCAGCGTTAAAATGAAAACTAGATACGACCGCAATGCCAACGCCAAGGGATTTGAGGAAGGTGCACTGGTTTGGCTCCACAACCCACTTCGACGAAAAGGGAAGTCGCCGAAACTTCAAGCTCGATGGGAGGGACCCTACACCGTGATAAAAAGGATCAACGACGTTACCTACCGCATCAAGAAAGGGTTACGAGGGAAACCTAAGGTAGTCCACGTGGATAGATTGGCGCCGTATCACGGATCTAATAATGCTCGGGACGAGCATGACTAAGAGGGGGGCACTGTTACGCCGTGAAACTTGAGTACGCTATATCTTCGACGAAACCAAGAGTAGCATCAAATAATTAAAACGCATTGCTGTGCGAAGCTTCGAGAATAGGAGTACATACTCAGGCCTGGCAAATTCCAGAAAAGTCCGAC
Organism: Mythimna separata; assembly: GCA_030763345.1. NCBI lineage: Eukaryota > Metazoa > Arthropoda > Insecta > Lepidoptera > Noctuidae > Mythimna > Mythimna separata. The sequence goes on along the minus strand of CM061171.1, from coordinate 5,751,935 downwards.
ATACGCTATTATTATTAGATAACATTCAGTAGGTAGTTATGTGGGTGGATAAGGGAATTTGTACCTTCCGGTATTAGCAATAGAGTCGAAATTCGCATGTAAGGTGGTAGATAAGTACCTGCTTACGAGAGTAATAATAATGATTTATGGCCTCCCGATGCGACTATTTTGTGCTAGAATGTCCTTGAAACGTCGGTATCGAGAAACTTCGATGACTTCGCATATAAATACGGGCCCCCGGCTAGAAGCGAGTTCAGTTTGATTTCGTCAGCGAAACAGAGCGAACTACCTAAGTGTGTGAAGTGATACCTAGCGACCTAAGCGATACTAAACGGAACTCTGAGTGTTTATAGTGATTGGTTATTTGTTGATTGGACTAATTTGTCATTGTTTTGTGGTGAATAAAGTTCTCTGCTAGTAAACCGGCATTTAATTACTCACGTTCGTAACATTATATATAATGTACTTAAGGACCTTATTGTTGAAGGTTAATTCTTTTATCACTAACAAATCTTAAAAATAGAGAAAGCTTATATAGAGAAAACTTAATAAAAAATAACCTATTTGGTACTTCGGTAACTGCAGTAGTTCTCAAACCATTCAGTAGTAACGTCAACACAGAATCATATTTTTCAATTCGACTAAACTAGTTTCATGAAAGCAAGAAAAACAATTCACGTTTTCGTGAAAACACCAAATTTGTAGGCATAGTGTGAGTTTGTTTTACATTAACGCGATCGACGCCTTTATGACGTTCAACGCATCGATTGGCTCGTTCCAAGCTTTTAACCAATCAGAGAGCCAAACGCGGTAAACTTTTCGATCGCGTTAACGTAAAAATAACTCGCACTCAGCACATAGGGTCGTAAGATAAGAAGCGAGTGTTGTCGCGAAAATTCGATATAACCCAGACAGATTGCAGATTTCCACGACTGAAATTGTCGCGAAAGCTCTCTTTTTTTTACATATAAGAATTTCTAAGTCTACAATAACGTTTTAAATTTAATCTAGCCTTCGACCGCGCCAGCCGAGTATACGTGTTTTGTACCAATGACCTAATATAGGTAGATACCTACTGTTGATTCGTTAAAGTGTATCTAAAATGAGTATAAAGCAGTTGACGAGTTGTGCTTATAGAAGTGGATCCTACACGGTAGCCTGAACCGCACCCGCAACTTCCTGCCGACCTCGACGATCGCCTTCCGGTTGATACTGCGCATCCAGATAGCTGAAATACAACAAAAACAACAATAAAATTATACTTAGGGCCTATTTCACCACCTATGATTAAGTTTCGAGTTAAGTTAAGAAACGGATTTTGTATGAAATTATCTGCCAAGTAAGAACTTGGCAGATAATTTCATACAAAATCCGTTCCTTTTTTGAATTTATTCAGTGAGTAGTGCCTACTCGGACATTGTGAAACAGGCCCTTAGTTTTAAATAAGAGTCCAATCAAGACAAGTGAATACCGTACGGTAATTCCCCTACTCAGTTCTAAGCGAGTACCTAAACGTATTCATTATTTGTAAGAATCCCTGAAAGTTTCATTTTCTGCATAGACAATGTGTTGCAATATGTGTAAAAAAAATAATAATTACTGCTGACGTTATGACTATTTAGATCCAATGTCAACAAAAATAAGCAAATTAAAGACCCCAACGGTGTCATTACTCTTTCTGGCTATAAATATTGATTTATCAAAAAACTATGAGCAGTTTTGGTTTCACATACGAATACTAGACAAAAAATCAACATTCATCTATACTAATATAAAAAAGAGGAAATGTTTGTTTTTTTGTTTGTTTGAGGTAATCTGTGGAAGTACTGGTCCGATTGCTAAAATTTTTACACCCATAGAAATCTGCTGTATTCCTAAGTGACATAGGCTATATTTTATGTACGCGGGCGAAGCTGCGGGCTAAAGCTAGTGTTTAAAATTTGGATGAAACTCACAGATTTTGTTCTTGTCTCTGATATTGACGACGACTCCATTTATCTCGTCCGAATGCTCGAAATTCTCTCCGATTAAAAGCAACACCTGTAACAATATTATGTATAATTAACTAGGTAGCTGACTCGGCAAACATTGTTCTGCCATATAAATTATATATGTAACATGATTTTTTACACCTTGTGTCCGAAAAACCCCAACTATCTTACGGAACCCTATTTTGTTCCAAAATAAAATTTAGCCTATGTTACTCGTGGATAATGTAGCTTTCGAATGGTGAAATAAATTTTAAAAACGGTTCTGGAGTTTTTAAGCCTATTCATTACAACCAAACGAACAAAGTTTTCCTCTTTATTATATTAGTATAGAGTAATAGATACAAAAGAAAATAGGTACTCTCAGGATAAAAAATATCCTATGAGCTACCTATACCATAACATGGTCTACCTGTGTGCCAAGTTTCATCGAAATCCACTCATAGTTCGAGCGTAAAGAAGTAATAAACACACACACTCATAAGCTTCCGCCTTTATAATATTAAGCATTTACGAGTAAGCGTAAAGCATTAATCAGCCTTATAATGTTCCCACTGCTGGAAATCAAGCCTCCTGTCAAAGAGAGGAAATGAGCATAATAAAAAGAAAAAAAATAGGTAAAAAAACTTTTTAAGTTAAACGGTTTTATGTTAAACATACATTGCAATGTTTAAGATAAATGTACTAAAAACCAAAAAATAATAAAATAGATACAGTCGTGGGAATTATAAACATATGCATAGACTAGACTAAAATAAAACCGTGGGACACGTTGTGTCAAGTTTTTTTACCTATTTTTATTTTCTAATTTTTAGTTTTTATTTCGCATTCTGTTTAATTCATTTCTTTTCTGTTTCCTAATTGTATTGTCACCAAAATCCAAAGTGTATGTATACAAAATTTCAGATTAATCGGTTGACAGGAAGAGGGTGAAATTTGAATTACTAAATTTGACCCAAGAATAAAAAATAAAACAAACGGGGTGAGCTAAATAAAACCGTTTAAAAACTGGTGGCTGCTTGACGTTCGATATTGTAGGGTCTAGCAGTGGAAGTCTTTCCGCTGAAAAGGCTGAAATGGTGATGATGCTGGTAGAACACAAAAGGAGACTCTCAAGGTGATACTGGGAAATTCCAGAGAAAAAATACAATAATACGTCAAACACGGGACCCTCAGTTCGAACTCAGGGCCTTGTGCTTATCAGTAGCTTTACAAGCAATAAACGAACGTAACCTATAAATTAAGGGCCTATTTCACCACCTCTGATTAAGTTGCCAATATCTTACATGGCAGATAATTTCATACAAATTCTGTTCCATTTTTGAATTTATTCAGGAAGTAGTGGTTACTCGGACATTGTGAAACAGAGCCTAACTGTAATATAATATAAGAACTCTTTGTATAACTCTCGGTCTATATGTGTACAGTGATGTCATATAAATAAAAGACGTAGGTACTTAGATACCACAACGATTCTTTGTAATTACGGCTTTAAGAGTGGCACTCCGTTAACACAAGTGTCTATGATAATATAATTAAATAATAGAGCTTCGAGTACCTACCATACAATGATATAATTAATGTTTTAAAATACAATATTTTCTGGAACTGTAATAAATAAGAAATAGCTGCAATAAATAAATACAAGAAAACTGTCGATAATATTATAAACGAAAGGAAATTCTTAACTGCTTTCTTTTCAGTGGAAACTCGCACAGGTCTGCGTGAGGCGACCGGAAGTGTCAGACTTTTACCGGCTAAATTCTATGTGTTCGCAAAAGGCACAAATGCCTTTTTGCGCGTCCCTACTTGATCACACGTTAAGATTCGTTTAATATCTACATAAAAGTAACCTATGATCAAAGGGCAACTGCAGGACTTAGGTGTGGATTAGTTAATAAAAGTCAGACACGCCTTTTTGCACCACCTAGAACGGAATTTCAATTTTTATTATAATAAGGGCCTATTTCACCACCTATGATTAAGTTTCGAGTATATTACTTGACAGATAATTTCATACAAATTCTGTCAAATTTTTGAATTTATTCAGTGGTTAGTGCTTACTCGGACATTGTGAAACAGGCCCTTAGCTACGATTATTTTAATCGTTCGGTTAAATTTTGTGCATGAAATAAACTTCTATCCGTCTTCCGACATTCGAAGGGATTCACCAAAAGATAAGAGGTATTCCCCTTCTATGTAAACTAACCACGTCTGACCAGATGGAGTCCATATACCCAGGCTTCACCCCGTCCAGCATGAGTAACCACCGCCCACCACTCTTGTTGCCTACGTCTTCCCACATGGGTCGGATACCCTTCTTGAACACCAGGTAGTCTTGACCCTTGTCCAGCTCCGAAGGTGTCTTCATGTGGTGGTATAAACTGTTGGAGCAAACAAAAGCTAATGAAATCAATCTGAACAGCTTTTTTTATGAAAAGGGATCATCAAACACCTCCACTCGCTCAAGTCTGAACCAGTGGGAGTGTTAGACTTTTACTTACTAAAACCCCACATGTGGTCTGTGCAGGGGTGGGCAGTATTTGAATTACTTATAATTAAAATACGTAATTGCAATACAAATACGTATTTGTAGGTATTTCAAATATCAAGTAACAAGACTTCAAAATACATTTTAACATTTAACCTTAATTTAGCGATTGCGAGTGTTTTTTTTCCGGTAGGGGAATCATCAGAATGACTTCTCCCACTCTTGGGCGGAGCGGGAGGGCGTGTCAGACTCTTACTGACTAAACCCGTTCCTCCGTTACCTTCGATCAGGGGCACACGGTGACAACCTTTAGGATTCCGTGTTCCCCAGAGGCTTCGGCCCTACCGGGCCCCTACAGTTTGCTGACATCTCATTGAAGCGCGCGTGGAACAGAACGCGCCGTTGACGACTGGGCTCGGTCCGGTTTTTTACCAGACTGCCGGACGGCGAGGTACCCAGTGCTCGCCTCCCGCAAGCCTGCGCCTACGGTGGTCAAAAATCGGGATCGGAACCTCGGCGGCGCGCGGCGGCGGCGTGAGGGCCGTTCCCTAACGCGCTCGCGGTCGGCAGCCTCCTTCGCTAGCTTTACTGCTTCGCAGAAAGAGGCAACCGCTTGCCACCCCTCCTCGCTCCAGACCATGGACTGTACCAGGGCCCGGCGCGAGAGGTCGCCGCTGCCGATAGCCTCCACAAAGGGCGATTGCGAGTGTGAACGCGAGAGGAGAGTGTAATGTTGGAAAAGTAGCTACTAAGGTGAGCGCGACGTTAGAATTTTTGATTTTGGTATTACGTTTGTATGGATAATTCTAACTTCGCGCCCACCATAAAGGCTTTGATTATATACTCGAAGGTATTTTGTATTTCGTATTTTAATTAATTACGATACAGTATTTTGTAATTTGTATTTCAATTAAAACAAAGCATGTACATATGTATTTGCCCAGCCCTGGGTCTGTGTAGACTTTTTCCAACTATGTATGTGCGCTGCCCGGGTACAGCAGAATATCAGCATTTTACACATAGTGACTGCACAAGTCAGATTTTGTATCTATGCGTTTTTGCATGTCGTTAAATATGCGTGTGAGTGAGAAAGGAGTGCCGCGGGGCCCCCGAATTCGGAGAGCCCCCCTAAAAATTCTCCCATCTTCGAAATGTAAATAAAATAACTTGCAACAAGAATATGCGCAATATATTCCATGAAATTGAATCATATTATTTAACGCTAATTTAATGGTGGAATATAGTGCTAGTATTCTTTTTGCGCTTACTTAGAATTTTTTTTCATTCTCAAAAATATTTCTTCCTCCTCTTCTGCCGATGTCTGGAAATTCCTTGGAACACTTGGTATCGGCAAACAGCGACATTTGGACCTTCCAAATTCTGTTGACTTAGATGATCTTAACCGTCATTTCTCCACCGTGCCTACCTTGGATCATCTTACTAAAGTACAAACTCTGTCTCTAATCTCTGGTCTAACGCGTCCCCAAATTAATCCTTTTCGATTCGTTCCAGCTGAACCGAAAGAGATCAAAAAAATCATTCTTTCCATCAAATCCAAGGCGGTAGGATGTGATAATATCTCTCGTGGTATGATCATTACGATCCTTGATCACCTCCTACCTGCTATCTCCCATATTATTAATTTTTCCCTGTACTCCGGAATATTTCCCTCCTTATGGCGTAAGGCCTACGTTCGTCCACTGCCCAAAGTTTCCAATCCCACTCTTCCAACCCACTTCCGCCCAATTTCTATCCTTCCCTTCCTATCCAAAGTGCTTGAGGCCTGTGTTCACAGACAATTCTCAAGATTTGTGCAGTGTAATTCACTCATAAGCCCTTTGCAATCTGGGTTCAGGCCGGGACATAGCACTGTCACTGCTCTCCTTAAAGTGACTGGCGATATAAGGGCAGGGATGGAAGATACCAAAGTCACTGTGCTGGTACTGGTCGATTTTTCAAACGCCTTTAATACCGTCAGTCACGAAATCCTTTTAGCCATCCTGTCCTATATTATGGTCTCTTCCGAGGCGCTGGAATGGTTCGCTTCCTATCTTCGGGAACGTCGGCAGTCTGTTCACGCTGGAGATTCTACATCTCGCTGGTGTGAGCTGGAAACCGGCGTTCCTCAAGGCGGTATCCTTTCTCCTCTTCTGTTTTCTATTTTTATCAATATTATTACCACCATACTTCAGTGTTCGTATCATCTGTATGCAGATGACTTGCAGTTGTACTGTCAAGGGAGCGTCGACGAAATATCTGCCGCTATCGACCAATTAAATAGGGACTTAATAGCTATAAAGGCCTGGTCCGATAGATTTGGTGTTTCAGTTAATCCCAATAAATGTCAGGCTATTATAATTGGGAGTCCGCGAAACATCGCTAAAATTGACAGTGCTACTTTGCCACCAGTTCGTTTCGACGGTACGATCGTCCCGTTTAGTTCCGATGTTAAGGATCTAGGCTTGCGCATTGATTCTACCCTGAACTGGAGGAAGCAAGTGGCTAGTGTTAGTCAGAGGGTTACGGGAACATTGCGGGCTTTGTTTCGGTTGAAGAACCTGTTACCATCAAGCACGAAGACAATGCTTGTGCAGACCTTGATTTTTCCAATCATCGATTATGGTGACGTGTGCTACTATGACCTGAATGCAGATCTCCTCAACAAACTTGACCGTCTTCTAAATTACTGCATTCGATTCGTTTTCAATCTACGTAAATATGATCATGTTTCAGCGCATCGGTCGCTTCTAAAGTGGTTGCCTATACGTCAGCGCAGAGAGCAAAGGGCGCTCACTACCTTGTTTTCTCTTCTTGATTCTCCTAATTCCCCTAGTTATTTAGACTCTCATTTTCAATACATTTGCGCCAACCACAATAGGAATCTGCGCTCATCTCATAACCGGTTACTTCAATTTCCTTCTCATCGTACTGACTATCTTCACTGTTCCTTCTTCGTTCAAGCTATTTCTTTGTGGAATTCGCTCCCCCAGGAGATCAGGATGGCAAAGAGCCGATTAGCATTCAAAACCAAGGTTCGTGAGCTGTTTCGCAAGAAGTTGGCAGTAGTCTCATCACAGCGATAATGGTATCCAATTGTTGTTTATAACCAATTGTTTGATTGCATTAGTGTATGTATATATTATGTAGTTTATAAATTTGAGTATATGTTACTGTAAATGTCCGAACTACGGTAAATCTTAGGTTTTACCAGTAAATCTTAGGGTTTACCAACACGAGTCGGTAAATGTAAGAATACGTAAAAAAGAAACGATTCAATCGGGCTTTTACCATTAGAATTTGGTACATGCTAGGTCTTACCGGTGAGGGTTGGTAAATGTTGGTTTTGGATATTTTTTATCGTAGATAGGTTCGCGCTTGACCGCTATCTCACCTGATGGAAAGCGACGATGCGGTCGACGATGGAGCGCGCTTACCTAGAAGTAACTTATTCACTTTTGACTTAAAGATTCCTGAGTTGTAGCTGTAAAAAACATAGACTCCGGCAGGGAATTCCACTCCTTGGCTGTACGTACAATAAATGTGTTCCCAAAACGTTTTGTGCGTATAAGAGGGATGTCTATTATGTACCGGTGGCGCATCGCCGTACGTCTGGTGGTCCGATGATGGAACGGGCTAGGCGGAATTAGGTTATGCAATTCCGACGCACACTCCTCAAAATGCAACCGGTAGAAAACCTACAGGCTAGCGACTCGGCGTCGATGCTCAAGACTTTGAAGCCTCGACTCAACGAGTGCATCATTACCAATGATCCTCTTGGCTCTCCTTTCAATTACTTCAAGCGCTTTAAGCTGATTGATATCGGGCAGATCCTTTCCAAAGATGAGAGGATACTCCATATACGATCGAATTTGCGCTTGATAAAGTGTGAGCAGCTGTTTCGGCGTGAAGTACTGTCTCACCTTTGCAAGGATTCCTAGCTTTGATGGAGAAAAGTTGAGAGTCGACGCCAACGTAACACCAAGAAGATCAAGATGTTCGGTTATCGGCACGGTTGCACTCAGGAAAGTAGGAGCAGGACTGAATTGTCTTATTTTAACGGAAACCAGACACGCCTGGGTTTTAGCAGCATTGAATTTGACCAAATTGGCATAGCCCCATTCAGTGACTGCCCCCAAGGACCAATTCAAGCGCTCAATTTTAGCCACTCGGAGAGACTGGATCTGTGACCCACTAGTTCGTGCACTGGATATGTATCTCTCAGTAACAGTACTGTCGTCTGTATACCCAAAGGTACCAGGCTTAGGCCTCACTCCAGATACGGATGGTACACGCTAGAAGATCACTAGCTGACCAATTTCGGCGAAAGCCGTATTGACGGTCACTTAGAAAGTCATAAGTTTCTAGGTAGCTTAGTGTTAAGTACAGGGTCCATATAGTCTTACAGAATAATGCATAATTTTTAATCAATTATTTTAATTAATAATTATTCAAATCCTTACGTACCTATGAATAATTATTAAACATCAAGTACTACTAATCAGTCAAATCGTTACCTATCTATTGATAATGTTTATCTCAACATTTACCGTGTCTTTGAGGTAAATCCTAAGATTTACCAAGTGAATGGTAGTAAAAGTCCGAAATAAACGATGGTCATAGAATGGTTTGGACTTTTACCATTAATAGTTGGTAAATCTTAGGATTTACTGGAAAATCTTAGGATATACCGTAGATCGGGCTTTTACAGTAACATATATATTATATATTGTTATTATATTTTAGGTTTATTATTATTAGTTTATCTATTCTTGTATTCGCTTTTTCTCTCTTATTGCACCTACCACTATTTTTCTCTGCATCACCCAAAGGTTGACTGGTAGAAAATGCCTAAGGCATTAAGTCCGCCTCTGTGCTTCTATGTGCATGAAGTATTTAATAAATAAATAAATAAATAATTTTAGATTTTTTACTTAGTTCGGGAAGGAGCTCGTGGTTAGATAATAACAGCCGCACAGGTCGATCTTCAAGGTTAAGCAACGCTTGCCTAGGTTGGTCTGTGGATGGGTGACCATCTTAACATAACGAGTTTCCTCCGTGCCTCGAAAAGCACGTTAAGCCGTTGGTCCCGGCTGTCATTTGGAGATCTTTGGCAGTCGTTACGGATAGTCAGAAGCCAGTAAATCTGACTCCAGTCTTGCCATGAAGTGCCGTGTTACCCCAGTTAATGGGTTGTGGAGGTCTGGTAGGCAGCCGCTCCTCGTAAAATACTGGTATTCAGCTAAATCCGGCTTGACTGGAAGCCGACCCCAATATAGTTGGGAAAAGGCTAGGCAGATGATGAGATGATACTTAGTTCGGGAGAAAAGGAGCGGGTTATGACGAATTATTCAAAATACTTACCACCAATAATCTTCAACGGTGTCGAAGGAGACCATCTCAACTAGATTAGCCTCCCAGTTATCCTTCTCTCGATTGGTGAACATCCAGAAACTCCACTCGTTCTGTAGAGGATGCTTTACTACGGCGTCAGCTGAGACCCTCATTTTGACGGCAGCCGTTGACGCCTCTAAAAATTAAATAAAGTCGACTGTTTTAGTTTTAGACGCGTACTATGAGGACTGGTTCGAGACGGCGAGTGAGAAAAATGCCTAGAAGGACTTAAGGAAGGCCTTCGCCCAGCATTGGGATGTTAACCGCTAGAAAGACAAAACAGTTCTAGAATTTAGATGTAGCAGAGTGAGAGAACAAGCCAGCCTTGGTAGAGAGCTTGGATAGCTCTCTGCGCTCGTTCTACTATTAAACATTCTCATCTTTTTCAAACTTTTATGTATTTACAACAATTTAACCCCCATTTCTGTGGGATTGCACTCAAGCACTAGTTTATATTATACTAGCTTCCGCCCGGGGCTTCGCCCGCAACAACAAAATCGAAGAATAAATAAGATCACGCTTCTTTTTTTTTCCTATAGCCTATATGTTAATCCAGGGTATAACCTAACTACATACCAAATTTCAACCAAATCGATCCAGCCGTTTTTGCGTGAAAGAGTAACAAACATACATCCATCCTCACAAACTTTCGCATTTATAATATTAGTAGGATAAAAAAAAATAAAAGTCAGATTTTACCAACATTTTTTTGAATGCATAACCAAAAACTCCCCGCAACAAATATAGTTCATCATCTGCCTAGCCTTTTCCCAACTATATTGGGGTCGGCCTCCAGTCAAGCCGGATTTAGCTGAATACCAGTATTTTACCCGCAACAAATATAGTTCGACATATGTTAATTTTGTGCCATTACTGTTAATTAATTAAGTATAAGTACTCTTATTTTTCAAACACCAAAAGTTCCTGTACACTTTTTGCATTGATAAAAAAATACTAATATACATAATTATCCTCCACAAGAGGTGGCAAGCTACATACCAGAGACAAAGTTCGGAGATAAACAGGAAGCTGAAGCACTAACACAGTAAAGATATTGTTATAGTCTACACGTGCAGCAATAGGTTCAAATTTGGCGGACCTTGTGTCTCACCTAAATATTTTATCACCGCTTGATAATAATGACACCATAGAAATATTTTAGAACCTGAGCTTGAGCGCATACCTACAGCAGTTTGTTACACAAGCCTTGTGCTAACCACTAACTGAGCGTTGCTAAAAGTACTTACCTCTTTGTGTACGTAAGAAATACTAATAAGAAGTTCATCATTTAATTTTTAAATTTAATTACTTAATCATTATTTCAGCCGAAATAATGATTAATTAATTAATTTTCGTGCCTCGGAAAGCACGTTAAGCTGTAGGTCCCGGCTGTCATTTGTAGATCTTTGGCAGTCGGAAGCCAGTAAATCTGACTCCAGTCTTGCCATGAAGTACCGTGATACCCCAGTTAATGGGTTGTTCCTCGTAAAATACTGGTATTCAGCTAAATCCGGCTTGAATGGAAGCCGACCCCAATATAGTTGGGAAAAGGCTAGGTAGATGATGATGATTATTTCAGCCGAAAGACCTCCACTGTTGGACATTATAGGACTCCCCCAAGTGTCGCCATAACGACCGGACCTGTGTGTCTCGTATCCATCAGATTCCCTGGTCCACCTTGTAGGAGGCCTTCAAACGCTAAGTCTTCCGGAACGCGGTCACGACTTCAGGACCTCACAACAACATTAACAGCAACGTACAAGTACTTGAAGGCATTACAATTAATCTTAGGTACCTACCAGCGGTCGTTGTGACAACGATTAAGTGAGGCCTATGTCCAGCCGTGGACGTTTTTCAGCTGAAATGATGATGATGATGACTTATAATAAAAGTAGAAACTAGCAAAAAACTAAACAATCCAATTTAAACATTTAGGTTTTTTCTATTCCATCTATCTTTTTAAATAAATCAATAGCTGTTTGCTTAGTCTCACTTAAACTCAAAAACGGCTCGACCAATTTGAGTACAATATATTTTTATTGTTTTATTGTAGGTACTACTAAATGACACAGGGGCTAAGTCGCAGGTTCCAGTTAAAATAAAAGTGTTCGTTTATAATATCAAAATAACGTTTTTGTACTGTTTGTGTTAAGGTGTGTGTAGTTTTCTGGAATATTATTAGTATAAACTTTTTGTCTTTTGTTCCGGCTAATCTCCGATTTGACCGGGCCGATTTTGACGGGACTTTAACAGAAGGAGAGCTGAATGTTGCAAGGAGTAGGTATTATTTATCTCGCGAAAACGTCTTCCGTTTCGAAAAAATAAATTTTGACGAGAAATTTAATCCCGGGGGGACCTCACCGAAATGGACAACATTTTTTACATGAAAAAGAAGCGATCAAAACGATATTTATTTTACAAATAGGTTTTAAAAAACAAACACATTTTATACGTCAAATGAAGAGAAATGTTCTTAAACTCCACACGAAGTTGAAGAGATAAAAGTTGTTTAATTTTATAAAGTTAAAGTCGTTGGTTAAAGTCATATTATTCAGACATGTTGTAAGTTATACGGTAATTATTTAATTAATTAACTAGTACATTTAAGAATGTTCAGAGACTCATTGACCCCACAGTCAAACCATTGCAACGGTTTTCTGGGGCTTGGGTAAAGGGATAAGTCCCTTTTTGTAAGAAAGATAAATAAATAAATAATAATAAAGGTACTTACCAGATAGAACAGTTTCCGTACGCGTGCTTGTAAGTGAAGCAAAAACTAAACTGATATTCATATTAAATTATTCAAATGAACACGATATTTATAAGTTCCTTGATAGTGCTTTAGTCAAGTGTCGCATGAATCACGATACTGAAGCCAGAAGCCCCGAGTACATGTAGTCAGTGTTGCCATCATCGAAAAGTACTTATCGTTAAGTAGTTTTTTTTTTTCTATCGACTGCTTTTATTGGTAAGTTGTTATTGCGGATGTTAGTGATATAATGAAAAATAGAATGCATTGTACTTTTAAAAAATCCTAACTCACAATATTTTTATTTCTCCTAGGCCTTCATGGGCACTAAACGTGGTGGGTTGATCGTTTTGGTTTTTGATCCAGCATGGATACTATCATTCCCTCTGACTCTACGCGGAGCAAGAGAAGTCAATTGATAATTGCCCAACCTTAAAAAATGTGGTTGGCACTTGTAATATTTCTGTTAATCCCAGTTAAGCCTTATTAGTCCAGTCAAAATAGACATTCCTGTTTGCATTAATTCCCAACAAGCTGGATTTTTGTGCAGGCCTTGAATACGTCATTATGAATGATATGTCAAAAGTCCCCATCGATCCCGCTTGTGCGTTGTTTTTTATTCGAGGTCAAAGGTCACAAATTAGCATTTTTTGCGTATATCTCTGAAACTACGAGAGCTATCGAAAAATGGTTCAGGCAAAGTGTGTAGATCGTAAAATTGTCTACAAAAGAGATTCACACTTTTTCTTCTACGGTGCACTGTTCTCGAATTATGGCTATTTTAAACATAGAAAATACGAATATGCACTCATACTAAGGGATGATGGGTTCGATGAATATTTGAAGGACAAACCATCTGTAACGATACATAAGCAGTGTCGTAAAGCATACACCCGGAAAAGCAGCATCGCTGCAGCTAAAAGACAGCTAGAGGCGGAGATAGCTACCACATCTGGGATTAGTCTTCCTCGTACTAGTACGAGTTAATGAATCGTCTTTTTGACGAAATACTGTTTGTTCTCTGGCAATGAAGCAGATAAAACGGCTGAAATAAAAAAAAAAGCGCAGCATCTTCGACCAAGAGTGTCCTCAACTTTCAACCTTTGACTTCAAGAAAACCATCTTTAAGGAAGCTCAGACTCGTACTCATGAGCTAGCAAGTAGTGTCATTGCCCGCATTTAGTATGAATATGACTTAGTTGCTGATGAGGCTAAGCACTACAGTGATTGTTACAATTAAAATAAGACTTTCCAGCGGTCTAAAGTCACGATATCTCGAAAGCGATGCTTTATAGAAGAAAAGTGTCGAGATCTTTTTTGTAGACAATTTTACGATCTACAAACTTTGCCTGAACCATTTTTCGATAGCACTCGTTGTTTCAGAGATATACGCAAAAAACGCTAATTTGTGACCTTTGATCTCGAATAAAAAACAACGCACAAGCGGGATCGATGGGGACTTTTGACATATCATTCGTAATGACGTATTCAAGGCCTGCACAAAAATCCAGCTTGTTGGGAATTAATGCAAACTTGAATAATAATTTAGTCTATTTTGACTGGACTATTATTGAGAAGGCAGGCAAGTAGGCTGGGAACATTCAGGACAACTTCATTTCATACCACCTTTATCTATTCTCACCTATTTTACAAAACCTGATTTGGAAGTATGAAGATTTAGGGCCGGCGCCCACAGCGCCAGCATCTCTTATTAATCCGTGGCATCCCGCGGCATTCCGCCTAACTGCTGCACAAGTTTCAACCATATTTCAACTAACTTAGCAATCATAACTCCTCGACACAACATGACCCATTACGTCTTGCGGGCGGCATCGTCATGCCGCAGCATGCCGCGGCATCGTGGTATCGAAATAAACTAACATGAATTCTAAACTCAATTGAGAAAGATTCAAAATAAATTGATTAGCAATAAAATCCTTTGCCATGACACGGCGTGTCAATTTTAGGACGGCGCAGCGCGAAATCACTGGCCTCTTCCTGCATCGTCGCGTCGCGTCGCGTCTCGGTGTGATCTGACCCTAAGGGCCGGCGCCCACTGCCGGCATGGCATAGCATAGCACAGCAGATTGCGCTGCGGTATTCCGCGGCACGCCTTGGCATGGTAGGTTGTGCTTTAGCATGCTGTTTCATGCCACAGCATCCCGCGGCATGTCACAGCATCGTGGTATTATCGAAATAAAGTAACGAACTCTAAAATCATTGAAATAAGATTCAAAATAACTTGAAGATCACCGTGCTATGACGGCACTGGGCGCAGGCCCTTAGAGCCATTACGCACTGTCGACTGAGTCGCCGGCGACTAGTCGACAGTGCGTAATAGCCCTTACGTGCTCATTGAATGTGTGCAAATTTTCTAATTGTACCTAGCACTCCGAAGTACACGCGTGAACCTACACGCAAACTCAAGATCTACTCCCTTGGTAAGAAAGAACAACTGTACCGATCTATGGCAGGGATAAAAGATAATAAAAACACAATATTAAGATTTTATACAAAATGGTATTTAATGTTTTATGGTATATTTGCATCGTTGAAATGCTGTTACAAATGACCGACAGAAGGCAGTGTTAAATTAAGCCAAGTGTTTTTGAATAACATAGACAAAGGTGCTACATGTAAAAATATGTTATTTATAATACTAATAATTTATATCCTGCAACCGACAAGCTAGCACATTTCGACACAATTACATCTATAGATTACAACTAATGCACACTTTTAGTACAAAAGTCAGACTTAAAATTTAACGTTTTCTAGCCACAGACGTAACATGCACGTTATATTAAGATAAATTATGTGAGACAACTCCTTAACATCAACCTAAATATCATACGCCTGGTAGCTAATTAATGGTTGGAAAACAACAACAATGTATGAGACAGCTCACTGTATTGCTAAAACATCTCTTACTCACAAATATTGTTTTTAATCACTATTCCTTTTCTCGAATTCAGAAAATCGAATTAACTGAAAAGGAGGACAACTCGCGAGCACATTGACGGTTGAAAAATCGACTGGATTAATATTATCATTTATTTCCTCACCACTAATAACTGAATATTATGATTCAAATAGATCTACAGTCACCAATGAATAAATAACTTGTGAGACACCAGCGCCTTATAAAAAATTGGTGTCTGTAGACCTATATGATTTCTGGTGAGAAAATAAATGATGATATTAACCAATGCTACAACCAAAAGTTTTAGTCGATTTTTCAGCCGTGTCTTGCTCGCCTGTCATAAACAACATTCTACAGACATTTTACCTAGCCACCCCATACCACTGTTTATACCGAGTGTACGAACGGTGAGTAGCAACTAAACAGTGTACAGATTCTTAGTTGCCGAACTGTGTTTGACCATGGTGTCGCGATGGACTTGGAAGCCTATTTTCCCGTGAATGCCCAGTTGCTCTTTGATTTTTCTGCCGATTTCGATGTTAGCATGCTGCTTCGAAGTGTCGGCTGTCCAAACTCCTGAAAGACGAAAAAACAGTTCGTATTACATTTTTAAAGCAAGGTTCAAAGGAAAGAATTGTTCAAGATAATCAATCTAACTTATGAGGATAAAATAGTTTCATATATGCTATATCATCTGTATTTACAAGATAGAGGGCAGCTGTGGAGCGCAAAATTAGAATGATGTGATCTTTTCACAATCATTTTGATCATATTTTGTCATACAGCTATGCAAAGCATTCAGTGAAATTCCATTGACAATTCTACAAGAAAAAATTATATTTACAGAATACAAAAATTAGTCAGTGTGTGGTAATATATTCTTGAAACAGTGGGATGACGGGTGGGATAATGCACAGCAAGTAGTGCAGTTCACAGTTCTCACTATAAAGCGCGCACTACATTAAACTTGCACGGTCTAATCGGGTCTAGTTGCCATATAAAATGTGTAGAAACCGATGCGCCCCGATCGGTGTACGTGGGCTAAGTGTGCGCAATGTAGTTCTATTTTAAAGCTCTATGCTGACTATACTCACCAATTTTATCGAGTTTCGCTCTAACGTTAACGACGGCTCCACAGATTTCTTCAGAGTGGTCAAAGTTTTCGCCGATAAGTAGGAGAACCTGTAAACAATCAAGAGAAATATTAAATCATGCTCTCTGCACTATCCTGTCCATTCTTTTATAATTCTCTTGAATTAATAAAGTACCTTTCCAAAACCATGACAGGACATGGAAAGATTTGAAGTAGACAGAGTAAATCCTTTACTGCTGAACCACTAATTGTAGCTCAAACCTGATTTTGATTCAACTTTTACTGCTACCTGACCTAGTCAGGTCAAGGTGAAATTAGCAAGTGCACTTCAAGTTACGAACACTACAAGTTGATCTAGCTACTACTTTTTCAGTCATTGTAAATTCACTTATATTTTAAGCAATTCAGTCTGATCTTTAAATGCAGAACTTATCTGTCTTTTGAAGTTAGATGGGTTGGATGGAATAATATAATATAATATTCCAGAACTTTCACACAACGCCATCTAGTCCCAAGCTAAGCAGAGCTTGTGTTATGGGTTTTAGACAACTGATAAACATACTTACATATTTCTAAATACACACATATTATAGATAAATTACACCCAGACACAGAACAAATGATCATGCTCATCAACAACCATTTGTCCTGGGTGGGAATCGAACCCAAAACCTCTGGTATAGCAGTCAGCGCCACTAACCACTAGACCAACAGGCCAGTCAAAGGAATAAGCTTGCGACAGGTTGGCCACCATAGCCCATGCACAATAGTCCATATAGGATTAAGTATAGATGAACTCCACAACCAAAACTCTGGTTTCCCTTCAATATGCATAAGTAAACTCCACAACCAAAGCATGTATGTTGCGTATGTGTGCATAAATTAAGTATAGATGAACTCCACAACCAAAACTCTGGTTTCCCTTCAATATGCATAAGTAAACTCCACAACCAAAGCATGTATGTTGCGTATGTGTGCATAAATTAAGTATAGATGAACTCCACAACCAAAACTCTGGTTTCCCTTCAATATGCATAAGTAAACTCCACAACCAAAGCATGTATGTTGCGTATGTGTGCATAAATTAAGTATAGATGAACTCCACAACCAAAACTCTGGTTTCCCTTCAATATGCATAAGTAAACTCCACAACCAAAGCATGTATGTTGCGTATGTGTGCATAAATTAAGTATAGATGAACTCCACAACCAAAACTCTGGTTTCCCTTCAATATGCATAAGTAAACTCCACAACCAAAGCATGTATGTTGCGTATGTGTGCATAAATTAAGTATAGATGAACTCCACAACCAAAACTCTGGTTTCCCTTCAATATGCATAAGTAAACTCCACAACCAAAGCATGTATGTTGCGTATGTGTGCATAAATTAAGTATAGATGAACTCCACAACCAAAACTCTGGTTTCCCTTCAATATGCATAAGTAAACTCCACAACCAAAGCATGTATGTTGCGTATGTGTGCATAAATTAAGTATAGATGAACTCCACAACCAAAACTCTGGTTTCCCTTCAATATGCATAAGTAAACTCCACAACCAAAGCATGTATGTTGCGTATGTGTGCATAAATTAAGTATAGATGAACTCCACAACCAAAACTCTGGTTTCCCTTCAATATGCATAAGTAAACTCCACAACCAAAGCATGTATGTTGCGTATGTGTGCATAAATCAGTTAGAACAGTATTGACTTGAGTCTGCTTTGTTAGTTGTTATTTGGCTTTCCATAATCCTGTAGGCTAGTTAGCCTTCCTAGCCGCAAACTAATCATGCAATATCCTTAAGCTGTTGAATAAGTTAAAGTACATACCACATCTAACCAAAAGCGGTCAAGATCAGAATTACGCTGCTTCTTCTCGAGACTGATGAGCCATCGGCCGCCCATCTTGTTCGCGTCATCCTCCCACATGGGGCGGATGCCTTGCTTGAAGACGGCATAGTCGTGGCCTTGGCGCAGCTCTGACGGTAGCTTGATATGGTGGTACAATCTGGAAATTGTGATCAAATTGATTAATGTAAACTCTGTAGGTAGTTAGCCGAGTAGGGTTTAACCTATCACATACCCACAAAACGAGACACAATAGTAAAACAATAACAGCGCGGTCTCATAGGACCGGTTGGGGATTCATGAATATATGAAAAGTGTGAGCAACATTTTTTGATTACGGACAGGAGCAGTCTGACATTGTTGCTCAAGCAGCCAAGTTGAAAATCTTTATTCTAATAAAGATTTTCAAACAAATCCTAATGTAGGTGTTCCTTCTTATAGCATCACTGGTGGTCCAAAACAGCTAAAATCATCAGCATCTTCCTGCCCTTGTCCCTTTTAATTGGGGTTGGCACAACACATTTTTTTCCTCTATTCAGTCCACAACAACCGAAATGGAAAGCTAAAAAAATTTACTTTTCAAATCTGATGATTGATAAGACACTTTTCAGACATTCAGGATTTTAATTTTCCATTAGAAATGCTGTTTGATATGACATATAAGTTGAAACTACACTAAAAGTTTTAGCTAAATTTAGATTAATTCATGAATCCCACACAATTACAGCGTGGTTCCATGAGACCGGTCGTCTCATGCAACCACGCTGTAATTGTGTCTCGTTTCGCGGGTATGTGATAGGTTAACATTGAAACATTTTCTTCTGTGTCCCAGATCAAAAATAAAATTTATAGCCCAGCAGTTTCAGAAATAATGGTGGCGGATGATCTTATCTTTAGATCTGAAGAAAATCCTAAGCCACAACACAAGGCTATATTTAACAAATGAGAACTCTAAAAATAATAAATTTAACTTCTGGAACTATTGTTTATTTCACACTTACTAGCTGTGAAATAAACAATAGTTCCAGAATTATTCAGACTTTTAACAGTAACACTTGGTAAAACTTAGATTTGCGAGAAACTGAGGTTTCTTAACACACAAGTTTTGCCTTGCTTTGTGTTGCTATAAGACTGGATCAAACTTGCATATAAGAATCAATAACAGAATCAGGTCAGTGTTATGATGACATCATGTTTTCCACCCCATTTATGGCTACTTCATTATGTGAACATTAACTTATGGAATCACTTGTTGATTACTCAACAATATTGAAAAAATCATAAATGTATGTTTTAATATAATTCATATGAGTTTTTAATTTCTATTCATTAATTCATGAATCCCCCACAGGTCCTATGAGACCGCGGTGTTATTGTTTTACTATTGTGTCTCGTTTTGTGGGTATGTGATAGGTTAACCTACCTTCATTTAGCTTTTAAACAAAAAATAGTTTGAATAAAAAAAAAACTATAATATCTATACTATTATTATAAAAAGAAAAGATTTGTATGTTTGTATTTTTGTTTGCAAATAATATTTTCAAAAACAACAAAACCAATTTCTTCACAACAAAATTATTTCACCAGTAGAATGCAACTTCATCACTAAGTGACATTGGCTATATTTTTGTCTACTTTCATGCAGAACAAGCCAACAGCCGAAGCTACAGTATTGTTTGTTTCATCCAAACTCAGTCAAAAACAATCCTTATGGTCATAATTAGTATCAGCAAATAACATGTTATCAATACAAATATAATTCACAGATAGGGAACTTGTACACAGATAACTGTGCGTCATTGTTCACATACCTCCAGAAGTCTTCCACCGTATCGAATGTGGTTAATTCAATTAGGTTCTCCTCCCATGTCTTGTTCCTGTCGTTATCATAGAACCAAAGACTCCAAGTGTTTTGCAGAGGGTGCTTGATCAGGAACTCCGGCGGGACCTCCGTATTGGTGGTGCCTTTGGTCTCTGTCGTCACAGACCCCTTGAACACACAAGTCATCATCATACTTTAAACTTTAAATCCTAACCTAAAAAATAACTTATCAGAAAATCTGATAAATATGAAAAATATTATTTTCGTTAAAAATTAAGCTTGTGTAACCACTGTATGGTTATGTAAAACTAGTAAACTAGCTAAAAACACTGCAAACGCGAAACAAATGCAACAGTGAAAGTTAGTGCAGCCACATCAGCATATCCCGGGAAAAGTAAAGGAAGTACTATATAATTAATGCTGAATACGGGTGGTCGATGAAATTTCCATCACACTTAATTATAACTACCCACCTCTACTTCTTCAGTATTATTTCCAGCCATGTCACAACTCACAAGAATCTCACGATGCAATTTTTTTACAAAAAGAAAGACAGACGGATGCGATGTTGCAAGCCGTAAGACGTGTTTTTTTTATTTAATTAGCTTTTTGACACTGTTTACAAGCCAGTATCATTTCTATTGATATTTTTGATGACACTATTTTTTAATTGAATTGTTTATTTTCACTAAAGTGTAAGCATTGTTATCTGTTAATAATTTTAAAACAGATACACACCAATTACTTCATATTTTTTTAATAATTTTCATATATGGCAGCCTAAAATATAAACGTCAGTCGACCATGACTGGGATACCAGTCGAAAAAGATCATTTATTATTTTAATAACTCGTATTACTGAATTGGGAAAAAAATTTGTTTATTCTCGATTCCGTTATAGTCTAAGAAAAGCTCAAGTGCTGCCCAACACCACACCAATTAATTTAATGCACCAGATGAGTAGCTAAATAATAAGAAAGTTTTTAATTCTTCTATTCGATGAACATTTTAATCGATACTATACAATAATTTATATTTGCAACACTGACTTTAGTTCAAAATAGATCCTTCAAATCAATTTGCCATTTCCTTCAATTTCAAGAGAGCGGGCGGCATCGTTCTTTTCCTACTCTTGGATTTACCGGTCCCGTCCAACTAGATATTCTCAATAAACAGTGCAATTAACGTTGAATAGTTGAAAATGTCTGTCCAAACGCTGCTATTAGATTTTTCGATCGACCCCGCCCGCCTGGGAGATGAAAGTGGCCAAAAAACAGTATTCGGGCAATTGCAAACTGTGTTGAAAGAATACATACCGAATCTTATTTTAGCCACCGAGTTAAAACTGGAAGGTGGTTCGCTGAAACTATTGACTGGGAAGAAGGGTACTACGGTGTCCGTGAGACTGTTCGACCGTGGCCTTGTCACTGTAAACATTGAATATTACAAAGAGGAGAACGAGGAACCATTAATTAACCTCAAGGTAAGCGCACTGTATATTGTTATATTAGCAAAATAAGTGATAGTATAGCACTATATCGAACCAAGTGTTTATGAATTACAGGACTCGTCTATTTCAATTAGGTCCGACGCTCTGCGATTGCTCATCCTAATTTTATATAGGGCAGCTTAGCATACAAAATCGATTTATTTTTGTTTACTAATATTTCTGACTAGATTTATAAATAAGTTCATTATGATAGCATCAATTATACGTCCATTCATTATAATACAGTAAACAAAAATACTGATTTATTTCAAAGATGTTTGTAATATATTTATTATAAGATTTAAATAAGAAATTTTACAAATATTTCTCCCTATGATTGCTAATATTGGTTGAGAAGGGCTAAAGATAAATGCATTTGTTTAGTTCTGAAAATATATTTGACCACAATCTGCACCTCAATATTTTACCTATTTAATAAATCTTACAGTCACTTATTATACCTAATTTGATAGCGACATCCTCTAAAAGAATTCATCAGAAAGATTTATATATTTATTATTCAATAATATCACTAAATAACATTATTCGAAATGTAGGTGTGCAAATCATTTGGAAATAGAATTTCAGATTTTATTTAGAATATACATATTGGTTCTTCTAGTCTAGAAGGGCCATGAGCTAGAAGTATAGCCTGAAGTGTTGACAGTCACGTTTATTAGCCTTCAAAGGGATTATATAATCAGAATAATAAATAAAGTTCATAGACATGTGAAGGTTGAGCGTATAAATTTATTTTCTAGTGCTCTAAACTACTGGAAAGTTCGGTAAGAATGTCATTGGACTGCGAAAGGGTAAAATTATTCCCGCCAATCAAACGGGGTTATAAATTCGATGTTTATCTCACTAGTTCAGGTTAGCTACCGTACCTGTTCTATTATTACCCCTTTATTTACCTTAGTTTGATGACATTACCCTTACGTAAAATTTATTTTTGGTTTTAGTCATATTTTATTTTATGTAATTTTTTTATTACAAGTTTCAGCTTTAAAATCTTACACATATATTGTTGTATTTATTTAAATTTATATCTATATGTGCACATAGCATGTAAATGTGTTTTTCTATCATAAAATATTATCACTTTAACCAATCAAGGTCTCATATTTATAACACCAAATATTTTTTAATTTCATTTTCATAAGCATACTTATAGCCTTTTCATCTTGATGTTAATTTTATGTAAAATATTTAATCTTATTTATTACATGTTTTCAGACCTGAGTAAAATTATAAATTAAAATACTATTTTACTTCTGAAATATATTTCAATCTGATGTTTAAATTGCATTTCTAACATTCCTAATTCAGGTCTGGGAATGACCATAAATCAGTTTATTAATTGCTTATCCCCAAGACTCAATATTCAGAGGAAACTAGCATTCAATGCATCTGTACAAACAATAAAAGTTACAAATTTTATCATCTTGTTAACTGAGGGCCAATCTTACACTAGGCGGATACCTTTTATCAGAAGAATAAATATGGGGGTTTGACATAATTTTCTATGCAAAAACTGTCAAGCACCATTTTTATTGCTCAGCTAAAAGTTAACCAACTATTGAAAAATCGGTCCTAAGTTTATTTCAGCATTTCACTCACAAGCACTTTTCATAACTAATCATAATAAAAACGCACAAACACTTAAATATTTTTAATATCATAGAATAAGTATATGCTTTGTACTTCCCTTCCACTTTCCAGAACTAACAGTACAATGCATGCCATCCATTTCTTATTTAGCCCCAAGTATCAGACTAACGAATCTTCCAGTATCCAGGAGACGCTCAACCTAACATTTTTTGGCCTAAAACTTATTAAAACTATGCATGTTAGACTACCTGCATTCATTTTTTGTTTTCCTTCTTTATGATTTATTTTTTCAATAGTCTGCGAGAGTATTGGAAAGTCAACTGAAAAAATACATCAATATCATAAAATCGCAAGCTTACGCGCCGTTAAAGCGATGCCTGTTCGGCAGGTATTACCCAACTTCAGGTTAGTGGTATTATCATTATTTTTTTCCCAACAAGATTCAAATGCATTAAGATTACTACTTATAATTTTCTTACAAATAATATAAATATTCTATACGGACTTGATTTTAAAGTTAAATGTTCTGTCTCCCATTGTAATACTGTTCTACCATAAGATGAAACTAAACTTTGCCTCAGCATTTAAATTAAGTTGCGAACTAAAAGCCCTTCCTCTTGCTTAGTTTTACAAAGCATCCTTCAAATTAAATACTTTGCCAATAATTTTACACATAGGATCTTTGCCCATACAAATTATTTGTTTAAAGAAGTTCTGTGTAATTTAGTTCTAAGGCATTAAAAGTAATATTAAAATTCGCAGACGAGCGTCTGCTAGAGTACGACATCGACGCAGTCATATTCGACGAGCAATCGCCTTTCCAAAGAGTCCAGATTGTCCATTCCAAAACTCTTGGCAATATGTTGGTGCTAGATGATTTACAAAGTAAGTTCACTAAACAAACATTTGATATTGGCCAACTTGTCCAAATATTCGCATTAATAGTCAATCCAAAATATACTTTATGTTACTAAAATTAGAGTATATTTTGTAATAGCAAAGTGACGCGAATATTTGTTCAAATATACCAGTAGATAAGATTTCAAAACGGGTTCTGTTTGCTTTCAGATATCTCAGAGGCTGATCTCATTTATACTGAAACTTTGATGCAAAGGGGCAAGGAGAGCTATGAAGGGAAGGAAATCGTGATCTTAGGTAAACACCGTTTTTATACAGCTTTCTGAACCCTGCCTAATTTTAACTTTAATAGAGTCGCTCATTATTTTGTTTTATTACTTTCTGCACGCAATATTCTACTATGATAAATGACTATAGGTAATTAGGTATGTTTTTAAATAATAACCTTAACCCTAGTCCACTGCTTCGACACTTTAGGTACTTTGACGAGTCGTCAAATGTATAGGTGAAGCTGTTTTCGAACGTTTTAATTGCTTGTTTCACTTCGCAATCTGCAAGTTAACTCGCTAGGCTCTAGACGCCAAGCAAAGCGCATTTTCCGAAGTAACAATGCGAAAAGGGATCGCTGTAAGTTTGATGGAGATCCCCACCCCCTCAAGCCGTCCTTTCACTGTCGGGAGTTGCAAGACGATTCCAGCCACCGTAGTCGTGGGCTTAACGCACGGCGAGCATTCCTTAGGTCGCTGTCCGATAAGGAGCAAGCCTGGATCGACAGCGCGTTGTGTTCCATGAGCAGCTTAGAAAGCTGTCAGCTTTGACGGGGTCTACTAGAGCCGATGCCTGCTAGGACTGTAGCTGTAGGATTGTTTGAAAGATTTTTTATGGCCCTGGAACACAATGGGCAACTAAAGGAACACGTAGGCTTTTTAGTTAGTAATAGTCTAACAGTCTCTCACTCCACTCGAGAGAAAATATATGATGATTTTACGTTTTATAAAAACGTCTGTGCAATTTGGGACTAATAGGCTGAATAATTCTGCATTGTTGGATTGGCGCCATCAAATGAAACATTGTTGCATTGCTAATGCATGCGTAAATGGTCCTGTTAACCCTTTGACCGTTCTGCTACGCATCAAATTGTCACTCAGACGCCAATCAATTATTAGAAATGGCAACCAGCAATAGACCTCGCTTTATTGACATATTTACTGCTATTTCATGACGTTCGTATTGCGTTTTCATTAGCATGGAAAATATAATAGGTACCAGCTTTAGCTCGCAGCTTCGTTCGCGTGTTAGTCGAAAATTTTCGTACGGGATCTTCAGCGGGATAAAAAGTAACCATAAGTATCCAAACTATGATCTACCTAGTATAAGTATTTTCTTCTTCATCGATATTACTCTTGGTAGAGTGGTCGTGGTCATCAGTTCAGGTGTTGGTGAGCTTCACAATGCGCCACCACTCTTCTCTGATGACCGCCTTCCTCGTGCATTCAAGTAAAGCAAACAAGTAATCACGATGAGCCATTTACTGCCACTTTTATCTGGTCTGTCCAACTCATAAGCGATCTTCCTCGTGACCTACCAGAAGTAGCAGAAGCATTATCAGTCATATAATGTTCCCACTGCTGGGACTCCTCGGGCGTCCTCTCTAAGAGAGGTATTTGACCGTAATCCGCCACGCCAGCCCAGTGCGGATTGACGGATATCATATCTACAAATTTTTGGATTTAAGAAATGCCGGTTTCCTCACGATGTTTTCCTTCACCGTTTTGAAGAGCAGTGATGAAATAAATTGCACAAAATAATGTGCCTCGCTGGCAACCTACAACTCGTAAGTCGGAATCGATACCGCTGAGGCACCATTGCTCTCGTTGATCTACATGTGTTTTCCCCATTTGTGAGCTCATAGAATTCTTACACCTTGTTGCATGGTATAAGTAACATAACTAGGAATATGAACGTAGAATTCTAGATAGTATACTACCTAGGTAAACGTACTTGAGCTAATCTCACAGTTATACTACACCAAGGCTAGATTGAATAAACCCATTTTATCCGTCGTTCATGCAAATCTCTCGAGTTACCTGACGCCACTGTCGTAAATATATACCTACTTATGTAGCAGCCACTTATTTCTTGATAACGGACGCCTGCTGGCTTTTTGTACTCACAAAATAATCATACCGACTATGATTTTCTTATATTTACGCGGTATAAGAAAGTCGGTGTATGATTATTTTCTAAGGGGTTTGGCGAAGCACCGCCGCGGCGCCGTGTCTTCGTAGAAGCATTCGGTGCCAGTGACTTCTCACGCTGAGCCCTATGTTCAGGCCATGTCTAGTTCCGGACCGAAAGAAATGAACGGCGGTCGCCTTCCTTTGCTTTGTAATAATAGCAAAGGAGACGGTTGCATGCGTGAGGGAACGCACCCTCACGCGGCTCAGGCCCTAGCTGCTGAAGCCCAGACCCTCGACTACTTACTAGCCGCCGTAGACGCGGGCTTGCCGACCAAGAGCACACACACCCATTGCTCGCCGTACAGCCGGCCGTCCGGTAACCGTCCGGACCAAGCATGAATCGAAAAGGCGCGAAGTGTTCCACGCGTGCCTCAAAAAATATCTGCAAAACCGTTGATTCACACCAGGGCCTAACAGGCAGGCTAGGGATAACTCGTGGTCCTAGAGCTAGTGGTTTTAATCAGTAAAACTCTGGCACACTCTCCTGCGCCACTAGAGCTCTGTCCTGCTCTACATCAAAGCGGAGAAGTAATTGGACAATTTCCCACCACATATAAACCTTTAATTTTTCTTTGTTTGATAAAACTCGTTTCACAGGACAAAAAGATTATGAAGTCTCTTTCAAAACTGAATAACTTAGGTACTTACTATTATCATCTTGTTCTTGACCGCTTGGTTTCCTTTATTTCGATTGAAAGAAATCATCTGGCATTTCAATTATAAAGAGATCGGTTACAACACGTGTATTATTCATTATTTTATTTTTAAACTTGTTTCTTTTCAACCCATTCCTTAGAAGTTCGTCGAATCGTTTAATACAGAAGATTAATATATTATTTAGGGGACACTATTGAATTCGCCAGCGATTGGTACAAAACTCCTTGTAATTTTAGGGTTCCGTTCCTTAAAAGGAAAAATCGTCTGTCTCTCTATCAAGACCCTTTATCTCGGGAACGCGTAAAGGTATCAAAAATCAAACTTAAGTAAACGGAAAAAAAAGATACGCCCGTTTACGTCGCAAAAAACGTACAATTTGACACTCTCTAAGGAATCAAAATTCTTACGCTGTTTACCGTTGACCTTGAATCTTGAAATTTAGAGCGAAGCAAGATCTTCAAGGTCAAGCACAAATATAGGGAAAAATCTGAAAACTGAAAATTTGTAGTGCCGTCGCTAGAATAAAAAAACTCCCAAGACTTGCTTCGAGAATTGAACTGTTTTCATAGGTAAGTAAGTACGGATTTGCGGAACCCCCAATGCGCGAGTCCAACTCGCACTTGCCCAGTTTTTTTTTTATTCTAAAAAGGGACTGTCAGGGTCATTTGCGCTGTACGCCACAATCGTGGCGGTAAGCCCCTGTTTGAAGTGTGGTTCAATACCCGCACGGGACAAATATTTGTATAGCTTACATATTTTATAGTAGTTCAAAAGTCTGCGTTTTGTGTTGTGAGTTAACACGTTTGTCAACGCACGCGCACGCATGATTTAGGAGTAATTCTTGGAGGTTCTTTTTTATTCAGTTTGTTTGGAACGTTCTGTCTTATTGTTCAGCAAAAGTAGACGATAGAGCTGCCTAGATAAGTGATAGTCTCTTTCATACCGTTTCATATTTTAACATTTTCTCTAGTAGACGGTATTGAGATCCGAACGCGTATAGCTTCTGTATGTCCATCCTGCATCCAATACATTATTAACGACTCGATCATCGTTCCAGTTCTTAAAATTTCACTTTATTTACTTTCTCTTGACATTTTATAACATGCAAGTGACATTTATTGGGTGATGACCATAACTATCGTCTAACTAACCCCATGCATGATCAATCGCTTAAAACCTAACAGGGTACTAATTATTTGAAGGTGGAGGCGACGGGGCTCTGCTATACGAGCTCCTGAAGGAGAAGCCGAAGTACGTGTGGATGCTGGAGATAGACGAGGTGGTGATGAGCGCCTGCAACAAGTACCTGCGGCCCATATGCGGGGACGTGCTCGAGAGGAGAAAGGGGCCTAACTATGAAGTAAATGGTTTTATGTTCTGTAGCTATGCGCGATGGCGAGACGTCTTATTTGATTATTGGAACATCTCGATAGTTCTCGATTGTTCCGAGTTTGACTCGAGTCCGAGTCGAGCTGTTATTGCGAGTCTCACCCAGGTAACCGAGTGAGACCTGGTGTGTAAAAGTGACTGATCCGAAAAATCGAAAACTAGCGGTCGATTTCGTTATGATAAATAATATTTACTTTGTAAATAGATTTTTAAAAAACACTTTGCAAGTCAATTTTTTAATCAGTATAACCAGAGGAGGCTGGGGTTTCCAATCTGACTTCCCTGAGAATAAACTCCAATACAAACTTAAGGGTCGATCGAAAAACATGTCGATTATTTTGTAGAATGGCCAGTCATTGGTTGACTCGATGGTTTATTTTAACACCTCAGACTCTCCCATCGCTAAAAGTTGGAAAAGCTATTTGGTGTACCTTTAGTTTTAATAACTACTTCATCCTCTTCCTGTCCTGGTTATAATTATTTCACCTGGGATCAGGTCAACACATTATCGGTTTCCATTCTTCCAACCTTCACACTTATCTGTCACCTTCCCTCTTTCCCTTTCGTTTTTTTCCTTCCTTCCTTTGCTTTCTTATGTTCACCTTTACACTAATACTTCACACAATCTTTCCATTTTTCAACTTGGTATGTTAAAAGAAAAGTTAAATGTAATGCTACTCTGCTTTCAGAGGATGGTTTAAAACAAGTTTTTTGGATATGAATCAAATAACTTGAACTTTATTCCATTCTATTTAAATGTATTGCCCAGAAGTGTGATGCTAGTTTAGAAGAAGCAGTAAGTCATCTGAGTGTAGCCAGTATTTATTTTTAAGGTTACGGGATTGTCCGAAATAGTTACCCCAGCCCTCGAAAGGGAAACTGAAGGAGCAAATCAAATCAAAATCAAAAATGTTTATATTTTACATAGGCCTAAATGGTTACTTATAAAAAGTCAGAAGCTAGTTTTTTTTTAGTCAGTAAATATCTAACAATCCCTCTTGCTTCACCCTGAGAGGGAGAGGTAATTCATTTGATGATATCCCACGTAAAAAAATAGAACTAATTTCTCAGGCATTCAAATGCTTGTATTAAAATCCGTGGTTTTCGTAGCATGCTGGATGCAATAACTAATATTATTTTTAACTAGCTGCTGACAGCGGCTTCGCCCGCATTATAGTAGAAAATTATCCCAAGGGAACATACTCCTGGTATAAAAAATATCCTACGTGCTATTCTAGGACATGGTCTACCCGTGTACCAAGTTTCGAAATGAAATTCATTCAGTGGTTTTTGCGTGAAAGATTCCTTACTCTTTCATCCTACAAACTTAAGCGTTTATAATATTAGTAGGATTTGTAATGCCAAGACTAGTTATTCCTGCTCTTACATATATCAATTTATTTAGGTTAGGTGTAGTAGTTTGTTTAGCCTTCATCTGTCTCAATACTGTTACTATAACTATATCTTATTCCATATAAGCTTGCAATAAAGTACATTGACCTTTTCCTTATATCTCTGCGATGGTACATGAAAAACACACAATGAACTGTTTTTCATTAGTTGAAAACGTAAAGGATCGCAATAGATGTCGATTCAAGACAGTTTTATGTTATTATTTCCGTTTTTGAAATTAAGAATGTCAATAAATGTAGGTGGGTCAATGACTTTTATTGCACGTTTATCTGGAATGACCTTTAGAACTAAATCTGTAAAATATATTTTGACTTACAGCTCACATTTTAGTACTGGAATGGGTCGACACCAGTAAAACTGACACGCATCCTCGCTCCACCCTATAGCGGGTGAAGTCATTAGATGAATACCCCAACTCAAATTTTAAAAACTTTCAAATTTTAGTACCTATCTAATTTAAAGTCCCCTGAGGAGCTCGTGGCTAAATAATGACAGCCGCACAGGTCGATCTTCAAGGTTAAGCAACGCTTGCCTAGGTTGGTCTGTGGATGGGTGACCATCTTAACATAACGAGTTTCCTCCGTGCCTCGGAAAGCACGTTAAGCCGTTGGTCCCGGCTGTCATTTGGAGATCTTTGGCAGTCGTTACGGATAGTCAGAAGCCAGTAAATCTGACTCGTCTTGCCATGAAGTACCGTGTTACCCCAGTTAATGGGTTGTGGAGGTCTGGTAGGCAGCCGCTCCTCGTAAAATACTGGTATTCAGCTAAATCCGGCTTGACTGGAAGCCGACCCCAATATAGTTGGGAAAAGGCTAGGCAGATGATGATGATCTAATTTAAAGTCCTTGAAAAATAGTAGATATTGTATTTTACTAATAAAATAAAAAAGAATTGCGCAACTTTATAATTTCAAGCGTGAGTAGAATACTTTCATAATTTTTTTAAGGGACAAGAGTTAGTGATAGGTGATAAAAGAAGATCAACTCATATGAGTAACTTCACCTAGTTACTATATCAAGATTGTGCGTCATTTGAGTAGTGCAAGCGATGGGCCAAATGACCGTCACTGGCCAGACTATTTTGTAAATACACTCCGCTATTTATAGCTTGTCGTGTGAACTCATAGGTATTATAATTATGTAGGGAATATGATCTAGGGATGTTATGGTCTGAGTGTGTTGCCGATCGCATTGACAATTCCGCCTGCGATCGCACTCCCGTTCTGTTTCTAGCTCTAGTTAATAACGGTTTTTAGTGAGAGAGTTTTCAGTTAAGAAAAACGGAAAGAAGTATAGGAAAGTGCGACCAGGTGTAGCTCAATCCTTGCGCATCTGACCCTGCGCTACTTTGAACTACTAAATATTATCTGAACCTCATCGAACAGAGAAAAGGCTGAATTTGAATTAGAAAGAAAAAAAGCATCCCTTTAAAAATCCTAAAATTTGTTGATAAAATATCACATTAGTTCAAAGCTGTCATCGTTCAGCATAATACTGATATGCTGAAACCGTATAACCGAGACAGAACAACAACACGGTCGCTTCGCGGTTCAAAGTATGCGCTAACTGCAGTTTCGATGCAGTCAAATGCATCCAAACTGCCAAACAATGCAGTCCGCTTCGTCAACTGCACAAAGACTGTGATTGTGCAGCTGGCGTACAGTTTAAATAAAATCCTTTTCATTTAGCCTAACTAATAATTATGTTGTCAGGTAATCGTAGAAGATTGCATGTTGACGGTGAACAAGTTCATCACCGAAGGCAAGAAGGTGGACTACATCTTCGGGGACCTCACCGACATCCCCATCTCGGAGTCGGCGTGCGGCGAGCTGTGGGAGTTCATGATCACCATACTCAACTCCTCCTTCAAGATCCTCAAGCCGAATGGGAAGTTTATGACTCATGTATGTTTGTGTTTTTTGTCTATTCTGGTATATTTTTGTAAATGTAAAGCAATAGATTGTGTTTTGGGAACATATAAGATGTTAGCAAGTGCTCATAGATTGTCTTTGGACCATCAGGTTATTTGAATCAACCTGATTAAAAGAGGACGCTCTTCCTTTATCGGAGGAGTGTCCAGGGTTGAGAATTAATCTGGACCCCAAAATGGTTATGCCTTTCTTAAACGTAGGGGAGTCAATGTATTGGGGACAACAGGACGAGGGAGGTAGTAACACACTAGTCCAGGACAGAGGTAGTAACACTGCACCCGCAGACCTCGAGGAAAGATGCGGGGAAACACCAGGGTGGTTTTAGTCAGTACTGGTAGACCTCTACACCCAGAGATGTTAACCTGACCAAACATGATGATTCCCACACATAATAAAAAGATTTTGTGCTTAGCACGAATACATTAGAACACCAAATTTTACCTGCTTTATTGGTCAGTTTTTAGATGGAATCATTGGATTATCAAGGATAGTCAACTAAGACCAAATTTTCAAGCTTTTCTAAGAGTTATAAAGGCTAATTTCTCGCAGATATCTGCTATAGTAAGCTATGTTCACTGAATGGAAAAAAAAGATACATCGCGCATCTTCACATCCTCCACTCTATTCCAGGGCAACGGCGCCACGTCCCCCGAGTCTCTGGAGCTGTACGAGCAGGAACTGGCGAAGCTGAAGCCGCCAGTCAAGTACACGAAGAGCAAAGCCTTCGTGCCGTCCTTCCTGGAGGACTGGTACTTCTACCACATAGCCTTCGAGACCACCGACAACGGAGACGCTTAACACTACACCAAAGACACACTCTCCACATTTTTACTAAGTCATATTAATGCCATATTCCTAGGTATAAACACCACACGTAATAAGTATTATGATACTGTAATCGGACTGGGGCATATTAACGGCAGTATTTCTAGACGAGAATCAGCGAGGATTAAAACTAATTTTTTTCAGAAACATCTCTCTTATAACACAAGTTCCAGAATATGCGTCGCGTTTTATGCCCTAATCCGGCTACAGTGTACGATTTCTACAAAAGAAATTGGCGACCACTTTGTTATGAAGTTATTTTGTATTATTAAAACTAATGTTTTCCTGAGTTCTAGATGTGATATACGATTTAGGAGATACGCAGCCCCAACTTACCCGAAGTTCGGCGCAGTTGGCACACCGCGCGGTATCGACGTAGTTTTAGTTTGTACGGTAGCTTGTAAGAATTGTAGTCACACTACAGATTTTTCCGTATTATTAGTATTAGTTGGAAGTTTACTGTTATTTGTATTGATACATGCTTGTTCCTTTAATTGTTTTATGAATAATAAAAGTATTTTGCCAAAGTTTCGTTTTTTGTATTATTTCAATACCTTTATTTAAAAACACTGTGACACTCAATCAAAAATAAACTAATGTCGATACATCTAAAATTGTGATACTTACTCAATACTTTATTGCATGAATGCCAGGAGGACAATTTACAAAGTTTAGCTTTCAATTTTGCCTGTTTTGTTTATACATCCAGAAACGTATCGTTTATCTATCCACTAAAGCACAGACAAATATACATAGAGAAGAGTGGATGAACTAGGATTTCAGAGTAGCTATTATAGGGTAGGAGGAGCTCGTGGCTAGATAATGCCAGCTGCACGGGTCGATCTTTATGCAATGCTTACCAAGATTGGTCTGTGGATGGGTGACCATCTTTACATACCGAGTTTCCTCCGTGCCTCGGAAAGCACGTTAAGCCGTAGATCCCGGCTGTCATTTGTAGATCTTTGGCAGTAGTTACGTACGGATAGTCGGAAGCCAGTAAATCTGACTCCAGTGTTGCCATGAAGTACCGTGTTACCCCAGTTAATGAGTTGTGAAGGTCTGGTAGGCAGCCGCTCCTCGTAAAATACTAGTATTCAGCTAAATCCGGCTTGACTGGAAGCCGACCTCAATATAGTTGGGAAAAGGTTAGGTAGATGAGCTATTATAGTGTGCGTCCACAGTGAATGCGTGGTGACAAGGGCCTGAGGCGGGCGCGACAAGCGATGCGGTATGGTGGCCACATTGACGCGCGAGTTGTTGTAGCTTTTAATGTCACATGTCTTCGAACTTTTTGTTTTTTTGGTTCACGATGTTTTCCTTCACCGTTTTGAGAGCAGTGATGATGAAATAAATAACAAAGTAATGCGCCTGGCTGGGTTTGAACTCGCGACCTACAACTTGTAATTCGGGGTAATTTACCATTGGGCTACCACTGCTCTATTCAAGCTCATTAGGGGTAACTTATAGACAATTCAGTACGAGGAGGGCACTTATAAACAATTCAGTATTTACCGCCGCTCTAACGCCGAGCGACAAGACCGAATTCGTTTGATATCTCCGCTACCCGCGCATAAGGTCGCTTGTTGACTAGGCCCGTAGTGCGGTCATAACGCGCGGATAGGACCATTATAAACCTACGCGCGCTAACTCGCTCATGACCGTCGCACTAGGCTCCCGCCTTAGTCACAACGCCGTAGTGCACTATGGACGCATAGGGGCTTTTCATATGTTTGATATTTCGCACCCGTCATCGCAACCGCGCTAAGCTTACAGTGTGGACGCACACATAGGGTAGATAAACCAGTCCAGCCTGGGTTGAAGAATAATCGTTCTGCCTACGTTTTGTCAGGACGCGCTACGTAACCTCAGTGAATAGTGAAGTCGAACTAAACCTACTGTCCACGGGCGCGTACACAACGACACGACGCTGCCGCTTCGTTGACAGTTTCATAGTTATTTAAGCCAAGTTTCACGCAGGCATACAAAAAGCGCGCGACGACTATGAAGCTACGCGTCCGTGAATTGTAAGCCTTAGTCAGAATAGTGATGAGGTTTTAGTCAAACAGCAGTTGAAAACAAAATAAAAATAGCTTCATTATTCATAACTTTATAAAGAACATTTACAAAAAATTACATACAAGACATTTATATTTTACCTTAGATATTTATAAGATACTTATTTATATGCCTGTTTCTATATATTTTGTGATCACAGCACAATTAGTATTAAGTGGAAATGACGCGAAATAAAATAACTTGAAATATATTTCTTTTTAAGATCCTCGCCAAACATAAAATCTTTGTTCTTTGGACCTACATAGCTGACTGTAAGTTGCAACAGAAATAGTTATGTTATTGTCAAACTTTACTGAAAGCTACAATTATTACATTTGTAGACGTATATTGCGCAGTTTATGCCATTACTGTCGAAGATAGCCTGGTCTTCTAGGGCATAATGACAAACTAATAGTATAAGTGTGAAATCTTGAGGTTGAGGATGTTCAGTTAATTCCCCTGGCGCATCTTTTAATTACTTTTGTACAAATTATAGTTCACCATGGTTTTTTTCCGAATTATAAACCCCGTGTTTTTTCAACCAAGCACCCAAGTTTAGAGGTGTCACAATTAGTACAACTGACCTTATTTAAGTCTATTCCTGAAATCATTCCTTAATACTTAGTAAGGCTTACGGACCCGACACCAAAAATATATTGCTAAAGAGTATTTCAATACTGAGATTATTAATTAAACCACAAAAACAAACATCAAATTAATGTTGTCCAATACACTCATATCTATGACGCGACAATCGTCATCGGATGACATCACCAGCTAAAGTCCCAACCTTCGGGATATTGAACACTGTTTTAGGCTATCACGGTTTGTTTCATAATTTAAATTGTCACTTACGGGATATCTTCCGTGATTTATGTTTATTTTCGGGAACTCAAAATAAACATAAATCACGGAAGATATCCCGTAAGTGACAATTTAAATTACTTCGGGATATTGGACCTAATGTGTCATCATTAACCAGTAATTTTGTACTCAAATTGTTGTTAGACAAAGTAAATTAGGACGTCATAGGAAACTTATATTGTACTTGGTACGCTATAGGCTTTCACAGACAAGTGTGTCGTAAAAATGTGACGATGTCATAGATTATTCTATCTGCCGGTAGAAGATCTATTTATATGAAAATTGAGGCATGGGTGCAGAACTATTTATTTTTAACTTCATGTACAATAGTAGTTCATAGGCGGACTCAATGCAACAAGGCATACTCAACTAGTCACCCTTTCGGTGGTTCATTGTCAAGAGGTGCATTTTTATTACATACAGAAAAAGAACGATCGTGAGAACTAAATAAAGAAAGAAGTCAAAAGGCATTTAAATATAAATATTCTTTTATTTTGAATAATTTTATAGATTTATTATATTGTTGGAAAAGCACCCTCTTACACCCCTATCCTGGTACCCCATGGGCCATGGTTACATTGTCATATCGCACCTATCAGAG
Organism: Mythimna separata; assembly: GCA_030763345.1. NCBI lineage: Eukaryota > Metazoa > Arthropoda > Insecta > Lepidoptera > Noctuidae > Mythimna > Mythimna separata. Next base: position 5,715,699 of record CM061171.1, on the reverse strand, counting down.
AAAACCTAAAAGGCATGAACTGCGCAACCCGTCAAACAAATGCATTACTTAGATCTTACTTCAGAATCGTGCATACGTTTATAACACGTAACGTACATATAACATCTGTAAAAGGGTAACTACTCGGCTTGTCGTAACCTCGCCAGTCTCTGCGTGAGTTCGTCCTGTTCCTGCGATACCACGGTGGTGGCGCCGACTGAGGTGCTTGGGATGCCAGATGGCAGCTCCATGTTGAGTTCCAAGCTGGAAATAAGAGGTAAAAAGTCTAGATAAAGTAAGAGGTGTGCAGGTATTTGAACTTTTGATTGGTAGTGGGATTGATACTACAAATATTAGGGCTGGTTTTGGAACTGAGTATTTCCCAGTACTACAACTATTAGGGCCGTTTTGGAACTGAGTATTTTCTAAGTTAATGACAAATTTTTCAAGCTGAAGTATAATTTAACAGATAATTAACTACAAGTTCTTAATTTAGAATTCGCAGTTTATTCATAAAGTGGGAGGGATGTTTCCCTCGCTCTAAGAAGGAACTTGTGTGTACCTCCAATATAACTTTCGAGCCATACAAGTTGCCAAATATTGCGCAGTTTTTTTTTTTGTGAGAGTACCAAAACTTCACGAAGAAGAAGATACATAGCACTGTACTATACCTTTTTTGTACCATCCATTCAACCGATTTTGACTTTTATTTTATTGGTAGCATGACAAATGTCGGCTGCAGTAAATAGTTGGTATTGTAGCCACTTTTTTGCTTTTAATATTATCTTTATTTTTACGGAATGGAAGTCAAAATCGGTTGTACTGACAGTAAAACAAGTTTCTTTAAATGTCTAATCTTATTGTAAAAGTATACATACCCAGCTTCATCTGCGACTTGCTGCAACAGATTATCAACATCGCCCTGCGGCACTGTGGTGGTGGTCGTCTGTGACATGGCGTTCTCCATGTACGAAGACTGTACGTCCAGGTCTTCAAACTGGCTCTCGAACTTGTCCATGAGTGTGGAGATCTTCTCTAGGTTCATCGACTTCATTGCCGCATCCATCGCCTTGACCACACCCGCCATGGAGTTTGTAACCTGGAATTAGTTTATGGGTCAATTAGATTTGTGATAAGACTAGCCAGTGTTATACTCAATAATATTGTGAAATTTCATAAAATCATTTCCTATGTTTTTTTTTCAAGTGGTGACTCATAAGATTGACTTCTGCCGCTCTTGGACAGAGTGGGAGGGCGTGTCAGACTGCCTTGCCGCCACCCCGCTCGCTCCGGACCATGGCCTGTACAAGGGCCCGGCGCGAAAGGCCGCTATTACCTATCGCCTCCACGAGGACACGGCGGTGCTCCGCCCAAGCGAGGCACATCTCTGTGTGCTCCACTGTCCTCCAGCCTTTTCCTATGTTAGGCTCAGCTTCATTCAAAACAAAGTAGCTAAAAACTGAATATTAATTCTTGTAGTGCAAAGTATTTTATGTATCTATCTTTGCCAATGTGAATAGAGACTACTTATGCAGTTACTGAGACAATAATGTGGAAAAGCATGAGAAAAAGTTTACATTGTATAATTTATTTCATCACCACTGAGCTCTCCTGTGAAGGAAACCATCATGAGGTATAAAGTGTGTCGTAGAACCACAAATTCAAGGACATATGACATACACAAACCTGCACTGAGCCCACATGGTGGAAATCAAATCAATTTTTTTTTTACGTTTTTTTTTTTTTTCACTAGATGAGGCCGGTTATTGAGTGATCTGAATCCACAGTTGTATATTTTTTTAACTCAATTTTACACACTCTTGTGCAGCTATTTTGTGCTGCAGACTGGGAAATAAGAAGTAAACCTAACTGATGGTATTGGTAAGCATTTGATTGGTTGCCTATGGACATCTTCCAAACCAAAGTAAAAAATACCAAAAGTACTATAGGTCTATTCAAGTTTTTATGAGATAGATAAGTCTTAACGTTTGAATACCCGACCGGTCTCATGAGACCGCGCTGTCATTGTCTTACTATTGTGTCTCGTTTTGCGGGTATGTGATAGGTTAATTTGCCTTTTATTTGTCTTTATTTACTTTTATTTGTTTTTATGATCAAAGATAAGTAATGAATCATATCATTATGCAAAATTATTTGCTTTGTAAGATATGAAATGAATTCTGTTGTTGTTCCATCTACAACTTTTAAGATCATTATTCAATGTAGCATACCTTGCTTGGTCACAGTACACTATTAGATTTTCTTTTTTAATTGGACCTTGTAACTGGATGTGTTAAAGTAAACAAACATTAGATATTTTTGTCATACATACATAAACTAATTTTTAAAACAAATAAAGCTTAATAATCCTCACCTTTCTAGTTGTAAGTGCTGTCTGGACCCTGCTTGACACTGCATCAACTCGGGCCGACATCCTGAGGTAGTTGAGGGCTTGATTCTTCTGTCGTATAGCATTCTCTGCATGTATTCTTGCTCCTTCTAAGTTACCTTTCTGTATAGCTTTCTTAGCCTTTTCCTTCTCCAACTTTTCTTCTTTTTCACATTTTTTAGAGTTTCTCTCTAACTCTTTTACAGCAAATTTTAAATTAAATAGGTGTTCTGATAAAAGTGAGTTAAGGATCATTTTCTTTGGCTAGATTATTATATAAATACTGTAAAATGGGGGGAATAGGGTCTAGGGGTTGAATTGGGACAAACCTCAAGTTTTATTTGCAACCTTATTCACACATTTATGTTAGGCAAGGTTAATAATCAGACAATAATCGTAATATAAAAGAATCAAAATGAGATTGTGATGTAGCTATCAAAAGAACTTAGGTAGGTGGTATAAAAATATACTTCAATTAATGACTCATATTTTTATTAGGACTGTTCATAGTAAGATTTGGAGAGTAGGTTTAGTTATTGAAATAAAAAATAGATTCGATTTATTACTCTGAACAATTATACTGATACATCTTTAAAGATTAGAGCGATGAAGACACGGTATTAACGAAATAAATGACGAAAACAAGATACATAGGCCTCAAAACTAACATTAATTTACAAGGCCAATGACAAAGTGGGAAATACCTAAGAGATTATCCATAAAAGACTGTTACGATTGTTTTCACATAAATTTTATGCTGTATATAACTCAGAAAGATTTTGATCCTGTAATGCTGAAAATTCTGATTAGAGTAGTGTCAAAAAACTTTTAAAAAGGATACTTTCCATAGCGGATGACGACATTTCGTTCCCCAGTTTGACGGCTTATAAAAAACTTTTTACACAAACACAATAGGCTAGAAGGCCTATCAGATCAGCACTAGGCTAGGTAAAGCCTTTAATTACAAGAATAATAAATGACGGAGCTGCAAACTAAGGTTGCAAATTATTTGAATGATGACTCACAATCAGTCTTCAAAACAATTTAGATTTACGCTTATCTTTACCTGTCAAAGTAGTGTAGTGACTACGCAAGTTAGCAATTTAATTTATGGTTTTTAGTCGATTAAGCTCATGACATTATTATTGCGTTTAATTGATTTCTGGTGTTAAAAGTACAACTTATATAATTAAAACAAAACAAATCAAGTTTATTTCTCTCAAACATTCATTCATCATTTCATAATTGCAATCAAATGGTGTATTTTAAACTACAAAAGGTTGATATTCTCGCCTAGATTGACAAGAAAATTCAATGACTTTCGGTCTATGGTTTAGAATTTATTATGTTGGTATACCTGATTATAACAACAAAATGTCAAAATAAAATTGAATAGAGTGAAAGAAAAGTGTTCGCTGCCGGATTTTATTTGGAAGTGAGAGAATCGGACAGCGTCAAATAATCTTTAATATTTATAGAAATCCTACGAGAAAATAATTTAGAAATAACTGTATTAACATTGTAGTGCTTCCTCTCTTATAGTTTTATTTATATTTTCGATTTTTGCTTGATTCGTGACAAAAGCAGAAATTCCAAACTTAGTATCGGATAGGTAGAGGACATTCGCTGGGCGTAAAAAGAAAATGGCGTGTGCTACTCTCAAAAGAAATTTGGACTGGGAGTCCATGGCACAAACGCCTGCTAAAAGGCGAAGATGCTCACCATTTGCAGCAAGTTCTAGCACAAGTCCAGGAGTAAAAGTTGAAAGTAAACCATCGTTATTTGGAGAATCCGTTAGTGCACCTGTGAAACTGACCCCAGGTTTGTTTATTTTTTTTACTATGGCTTTGGGAATTCAATGAAGCCTTGCTAGTTTTATAATTAGTGTTTATAATACGCAACTCTAGACTATTTGTATATTTAATCAGCTGTATTATCTAACGCCATTGTTTCCACTGCATCATGAATATTTTTATCGCGTTAGAGCGAGATGAGTGATGCATGAAGACCGTTGCGTGGATTTTTTCATGTTCTTTTGTTGGTTTTTGTGCTCAATTCCCAACTCCGAAGTCTTTGTGGTGTTGAAATTTGTGGGTTGGTTTTTGTAGAAACCCGAGATTTTAATGTTTCATGCAGTTGTTCTGACTCAGATCATGCTTAATCAGCCAAAATATGGACGGCACTCGTAGTGCAGTCTGCATTTTCTGCGTTTCAGCAAATTAGTAATTAACTGGATGACTGGGCAAATTCAAACAAAGCAATTATATACTTACGAGGGCTGTTTTATTTATGAGTTTGCAATTATAATTATAAAATATTCATTTCTGAGCATAAATTGTAGAATTACTAACTATAGGATACATATAACAGATTTTATATATGTATAAAGTTGACAGAATGAGCATATAAAAATTAACAGCTGCTAGTTATTTATTTTGTATTTGATATTGTGCTTACATTGTTTGGAGAGGTCATAAGTGTAAATTGTTCAATTGTGTTCATAAGTTTTCTAGAATAAGTTCTTCTAGGATGAATTAAGTTTAATTCATAATAGAGATTAATTTACTTTGAATGTGCATGAAATAGTTTTTGTATGCTGAATTCTAATGGCTTACATTTGTGAGTAAACCTTAGAAATATAAGCTATTTGCCCATAAACTATATTAATCTCCCTAATTATTCATTTATATTCCTGCTGTAACTATTACTAACAGAAAAAGTTTCCCCCAAACTGAGTACATGCACATTTTTTAAATTCCTCTGTCATTTCCTGCAGTCTACGCTAAAAAAAAATATTGAACTCAATTTGCTCAAAAATACACCTCTCCTGCTACAATTTACATTACCAAATGATATGATCTAACAGAAACATTTTAAAAACTAAACCATATAAAAATCCAAACAAAAGAAGTACCTACAAGGTCTTTCACCATTACTAGTGAATAGATTAAAAAAACAATTTATGTAAATGTATTGTAATTAAACATTTGTATGGTAAAATTAATAATCTTCACAACTTACATTCATTTATAAGGTCATCCAATTAGTAAACAAAATATGTGTGTGTTCTTTATTTATTTAACATTCAAGCTGTTGTATCAAGATTGTAACAAAAAACTTAGGAATAATCATAAACAACTCCAAGTTTTTTGTACACTTCTGTTCTCTATGCTTAACCTTTTTTTTTGTTACTACTAAGTTAAACTTTACTGGGTATTTTTACCTGAGCCTGAGTTTTACAGTTATTGGTCATGAATGTGCCATACCATAAAGTATAATTGATATCATTTTTCAGTAATATTTGGTTGGCTATGACTACTTTGCATATTTTTTTTTTTATGGGCATGGTATGGTTTCAAGAATTCACTGGGATATTTTTACAGTTAAATTAGTTTTTTCTTTGTGGGGCCCAAAGTTATTATATTACTTCAATGAAAACTATGAATTTCTTTCAGTTCTGAGACATTATACTTAATCATTATAGGGTTATGGTTATTTATTTTTCATAAAACTACTATTTAGTCATAAATTATGACTCAATAGTAGTTTTCAGAGAACTGTAAGCAGTAAATAATTTAATAATAATTTTCAAGTTCTTCTGATATAGGTTATTTTACTATAATACAGTATGGACAAAATTGCTTGGAATGCATTCGCCACATGTGATTTTTACAAAAGAATGACAGCGCTATACTCCGTTTGTTTAGGTAGTTAACTAAAGGTAAACAGTCTTGGTATGTCTTTTTATATTAAAGAGGTTGTATATAATATACACAAAGATTATTTAAATTTAGTTTATTAGCTAACATCAATTTAGGTAAATACCTATTTGCAAAGATTTTTACATACAATTTATAGACAACTTTTAGATAAAAAGACATGCCAAGATTGTTTACCTTTAGTTCGACGGAGTATAGCAATTCTTTGAAGTTCAGAGTGATTAAGACATTTCAGCCATAATGTATATTATTTTTACCCTTTTGAAAAGTATTATCTGCCTATTGATTAACCTTTTATGCTGCAATAGAAACAGAAAATCCAAATGTCATTATTTCTCAAATATTTCACTTAATTAATGAATCCCTGAGCGGTAGCCGGTGACCGCGCTGTCATTGTCTTACTATTGTGTCTTGTTTTGCGGGTATCTGATAGAAAATTATAGATAAAAATATTATAGCTATAATATAAATTGTATTATATATTACAATAATATATAAGAAGATTAATAACTATGTCAGATATCTTAAATAGCATTTAAGCAACATGTGCAGTCATTCTGTAGGTACAAGAGGTCATTGATTTTGACACTGATTAGTTGACACATCCATGTTTAGTCACATTCACATGCCTTGCATAGCTTTTTTTATTATGGCAACTATTTTGGCAACAACTCACTATAACATGATTGTTACTGCATATTTTTAAATCTTAGTTAATGTTCTCTTATTATCATACTTCTAAAATTATGAGATGAGTAGTTAATGTGACTGTTGTTACTTTAGCAAAGTAAACTTAATAATTTATTGATCCATAGGCGTGGGTTTGACTTTGGAAATGAATGGCGAGCAATGGGTAGCTCGCCTTCCGGTAAACGACCGGATCGAGCCGTTGACAGCGCGTAGTTACACGCGCGTCGAAATTTCTGATGTCAGAACCGTAGGTGCCCAGCAGGGCCAAAGCCTATTAGGGCCATGCGTTGTGGTTGTGTGTTGTTGACCCCAGGGACCTGGAACGAAGGCAGAAAAGGAACAAGAGTGTTTTAGTTAGTGAAAGTCTGACATCATTGTATTATCTCCCACCTAAAAAAAACTTGTCTTTATTGTTAATCTGAACAATGTTGTTTTAAGAGAATGAAAGAAAGAGGAGTCTGTGATTGTGTGATGATTGAAAGGACAGAATAGATGAAATGTGTTGCATCCCTGTCAATTCCTCCGCTAACATGTTTGAATGGTCTCGTTCCAGAGCTCCTGTCGCAAGAGATCCGCGACGAGATCAAGCGCCTGCACCGCCGGCGCCAGCTGCGCCTCACCAACGCGGGCGCGTCGTGCTCGTCGTCCAGCGGCTCCGAGGGCGACTGCTCGCCGCCGCACAGCTCGTCACACGGCTCGTCCAAGGTCCACAACCGTGCCCTCTTCACTTTCAAACAGGTAAGTTTATTCTGTATTAATGTCTGTAAAAAAAAATGTCTATACTCCATGTCCAAAGCCAACCAACCACACCATACAACCATATCGTCTGTTTTTACCCTGAGACTAAATTGACACATTTAATGTCAAACTTACTATAAGAATGATGGCAGTTCTTTTGTGTTGTAATGTCATTCTGGCGATGATTGGCGCAGTACGTTTTTTTCTTCCGTTCTGGCCTGTCACTTGTCACGCTATCACTAACTCCCTTTTCTTCCATATCACTGCTCACAAAATCCATCCGTCTTTTCTTAGGCCTCCCCTCTCCATCCAACTACCTGGAACCTGCGTTCATAGCAAATAAATCATTCCATATCATAATATAATTTCAAAATGCATATTATGCAGTAGCAAAAGAATCAGAAAAATGTTGGTATGTACTTGGTTGGTCCTACTCTAAACAGCATCAAATACAAATATGGAAGTTAGTTGTGTTACTTGCTTTTGACAACAGATTCCCCTGGTATAATCATGTTATTAAAATAATGTATTATAGCCTATACAATTTAACTTTCTAGACACCCAAATTGACAAAATGAGTATTTTTGTTGTGAAAGAGTGCCTCATCCAGCCCAACGGTTTTTTTTAAACCGATATTATTCAGATAAATAACATCATTATCTATATAACGTCGACCTAAACTTGACCTGAGACCAATGTTTTAACTACTCAAGGTACAAATTAAAAAAGAGTTGTCATAAATGCCTTGCCTGTCCTGCTTCTTTTCGTTAAAGTCTATCCTCGCACACTGGTGTCCGTCAAACGACGCGACGCCTACTATAGCGTCAACTCAACGACCAAGTTCGAAAAGCTGACTCCTTTAGATGGCTGTCATTAGTCACACAATACAACAACCCCCGTGGCCCGACGCAGTTTTCGCTGCAAAGCGAAATCCCTAGGGGACTATAAAGGATACATACTTTAACAAAGAATTTTTTGTGTGGTGTCCAGGTGCGCATGATCTGCGAGCGGATGCTGCGCGAGCAGGAGGTGGCTCTGCGCTCGGAGTACGAGTCCGTGCTCAGCACCAAGCTCGCCGAGCAGTACGAGGCCTTCGTGCGCTTCAATCTCGACCAGGTACTGTATAACATACTAGAAAGTCTCATTTACTGCGCCTACTACTAATCTTCTATGCATCACCCAAAGGTTGACTGGTAGAAAATGCCTGAGGCCTTAAGTCCGCCTTTGTACCTTTGTGTGTATAGTGCATAAATGCTAAGTGCATAAAGTTTTAAGTAAATAATAATAAAATCATTATGAGAATTTGTACAAGGATTATGGATGTTAATCGACAAAGAAAAAGTAAAATATATTACAGTAAACTTAGAAACAGAGCCAACCGATCGTGATCACGATCTTACCCATTTAAATTAAAGAACATTAAAGTTACAATTATATTTTTTCCATATTTTGTTTTAGATTAGATCAGGTAACAAAAATTGCCCTTGAAAATAATCACGTCATTAATCAATTATAAAATCTGGCGTGATCATCTTCTTAAAAAAAAGAATCATGAAGGTGTGTGAAAAAAAGTAAACAACACATCATCACTACATTAGCAACTTACTAAGAAAAAGTTACTGTATGTTTACCGTAAAAAATTCAAATTCAAAGTTTTTATTTCATAAAGGCCTACATGGGCACTTATTAAACGTTAGAAGTAAGCTCAGTATTGTAATTATCGAAATAATGTTTTATGGAGATTATAAGGCTTGATTTAATGGTGTGTACGAAGAGAATATCGCGGCCGCAAGAGTATTATAATCAACCAACCAATTAGCTGGAAATATGGAAGACTAACTTCCAGCCAGAGCTTCAAAAAAAGTTTAAATTTTTAGTCTATCATACTAGTAGGGGAGCCCCAGAAGGGATTTCGGGATTTACTAAAGCGCGGCAGATTAATATACAGGGGGATGCCTTGCACCCAGTTAAGTACCTCCACCAAATATGAGGCCCATATATAAAGCCGCCCGTGAAGGATACAGGATCAGATTAGTAAAAAAAAAATGACCCTCAGACATTCTCGAGCGCGTCAGATTAAGGTAGGGTGAGTTAATTACATCTCAAAAAGTGTATATTCCACTAATCTGACAATTTGAGAGAGACGTAAAGAAAGGGGAGGGCAGCAAAGTTGTAAAAAAAAAACGTCATCTCGACATTCTCGAGCGTAGCTAATTTTTTTTTTATTTTGAAGGAAATAATTCAAGAATAATGAAAAATATATAATCTGACGATTTCCGCAAGCCGAAATAACAAAAAATCGTCGATAAAGTTAAATGCGTGCAGTTGTGTGATGGCTACATTTCCTTCTCCGGTTTTCTAAAGAGTTCCCTCAAAATTAGATTTCCTGGGAATTTGAACTGATTCGGACCGTTAGATTTTGAGAAATTTTGAAAAAGCTCAAAAAAATAAGTTTTATATTTTGAAAGTGGTTTTTTTTAAATAACTTTTAAACGGCTTTATTGATCAACTTCAAAAACTAATCCGCCTTTGAGCTTGAAAAACCACGTCGATCGCTACCAAGCTGGTCAAAATCGGTTGATTCGTTCGAGAGATATCGTGAACGAAAGAAACCCGAAAAAGTGATTTTTCGGGATTACTCCGAAATTTTTGGTTCGATAAATTAAAACTAGAAAATAACTTATGAGGATGATAAAACTGCGTTGAATGCCGCAAACCGCGTGAAAATTACTTGATCCGTTCAAAAGTTATTGCGGTTTGAAGATTCCAAAAATAGTGTTCTATGAAACTTTTATCAGACTTTCGAGCTGGGAGAGCTCAAATATTATCTCTTTGAACTCAGCGAGCTCAAAATATCACATAAAATATATTTTGAGCTCAAAAATGATATAAGTACAATTTTAAGCGCCCAGGAATGGAATTAGCTGGTAGTTGCAGGGGTTTTTTTGTCAGATCAGGCGAATCCCTCTAGATAATCGTCAGATTATGAGACAGTACGTTTAGAACATAAAGATGAACCATATATATCTTAATCTGACGCGCTTGAGTATTTCAAAATGGCAATTTTTTTTTGCACTTTATGAAAGTGGCCACGAGTTTGCGTCCCATCGAAATGGTCAGATTAGTGAATGAGATCTTTTTTTTTGGTGCACTTAACACTCCCTTAGAAAATCTGACGCGCTCGATTAAATTATTTTTTTTTTCCATTTTCAACCCTTCCATACAACCACCCCCATCATGCAAATGATCAGATTAGCGTACGTACATTATTAAAAATACGTAGGGCATTGATGCTATCAATATCTGACGCGCTCGAGGATGTCCATGCAACATTTTTTTTTTACATATTTAAAAATCTATAGCCTCTTCCCCCACCGATGAAAAGGTATAATCATAGAACATTTTTTTCTTTTTATCATCTAAGCTTTGCAACCCAATAGGTCTCTACGACGCTCGAGTAAATCCCCATTTAGCATCGTGGCCTCCCCTACTATACGGTACATACAATAGATACAAGGCGGCCTGACCTGTGTCAAAAAACTTATGTGCCTTATCATCATCGCTCTCGAACTCTAATTGATCTAACGTTCAAATATTTTTATCAAATTAAACTTAGTTATTAAACAAATAAACTAATACGATTATATTTTATCACGTTTGTCGTCACCGTTATCGTTTCTAATAACGTAAACTTTAACGTTGTTTAAACGTTATCGGTAACGGATACTGATTGATGATAACATAGCTACTTTCACACGCTCTCCTTATCAATGAAAATAGTCCGTAGACCGTAGGGTTTTAATACAAGGGCTGCGAGATTTTTCTAAAGAGGTACCCTAAAACGCAAATTGAATTCAAATTTTATCCGACCAATATTTTAGCCACCTGAACAGCTGTTTTATTATTTTTATTTAACAATATTGTGAAATTCTTTAATTTTACAATATTCTTTTTCCTACTGCTATAGCTAATTATGATTGAATTAATAAAGCAGGTTTCAGTATTGAGTCCATTTTACTTTCATCATGATATTGTCATAAACCTAAAGTAAAACGTTGTTACATTTCAAATGCAAAAGTAACTCTGTTGAGTTACTTTTGCATTTATTTAATATTAGACTAAAGATTAATAATAATTTGTACAGTCTATTCAAGTATACATGTAAACATGTGTGATTTGCGCAACAGGTGCAGCGCCGGCCCCCTCCCGCGACCTGCATGCCTCTCGGCATGGACGCCGAGCACCACATGCACCAGGACCTTGTCCCCAGCTGTGAGTACACACCTTTTTATACACACACTGCCATACACAATAGTGCAATGACCGGCTAACTTCTTGGAACAAAAGTGGCGGCGACTGTAGAGACAGACTGGTATGGAAACGCCCCTGCGCTTATCCCATGCGTTCTACAAGTTACACCTTTTTTCGCGCATGTTTTAAATGCTCGCTATAATATTTGTAGTTAAAAACCACTTGTATAAAACAGAAAATTCAATTTCTATTTACGCAGACGCGCCATGTTGTGAAATTGTTCTACTCATGTTGACACAATTGATAAAAGCTTGTGGCAATAATAATTTGTTAAAATCTAATGACACGTTTATCTATTTCCAGATCTGTCCTAATACAACGGAGTCGGCAATGCGGTATAATACTGCAACTATATCAAGACAAACATATTTTGGTATATGTGAATATTATATGCGGGAGTAAAATATCCTAATGAATCAAGACATTGTGATTGCTAGTGGAATTTAACGCTGGCCAATACAGCTATACATTTCAGACAGTACAGTATTAATGTACATCTACATATTGTTTCCCACCACATTTGTTTATGTTTTCAGTTCAAAGTGTGTCCAATAGCCTTAGAGTCGGCAGTATTGGCCGCGTGAGATTCCACAGTTTAGTTCATGCCACATACACATAATTAGCTTTTAATGCTTTAGGTAAGGTACGCTGGATAATTGTGTTCATAGACTGAGGATTGATGACGCCGAGTCGAACCACTTTCAGCCAGTACGACGCTGCAGCCCTGGCGAGTGTTCGTACTAATATAATAACGGGTTTGTTAACAGAATTATGTCGAAAAACAGATACGGAAGACAAGTGAATATACACATGTATTTTGTATATTTTCTAAAGTAACATTACGAACCTGTAGTAAGTTGTAATTGTACACGAGTAATAAATTCACGCAGAGTGCCTCTTAATCATTGTCCTCGAAAGTGCGAATTAGTTAGCCATAATTATTTTTGATTGATGATAATTTTTACTGTACTTTTCTTTATAGTGTTGTCGAATTATAGTTGTAGTTCGTAAATTATATTTAATTTGATTGTATGTATAGGGCGCGGCGTAGGCCCGCCCCTAGCTCTTATGAGAGACGGCCTCTTGTATCAGACAGTTCGGGATACCTTTAGAACTCTATAATAAAATGTATTCTTATCTATAACGGCAATCTCTAGCCAATATTTAACTACTTCTGAACTTATTTCCTCGAAATTAACTCACTGATACATGGCTTATAGAGAATGATTAATTAGCTTTATTTAAATTTTTAAGTTATTATTTTTTTTCTCAATAATGTGTTTGACGATACTTTGTCGCTAAGATGAACTCTGTCCCCGAGGCAAGCACTCGTTGATTGACAAAACATTATTGGGTTTGTTTTATAATAATTGTTTAGTTAGTAACTTTTTTATTGAATACAAAAATTGTTACCAACCATTATTCAATAAAAATAGGATAGGTCTTTTTTTAAATTGTATTATCAGCTCTTTATTGTAGGTTATTGGCGATTAAGAACTGAAAATAAATTAGCTAAACACCCACTATCGGATTTTCATTTTTTCTTCTCATCATCATCATCATCATCATCTGCCTAGCCTTTTCCCAACTATATTGGGGTCGGCTTCCAGTCAAGCCGGATTTAGCTGAATACCAGTATTTTACGAGGAGCGGCTGCCTACCAGACCTCCACAACCCATTAACTGGGGTAACACGGTACTTCATAGCATGACTGGAGTCAGATTTACTGGCTTCTGACTATCCGTAACGACTGCCAAGGATCTATAAATGACAGCCGGGACCCACGGCTTAACGTGCTTTCCGAGGCACGGAGGAAACTCGGTGTGCATCTGGATTGAGAGCCCATTTTTTAAATCTTTACGAAACGAAACCAAATTTACAGGGAATTTAGTAAAAAATTAGTAAAACTTAGAGCACTAATCCATAAATTTCTAAAACAAAAACTAAAACTTTTATAGCTAAATAACGTGGGCCCTCAATCCAGATGCTTCGTAAAGAGGCATAGTCTAGATCTCGGAAAGTACTATGTCTGGGTTAATAATGTTTATTTAGGAATTTAGTAAAGAATTTCTAAAATATTTTAAGAAATTCCCAAATTTCTAGAATGTCGCATTACAGATTTATAGCGGTTTATCTTGGGCCCTCAGATCGTAAATGTCATTTCTCGAAATCTGAATTTATGTGACGAAATACATATCTACGACTTTAAAAGATGTTAGTTAGATACCTCTCTGAATTCGTAAAAAAGAAATAGTGACCTAAAACTTAATCGTTAAAAAGTAAATGAAAGTTGAATTTTACCGAAACGTCTGAACTGAGGGCCCAAGATTTTCGGCTTTTTTTACTAGACTTAACCTCATAGATAAACGCAAACTAGACTAAAATGTTCTACTATTTTTTACTAAATTTTAACGTATCGTCCGTTTTTCTAAGTGTTATACTTTAAGAGAAAATTAATTTTCAATTTTGTATAGGAAGATGTCGTGTAGGGTGACCATAATGTTTTGAATATCCTATACCTAGGAATATACCCCTGGGGATTGTACGAGAGGATACATACTGATCAGTCAAAAAAAAAAAGATTTTGTCCAAAATTTATTTTTGGAATCTCTGGTAGGTACTCCAGATCTTGGCCATAGGTACGACAACTAATTAAAACATTTTATTTATCTTTATCTTCCATCTATTTTTACAGGTTTTATTTAACCCTCAATGCGATAAATGCACCCCCATATGAACTGACGGACTGTGCGAAGCATAAAACCCAGGTTTCTATAAGCTCTTCTTTTACAGCACCGCGTGACGTGATCAGGTGTTAAAACTTAATCCCAGGTCCTTGACTTCTGTGAGTCGTTCCATAGGCAACCCGTCAATATGGTAACTGCTCAAGATGCACGAGAAAAAGTGATTGTCACACACTTCGTACATACATACCAGTTGACCACTTTATCTTTATTTTACGCTACCCGCCCATGTCCGATAATCGGTGACCGTTTTTTTGTAGGTGAAAAATAGAACACACAGCGATAGCAATAGCGCAACGCACACGGCCTACAAAGTCTGTCAGAATATACTATAGGATTATAATTTGATGGTGCAAACATTATAATTAAAACTAAATAAGTGTTCTTTTTTATTTATTTGCTTCAGGCAACTAGGCCTATATTATAAATCAGACATATAACAGAGATCTGATTCCG
Source organism: Mythimna separata (assembly GCA_030763345.1). NCBI lineage: Eukaryota > Metazoa > Arthropoda > Insecta > Lepidoptera > Noctuidae > Mythimna > Mythimna separata. The sequence goes on along the minus strand of CM061171.1, from coordinate 5,700,673 downwards.
ATTCAGAAAGGTAGGAACTTCTGATTGATTTTCCACCTCCGATTCCGATTTTTAATCGAAACTTGTATCGGAGTTGCAAACGGACACATAAGAAAACACCGAGCATAGCCCTTTCCATTGCCCTTTGGATGACTCTAAGAGCATTTTCACATTATCCTATCCGATATCGGTGTCGGACGCCGATACGATATCGGGGTAAGTAAAATGTATGAAATGCCGTGCTCCGATATCCGATATCGGGCCGGACAATATGAAAGACAGGTAGATATTTCATACATTTTACTTACCCCGATATCGTGTCGGCCTCCGACACAGATATCGGATCGGATAATGCGAAACGCTACTTAGCCACTTGAATGCTTTCAGTGTCATTATGTCATCACTGCCAATACGCACTTGTTATTGACTTTTGTCTTGAGAAACTGTGGTATTATATGTTGGACGAAAAGATACTGCGAAGCTTCCCGAACGCCGCTCCGCTGCCCAGCCGAGACGGATTCGGGCCTATTTCTCTTGACTTCTTCCACTATATTCCCTTATATCAGTATCCCTAGGTATAGGATATTCAAAACATTATGGTCACCCTACAAGACATCTTCCTATACAAATTTAAAAATCAATTTTCTCTTAAAATATAGCACTTAGAAGAACGGACGATACGTTAAAATTTAGTAAAAAATAGTAGAACATCTTAGTCTAGTTTGCGTTTATCTATGAGGTTAAGTCTAGTAAAAAAAGCCGAAAATCTTGGGCCCTCAGTTCAGACGTTTCGGTAAAATTCAACTCTCATTTACTTTTTAACGATTAACTTTTGGGTCACTATTTCTTTTTTACGAATTCAGAGAGGTATCTAACTAACATCTTTTAAAGTCGTAGATATGCATTTCGTAACATAAATTCAGTTTTCGAGAAATGACATTTACGATCTGAGGGCCCAAGATAAACCGCTATAAATCTGTAATGCGACATTCTAGAAATTTGGGAATTTCTTAAAATATTTTAGAAATTCTTTACTAAATTCCTAAATAAACATTATTAACCCAGACATAGTACTTTCCGAGATCTAGACTATGCCTCTTTACGAAGCGTCTGGATTGAGAGCCCACGTTATTTAGCTATAAAAGTTTTAGTTTACGTTTTAGAAATTTATGGATCATTGCTCTAAGTTTTACTAATTTTTTACTAAATTCCCTGTAAATCTGGTTTCGTTTCGTAAGGATTTAAAAAATGGGCTCTCAATCCAGATGCACACGGAAACTCGTTATGTTAAGATGGTCACCCATCCACAGACCAACCTAGTCAAGTGTTGCTTAACCTAGAAGATCGACCTGTGCGGCCGTTATTATCTAGCCACGAGCCCCTCTTTTTTTATTTTTTCTTCTACATCACACAAACATCGTTAGGAAACCAACATTCGAAGACATAATTATGACATCCACTAACCCGCACTGGGCCCGCATGGTGAATTACGGCCCATTCTCCCCCTCCTAGAGAAGAGGCCTAAGTCATAGCTGAAGCCAATCTTGAAAGCTGGACTGCCCGTATCGGCCGCAAAGTACCAACGAAATTTTTTCAATCTACGAATTTATTGTATCTATGGTTACTTTTAACTCTCACACCAAAACTTCTTGAGTGGATTTTGATGAAACTTGGTGCACGGGTAGACCATGTCATGAAATAGCACATATAGGGTAATTGTTCATCCCGGGAGTATGTTCCCGTAGTTACTCAGATACCCGCGAAACGAGACACAATAGTAAAACAATAACAGCGCGGTCTCATAGGACCGCTCGGGGATTCAAACGTTAAGATAATTTTCTATTATCACGCTGGCGAAGTTGTGGGTTCGATCCCTACCTGTATGGCGATTCTTTCTAAATTACTAAATCGATTCAGTATTATGAGTTCGTTGGTTACCCTGCAAGTACTACCGTAATCAAAAGAACGGTACAACCGTACAGAGTAAACTACTATGCGTATGAGTTTTATGACAACTGGTGTTAACATTCGCATATGGATTCGATTTAAAAAATTGAATTTTGTTTTTCTTGACCTATAAAATCTAATCTGTATCCCTAATCCGAAGTTGGGCAAAAAGTGTTCTTGGTTCACTCATTAGCGGCATCTGAGTTTATTAGTCCACGCACGCCTCAGAGATGTCGAAGTTACTGGGGCCCAGGGTTGAACGAAAGAGAACCCCAGGGCCCTGGAACCACAGAGAACTTTGTTGCATCCTGGAACGAAGCCACGACCCTGGGCCCCCTCCCCCCAGATATTAGGGGAGACCATGGCCGTGGGCCTACGTCTCCCATGCCTAGTTATGGCTGTACCAAGCGGTAGCAAGTCTCCCATACTTTCGAACTACTACTATCACAGCTTGGCAAAAAAGAATAGAAAATAATGGAGGTGCTACTGTGCTTTTAATAGGCAACCCGCTGCAACCGAATAGCGCACTAACCTAATCTTGATACTGAGCCGATTTTTTTCATCAGACATTTTATTCCCGGGTTTTCAAATCGTATTTAAAAAAAAATTGTTAAGGATTGAACCAGAATTCTTCTCGATATGCCACATATTACCTAAAAATAAATATGTATGGATAAACTCTTGAGTTCACAACATATTTTAGGAATTATATGCAAGCTGTAAACTTGTTTTTCAAAAGATGCTGAAAAACCAATTTAATTTCCAAGTTTTTTTTACACTGGCAACTTGAGAAATTAGTAATCTTCAATTATCATTCGTTCCAATCATATTTTCATTCTCATGTTTTTAGTCTGTGATACTTTTTGAACCACTCATTCGATGAACGATTTATTTTGTCATTGTCATTTGTATTCCAAAGGTGTTATTGAAAATATTTTTGTAATTTCTCTAATTTCTACTGTGTGCGTTCTTGAAAAGCAAATAAAATGAGTTTCGACTTGGCTATCAGTGGCCAAGAAAAGGAGGATCGAAAATATTATGATCGCAATAAAGGGGACGAGTTGCAAATATCCAGAACCGATATGAATATGTTGATAATGAATTATTTGGTAACAGGTAAGAAATCAAAAGGCAATATTAGAATAATTTACGTGTATGTGTGTAAACGTTTGTTCATTAATCTTGTAATATAACGTGTGATGTGTGTGAATATATTCAAAATCAATTCCAAGGTGGATTTCGCAACAAAGAAAAAATACCACGAGACACGTCCGTTTTGTAAATAAACTAGAAAAAGGAATCGAGATCGATTGCTCTTGTGGTTTTTAAGTTTCTTTTTGCAGCACATGGTAACAATGGGGGTAAAATAGTTGCTGACGACAGTGTGAAATAAAAATAATAAGGTCATGAAAACATTCACTCCTCTTATAGACCAGTACAGTAACAGTACATTTTTAACAGTTTTACTCCTACCTACCTTAGTACTTAGAAGCTGCTTCTTTTTATATATTATTGTCAGTTCACAATACAAATCAAACTTTTGGCTTTGATTGACATAACTTACAAATTGGTCACTAGTTTGGGTTCACATGCTATTTATCAACAAACCAGTAAATTAAGTGTTAAATATTGATAAACTTTGTTCTTCTCAGATCAATCTTTTTTTTATGTAACACAAACTATTGCTTGACTGCGACTACTGATTCAATTGAGACAAACAAAGTTTATCAATTGAAATCCTTATCTTCAAAAAATATATTTTATTACCTACACAGTAACTGATTGTCTGCTAAACTGTTATTAATTTGTATTTGTGTAGGTATTTCTACAATAGTGGTATTTGGATTACAAATACATTGCTCAATGAACATCAGAACCTATGCTTTATCATTACTACACAATTAACTAAAAGTTTCCTAAAATGCTGATTACTGAAATAACATATTGCTATCATAAGTCGGGTTACTTTGGCTCTTAAGTATAAGTTTGACACAAGCTCATTAATTCATGAATCCCCGACCGATCTCATGCAACTGCACTGTTATTGTCTTAATATTGTGTCTCGTTTTGCGGGTATGTGATAGGTTAACCAATAGAAATCCAGTGTTCCCCAGAGCCAAAGTAACCCAACTTTACTGTATATATTTTAGGTTTAATCCTTCACAATGTGTGGTAATAATATTGGCTGTTTCCCACTTTGTAGATTCATATTTTCAGTCATAAGACCACCAATAATAATATCACACCTGAGGCTCTACCTTTTACCCAATCCTTTTGACTACCTAAGCTTAACTGTTACAAAGATGGAGTTATATAGGGTTTATAGCATCCCTCTTTCTCAATTGCAGGCTTGATACTTGTTACATAACATATCATTGTCATGTAAGGGCCCAGTTCAAATTGAACATCCACTGGTGTTTCTGAAGACAAAATGTTCTGATCTATATGTTTAAGTAGGCAATCAAACCTGAACCTTAATAACATATTTCAGAGGGCTTCAAAGAGGCTGCTATAAAGTTCCAACAAGAGGCGGGATTGCAGGAGCCGGCTCTCTGCAGCTCACTTGATGAGAGGATCATGATCCGTGAGGCGGTGCAGACCGGCCGCATCCCCGATGCCATTGCCATGGTCAATGCCTTGCACCCTGAACTGCTGGACAATGACAGATATTTATACTTCCATTTACAGGTAATTATTTATCCTACTAATATTATAAATGTGAAAGTTTGTATGTATGGATGTTTGTTACTCTTTCACACTAAACTTTTGAATGGATTTCAATAAAACTTGGGACATGGGTAGACCATATCCTGGAATATTACTAACTTTTACGAAATTTATTACGAATTTTTTTTGTGAAGGAATCTCATTTAGTAGGATTCCTTCATTCAGTAGAATGGCAAAACTGAGAAGTAAAGGAGCAATCAAATGCTATAATAGTAAACATCAATATTAAAATTGTAATTATTATGTGGGACCTATACATATTTGTATTGAATTGTCCTGTGAATATGTTAGATCCCATTAGGCTGGTATAGTCAGCCACACAAAATACAGAAAGATCAAAAAAATATTTTCAATACAAATATGCTCCAGGGTATCCACAAAATTCTCTATCAATACAACCAGTGGCTAAGCGAGGTGATCAACGATCTTGGGGGCCCCTGGGGGGAGACGAGACTTTTACGCGTGTATAACGAGCTGCCATGAGATTTAGAAAGTAGAATTTTTCACTTGTTCAATAAGAGGTTTGCTAATAAAGTTTTGGGGCCCCCCGAGCTTGGAGGCCCCGGAGCACTGACCCGGCTAGCCCGTCAGTACCAACGCCAGTGAATAAACCCAATCAGTTCAGTTAAACTTATTGAATGGCAATAGACATTCACATGCGCTCAACAGACATTCACCTTAAGGATGTTTGCAGCTGCCACTATTATAACTGCCTACCTTAGGAAATACATAAAAAATATCATTTGTTCTTCCAACAGCAACTTCAACTGCTGGAGCTGATCCGCGCGGGCCGAGCGGAGGAAGCCCTGGCGTTCGCCAGCGCGACGCTGGCCGAGGCGGGCGCCAACGACCCCAACGCGCTCACGGAGCTGGAGCGCTCGCTGGCGCTGCTAGCCTTCCCTGACCCCCACGCGTCCCCGTTTGCCGACTTATTATTGCCGTCGCATAGTCAAAAGGTGAGGTTCTTTTAGTTTTTTTTTTTATTATTGTAGGCTTGCGCTGGACTACTATCTCATCTCATGGTAAGCGATGATGTGGTCGACGATGGAACACGCTTGCCTAGAAGTAACCTATTAATTCTTGACTTCGCTAAATGTAGTTATCGGGAAACGCAGACCCCGGCAGGGAATTCCACTCTTTAGCTGTACGCATAAAAAACGTATTCCCAAAACGCTTTGTACGTATGGGTGGTTTTGTGCTTCTATGTCGTCACCTGTATGGCAAAGTTGATAATCTGCAGTTTTCTACAGATTTGCAACTTTACCGTACAGGTGGCGAGGTCATCTCGCGTTTGACTACATGCCTGATTACCACGTGGTAATGTGGTAAATAATGGTAGAACTACATTGGGCCCATGTGGGCCACGTGCGCTGATGTGGGCGCGTCGGTCTCCATACAGTTTATATGGCAACTAGATTTGTAGAGCTACATTAGAGCCACGCTACGCGACGTGTTTCATGCGGCTTACAACTGACACCACGAGTGCGTAGCGTCTGTCTAATGTAGTTCCAGCTTGATGTTCATTAGTTTTGTTCCGAAGATCAACAAGTATGGGCAAAAAAACTTAAACCAGTACTAAAAGGATTGCCCTATAGCTGAAACTGTTATTTGTTGATATTATTTTACTAAAGTGCCGTATGCTTAGCTACATTCAACGCCACTAACTTGTCCAAAAATGTTTTCATTTTTATTAGTAGGCGTGTCCTTCTTTCTCTTCTTCAGTTATCAAGAAGGATTTAAAACCCTCTCAAATCTCTTTCTCATAATGGTTATTTCTAATAACAGATCGCCAGTGAACTAAACGCCGCGATACTAAAGATGGAGAACCAAGAGTACACGAACCCGAAGCTGTGCAGCCTGCTGCGCATGATCCTGTGGTCGCAGAGCGAGCTGGACAAGCACAACATCAAGTACCCCAAGATGACAGACCTCGCCAACGCCACTATAGAAAAGCCAAAGTAATGTGTACACCCAAATTGTTACCTACAACCCGTAAGCATTGACATGCCAACTGGCGAGAAAACACTGGCCACATTGAATACTCGAAAACAGTATGTATTGACCTAAATTGACACAGGTAAATGTCAAACTATGTGACAACCTTGTGACAGGGCCGGGGTGACAAGCCATGTAATGTCATTTTAGTCTCAGAGATTAAAAAACAGTCTTTATAGAATTACGTTATGAGAAACTATACTTAGCCCAAAGTAAATATTCAATAACCTAAAATAAAGGTCAATTCTTTCGTTCCAGCCAGGTGTCATGTTAATGCGCTCGGGTAGTATATCACCTCCTTACGCTTGCGGTGTCTTTCAATCCATTCGTGTCGTAGCCAATCAATCAGTGTTGTATTTGTTTGTTTCTAGATTCCCTTATATTTAAGACATCTTTTAATTTATCTCACTGTGTTACTAGTAGTTGTATTCGATTTTGATATAGATTGATAAGGTGTTAACTAAATGTTTTATAAAAAATCTCCTTATATAAATTTTCATCACATTTTTGAATTTGGAGATGTAATTAATATCATACTTAAATAAAAACAAATGTACTTAGTCAGAGATCATGTGATGAATAATTTTAAACAATCAAATGAAATATCCTGTTGTAGCTACTAGCTAGGAAGAGTCAATAAAATGGATTTAATGACACAGAATAAGCAAGAGTCCTTTGTACAAAGTTTGAAGAAATAATATTAAGACTTTAATTTATTGAAAATTAACGATTATCTAGAAGGAATTAATGTATTGTAGATATTGGACAATTTTAGGCATGGCCGGAGACTGTGATCGCTGCTTCCACCGCCGCTGACCGCCACGGAATAAAACAGGACAAACACTGTAAGACATGACTACACGACTAGCATTTTGTATCAATGTGACATTGGAGAGGCATCTTGTTTTACGGGTCAGACGAATATTAAACTAATATTAATGATGCTAGGTTAGACGTAAAATAATATTTTAACTCTTGATAGGATGAGTATGGTACCGGCCGAACCCGATCATAGGATGAAATAGTTTAGCCTGGACCAAACCAGTTCTCTCAACACGCGCGGAGTTCCGCGGGTCTCCTATTTCTGGGTAGTTATAAGAAAAAACCGCAAAGGCTAAGGCGGGACCTTAACCTTCTTACCTAACCTGTCCGTGTCGGAATGTCTTAAAATTGTACTACTAATACTAACCGACTACTATCACGGGTCTGGACTAGGCGGAACTAGTACACCCTAAAATCGGGTCTGGCCGGTACCAAGTATATAGATTTTATTACGTTCCACTCGCGTGTACCCGAACATAACACAACAACACATTCTCCATACAGCTGTTCCTCCTAGCCATCGCTCCATAGTATCGCGCAGTTACCTCCACTTTAAACTTTGCTATTGTAAGTTTTAACATTGGACAAACTTGATTTTAACATCCATTTCGAAAAAATCTCTGTAATTTAAGTATTTTATATGTAATATTTAGAAATAAAAATATTAATTATTAAGAAATATCGATGTTATTTTATTTCGTTACCATAAAACAATCACCTTAAAATAAAATAATATTTTCACAATTTATCATATTTTAAATAAGAATTTAATTCTTTTATATCATTTGCACAGTCAACGACAATATGATACAAAAATCTTACATTTTTATGTCACTGTAAAATTATAAATACCGTTAGATTATAAACTAACGAAATGAAACTGTTAAAATGTGTAGACTGCAATTTACCGAAAAATAATGCGTTAAATTGTATGCAGTATTTCACGGTTCAGTCTTTCGACAGTTTACAATTTCGCGGGATAGATTATAAGCTAAAAGTATTTATAATTTCACAGTGACATTACTTACAGATGTCTTTCTTACTTATAATACATGGGATACAGCATAGTTGATTACAAAACCCTACAGGTTGGTAAAGAAATACTTTCAATAACAAGAAATATACTGGTTATCTACTGGAAGAACTCCTCAATATTATTGTAACTGAAAAAACTAATCTTGTACTTAATATTTTATACATTAGGCACCCTTCGCTTACAGTACGCGTCGCGTCAACGCGACGTTGGCTACTGCGGTACTTGATCGGCTCTTGAGTTCATAAAAGTATCAAAAGAAGTACAAAAGTGGTATCTTACACAAAAACTATGTATTAGAAACTGCCTAACTAAGGCCCATGCCTCACTGGGACGCCATAGCGGTTCTGGCAATTCACGTAGCCAAGGAAATTAATGCAGCTCTGTGATGTATACTTCACTTGGCCACTGCTGGTCACTCAGTCAATCTATACATTATTTTGACGTCATGACCTGGCTTTCGCCGCCATAGCGTCGCATTGAGGCACGACCCTAAGGACTCTCACCCATGGTGACTTTTTGTAGCGATGCTGTCTCGCATTTCTAAACGCACGACAGCATCGCTAACAAACGCGCGTTAGTCGCATTTGCAACGCGCTACAGAAGCGATGATAACACGCAAAGAGAACGGAGACACGACAGTATTGTGTTTGCATCCCGACTGAGAATCGTGGTGTCGGAAGCAAATAGCTAACGGCCTCATCGCGACTGTATCGAAGCGAACGTGCGACAACATAACTACTACATCGTTACAAAAAGTCGCCGTAGACGAGGGCCCTAAATCTCGCTGACTGCACAATTAAACAATTCATACTCAGTCTACATTTCATTACAATGAAATAATTCAGAATGATTATGTAAATACATTTGCGATTGATTCATTTCATCTAGCATAGTAAAAAAGTCTCTGTTCCTATTGCGCATGCGTGCCAGGTAGGGGACGCGGGCGAGGGCGTCGGGGGCCTGCTTGAGCCGGCGGTAGAGCGGCTTGATGCTGCGCGCCAGGGCGCCGTGCGAATGTCACCAACCCAGCACGTAGTCCAGCGCCTTGGAGATGAGGCCGCTTGAGCGCTGCGGGACGGGCGCGTTCGCGATAGGTGTCGGGCAGAGCGAGCGGACTCCCGTTTGTCTGAAAGTAGGAAGAATCATTGATACAATCTTATTAATCGATTTCCAAAAAAGAGGAGGTCCATCTGTATTTTTTCAGTTTGTTACCCGTACTTCCATTATTTATGAACTGATTATGAAAATTATTTTTGTTACTTGAAGGATATTTGAGATTGATCCTATTTTTATCAAAATCCAGTTATGTTTTTAGGGCCATACATGGGATCCAAGAGGTAATTGAGGAAACTGTTCAATTATTATAGGCAGATATACTCAATTTGGTATTTTCATCAAAAACTATCAAATATGAAACTAATGAAAAGACACAGATGGCCAATGAAACAGCATAAACCACAGACATTTCGATTAAGATAGTAAAGCAACTATGATAATACAAATTGAATCAAAGGGTTCTGGCGAAACTAGTACCATAAAAGTGATCTGATGATGAAGCTGGAAACAATTATGTTGTCCCAGACTAGGAATTACTCTTTACAAACATGTAAACTCACATATACAAGAAATCCAGACCAAGAACACCTATTTGTATGCCTTAGGGTCAGCTCATACCGAGACGCGACGCGACGCTGCACGCACATTTTAATAGAGTGACTCAAAATAGAACTTTATTTTCTACGCGAAAAGATACACATTTTACTGTGAGAATTTAGTATACGTCGCTTCATGCAGCGCTGCGCGGCGTCTCGCTGTGCATCGGAACGTTTTTACATTCGCGTCGTCGTGTTTCCGACGATTTTACTATGCGCCTTGCAACGTTGCGATGCGTCTCGCAGTGTCGCGCGGCGCAGTGCTAAATCACTAGCCTCTTCCAGTATCGTCGCTTCGCGTCGCGTCTCGATGTGAACTGACCCTTACAAATATTTGTTCCTTGCGGAAAACCCGCGATACCCAGTACAGCAGGCCAACAGCTAAACCACCGTGCCATATGACGGATTTTTGGAATTGAATTAATAATAATAATAAGCCCCCTAAACAACCACACGTCCTGATTGACCATCTAATCACGTGGGGGGCGGACACACGAATGAGAAATTACTGGCGTGGCTAACGTGGCTCTGGAAACCCATTCAAAATGGAGACTAGATCGAAGAAATTACGTATAGGATCGCTACCCGAGGGCAATCGTCGGGGCGTACCTGGGGCCGATGCTGGGTGTCACAGCATACGACCCATCGGCGGTGGGGGACTGAGCAGGCGGGTTCCCCTCTCCCCGACAAAAATACTACAGCCGAACTGACAGACAGACTAGACAATAGTGAGGACAGTAGATCAGTTACATCCACTTTGGATGTTTCGCAGGCGGCATCAGCTACTCAGCCTGCGACCACCAAAGCGGGAAAACCCCGAGTGCGCATGAAATGGACTGAAGATATGAACATATTCATCATGCGTACTTATTTTCATATTACAAAACTTGAAGAGGACAAAACTATGTATTGCTCTCAATTATTCGAAAAATTTAAATTACAATATCCAGAAATTAACGTAACTGAGCAAAGAATAGCAGACCAAAGAAGGGTTATTATTAGGAACAAATTGTTAACAGACGATACTTTAAGTAGAATTAGATTAGAAATAGCAGAGCAGCTTAAAAAAGAAGAAGAAGAAAGAATAAACCTTACACAACAAATAAACATTTATAATAACACCTCCCTAGAACCTGACACAAGTCCAGGTGAATATTTTGATACAGCTGGAAAATGAATAGAGTCACAATAGTCCCCATAGTTATATCAACAACAGGTGTCATCCCTTAACCAATATTCAATAGTTTTAATGTTCTCAACCTGTCAAAATACACATATCTAACATTACAAAAAAGCTGCCATTTTAAACACTTGTCGTATCGTAAGAAAATGTTTACAACTAGACTTAGACATTGCCGTAACTAGCCTTTTATGCAACCGGTGCGAGCTTTCAAAACTGCGCCCCTGAAAAATGCTCTAACCAGGCTTAGTCTAGTTATTTCTGCGTCCCTCCAAGGTCTGCGCCCTGTGCCTGGGCACTGCTCGCACCGCCCTACTTACGGCACTGGACTTAGATAATAATTTAAATGCAGCACAAACAGGTTTACCATCTCACACAAATAATTAGGATCTCACCTTGGTTTACACCCGTGAGATTCTAAAATAATACCAGGTTTTTAACCTGAGAAAGTTTACCGTAAAAACCATAATAATAATAAATTTTATTCACAACCTTTTTTTACAAATATCCTATGAAAACCCTGACTTCTGAGCTAGGTAAAAACCTGTGTTACAGTAGTCAGTGCCCTCTCCCACTTTCAACTTAGTACAAATTGTGAATATTATTAAGAACAATAAAATGAAGTAAATTAAATAAGTGATGGGTTAGGTTTACTCATGTTGTGTTTATGCATGTGGAATTAACCGACTTCCATAACATAAACTAGAAAGCGCAAAATAACTTTAATAACCATGTTACAATGTCATTTAAAACATTCAGTTCATGACTCGGTCTTGACTGTCTTGGCATGCTAATATTTAGCACTTATGGTGTAACACTTGCTACATGGCTTTTTATTATTGCCTTCACATATTCAGAAAGTGTGCAGCCTACCAAAAAGAGAAAGCGAAAGAAATAATGATGATGTAACCTAGTTGGTTTTAAGGACTTAACAGTTTTGCAAAATGCTGAGTCGAATAGTCCCAATTTACGAGTTGTAGGCCGTATGTTCAAAAATAGCCAGGCGCATTACTTAGTGACCATCAGCATCGTGAGGAAATCAGCATGTCCCAGTACCAGATTTGAAAATTTTGTGATTGTCACCAATCTGCGCTGGGCCTGTGTGGTGAATTATGGCTTATTTTCGGTCCTAGGGAGGAGGCCCGATTCCCAGCAGTAGGAACTACTGATGCTGTATATGCTATTCTTCTTCGGTCTTATTTACCAGGTGACAAGAGAAATTGAAGAAAAAAACGTGTTGCGCCTGATCCCAAGTAATATGGGATAAGGGCAGGAAAAAGAGTAAGTCTTATTTACCTATCAGGTGATGTGATGCCAGGACTAGTAACCCCGATCCTCGGGGGCTCCTTGCACTCGACGACGCCGACCATGATGCCGGGCAGCACTTGGCGGCCGCTGAGCGACATGGCGCGCTCCTTCTCGGCGCGCGTCGCGTAGCGCACGTGGGCCCAGTTGCCTTGGGTCGGGTATTGTTTATCTGGAAACAGACATTAGCAAAGTTATAAAAGAGTAATAAAAAATAATAAATGAGGGGAAGGAGTTCAAAGTGCAGAAGGCATTGATACAAGCATTTGACTGTGTTGTGTTAGTCCCATGATATTGCAACAGCAGGCTTTAAATATGGTTCATCAATGCATCATGACTTGACTGTAATCCACAAAGATCTAGGAGTGTCTATCTCCTTAGACATTTTAAACCTACAAGCTGAACCTATAATATGAACCAAATGTTTGACTGATATTCCACATTTACTCCACATCATCACTTACCATTGTAATTATTATAGTTTTAATTTTAACAATTTCACTCACCTTTATTTAGCATCTTTTTTAGGCTGACTGGTAAAGTATGCAATAGTAATACTCAAAATGCCCACTACTGTTTAAAAGGTATAAATAAATCTGATTCTTACCTAAAATGGCACCACAATTGCTGAACCTAGCTAAAACAGTATTAGCTGCATTTGGTGGGAATCCAAAAACCGTCACCCAGTACTCATCATGTTCTTGACATCCATCTTGCCATGGTGTCGCCAACGAGTGATTATTTACAGAATTATTCATAGTATTGTGTCCATAACCATTCTGGTTTATAGAATTATTATTGCCGTAGAAACTATCTTGGAAAAGGGATTTGTTTCCGGATGGCTCATTGCTTTTAATAGTGTCAAATAGGTCTTCTATGGGTGGTCCGCTAGGTTTGCTAGTATAAGACATGTTTGGGGTTGTCGGCATGTTAGGGTACATGTTCTGGGTTGTTGACATGTTAGAGTACATATTCTGTTGGTTGTAGAGCACTTGCTGGTGCATTGATGATAAGTTCTGCCGATATGCCTTCTGGTCCGGTGTTGATGTTTGACTGGGACTTGTTGGGGAACCTGTGTCAAATAATTGTGTATTTAGTAGGCAATTAGATAGTTGTCTGGATGTTTTTATTAAAACAGTGGCATTTGTAGGAATACCTAAAGAATAAAAAATATAGATAGAAAGCCCTCGCTGGTGTGGAAAACAGGAGCATGGTGATTATGTCAAGACCAGATACAAAATTATATAGGGAGAAAATTCATGTTAATTACTGGTCAGTTTTACAAAATACACTGTTTTTTTAATTATTATTACAATTCTGGGTACTGAGTTTTTAAAACATTAGGTTACAAGTCCCAAGAACGAAATTCCGGAAGATTTAGCTAATTGTTAAGTCATGGAAGGAGAAAATAAGAGTTCCATGAAGCCAACCTTTATTATTGTGATTGTTGATATTATGAAGTCTTATTATTAAAACTTACCGAAAGCAAGACTTCTGCCCTTTGTAGGGGACAGGCTGTTTGTACGTGGAGTCGTAGGAGGATTTATTTCACCCAGAAGGAAAGGCGGCAAATATCCCACGTTTGGGCTGTTGGAAGGAGAGTGCGTTGGACTACCTAAATTCATTGGCTCCATTTTACATTTATATTTGTGCACTACAATATTTACTTATTTCTTTCGAACTGAATAGCCGTTAGTAATTTATCAATTTTTTTTAAACTACACGCTTTCTTCCTGTCGGTTGACAGCAAAAAACAAAATAGCTCTGATCGGTGACGTTTACGGTAATTAAAAATGTCAAAAAATACGGTATCGGAAACATTTGCGGGTTGAAACGACGATATTCTCGGTTGACTACTCAATTTAAATCTGTCATATGGTTTGACTTTTTATACGCTGTTCTTGAACGAAGCACTCAATAAATTCGCTATAATTGGCAACATTGATTGATATTTGTCTGTTGTCAAAATAAATTGCAGTCAAACAAACGAACATGGATTCTTTGGCTGCAAAGCCTGAGAAGTTTAATGAGTTTAGTAGATATGCATACGATAAAGTAATATCAAATACTCCTAGAAACATGTCAGCTAATAGTAGTAATATTGTTCATAAGTTATTTAATAGAGAGGTAAGTTAAAACTCTAAAATATCACGAAGATCCGAAGCTTGATCCTGTGCTTATGCTTTATTTTTTTTCTTGACTATGTTTCTAGTCTATTTTATGAATGGCTGATTAAAGGATTCAATCATTTCACAGAAGATTACTTATATCTTTAAAGTATGACCCTACTATGTTGAATGGTGATTTCTTCTAATTAAGATAACTATTATAAGTTGAAATCTGAATGAATGCTATAATTACTCGCGACGATTTCAATAATATTGGGCAGATTAAGTTATCTCGATTACTTTTGATAAGTGTATGTTTTGAGTGTAAACAAGAAAATATATAAAAACTCTTAAATAATAAATCATCTGTAGTGTAGGCATTTTAGTTTAGGCTTAAAAATGAGATGACCTTAGAAAGGTTTTTGGCTCTAAAATTATTTATGAGCCACTTTTCTTAGTAGCTGCCACCTACATTGGTTTGAACTTTTCTGTGAAAATCATAACTTTTTCAACTCACTAATGCTCAGTACAAGTCCTAAGTCACTCTAAACAATATTGTCATAAGGACCACTATCCAATAGGTTCAATGAACTGCTGAGATGTACAGTACAACAAACCTTTATTTAAAAAAATCAAAGCAAATTCTAATGAGAAACATAAAATTGGCAAAATAATATTTAATGCATTGAACTTGTTGTTTCTGATTTAGACCCTTTGTTATTTGAGACCTATCATGATAATTATTATGTACTTACATGGGTATTTCATTTCATATGTATTTTTCTAAGTTTACCTGTAACATTACTGACACCCTGTGCCTCGGAATGCATGGTAAGCCATTGGCTTCGCTTGCCATTGCAGGTACTCAGACCCCAGAAAGTCTGAATACCAGTCCAAGTAACTAGGAACTGGTTTGTGGAGGTCTGATAGGCAGTCCCGCACTGTAATACATGGTTTTTCAGCTGCATCCATTTAGGCTGGAAGGCACCTCCAAACTAGGTAGGAAAAGACTAGGGAAGTGATGACATGGGTATTTACTAAAATATTTCATTCACTAATATTTCACAACAGACTGGTGACCTAGCTTTCAAAAGGTCAGAGGGCATTCACTCTTTTGTTGTGATACACAATGACACAAATAATACAGGTACTAAAAATACATAACAAGTTTTAGTCTCTCTCAAAATGAAGAAAATAAAATGGTATTAATGCTCAGCAACAAGTAAAAGGAATTTATTAAAATAATTAAAGAGTGGTTTTTCATTCATAGTGTTAACTTACATTAGCATTACAATAGCATATTCAGTAGTATGCACTACAAACATATGAGTACATAATCATCTCTGATTTCAAACCTTGTATTCAGTTATTCTTAAAAGTAAACATACTTAAGTGAATTTTACACTAGTGTATACAGTAAATGGGTTGTGGAAGTCTGGTAGGCAGCCGCTCCTCATAAAATACTGGTATTCAGCTAATTCCAGCTTGACTGGAAGCCAACCCCAATATAGTTGGGAAAAAGGCTAGGCAGATGTATACAGTTACACTATAATTGTAATACCTGCATCATGCACTATCATCTCAGCCGAAAGACATCCACTGCTGGACATAGGCGTCCCCCAAGCATTGCAAAACAACTGGTCCTGTGTGTCTTGCATCCATCGGATACCCGCAATGCCTACATCAAATAAATCATATTCTATTCTACATGTGTTGGTACAGTACATTAAAAAAAAAATATGGTCAATCCACATATTTTACGCCTAATGAAATGAGTAATGACAAAGTTTAGGTAGGTTCAGTTGGGCAACATTTTAGCCAATTTGCATAAAACTTAATTCATGAATCCCCAACCGGTTGCATGTGACCGCGCTGTTATTGTCTTACTATTGTGTCTTGTTTTGCGGGTATATGATACTAAACCAAAGCCAAATATTTTACTGCAACTATAGAGGCATACATAACAAAAGTCATATACCAGGTAGTAACAACATACAGGGCTTTGGGATTGTTTGAAAGAGTCACAGTGACCCTGGAATGCAAAAATAAATTGTGGACCCACAAGTGGGTTTTAGTCAAGTTTAGTCAGTATAAGTCCACACAGGGTGGCAAGTTATTTGATGATTTCCCACCTGAAAAATAAAGTAAGGCAGTAACATCATATTCAATAAAGTAAGGCAGCAACATCATATTCAATCATTGAAGTGGGAAATTTCCATATTCACTCATACAATGCATCAAAGTATTTATTGCTTGTTATTAGTATAATGGCTGATGCATCTATTTTTATTATAAGTATACATACTTACTATAAATAATGTGTTACAAGAATTTACGTCAATGTAGTATGGTAATAATTGTAATTTTGATTGAATAATTCAACAGAAAAAAAACTGATACAGGAATTTAGCATTAGCATTAGCGGCCTTATAATGTTCCTACTGCTGTGACTCAGGCCTCCTCTCTAGGAGAAGGGATAGGCCTTAATCCACCGCGCGGGCCCAGTGCGGATTGGTGGATGTCACATGTCTTCAAATTTTTGGTTCTAGGACGGTTTCCTCACGATGTTTTCCTTCACCGTGGATACGGGAATTTACGTCAATGTAACAATGTGGTAATAACTGTAATTTTCTATCAATAACTCATCTGTTTTCTTTCTAGACTTTTGGCGCTACATCTAGAAAAACCAATGATAGGGGTCGCAAAGTGTTCGAGCGCATCCCGCCGAGGCTGCGGTTCTGCCTCATGGACATCGTGCCCGTCCGCTACCTCACGGAGCACGTGTTCATGGGCTTCTCCCAGTGCGGCCAGTTCCTCCTCAGCTTCACCTACAGCTGTAACACCCAGCTGTACTTCAGAGACAGTTCCAAGTTCACGTGAGTATCTTTTTGCAATTGCCATTGATTGGATGTCATGCTGTCTTTTTATATTTTAAAGCCATTGCGAACTATATGTATGTGACAAGGTATGTAATTAAAATAAATCTTGTTTAATGCTATTACATAAGATTAGTGACCAAAATGGGTAATATCAACACTGATGTGAAAAATTGAAAAATATCTTGCTAAGGTACACATCTCAAAGAAGTTATTTTTCTATTTTTGGTGTTCATTATCAACATTAGACCGACGTACTCATGGGCCACGACTAATTTTGTACTAAGCCCATGTCGCGTGGCGTGGATCTAATGTAGCTCTACAAGTCCATTGTCATATAAAATGTTGACATAGCCAGATCGGAGTATGCAGCCCACGTGTGCATAATGTAGTATCTTTAATGACTTCTCTGAGTGGAGCGAGAGGGCGTGTCAGACTTTTACTGACTAAAACCCACTGGTGTTCTTTCCCGTAGCTCCAACAAAACCCTCGAAATGTAAATAAAGCAGTAATCTGCTGCTCCTCATTAAATGAGTTTCGTTAATTTACTAATGAGCCTTGAAATCGTTACCAATTGATTTCTGTTTTGATAAAAATCAATTAATAATCAGATTAGGAGTAATAGGTGCCAACAGTAATCTGTTATACAGATAAGGAAGTTAGCAATTCAAATTAATTATTTGCTTATAAACATTCAGTGGGTAAAATGGAAGTGCTTTTTTATTACATAAGTACTAAGACTTTCTGAAAAGGAAACCTGCAGTCTTAGAATGCGCAGGGCAACTACCTCTTGGCCTTTGCGTTTTAGGATACTACTGATTAAAAACCACACCCATGTGTGTAATAAAAGTTTAAACACGCCCTCCCACTCCACCCTAAATAGTGAAAGTAGAGTGGTAGAACGGAAAATTGATAAAATAATCATAGGTGGCATTATTGGCAATCTTATTGCAAACACTGGTTTTTGGTAGATAATCCACAGGTTGTAAGATCAGAAAAACCCTATCTGTATTAGTTTTCCGTATCAATTTTTTCTGGTTTTATTCATAATATATAATGTGAAATACGAATCCATAAAAGGTATTTTACAGGAATCTATATTCACAAGTTATCATTTTATTCGGTGGAAGAACCGATATCATTAAGCACAAATCATCTTCACCCATTGCTGCGTATAGATAGGCCCCTATCCTTTACTATCATCAAGCTTTATGATCCTGTATCTTTCTCCTCCAAGTTCCTCCGTGCCTCGGATAGCACGTTAAGCCGTAGGTCCCGGCTGTCATTTGTAGATCTTTGGCAGTCGTTACGGATAGTCAGAAGCCAGTAAATCTGACTCCAGTCTTGCCATGAAGTACCGTGTTAGCCCAGTTAATGGGTTGTGGAGGTCTGGTAGGCAGTCGCTCCTCGTAAAATACCTACTGGTATTCAGCTAAAGCCGGCTTGACTAGAAGCCGACCCCAATGCGGTTGGGAAAGCTATAAGCTAGGTAGATGATGATCTTTCTCCTCCAAGTTCCATTGAACGCATTATACTCTTTATGTCTTGTATATTTAAGGTGTTTTTCCCTTACAGGCTACATTTCCTGTTGTGGGTCCCTGGACGCATCGTGCGG
Organism: Mythimna separata; assembly: GCA_030763345.1. Lineage (NCBI taxonomy): Eukaryota > Metazoa > Arthropoda > Insecta > Lepidoptera > Noctuidae > Mythimna > Mythimna separata. The sequence continues at coordinate 5,681,431 of CM061171.1, read as the reverse complement.
CCGGTGCACAGCGTGCCTCTGTTCGGCGACGACTGTGTGGACAGCAAGGTCACAATATCTATGGCACAGTGGAAGCACAACCCTGGCGTTTTAGTCGTCTATGGTATCGCGTAAGTATTGACTTTACTTTTTCTTTTTGTTTAGTGCCTGTATGCGAGTTCACACGCGCATTACATTTTGTATTGCTCCCAGTTGTTGCGTTTTACGCGCGTCTCGAGCGCGAGTTTACATCTGGACAAAGCAATGACTCCCGAGTATTTTGACTCAGGTCGCGCTCATGCCACGTTTTACGCCGTACATGCCACGGTTAATTCGACATGCACAGGCACGGCGTGAAGTGTTGTATGGATTACTGACAAAGCTTGTTGAGACAAACGGCAGGTCTACGACACGGCGCCGCCACCGTGTTTCATCACTGTTGTATCGCAGTCTATGGCCTTTTGTATATGGTACGTTTTATTAACCGTGCTTACACATGGTGAAAAACGTGCCATGTACAAGAGGCCTAACACGAGCGTGGCAAAAGTTCGAAGTTTTGCACGTATTTTACGCGTAAAATTGTTATAGCTTATGATGTGATGAACTTATTATATGATAGGCTGGATAAAACAGATTGGCGAATGATTCAAATTTTAGCCAATCAATGTGTTTCCAGTGGCCTAATCTAAGGACCACTTCACGATGTGACATCGGTCATACTCGTAACTAGATCGTCGGCGCGGTAAACAGTACTTCTCCTAATGGTGTGTCAAAGGAAACTGTATCCTAAACCTTCAGGTCTTAAAACTTAAGCTAGAACTACATTGAACACACGCGGGCCACGTACGCCGATCTGGGCGCGTCGATCTCCATACATTTAATATGGCAACTAGACTATGTGGCCCAATGAGGAGCTCGTGGCTAGATAATAACAGCCGCACGGGTCGATCTTCAAGGTTAAGCAACGCTTGCCCAGGTTAGCCTGTGGTTGGGTGACCATCTTAACATACCGAGTTTCTTTCGTGCCTCGGATGGCACGTTATGCCGTAGGTCCCAGCTGTCATTTGTAAATCTTTGGCAGTCGTTACGGATAGCCAGAAGCCAGTAAATCTGACTCCAGTCTTGCCATGAAGTACCGTTTTACTCCAGTTAATGGGTTGTGGAGATCTGGTTGGCAGCCGGTCCCCGTAAAATACTGGTATTCAGCTAAATCCGGCTTGACTGCAAGACGACCCCAATATAGTTGGAAAAAGGCTAGGTAGATGATGACTTGTAGTGTGGCCCACATGTACGTCGGTCTAATGCACTTCCCGCTTTAACAGTTTAATCTAGCCCATCTTACATGACAGCATACGAATATTAGAAACAAGACCTTTTACCAACAATGCCGTTAATAAGGCCAAAGCAATCAACCAATGATTTGATTGAATCAAAGGATGTTGAAACATGGTTGTTATATTAAACTAAGGAGACGTACATACCTACGTACATAGGTACATAAACATTACGGACACACTGATTGTATGATGGACTATAATTTGATGATGGACTATCGTACGGACTATTGCATTTAATGAGGTGTAATTTAATGGTATAATTATGATACGTCATAAATTGTGTATCATCATTCTCATCAAAAGACAACATCTATACATATACTTAAGTAAACTTGAAGTATGTTTGTAATATCAAAATACATCTTTTTCTAATTCATATTATGCATGTTAGAAAAAGAAAGGATGTTCGATACCTGTAATTAAAGTGCAATTTTGTCTGTCTGTCGCCCTGTCTGTTTGTTTCGAAGAAAAATAGAGTTCCGCGCTAAAACTTCTTGAATTTGTGACCAAATGTCATTATGCGTACGAAGTCGTGGCTAGTACCTAATAAATACAATAGGTTTGTTGCACAATATTCTTTTTAACTCCTTCAAATGGTTTCACACTGACGCGTGTTCAAGGAGAGACAGGCGTGGCATATCTGAACTATCAAAAAGATTCCTTTGACAATTATTTTCAAAATAAAATTAAACTCTTAGGCCTCTTGCACACGACACGTTTTTGTGCACGGTACGACAGGCGCGCCGTACGGCGTAAAAAAACGTATAATGTACAAGAGGCCATAGACTGCGATACAACAGTGACGAAACACGGCCGTTTTGGGTCAACAAGTTCTCTCTGTGATCCATACAAAACTGCGCGCTGTGCTTACAGATGGTGAATTGACCGTAGCTACGTACGGCGTAAAACCGTGCCGTGTACAAGAAGCTTACATTGTTAACACCGAAGACGCTAGCAAATCAGAGTTTTTCAACAAACCACAACTGTTAACTGATGTAGTGAAACGGCACACAGTTGTTTACAAACATTGCCCACATAACTCATTGTACTTGTGTTGTTCGCAGAGATTCCTGCTCGGAGCGGTCGCACCTCAGTGTCATCGGAGTACCTCGGTTAGGATGTCGGAAATGTGCCGCTTTTCCAAGGGATGAAGGTAATTTGGATGATAGATAATATTTATTTTACAAATAGATAAAAAAAATATATACGTCAATTTTAACTAGATAAGGTCGGTTTTTTCATAGCTGACTACTCTGAGGGGAAACACCGAAAATAACGCAGGGGCCAAAGCCTCTTTTAAAGATGCCTTTTAAGTATTACGTAAGCATAGCAAGTCTTTCTTGAGTTCTGAATTACATCTGCCTGCAGTAGTCTTATTAAGGAGGTTAACAAAGGATTAAAATGTCCTTCCCTCAAATAAACATCGGACTTTAGAAATACACAAAAGAAAAAGACATCAGAACGTTTTACAGATTCATCAATTTAGTAATACGTCATACATTTTGCAAACTAGGAATGCACTCTAACGATTGTAAGCGAATGCATCAACTGCGATTCGCGCTTGTCCGATTTTCGGGTGGCTCTGACCACACCCTTCTTGGAAACCCGGACCCACGCTTGCTCCAATCATCTCCTTAGGTACTAAAGTGTTACATACAAAATTCCTTTTTCAGAAGACCTCAATTGGGGAAAACGATGTCTCGAACACAACTTCGCGATACACACAAAGTTCTTCTGCACGTCCGACTCCAGTATGTACGAGCCGGTCGTGCAGCTAGCCTACTCGAATCAAATCATTATATACACAGACTTCATCCACATCCTGGAGATTGACTTCGTCAAACCAGACCAGGAGAAGAATGAGAGGGAGGCGGAGGATACCAAGAGTTACTTAGATAGGGAGGAAGTTAATTCTATAGACACTAACCCCGGTACCCCAGCCTCGGACGTCTCGGCAGCTTTTCAATCACCCAAATATCAGAACAACGTCGTCCAAAATATTCTAGCAGATTTCTCAGACTTGGAAATGGAGCCCTATCAAATGTCGAAACCCGTACGCTTGCCTGATGTCATGGGACAAGAACTGTGTATCCAAGCGTCTTCTATATCTCATAACTTGGTAGAAGAGTGGGAGGGACCCTCTCCGTCGATCAGGACGCTTATCAGCCCACCACTACGGTCTCCGAGGCGACGGCCAGCGGAAAGCATGTCGCGTTTCAATGAAACGCACAGGATAATAGCTGAAAAAGCCTACGAATTTGTCGAGGAAGCGGAGACGAAATGCGAGAAACTCAGCATGTTTAGGAAACGAAGATTAGCTGACAAGAAATACGAATTCTCAGAAGACAACAACGAGAATATCGTCCCGTTCAGAGTGCTGCGCAGTAATAGGAAATACTTCATAGGTTCCACTAGTAGGAGTCAAGGGAAACGAGCCAAGTCTCCCGGCGAGAGTGTGGTGTTAAGAGCGCACAACCAGATCAGTAGACCACCTTCTCCGACCACTAGTTCCGATCTCAAGAACCCTGGGCTATCGACTCTGGAATCTGATCATAATAGCGAATCAGAGTATAGGGTTACAGAAATGTTGGACGATGGCTCTCTTAAAACTATAGCAGTGCATGATAATACCTCAAAAACGCTTTCTGACTGCCCAGTCAACGCGCAAGACCCTTACCTGGTGCATTCTGGGAACTCCAAATGTAGTAAATTCTTCACTCGATACTTTGTGGAAAGTGATGATGAGATAACTTCGATCATCACGGATTCTGAGGGTGAGTTAACTTTGACTTTCCATAATTATAAATAGAGAGATAATTTTATCTACGTTGGTACATATTTAGACGTGTTATGATATATTATGATAGTAGACTCGCTTATCTTGTGGCCTGTTTAACTTTGCAGCTGTTGATATTGGGAATTTTGAGAGCGTAAACATTTATTTTTACTAAGCATCTTCAATCTCTTTTTTTTTTTTGAAGGTGATAGAAATTATTCTGGTTAAAAAATTTATTAAGTGAGTTTTGTCTAATAACACGATAAGCTTGGTTGCACGCAGGCCTCCGACCACTACCACAAAATGCCACTACCGATTTATTTCCTTTATTTCTAATCCAAAACTCCGTCAATAGCCACTCGTGCTATTTCCACCAATTTCTCTCTTCCTAGAGAAGAAAAGAAAATCGGTCCACAACTGCAAGTGGCGGCGCCTCAGTTAACTTATAGCTGTCGCATGTGGCCCATGTTCGGCCAGGCTTAAGGTGTTTAATATCGTGGGGTTTTGGTCACACATGCAGGATTGCTCCACACGCGTAACCCTCGCAAATGCTTTTTCCATACTAGTAATGCGTGGAATACCACACATACATCACCCCCTGCGTCCCGCGTACGCAGGGGGTGATGCGGACCCGGGTAGCAACCCAGTGGGGTCCCCGCGAGTCTGTCGTCCATTGTACACAACCACAGCAGCCTGTAGAAAACTAGATCGTAGGCTAGCGTGTCTCACGCTGCGTGAAATTTTCTGCATGCGGGACAAGCCCGCATACGTGATGAAATCCACATGATGTTAAAAGCTCTCAAAACGTCATGAGAAAGCCAGCATGTCCTAGAACCAAAAATTCGAAGACAAGTGACATCCAGCAACCTGCACTAGGCCCGCGTGGGTGGATAACGGTCCATTCCCTCTCCTTGAGAGGAGGCCTGAGTCCCAGCAGTGGGAACATTATAAGGCTAATGCTATGCTATTAAAAACACCCTTGATCATCTGTTATTGCGTGACTCGCGTGGTTAATGATCTCGTGTGTTGGCAGACGACTGCATGTCGGGCTACCACGTGGCGTTGCCGCTGTCGGCGCAGGGCGCGGGCTACGCGGGGCTGCAGGGCGTGGGCGCCGGCGCGTGGGAGCGCCTGTGCGGCGCGGCGCCGCCCCTGCCGCCGCTCACGCTGCGCGCGCACCAGCGCTCGCTCGACACCGAGCTGCTTTGCAACGAGGTGTGCGAGCGACTCTGCAAGATACATGGCAAGAAGTTCATCTACTGCTTCGATTGGGGATGCCATGTTATTGATGTTTGTCAGTCCAGTGGATGCTTGTCGGGGGTGAGTTTTTGCATTGTTTTCAGTAGGTACCTTACCTATAGTAAAAAAAAATTAACTGCGTCTTCTTCTGAGCGCGTCGATAGCAAAATTACTTAAAGACCTTGTCTGGCTGGACAGTATTCGGCCACGGCGGCAATGTTGTCCTTTGATGTTGTCATTAGGTCACAACGTGAGCAAGTATGAGGCCACGTGATGCAGGATGGAAAGGGTACCTTATTTCATCATCACTGCTCTCAAAACCGTGAAGGAAAACATCGTGAGATAACCATCATGTCGTGGACCCGAAACTTCGAAAACATGTAACGTGTACCCGCATTGTAGCCGCGAAATGATTGACTGAACTACACGCATTCCTTCTAGAGAGGAAGCCCAAATCCCAGCTGTGAGAACATTATAAAACTGATTATACTATGCCTTGTAATATCATGTTTTAATTCCTCCTCTGACACCCAAAAGTCCATATTACCAAACATCTTCTGACATGGTACTACATAATAAGGTACATAGTAATATTTTAGTGGCATGCGGAACAGAATTTCAACTCCCTACAACCGTCATTGAAAAGGTAGGATCTCTGACCAGCACGATCTTTTTTTTGATTTGGGCAACTGTGATTTCGCGATGCATGATTTCGTAGTTTAGTTTATAAATGGCACCACAGATGTCACTACAGTATTATGTGCATCTGTTCCAGTTGTGTGCTATGTGGATGTGGGCGAGCGACAACAACACGTCGACGGCGGAGTGCCAACCTTGCAAAGATATCAGTGCGGGCTGCCTCCTGCATCGACAACAGTATGCCGCCGAGGTAACATTGTCTTACATATTATTATAATCAACGCCCCTATAGCATTTCCCTTGGATATGAAACAGGAAAAACACAACTTTAGGAAGTAAAAGTGTTATCTTGATATGATGAAGTTTTTGAAAGACAGGTGGGTTTTCGTCAGTATAAGGGTTGGACCACATCTGGCAGCACGGAATCGCCTTTTTCCGTCGCCCTTTCTCTTTCTGTCGCTTAGAACTGTTATTTGCTAGACCGAGACAGAAAGCATAATGCGATAGCACGCGGCGGAATCCTCGAGGCGATCGGCATTACGGACAAAATGCAATGGTCGGCAGGGAGACTCCGGAACGCTGAAGCGCGCGATAGCATGCTAACGCAGGATGCGTTCTATCGTCTTGTCTGCGGAATCTTCCTTCGATCGCCTTTTTTGTCTGCGGAATGCGATAGCGCGCGTTCGCATGTGACAGCATACTGCAGCACGTGGTAGCACAGGCGGAACAAATGCGATTCCGTGCTGCCAGATGTGGTCCAACCCTAAGTCTGATACGCCTTCTCGCTCCACTCTCGGGTTGAGGGTGAAAGGTTATTATTGCGCAGCCGCCATTGAGATTGTACTTGAACGAGTACTAAGTAAATAACTATTTCAATGTACAATACAGTATATTATTATTCTATCTCTCGTAAAAGTCTGATAAACCCTCTCGCTCCACCCTACAGCTGGAGAAGTGATTAATGGAGGAAAAATAAAGATAGTGGGGGTGAGGTTGACGGGTTACTGTGAAGCTGCCATTGAGATTGTACTTGAACGTATAATATTCTTCGTCTTCATCTATCATCTACGAGACGTTGCAAAAACACAGACTTGTAATTATATTGTAGGTACAATTATACATTTCATTTGCCTAGCCTTTTCCCAACTATATTGGGGTCGGCTTCCAGTCATGCCGGATTTAGCTGAATACCAGTATTTTACGAGGAGCGGTTGCCTACCAGACCTCCACAACCCATTAACTGTGGTAACACGGTATTTCATGGCAAGACTGGAGTCAGATTTACTGGCTTCTGACTATCCGTAACGACTGCCAAAGATCTACAAATGACAGCCGGGACCAACGGCTTAACGTGCTTTCCGAGGCACGGAGGAAACTCGTTATGTTAAGATGGTCACCCATCCACAGACCAACCTAGGCAAGCGTTGCTTAACCTTGAAGATCGACCTGTGGTACAATTATACATTTAAAATGTATAAAATAATATGAAAATGTTTGCAGTGCTTATTCGTGTGGGACCTAGTGAGCGGCGTTTACCGGACTGAAAGAGTTTCCATGACAGAGGACTCCAGTCAAGAGGGAAGCAGAGGTAACTAACTATTCTTAAGTGGCTACTATACTATATTTACAACAATAAGATTAGATATTTAAATAAGCTTGTTTTACTGTCCGTTCAATCGATTTTCACTTCCATTCCGTAGACATAAAGATGACACCAAAAGCAAAAAAGTGGTTACAATACCAATTATTTACTGCAACCATCATTTGTCATGCCACCAACGCAATAAAAGTCAAAATCGGTTGAACGGACGGTAAAAAAAGTTTGTTTAAATATCTAATGTTATTGCAAATGCAGTATACATTAGACCAACGCACACGTGGGCCACGCCTGATTTGTACGCAGAACGACGTCGCGTGCCGTGGGTCTAATGTAGCTCTACAAGTCTAGTTGTCGTATAAAATGTATGGACACCGACGCGCCCAGATCAGCGTACGTGGCTCACGTGTGCGCTATGTAGTTCTACCTTTATTATTATACACTAAGGGCCTATTTCACCACCTATGATTAAGTTTCGAGTATCTTACTTGGCAGATAATTTCATACAAATTCTGTCATATTTTTTAATTTATCCAGTGAGTAGTGCCTACTCGGACATTGTGAAAGAGGCCCTAAACACTACTTTATTATATTCTCTATAGCCATGGAAACATAATTTTTAATAGGTTGATTATTAAGGTTTCGTAACCCAAGTGTAACCAAAACTGAGTGACGTCCTTTCTTCCTATTTCTTCGCAAATTTTTACCCAACAAATATTATAATAGTAAGCTAATTAATGTTATCTATACGTAAACATACATTTTACAAAGAAAGAACAAACAATTTCTGCACCAATGTTAATGCGGATGAGAGTGATGTGACCTTTTACAATGCTCTTCCTTATTTCCTACCTTGAATAACTATCAGTTTTTATCATATACTAGCTGTCCCCTGCGGTTTCACCCGCATTTTTTGTTACTGCTCCGCTCCCGTGGGATGCATTGTGCATTCCTCGATAAATGGGCTATCTAACACTAAAATAATTTTTCAAATCGGACCAGTAGTTCCAGAGATTACCCCCTACATACAAACTTACAAACTTACAAATTTTACCTCTTTATAATATTATTATACTCCGTTTGTTTAGGTAGTTAACTAAAGGTAAACAGTCTTGGTATGTCTTTTTATATTAAAGAGGTCGTATATAATATACACAAAGATTATTTAAATTTAGTTTATTAGCTAACATCGATTTAGGTAAATACCTATTTGCAAAGATTTTTACATACAATTTATAGACAACTTTAAGATAAAAAGACATGCCAAGATTGTTTACCTTTAGTTAACTACCTAAACCGACGGAGTATAGTATAGATATCGTACTAGCTTCTGCCAGCGGTTTCGCCCGCGTGAAAGAAGAAAATTTAGGGTGTCAACTTTCTAGAAAGTCATGGAAAAATCAGGGATACTCAATAAAATTGCTTCGATATAAGCACACTGAACGTGTGACACCCTAAAATTATTTCGAGGACAATACTCCCAGGATAAAAAATCCTGTGCTATTACAGGACGTGATCTACTCATGTGTCAAATTTCATTTTAATTACATCTTCTTTTCGAATCGAAGGTAAACTTGTTAAATTGTTTGGGCCCAGTAGGTAGCTACGTTAATTGCAGCATCGGTGGCACTCATTAAATTCTATTACATGCTGAAGCGTGATGAGTAACAAACATACACTCACAAACTCTTGCTTGTATTAGTATGATAGTATGATAATGGTGTGTCCCATAGTTCCAGGTGCGGATAGAGCGAGAGAGTTAGCCAAGAAGCTAGGGCCGATCAACATGCCGCCTGGCAATGAAAACAGATTGCTTACTACATTGACAGGTAAGGGAAATTAAACACCACCATAGTCCGTCTAATGAAATTGCGACCTGAGAAAATCCAAAAATTTTGTATGTGGTATTACTAACTAGTTGGGAAATCACGTTTTGACACTTCACATTTTTTTTATTTCCTACAATTGCGGCTGGAATAATGTTGCCAATTAAATTTAAAAAAACTTCAGGTCGCACTTTCATTAGACGCACTTTAACTTTTTTTTTTCGGCCGAGGTTACCAAGCAGATTTAAGTGGAAATACCAGGGAATACGCTTTAGGATATTCACAGACCTTACTAGTGATGTTCTTAAGAAAAATCTGGTGTGTAGTACTTACTAAAGGCGTATGTAAATATTGTACAGTACCCGGCGATAAAAAATGCACATCGACAACAATGTAAGTTGTTATGAAGGTTCAAGAGCGAGTTGTAAATGCCACTGGAATTTCAAGAAGAACTTTGAACAATATATTAAACGAAGTCAGTACTGAAACACATGCTACTGAAATTAAGTTCAGCACTCCAAAATGCCGATTGTCTCTTTCCAACGGTTGATGTGCAAAATTTATCACCGGGTGCTGTAATAGGTTTTTTCTTATTTTATTTGACAAATATAGGAGGGCCATTCTTGTCTATTGACAATCGAACAGTACAAAATAGAGTAGTGGTAATAAAAGAAAATTTGAAGCGTAATAATTACATTATTTTTCGAGTTCATAAACGATTGTCGATTGAAAAGACGAACGTCTCAACATACCCTCGACCATGATCGAAAGTAGTAAGTAAATAATTAACCATTTACTAACGTATTATTTTCTCATCAGGACGATCCCTAAAAAGACTGACTGATGTGGACAACTGCATCGAAATCACAAAGAATCATCCCGACAGCTCGGAGTCAGAGTCTTCAGGGGAAGAGGACAGCGACTACGACCGGTATTCTTATTCTAGGACAGCCATACTCAACCTATTCTCCTCTCGGGCCACATAGCGCGACTCCTACTATCATGATGGGCCGCAATAACCCATACTCAAGAAAAAACTAGTATTTACACGGATGGGATTTTCGAATGGTTGAAAAATAGACAGTTTTCGATAAAATTGCTAGATGCTTGGTCAATATTTTCGTTTTGCTAGCGGTTAAAAAGTGGGCCAGTAAGCAGTTCCATACAGTGTAGATACGTGTAATATGTCCGATATTACGGATAAACCTACTTTGAAGACACGGAGAAGTTACTAACATGGAGTGTTAAGTTGATGAACGTTTTACTCGGACGTACGTATGCGCCATAATGTCGCTAGCTTTTATTATTTTGGCATCTAATCAAAAGGATGGTCGGAAACTTCGTACCTCCTATAAATGTATAAGTTTGATGTGATTAAATCACGAAAATTGAATGTGCGTATTAACAGCAGTAACCGATAGACAGCAGTGTCATTTCATTTAGCGCCGCATTGATTCTTTACTCCGTGTGTATTTGTCACAAATAAGAACAACGAAGGGAAGTGTTTGAAGCACTTATTGTATAAATATTTGTCTCCTTAGGAGTGTATCAAGACAGGTTCTTAGAGATAGATCGTTTTAATGTGTTCCGTAATGTATTTAAACTTTCCTTACCTTTAAATGTTTTTCTTTCTTCTGTCATAAACAGTTTTAAAAATGAATTGATAATTACTGAGGATGCAATCAAGGTGAATCTCTCTGGTTTAAATATTTTGGTATCCAAAATTCACCTCTTTTTTTTTAAAATAAAAATCCTCGATTTTTGAAAATCAAATCAATCCTGTAGTAATGTGCAGTTCGCCGTATTCTTTGGATCTATTTTCACAACTGATTAGTATATTATAAAAAATACCCTCTCCATTTTTAAATAAAAGCCGTAGTTTGATAACGCTGAAAAGAAGTTTCTGACACAACCAATGGGAATACTTTTGTAAATAAAATGTTCGCAATATTAATATTAGAAATAACTCAATCGATATGAAATATGTGCTATCAGTCTTACACACATGTATTTAAAAAAAAAGAATCATTTTTGTATATTTTCGTATGACTTTTACTTCAATCATTACGTCTATGTACCGTAATCGAAAAGTTCTTGTTAAATTATATTATCGTTGTTCAAATTCTTGTAAGGGGTAATAAAAAGTTCGTAGTTGCGTATACATGCGTAAAACTAGATCTGTCTGTGTATAAATTAATATAAGATGGTTGCTTCAATTGTGATTGTTACGCGTTGTATTGACAAACATAACAACATTAAATAAGAATGCGTCAGTAAAATCATATTCTTTGAAGAAATGCTTGGGTTTGCATTATTGCGTGTATTTACTTCATCTTACGATCGAGGTAGATATACCTGCGGATGTATTGCCTAACGCTGCCCGTCCAAGACACTCTTTGTAGGTCCAATATTCGTCACAAATTATAATCCTATAGTATATTCTGACCGACTTTTTGTAGGACGTGTGCGTTGCACTATTGCTATCAGTGTGTTCTATTTTTCACCTACAAAAAATCGTTCTCCGATTGTCGGTCGTGGGCGGGTAGCGTAACTCTGTTGACAGTTGAAATAATGATCACTCGATATACCCAGCGAGTGATCATCATTTGAGCTGGCAATACCCACTCTTAGGGTTGAGTCAGATCTATCCGGTCAAAGAAGCGGCATTGGTTATTGCTAAAGAGCGCTGGCGCTTTTGAATTTTAATTATTGATGGATTCGCATTTAACCACTTTCTCACTTGATGGTACGCAGGCAAGCTATCTTTAGGCGCGTCTGGCTCAGCCCTTCGAAACAGCAACGAAAATAATTGTTCGATATACTCAACTGGCTAATGACTGCCGCACGATATTTCAATACTGTATATAATTATAGACTTAAATGTGAACGTATGAATTAATTTATGAAATTGGTTTTAGTGGTATTTTGAGAGTAGATATTTATGTCCCAGTTTTGATGTCTATATCGTGGCCGTGGTAACGACATAAAAGCTCCTCGCCTATAACAGTTTGGATGGTTTCCTTGTTTAACTAAGGGACCGTGAAAGGCTCGGGTTTTTATACATGTTTGACATAATTAATAAGAACAAATAACGTGGTATTTGACGGCGGTGTTTGTACTCAGCTAAATCCGGCTTGACTGGAAGCCGACCCCAATATAGTTGGGAAAAGGCTAGGCAGATGATGACGGCGGTGTTTGTAGATCGGAAAAAAATCACCATTTTGTTTGCAAACTCCACATTCTTTATTTCACAGTACCGCTACCAATATTTAATCTGATGTGTGATATCCATGTATTATTTTCAACTGCATTTATATACATATGTATAATGTTAGTGATTATTACATGACGATAATCATCAATGATATTATTGTGTAAATGTATTCAACGAATGGCTATTGAAAACGGATTCTAGCACATCTGAATTTGAATGAAATCTTTCTGATGGCATTGAGGTATGAGTTTGAAGAAGAAAAGTTTATAGTTTATATCATTCACATGTGCTGGAATTCAGTCCTAGATATGAACCTCGGCTCATAATAAGGTTGTGATTGTTTGAACATAGGTTTGTTAAGAGAAGTGCCTCTGAGACTTGATAACTACCCTCCAATTTATTACACTTCCTTCAATCTAATAAGTATTTATTCTATTCTTAAATCTTCGACATAGTACATCGTTTTCAAAGCAGGAATTTGATTTAACAGAACTGTTTGGATTCTTATTGTAAATATTTTTTTATACTGAAGACTATTGATCTCACAGTACTAGACTTTATGAACTATGGAGGGTGTACATACTACGTAATTTTGGAGCAAATATGAGGGCAACGTGTACTAGTGTATAAAATCTTAAACATATTTTGTCAAGCTGTTAAAATGACCATTACAGTCTAAACTAAATGGTTGGTTCCAATCTTTGCCAGTTATATTGATGGCGATAATCTTACTGATGTTTTTAATGTCTAAGTATGAATAGAATAAAAATGAGAATGTCCTATACAGTAATGCCCCGAAGATACGGAAACCGATGACCAAACAATGGGTTTTCGCATTTCATCGCTCAAGTTCTAACACCACGTAGATAAGCACTTTTTCGATAAAACACGTTACGAAAGTCTTTCGATAAGAAACCGAATTAAAGCAATTGTGTCGCTTGATTGAACACCAAAAACAAATGTTCGTAAAAGTTATCATGGCGCTGGAACGCTAAGGGAAACCGAAAGAACACAGGTGGATATTAGTCAGTAAACATGTGACGCGCAAAACGAGACGTAATTTATTTATTTATTTTATTTCAATTACTATACTACGTCGGTTTAGGTAGTTAACTAAAGGTAAACAATCTTGGCATGTCTTTTTATCTAAAAGTTGTCTATAAATTGTATGTAAAAATCTTTGCAAAAAGGTATTTACCTAAATCGATGTTAGCTAATAAACTAAATTTAAATAATCTTTGTGTATATTTTATACGACCTCTTTAATATAAAAAGACATACCAAGACTGTTTACCTTTAGTTAACTACCTAAACAAACGGAGTATAGCTATACTTACAGTATACACCAAAGCGTATAGCTAGCCAACAACTTACAAACTAGAGAATCCATTTGATAAATTGAGAAACTGATTTTAACTTGGTGTTAGAAATTACGCGATGATTTGTCATTTTGGCAAGTAATAAATTATTCATGTATATGGTGCCAAAAGCGGGAATAGAAGGTCCAAAAAAACAACCAAAAGCGCGTAAAGGAGTTGTTTAGAGAAATTATTGCATAGGCCATTCAATAAATGAATGTGTAATATATTTATCTCACTAATTGGTGAGCAGTTGTGAGCTCTAGTCTTAAGAATCGAAACAACTAGTGTACAAGCAACCGTTCTAAGCCAGAGGCAGTCTGAACTAAAGCTAAGCAATACAATGGTTGTTCCACATTATTTTCGATCGTCTTACTTGTAATATGTCTAAACTTCGAAGATTGGTTGTATTGTCAGCTTACAGTAGTAAGTGAGATGATTGCATTTATTTTATTTTGTACCTGTCGACACTTGGCACTGACAGTGTTACTTGCCATCAAATTGTATTATACTATAGATAGGTATGAAACAATGCATGATGTAATAATAACATAAATAATTAAATTGTTGTTTTATTCTTCCCTTTTTGTACAATTTACAGGTTTGGGCCAGATGAATAAATAATAAGAAGTATGTTTAGAAAAGTTTTTACCCACCAAAGTCATAATGTAAGTGATTGCCATAAAAATAATATATTTACAACTTGCTAGAAATGTACCTAATTCATATTTAGAGTGATTGTATAGCTATGTACAAAAATCGTCAATCCACAAATTATCTATCTTTTATCTTAATTCATTCTTTACATACATATCAATTAATTGATCAATCAAGCCACCCAGCATGCCTTCAATAGAAATTCAAGCAGTTGGGCCAAATGTAATCATTAATCTAGCTCCAAGTGACTGATTCCAGATCAAGTGCTGAAGATAAAATTGTGGTAGATAAGACAAAGAAATGACAAAAAGACTGATTCAATAAGAAACAAGTCAAAAGCTGTGTATCTTCTATTGCTGATCACATAATGTATAATATGCTAAAGAAACATAAAACTATAAGGGCCTGTTTCACAATGTCCGAGTAGGCACTACTCACTGAATAAATTCAAAAATTTGACAGAATTTGTATGAAATTATCTGTCAAGTAAGATACTCGAAACTTAATCATAGGTGGTGAAATAGGCCCTAAATGTGGCAACACTGTAGTGAGTAAACAAGTCCATAGTAAACTTTGCTAACTTACACAATATACAAATAGCAACACTACTGCTACAGAATTCTTACAAATTATGTACTTAGCTGAATCTACCTAGCTGTGTAACAACTTACATTAACATTACCCATACTTTATTGTAAAATACAGTTAAAACATTAAAATATTTATTAATGTCTAGAATTATAAACTGTATACATCGTCACACTCGGGCTCTATCTCCATGGGCGGGCTTCGGCTTTGACCATTTTCGTCTAGCATGCAGTCTAACGATAGCCTATCAAGATCGTCCCAGGACAATTTATTGAATTTATCTTGAACAATTTTGATAAGTCTGTTGCCAGCAGTGGTTGCTTCTGCTTCTGTCATGCCATACATCTTCTTGAAATACTTAACAGAAGCCTCGAGAAGTGTATCAGGCTTTTTAACAACTAGGTTTAATTTAGTACCATCCTTAATTGTGGGGTATGCCTCAACTGTTTGTTCGTCCACTAGCGTCCTGCCTAGTAACAGTAATTTCTGTTCCTCTACGGGAATATGTAACTGTTCGGCAATTTTTCGTTTCATTTCAGATATTTGTGTCGTTGGAAGTACCTAAAACAAAGCAAGAATGTAATATTTTTCTCAACAATATGTACGATTTTAGTTCAGGTTTTATACTTACTTCCAAGCAGCATTCACCGCCTTGTAACTTTTTTACGATTACTTTCATTTTGGATAGTATCAAAGTATCTAGTTTTCACGAAACACTGCGTGTAAATTACAAAAATATTAATTCAGCATGATATTATCGATGACAGACAAAAACAACTAAAAAAATCTGTCATGCAAACTGTGACGTTGAAATCGTTATAGCCAACACTTTATACAGTTCGTCCACTATAACTTGGCGAGTGTGAAGTTAGGCTCTGCGAATTTCGGCGCTTGAAATATCGTACAAAAATAAAGGTTTTAAAAAAATAAATGCAATTTGCAGTTCTTATTGCTGTTAAAAACAGTTATTGGCATTAAATTTTTTTAAAACCTTTATTTTTGTACGATATTTCAAGCGCCAAAATTCGCAGAGCCTAACTTCACACTCGCCAACTTATAGTGGACGAATTGTACATGATTCCATAACATAGTATATTGGTACTCCTTCTACTCTTTAGAATTTATAAATCTTTTTCTCTTTCTTGCAACAAACCTGCAACGCGCCAGTACCCCGCTCGATTGACAGATGACGTCTCGTCTAACGCATTGGTTTTTTGTTATATTTTTAGGTTGGATACTAAGTCTTTTTAAAAGCCTATTTTGTGCTCCACGGTTGGTAAGGCCCTACCTTCTCTCTTCTCTTTCCAAACCTCTCTGTCTAGGACGGACAAACTCTGGCGAAGTTTGCACTGTACAATATCGTTACTTAGTTTTCCATTAGCTTGTGGATGTTTAAAACACATTTTATTTTAATGACTTTTCTTTAGTTGGCAACGACAGACAGCATTCATTTTATATCATAATATCCTGATTGGATCGATGGATTTAGTAATTAGTTGGTCGATAATTGGTTGCACGAACGATGAATGCAATAGAGATGATTGAATAGCAAAGATCTCTGACGGTCGGTCAACTGACTGTTCATTCGCTTCCAAGTCTCGGAAGGCGCTCTACTGGGCCCTAGAGTGCAGAGCTATAAGAATATTATAGAATATTGAATTGAATAGAGAATATTGTAGAAAGATTATTTTAGTGTTGCTAGTATTTTATATTCTGGCTTTATTCTCTCATTCATTATCTTATTGATTTGTTACCCACACCGAGTTCACACGAATAAAAATATACACACTAACAGTACATAAACCCTCCTCATTTATTGGTCTTTTATTAGTGAACTCTGCATCAAAATCGGTTGCATCAAGTTAATATTAGAACAAGAACGATTTTGACTGTACAAAGCTAATCTGTTGCTTCTGAGGTAGACTTCCTTTCTTTTTATGCCATAGTTTCCCTAGGCTATACTCACACGGACTTCTCAGTTGGCTGGTTACCTAGTCGTGTACAAATAGGTTTTACATAAATATGCGAAAAAAAACAATAACCGTCTAGATTATGAAATGCCATTAATTAATAAAATAATATTATTTGCAAATGTCATCGGGTTTTTGCAAGTTTCGTAAATAAATAATTAATTACCAAGGTGATGTCGTAATACTTTGATGAGGAGTATACGAAACACGAAGTTTTGACTTGGAAAATTTTAATTGAAAATAAGAAGCAAATAAAAAGACAGCTTAAAAATGAACACACAAAAAACAGTTGAGATAATTGATTTTCCGAATAACGCAATATTGATTTTTGAAGCAGACTGTCTAGAAGGTAAAATTGAAACTAATTTAAAGTTTAAAAGTACTGCAAGTTTGTTTCTTAGAAACTTACGTACGGAATAGAGCATATAAATTGTTAACGGGCCACTGTCACCAAACCAGTAGGTCTGGTGACACATTTATATTATAATGTAGATAAGTGTTAGGTAATCATTAACAAAAAATAAAAAGTAGGCAACTATTGGTACTTTGACATACATTAACTTTATTAGTTTTCAAAACTTATGGGTAACTTTAATTACTGCTGTACATTGAGTACCTACCAAGATATTTTAGTTACTTCTTTTCTTTGTTATGTTTAAATATTATATTAGTAGGTATATTTCATTACAAAACCTAAGTAGATGAACTAAAACAATCTGCAATAAGTTAAAGTTTAAGAAAACTTAAGAAAATCTGTCGGTAGCATAGTTTTCTGATTTTGAAAATTGTGGGTGACTCTCCCGTAAAATCGACCAATTTAAAATTAATGGAGGTTGGGTGAAGCGAAAATAGTTTAGAAATTATGGAGCTCCGTTATTATTTATTTTTTATTTTATGTGGTATCTACTTAGCATCATGTTTCGAGAGTGCAGAGATGCGTGTATTTAAAATAAGTTACGTATTTTTTTCATTTTTACTTGGTATTAGAAATTGAAAGTAAGAAATAATTTCTAAATCGAGTGATTCTTACTAAATATATCAAAGTTTACTTTTTAATTAATACTATTAAAAATTAAAAGTATGAAATGATTTCAAAATATTTAATTTAATAATTTCTTACTAAATACTAATAGTACATTAGTAACTATTGAAATCACTAGCTTGAAATTTGGCCGGGGTGTCCGTAGCCTAGGAAACGGGTGTAGCTACAAGACAACAACATTGATAAGTCATTTCTTATCGTGTTACATAAAAATTGGCAAAACTAACTGTAAATAGAGTAAATATTAATAACATTACCTTAATCGTGATTAAAACAATCATAGAAACTAAGATGATTTTGACAGTTCGAGGTATGGATGGCAGGTGGGTTTAATATATTCTTGATAAATTATTTCGCTAATAACCTGAAATGTGGGATTGATAACGTTAATATTGGTTGTAATGAGCGTAGGGAGCGCTATGCGTGCTTCCCGGATCGGGGAGCGTCCTAAATGAGCTCCCCCTTGCTCCCAGGCGCGTATCAATTTTATCAAAGTTATCGGGCAGGAGGGATACGGCGGCGGTGCCTGGCACGGCGCACGACCCGCTACTACTATTCACCTGCGGAATTACCTTTTGGGACTTATGTACTACGCAGTACATAGGGGGGCCGACAAATATGCGCAACTAACTAATATGATTATCCTAGAAATGGTTAATTAATCTTAGCAAGTTAATATTGTGGAATTAACTACAGCATAACAAAATAATTGTTAAATACAGAATTCATAGGCACTTCGATCATAATAACTATGTTGCTTGGAGATAAATCATGTTTACAGAATAATACACATATCTAAAAACACGAAGACAATGTAAAAATATGAGACTTAAAACTAGTCACCTTTTGCTCACTTCTACCAGATCATGACATATGTTGCTTATTATAAAAACGTCAGTTACATTAACAATACAATAATAATATTAAAAACAAAACACAATATCCAGTCATGCATTACGTACGGTGGTACATGGCAGGTGGTGTCACTGAACCGTAACATGGCACCTGCACCACCCCACACTGTCCCTATCACTAAATTACACACACTACCTCTAGCAAGCCCACACTACAAAACATTAAAAACAAAATTCTCACAGAAACAGTACTAAACATGACAGGGAGCAACCAAGCTCATGGATACCGTTGTTTGATCAATACTTGATGTCATACAAACCAGTGTGAAGTCACAATAATGTGTAACTGTTGTGTTCCAGTGATTTTATGTTGCAAAAATTAATTATCCATCCAAAATGTCAGAGATGGGCTTTGAGAATGTGTTCTATTTAGAGAGTGAGTGTTTTTGTATAGTTGTTTTGTTAAGAGTGCCGGTGCGGAGGGACAGATGAGGTGTTGCCAGGTTACGCTCCACGGATACTCTCCGCCCTTGCTCCCGGCAGATCAATAACATCTCTATCACCTGGGATGGTGTTATGCAACAATTCAGATGATTCATTTTATTTGTGTATTTAAAATAATGTGATGCAATGTTTTTTATGCTTTAGGTAGCATTTGAGATTATGGTTTGACTGTTTTGAGAATTTTCTTTTATCTTTTTGTGTTGATATTTTTATTGCTGCAGTGAATGTTTGATTACTGCAATGCATAAACAGGGGAGATAACTGATTATTTGTATAGTTTTGTGTACAGTTCTACATATTATGTTGATTAATTATTTTAGTCTAGTCTGCTACTATACTCTGTCGGTTTAGGTAGTTAACTAAAGGTAAACAATCTTGGCATGTCTTTTTATCTAAAAGTTGTCTATAAATTGTATGTAAAAATCTTTGCAAATAGGTATTTACCTAAATCGATGTTAGCTAATAAACTAAATTTAAATAATCTTTGTGTATATTTTATACGACCTCTTTAATATAAAAAGACATACCAAGACTGTTTACCTTTAGTTAACTACCTAAACAAACGGAGTATAGTCAAGTATGGAGAAAAATTACATAATATGGTATGTTAACATATGAAATTACTTTTTGAGAAAAATTGAGAGCAGTATTTTTTAAAGTGTGTAGTGATCTACCTGCTTGCATTACATTTAATTGCAAACAGCTATCAGAAGGGGAGAGTTACCCCAGTTTGCATGTTGCCAATTAGAAGCAGGTATGGCTTTCACTATAATTAGGGGATTAAAATGTCTACTTTAAAGTTAAGACTTTGATAATTATAATGGCCTGTTTAACAAAGTACTGCAAAACTGAAGTGTTTTATTATACACTGTGACTCAAACATCAACACTTAAATAATTATGTAAGTACCATGGATTCTGTACATGATTCTGGACAGGGGAAGTGAAAATTTAGAATTAAAAAAAATCTTTACCTTTTTAATTTGAACTAAATATAATATAAAATCTTTATCCTAGTCAACCCCCATAACATTATATTTTTTTTAAATTACAGAGTACTTATCTAATTAAACTCACTTAAAAAAAATACAATGTACCTAAATTAAATTAGGAACTATCTGTTAGCTGAACTCAGCTGCTTAAGTAAAGAAATTTAATTAATTAAAAAGGGGTTGATCTGCATAACGATTTATAACTTAAAATAAAAACGTAAAGATTTCGGAAAGAGTTGTAATTTTACCTTAAATTAATTAGGTAAATGAAAACTCTAATACAAGAAAATGTAGCCTAATAGCAAAATAACATACTTATATATTTCGCGAAGTTAAATCAAGGTCGCCCTGAAGGCTCGTTAGCCGACAAACCTACAATTACTAGATCTATATGTCATCGCTATTATATAATCAATACTAATGCTACTTCTTTGATCTTCTTTCGAGTCAGTGGGTAACTTTTTGTCAGTAAATGTCCACGTTATTTGCCGCGCCATATTTAAAACACGGTCTCAAAACGGTGAAGGAAAACATCGTGAGGAAACCGGCATGTCCTAGAACCAAAAATTCGAAGAGACATGCGCCAATCCGCATTGGGCTCACGCGTGGTGGATTATTGCCCATTCCCTCTGCTAGAGAGGAGGCCAAAGTCCCAACAGTGGGAACATTACAAGGCCGATAACGCTAATATTTAGAGGCTACCGTCTGTTTTTTATACCCTGAGACTAAAATGACATTACAACACAAAAGAACTGGCATCATACCTATAGTAAGTTTGACATTACCTGTGTCAATTTAGTCTCAGGGAATAAAAAAACAGACGATAGAGTGTATTTCTCCTTTGATGCGTTTGATTAAGACTTGTTCCATCGATGTTTTCTTCAGACTTTGAGTGCGCGGGCGACGAGGTACTGGTGGAGTCGTCGCCGCCTGCTTCACCGGACATGGCAGCGCGGCTTGCTGCTCCTGCACAGGTAACTATAAAAGGCGCCAGGTAAACATGGAATAAACTACACAGCTTTCCTAATAATCTCTGCGTAGGTAGATCTAAAAGAGAATGGATCGCGATAGACTTCGATTAGAGACAGCCATAATATGTCTTTAATTTTCTGTTTTTGTAATTAAAAATCAATAAATGCAAGAGTGTAAATTACCGTCATTCCAAGTTTATCTGGTGCCAACCCTAATAGACATAACTTCACTTTTTTAAGGTCTTTTTAAATTATCGATAGGCTCGCTTTCGTCCACTATCTCACCTGATTGTAAGCGGATAGACTGGAAGCCGAACCCAACCATTTTCAACATATGTAGTTTGGAAATGGTTTGGCCGAGCCGGGTAGATTTCGTTGCGTGCCAGTCTGGGTGAGTTTCCGCCAGATGAGACCTCCGAAAGTTCGGATAGTTCCACGGGCCGCGGTGTCATCTTTTCAGCCGAAAGACGTTCACTATTGGATACAGGCTTTACCCAAGTGTCGCCATAATGAACGGTCCTGTGAGTCTCGCATCCATTGGATTCCTGCAACCCTTACCAGGTCATCGGTCCACCTTGTAGGAGGCCTTCCGGAACGCGGTCGCCATTTCAGAACCATTTGGTCCAAATGACCTCTGTTCTGCCTGCCTGTTGCCTCTTAAGTTTGTTTTTCGATCATGCGGAAGAGTAAATGACGTTATAGACGTAGTATTCTGAGTAATATCATGGCTATTATTTCCACCGTCATTCAGGATCATCAAATTGGTACATTCCCATCATGTTTTAACCTAAAGACGTCCACAGCTTGACTGCAACTGAATATCATTCTGGTATAATGTCTGACAATACCCACGACAAGCGGCTTAAACGTAACCCTCTTATTGTAAGCCCACTAGGCAGCCTATACTAACCTTGATAACTGACTCATCTTTCTACCGCGAACTACCTAAGCCACTATTGCAATTCCTACATATATCAACTTATAAATTATCGTGTACTATGAAATATTACACGTGTCGAGAATTTCATGACTCGGTTTGAAAACAATTGGCTTGATTCTAGACTTCTAGAGACATAGAATTTTTGGTGAGTCATCATGAGTCGACAAGGTCACCGCGTTGCTTAATAACCGTTATAATATACCTACATATACAACCTAACTAGGTATAGCCTATTGTTACCTGCCTAGGGTTTCATAACCTGCAATTGTAAAGTACCTAACTAGTCTAGCTACAATACGAAGTGATAATGAGCCAGTCACACTTATAAAGCGATTACATACCTATTAGGTTGCGGTACGAATCTGTACGTATTGCGATAAATCGTTATCGTTTATTTTATCTTTTCTAGAGAAATTAGAGGACGCTTGAGACTCCACTTCAGTTTCCTCTCTTTGAAAGGAGAAGGTTTCCGCACTTATAAATACTAAGCTAGATAAATCAAATTGTGAGATTGGCTCAAAGATTCTGTATTCAGACTATCTGCTCGACTTCAAATCTCTGGGCTCTAAATATTAGTAAATCTATGTCGAACCACGCTAGATACCAAGTGAGACATAGCCACGGTGAGAACATCTCCCAAACTTGTAGATTTCTGAATTTTAACAGCAGTCATACATAGGCATTGAAAAATTTCATTCTTTTATTGTAGTTTCCTATAGTGAAGTCAGAGGCTCAGAGGTTCTCTTAGCGAGAAACCTAGTATCATCAGGGGCGTACGAACCCACGAAGTATGTGTACCTTTTGATCGCCACAGTCATGTATACATGACAAAGCAAAATAATGTCCAGCACGCTGCACGCCACAGTCACGACTGCATGACAGATTAAAGAATGAAATCGTAACTTGGCGCCGAAAGTGTGTTTTTGCTTTTTTGACGTAGGCTTCGAAACGTTAGATAACTCCGATCTTTGCCAGACAATGCCTCAGATAGACACGCAACACAAATCTGCATGTTAATAATCCCCATGTATTTGTTCCCCTTTACATAACTGTTTGTCGTACATAGGGTGGCGCGGGCGGCGGTGCCTCGCCGAGCGCCGTTCGTGAGCTCATCGTCATACCGGAAATACCCGACTCCATGCATTTGCAACACGCCATGCAACAGGTAAATATGTACTAATGTTGGCGGACACTTTCAAAATGATTTTAGAAATTTTTTGAGCCCTTAAGAGTATGTGGGACTTTCTTTTTTGAAAACGTACAACGAAGGTGAATTATGCTAACTTTGTCTCGCAATTAAAAAACAATTTTAAGTCCTAGAATAATAGTATCTATGTATTTTTTTTTGGTAGGTAGTTTTCCTTTTCTGTTCCACTCCTGGACTTCTGCATTTTACTAATAAAAACAATTTGAAGTGTGAATACGATATTTTTTTTTTGTCAATAATAAAGAAGGACGTCATATGTAGTTGTTAGGAACGCGTTTTAGAGGGTAGTGGGGGTTGTTTACCCAATTAATGAACTTTAGTGTTTTCAGAATATAGATAAATAGGGAATAAATAACACAAAGCTATAGAATCACAAGGAATAGTAGAACATAACAAAAATTTCTACACTACACGTGCAAGTAAAATAGTTCAAGGCATGCAATTAGAGCACAAATTGCCCTGTCTAAGCAAAATTAAATCGTAGTCAAATGATGAGCTGTACCATAAAGCGTGTATCACTTTAGACAACTTTAGCAAATACAACAGTTTTAGTCTAGTTTATTAGAGTTCAATCTCATCAGACCGTGACTAATGAAATTCTAAAAACTTATAGTCCAGTAAACAGTTTTTATTTTTGAAATGATATAAACTAGTGCTTGACTGCGATCCTACTTAATGATAAGCAGTGATGCAATCGTTGGTGGTGAGGCGCAATAGTTTCTTAAGAGCCTATTCACTCTAGCTTTGAAAATACCTTTATTAGGACGGGAAGACCGCAGCAGGCAAATTGTTCCAGTACTTCGATGTACACGGTATAAACGACGAGGCGAAACTGTTAGGCCGGACCATAGAGGTCTTTTTTATGTTCCATAGGTTCGCGTATGACAATTATTTCACCTGATGGTAACCGATGATGGGGGCGACGATGGAGCACGGTTGCCTAGAAGTAACTTGAGCCTCAAGTCTGATTGATATTAGAATAGTATCAAAATTGTCGACTTTTGATTTTTGAGTCCAAACTTTGTGAAAAACATGTCAAAATCAACAAATATGAAGCCAATGATCGACAATACTGATACTATTCTAATAGCAGACTTGAGACCCTGATCACTCTTGACTTAAAAACCCCTAGGTTGTAACTAAGGACCCTTGGTGTCATCAATAAGGGTGGACACTCACCGTACGTCTGAATTTTTTTTTTTTCTCTGTGTTATATCTGCGATCAGTGTTTGACACTATAAGCAAATTTGGTGAGTTCGCTATGTCAGTGTGAGTGCGCCCCCCATTGGGAACGTCCCCTCATCGTGCATCTAAAAGATATCTTTTCGCTTGAGGCGCTTTACGTAGCTTCGTATCGTGAGCTGTTCTGCCAGTTTATTCGGGTGCTAGCTTCTCCCGGTATTTCCAAGTTACGTTTTGGATTTCTTCCTTTATCGTAGGCATTTCCAGATGTTCGTGGATTTCTTGGTTGGTCACATACCATGGGACATTGCTGATCGTTCGGAGTATAATGTTTTGCATTCTCTGCAAGCATGAGATGGTTGAGTTGCAGGCACTACCCCAGAGTTGAATGCCATACATCCATAGCGGCTTTAGGATGACTTTATAAATGAGTAGCTTGTTGTCAATTGACAATTTGCTGTTCCGACCCAGAAGCCAGAGAAGGTGCTTGAAACGTATGTTGAGTTCGTCTCTCTTTTTTTTCACGTGTTGATTCCATGTCAGGCGCCGATCTAGATGCATTCCAAGGTAGCGGGCACTGTTTTGATGTGGTAAGGTGGTATCTTCCAGTTGAACAGGGGGACAATTACCCTTTCGCAGTGTAAAGGTAACTTGTACAGACTTTAATGCATTGACTTTAATTCGCCAGTCTTGTAACCATTTGGTTGTTTTGTTCAATGCTGTCTGCAGGAACTTTGTAGCAGTACTCGGGTCCTTGTCGCTGGCTAAGATGGCGGTATCGTCAGCAAACGTTGCTATTGTGGTATTATCTGCTTCCGGTAGGTCAGCTATGAATATGGTATATAGCACAGGTCCCAGAACGGAGCCTTGAGGTACACCAGCACATATCTCATACAATCGCGACATTGCATCACATTCCTTGACCTGAAACAGCCGTTCAGTCAAATATGACACAAAGATCCGATGGTAGCTGTGTGGGAGGCTATTTTTATTTTGACGAGAAGGCCCTCGTGCCACACTCTATCGAAGGCCTGCTGAACATCTAGGAACACGGCGGAGCAGTACTCTTTTTCTTCAAGAGATTTCCTTACTTTTTCGCAGACTCTGTGAACTTGTTCCACTGTAGAGTGTTGCTGTCTGAAACCAAACTGGTGAGCTGGTATAACGCGATTTTCTTCTAGAATGGGGAGTATTCTGCGCAATAGCAACTTCTCAAAGATTTTTGACAGTATTGGCAGTAAGCTTATAGGCCTATAAGAGCTGATTTCATTAGGTGGTTTGCCATCTTTGTACACCATTGTTATTTGTGACACTTTCCACAACTTTGGAAAATACTGTACTCTCAGGATACTATTATATAGCATTGTCAAGAAGACAAATGCTTTCCTAGGTAGTTGTTTTATAATTTCCTTAGTAATTAAGTCATATCCTGGCGCTTTTTCGGGTTCCGTACCTCAAAAGGAAAAAACGGAACCCTTATAGGATCACTTTGTTGTCCGTCTGTCCGTCCGTCTGTCAAGACCCTTTTTCTCAGGAACGCGTGAAGGTATCAAGTTGAAATTAAAACCATATATTGAAATCCGCGGTCCCTTGAAGTTGTGCAAAAATCAAACTTGTAAGTTGACGGGAAAAAAAGATACGCCCGTTTATGTTGCAAAAAACGTACATTTCGACACTGTCAAAGGAATCAAAACTCATAGGGTGCTTCCCGTTGACCTAGAATCTTGAAATTTGGCACGAAGCAAGGTATTATAGCACTAATATCGGGAAAAGTCTGAAAACTGAAAATTTTTAGTTACGTCACAAGAAAAAAAAATTGAAAAGTCTTCAAGACTCGATTCGAGAATTAAACTGTTTTTATAGGTAGGTTGGTACGAAACCCTCAGTGCGCGAGTCCGACTCGCACTTGCCCGGTTTTTATCTTTGAGTCCAGTTGCCACTCTCCAAACTTCGTCGAATTGAAAACGTCTGAATTGAACTTGAAGGATTGTTTTTTTGACCAGGTTTATCATTACCTCTCTTGCTGCCTTTCGACAGGTATCGAGTACGGTGGTAGAAGTGAACGGGGACAGTTCAGGGCACTCCAGCCCCACGGCGGAAGGGCAGCACACTTACATCACTGTGTCCAGCGAGTGTAAGTATCGAAGTAGTAATGTTTAGAATGAATATACGTAGTTGTGAGTTTGTAAATTATGCACCCTTTTTTTTTTTGTTGATGAAGGCAGGTTTTTTTAACTAGTCGTTACTGACCCACTGCTGGGCAAAGGCCTCTCCCTAGCCCTTCCAGAATTTTTTCTCCCCCGCGCCCTCTCAAACCGGTCCTAAGAAGGCAGGAAAGAAGGCAGGTTTAACAAAATAAATTAATAAAATATATTTAAATGTAATGGATATTATAAATGGCGGCATTTCTGATCAGTAATGACGTAATGAGTCCTGTGTCTGATGTGTATGGACCTTTTTATGCCATAGACTTAAACAAGTAAGCAGCTTACCCTGATGGTAAGTGGACATCAGCAATAGACACAGCTGATAGAAGCCTCGATATCTCATTTCGAGGTGGGAAATCATCAAATGACTTCTCCTGCTTTGTGTGGAGCAAGAGAGAGTCAGACCTGCCTAAAACTCTTCAGTTGTTCTTTGCGTTCCAGTGCCGCGATAACTCTTTCGAATAATCTCGTAGCCTTGGTAGGGAGAAGCCTACCTTGAGGTTTCGAAATGTACTTTCTTGCCGAAAGGTGGCTAGATCCAATAGAATGCCCAGCTTAACTGTAATTCAAACATGCCTATGAATAGCTCTTATATTGGTACCATCATGATATTGGTTCCAGTATTCTTAAAGTTAAATTCGTCAGCAAGACAGTGTTCTACCTGTCTTCGAATGTGTCTTCAAGCATTCTCAATTTATTTTATAGAAATGTAAAGTTTCCAAAATAAGATTTAATGCAATATTTTTTTTTGTTGCACATTTGTGTAGAAGTTTTACGTAAAATGTCTTTAAGCATGGTTATTTTATATGCACAATGTTGTCATGAAGCACATTTTTATTTATGTATCGTATGTTGTGTGTAATCGAGCAGTGCAGGACGCATGGGCTCAGCAGGGCAACAACGTCAAGAATGAAGAGCAAAGCGACCAAGAAAGCAAGTTTCTATTTTATTTTCTTTTTGTTTATGCTTCTCATCTTAGTTGGTTATGGTTTAACAGCATTGTCTATGATCATGGGGACTAGTTGTTTATGGTTTAACAGCATTATCATGGGGACTTTGAATTTGCATGTAAATAGGCATAAGGTTTGCTATGCTTGGAGTAATTAATTTAGAATTTGGCAAAGGTTGCTTGTAAATATTGGTGGTTTTAGAAAGACGACTGCAGCCAATTTAAATTTTAATTAGGTAGTAAGTTTAAAAAAAAAATCTTGGATTTGAATTAACAATCATCCATTTTAATTGATTAGTCTGTCATTTTTAACTTCATTAATAATATTGTATGTCTTGTCTCATGGACTAATATTATGACATGGCAGTTCAAGTCAGATTTCGGTTGGGTATGGGCGACCTTTAATATATTTTGGAGTGGCGACCGTGTGCTAGAAGATGCGACCTGGTGAGGGCCGCGGGGATCTCATGGATGCGAGACGCACAGGTTATGTCAACAATAATCGTGGGAGGGCTTATGTCCAACAGTAGAAATCTTTCGGCTGGAAATGATGATGATGGGGAAGCCTTTTGTTTTTGTTGTCAAGGTGACATAATTAATGAGAAAAAAATAATCAGCCGTTCCATACATTTATGTTCACTTACTTCGTCAAAATGTATGGAACTGCTAATTATATATTTTTTCTCAATTTCAGGTTTGGTCCCATAGTAAAAGTTGTTGATAATGATGAGTACAATGACCGCCCAAGAGGATTTGCGTTAATTATGTTACATGTTATATAGTGGCTTGCAAGATTACTATTTTTAAAAAGATAAATCTTAGAAGTTGATATTGAGGTTTTCTTACGACGATCTTTGGTTCACTTTAGGATTTTACTGGGAGAACTTATGGTATAACATTACTCGTATCTAGGGATTGCAATCCAGCGGCGTTTTCAATCCAGCTGGATTCTTACTGGATTGACCTGAATCCAGCTGGATCCAGCGCGGATCCAGCAAAATGCAGAACGAATTTAAAGACGACATTTTAAGACTTTTTTTATAAAGTAATTTGTATAATAACTTCTTACGATAATCTATGAAATCTTTCACTAATTTCCTTTGGTTTCTTAACCATTTGAGATCCAAAGAACCAACTTAAAATTAAATAACATATATCCTCATATAACATTTAAGATAAATGTTTCTAAGTAAACAATATCTTATTACGTTTATGTTTAATGATAGGACGGCTAATCAGTAGCACAAATCAGTCTTACAAATTCTTTTAATTAAAATTAACTATTAAAAGGACCGTAATAATAATACTATTTAAATTTTAAATCTGCAATCTGTTTTTTGTATCAAAAGTTATAATGTTCTCCGCACTCGTTAATAGTAATAATTATGTTATGAAAATGGAAAGCTGATAATTAGGCAGACAAGAGACTATTTCTATTTTTGAATCCTCTGGAAGTAAGACCTTAGAAAACCTATATCCCCCAACCTGCTTCGCACAGAACTAAAATAAATGGAGGCAATCCGAAACTAAACAATAAAAATTTATACGTTTGCGGATCCGCATCGCTGGATCCAGCACTGTATGCTGGATCCAGCATATTTAAAAAGGCGCTGGATCCAGCTGGATTGCTGTATGCTGGATCCAGCAATTGCAATCCCTACTCGTATCATAACCCCAATCAGAGCAAAACAGTATGTGAAAGGCTGGTCAGGTGTTCCTCTCAGATTAGTTGCTAAGAAACCCTGTATGAATCACAACACTATCTCGAATAAATCCTCCATTTTTCCCTTTTGAGTTTCCACTCCACTTGTCAAAGTTGTTCACAACGCGTCCTTTGTAAGAAGCCTTTGATGGACAACAAACAAACTACTTGGATTTCACCCTCTGACATCATAATGTCTGATTATCTCCCACCTGCCAACATTGATGCCGTATTCAATGCACCCCATCTGTTATTGTCAGATTTGATTGGAAATTGAACTTTATTGCTTGTACATAAGTGTGTGTATAATAAAGAGGAATTAGCGAAATACAGGTTCGGAATTAATTTGAAGAGTACGGTTGCAGGTGCGTACTTGTTTTGATATTTTTAAAGAGGGGATTATTTTTATAATCTCTGCTACTCATCAAAAATATTATTTTGAATATTTTTTTTTGGTAATCATTTTATTTAGAAGCCTAACATTGTACATTATTTCTCAAGACATTACCGATATTTCTCGATTCTACAATGTTACAACTGCAAATGACTCACAAGTTTATTTTTCATGCCTGTGGCGACTGCTCGTGCGCAGGTAAGTACAATAACAATATTGTACTTATCTGCGCACGAGCAGTCGCCATACGCACAAACGTATTAATTGTTTAGAAGCCTCGTCGGCTGAAACCTGAAAAACTATCGATAAAATAATAATAAAACGATATAATATCAAATTTACTGTGTTCACCGTCCTAGTACAACATCCCTCTTAATCACAATTCCAATTAGTCCATCCTCGACGGCCAATCAAATCAGATCAAGTTACATGCAATTTTAATATTAAATTTTTCGTCCAATTTGCACATGATACCGTGCAGTCGCGAACAATGCGTAATTGCGAGTGCCCCTGCGGATTATCTACCTGAGCGGGCTCCGTCAATGAATGCATACATCAAGGGGATGATCTCTATTCATTGTCCACCTGTGATGCTGGTTACCTCTGACGTGCCGCCGGCCACGCGCCGCGAACCCCGCCGCCCCACCCTGTAGGTACAGCGGAGCGGGTGCTTCACTTTTATATAATTTTATACCGATATACATGTCTGCTTGGATGGCTCCGAGAGGGCTCATCCACGGTTTTATTGTGTTTTATTGCTTCTTATTGGAAAGGGGATTTATGGCTGCTTTTTCAGTCTATTTTGTACTGAAGATGTCTGCGATTTTTCGAATATCAATTTGGATGTTTTCAATGGTTTGCACCCTTATAACGTAAATGGTAGAATATCAAAAGAGCGTCATATAGTATTCGATGTATCTCCTTATTTACTATATCTATAACTGACGAATACTATTCGAACAAAGACTTTGACTATCAGATAAGAAACAGATTGTATTGGGTAGACACTTTTTATTTAAATCGAACTGATTTAAAAAAAAAAGGATATTTTTTCTTTTAAGGGCGTTTTTGGGCCTTAGATACTGTGCAAATAACAAACTTACCTTACTACTTTGAAACACAGCAAAGTCTCAGTTACTAAGTCAACATCATTAAAACAAAATACATATTCATATTTTGTTCTTAAAAAATCTTTATGTGGGGAACATATCTAAATATCCGAGTTATTGGAACTCATTACAGTTGAGCCTTGTATTTAATGAATTCGTTGTAGTAACATTTCGACAAGCTATTTTAGGAGTGTTCTATTCCAAGGACGACTTGCCTATTTACCATATCTTCCCCGAATTAATTAGTAATTTGTTTTGGATCCGAAAATGTCTATATCATATTGCTAGGAATGATCTTATACTTGATTTTATATATCTATTCCTGTGTCCGGGTTTTGAATTGAGTATTACTTGTTAAGAACGTCTCAGACTCTACTTTTTCTGTCAAAAGTAGACTGAGATATACTCAACTTCAAATGTTTCATTCAGTAGGAGTAAAGCTTGCGTAAGTTATTATAAAACTCGAGTCTTAAAACATCACGCTCACTCTTCCCCATCAAGTTAGGCAGAGGTATGCATTTCCTTCAATATTAAAGAAAATAGCTGCTGTCTTTATCTAGGGAAAATTAAACTAGAATTCTCCATGCCCTAATATAAATTAGACTGAAAGGCAATCATATAAGGACTAATAATAAACCAGCTTTGAACTCAACCTTCAACGCCCAGTGTCCTGAACCTGCAAACTAGCAACAAAAGGGAAATCACAATTATATCGCTTACGTCTATATTACAAAGTTTATAACAGGTGGGGTGGGAGAGACAGGGACAGAGCTATAAGCTAGAGCGAGACGGGGCATACGAGATTGGTAATCGGGATGTTTTGCTGGGAAGTGTAGGTCCAGCGGCGAGTTGCCTGGGAGATCTCCAAGAGTATGGAGGTGCCTCGGTACCGGTCATATTACCCCTGTGAGTGCTCCCTTTCTACACCTTTGTGTGGCCCACGTTGAAGCCAGTCGGTCCTTCACACGGAGGAAAATTAAACCAGTTCTCTGTTCCCTCACACTTTGAGGAAAATTAAACAGAATATATTACAAGTTAAATACTCGGTGCCGGGAAAATTATTTTCAGTTCACAAAGCTTTCCTTGTTTCTTATATAAACATCCGGTTTAATTTAGTTATTGTTCTACTGGTTTATTTAACACTTCAAGCCTGATTGCATAATGGATTAGTTATTTATAGATAGGGGGAAAATTTAGCTTTTTTGAGACTAACATGTGAATGTGTGGAAGTTTTCTTTGTTGTTAAATATTGTTATTTCGGCAGGCGAGGGAGGGAACGGCGTCAATTATCACGTGCAGTATGTTACGGAGCCGCAGGAGATCTACACACAAGGTCATCCGACGCATATGTGAGCAAAACCTCTTTTATATAATTATTTAATTAAAAGTGAAACAAAAAAAAATCTAGCAATATTTTATTGAATTTTTTCGCTGCAGTTTAATTAATATAAATAATCAAGCAAAATATATGCTGCTAATTTTTACTAGTTAGCTAGTGCCCGCGGCTTTGTTCGCTTATTGAAAGAGATTGAAAGAAAGAGGGCTTCTCCATACAAGCTTTGGATCCCCGTTTCAGCCTCTTGGGAGGTGAATTTTGGGAAGTCCTTTCTAATTACTCGTATAGAAAGAACAGAAAGAACTACCTTTTATTTACGACAGTGACAGCGACAGTGGCTAGTTTACAATAATATAATTATAGTAAAAACATTACAAGAAATACACCAAAGGAACATCTGTACAAAAGCTGAGCGTTGATAAGTCAGTAAGTTAGGACATTGCCTTATATTGCAATATTACATGAACACATAAAAGTTGCCTGGAAAAGATCGCGGAATGCGATCAGCCCGCCTTTTATGTAGATATGATAATATTTTAATATTTTCCTTCAAGTACAGTAAGGTCATCAATAAATAAAGCCACCGCTGAAATCAGATTTCCATGCGAGATTGAGATGCCAAGCTTTCCTTGTTGCCTAGCATTCCTTTGTTGTGCAGACCAAGATCAAGACCATAATATTGCTTCTGGAAAGCTGTCAAAACCCATTTGAAGTCGTCTTTAAAAAATAAGGCAAAAATAAGGCGTCTGGTCATTATTATTAGTTTATTTAATTCAGGCATAGTGCATACATTACATATTATAACATTAAAATTAAATGAACAAAAATACAAAATAAGTTGTCAATCATTAGTGTTATTCATTTAAACTTCATGAACAGGAGTGGTACATAGGCGGACTTAATGCAACGAGGCATTCTCTACCAGTCAAACTATAACATTACATAGCCATTAAAAAAATTACCCCAGATTATAGAGACAATAAAAAAATCAACTCTAGGTAATTGTTTTACATAGGTAGGTATATGGTATTAATTACAAAATATCGATTCACTATATGCTGCCTTGCTGGGCATACAAATATTGCTTACTAAAATAAGCAGTGACAGTATATTTTTGGCGACTTTATCTCACGTCCTGTTATGTGGCAATATTTAAAAAAAGTTAATATTATTTAAACTTGAATATTGTATTCCTTAAGAGTTGGCAAGAAGTGGCTCAAAGCCGGGAACGATAGAAGGAATGGAGAGAGGCCTTTGCCTAGCAGTGGAACAGTATTTATAGGCTTGGTATAAAAATCACTACATAGTATAAAACAAAGTCGCTTTCTCTGTCCCTATATCCCTATGTATACTTAAATCTTTAAAACTACGCAACGGATTTTTATGCGGTTTTATTTATTAGATAGTGATTCAAGAGAAAGGTTTATATGTATAATATAGTCAGTGCCGTAACTAGGGCGGTGCGAGCAGTGCCCAGGCACAGGGCGCAGACCCTGGAGGGGCGCAGAAATGACTAGACTAAGCCTGGTTAGAGCATTTTTCAGGGGCGCAGTTTTGAAAGCTCGCACCGGGTGCATAAAAGGCTAGTTACGGCACTGAATATAGTAGGGAAACACTGATAATTTTGCACCCGTGCGAATCCGGGGCGGGTCACTAGTAATAATATAATTGTTATTTAGACACAAAAGCTAACTTGTCATATTCATTCCCAGGGACTCGCTGCGTTCGTACCCGGTGTACGGGGTGACGACGGTGGGCAACGGAACGAGCGCGGAGGGCACGTCGGCTGACAATGGCTGGGGCGGAGCGTCCTCCGCCGAGTACACCGCTTATGGCGTCGTGGTATGTCTTATATATTTTTTTAAGTAATATAAACTAGTGGTTGTCTGCGATCCCGCCTGATGATAAGCAGTGATGCAATCGTTGATGATGAAGCTATTTAACTTTATTCAGCCGTAGCGTATCCCTGGCTAATTCTAACTCAAAGATCATGTTATTACACAGGCCTACACTTATAAATCGTCAGAAGCTAGTGCACGGTTCTAATTGGTCGTTTCTTATAGAGAAGTTTTTTACAAGAATTGAGAGCCGGTTAAGAAAATATGGTTGCTTTATTCTATATACCGTACAGTATACCTACGCAATATGAGCAGTGGTGGCCCAGTGGTAACTGCCCCGACTTGCAAGTTGTAGGTCGCGGGTTCAAACCCAGTCAGGCGCATTACTTTGTGTAATTTATTTCATCACCACTGC
Source organism: Mythimna separata (assembly GCA_030763345.1). Classification (NCBI taxonomy): domain Eukaryota; kingdom Metazoa; phylum Arthropoda; class Insecta; order Lepidoptera; family Noctuidae; genus Mythimna; species Mythimna separata. The sequence goes on along the minus strand of CM061171.1, from coordinate 5,646,610 downwards.
TCTCAAAACGGTGAAGGAAAACATCATGAGGAAACCGGCATGTCCTAGAACCAAAAATTCGAAGACATGTGACATCCGCCAATCCGCACTGGGCCCGCGCGGTGGATTTATGGCCCATTCCCTTTCCTAGAGAGGAGGCCTGAGTCCCAGCAGTGGGAACATTATAAGGCCGATAGTAAAAAATACCTACGCAAAACCATGTCAACCTGTTGTTCCGTTAAAGCTTTAAAGTAGGACAGACTAACACACTTTCGCATCGTTACGGATTATAAAACAAAATGTGATTCACGAAGAAAGTTTAGGTATATAATAAATGCATATTATAGTAGAGAAAAATCGAGAAGTGCAAATATTTCTAAGACCCGTGCGAAGCTACGGTTGTTCACTTGTGTACTTTATCGGATACCGATTATGGCGTCGCCGTCTACGAATACTACCTACTAGACTTTATCGACGCTTAGCCGTCGCTATCTAAGCCACAGAGATCAAAAGGAAAATGTTTATACGAATAATCTGTAGTTCCGTTGATACATTTGTAGTAATACACCATTATCATATCGCGTTGCATTTTATTTTATTCTCGCGCTTTGCCTTGTGTGCATTCGCGCAGCGGAATTTTGTTGAATTTAAAGATTTTAAGTATATGTCACGGCCGCTTTTTTGTAGCTATCCAAACTTGGTCGGGTTATGTAGGTTTTCGATGCTTCGTCAGTATTATAATTGTTTTTCTTTAATTACTGAATTTAATGACATGAAATTTTGCATACGAATAGTTGAATGAATACACTAATTATTGGCATACATTTTACCATGCAATTCCTTTAGAACGTCGTGATATTTGACTGCTTTGGAAACAGTGATCTATTCATGGTAAATTGTCCTTTAACTCTTTAATTACAAACGGAACATCATTGATACTTGGCAACATGTTACAGACACTTACAAGGTTTGTATAAACGTGAAAATCTAGACCCCAAAGTGCATACTTTAAGAACTAAGACCTAATAAGCGTATTTTACGTTTATATTTTTATCTTTTAAGTCCTACGATTTTTTCTAAATCTGTTTTTTAAACAAATATAAACAAATTCAAAACAATGTATGTAAAAATCTACAGCTCTCTATGTAAGCGCTTTATATGAAAACTAGCTAATGGCCAAACGTTCGCGTAGCGGAAACTTGAATTTCTCCGAAGTTTATGCATGCACTACTTTTATTCATACATACACAATTACACACAAATACACACTAATTTTTGGACACATCTCTTTTCTTCTAAAGTCCATGGATTAAAAAAAGTTCCGCCAGGACAACGTTCGCCCAGCGGAATCAGTTTTTGGTTAATTTCTCCACAATGGCTGCGTGCACAATTTTTTTTTTACCATACACAATTACACGACGTCATACACTAAATATCTGCATACTTAAAATCTTTAAATTCAACAAAATTCCGCTGCGCGAATGCACACCTTTGCCTTGCCGCTTTGTCATTAGGTTATCCAGGATCTGTGCCTTTTTTGGGATAAAAACTAACCTTACTCTCGCGATTCTCAATACTGCGAAGAAGGTACCTTAGACTTGAGGTGTAAGCTCCTGGAATCTGATGTTTATGACGATAAACAGGGGCACAATATTTGAATAGTTTTAATTTTCGGCACGCCTGTTACATTGTCGGTGGTCGGTGGACTGACCTCATCAAGTCAGTTACACACTGCAGCATAAATCACAACTCCCAAGCCGCCAAACACAGAGCTGCATGGCGTCGTATCGCGAGAGAGGCGGTGGCGCAGGACTCGACCGAAACATAACCACGACCACTTTTTCAAGAGTGCACGACTAAGAAGAAAGAGTTACATTGTCTATCCAAAATTGAGTTGATAAACTGTAAAATGGGTTTTCCTATCAAAATCAAATCCTATTCTAAAGGAGATCAATTATTCTGGTATAAAACTAACCTAACCTAAAAATAACCTCTTTAAGTCAAGAGTTACTTCTAGGCAAGCGTACTCCATCGTTGACCACATTATCGCTTACCATAAGTTGAGATAGTGGTCAAGCGCGAGTCTATCGACCATTTTTTTTGTTTTGTGGCTCTCAAAATCCTCGAACAAAATGGGTCTATCTCTTTGCACATCACTTTAAAAGTAGTAAGTAGTCCGCGCGTTAACAAGTATTATTTCTTATGGGCTCCAAGGGTATTCCATGTGAAATAAGAAATCTATAATTTGAGGTCTGAGTTTGTCAATTTCACTCTTGGAAATACGAATCACAAATAGCCGTCAAAGTCGTAGAACAAGATTGGATGTAATAGTATATTTCATTACAAGTGCGGAAAGTCTGTCATTGCAAAGAGTTTCGACAAATGTTAACCCGAGCCGAGGCGCAGCCGAAGGTGAGGGTTGACAGTCGGAACAAGTTGCAATGACGGTTCCGCACGTGTACTGAACAACTATTTTTAATACAGTTGCGAAAAAATGAAGCAGTTTAATAAAATAATAAAAACACAATAAACTCAACTGACTAATCAAAATGGCGCCAACCGTAAAAAAATATAAGCAGTTTTTTTTTCTTCACCCATTCTGGGTAGACAAAGGGAACTATGCCCCATACAGCCAAGTCTTCAGTACATTTTTTTATTGATATGAAATGAAATTTAATGATATGTAATGAAACCTAGCCTAACTTATTGAATCAAATCATTAAATCTGATATTGAAACAAATTAGTAGCTTCTTTTTAGAAATATTTGCACTAAAAACTTTTTTAGTAAAAACTTCGTGGTTGATTTTTTTCTTTTTAACCTATCACATACCCACAAAACGAGACACAATAGTAAAACAATAACAGCGCGGTCTCATAGGACCGGTCGGGGATTCATGAATTAATAGACATTATTTTGACAGTTGGGAAAGAAAAAGCACGAGTTCGGGAATGGTAAAGAAAAAGCACGAGTGTGTAATAGCCCACTTCCCGAACGCTAAATGTTGCTGCAATACGGCACTTTTTGAGCAACTGTATTAAAAAATCATTATTGTTTTGGGCGTATATCACGCCCAAGTCACGAACTAAACTATCGAGGAACCAAATCGGCTCAACCCACAAATGCGCATTTGCAGATGTTTTCTTTAAAGAACCCTGAACTATTAAAAAAAACAATATGCCGTTGGAAAACCTAAAACTTCAGTTTTTAATTGGTATCGTTAATACTATAATTGATTCAATACTTTTTTTGCTTAAGAAAACGTGCTCACTGCGGAACCTTCACTCAAGCTACCACTATAAAAACCCCACGCGGTTCTCTTTATTAGTCGCTTATCAAATTGTTGGCGTGCATTTCCTAAAATATTTTTTGGTGAAATCATGGATACGACTCCAGAAGAAAGCACTCGAGTGGTTGCTCTACTGTAACAGGGCAACTGTTTGCTAACCAAGTGTAAACAGTTGCAGCTCAAATTAATTTGAGTTAGTTTGCTGTATCAAGAGCTTCCAGAAGTTTTCGAGAGACCTTTAATAAGAAGCCAAGAACAATTCGCAACCGGTCTACCTCGGAGAGATTTCTCGTTACATTGTTTCAATTTCGCTGCGAAATTGTCACCTGACTGATGTCGATGTGCAAACAGAGCTGAGAAGAGTTAGAGAAGCGATGCGGAACGACGAGTCATTTTATTCGATTGTTTCGACTTATTGATTATAATGATTTATTTTTTTATTTTAATATAGGTACATTCTATTTTTTTAATTGTATAATTGTATGTCTAATTTTTGTGGCAATGTTTCTCATACTCTACTAAATAAATAATGTTAAGTATATGTAACATGGTGTAAGCTGTGCAGACCTATAATAGGCATGCATACCAGTGATTAGATTTTAATGTAAGTTATGATAATACTCTTGTATGTAATGCTGTTGGTGTGCCAATAAATAAATTAAATTAAATTAGACTTCGACTCGATTACAACTCGGTCTGTTATTGCGACTGGTGCATGGCGCGTTCATTCACGAGTGGTTCCTCGAAGGTTTAGTTGCGAGTGAAAATTAGCGGTCGATTCCGCTGACTCTTCACTTGTTTATTGAAAAACATCTCGATTATTTTATAGGTGAATTGATGGATGACTCGATGGTTTATTTTAACGACTGCGTTTCTTTCGATTGTTAAAACATCTTGGAATGGCGGTTAACGAATGGACAGTACGATTACGGTTGACAGAAGCTCACCGTAAAATGAGAGGCTTTAATTTAGTCGAGAATACTGATTAAAGCATCGCGTAATAGCGATCGACGTCTTGTTCACAGACGAGTACAAAATGTGCATCAGTATGGCATATGGTAACAGGAACCAGGACAGGAGGCGCATTCGGGCGAGTAATTCATCCAGTGCAGGACGCCTACTCTCTTTCTCCGAAATACGAAGTTTCGACTTTTCGCGTGTTTCCTACCATTTTTCGGAGAAGAAGAGAAAACGTCCTGTTTCGCTGAAACCACATATACTGATATTACATACGGCCACGGTGCAAATCGCATTTTCATAATAATGGTTTTAAATCGATTTGAAGCTGAATTTTTAAGCTGTCAAATGGTAGATGGTTTCCCTAAAACAGTACAGTATTTTTTGAAGCAAACATCTTTAAGTTCGCGTCACTTGTAGGTTAAATCGATTTGGTTGATTACATCAAAAAACAGTACAACAAACTTTCTTGACTATACTAGACTTGGTAGGTATGCCCATGCAGTAAGTTAAGTTTCAGCTCATCCTAAGGTTATCTACAGTTTTCAATGCGACGGCCTTTTGTGTCATACATCGGTGCCGTGTCAGGGTCGTGGCCTTTTCCTCACTTTCTCAATGCAGGCAATTTTTCAATGACAGCAGCGCAGTGTATATTTTATCGATTCAATATTTTTTCCTGATCGATACCGATACCATTTTTCTCTCGTGAGTAATGAAAAAACGGCTAGACCTCATTCCGAACTCGGCAAAGTTTACACATATAAATCTACCCTGTTAACTTTACGCCGCCGCCGTATTTCCTAACTTCATTATCCTGTTTTTTGTTAGCCTATTTTATCCTACTCTTGGGCAAAGGCCTCCCTCCACTCTTTCCATGTTTCGCGGGGTCGTGCTTCATCCTTCTAGTTTTGACGAAATCGGTCTAGTTTGTCCCGTAAAATTGGGAAATGTAAAAAAAAAGAACCGGCAAAAAACTTCAAAATTAACTCTCCTAAATAAATTTAATTGTTTCTATAATATTTTTGAAGACAATGAAGATCGGTTAGCTTTGTACTCAAAAGCACAATAAAAATTGTAATCTATGGACCCGCGGAGAACAATATCCAAAGTAATGTTTATTTGTAACATTGCCCGCTTGCCCATGAAATTCTTTTCATGAACTTTTAAACTCCGTCCATTATTCGCTATGAAAGGATATTTTGAAATGTCAAAGAAAATCTTACTTTTTTAACAAAATTTCAACAAACAAATAGAAGCCAGAACAAGTTTCCTTTTCTTTAAGTTTTTTTTTGTTTATGTGGGTAGTTTAAAAGCAAAAACACCTTCGCGCGTTTTATTGTTGTCACTCGCTCTGTGCTCCTGTAATTTGTATCAGTTGTAATATTAATTAACAAGTTTGAGGAGACTCCTGTCTAATTTGAGAAGTTGGGAAGGAAACATATTTGATGTTACTCTATAAGGGTCACACTCGATCGATATTCAAGGAGAACTTGTTGCTGCCAGGATAGTTTCGAAACATCCACGGCCCTGGAACGCAAAGGGAAGCTGAAAGAACACAGGTAGGGTCTAGTCCATTAAAGTCCAACACTTCATCTCGCTTCACGGAGAGTGTGAGAGTTTATTAGATGATTTATCACACTCTGACATGAGGCACATAATTAGTCATAAAGAAATGTAAGATATTGACTTTGCTGGAATTTTCCCGTTTTTCAACGGCGACCGCTTTCTTCGTCATCATTTAATTCATGAATCCCCGACCGGTCCTATTAGACCGCGCTGTTATTGTTTTACTATTGTGTCTCGTTTAGCGGGTATGTGATAGGTTAAAGATGAGCAAAGATGTGCACTGAAGAACATAGGTCTCTCCCAAGTGTCGCCACCACGCCCGGTCCTGTGCGTCTCGCATCCATCCGATTCTCGCGACCCTCACTAGGTCATCAGTCCACCTTCTTGGGAGGTTTACCAACACTACGACTTAACGTACACGGTCGCCACCACATCCTTTCGGTCCCACCGGTCACTCGATTCTTCAGGCTATTTCAGTAACTTTGGTTCTATTGCGTACAAACTGTGCGACATTTGGCAAAATATTATAATAATGTCATTGAGATATTGCGTGAAGTACAAATCGCTATTAGCCGGTTTTTCTCTTTTGTTTGTACAGCTAAATATAAATAGTCTATCTTTAGCTTTCTGATTATCGGAAAAGGTTCTTTTGTCTCAGGCATCCTGTTGAGATAACACGGTCTATATACATATAACAGGAAAATGTGTGATTTTCTACTAATTAATACATTATTTTTGTTGCGTAATCGTCTTTATAATAGAACCTTTTTGTGTGGAGAAAACTGGCGTTCTAGGAACTGTTTTTCACGATCTCAGTTTAACTTGACATTTATAAATATTTTGTTTTTAGGGTTCCGTACCTCAAAATGAAAAAACGACACCCTTATAGGATCACTATAAGACCCTTTATCTCGAGAACGCGTGAAGGTATGAAGTTGAAATTAAAACTGTATACTCAAGTCCGTGGTCCCTTGAAACTGTGCAAAAATCAAACTTGTAAGTTGACGGGGAGAAAAAGATACGTTTATGTTGCAAAAAACGTACATTTCGACACTGTCAGAGGAATCAAAATTCATAGGGTATTTCCCGTTGACCTAGAATCTTGAAATTTGGCACGAAGCAAGGTATTATAGCACTATTATAGGGAAAAATCTGAAAACTAAAAATTAGTTGTTACATAAATACATTCGTCACAAGATTTTTTTTTAATCATCAAGATTCGATTAGAGTATTGAACTATTTTCATAGGTAAGTTGGTACGGAATCCTCGGTGTGCGAATCCTACTCGCACTTGCTCGGTTTTATGTTTTGTTAATTTGATATACCTATTTCTTGATGTCGGAATAGCTACTAAAACAAAATCGATCGATGCGAGATGGTTTTAAACAAAAAAATAAACACGTTTCTGGAATGGGAGCTCCCTAAAATTGTATTATTCGATTTTATAGTCCCCGCCCGCGCGCGGCTTCGTCCGCGTGGAAGTCAGATTTTGAAACATTTTTCATTGGAGCTCCGCTCTTATTGGTTTTAGCGTGATGATAAATGGGCTAACACTGAAATGGGACTTCGGTACCCGAACTCGATTGAAAGAGGCATATAATCCTAGCGTAGGTGATGAAAATTGGAAATGATTAAATAGTATCCTATTTTTAAGTTTTAACATTAATAAACCTATTTAGTGTTTGCTTATAGAGCCTTTCGTAAAATTGGAAGACATAAAACGTTTAATCTGTTGAGCCCCGGGCGGACGCCGGCGTCCGCACACCTATTGTCGTTCTAATAAGTCTCTAATTACGGTACTCGAAAGATTAATCCTAAATTCCGGGTGATTGACTTGCTCGTCACTCTTTTTTGTGAGGTGTCAAATCATCCAATGACATTTGTTGCTCTAAGATGGAACGAGAGGGTGTGTCAGACTTTCACTGACTAAAACTCACCGGTTTCGTCAGAGTATCTGTATCTGACTAAAGGTAGTGAACCCGGTCTTACAAATTCAGGATAGCATACTCATCATCATCATCATCTATCTAGCCTTTTCCCAACTATATTGGGGTCGGCTTCCAGTCAAGCCGGATTTAGCTGAATACCAGTATTTTACGAGGAGCGGCTGCCTACCAGACCTCCACAGCCCATTAACTGGGGTAACACGGTACTTCATGGCAAGACTGGATAGCATACTATGTAACGAATAAAGTTGTCCCCTAGATAGGGCAGAGGTAGGGCTGCCATCCGTCCGGGTTTCCCCGGATTTGTCCTAGTTTAGAGGGCGTCCGGGGAGCGTCCGGGCGGGGTTTCAAAAAGTGTCCGGGTGAAACCCGGACGCTTTTAGTGTCAGGGGCATTCCCGATTAATTAAAAGATAAGCGATATCTAAACAAATCTTAGTTAAAAATTCTTGGTAACCGCAACTAAGCTAACTCCGACGGCGACGCTTCAAAATAGCCGATGACGGTCGATAAATAATTAGCAAACAAGCTGCTTAATTGAATACATTTTATTTTTATTGTAATATTTTTTTTCTGGGTGTCCGGGGAAAAACTGAATTTCATCCAAATGTCCGGGGTTTTCGATGTTTTTGTCCGGCGCCGGCGATTTAGGTGATGGCAGCCCTATGCAGAGGGCGTCCACGGTGGCGCCGCCCTACCGTTCTGTCTTGAGCTTCGCGAATCATTTCGTTCTAGGTATTCCTAATGTTCTTCCCCACTGCTATGTGAGCCTTACCTTCTATTTGGACCCACTTTTTGATTTTGATTATTTTTATTGCGCTTTCGGATAGGTATCTACAATATGACTGGTCTACAATGTCCTCACATACTTATCTGTGGAAATATTGTACCTAAACTCAATCATTTTCTAAAAGAGTAACCATGGATACCCCCCCGCCACCGTCGAGGTCGGAGGTCGTTCGCTAAGCTCTTCGTACAAAATATTTTAAAATACTAGTTATGTCGGACCAATCGTTGGAAACAATTATCTACGAACTGGCAAAAGCTGTGCACTCACTGGCAAGCAGAATAATATCTCTGGAAAAGGTCGTAGTTGACCAAACACAACTTCTAAAGGAACTAATTGGTGTAAGTGATGATTCGGTAGAAAGTACACAAAATGGAGTGAATGTGGGTAAGCGTGCTGTCAACACCGAACAGTGGACCCATTGGCAGATCCGCGGCGCCCGTTCAAGCTGAGACGGCGCTGTCCGCCGCCGCAACTAAGACGAAGGGAGCGCGCAACATATCGCCGGCTGTACGCTCGGCCCGACCAGCAGCGCTCGACCCGAATGCGTCAACGAGTGTCTACGAGCCCCCTACTCCAACCCATCTACTACCGTCAGATGCGCCACAGCCCCCACAGCACGAATTTGTAAACACAAGAGCGTTGTCGATGAATCATACGCAGCTAAATGACAACAACAATGATATGGACTGGATTGAAGTGAAGCAGAAAAGATCACGTCGCCCAGCTGCCAATGTGACTCGAGGCACAGCTCTCGCGGGTTCATCTGTATGCGCGTTGTCTGCGGCGGAGAGGAAGTCATATCTGTACCTTTACTACGTTCAGATTAGCACCACAGCGGAACAAGTGATTGCTCACCTACAAAATATCTGTGTCAACGATAAAAGCTCAGCCGACTTTAAGTTAACAGTGCCAATAAAAAATGTTGAAAATTATTTGAAACCGGGAAAATGTCCATATTAAATCATGGAGAAGTCCCAATCAGGTTTCGTAAGTCCCAGTAGTAAGAAAGTCAATAAACGGTCTAAAACATACCTACGTATTATTTTACCAGAATGTCCGTGGCTTACGTTCAAAGCTTGATATTTGTAAAAAGGCAATCTTAGTTGAATCCACTGACTTTTTTGCATATACAGTGGAGGGGGATATACAGTGTTACGTCAGGACCGGGACGGCAATGCAGGATGGGGTGGAGTATTGCTCGCGGTCCGTGATCCATATAAAGTACAGCAGGTTGTTGATATAGACGGCTACTCGAGTGATATCGAGGTGGTGATTGGTATCGTAACACTTAAATAGGTACACCAAAATCATCTGTTGTGTTGTGTACGTACCCCCAAATTCGAGTGACAGTAAATACATAAAAACCTTTTGTGTTAGAGAATTTTGTCACAAAATTTGATAAATTAGAAGCTTAAATTTTGGGTGTTTTTAATTTAAATTCTAGACTATTGATGTGAATATGACCTTTAATCAGCATATTAACAATATTTGTGTCAAGGCCATCCCATCACTTGGGTTTGTAATTAAGCAGGCTAGTAGATTTAAGGAATGCCATCTTGACATTGTATTATGCCTTTGTGCGTAGCAAACTAGAATACAATTGGCTGGTGGGATCCCGCACGAGCAAAAATATAAGCTGATGATAGAACGGGTTCAACGCAAGTTTGCTCGCTACTATACAAAATTATATGGGTACTATCCCTATTTATATCCGTCTGCTTGTCGTAGGAATGGTAGGTATCAACACGCTAGAACTGCGACATAAATGCGCGCTGTTGATGCATTATTACCAGCTTATGAACCATAAAATAGATGACCCTACTACGCTTGCTCGCTGTTCACTGTACGCTCCGGACAGACTGCGGACGTCGCGCACCTGTGCCATAACCGCACCGGTGCCTGTTCGTTGCCCCACCGTCACGTACTCTAACGATATGCCTACAGCCCAGGCGCTCAATCTGCTTAACGCCCTCATTGCTCAGGAATCGAAATTCGTCATTTTTTATATACCAGTAAAGAAATGATCAATATATGTATAAAATTCTTTAGTTTGTAAGTTGTTGGCTTGCTATACGCTTTGGTGCATACTGTAAGTATAGCAAGCAATTGAAATAAATAAGTAAATGGAGCTTTTTGCCGGTTCTTCTCCATAGGAAACGACTAATTGGAACCGTGCATTAGCTTCTGACGTTTTATAAGTACCCATGTAGGCCGATATAAAATAAAAATGATTTTGATTCTGCGACGACCGTTCGTCGGATGGATTGTGTGAGGAAGCGATATGAAAGAAAAGGGAGTGAGTGATAATGAGACGGACGACAGGACAGAATGGAAGAAGGAAACGTGTTGCGCCCGCCTCAAGTAATATAGGATAAGGGCAGGAAGAAGAAGGCTTACTCTTGAGTTCAATTCTAATCGTTCGACATAGGGAATTGGATGGTGACCGTACTAAACGGTTTAGCACACGCCAAGTCCAATGCTAATTTTACTATGGTCATGTAATTTTAAACTAATTAGACGCTAGCATTGAACTCGAAGATTACGAAATGTCACAATCTCAATGTCGACCGATCGGAACTGAACTCAAGAGTAAGCCTGCCTATCTTCCATTATGTTCTTCACCTCTGCGAAGACCGTTCGTCACCAGGATTTGTGGTCTAAAACCAGCTTGTTGTTACAGGTGGCCGGCGACGAGGCCGAAGCGCCGGCGTCCCCGGCCACGCCGGCGGGCGCGCCGGCCCCGCCGCGCATGCCGCCCGCCACCGTGCAGTGGCTGCTCGACCACTACGAGACCGCTGAGGGTGAGTCAAGTGAGGAACTGTCTTTCTATATTTAGACTAAGATAGATTTAAGAATACTCCTTAGGTTGGGACTCCACCAAAGCAGATTTGTGCGGTGTGCTGTGCGAGAAGAGATGTTTTTCAGCTAGGGGCACTCCGTATCAAAGCGGAGATGTGTGCATCTCTCGTCTCCACTGCGCGTCGTTCGCACACAGCTCACATCTCCGCTTCCATCGCGCCATACAAATATTACACATCTCAGCATAGGTAGCTACATTGAGGCGGTTAGGCCCCTCTTTGAGGAGTGGTTGGAAAGAGGTCACGGCGTCCTCTCTTTCCGTATGACGCAGGTCCTCACCGGACACGGTAAGTTCGGGAGGTTCCTGCATCGAATCAAGCAGGAGAGGACGCCCGGGTGTCGCCACTGTGTGGACCGCCCGGAGGACACGGTGGAGCACACGGTAGAAGTGTGCCCCGCTTGGGCGGAGCACCGCCGTGTCCTCGTGGAGACTATCGGGAGCGGTGACCTCTCGCGCCGGGCCCTGGTTCAGGCCATGGTCCGGAGCGAGGAGGGTTGGCATGCGGTCGCCTCCTTCTGCGAAGCAGTAATGCTCGTGAAGGAGGCTGCTGACCGCGAGCGCGTGAGGGAACGGTCCTCACGCCGCCGCCGCCGAGATCCCGATCCCGATTTCCGACCACCGTAGGCGCGGGTTCGCGGACGGCGAGCACTGGGTAGCTCGCTGTCCGGCAGTCTGGAAATAATCTGGACCGAGCCCAGTCGTCAACGGCGCGTTCTGTTCCACGCGCGCCTCAAGGAGATGTCAGCAAACTGTAGGGGCCCGGTAGGGCCGAAGCCTCTGGGGGGAACATGTGGTATTCCTAACGGTTGATACCGAGTCCCCCCCAGAACGAAGGCAACGAAGGAACGGGGTAGGGGTTTAGTCAGTAAAAGTCTGACACGCCCTCCCGCTCCGCCCAAGAGCGGGGGAAGTCATTCTGATGATTCCCCTACCATAAAAAAAAAAAAAAAAAAAAAAAAAAAAGCATTGGTAGCTATCTACACTGAAGCTGAGCGGAAAGGAGAGATGTGTCAAAAACACAATTCTATTGGTTGTTTAAAAAACATCTCGTCTCCGCTTTGGTGTAGTCGCGGCCTAAGAATTGACAAGACGTGGCTCAAAGCCGGGAAAGGTGGAGGGACTGGATGGAGGCCTTTACCCAGCAGTGAAAGAAATCGTTAAGGAGGAACACTGAAAAAGAAAGAAGCAGGGTATAGTGATAGTTTATTGCATTGCAAATTGTTGCAAATACGCAGTAAAACACTTTTATTTATTATACAAAAATAGTGTTTTATCGCAAAACTAAAGTAAGATCATTTATTGCGCAAAAAAATGGTAAGCTCATAAGTAACATCCATCCATCCTTCATCCATCATCACCAAAAAATGATAGTGGCTATTTCCCGTAAATAAGATCACTGTTCTTCAAACTAGGAAAAAGAAACCTGTATTTTGATATTTCTATGATATGTTATTAGTTATTACATATCATACCTACAAATCAGTTGGTTGGTTGGCGCACTTCATCAATAGATGAATTTCTCGTAAACGTAACAAATAACCAACATAATAAAATACCAAAACCTAATCTAAATCAAACAGCCCTCAGTCCATCTAGGGTAACCTAAACATCTTCCACAGGCGTGTCCCTCCCTCGTTCAACGCTCTACGCTCACTACCTCCGCCACTGCGCGACGCACCGCCTAGAACCAGTCAACGCGGCCTCCTTCGGCAAGCTCATCCGCTCGGTCTTCATAGGCCTCCGCACCAGGAGACTTGGCACCAGGGGGAACTCCAAGTACCACTACTATGGGATAAGGGCAAAACCCGGCGTGGAACATGACCATAGTGAGAGTGATCTGAATGAGCAGCAGGATAATGTGGATGATAAGACCGATGTTTTGGATCATCAGGTGAGTTAACTGGATATTTATTCTTATTTGTTTATTATTCACATATAAAAAAGGAAACTAAAACTAACACATACATACAAAGCGCGGCGGATTTTTACATTGAACATTCCATCGGAGTATCTTTCAAGTAATTGGAGTTGTTTTGGTTTGTATAAATTGATGCGTTATCTCGCGTGAGACGTGGTTCGTGCTTATATGTATTTGCTATTTACCTCAATTTTATTTTGACTAGTGAAGTTTTAATAATTTGACTGTAAATTATTATCAGCACATGTGACACACTATCCCTATTGTCACCAGGAGGGCAGGTCCCGCGATCGCTCGCGCGACTCGACCAGCAGTCCGAACCACGCGCATCGCCAGTACTTGGGCTCCGTGTCGCCGCCCGAGCCGCCGCTACTCGCCATACACCCACTGCCCGATGATGTGTCGCCTGAATCTTTGAATGCGCTGAGACGGCATCACAGGTAAGTCAACAAAAATATAGCTATAGATAGAGTATAGACGAAGTAATACATCCTCCTCTTATTGGGCATAAAACGAAACTACATGAAAAGACATTCATTTAGTTGCGCATAGGTTTTCATTGCCCTCGTAGCATCTCATGCATAGGCTATTGTAACATCAAGTAGCTTCTTGTAGCACTTTGTAGATGCTCGTAGCACCTCGTAGGTTCTTGTAGCACTTTGTAGATACTCGTAGCACATCGTAGGTTCTTGTAGCACTTTGTAGATGCTCGTAGCACCTCAAGGTACTTGTAGCATTTTGTAGATGCTCGTAGCACCACGTAGGTTCTTGTAGCACTTTGTAGATCCTCGTACCTCCTCGTAGGTTCTTGTAGCACTTTGTAGATGCTCGTAGCACCTCGTAGGTTCTTGTAGCACTTAGTAGATGCTCGTAGCACTTCGTAGGTTCTTGTAGCACTTTGTAGATACTCGTAGCACTTCGTAGGTTCTTGTAGCACTTTGTAGATGCTCGTAGCACCTCGTAGGTTCTTGTAGCACTTTGTAGATACTCGTAGCACCACGTAGGTTCTTGTAGCACTTTGTAGATCCTCGTACCTCCTCGTAGGTTCTTGTAGCACTTTGTAGATGCTCGTAACACCTCGTAGGTTCGTGTAGCACTTTGTAGATCCTCGTAGCACCTAGTAGGTTCCTGTAGCACTTTGTAGATACTCGTAGCACCTCGTAGGTTCTTGTAGCACTTTGTAGATGCTCGTAGCCCCTCAAGGTACTCGTAGCACTTTGTAGATACTCGTAGCACCTCGTAGGTTCTTGTAGCACTTTGTAGATACTCGTAGCACCTCGTAGGTTCGTGTAGCACTTTGTAGATCCTCGTAGCACCTAGTAGGTTCCTGTAGCACTTTGTAGATACTCGTAGCACCTCGTAGGTTCTTGTAGCACTTTGTAGATGCTCGTAGCCCCTCAAGGTACTCGTAGCACTTTGTAGATACTCGTAGCACCTCGTAGGTTCTTGTAGCACTTTGTAGATGCTCGTAGCCCCTCAAGGTACTCGTAGCACTTTGTAGATACTCGTAGCACCTCGTAGGTTCTTGTAGCACTTTGTAGATACTCGTAGCACCTCGTAGGTTCTTGTAGCACTTTGTAAGTTTTTGGAGGCTCTCGTATCCTTGCGTTGTTTCTCGCGTCACCGTGTAGGCTTTTGTAGGAATGCGCAACTACAGTCTGTACTTTAATCCCGGCGACAAAACTGACAAATTCAAAACTTCAAACTTACAAATAATATTGCCAGTTCTTGTAGGTAGTGTTGCACCTACGGTACCGGTTTGCCGAATCGTAACTTTTTATATGTATTAATCGATTAGAAAAAAATTCAGAAGCTACCAATTTTGTTCCCGTACACGATAAAACCTATTCGGGTTATAAATATTCGTTTTATCGTTTACTACTTTCCTTACAAAACGACAGAACTTTAAAAAAATAAAAATAATTATAACTTAATAATTATAAAAATAATCATAACCTTTTAGATATATTGATCCTTCAAAAGCCAACTCATGGCCCCAGAAGTTTCGACCCTGCTGGGCCCCTACGGTTTTGATGACTCTCTCTGATCTCTTTGAGGCGCGCTTGAAACAGTACGCGCCGTTGGGTTGTGAAGGCCATGCCTTCTCGTATGGATCCACCTCTTTTGCTAGCATTACTGCTTCGCAGTAGGAGGCGACCGCCAGTCGTCTTCGCTCTGCGTAGAGCCTACGGCAGGAGGCGTCGTCGGGACTCCCTAGGTTCGGCAGGAGCCGCTTTAAGCCCCAGTCCGTTCCAGTTTGGAAGCCAGACGTCGAAAGTGCTACTCGAAAGTGACACCGGCTGATGTGAACTCCACCTGCCGTTATTATTCGACACGGTAAGTTCGGGAGGTTCCTGCATCGGATCAAGCAGGAGAGGACGCCCAGGTGTCGCCACTGTGTGGACCGATAAGTTTGTCGTCGACGAAATGGCTGCTGAACAGGGTGTCACTATTTTGCGACTACCCCCTTACCACTGCGAGCTAAACCCGATTGAGTTGGTCTGGGCTCAAGTAAAGGGGTATGTCGCTAAAAATAATAAAACATTCAAATTGAATGAAGTACGAAGCCTTTTTGAAGAAGGGCTTTGTCAAGTGACCCCGCAGCGGTGGAAAAACTGTGTGGCTCATGTCATGAAAATTGAAGAAGAAATGTGTCATCTGGGTCATATAGTCGACGAAATTATTGATCGATTCATTATTGAAGTCGGAGACGAGTCTGATGATTTAGAGACATCATCGGAATCTGATAGCGAGTGACTAAGACTTTTCTTTTTGTTATGTGTGATATGGAGCATTATCTATGGCAAGAACTGCATTCGGTTTTAATTTTGGGAAAATATTTTTTAACCAATCTTCATATCAATTAGAATTCTGAGTTTGTTTCGGTGTTTCTTCTCAGTTAGGAAATACCGGCCTCATCTAGTAAAAAAAAGAAGTCCAACAACAAATTGACGTGTAAAAGTGTTTGTGAAAACCTATTTGCAAAATAAATATAATTTATCATTTATTGAATATTTCTCATAAAAATATACGTTATTACTTTTGTATTTTTTCATTTCAAATAACTATCTACTATTCAGGATAAATTATTATAAAAAACGATACTACTTGATTTTATTAACGACAATTTACGGTAGAGGTACATCACTATTTAAAAATTGCAAAAAAGTGACAACATTCGTTATGTCATTTTTGTCGCGCTGATTAAAATACAGACTGTAGGTAGGTACCTAACTACTTGGTAACTTTTACGTGGGCTCTCGTTACTCCGCGTTGGGTCTTGTCTCCGCGGAAGCTCTCGTAGCAGCGTTCGTTCTACGTATGGGTAATTAACGTGATATCCTGTCTGTAGGGATCACGGCGCCGAGTTCCTGTCAGCGGTAGCGGCACTGGACACGGCCGCAGTAGAACGCGCGCGGCGTTCATTCTGGCGGCGTCCGCCCGCGTCGCTGCCCCGGCGCGAGCTGTGCCGCCTGACGGCGCGGCGCGACGTGGCGGCGTGGCTGCGCGCGGCCGAGCTGCAGCTGTACCAGCGCGCCGTGGAGTTGCTTTTGCCCGATGTGCTGCGTCCCATTCCGCCGCAGCTCACACAGGTACTACATTTTTTATTATTCATCATCATCATCATCTAGTTCTTTTCCAGTTCCAGGCGGACCCTGGCAATGGCCGGGATTAATGCCAGGTAGAAGAAGAAGATCATAATCATCTGCCTAGCCTTTTCCCAACTACACACATCAAAAGTGTCTAGGGATCAACATATATTTTTGCAATAACTTTTCTCCTGATTGATATTAATTAAAATTTTCTTTAAGGATTCATCAAATAAAGTGTTTTCGTTTGTCACAGTAACGATAAACCAAGTCACCTTTGCATTAATAAAGAAATTTGCCATTTTCCTAATAAAGGGATTTTTGACATTTGAACCACTAACATTAAAGTTCGAAAAAAAGACTGAAATAACAGTTTTCTTTAAAATTTTATTGGGTAACTTAAACAATTAATCCGTGTTTCTACCGCGAACACTAACAACACAAGAACATCGGTTTGGCATACTCAAAATGAGTTCATCCAAATCACGCTGTGGAATGGCCGCCCATGTTCGTTGCAACAACAAAAAAAGGTCTTCTTGCGACTGGATACGCTCCATATTCGGCAGAGCTCTTCTCTGTAGCATATCCCATGCATGCTCAATCGGGTTCAAGTCTGGCGACTGAGCAGGCCAGGGCAGGACATTGATGTTAGCTGCGGCGAGAGTCTGTCTTACAACTCTTGCGGTGTGCGGTCGTGCATTATCATGCATTAACTGAAATAAGGGACCGATTTGCACTTGTAGAGGAACGATGACGTCTGATACAATCGTCTCAGCATAAATTTGAGCGTTGAGGTTGCCTCTGATCCAAATCAACTCAGTTCTTCCGCCGATCCAAATACCCGCCCATACCATGATGGTTCCACCACTATAAGGATGGACTTCCTGGCAGGATTTTAATCGCTGTTGGCGTCCAGGGGTTCTCCAGTGTCGTATACGTCTTGTATCCGGTCTCATACCAAAACGAGACTCATCAGAAAAGCACACGAAACGCCATTGTTCTTCTGCCCAATTTCTGTGTTCAAGAGCCCATTGATATCGAATCCTACGATTGTGCATTGCTATAGGTGGTACCCGTAGCGGTCTTCGGGAATGAAGGTTCACTTCATGCAAGCGGTTTCTGACTGTTTGGTCGCTAATTAAGTTCCCTGAAGAGTGATGAAGCCTCACGGCTAACATCATGGCGGTTATTGTTGGAGCTCTTCGAGTTAAGATTTGAATGTATCGGTCTTGTCTCCGTATGGTGCAGCGATCCCGTCCTCCATGGCGCTCAGCCACGGTACCAGTGCTTCGGTAACGTGTCCAAAGTCGACTGATAACACTCTGACTTGTATTCAGAGGTAAAGCCACAGTATGGGAACCAGCTTCTATCATTCCCACGGCTCTGAGCATTTCTTCCCTGCTTAAATGACGTCGCCGCTCCATAATAACGTTGGTTTTAATCAGTAGTAGGGAAACAGTAGCACTAATAATGTCTTCAATGCGTTGTATGTTTTTATAGGGAAAATATTGACAGCTGATTTTCATCTTTTACTCGAATTTGATTCACAGTTCCTGATTCAAATTATGAAATGCACCAAAAAGGATCCATATAAATTTATAAAATCATAAATTTATTACAAAGCCACATCTCAATCTCAAGAAATCCGCATAAAAATGCTTGATCCCTAGACACTTTTGATGTGTGTATATTGGGACGGATTTAAGTCAAGCCGGATTTAGCTGAATACCAGTATTTTACGAGTAGCAGCTGCCTACTAGACCTCCACAACCTATTAACTAGGGTAACACGGTACTTCATGGCAAGAATGGACTTTATTATTATTGTTAGTTTTGCTTTTGGACACTGTTTCATTTATGATAAACGATGATATGGTTGATGTTGGAACACGCTTGCCTAGAAGACATTACAGTGCGGTGGGTCGCCGAGACGCCGTGACGACTGCTGGTAGGGCGGAATAGTGGGGGAAGTGAGTTTGAATATATTTTTCATTCATCTGCGAACATCCTTGGGTAATCTGGTGTCGCTTAGAAAATTACCCAGACTCAGAGTAATCTATTTTTTAATTACCTCAGGACATGGCATACAAGTCGTTCCGTTTTCTCTCAAAATAAAAACTAGTCGAAATAAGATATTAGAGTACATGTCGGCATTGCAGGCAATCCGCAACTTCGCGAAGAGTCTGGAAGGTGCACTAGCGGCAGGCGCGGGCGGCGCACCGGCGGGAGCGGCGCGCGCGCAGGCGGCGGCGGCCGCGGCACTGGCGGCCGCGCTGCGCCGCTACACGTCGCTCAACCACCTCGCGCAGGCCGCGCGCGCCGTGCTCAACAACCACCATCAGATACACCAGGTAACTAGGTACTTCGCGACGAACTTTGAAGACGCGTTAGCGGCAGGTGTAGCCGCGGAAATCGTAATGCGTAGGAAATAGATGGCGGAAAGCTTGAGGAAAAAAATCCGCACGCTCCACAGCTACCGTAGGAAAACGCTGCAGGCGTACCCAAATACCGCAAATACGAGCTTGTGGACGGCTACTTGGGTAACTCATTGTCCACTTTTTGGTACAGTTCAGTTTAGGATCGTCAAATGGATCGCATTAAGAGCTTATGGTAGGATCTACATATATGCATACATTTTAATGAGAAATCCTTCCTATATATATCTTAAGGAGGAATGAGATATAATAAATGACACATAATGACTTTGTCTAGATGCTGGCGGACCTGAACCGCGTGGACTTCCGCGTGGTGCGCGAACAAGCTGCCTGGGCGTGTTCCTGCGCCAGCGCTGCTACCGCGCACAAGCTGGAGGCCGACTTTAAGGTAAACCTTATATTTAGCCTATCATATCATTATCATTTCAGCTGAAAGACGTCCACTGTCGAACATAGGCTTCCCTCAAGCGTCGTCACAACAACTGGTCCTGTGCCTCGTATACATTAGATTCCCACAACTCTCACAAGGGCCTCAAATTATGAAGTCAATGATCGACAATTCTGATACAATTCGAATAGCAGACTTGAGGCCCAGTTCATCGGTCCATCTAGTTAGAGGCTTACCACCAAAACTTAATGAAAGCGCGATCTGAAAAAAAAGGATGAATCCAAAAAAAAATGTATGTGGTACCTACTAACTAGTAGGAAAATCATGTCTTGACACTTTACAATTTCTTTTCCTACAATTGCGGCTGAATAATGTTGCCAATTTAATTTTAAAAAATCTCCAGGTCGCGCTTTCATTAGACGCAGTCTATGAATGATTGAGATGAGCTCCTAACAGGCCGCATCATAATAAGGCACGTTGTGATTCCGCAGGCCACACTGGGGCGCGGCGCGTCGCTGGAGCAGTGGGCGGGCTGGCTGGAGGGCTGCGTGCGCACGGCCCTCGCGCCGCACGAGCGCCGGCCCGACTACACCGCACGCGCGCGGAGACTGCTGCTCGACTGGTCCTTCTACTCCTCGCTCGTCATCCGCGAGCTCACGCTCAGGTAGACAACACAGTATTTTTTATTATACATAGGCTCACGTTTGACCATCATCTCACCTGATAGTAAGTGATGATGTGGCACTGTGTTTCGTCTAGAACAAGCTAGCTGGACAAAATTATTTTTTACTTGATATAGGTTGCATAGCCTCTGCTAGTTAATAATATGACTGATTTCGTTGTTTAAAATACTTAGAAACTCATAAAAACGCGAAACTCCGAAAATAAAATGAATTAATTAAAACTAATGGTGTTTATGGCACGATTCGTAAGAAATATCAATTAAATCAGGGGTATTTAAAGCTAATTACATTACATAACGATTACACTAATATTATAAAAATAAGTAAATAAAACTAATTTATATATTTTACAACATTTCCGATTTGTAAGTTAAGTACACAATAAACCACACTCGTAAAAATCAACCTGTATTAAATAACTTACTACTAGAAAACGACTATCCATTGGATTATGTATAATGAGAACAAACTCAGGAATTGTCACTAAGTTCATCCTCAGAAATTCTCCACATAATAATCTTCGGTATTAATATTTATAGTAATAACATTTTTACAATATTTACGGGTGGGGTTACAAGGTCTAAGACTGCAGAAGGGAGGCTAAATTATTTTTTTCTGGGGATATCTCTGAGACTGTTAATAAAAGGATCAGATGTGATGTACAGATATTCAGCAAATCTGTATTCGTAGCAATACGAGACCGTTTCCGGGTATAATCCCTTCGGAACCTTCTGCAATCTTCAGAAACGAATTTCTCAGGTTTCTCACTAAGTTCTCGAATCAGTTTTGTGACGTTGCGTTTACCTGCTTGACGAGACGCTATTTCAGCAGCAACCAAAAGTACCTCAGAGCTTCGTAACTGAACCGAATCATCGACATCTCACCGTGTGGTTTTGGCACTTGCGTTTGCCATATCCAAGCTGGCGGTCTTCCGGGACCATGCTGTGAATGTGAAGACGTTGATGCTTCTGCAAGGTCATAAGACACCTTAAACTGTATGTCTTCACCTTCTAGCCACTTAGCATCACAAGCTAAAAAATGATTCCGTATTCGGCCAGAATTCTCCCATTTCTCCGAAAATTTCGAAGAAAAACGGGAAATAATATTTTTGATCTCCTTCACAGATGCTTCTGTTACATCACTGAGATCATGTTTTTGTGAAACAAACATAAAAAGCGCCTCATTTCGGTCACTTTTTGTATGTTTCACCCATTCTTCGAAAAACTGCATTTTTGAAACTGTAAAACTGCTACCTGCAGAAAAATTAAAAACCGCTTTTTGAGCAAAAACGAGCAAAAAAAGAAAGTTTCATTATAATTTGGAAGCATGTGCCTATCAACTGAAAAAAATACAGGCCGGGGATACGAGGGGGTTTTTAGTTACCGTCTTTTGAATTTGAATTATTGAATAAAAAACTCAATTTCTGGATTTGTGACGCTCTGATTCTAATTTAGTATGAATATTATTTCATTGTAACTAAATAAACAAAATGTACTCACCCTTAGTAATAGAATCCATCACTAAAATTTACCACAACTATTAAGATATCCGCAGGAGATGCAATCGTGTCAGTAGCAAAAAAACAAATAATATTATGCATTTGACCCAATTTATTTCTATACTTACCCTCATTAACGATGTTTTGTATGACTTATGCCAAAACAATTGTTGTGGGTCTAATTACCAACTAATAACCTACTTACCGCCATTAATGATTTTAAGAAATCTTAATATTGTTTTTGTCCAGCTAGCTTGTTCTAGACGAAACACAGTGCGACGATGGAACACGCTTACCTAGAAGTTTAGTAACCTATTCACTCTTGACTTAAAGACTCCTAAGTTGGTAGCTATCAGGAAACACAAACTCGGACAGGGAATTCCACTTCTTAACTGTACGCATAATAAATGTGTTTCCAAACCGCTTTGTGCGTATGGGTGGAATGTTCACCATATACTATGTTTTTTTAACATCTCTATGACTAACTTAAACGACAATATGCCAAATTCAAAACGATTGCCGCCGTCGTATTTTTTTTATAATTATTTCCTGTGTATACCAAGCCTTATCTTCAAACTACGCGGGCGGCCATATTTGTTTGTAAAAGTTAACGGGTTTTTCGAGGTGAGATTGAACAAAAAATGTAATCTTGACTTAAATTTACTATCTTTTGTGTTTGGCTGAAAACTATTGTCGAGTAAATATTTAATGCTATAACTATTACTTTGGATACAGAACTGGTCTTATAATTTTGTAAATTACGAAAGCATTCTGACAAAATTCTAACACCGTTACAAGCACTCGTGAAACCACTCACAAATTGAAATATACTTACCTTCCTACCTTCAGGCTAAAACCCGGTTGCATACACATAGTCTGTATTATAATTAACCATTTAAACTTTGTTGAGAATATAGATGCGCGGCCTTATCGCATTCCGCAATCTCTTCCAGTCAACCAATTGCTTGCAAATACCTGGACTATCTAATAAAACTAAGCTGATATTAACTTAAATTGTTTTAACATAATTTTACATATTTCTTATAACAAAAAGGAAACTAAAACACATACATATGGATGGCCTTATATTAGTCTACGGTCTATTCCAAGCAGCCAAAGGTGAACAATAACTGCTTAGGCAAAAAATTGAGCTACATTACCATCTTGTTTCTTCGATACAGGTTTACAGATTTTCACAAACTAGAAGCTCTAATTAGCACTATGCGTCAGTTCTATTTTACTTAACAGATTATAAAAGCCTACAACCTACTTAGGTGTCTAAACTTGGCATTTATTTATTTATTGGTTTATCCTCACAATGGAACGCCTTGCGGCAATTACACCAATGGAGCACAAGTCACGACTGAATCTGCTACTTTCCAACAGCCTCCTTAAACCGGGTATCCACTTAGGTTCGCCGTGGTTTGCGCACGCGCGCGCTCCGCAAACCGAACATAATGGATACGTCGTGATCGCGGAGCGCGACTGGAGCACGATCGGAGCACGGCGAAGCGCTCGGGAAGCGGTTTTTTGCGCGATCTCAAAGGGGAGCGCAGTTTGTTCGTGGACGCGAGCGTGTCACGAAGTGTTTGTTAAGTTCGCGAACATGGAGTGGTCCGATGAAAAATGTCTACAGCTCATAGAAGAATACCGTAAACATAATGTTTTATGGGACACCCATATTTGCTTGCCAAAATCGAGGAGGTCATTTGTATTCCATCACAATATAATGTATCAAAATATAAGCTGCACTTCCTACTAATTCTGGAGGCGGCATGTCCGTCTGTCGTGTGTCGACTGGAGACCGGAGCGCGGAATGTTAGTGCTCCGACAGGAGCGCTGATGTTGCAGCCTAACGGCCAGTTTTTTCATCAAAGGTAACAGCCAAAGTAACGACATAAAGTAATAATAACGGTTAAATTCGTTTCTTCACAATTTTAACCGTTGGTTTGACTGTTACTTTAGCTCTTAACATTACTGCTCATTGAGGGGCTGTTAAAGCTATAGTCACTGTCATTTTGACAAAATTGTATTGACTTCACTGCGTTCATTATGGATGCGTTCAAACTGATTTTATTTAAAAAATAATATATTTTTTAAAGAAATAGGGTACAGGCGGGAATAAATGCCCCGGTGGCATAGATGCCTCGTTATCAAAAAATGACTAACGGAAACGGAACTCTCAGTGCGCGAGTCCGACTCACACTTGCCCGGTTTTATTTTTATTTTTAATATGTACGATTGTAGCAGAACCATGCCACGAAAATATAAAAGAAAGGAAGGAGCGCGAGTTCGTGTAGCATTAGCATTATCAGCCTTATAATAATCCTACTGTTGGGACTCAAGTCTGCTCTCTAGGAGAGGGATGGTCCATAATACACCAGGTGGACGTGGGCCCGGGGTGGACTGGTGGACGAGAGTATGTTCGAGTTAGAGTATGGAATACAAAGCAATTACAGTCGGCTTTCCAGGAAATGGACAGACATACCATGGGTGGTCAAAATTCTAAAATCACAAATGCTTTTAGAATTTTAACAATAGGTCCAAAAATATTTAAAGGATTAAACTAGCTGGCAATATACAGGGTGTCCCAAAACTCAACGATAATCTGGGACCGGATGAAAGGCAAACCTATACTAGTTCTGGGAAAAATAAAAAATAAAATCCATATCACTCAGTTCAGCGATAATAGACATTTAAAAAAAAAAGTTGAATTTCGACACCCTTGGTCGCATTTTCTTGATCTTCATTAATGATGCTATTAATCGGAACTACAAATTATTGCAAAAAACATTGTAAATTTAATAAAATAAGTTAAGTTTTAGTGAGCCATGGTTCACAAAAATATTGTTTGTTAACTTTGACACCTCATTTTGAACAAAAATTGTACTACACTATCCTTGGCAAGTCATTTCAAAAGTTGGCGCATTTAATTACTCAGATACCCGCGAAACGAGACACAATAGTAAAACAATAACAGCGCGGTCTCATAGGACCGGTTGGGGATTCAAACGTTAATCAAGATTTCAAAATGGTGCAACACTTGCCACTTTTCTTGCCATTAAAAAAATATTTCTTATTTTTTTCAAATTGAGGTCATTTTGAACAACCCCACACTAGGAATTTTTGTTACTAAAAGGATATTGACAGGGTGTGGACTAATTGCATTTTGTTCCTGAGCCCAATACTAATCAGCAAACCAAAGCGCTTCAAAATCTGCTCCAGGAGTCAAGAGAAAAAAAGAGTTATTCCAACCTAACCTAACCTAAGTTAGAAATCGTTTTAACGTTTGAATCCCCAACCGGTCCTATGAGACCGCGCGCTGTTATTGTTTTACTATTGTGTCTCGTTTCGCGGGTATCTGAGTAATTAAGGAAGTTTGACCAAGTACTGCCCAGAATGAACACCGGTGGTGGTGATTCATTCTGGGAAGCACTTGGTCAAACTTCCTAAAAAAGATTTCTAACTTAGGTTAGGTTAGGTTGAAAACAACTTTTTTTTTTCTTGAATCCTGGAGCAGGTTTCAAGGCACTTCGGGTTGCTTATTAGTATTGACCTGAGGAACAATATGCACTAAGTGTTCATTCTGGGCAGCACTTGGTCAAAATTCCTTAAAAAGATTTTTAACTTAGGTTAGGTTAGGTTGGAAAAAGTCTCTTTTTTCTTGACTCCTGGAGCAGATTTCAAAGCGCTTCGGTTTGCTTCTTAGTATTGGCCTAAGGAACAAAATACACTAGGTGTTCATTCTGGGCAGCACTTGGTCAAACTTCCTTAAAACGATTTGTAACTTAGGTTAGGTTAGAAAAACTCTTTTTTTTTCATGACTCCTGGAGCAGATTTCAAAGCGCTTCGGTTTGCTTCTTAGTATTGGCCTAAGGAACAAAATGCACTAGGTGTTCATTCTGGGCAGCACTTGGTCAAACTTCCTAAAAAAGATTTCTAACTTAGGTTAGGTTGGAAAAACTCTTTTTTTCGCTTGACTCCTGGACTAGATTTTGAAGCGCTTTGATTTGCTGATTAGTATTGGTCTGAGGTATGAAATGCACTAGATGTTAATTCTGGGCAGCACTTGGTCAAACTTCCTTAAAACGATTTCTAACTTAGGTTAGGTTAGGTTAGGTTGGCAAAACTCTTTTTTTGTCTTGACTCCTGGAGCAGGTTTTGAAGCACTTTGGTTTGCTGATTAGTATTGGTCTGAGGTACGAAATGCATTAGATGTTCATTCTGGGCAGCACTTGGTCAAACTTCCTTAAAACGATTTCTAACTTAGGTTAGATTAGGTTAGAAAAACTCTTTTTTTTCTCTTGACTCCTGGAGCAGATTTTGAAGAGCTTCGGTTTATTGATTAGTATTGGGCTGAGGAACAAAATGCAATTAGTCCACACCCTGTCAATATCCTTTTAGTAACAAAAATTCCTAGTGTTGAGTTGTTCAAAATGAGCACAATTTGTAATATTTTTTTTAATGGCAAGAAAAGTGGCAAGTGTTGCACTATTTTGAAATCTTGATTAAATGCGCCAACTTTTGAAATGACTTGCCAAGGGTAGTGTAGTACAATTTTTGTTCAAAATGAGGTGTCAAAGTTAACAAACAATATTTTTGTGAACCATGGTTCACTAAAACTTAACTTATTTTATTAAATTAACAATGTTTTTTGCAATAATTTGTAGTTGCGATTAATAGCATCGTTAATGAAGATCACGAAATTAAAAAAAACACAGCGAAATTGTGACATTGGTGATCACAAACCTTGAAAATGAGACCAAAGGTGTCGAATTTCAACTTTTTTTAAAAAATGTCTATTATCGGTGAACTGAGTGATATGGATTTTATTTTTTATTTTTCCCAGAACTGGTATAGCTTTGCCTTCCATCCGGTCTCAGATTATCGTTGAGTTTTGGGACACCCTGTATATCCCGCCTTTACCCTAAACATCAAATGACATTTGACATATGGCACTACTAGACAGTGATGTTGCGATGTTGTCATGAGTAACAAAAAGCTCCCCACGTGTTTTTGGGGTAATTACGACGTTTGCGTAGCGGCAACTCTATTGACTTTTAGTTTAGCTGTTATTTCGATGAAGAAACACATTTGCCATTATGACAGCTATGGTCAAGTAAATGTTAATGCTTTTACTGATAGTTTTAGTTTTTGATGAAAAAACTAGCCGTAAGTGTGTACACTGTACACGTTCACGTTCGCGGAGCACACAGTGTTCGCAAACCACGGCGAACCTAAGTGGATACCCGGCTTTACAGCATATGCACGATGGGCTGATGGAATGGTAGTGGCGATGGGTCACGGACGCTCACCAGCTATCAGACCAGCGCTCCTCCAGGATTCCGTATCGTCATTTTGAAATATTGAAGCTCTTTCAATGATTTTTTCTGATTTAAATTGAAAACATGAAGGCATAAACTAATGTAAGCCCCCCTGTAGGTCTGCGGCGTCGTTCGGCTCGTTCCACCTGATCCGGCTGCTGTACGACGAGTACGTGTCGTACCTCATCGAGCGCCGCGTGGCCGCGCACCACAACGCGCCGCCCATCGCCGTCATGCAGAGGGCTTTCGTACGTATACTACGCATACTATAGTACGTTCCACCTGATCCGGCTGCTGTACGACGAGTACGTGTCGTACCTCATCGAGCGCCGCGTGGCCGCGCACCACAACGCGCCGCCCATCGCCGTCATGCAGAGGGCTTTCGTACGTATACTACGCATACTATAGTACGTTCCACCTGATCCGGCTGCTGTACGACGAGTACGTGTCGTACCTCATCGAGCGCCGCGTGGCCGCGCACCACAACGCGCCGCCCATCGCCGTCATGCAGAGGGCTTTCGTACGTATACTACGCATACTATAGTACGTTCCACCTGATCCGGCTGCTGTACGACGAGTACGTGTCGTACCTCATCGAGCGCCGCGTGGCCGCGCACCACAACGCGCCGCCCATCGCCGTCATGCAGAGGGCTTTCGTTCGTATACTACGATAACGAACTTAAGTAAAGTCCATTCACGTTAAGAAAATAGTGATTCATCAGCAACTGCAAAAAAGTTGTATTATACTGTATTTGTACTGTGTATACGGCTCAAGACTTGCGTGCGTCGTACTATGGCGCGTCGCCGCTGGCCACACCAGCGCATCGGACTTCAGCTCGCCCCGCGCGCCTCGCCCCCCCCCCCCCGCGGCCCCAGAGCATCGGTGGTCTCGCCAGTGTCCGTTCGTACGCGGGGTGGACGCGTCACGCCGCCGCGCCGCACGTACGAACGGCACTCACCTCAGCCATCCATATTTTACATTAACGTTTTCAACATTCAGAACCTGTAATTTTTACAAGTCAATACATTGTAATTGTACCTATCAGTCAGATCGACATCAGTAGTTTTATTCAAAGGCCAAAACAAGAACCAGCATACAGTCTCAGACGACTCTTCAGCGCTCCAACGAGCCAGGAGCCGATACAATACTGTGTACAAATAATACTATAATTTAATTATTTTATAATTTACTCAACTGTCAGAGCTTTAAAATTGAAAAAGCACGTCTGTACTTACTGAGTGATTTACTTCAAATAGGTGCCCATCAGGATGGCCTGATTCACCATGGGGTGAACACGGTTTTCTATTTTCTTATGATCTAATTGAATAAAGAGCGTGACTGACTTGAGTGACAACAAGGAATCACTATTTTCTTAACGTGAATGCATTGTGTAGTGTAACAGACCTCGTACGCATTAATAGTCAGATCAATCATTCACCATCTTCAGGAACAAGGCGATGAAGAAGAGATTCCCGAAGGTCACGAGGAGGCTCCTCGCGACCCTGACGATGATGACCAGGACTGGGAGTGGGACGACGACGAAGAGGAGGACGACGAACCTCCCGAATGCAAGAAACAGAAGATGACTGCCGAGTAGTGGGACCTACCTTACATGGCGTTGTGTGAGCGAGATAGCGGATAGTCACGTGCAAGAATAATAGTACCTATGTTTTCACTCTAATCTATCAAAATCAAAAATGTTTTTATTTTACATAGGCCTACATGGCCACTTATAAAAAGTCGAAGCTATATAGTGCACGGTGCAATGAAGACTTACTTCTAAAATTATGTATACACTCTAATCATCTCAAAATATTGTATGAGTTGAGCTTCATCTAGCCGCATTGAATCATACTTTCTTATGCTTCTATCCTTTTCTGTCACTATCTAACTGTCATTTACAAGAGCGAGACAGAGAGTAGGAGTTCGTACTACTACTCTCGCCATGCAGTCGTCTGCATGAAGCAAAACACGCTCGAGGATACAAGCATCGATGCGATTTGGTGCGGTTACTTGCAGCTCTGCCCTAAGGCGCCACCTCCGACAGTGAGGTTGTTGCGGCGATATTCTCCTATCATTTACAACAAGTAACATAATTAACGCACATCCTCTTGGTGAGTCATTGTACTCATCATTATGAACAACATTTACTGTGGGACCAAATCTGAAATCGAGAAAAAATTGTCAGCTGTTCCATACATTTATGATCGCTTATTTCGTCAAAACAGCTGATTATTTTTTCTCTATTTCAGGTTTCGTCCCATAGTAAAAGTTGTTCATAATGATGAGTAAAATGATCTCCCAAGAGGATGTGCGTTAATTATGTTACATGTTGTATATAGGAATTTTACAACTCACGTTTGTTATGGAGGTGACACCTAAGGGTTGTATCACATTCATTTTACATCATAGTAGGTACTGTAAAATACTATCTTGTTTGAATGTTGATGCATACATACTTTTTGCACGTGACGTGACTGTACAGTTAACAAAATAGATAAGTAACTATAAAACCTTTTTTTCAACAATTCGATCACTAGTTACTTATATTTTTTGTTGATTGTACTTTAAGGTTAATAGGATTGTATATAGTAAGACTCGTTGCGTATAACTCAAATGCGTTTACTTGGAGCTGTCACGATTTCTAGACATGAATTACTTTCTATAGTACTGGTGTGTACTTTCTAAAGTACTACTGTGTACTTTCTGTAGTACTCCAGTGTACTTTCTATAATAATGCGGTGTACATTCTATAGCACTGCAGTGTACTTTTTCTAGTAATGATGTGTACTTTCCATAGTACGACGGTGTACTTTCTCTAGTACTGGTGTGTACTTTCTATAGTACTACGGTGTACTTTCTCTAGTACTGATGTGTACTTTCTATAGTACTACGGTGTACTTTCTCTAGTACTGATGTGTACTTTCTACAGTACAGCGATGTACTTGAATATAGTCAAGAGATTGCGGTCATGATTCAATATTCTTTTCTGTGCGTTTTCTCGCATTTGTATATGAGATAAGATGCAAATCTTTTCTACCATTTTCACGCGTAAAGCTCATTGCACACTACGCTATGATATAAAGCATATCGCTTAAAATCACAGCACAAAAATATCGCTCGTACATACATTTATAGTAATATATAAAGCAAAGTGTGAACGTGTTCTTAATAAATGTGTGGCGAGCGATATTGTTGTGCTATGAACTATAAGCTATTATATAGGGTGTAAGGGACAGCCCTTCACTAACTTTAAGGGCTTGCTCAGTAGACGAATCTGAATATCCTCCCACAATTATATTTTTCAGGAAACGAAAAAAAAAATTCAGCCTCACCATACAAAATTATAAATTTTATCGGACAGTTTGTATAGAGAGGTCGATATCTTTTTTCGTCTCCTGAAAAAATTTTTGTGTGAAGATGTTCACATTCGTCTACTGAGCAAGGCCTTAAAGTTAGTGGAGGGCTGTCCCCTACACCCAGTATTATAGCGTAGTGTGTAAATAAGCTTAACTGCGGATCTGTGTATAGCACAAGATGTATATCGTTTTTAGTCTAAAAAAAATAAAATGGTATAAGGACTTGCGCAGACTACAATAGTATTGCAATAAAACCAAAATCGAGTAGTCAAGATAATATGTTATCGGATAAATGTCTTTCGCTAAAACGGTTAGTGGAATATTTGTGCGTTGTGAATATTTCTATGAAAGTTACATGCTGAAAGCATTTGCCGTGTTAGGCATAGCAAAGTAACAAATGAATAGAATCAATATGTACCATTTTGTAAAGTAAATGATCTTAAGAAAATCAAATTAAGAGTTTTCACGACAGTAGATAAAATACAAACGTGAGCATTTCATCAAACTTTTTAATATCAATAAGTGACCTCATAGACGTCCGAGAATCGAAATAATCTATACTCTATTTACAATCAGACTAGACATTTAAAGAAAATTGTTTTACTGTACGTTGAACCGATTTTGAGCTCCATTCCGTAGACATAAGGATGACATTAAAAGCTAAAAAGTGGTTACAATACCAACTATTTAGTGCAACCGTCATTTGTCATACCACCAATGCAATAAAAGTCAAAATCGGTTGCCTGGTCGGTAAAAAAAGTTTGATTAAATTATCTAATCTTATTGTAAATATAGTATAGTAGAGAACAATCAAAATAAACTCCCAGTTTAGTGTGAAATTAGGACGTCTGTTAAAACAAAAACTGTCATCGAAAATTAAAAAAAAGCCTCAAGAAATACCACTATTGCCTTTACAGTGCAATTACATTATATTTATAAGTATAAAATAACAATAAGAAATAGTAAAATCATAGATCTTCTAATAAAAATGTTTGTTATCATTATTCCAAAAGACATACAATAATTAAATAACGTGTTTTGTGAAACCGATTCACAATTTCGGAAAACCTTTTTCAATATTATAATTACCCTTTTAGAGTAAATCATAGAATTATGTCAAATAAAGATTGTTGTTGTCAAGAAAGATACGCAAAATAATTAATTGCGGTCATAAAAGATACGAGGAATTCGGGATGTCTTAAAATTCGAAGTATTTCTGTTTCGACACCAAGTTTTTCGTTACCCAAGCTATTCCCGTTTCAGCACCAATATGTAATTTGATTGGTAGTAACTAGTACAAAATACCAATACAAAATACCTATTGGTGCCGAAATAGGAATAGCTTGGGTGCCCGAAAAACTTGGTGCCGAAACAGGTATACTTCTAAAATTTCATAAGTGTCGTGTTACCTCGGTTCTTATCTTTACAACTACAGCTACCATGCTATTGGTTTACAGCTGAATAAGCTTGTAAAAACTGTAGTAAAGATGGTAAGACATACACTGTAAATGAATGTATAGGACAACTAGCATCCCGCCTCGGTTACGGAAATTATACAGACAAGACCATTGTCGTTTTCACATTAGGCGACAACTATAGCGACACGATGTCGTAAGATCGGTAGTTTCATACATTTTCTAATGAAAGATGTAAGTTTGGGACGACTTTAATGAGAGACTGGAGAATGCTTGGTGGTATAACGCCTAAAAGCTGTTGGTTAGTGTTAATTCGACATCGTCAAATAAATGAAACTACCAGCCATACGATAGCGTGTCGTTAAAACGGCAATTTTTGATACCACTGACGTATCTCCCTGCTATAAGGGTTCCTAGGATATGACTGCTATGTTATGTTTTATAACGTAATCAAAAAATAAAACTGTATAAATACTTTTTCTGGTCATAAAGTGTAAAGTACTTATCGATGTAAATAATATAAAGAGACAAACGTTGTTTTCCATTGTATGATAAATGTCCAAGCACAAACTTAGTCTTGTAATGCACCTCTCATGTATTGTGTGAAGTGTATTCTGAACCGATTTTATCGACATAGCATTTGGTTCAAGTCCCAGCAAGTACAGTAACCGACGATAAATTATGCACATCAACCTTATAGAAAAATTGCTGTATTTTATACAAAAAATAATCGAAAGAAACAAATCATAATTGTTTTAACAGCTCCTAATTAGATACCGGACTATTTGTATTTCGTGCGACAGAGATAACGCTCTACTAGCCGATTGTCTCTTTCGTCGATGTGCATTTTTTATCGCCGGGTACTGTATATTTTTCTGGAATGCTGTCTTTGATAACAAATAGATGTGTAAAGAAAAATGGGATATGTACGACGGCGCAAAATAAACTGAAATTATGGTGATAAGATGATGAAACTTGCTACTTCAGATTTGATGTTAAAAAGGGCATTCAGCATTGCGAGTGCTTTTGTATTGGTCATATACTGTGTCGATAAAGTGTATAGCGTCGCTCAGCAGTGGAAATCTCGCAGTTTTTGGTTACTCCAGAGTAGCACGTGAAATATTTTTTTTATAAGTTTTCTGCAATATCTAGTTCAGTATCGGATAGTAAGTTAAAAAAAATATGTTGGCAGTAATGACAAGTATTTTTACACAACTAGGCTCATTGAAACCTCATAACTTTCTAGTTTTGATTAAAATGACACATTTTAGCTTACCTCTAACTTTATCCAATACTGACCTGAAAATTGCAAAGAACTAGCGGAAGAACATGATTGTATTAAACATTTTACAAATCAAAAGACACTACTACCAGTCACTTCTAGACTTGTTTTTTCACATGAGTTGTTTCCTCATTTTGTAAAATGTTGTGATACCTATATTATTCCTACGAGGATTTCACTGTTGAGCGACAATATATGGATAATGTTATTAAATAAAATAAATAGATATCTTTCCAACTAGTGGTGTACTACAGTGTAGGGCACTGATTCGTCATGTCAAGAGTAATTTTATCAAATCGATAGTTAAAGTATTTATCTTTCTCTTGATTTATAAATTTTTCATATTTATAAATCCTTTATTCGCATTACTTCTCGGTTTATTAAAATCTACAATATTTTTTTGAGCGCTATTGGCATTGCGTATCTCAGCCACTTCTTGTTATTTATAGCAAGTACATCATTTCAATGATAGTTGAACCGTATAATATATTCTCTTATTGTAGTCCTTAGTTCCTTTTATGGAGACTTGTAATATATGTAGTTAAATGTAATTACTATTTAAATCTTACTATTAATGTTTGGTCAAAATACAGAACCAAAGCTTTTACATTGCCAGAGTAAATAAACAACTATTATCGAAGAATACTGTATACAGGGTGTCCCAAAACTCAACGATAATCTGAGACCGGATGAAAGGCCAAGCTACACTTGTTCTGGGAAAAATAAAAAATAAAATCCATATCACTCAGTTCAGCGATAATAGACATATTTAAAAAAAAGTTGAAATTCGACACTCTTGGTCGCATTTTCAAGGTTTGTGATCACCAATGTCACAATTTCGCTGTGATTTTTTTAATTTCGTGGTCTTCATTAACGATGCTATTAATCGCAACTACAAATTATTGCAAAAAACTTTGTTGATTTAATAAAATAGGTTAAGTT
Source organism: Mythimna separata (assembly GCA_030763345.1). Taxonomy (NCBI): domain Eukaryota; kingdom Metazoa; phylum Arthropoda; class Insecta; order Lepidoptera; family Noctuidae; genus Mythimna; species Mythimna separata. Next base: position 5,612,391 of record CM061171.1, on the reverse strand, counting down.
TTAGTGGGTCATGGTTCACAAAAATATTGTTAGTGAACTTTGACCCTTCATTTTGAAAAAAAATTGTACTACACTACCCTTGGCAAGTAATTTCAAAAGATGGCGCATTTAATCAAGATTTTAAAATGGTACAACACTTGCCACTTTTCTTGCCATGAAAAAAAATATTTCTTATTTTTTTCAAATTGACCTCATTTTGAACAACTCAACATTAGGAATTTTTGTTACTAAAAGGAGATTGACAGAGTGTGGACCAAGTGCATTTTGTTCCTCAGTCCAATACAATCAGTAAACCGAAGCTCTTCAATATCTACTCCAGGAGTCAAGAGAAAAAAAGAGTTTTTCCAACCTAACCTAACCTAAGTTAGAAATCTTTTTAAGGAATTTTGACCAAGTGTTGCCCAGAATGAACATCTGGTGCATTTTGTTCCTCAGCCCAATACAATCAGTAAACCGAAGCTTTTCAAAATCTGCTCCAGGAGTCAAAAGAAAAAACGAGTTTTTCCCACCTAACCTAACCTAAGTAAGAAATCGTTTTAAGGAAATTTGACCAAGTGCTGCCCAGAATGAACATCTAGTGCATATCATATCTCAGACCAATATTAATCAGCAAACCAAAGCGCTTCAAAATCTGCTCCGGGAGTCAAGAGAAAAAAAGATTTTTTCCAACCTAACCTAACCTAAGTTAAAAATCTTTTTTAAGAAGTTTGACCAAGTGCTGCCCAGAATGAACATCTGTTGCATTTCATACCTCAGATCAATACTAATCAGCAAACCAAAGCGTTTCAAAATCCGCTCCAGGAGTCAAGAAAAAAAAAGATTTTTCCAACCTAACCTAACCTAAGTTAAAAATCTTTTTAAGGAAGTTTGACCAAGTGCTGCCCAGAATGAACACCTAGTGCAAATCATACCTCAGACCAATACTAATCAGCAAACCAAAGCGCTTCAAAATCCGCTCCAGGAGTCAAAGAAAAAAGATTTTTTCCAACCTAACCTAACCTAAGTTAGAAATCGTTTTTAGGAAGTTTGACCAAGTGCTGCCCAGAATGAACACTTAGTGCATTTTATTCCTCAGGTCAATACTAATAAGCAAACCGAAGCGCTTTGAAATCTGCTCAAAGATTTTTAACTTAGGTTGGGTTAGGTTGGAAAAAATCTTTTTTCTTTTGACTCCTGGAGCAGATTTTGAAGCGCTTTGGTTTGCTGATTAGTATTAGTCTGAGATATGATATGCACTAGATGTTCATTTTGGCCAGCACTTGGTCAAACTTCCTTAAAACGATTTCTAACTTAGGTTAGGTTAGGTTTGGTTGGAAAAACTCTTTTTTTCTATTGACTCCTGGAGCAGATTTGGTCTGAGGTATGATATGCACTAGATGTTCATTCTGGGCAGCACTTGGTCAAACTTCCTTAAAACGATTTCTAACTTAGGTTAGGTTAGGTTGGAAAAAGTCTTTTTTTTCTTGATTTCTGAAGCATATTTCAAAGGGCCTCGGGTGCTTATTTGTATTGGCCTGAGGAACAAAATACACTTGGTGTTCATTCTGGGCAGCATTTGGTCAAAATTCCTTAAAACAATTTCTAACTTAGGTTAGGTTAGGTTGGAAAAACTCTTTTTTTCTTTATACTCCTGGAGCAGATTTTAAAGCACCTTCGGTTTGCTGATTAGTATTGGCCTGAGAAATAAAATGCACTAATGTGTTCATTCTGAGCAGCACTTGGTCAAAATTCCTTAAAAAGATTTCTAACTTAGGTTAGGTTAGGTTAGGTTGGAAAAAGTCTTTTTTTCTCTTGACTCCTGGAGCAGATTTCGAAGCGCTACGGTTTATTGATTAGTATTGGCCTGAGAAAAAAAGGAAATAGGTGTTCATTCTGGGCAGTACTTTGTCAAAATTCCTTGAAAAGATTTCTTACTTAGGTTAGGTTAGGTTGGAAAAAGTCTTTTTCTATTGACTCCTGGAGCAGATTTTGAAGCACTTTGGTTCGCTGATTAGTATTGGTCTGAGGTATGAAATGCACTAGATGTTCATTCTGGGTAGCACTTGGTCAAACTTCCTTAAAACGATTTCTAACTTAGGTTAGGTTGGAAAAACTCTTTTTTTCTCTTGACTCCTGGAGCAGATTTTGAAGCACTTTGGTTCGCTGATTAGTATTGGTCTGAGGTATGAAATGCACTAGATGTTCATTCTGGGTAGCACTTGGTCAAACTTCCTTAAAACGATTTCTAACTTAGGTTAGGTTGGAAAAACTCTTTTTTTCTCTTGACTCCTGGAGCAGATTTTGAAGAGTTAGTCAGTATTGGGCTGAGGAACAAAATACACTTGGTCCACACCCTGTCAATCTCCTTTTAGACACAAAAATTCCTAATGTTGAGTTGTTCAAAATTGAGCTCAATTTAAAAAAAATAAGAAATATTTTTTTTAATGGCAAGAAAAGTGGCAAGTGTTGCACCGTTTTGAAATCTTAATTAAATGCGCCATCTTTTGAAATAACTTGCCAAGGGTAAAGTAGTACAATTTTTTTTCAAAATGAAGTGTTAAAGTTAACGAACAATATTTTTGTGAACCATGACTCACTAAAACTTAACTTATTTTAATAAATTAACAATGTTTTTTGCAATAATTTGTAGTTGCAATCAATAGCATCGTTAATGAAGATCACGAAATTAAAAAAATCACAGCGAAATTGTGACATTGGTGATCACAAACCTTGAAAATGCGACCAAGGGTGTCGAATTTCAACTTTTTTTTAAAAATGTCTATTATCGCTGAACTGAGTGATATGGATTTTATTATTTATTTTTCCCAGAACTGGTATAGCTTGGCCTTTCATCCAGTCCCTGATTATCGTTGAGTTTTGGGACACCCTGTATATGAATATTTAGAAGCGTTTTAAGTTGATAAATAAGATATGTTTAATTAAGTATACCAAAGAATGTTATTCTTAAATTTGCTTATACATTGTTTATAATAGCTATTTATGCATAACAGGGCTTTTTGGAATTGGTCAAAATTATTTGCATTTATCTGCACATTTATATTGTAAAATCTTGATGAAAAGATTTCTATTTGTACCAATTGACATCATAATAATATTTCTACCTCTATTTTTTTATTATGGTGTGAATATCTATCCAATTCCACCATTATATTGGATCCCTTTGCAAGTTTTCTATCTTTCAAATATTTATAAAGGTCATTATTCAATTAGTAAAATATTCACATAAAAGTGCGAAATTTTAGTTGAATTGTATAAATGTTACCTTTCTATGGCCTAAGTCACTAAGTTTACGTTAGAGAATGTTGTTTAAATATAAGAATAGTTAGTAGTCTACGAATATTGTCACTATGTTCCGGTATTACCAAAGTACGTTGCAATTTCAGAACATATAGTCTGGTCTTTTACCTAAGTTTAGAAATTAGAGTTCTCACAGTAGTAGATGGTTATGGACGATTCGTTACTCGCGATCTCGAGGGTTGTGGACAAAGAGCACAACTTGTACCGTAGGTAGCGCTGGCATTACTATCTCTACTCACAGCCCCACTTGTTCATAAGCCTTAGTTTTCTATCCTATTATATCCACAAACAACAATAATTTGCTAGTTCGTCGAGTTTTCGGATAAGACGGGCAATAGAATAGCGTTTTGTACCATCGTCGTAGAATCAATAGAAGACGATGTAAATGTATTTTTTAGCATTTCCAGCTTTACTTACATTGAGTAGGTAGTTATATTTTTAACACTTATAATGTTGACTGCCTTCACCGTTGCCTTACGAGACATACCTCTGGATTGCTACGTTATTTGGTATACGCTCTACTAGGTTGTGTTGCACAGCAAATAAATATAACGTGATGTTGTGGTTCGTTTCCGTTTAGTGAGTAACTTTGTGAAACTGTCCATTCGAAGTGTATCTTAGCTGAGAGAAGTATTTATAACGATTGAGTGACAATAGTACTGCGCCGGCCGCGGACAAATATCTGTAGGAACTCCCGGCCGGTACTCCAGTGCCTGAATATCTTAAAATTTAAAAGAAATAGTTTATTTAAAAAAAATATAAAGTAGACATAAACAATCATCAAATTGCCTTTGTCGATTAGTAAAGTATTCACACACAAATCTTTGAAAGTTATTTTTAGTCGTTTATTATCGAAAATGTTTATTCATATTTTTGCATTATGTATATCGCGGAATTGCACTTTAACGTTAGTCAATGTATGTCGCTGTGTGTGTCACTCGAGCCCGCGGGCGGGAGGCGCCGCTCGAGTCACGCTCACACGTAAATGTTTGTACTTAATGAAGACCATTACTAAGTGTAATCGTTTAGATGTTAAGGTATCTGTAATGAGTGTCTTGTTTACACAGGCGGACTGTAGCTAAAATACTTCTTAAATAACTCCATTGAATAGCATTCCCATACAAATACCCACATATCTATTGTTAGTTAACTTTTACATGAACGTTCAAATGGAGAGTTTAGGGATACAATGTTCGCATTCTGAATTGATTCACCGAATGTAGAGATGATACATTTTCGTCAGAGCGAATCCGCAAAGACTATAACATGACAATATAAAATAGTATTCTTTTTCAAAATTGTCAATTGAAAGTTAAAATGTTTAGCTACAGTAGTTAGTCTGACACATGAGCTTAACATTTTATACCGAGTTAGATAAGGGTCTCTATCGATTTGTTCTATTATCAGATGTTTAAAATTGAGCAACGAATACTATGGGCTGCATTCCTGTCATACGGGTACCTGGATGATGTGATTAGAAGCATAATTAAAAATGATGAGCCCGCAAATTGTGTCGTTGGTTGTCTGTATACACCCTGTAGACGTTTCTTCTAAAATATATTGATGTCGTGGTTCGTATATCTAGTGATGATTGCGCAGGAGTGCACTCCACTACCGACGGAGCGATGTGTTAGGTAAGACGTGGATATTTAATTGTTGTAATAATATTATGACTGTAGCGAGGAACTCTGACGTTTGTATGTACCGGGGACGATTCTGTGTCTGAGAATAAAGCTAGTCATGTGTTTATGCTGGTGTTTTATTTTCTTTTTTATTCAATCATCTTTTAAAAAGGTTCAAGTGATAAGGCCTGTGAAGGCCAAGCGCGATGGGAAGTATGCGCTAGATACACGCCAAGTCTTTTTCTTCTTCCTACCCTTGTCCCAGATTACTTATGTCCGTAAGGATTGAGGAGCCACATCAGATTTTTTAAATCTGATCTCACCATTATTTAGCAGCAGTGTAGATTGTTTGCAGCACGAATTCTAGATTTAGCAGCAAAATATATCACTAGTTATTTTAATGTAAAGGTGGCTCCTCAATCTAAACGTCTGGATTGAGGAGCCACCTGAAAACTCGTTAAGTAATGGATGCACATTTATGAAAATTTTGCAGCATTTAGCAGCTATTTAGCACATAACCGTCTAAAAATTTCGCTTCTGTAGCACTAAAATGAAAGAAAATACAATACTTTTAATATGGCTCCTCAATCTAAACGTCTGGATTGAGGAGCCACCTGAAAACTCGTTAAGTAATGGATGCACATTTATGAAAATTTTGCAGCATTTAGCAGCTATTTAGCACATAACCGTCTAAAAATTTCGCTTCTGTAGCACTAAAATGAAAGAAAATACAATACTTTTAATATGGCTCCTCAATCCTGACGTTCTAATTATATATGTTTGACTGTAGCCACCTGAAATCTCAAGGTAATCTAAAGCCAGATATACTAACATTTAGCAGAAATTTCTGCTAAATATACCAGTACAATTCAGCAATGTATATGCTTTAGATTCTGAAAAAACCATCATTAACTATTTTCTTGTAAATTCAGTGTGTAGGGTGACCACATTTTGGGGGTACCTACAAATTAATATTTCACTTACGTACGTGCATACACACAATAATATTTCAAATCTGACACAAAACCAAAGTCAATCCGCCAAAAGCGGCTGAATAATGTTGCCAATTAAATTGAAAAAAAAAACTCCAGGTCGCGCTTTCATTAATCGCACTCTATCAAACTGCACTTAATTATCAGTCACTGCACGATATTATTATCCCCACAATTTAATTATGATGACAGAAATATGATGATTAACTTTATAATATAAGAAATCCAAGGTAGTTACTCAGATACCCGCGAAACGAGACACAATAGTAAAACAATAACAGCGCGGTCTCATAATAGGACCGGTCGGGGATTCAAACGTTAATTATTTATTTCGTACATTAAGGATTGAGAACAAAACCATGTCGCATATATGGACCAAAATGCTAAACGTAAACATATTTACCTATATTAAAAAAAAAGTTATAAAATAACAATATTAACTTCTGTTACTTAATTATAAATCTTATGGAACAATTATAAACTTTAATATCGTTTGCGTTATATTTGTATTTAAGACCTTCTATATTTAAATAGTAAGTAGAATCATTCAATTTAAAAATGACATTCGAAATTCAAACCTCATTTTTAAATGTGTTCAAAATTATTTATTCCAAAATTAAATCTAATTGTATGTAATAAGGTTTACAATAAAATGTCAACAATGGTGTTTTTTTTTGTTAGCCTGTTCTGTCGCACTCATGTTTCAGGGTACCAACTTTGTGTTAGTTTGTTTATATTTTTTTACTAGACGATGTAATTTATAAAACTTAGAACAGAGTTTTAATTATTATTTTTTATCGAAAGTACTTTCTTTTTTGTTCAAGTTGCAAATATTAACTTACCGGTTTAAATATTTTAAGGATTTTAATATTTTAATGGTTTTCTTTAAATTTGTTTATCTACATATAAATCAAACGTCTGAAGAATTAAATGCAGCGTCTTTGTAATATGAAAGTCTCCGCCTGTTCCAGCTTATTTCCGAAACGGCTGGACTGATGTTGATGGAAACAGCTGATATGTTATAAGGAGTACATAGGCTGCGAAAAAGAATTGGGCCTAGCACTTTTGGTGGAATGTGGTGCGTATATTCTACCGTACGGTGGAATAAACGCATTCACGGAGCAAGCACTGCGGTGAAACAAACGCATTTTTCGACACACTTGCTCATAAAGTGGCTATTATTGCACTGCACTTAGGTATATAAAGGGGCTCATTACCAAACTGTGACATTTTGATTACTATTATGCACTTGTGCTGTAATGTAGTTAAAACCTTTTTGTTTAACCTCTTTTTTGGCAAAAAGAGTTTAAAGACAAAAAAAAAATAACATTTGTTATTGCGTTCTATAGCATAATTTAGTGTTTTTCTTACTTATTTCATGCAATTTCGTGTTTAAATAAACTGTTTAAAATTTAACATATTTAATTAATTAAATCTTTCATCAAATTTGTATTTTCTGTTTATAAGCAACCTCATTCCTATTTTTTCTAAACCAAGAGCTAGAGTAGCTAGTCTATGGCCACCAATTTTCGCGCATGCGCGCGTCAATTTTTTAGCCGCCATATTTAAAAATAAAATACAAATTTTACAAAAACAACTATTTATGAGGAAAATGATTTGTGCTGTACGCCTTCAATTAGAAAATCTATGTCATGGGACCGCTATACCGTCAAAAATAGTTAATTATAACTTTACTGACTGCACATTTACGAACTGTTTCTCTAAATAAACTTTTCATGTACCTACTAAATAAAGCTGATTTTTCATTTTTTTTCTTCGCAAGTGTGTCGAAAAACGTCGTATGACACACGTGAGTAATTAGTCATTATCGTTCTTGGTTCTCTTAAGACCCTCGCCATGGCTCGGGTCTTAATACCACCGCGACGATAATGACCCATATTACACACTTGTATCATAATGTACTATTATTGTTCCATTATATCCTGTCAACCTTTACTAAATAAATATTATTGTGTGTATGCACGTACGTAAGTGAAATATTAATTTGTAGGTACCCCCAAAATGTGGTCACCCTACACACTGAATTTACAAGAAAATAGTTAATGATGGTTTTTTCAGAATCTAAAGCATATACATTGCTGAATTGTACTGGTATATTTAGCAGAAATTTCTGCTAAATGTTAGTATATCTGGCTTTAGATTACCTTGAGATTTCAGGTGGCTACAGTCAAACATATATAATTAGAACGTCAGGATTGAGGAGCCATATTAAAAGTATTGTATTTTCTTTCATTTTAGTGCTACAGAAGCGAAATTTTTAGACGGTTATGTGCTAAATAGCTGCTAAATGCTGCAAAATTTTCATAAATGTGCATCCATTACTTAACGAGTTTTCAGGTGGCTCCTCAATCCAGACGTTTAGATTGAGGAGCCACCTTTGCATTAAAATAACTAGTGATATATTTTGCTGCTAAATCTAGAATTCGTGCTGCAAAATAATCTACACTGCTGCTAAATAATGGTGAGATCAGATTTAAAAAATCTGATGTGGCTCCTCAATCCTTACGGACATGATTACTTTAGGTCGGCGCAACATCTTTCTTTCGTTCTGTCATCAGTCATTTTATCACTAACTCCCTTGCTTTGCTGCTCGCTCTTGTTCTTTCATGTCACTCCTCACAAAATCCATCTTTTCTTTATCCTCCCACTTCCTCTCCATCCGTCTACATGAATACTCAATAGTAGATTGTATCATAAGGGAGCAAAGTAATATTTTTACGGCGAGGGCGTTTTTTGAATCGAGAGCGAAGTGAAGGATTCTTGTGTAGAATCCCGAGCGTAGCGAGGGGTTCTTTAGTAGAATCCTGAACGTAGCGAGGGATTCAAAGTACGTCGCCCGAGCCAAAAATATATTTGCGCCCGAGTCATACACTCTACTTTTCATCACCCTCTATGAGGAAATAAAAGGCGCCTCATCATTTTATCATTTGTCAATATTTGTCATTTTTAGTCATTTTAGTCATTTTTAGTTATTTTTTGTAATTTTTGGTCATTTTAATCTATTTTTAGTCATTTTTGTAATTCTTAGTCATTTTTTGTAATATTAGTCATTTTAGTCATTTTTAGTCATTTTTAGACAGTTTTGGTCATTTTAATCTATGTTTAGTCATTTAGTCATTTTAGTCATTTTTTGACATCTATGGTCATTTTAATCTACTTTTAGTCATTTTTGTAATTCTTCGTCATTTTTAATCATTTTAATCTATTTTAGTCTATTTTTAGTCATTTTTGTAATACTTAGTCATTTTTAGTCATTTTAATCTATTTTTGTTTGGTTTTAGACATATTTATAAAATTTAGTCATTTTTGTTGTATTTATCATTCAAACAATATATGCGTTCAATTTCTTTGGCGCTAAACACTAAGATGTTCCAAATTCATTGCTGCGCACTTATTTCAGATAACGGGGAATAAAAATACTTAACGGGGAATAAAACATTTAACGGGAAATAAAAATACTTTTATTTCCCGTTAAAAGTTTGATACAGAAAACACTACCTTTGGTCGCACTTAAAGGCGAACAAAGTCGTCCTTTTCGAATAGATGGGATGAAAAAGTATTTTATTTCCTTTTACATACCTAGAAAAGGCTGGTGAAATTAATGGCCAAGAGTATTGTCATCTTCAATGTTTAATTTAGGATAAAATGTGGTAGTTCTCATTATCTCAATTTTTTAAAATCTGTTTTTAAGTAAGTTCGATATGACGCGCCAAGTGCTTCAAGGGCCTCCTGTGATATTTGCTTATGACGCGCCTGGAGCGTCATTGGCCATGAATCGGTTAAAGGGTGCTCCATTCCTCTTTATTGTAAGCCCCCAGGGGGGTGTCTGCTATTAAAATTGTATCGGAATTGTCGTTCATTGGCTTCATAGTTGTTGATTTTGACAAGTTTGGTATTGTTAAATAATAGCAGACTTGAGACTGGAGTTCTGACGCTTACGTTTTTCAAATTTATTCATGGATGGGGAATTTGGTTTTATTAAAAATGAAACAAAAAGTTGTTCTCATAATAAATATTATTTCAACACTCTGTTTAGCCTAATAATTTACAAGTCTTGGTGATCGCAGCAATTAATCACAATTAAAATAATATTTACAGAGAAGCTTTATATTATAAACGTATGAATTGCACTGTGATGCACTCATCCTCACTAGGACACACATACGAGTCACATATACATAAGATATATGAACAGTACAAGTCATAAGGTATATTTATTTTATAGACTTTTATAAAATAAACGCCCTTACTCCACAACTTGACTTTACGTACGTAAATCCATGGAAAGTAAAACAAACATTGCAATGGCTAAGTAAATCTAACAATAACGTAATCTATTAACACGCAAAACTGTCAATTTACATACAAAAAATATCAATAATATATAATAAGTAAAATTATAGTAAAATATATCATTAACTATAGCAACATTTAAGTTCTAAAGTGCCGGCAGTAACAGAGTACATTCGGAATGAATAAGCGTGAGCCCAAATCACCAAGAAATGGAGTAAGAGTAAAATGTTCTATAATACAAAATGATATGAAGGGGTCGGTCGCAATAATATCAATTGTCAATACATCGCAGGAGGAATGACCGAACGAGTCAGAGATCTAAAGAAATTACGAGAAATCAGAGCGTCGACAGTCAGCGAGAGATGCCTCATACAAAAGTCGGTTCCAACGTTTCATTTTTATCCAAAATATGAGGAATTTCTTTGGTTTTAACAACTAGCCTATTGTACCCTAACACTACCCTCACACGACCTGCCCGGGGCTGCAGTAATCAGTAGGTGTGGACGCTCGGGAGGCGGCACTCTAACAAGTAAGGCGTCGAATTGACGTAGCTAGCGTTAAACTAAACTCTACAAGTAAACCGAGGGAGATTTGTGTGGAACCGTGCGACGTGCTGCTGAGCGGAGCGGCTCTCACGTGGCGAGCGAGCGGAGCGCTCACGTGGCGAGCGAGCGGAGCGCACGCTTGGCGAGCGAGCGGAGCGCTCACGTGGCGAGCGAGCGGAGCGCTCACATGGCGAGCGCGGCCGAGCGCTTGTCTCTGTTTTTGTTGCGCGCCACCGTGCGGGCCTTGCATGCTGCGTTGTTCTGTAGATGCTGAAACAGACAAAAACACATTAATTCATTTTAGTTCTTTCTGGATCATAAAGATAATATAATTAAAATTACAATATTCAATCAAAACAGTTGACAACACCCTATGTTCTTTCAGCAAGAGTACGAAATATCACCGTGTTGCCACAGTACCAAACTGTTTTGAATTGTCATTGTATTTGATAGCCGACTGCAGTAACTATAGAAAGAAGTCGCTGCGTCAGGTCAAGGACGGCTGCGGCTTTGTATTGATTTGGAAATCATAAATTCAATTGCAATCTCGGATTATTTCATTAGAACCAACCACAGAACATATAAAGGAAGTTAGAAAGGAAATAGTTCCTGATTTGTATCGGAACGCGTGTCGCCGTTTGTCTCCCACTCTTTTATTTCACTACAAGCAGAAAACCAATGCCTACGCGGATTACGCACACAAATAAACAACATACACTTCGATCGTGAGTTTGTTATTGGTTGTCACACTAACGCAATTACTGCGTTTGACGTACACTCATACACGCGTAAAATTCTCATGTATGCTAGGGCGACTAAAAGGTCGATTATTGATATCGATAAAATTAATGTAATCTTGCTTCTTACTTTGCAAATATTGTGGACTATGTGGACTTCTGTAATACATGTTGTGAACACGTACGAGTATTCATATATCATTCAACAAATAAAAAAATACATAACTGAATTATTAAAAACAATTTTATTATTAAAATTAGGATTTAACATGGAATATTTACCGTGTTTATTATTTGATTATTAGAGAAAGTCGGTTGTCTCTCAACCTTACATTTCCGGTGCTTATCACTAGTTCAAAAGGAAAAAAATATTGTCCCTGAAATAATACGGGTGCATTTTATTACTAATCTATATTAACGATTTGCCGAGAGAAATAAATGTCCAGAGTGTCCTTTTTGCTGACGACATCTCAATAGTGTTTCCATGTGACGACGGTAGCAACTTAAATTTAGTACTGGTCGACACTATATTTAATACTGACAAAAATAGTAAATTGGCAAAAGGACCACAATTTGAAAATAAATTTCTCAAAAACTAAAATTATGCAATACAGTCCTTATCAAAAACGTTCATTGAGTATTAACTACTCATTCAATGACATACCGCTCCAGTGTGTCGATGAATTTAGACTCTTGGGACTGATAGTTGACACTAATATAAATTGGAAGGCACATATTAATTTTGTATCAAACAAAGTTGCAAGTTTTGCGTATGCTTTAAATGAGTCGAAAAGATCAACCGACTTCAATACAGCGAAGACAGCGTACTACTCGTGGTTAACATATGGCATTATTGTATGGGGAAATTGCGTCGAAGTAGAAAAACTGTTCATTTTATAAAAAAGATGTGTGAGAATTCTTGCGAATATAGACCAAATGCAGAGTTGTAAACCTTATTTTATTAAATATAAAATGCTCACCCTAACAAGCATCTATATTATGGAGGTAAGCAAGTTTGTTAGAAAACATGCGTCGTTATTCCCTGTGGCTAAGAATCAAAGACCGCTGCAACGATTAAGGACATAGAATTTGATAATAAATTTGTAAACGCATTTAAATTGTACCTAATACAGAAGTGTTACTATAGCTTAAATGAGTTCTTAACAAATTGACATTCTGTAATATTAATATTATCAAGATTATTTGAAGATTGACGCGTATAATTGTAATAAAGACATCCAATTAATTAATAAATTAATAATTAAATGATGACAATAATAACGTAATAATAAATCTTGAATAACTTTATTTACTTAATAATGCATGCAATTATAATTTAATTTTATTTTTAAGGTTTTCGGTGTACTTTTTTATAATTGCTTCAGATGTTTTGCAGATTAGTAGCAATTCTTTCGAAGGGTACAAAAAACCACCTTTATCTTTTGCTACTAATTTTTTTTTTTGGCTTTATTTACTTTTAATTCAATAGCTTTACTTACTGAACTCGTTATGTGTTTAACGATATATCTGTGCGGATAAGCATTTGATTTTAAGTTCTTTTCCCTGACTTTGTTGTTATGTAATGATCATCATCGAAATGTTGGGAACTAATTGTGCTACATTTAGTAGGGATCCAATCAATTGTACCAGTTGTCTCAATCCATAGTTTTCTTATACCTGGATCTGTTGGAAACACAAAACATATTAAATCATAATTATGTTAGTTTCAATTAAAAAATTCATAAAACTTAAATACATAGAAACCTTACTCAAAATCTATTAATCGTGATAAATAATGTTATTTTAGTTATAAAGTGTTCTATTGATAATAATCATTTGTACCATAGTAATTATCGACATTGTTTACAAATTGGCACAGCACTATCGAAATGTCAAAATTTCGTGGAATTGTACTTTTGGTTCTCTCGCAGTGAACGTAATACATTGCGCGATCGCTCACGTTGTGCAAAATGGGGTAGCATTTTGCACGACGTGCAAATCTATTGCAAGCAATATATTACTATTGGTCTGATTGCGATTATATCGTTTTTGTCTACAAACTTCAAAATGCTAATTTTATAATTACAAATATCACAAGTATTTTAATGTTTTTGGACTTACCGACGGAAAGAAATCACATCTCGTGCTACACTACACACCTGGCTTCTTTTCCGACACGTTACAATAGCGCAAGACGGCATAATTTCATATTTTGGCGGAGCTTACGTACGCTGTCAAAACAAAAGCACGACTGCTGACCGGTAAAGTAAATTTCGGTTGATTACGAGCATTCGCTCATAACCGCGGCGCGCGTGCCACGCCCACAAGGCCTTTCTAACTTCCTTTATATGTTCTGTGGAACCAACTGTGGTCATAGCTTATGCAAACACACAAATAAACAAGTTTTCTCTATAAATATAACTCTCCCATAATTCAATGGATAATCACGTGTGTATGTGATTCAGTACATTATTCCGGGAAACTCTAGTTATTTGTGGTTTAATGCAAAAGATGGCAGATTGCCATCACAAACTATTCACGTTATTGCACTTGATCTTGGCAGTTTTTCTTGTTATGTAGGTTTTTAGGTCAAATGAGAAAATGGGCGAGATAGTTATTTATTGTTTTTTGTTTTAGCGAGTTTCGATCTCACGACAATGCTATGGATATAATTTTGCAGTCTTGATATTACTTTAAGATGCGTGTAGAACCAACGCACCGTCGATTTGGATTTGGTTTTTATCGGACGGTGAGTTAGCTATCTATTGCTTAACGTCCATGATCTTGTGTGTATGGTGGACGGGAATCACTGTGATTTCTAACAGTCAGGGTGTCTTCTGCGGCGGCGGTTGATTTGTGAGGATTACTACTCCACTATGGTTTTCGTCATTTTTTTCGCTCACATTATTGCTACGCAGATGACCTTTTGACATTCTTTTGGGTTGGGTTGAGGCTGATGCCATCTCTCGCGCCCGCTCGGGAACGGCGCCACTCAGGGTGCGCTGGGTAGCCCACACTGTATATTCTACAGGCCGTGCCACTTAACGGTGACAATCCGAAACTGGTATATCCCGAAATAACATTCTAAGAAAATTGGAAAGGTAGTTTAAATAGTAATTCACCCGTTGAAGTTTGTTGAGCTTCTGCTGGGGGCCGGTCTCGATGGGAGGCACGTCGGACAGCTGTAACGCGGCGCGCAGACGCATGGAGCGTGGAGCTAGTGCCTGCAGGGCTCCGCCGAGGGCCCCGGCAAGTGCGGCGTACGCTGCGCCGCCCGCCCACGACGACCAAGATGCTGTCTCCGTGCCCACGCGCACCGACATGCAGTTCACTTCTCCCTCCTGCAAAACAGACAGTAATACCTCTTAGATTATGTTCACAAATCATCAACGATTGCATTACTGCTTACCATTGCAGTCAAGCACTAGTTTATGTTATATATAAAAAAAAAAAACAGAGACAACTTAAGATTTCATCATCATCATCATCCCAATACATGTCCACTGTTGGACCTCCCCCAAATGACACCACAAACACCAGTACTGTGGGTCTCGCACCCATTGGATTTCCACGACCCTTACCAGGCCATCGTTCCACCTTGTAGAAAGCCTTCCAACACTGCGTCTTCCAGTACGTGGTTGCCACTCCATCAGCCTAATATTTGTGTGTAAAAAGCCTGGAATCGTTACACCATACAGTTATAGTCTCTATACCTACTCTCTATTTTTACCAGTGAATAGTAAAACATACCTCGAAGTACTTGAGGATATCTCTGAAGGTGGCTCGCTGTATCTTGCGGTCTCGCTTGGCGCGGAACTTGTGCGAGTCTCGCGCCAGCTCGGTGAGGCGCGGCAGCAGCACGTCCACGTGCGGCGCGAGCGGGTTCTCCGAGTCATCATCATCTGAAACTGTCTCGTATGCGATAGCCAGCGCGCCGCCTGCTGCCATACGCACCTGGAATTATGAACAATGCATGTATTATAAGAAATCATTTGAATTGCAGCAGCCAATGAGGATGGAAAGATTGAGACACTGAAAGATTTTAACAATCGAAAGAATCGAGAGTTAAAATAAACTATCTAATTAACCAGCGAGCCAGCGACTCGCCGTTTTATAAAATAATCGAGATGATTTTCAATTATTTCGAGTTAACGGAACAGACCGCTAGTTTTCGAGTGTTCGAATCAGTCACTCTCACTCGAAACTCTAAACCATGGAGAATCAACTCGCGAGTGAAGTCGCAATAATACACAGAGTTGGACTCGGGTCGAAACAATCGAGATGTTCGAGCAATCGAATAAGACCTCTCGGCATCCCGAATCGCTAAACCTCATCATCTAGATGATGAGGTTTAGCCTTTTCCCAACTATATTGGGGTCTGCTTCCAGTCAAACTGGATTTAGCTGAATACCAGTATTTTACGAGGAGCGGCTGCCTACCAGACCTCCACAACCCATTAACTGGGGTAACACGGTACTTCATGGCAAGACTGGAGTCAGATTCACTGGCTTCTGAGTATCTCTAAACCTCATATTGGGTAACAACTATAGTAAGTTACCTCGAGTGACACCGCTTCCAACAACTCCCCAAGCCTGGCGAAACTGGGCGCTTGGTTGTTTAACAGCGACAGCGCGTGGTTAGGAGACAGTAGAGGCAACAGTAGCGCCCAGCCGTCCAGTGCGGCGGCGTGCCACGCGCCTTCTTCTACAGCTGCGCCTGATACCTTCACACTGCCGTCACCCTGGAAGAACAGATTGTTGATGAAAATGGGAATTGGCATTTAACGTTAAGCTTCTAAAACTTGAACCAAACGACTAACGAAAAGTACCCTACCTAAGTAAGTTTTATCAATACACCAGTAAACTGTTCAGATATACTGCATGAATAACGACGGACGGCGTGACGCGGGCCGGGCTTACATGTCATTGCATCGCTTCGTCGACAGTTTTATATGCGCGCTTCACGCAGGCGTACACCAAGCGTATAATGACAAATACGCGTGCATGAAGCAACACCTCCGTGGACAGTGGACCTTAGAAGATTGAAAGTTAAATAGGAAATATCAGAGAGCAGTGGTGGCCCAGTGATAACGGCCTCGATTTACAGTATTAGGTCGCGGGTTCAAACCTAGCCAGGCGCAAAGTTTTGATTCAAAATACCTATCATGTTCTACTTTTGTCTCTTTTACTACTAATTCGTGATGTTATTTACCTTGAGGTAGCTGCCGCTGAAGATGGTCTCGTACATGCGCATGATCTCCAAGATCTCGGTGAGGTCATCCTCCATCAAGTAGCACAACACAGCTAGCGCTGAACAGCACTGGAACATACAGAATATATTGTTAATACATCATTTGAAAGGTAAGATTTTGTGAAATAAAATTTTCATTAGACAATTAATTAAGACTAGATGTAGCATGTAGATATACCAAACGTTTTGACTTATTTTACTTTAACAGAGATGGTTATGTATATTGCTTTCTTTCTTTCTCTTTGCAGAAAGACATTGAACAGTCTTTGATGAAACGCGCTTTAGTGGAATGCAAACTCAACTGGTAAAATGAACTTGTTTTATAGGTATTCCTGTACCTAATTCTTCGTAGCATAACGATGTGCTTTTCGCGTAGCGCTTTACATTTATGGTATAGTTAAATTGTGTATCGCCTTCTAGTTATTTACCTCTGTGCGGGCATCCAGTGAGGCAGACTTATCAGTGGCGCTGGCTGTAAGTGCGGGTCGCACCTCACGCACAAACTCCTCTGTGCCGTCCTCGCCGATCTGTCAAATAATAGTAGGTATTATATGCTGAACAACGAACTTAGACTATCGTATTGCCCAATAATTGGGTTGTTGGTTGGGTAGTTATTTTATCATTTGAAAAATGGCTAGGGAGATGAAAGCTTTTAAGCAAAACCTTGGGTCGGTAGACCTTGGCTAATGGTATGGTCATGGTGCCAATTTGGAATCCAGGTGAGGATGTTCTGATAGGCCAAAAACTAAAGTTAGTTCGGAGTTTGGTAATCGTTCGTGGTAAAGACGTCAGGAGGGTCGCGCATCATGACCATTACTGGCAAGATACCTATAAACGAATCAAGCAGATCTTGATAATCACCTGTAAAGCCAGCAGCGGCGCGATGGCAGCAGCCGCCTTCCTCTCGCCGTCCTTGCCGCGGCGCAGCGCGCGCGCCACGTGGTCGGCCAGCGTGGCGCGGTGCGCGCTCAGCAGCGCGTCCACGGGGCGCCGCTGCAGCGCCGCGCGCAGCGACACGAACGCGCCCGCACGAGCTGCGTTTGCGCGCGCGTTTAGTGACTCGATTAGCTCTAGGACCTTTTCTTCGAATTTCTCTTGGATCTCGTTTTCTGTGGATAAAGAAAAATAAAGATTTTATTATTAAATTGCAAGACAAACCATTTATAGCACTACTAGCTGACCCGGCAAACGTTGTTTTGCCAATTAAATTACTTGATTTTGCCAGCGGCTTCGTCCGCGTGAATGTCGGTTATGGCGGACGCGAAGTCGAAGACAGAAAGTAGCCTATCCTTGGGGTTCAAGCCAGCTGTACAAAATTTCATCAAAATCTGTTCAATAGTTTAACCGTAAAAGCGTAACAGACAGAGTTACTTTCAAATTCCCAAGGGCGAGAGTAAAAGGGCAAATTACATCAAGACAAGATGAAAAAAAAAAGTATTGTTGAGTTTTCATTCATACGAATTGGTAGATAATGTTGTATTAGTACATTAGTGTTATCTTAGCTATAAATACACTACGTTGAAAATGACAGGTTGCTACAGTAATCAGCAACCGTCTTATTACTTGCAACATAAAACTGTAGACATATACAGTGGTCTTTAAGTCCTGCCATCTCATTGTTCGTAATAGTATTGTACTATGAGGAAGGTCCATGATATAATCTGCAGTGAACGTGCATGGATATAGTATGTTACATAATGGCTTATGTATTATAAATGTCAGCTGTTTATAATACAATCTATAAACGTTATCTTTTATGTATACAGCAGCTAACACACCTGTTGCTAGTGAGATAAATAGTACACTCATGTACCGAGATATATGTATAGTAGAGATAGGTGACCGGTAATTAGTGACCGATACTTATATCTGCTGTTTAGTACGCCTACTAAGGGCCATGTGCACCGACATAAGTTTAAGATAACCATCTGATTAACGTCAATAACCGACGATAAGGAACAGGAAATATTGCTAAAACAGCCGTTTTAATATTAAAACAGTCGATTTGGTGTCGGTGAACATCGCCCTTACTGGATAAAATGTACTGAACAGCAGATTTTTTTCGCGATTTTGGGGCCTCAAGTCTGCTATTAGAATTGTATGAGAATCGTCGAGTATTGGCTTCATAATGGTTGAATTTTGACAGTTTGGTAGTACTACAGTACGGCCGTTATAAGTTGGTGATTCTGAAGTTAGGCTCTGCGAATTTTGGCGTTTGAAATATCGTACAAAAATAAAGGTTTAAAAAAAATAAATGCCAATAACAGTTTTTAACAGCAATCATCATCTGCTTAGCCTTTTCCCAACTATATTGGGGTCGGCTTCCAGTCAAGCCGGATTTAGCTGAATACCAGTATTTTACGAGGAGCGGCTGCCTACCAGACCTCCACAACCCATTAACTGGGGTAACACGGTCCTTCATAGCAACACTGGAGTCAGATTTTACTGGCTTCTGACTATCCGTAACGACTGCCAAAGATCTACAAATGACAGCCGGGACCAACGGCTTAACATGCTTTTTAACAGCAATAACAACTGCAACTTGTCTAAAATAGCAGACTTAAGGCCCAGGATTGGTTCCATAGCAAAAGTTGTATGTTGTCATAAGTACAATCACATGTATCGTAAACACCGTTACACAGTCACTATGCCAGCCACTCTATATTGTAGATATTTTATAGTTTGTTCAGCACGTTTATTTTAAAAGCTGTTTCACAATGTCCGTATAGAAACCGTCTACGAGACGGATTTAAATATAGAAACGCATTTATTTCATAGGTTTTTATTTTCTCGCAGTTTATATTTTACAGGAGCTTTAACATTATTTCTTTTATATTTTATCTAAATTAACCATGTAATATTTTAATTTATACATCGACGTTTTCGGACAATAAGTCTGTAATCGCAGGGATTAGGTTTCGATTACGGACTTTATTACCGGGCAATAAAGTAGGTAATAAAAAAACTGATCTCTGTAATTACGACTTATTTTCCGAAGACATCGAGATATCGGTTTGTATGTCAACCAAACGTTGTTTTTATTTATCAATCTTTATCGGTGCTATTACAAAATACAACAAACTTTTCAACGATAAGGTGACCTCGTTAACGATAACTCGTCTAGCATACCAAAAGAGCAAGTAACTATTCAGAAGACTTTTTAAATATGGCGGTCGCTATCCAATCCACCATACCACATAATTATTATAATATAGCCACTAACAGCTGCCACCGGTTTCGCCCGCATGAGAAAATTATCCTAAGGGATCATAATCCCGGGATAAAAATGATCCTATATGCTTATTGTATACCAAATTTCATCAAAATCTATTCAGTACTTTTTGCGTAAAAGAGCAAACATACATACATCCTCACAAACTTTCGCGTTTTAAAAAAAATTGGATAATCACGAACCATTTATTATGTATGACTTATTAGAACAATACTGCAAAATATTCCACAGAGTATTTTATATTACAATCACTATTCGAACTAGGTAACCGCCTGTTTCAAGGTTGGCCGTAACCGCGGTCTGACTTCGCAACCGCGGCACTTATCATTAGTTGATAACCTTGAGAACCGCCCAAAACCGAGACACGGTGATATTATCTATACCGAGACGCGTAAAGATCGAACTTCGCACGTGAGTTTATAATTAGCAGTGTTGTTTTGTGAAGATAATATTATGTGGATGTTATGCCTAGAATGCCAAGCACGTGGTATACTGATATTTCGTTTTGTCACGTGTTTGATTCGCATTACGGTAAAAGATTTGATAACCACAGCTGTTATTTGAGTTGATTTTAAGCAAAACGTACCTATATTTTTTTAAAGAGTAGAGATGAAACGCATGTTACTAAAAGAGTTATGACTACATGTGGATGGATGGAGAGGGAGGCCACAGAAAAGATGGATGAATTGTGTGAGAAGTGATATGGAAGAAAAGGGAGTGAGTGATAGCGTGACGAGTGACAGGACAGAATAGAAGAAAAAAGAAGTGTTGCACCGACCCCAAATAAAACGGGACAAGGGCAGGAAGATGATGATGAACATCAAGCTAGTGCTTGACTGCGATCCCGCCTGAAGGTAGGTAAGCAGAGATGCAATCGTTGATGGTGAGGCGCACTGGCGCACTAGTTTATTAAAAGCCTATTCACTCTAGCCATGAAGAAGTTTAATGTTTAAACGCTGATTTTTGTCATATGAGCATGACATGCATGCTTGAATGCGTTGCTCGTGTAGAGCCGTCGATAAAATGAAAACTAATAACGCTTTAATGGGTTGTGGAGGTCTGGTAGGCAGCCGCTCCTCGTAAAATACTGGTATTCAGCTAAATCCGGCTTAACTGGAAGCCGACCCCAATATAGTTGGGAAAAGGCTAGGTAGATGATGATGAATGGTATTTCGTAGTAAATATTAGTAGATTTACTTAGCGAAAGGCAGTGCAACGCGAAATTTTCATGTGTCATCGAACTTTAATGAAAATGGAACTCGACTCATTAATGGTCATTAAGTTTAATAAACCGTTTGATGTGTCAGCTTGGTTCCGTACCACCTGACTGATCGTTTAACCCCTAAACTGGCGTCAATTGAGGCGAAACATTAGTCTTGGAAGAAAATTGTTAGGTCGGTTGCTGCCTGGCGATATGAGCTAGACTACATCGAATGATTTCTATGTGTGAGTGCAGAAACGTGTTATATACCTATTTAAAAATTTATTGCACCTTTGCACGTGTAAGAAATACACTGAGTGCAGAGTTTTTTTAATGCGACAATTTCATACAATTTTTTTTTTGTAAACGCACCGATGAAAGGTAATTAAATGTAATAAATTCACGCATAATAGGTTTATACAAATTTACACTTTTATAATTTTAGTGATACCATGGTTATCAGCACTAAAATTCAAATAACCATAATGATTTAATGTTAGGTGTTTGAGTTATGTTAAAATACATATTTGCTATCTACGTGAGTTCTATGTAGTTAGCACTTCATTCCGTGAATTGACGATAACTTTTAATTAACGATGAAGACCAATGTCAATATTGACACTAGGAAATATTTTGACGAAATAAAATTAAATTCAGTATTGGCAGACCTAATCGCCATAAAATTTAGGTAGACTGGTTGGTCTTGGATTGATCTAAATCTAAAAAAAACTCGAAATGTGTTTAAGTGCATTTGTAGTCAATAAACCCTATGTATAGGATACGTCATTCCGTTGATGCAAAACAAGATTAATCAGCGAGTAGACATCATGAAAGTTCACGTTATCAATATGACGTCACAAGTAAGTAATAGACGTCTAATATCACTTTTCTATATAGAAGGAATGTTCGTGACGTAAACGCAAACGTAATAGGTTTGCGATAACGCCGACTTGGTAGGAGATTATTGTAGGTGGACTTTCCCCACATACAATAATGACTGATTAGATAACATTTTTCAATAAGGGGCGGAAATGACTGATAAGAAATTATGGTATTGTTGCTTCTAGTTTAGAACATATATTTGATATTTTTTTCCGCTTTGCGCGGGGATTGTGACTAACTTTACCGGTCTACCTTTAGCCAAAAGCATAATATGCCAGGGTGCAACACAGGCTTCGAGAAGTGACTTTACTTTTGTGACGGGTTACTTTTGAGCCCTCGCATTTCAGGGTGAAGCTGATGCCCTAAGCTTCTTTTCTTTTTATGTTCACAAGAGAGTTGAGAAACTCAACTCTTATCACACTCGATTTATAAGTAATCTCCACTTCAGATAATCAAATTGACTGTTTTTAAAGTAGTTCTGCATTTTTTATTTTAAAGTTTCATGTCCATATCAAAAACCTAAAAGGCAACAGCTGATTTGTTTAAGTTTATTAAAGAAAGACTTCACCAAAACCTAAAGACAATCTAGGGTATAATAAGGTGAAAGCTTTTCACTTCTTACCTCTTTTTGTAAACGAAAAATCTATGTAAAAATTATTCTCTTGCATTTATTTCAGTTCAGTGTACCTAAGTTGCAGAGTTTCTCGCTTACACGTGTTTCGCTACACGTGTCACACAGAAAACTGTAATTTCAATCCTACATCGTTCGTCATACTATCGCAGCTACAAAGTAGTATGAGTTTGCTGTTTCTACATCCATTCATTGTTGCTTATCAATAAGAGGGGATTTAGTTGACAAACAGTTTTATGCAGGTATAAAAGCAGGCATAGGTACCACAGGCAGGACACACAGATCAGATGAGCTGTGGGAAAGTGTAGTTATGCTATCCCACAGCTCAACGGCTCAGCTCAGGTTATTGGAACCTAATATAAATCATGGCAGAGCAAGCCGAAGATGAAGGCTCCTCAATGATAAAGTAGGAAATCTAAAGTAGTAGTAGAAGTAGGAAATATCGGACTAGCTGAGTTTGAATAAGCTTGTTAATTTCAGCCGAAGACGTCTACTGCTGGACATAAGCCTCCCCCAAGCGTCGCCACAACGACCGGTTCTGTGCGTATTGCATCCATCGGATTCCCGCGACCCTCACCAGATCATTGGTTCACGTTGTTATTTATTAACGTTTGAATCCCCAACCGGTCCTATGAGACCGCGCTGTTATTGTTTTACTATTGTGTCTCGTTTCGCGGGTATCTGGGTAATTAATTATTACCATAGAATCTAAACGAGGCCAATGCCAGAGCCATACAGTTTGCCAAATAATGGACAAAAAAGTTTAGTGAGAGTATCGACACGAAAAGAAGAAGAAGAATTGAATCCGAGTACTTTGGACTACAGTACAGCTTTTACCTATATCCATTAGAAAACACACATAATTTGTATCACAAAGGCTACATCGTCATCATAAACGATCTATCAATAAGTCATTAGTGGCGATGCGATGGTGACAACATCAATATTATGTAGGAGTACAACAGTATGTCTATCTATGTATACATACATATGTGTGTGATTAGATTGGGTATAACAATCGTGATACATAAGTATATGAGTCAGTGGCGTCAGATGTCCTTCCTAGGTCAACGACACGGCCGGCGGCCTTCACATTTGCGGAAATATGTTCAATTTTAACTAATGCGCAAAACCATTAGATATTGAATGGAAGAATACTAGTTTTTCCTTTATATTAATTTATAATTTTGACCCAGTTTCGTATGGCTGCAAATTATTAAAATAGATTTTTGAAATTTATATTTCAAACTAAGTACACAGTAATAATGCATGTCCATATTTACTCACATAAACCTTCTTCATTGCGCTTTCTGTAATGCAAACCGCATCAAAATCCGTTGCGAGCTTTAGGAGGAGTTAGCTAATAAACAGACAGATGCGGAAAGCAACTTTTTACTTTGAACAGCTGCGCCAGCGGAGTGAATGTAGAAAATTGACCTAGGGGAACATACCGGTGTGCCAAATTTCATCCGAATCTATTCAATCGTTTGTGCATGAAGAAGTAACAGACATACACATCCAATAGCAAACTATAATTATACTATTAAAGTGTGTTATGTAAAGATAGTATATTAACATGAATACAATAAGTTAATCTAAGAAGCAAGAAATATTTTTTTGTAAGGAACCAAGGAGCATTCTTTGGTTCCTTGGTTCCACAAGAGAAGTTGACACATTAGGTACGAAACTTTTCTGAAAAGAAATGCCTTTGTTGGTGAGTGTGTGTGAGTAGCAGCTTAGAAAATATGTGCCAATGTTTATTTCTGTTATTTATTTGTGTTTACGCCAGCGTTAGTCAAACTATCATATCGCCCGCCAAGTTCTTCCGTACTCGAGCCAAATTGTACGTGGGCACAAGAAACAGAGTTATCGATTTGTTCTATAAATGTAGACCAATTTAATCGATAACTCTGTTTATTATGATTTCAATCGAAATTTTTGTGACTTTTTATGAAATCTTGAGTAAACAAAACATCTGATTTTCATAAAGTCAATGATTTTTGAAAAAGAACGAACGATGTTTCTGTATAAAGACAGAAACATCTTAGTTGATGTGATCGTAACCTGTCCTTTAGACTCCGCCTATTATCCGAAACTCCAAGTCATCGTGTTGCACCATAAATGCACTACACGACTTCTCCAAGTGTCAAAGCGAGTTAGGTATTTTCCACTGTCCATAATAGAAAGATGAATCATTTAGAATCGTTAGCTATATAATTGAAACGTTTCGTCAGGCACGATTCTTTTTGAAATACTTCATAGATTTCTATGTTGTGATTTCTAAGGATTTTGCAAAGAGACAAAAATGTCTCATTATAATAATTGTGTATCATTCAATATTTGGTGTCACTAATCTCAGTTTATGAGAAACTTAACTTTGTAGCAATATCTGTCGCCACATAAGAACTAACCTGCATTGCGGTAGCACAGTTCTACAGCGATTAGACATAATGCATCAACTATCGGGCAGTTCCTGGAACAGACCAACACCCGCCTGGTCGAAAAATCCTCCCTTTTAATGCAGGTTTACCTATTCTGCATACCTTCTAAAACTTTACCTACTGTGCTTCTTGATGCGGAAACATAATTTTAAGTTAATTAGACTTCACTTCCTCTTCAACTGGCTTTTAAGGCTTTTTAATGGGTTCTTTCCCTTTTTCATTACATAGTAGTCCATTTAGTATCAAGTTGCCTTGCTTTAGAATATAGTACTGCTTTTCTTGTACGCGAATGTGGGAAAAAAATATCGATATAAACAGCCCATTTTACCAATTCGATTCAAGTGTGGACTATAATTATGATGGTTTGAATAAAATCGTATAGGCAGCTCTTATCTCAAGATTGATCTTGAATCTATATTGACCTTTACAGGAAAATGACCATTATAATAAATTATTATCTACGTACAAGTTAAGGAAAATGTGTGAAGAAATAACCTACTTCTACAATGACTGGTTTTTCAATATCAGAAGTATCTTTTGTTTTAGCCATTTGTCCAAATAAAACTTGGTAAAACAATGAATAAACATTATTGATGCAAGAATGTACGGAAATATTGTGCTGTTTCGTCCAGTTTGGTACTATGTAGAACCAGTAGAACCGACTGCACTAAGGTTGAAATTTTCTCAACGAAAATTGACATTATTGTTGACATGATGCGTTACATTTATTTTGATTGCCTGATGCAGCAGTCCTGTATCTACAGATTTGCGTGATTATCCGGGTCCCTATCCCATTTTGTTATTCAGCCTATTTGCAGAATAATAGTAGTCAGTTTAAGCTGAGCCCTATCGAAGCCAGTTCCTGCATATGTATTTGCTATTCGAAATCAATGTTATGTTTTGGTATTTTTTTTCCTCCTTTCATTGTTATATTTTCAATGATGTTTTGGAGTTTTGATCAGCGTATAAGGACTCTACTTAAAATCCTTAGACTTCGTCTAGAGTGCGAAATTACTTAGAAATAGGTTTTCGGACGAGATATACGGCAGAAGAAGAGAAGGAAGTCCTTTATAAGGCTACAATAAATAGTTCACGATTTATGAGGCGAATCGTAATCCACAGACGGACTTAAAAACTACACCTTACTCAATTCCATACTTGAAACTGCAATTACCATATCAGGAATTACAAATCGGTTTTAATTACAAATTCTTTCTGTGGAATGTCAAATAGTAAATGAAGGCATTCACGTGTCGACGTTCGTGCTACAGTATTTTTTATTTAATATTAAGTGTGTCATTTTTATCGGTAGCGCGATAGCGGTTTGCAGTAGCTGATAATTTTTAAACTAAAAGCTAGTTACTGCTAGCTAGGTGACTTTTATTCATCTTTCAGGGCGTGAAAGTAAGTACTTATAAACAACTTTTACTAGAGGACCATAATTATCTATAATATTTTTCTCACTAGATTGGAATCGGTTTTTAGTCTAATATGATGCGACTGTATATTGGGCCTCCAAAACACAGTTACTTGGGTACAGTACTCCTTGGATAGATTGATGGTCAGACTTTCTGACAACCTGTAATGATTGTCGAAGATCTACGAATGACTTCACATGCTAGAGGCATGATAGCTATGGTCTGAAGATTTTTATTTTTATCTTTTTATTTCTGAAAAGCTTATTTGTTTATAGTAGCTTCTGCTAGTGGATTCGCCCGCGTGAATGTGTAGAAAATTATCACAAGGTAAAATATTCTCGGCAACGTCCTATTTCAGGACATGGCCTTTCGTGTAACTATCTCTTTCAGCTGTTTGAGCGATACGGGGAATAACAAACATTCAGACACGCTCATACTAACGCCTTTATAATATATATATAATTATTTGGCGAGACAGATATTTTCGTTTATTTTGTTCCATGTTAGAACGGAAGTTAATCTAAATTATAGGTCTGTTAGATATATGTAGGAAATTACTTTCGCGTTGATGATACATATAGCTATACCATTATGGTAAATGTCAAGGATTTTAAGTTGATATTACAGCATTGCTCCAAAAAAATATTTGATGAATGTTTTGAGCAGTAAATTGCCAAACTATTGAGGATGCTTAACAGAAGACAAGTAGTGACCAAGCTTGTCCTTTTTCATTAGCTCAGGACACGATTTAATTTTTTTTTTTAATATTATTTTATTACTTCTCAATTAAGATGTTGACAAATGATAAAATACTCAGCTGGAATTTTACACTGATTTATTGCTGTTTTGGCCTTGCTATTGGTAATGTTTTTCTAAACCGTACCCTTTTTTTGGCGAACCTTTCCATAGAACAATACATTAAATGGCAACATGACCACTCTTTGTCAGCTGTTGCGTATAAAAAATTATAGTAATGTTACTAACAAAAACAGCTGGCACCGGATTTTTTTTAAGGGATGTTATGGT
Source organism: Mythimna separata (assembly GCA_030763345.1). NCBI lineage: Eukaryota > Metazoa > Arthropoda > Insecta > Lepidoptera > Noctuidae > Mythimna > Mythimna separata. The sequence goes on along the minus strand of CM061171.1, from coordinate 5,584,803 downwards.
TTTCCTAAGGGACGTCCCTTAGCTGGTTTTTACGACACCTGCAGGTAATTTTGGGGTGTGTTCTGGATCGTCATCCTACTACCTGCTCTACAAATATTAAATCGTCCATCAGGTTGACTTTCGTCGGAAATAATACTGCAGTAAATTATAGCTAGGTTCGTCCGTTTCACATGCACGTCGATGTATTGTTAGCATGCTTTGTTCACGCAGTACGGTTGATTTCACATTAGACGATAACGATACGATATTATCACGAGACTGGTAGTTTCAAATCTTTCCTAAGAACTCAAACATACAAGCGGCTTGTTGCCAACGGTAGCGATAAGTGCAGCCATCGACATTCCAACAAACGAAGATCAGCGGCAGACGTCGTCTGTGTCAAGTATGAGGGTGTGAGTGTGTGTATGTCGTGTGTGTTTGTGTTGTATGTGTGTGTTGTGGTTGTCCAAAGGCTGCTGCCGACTCGTCGACGGCCGCCGTCGAACGTCAACAGCTGTCGCCGACGTGTGTCGACGGCTATAACAGTTACCTCTGCCGTTGGCATTGCAACATGCCGTGCGTGTGTATGAGTTTTAACGAACGACGTAAGTTGCTGCTTGCTGGTCCGAATAGGTACTTACACGAGACTGCTTGGTGACACACAAATGTCAAGTAGACATCGTCAGATAAATGAAACTACTAGTCCTACGATATCGTGTCGTTATCGCCTAATGTGAAAATGGCCTACGTCAGGGGCTTAAAAGACTTTCCGTAAAAAAAACGGTCAGGGTTGCTTCACACCTAAGCAGGTGTGGTATTTATCGGCACGGCAGAAAGGCTGCTCGGCTTTTGCTAAGTCAGCACAAGCCGAATAATGCTGAACGTATTAGTTACGGATCGATTTTTTTCGTTTGAAAAATATGAAAACAACCCGATTGAAAGCGAACAAGTGCAGTAACTGCTTCGGGTCGGGTTTGTTGTGCTGTGTTTGTTCGCGCTTGACCGCTGATGGCAAGATGTGGTCGACAATGTCAGCCCATTGATGTGTGTAGCAACCCCCACACAAAATGTAAACAAACTGGAAAGCCTCAACCTTCATGTGTGGATATATCCGTACAATTTTCCGCACATACCTGCGTCATCGTGGTTGCTCTTGAGGTCTGACTGCGCCGAAGTCTCCGAACAGTTGTCGATGGTCATGTCGATACCGGCATCCTCGTCCGAGGAATACGCCTGCTCCGTTCTTCTGTGCTCTGAAAACGTCAAAGATACCGTTAATATTGATGTACATAGTTAGATATCACCGTGGCCCAGTTGAAAGGGCCTTAAGAATTGTAGCTCACGGGTTCAAACCCAGCCAGGCGCATTACTTTGAGTAATTTATTTCATCACCGCTGTACTCAAAACGGTGATGGATAACAACGCGAGGAAACTGGCATGTCCCAGAACTAGAAATTCGAAGATATGTGACATCTACCAACCCGCACTAGGTTCGCGTTGTGGATTACGGTCCATTCCTTCTTATTGAGAGGCCTCAGTCCCAGCAGTGGGAACATTAAAGGCTGATGCTATGCTAAATAACATACCTTATGATTGAAATAGAAAAAGAATGATGATTTTAAAATAACAAACGGTCTTAGCTGCCTGTAAAGTAGACGATTTCAATATTCTAGTCGGATCAAAAGTTATTATGTTCTCGTAAAAGTTTCCCTGGAGTCCAAAATGTGGGAAGGCTCGCTTAATTTAAGATTTTAATATGTCATCGAGGTAGTGTGGGTTGTGGGAGGGTGTGGGAGGACGTCTACCTCCCCCGGGAAGGCTTGTCGTCACATTGTACACTCTGTTACTTATTTCGCGTAGCACCCCCACACTAACGTAATAAATGTGTGTGTTTAAACGCAAGCGCGTGAAACACAACAGGTATTATCGTTGTGTGCTACAAATTAAACTCGTCTGCGCATCGTCATCCCAGCGAGCGGCTACGATTGGTCGGCCCAGAGGTGAAGTGCGGGGCTTAGTTCCGTTTTCTTACGCGCGCGCCGCCACTGTCATTCCGCCGTGGCGCAATGCGTATGATACATGTCTGACGAGTAAGAGGTCCCAAGTTCGATTCCTATCGTCTGATGTAATAGAAAGATTGCTTGTTTTTGTTTTCTATTTGATTTACCCGTTTTTTAATAGTAATGTTATAGTTACTCCCATAATAATTAATTATCTGTTATTTTCTTTTTGTTTTACTCATGCTTTTTTTTAATAGTAATGTTATGGTTACTCTCTTGTAATAATTAAAATATTCGAAATATAATTTTGTAATTTTATACATATAAACTATGTATATTTACGAAATTAATTAACAAAATTTTTGTATATAACTTGTAATATAAATAATTTTATAATATATATATAATACATATATTATTTACGTAATATAATAATAGATACGTTATTATTATAATTATTGTTAGTTGACAATACTTTCATTGTCAACTTTTTTTTTTATTTTCGCAAACATTCACTTATGAAATTATTATAGTTATTTAAAATAACATCAAACACTTACACTTAATCTTTGGAAAGTATATTTTTATGATATGGGTAGGTAATCAGTAATAATGTTCACAATAATCAAGTAGCTGTGGGTATAAATCAAAAATAAAGTAAAACCATACCACCAACCAATTCACCTATTCAAGTAATATTATGTAGCCAGCTCAACTCGTAAACAAAATAAAACTCGTTTACTACTCGATATACACACACACATATATATGTGTTTGCTACGAATCAGATAAACAAATTCGCTTCATTCATTAGATGGTAATTTAGCACTGATTATTAAGTGCTTGCTTGCCGTTAAAGGTGTATCGAGTTCGATCCTAGCCTTTGACAAAACATTTTTTTTCTACTTTATTGTAGTATAATGATAACGAAGTTTAATAAAACTAAAACTTAGAATATTTGCTTTAGCGTTTGAATCCCCAACCGGTCCTATGAGACCGCGCTGTTATTGTTATACTATCGTGTCTCGTTTCGCGGGTATCTGAGTAATTAAAAACTAAGTGTATGAATATTATCATCTACCCACTTTATTAGTTATTTACTAAGAAATGAGTCGGATAATAAGTTAACCTGGCATAACGCTTTTGCCTATCACGATCGTGTGTTCTACAACTTACTCCGAGACAAAAAATAATTAATCGTTGTGGAAAGTGATACTTTTTACAAATAATAAACAACATGTCTCATTATTTTGTCTACACTTTTGAGGGCTGAGATAATAGTATTACATAAACAAAATGTATCCATAAGTGAAATTTCGAGGAGATTAATGCTACCGGTAAGTAACAAATCCAAACTTAAAATAGGTAATGCAAAATAATTTAACATTGTTGATATTTGTAAGGTTTTAACGTAATTTTGTGATTGTTTACAGAGGAAAACTGTGCAGTTTTGGGTGCAAATATTGTTGCTACGTATAACGCTGACGGCTTTGCTACAACAAGAAACACTGCAATTATGCACGACGTGTCTATGACAATTGTTCGGCGCCACTTACTTTAAATTAAATGTCGCAAGCCCGCGAAAAAAATTTTACTGACGGCGTTGCATAAGGAAGAAAGGATGCGGTTTGCAAGAAAATTTATAGATTTCGATTGGTGCAATAACATAGTTATATTTAGTGATGAAAAGTGTTTTAAGTCAGATAAGGATGGGCGTAAAATATTATGCAGAAAAAATGGAGAACGTTACCATCACAAAAATATTCTCCCATGCAGGTCTAGTGTAGGGCTTTCAAACTCGGATAGTTACCAACTCCGGAGCTAGTTACGATGTTGAGCAATCAAATCCGGAATTCCGGAGTTGGCTCCGGAGTTGACAGCTTTCTTAGAAATTAATAAAAAGGCCCTTTATTTTAATCAATAGAAGTTTTATTTGCAAAGGAATCGGTGTTTTTGTTTAAAAATTTACTGTCTGACCGACAGAAGTTATAATAGACAACCTAAACGCATTATAAAATAATTTCTTTTTTAATAATATTTGGTTGTAATGAATAGGCTTAAAAACTACTGGACCGTTTTTAAAAATTCTTTCACCATTCGAAAGCTACATTATCCACGAGTAACATAAGTTAAAAAAAAATAGGGTTCCGTAAGATATCTGGGTTTTTCAGACACAAGGTGTAAACAATCATGTTACATATAATTTATATGGCAGAACAACGTTTGCCGAGTCAGCTAGTTTTTAATAAAAAAAGAAACTTTTGGTTTAAAAATTTACCGTCTGACAGTCAGACGTTTTAGTAGACAACTAATACGCATTATATAATATTAAAACAATCAACAATCATACAAAATAAACAGTTGTTTGGCAAGTAACAATATAATAATAAAATAGTAATCATTAACTTAAAGGAACCTATAAAATCTACTTTTTTGAGATTGAAGTTCTTAGTAATACGTTTTGAGAAACGATAAGGCATTTAAAGATGAGTCAAAAAGAGAACTTTTTACTACCGAATAATACCGAAGTGTTGCTAAAGACTTAAGAAGGAATCAAACGACGGAAAACGTACGCTCAAGAATTAAGATGCGTTTATTCGTCGTTTTGTAAATAACGTTTACATGATTTTTGAAAACCGGTTTCAACTCCGGTTTTCTATTTCAACTCCGGATTTAAAAAATGCTTAAAATCGCTCCGAAACTCCGGAGTTACGAAACTCCGGAACTCCGGATTGAAAGCCCTAGTCTAGTGGTCGCATTACGTTAGGGGGGATGCTTCAGGTCAGCCCGCGAAATTCAAATTTTCTTACGTTTTTTGCATTTTGCAAGCCAGTGGTAGGTTATATGAAGTTAAAAATACTTACGCGACTGTAAAACGTAACTAATTATATAATTATAACCATAAAAATCATCAATACTAGTCTCCAAGCTCACCTAAGTGTTGGAACGATTTTTTCGAGGTCAAAAACGTTCCTGCAACTAAGTGAGCTTGGAGGCTTGTATTAACGGTTTTTATGGTTATAATTATATAACTAGTTACGTTTTACAGTCGCGTAAGTATTTTTAACTTCATGCAACCTATCACTGGCTTACAAAATGCAAAAAACGTAAGAAAATTTGAATTTCGCGGGCTGACCTGAAGCATTCACCTTAGTTATTGGGGCTGGATGTCATCGATGGGTCCCGGTGAGATAGTGGAGGTAGGGGGTCGCAATACCAGTCAAGGTTACTTGGACATCAAGAGTTACGATACCTATCATAGTTCATTTTTTAAAACATGTTGATTGATAACTTTGATAAGTAAAAAAAAAGACTAAGAAGTAAGCTGTAGGTAATTATACTGTTGTTGTATTATGTGACATGATGTTATTGTTATTGAGATCAAGAGTTGCGATATCTATCATAATTCATTCTTGATAACATGTTGATTTATGTCACTAATAAAAAACTTAAAAAAAAGTGACGTCCATCCTTGTCTGACTAACGGCCCGACTCAGGGACATTCATTAACGTTAATCATCACTTAAGAAATTGTCACATTGACAGTTTTACACAGTTTTTCAGTGAAGGTTTGACAATACTTAACTTTAATGGACGCTAATGAACCATTAGCTGGACTATGCGTTCGGCCGTTAGAATATTTTCACTTTATATATTGTATTAAGGATAATCATGAACAGATTCGTTAATTGTGACCATTCCGTTTAATGTATGTAATTAATAAGTTGTAATAAACATAATTGGATCGTTATCGCAGTTTTCTTTGTCACAATATTTTCAAAATATTTTAATTATTATGAGAGTAACTATAACATTACTATTAAAAAAAAGGTCAAATAGAAAATAAAAACAAGCAAACTTTCTGTTACACCAGACGATTGGAATCGAACTTGGGACCTCTTACTCGTCAGTCACGTATCATACGCATTGCGCCAGGGCGCCGATAACAACAGTAGCCAATTCTTGCTGTAGGTACTTTCATAGTGGTATACGGCTACTAATTGCTTTTTGCAAGAGTGTGAGTGTAGAAACGACGAGTTACTTTGTAGCACACAACGATAATACCTGTTGTGTTTCACGCGGTACACGGCGCACACATTTATAACCTGCTACGCAATCTCCGCCGCCGTGTGTACTACCCACAAAAGGTTACAGTTTGAGTAAAGTAACGTCATTCGTCAGTATTGTGCAGTACTGGGAAATAGAGCTGGCTTACCAGGAAACTTGTGTAGTGTTTTATGAATAGTTGTAACAGGGTGATGAACTGAGGGTAGTCCGGCAGGATAAATATGATTGACCTTGTAGTAAGGGTCGACTTGAGTGTTGACGCTCAAAATGAGACGAGGACCTTTGGGTATTGTACCTTTTTATATTTAAGGGGGGAAATCATCGATATGACGTAGTGTATGAGTATGTGGCGGAGCGGGAGGGGTTGTCAGACTTCTACAGAGTAAAACCACTAATATTCCTTCTTTGCCTTTATTCCAGGGTCCCGGGGTTCTCTTTCGTTCAAATCAGGATCAAAGTAGGCTTCGACCCGGCCGCCCCCCTACAGTAGCGCGCGTGGAACAATACGCGCCGTCGACTTGTTTTTATTTATTATCTATAATATATTATATACAATCTGTATTTTTTGATATCCCATAACTCTAGGGTTATATTCTGTAGGTAATAATAATTCTAAAACTCCTAGAATAGGTGGTCCAAAAATGCATCGTTTCGGAGATATCATATATCTAAGTTTCATTGATAAATACAAGTAATTCATTTTTATTCAAACCACTCATTCATATTTAAAGCTAAGAAAATGCGACGTTGTCATATTTCACGTAAGGTGTTTTATATTAATAATCGTGACTTAGCCGAATTATTTTGTATGAAAAATTTAAAAAAAAGCGAAGGATTGGAACATAACTCATATGCCAGTCGATTCTTTGATATGGCCTCAATCATACCCTAGAGTTATGGGATATCAAAAAAAACACGTTGTAGGTATAATACGAAAAATATTTTCAATAGAACCGAATTCTTAAATATTTGCTCACTTCTCGTTACCCTAAATTAAACCCTTTTTTATATATTGTGACCTAAATTAGACTCCATTAAAAACTCTTTACACAAGTATGAATGCGTGTGTTCGATCGGACCGAAGCTTACCGCATTACAAGGTCCTACTCGCGTTCGCGCGCCGTTACAAAGTTATAGCTGCAGCTGTATGTTACTGCAGTGGAAAGTGGAACTGAGTTACAAGGACTTGCTGTGACCTTGTTAGGGGGTTCTTGAGTTAATACACTGCATAATAGAGCCTCTTTCTCGTCAATTCTTAAGTTAGGTAATATATTAAAGTGGTGCATTATAGCATGTATACCTACTTAAGTTATAAAATTAAATGACTGTAGATAAGCTAATTAAGCATTTAACTGTTCCTCAATTTATTCCTGTTTTTTACTACTAAAATGTGCCTTTGTTCCATCAAAACTACTAATAAATTGTGCATTACAAAGTGCTCTTATGTCAGATTGTTGTTTAAAAAATCAATATTCTAAGGCAGGGGTCACCAAATGGCGGACCGCGGTCCGCATCCGGACCGCCAACCCATTTTGTGCGGACCGCAAGAACACAGCAACTTGCACTACAGAGCACGAAATTTAATAAAAATGTATCTCCCGCACTATCTTTGTTAACGTCAATTCGACAAAGCAACATTTACTCTCTGCATCCTGATGGTAAATGGAGCAACGAAGCTGCAAATGTTTTCGGGAGTGATAAAGCTACTCTGCAGATAGAAATGATCGATTTCCAAGAAAACACAGTTTTAAAACACAAACATGCAGAAGTTTCCTGTGTAGAGTTCTGGATAAAATTTGTGTGTGGTAATAAATATCCAGAACTAAAAAAAATAGCTATGAAACTTCTTACTTTGTTTGGGTCAACATATATTTGTGAAGCAGCATTTTCAAAGATGAATTTCATTAAGAATAAATTTTGATCTCAACTTACTAATGAACATCTCCAGGATTTAATGACAATAGCGTGCACCAATTATACTCCAAACTTCAGACAGATAGTCCACAACAGAAAAAATCATCTTTCCCATTGAAAAGTAAAAAATTATCTTTGTTATTTCCGTAACTACATTTAAATGTGCGGACCGCGATGGTCATTTCATTTCTTAAAACGGACCCCGAGCATAACTAATTGGTGACCCCTGTTCTAAGGAGATGCCAGTCTGTGTTTGCTCACTCACTAGACCATACCATACCCTTCTAACCTGACCGGTCGGAGTTGGGGTGCCCCAAGTGCGTTAATTATTATCATCTCAGCTGAAAGACGTATCAAGTATAGTTGTCAAGTGTATAAACGACCAGTCCTGTGCGTCTCGCATCCATCGGGTTCCCGTGACCCTGACCATAGTACGTTAATAATTATTAACATTATAATTGCAAAAATAAATACCCGCGAAACGAGACACAATAGTAAAACAATAACAGCGCGGTCCAATGAGACCGGTCGGGGATTCATGAATTAATATTTGGTGCACAATTAGTATTTTTAGTGAAGAAGTATTTTGAAACAGTTAAAAATAGAAAAAATTAAAGATATTCCATAATTAACTTGGTCTAATACAAATGCTAAAGCAAAACTTCCTATAAAACACACAAATTATTCACACATTCTATTTAGAGGTTGTAAGGTTGAATGTTGTGTAAGTAATGACAGATGGGGAAACGTGAACGGTGGCCCACTGACACGGTTCTCTGTAGCTGCTACGAATGTTAATATATATTATGTGGATTTTTAATAGGCATTTCACATGTAGTTAGTTGGTTATTTGAATTCTGTGTTAAACTTAAAATAACTTTGATTTGAAGATGCTAGTTTCAACATGATAGTGTGAACTTAACTTGTTTATAAGTAACTTGTCAAATATAATATGTAGAGTTATGTCATTATATTCATATTGATGGTTAAATGTGTGAAAAAGTTGTCAGTATATTTAGCCTGATAATGTTCTCACTGCTGGGATTCAGGCTTCCTTCCTAAGGGTTTGATTTACAATAAAGCCCCACTATGTGTTGCTGGACAAAAGTTTAAAAAAAGTTATGCATGATGTAGATAAATTATTTATTGTTTGAATATTAAAAATATGTTTAGCAAAGATTACTATAGTTAAAAACCCTCACATAGTGACACTTTCATCAAAAAGTGACCAGTTTTACTGTAAAGAATGTCTATTTTTAGAATATTAACTACCCTATTTAATACTAAAGTGCCCATTAACTAAACTAACAGAGTAATAAAGTACTTTAATGGTTATTAAATAATTAAGGAAATGCACATGCACTGATCAATTATTCCATATTATGATTTTTAGCGAGAGGAGCTCGTGGCTAGATAATAACAGCCGCACAGGTCGATCTTCAAGGTTATGCAACGCTTGCCTAGGTTGGTCTGTGGATGGGTGACCATCTTAACATAACGAGTTTCCTCCGTGCCTCGGAAAGCACGTTAAGCCGTTGGTCCCGGCTGTCATTTGGAGATCTTTGGCAGTTGTTACGGATAGTCAGAAGCCAGTAAATCTGACTCCAGTCTTTCCATGAAGTACCGTGTTACCCCAGTTAATGGGTTGCGGAGGTCTGGTAGGCAGCCGCTCCTCGTAAAATACTGGTATTCAGCTAAATCCGGCTTGACTAGAAGCCGACCCCAATATAGTAGGGAAAAGGCTAGGTAGATGATGATTATGATTTTTACCCTGGTACCACTTTCAAACAACCTCAGACATTACATAAAACATGTAAACTTATCCAATGTTTTTGGGCCAAACTGCTCTGACATAACACTGAGTTTGACATTGAAAACTATCACGTGAGTTCAAATTATGTTTACATAATATTAGCTGATAATAGTGATAAATTGTTGGCATTGAGCCTGTTGATGAGGTTTTACATAAGTATTATCTATTTTTAATTACGTAGTATCTTAACCTATCAGATACTCGCAGAGTGAGACAAAATAGTAAGACAATGACAGCGCGGTTGCCGGCTACCGCTCGGGGATTCATGAATTAAATGTCTTTAGGACATAATAGTAGATACATGTGATTGAGATATTTGTAATACATAACATGATTGAGTGTGCCTATGGACACTTAATGTGCAAGAAACTCCATATAGTTTCTTATACATTCTTCTCCCTTGAGACCTACACTTTGGAATGTGCAATTAGCAACATTTTTTTCTGACTCACTAGCTCCTTGACAATTCAAAACTGCCTGTAAATGGTTTATTTGTAATAACAGGCTTTGAATCTTTGACTACATAGTTTTTTTATGAATATTCAACACTAACATGCAAGGTAGTCTCTCTTGCCTGTATTTGGAGAGAGTAAATTCTTAATGCCATCTTTCATATTTTAAATATAATTATGTAAATCACCTCACAATCATGTGGTAATTAAATTAAAATAATATTAGTGCAGTTAATGAGAAACTAAGTAATTTATAGATAGTGGTGCTTATTTGGGTTCCCAAACAGTAATCAAGGAACCCAAACAGTAATCAAGTAATTATTTCCCTTTAGCCTAGAGCAAAATATTTATAAAATGTTACAAATTGAGATAAAACCCAGCATACATTGAAGATAGTTACTCATCTTTATTGTGAGAAAAACATCATTGCAACATTTCACAATACTTCTATTGACTACAAACTTATGACAAAACTAAACAAACATGTTTGTTTTCCATTTTAGTAACTTATAAAATTATATAATAAACCTATAATTTAACTAAATGATACTTCCAAGGTCGATCAGTGAAAGATACGACAGTCCAAACGTCAGGCCGAGTCACGTTTGTCTTTATTTGTAGACAAAGCGTGGACACATTGAAATGTGACAGACATGTGGGAACTGCTGCGCGGCTGCGTTATGAAACGTGAAAGTAAAGGTTGTTGGGAAACGAGACGGGGCTTGCGAAACTCCGCAATCACTACTAAAATCTAACGCTAGGATTACTCAAACATATGGTGCTTAAAAACCCTCAGGTTGTTGGCATCTAGCAGCACGACCGTGAGCAAATATAAGTAAACGTCACACGTCCCGCGGAAAGTCCGCCGCCACAAGGTCGCCGCGTGATCTCATTCTTGGCGGAATCCGAGCTTCACGCACCACATAACCAAACTAAATACACTTTTCATATTACACTCAATTGAAACTTACCGTATTTTCCTTTCTTCTTTCCTTTAGGCATTGTGGATGATGTCTTTTCCAACGAATGTAACTTGCGATATCCGTTAAATTATATTCACTATTTATTTGAACTAAGTATCTCACTTAATCAAGACGGAGAAAAGTTCAATATATCAGTTCTTGTGGAACGATTTGGGCACTGAATGTAACATAAAACTAAAATTTCAGAAAAACTTTTTAACATGTTTAACCGTGTAGCATGCACACTCTAAAGTACTCCGTGGGTTTGCGCAGTGCGCTGTCACTTTTTGTGAGGTGGGGGAAAATTACGCCATCTTGATTTTAGAGTTGCCATTGCGTAACTATCCGCATTGACTTGTTATCTTGATTCATTATTTTTGTGGCATAGATTAAAATTTAAAAGTCTAAATAAGTTTTGTATTTAAATTTTCAAATTGTTTGTACATAAAGCATTATTGATTATAACGAAATTGTATTTATTCATGAAAGATTTATTCTTTCATATACCCATAATTCGCAACGATTTAATTATAGTGGCAACTCCTTTTCAGTGGCGCGTCGTTTCAAACACACTCTATGCAACAGCCACCCATGATCCGTGGGACTATGGGGCCATGAGTCATCAAGCCACAGCAGTCACCATCGGTCATCGCCTTCGTCAAATCGCTGCAGTTTTTCAATCGTAAAATCTTTATAGAAATGTTATGAAACTTACTGGAAGTTGTGTAAAAAATTATATTACCCAAACCATGAAACATATTGCTTTGTTTCATGTTTTGGGTAATGAAATGTTACTGAAGAGTGGAAGAAGATCTACAATATTGTGTTTAATTTATTTTTAGTGTCGTCTGCACTTTTTGTGATTATGTATGTAAAAATTTCGTTCGGAGAGTTTTTTATAGGTGGGAAACCATCCAATGGCTTCTCTCGCTCTGGGTAGCGGTAGGGCTTGTCAGACTTTTACTGACTAAAACTCACTCCTGTTCCTTCTTTACCTGCGTTCCAAGGCCCCAGCATTCTCTTTCGCATAACCCATGGCCCGAGTAGGCTTCGACTCTGCTAGGCCCCTACAATTTGCTGACACCTCTTTGAGGCCCGCGTGGAACATTTGGGTTCGATCCGGACGACTGGACGGCGAGCTACCCATTGCTCATTATCCGCAAGCCTACGCCTACGGTTGTTGGAAATTGAGGTCGGAATGGGCTGGGCTGGGGTGTGGGGCGCGAGGGCCACGAGAGGCCGAGCGGCCGTTTCCTTCGCTAACGCTTGGAGAGTAATTTTGTATTTCCACGTAATCTATATCTTACCACTACCATAGCAGGTTGATCTTGGATATGTGTAGGTCCCATCGATAAGTTTAAGTGTACTATGCACGAAAGACCACGTCCCTATTTTTTAACCAATTAAAAAAAAAGCGTAAGTTCAGGGTGCTCAGTTTAAGTCTTAGAAAAAAGTTTTATGCGCACACAGACACATTTTGCACGTGAAACTACACAATAACACACGCAACTAACACTAAACAACTTAAACACTAAATGTCAGAAAAAAAAATCAGGTCTACTCCTTTTTTCTTTTCTCTTTCAAGTGGGAAATCATCAGAATGACTTCTCTCGCTCTTGGGCGGAGCGGGAGGGCGTGTCAGAGTTTTACTGACTAAACCCCACCCCATGCCTTCGTTGCCTTCGTTCTGGGGTCACGAGCTTCGCTTTCGGAATTCAATCCATGGCCCCAGATCATATCTACTCCTAAGGGCCATGTGCATCGACATAAGTTTAAGATAACCATCTGATTAACGTCAATAACCGACGATAAGGAACAGGAAATATTGCTAAAACAGCCGTTTTAATATTAAAACAGTCGATTTGGTGTCGGTGCACATGGCCCTAAAAGGCCCATTTAGACGGAGGGAAGGCAAATTGTACGCCATAATCTCAAGCAATAATCGCCATAACATTATTGTATCAAAATGTTATTGTTGTTATTGAGAATTGAGTTCTTGCCTGTGCAAGAACTCAATTCTCAATAAATCATGTTATTACCAGTAAGGGGTGCCGTTAACTACAGCTACAAGTATGACTACACCATAGTTTACCAACCTTGTATGAACTAAACTGCCCCCTTTACAAAAAACATTTTTTTTATTTACATACTTACATTATATTTAATTATACTACATAAATCTAAATAGGTAATAATTAGATTTCTGTGAATTATACCTACCAAGTATACAATGTGGATATGACAATACGACAATAAATGAAAACACTGGCAGTACTCATCATTATGAATAACTTTTAGTATGGGACCAACCCCGAAATCGCGAAAAAAATTTTAGCTGTCCCATACATTTATGTTTGCATAAGTCGACAAAATGTACGGGACAGCTAAAATTTTTTTCGCGATTTCAGGGTTGGTCCCATACCAAAAGTTATTCATAATGATGAGTACTGCCAGGGTTTTCATTTATTGTCGTATTGTCATAGACACATGGTATACATCTGTCAATTAACTATGAGTTATCACAAATTAAAAATAATTATCTCTCTCTCTCTGTAATCGTGCTACCCTTGGTTGTGGTTGAGGGTAGTGATTACCATTTACCTTTGCACCTGCTACCGCCCCTTCGAAAAGCTCCAGCACCTCCTAGGGGGCAGTAACGCTCCCTTTGGGAATCTATGGTCTACACGGTTCTATTGCGAGCCTGGGTGTGAGTTTAGGTTAGAAAAGAATCTGAAATGTGTATCTGATTACTTATCCACTCAAGCGTCCATGGTGACGGGCGAACATTAATATCACCTGGCTATAGCGCTGTACACGTTTAAACCGATAGATGTCGTTCGGTGACTGTAGTTCCCATGGACGTAATGTGCAAAAATGTTTTTGGGAACTGTAGTCACCATGGACGCTTGAGTGGTTATGACCATCTTATGACCGTCGGGATCAAAGCCTAAACGTGCGTTCGAGCCACAGTTTAATCTCAGTAATATAAATAAGATGATAAAAACCAACGTTGTAACAATCACTATGAACGTCTTAAAAATATTTAATTTGTAAGTTTCTTAATAACAACACTTTTACATGTCTACCTTGTTCGACAGGTTTGACTAAATGAGCCAGTGTTTTCTAGCTGACTACTAAATTAACCCTTGAGAAGAAACACCGAAACTAACTCATCATATCTAAATAGAGCATGAAATAAGGCTTGAGGTAATAAAAAGGCTAGGCGCAATCAAATAACAATATTTATTTTCTATACTTATGCTAACTACTAACATGGCGAAAGCACATGTAACAACTACATAATAAAAATAAATCTTATATTTGCACTGGAACTGACTATAAATATAGCAGGAACATTATTGACAATATTATACATAAATTACTTTAACTAAAAAACATAAAAGTGTGCTGAGCAAACCTAAGGTTCCTGTAATGGCACTGGATCCATTTTCCACTTCATTCTGTTTTGGTCTTTTTCGCAAGTCACCTATTTCGAACCAGTCTGCCTTCTTCGCCACAGAACCGTATATGTGACCGTATCTAAACTCTGCACACTGCAATAACATCGTAAGTGGTACACCCATGAACATAAACCGAGTGCATCTCTTCTTGAAATGCGGCGAATTTCTAAACTCCTCGTATTCTTGACCGTTGATGTACCAGCGGAGTTCTGAGTCCGGTGCTGCTCGGCAGTACGCTTCTATCAAATCTCCCTCTTTGTATTCTGCGGCTACTCCTTCGAGTAATGGTTGTCTGTGATCGTGGCCTTGGACCTCCATGTGAGCTGTCATGGTTGCGAACCTGTACGGCGGCACGTCCCTCTCGATATCACACCGGTACAATCCGGTGGCTTCCTCAGTCAGCGCTCCGAGCTTCAGCATGCAAGCTACAGGTCCACAAAATGACATTTCCACTGTCCCAATTCCAGGGATAGGGAAGGAGCGAGTGCTGGGCGCTGCACCCGGTTTATACCTGAAGAACTCGTGGGAGCCTTTGAACCAGCTGAGTAGGGTAAAGTTGGCGTCGTATCGGCACTCGATCTCGACCTCTTCTTGCCCGGGGCGCACCACCTCGGGCACGTCGAGGTAGGTGATGTTGAAGACGCGCGCGCGGGCGGCGGCGCAGGCCGCCAGGAGCAGCGTGATCGCCAGCATGGTGCCGGGACGCGCGCGCAACTCGCACTGCGCCTGCGCTCAACTTAACCCACCAGCGCCGCTAACGCGCTCTTAATTAAACAGTTTATTAAACTCCGACACTTAACCGTTGGACAGATAAACGGAGCCCTCGGACTTGACAATCGTATTTTTTTTACGAAATTAATTGATAGACAAATTGGTTTCGCTGGGGGTGGCTGAATTAACGCCATAGGCAATTACTTTAAGGGGACCTTCCTACTTCCTATTAATTTATATGGGGTAGCCCCTAGTAGAAACAACAATTTCAATTTATTTGAGCAAGAAAGTGCCTAATTATCAGTAAACTTTCAAAACATGTTTGCAATTAACATGATGTAAGTTTAATAACCTTTTACACGAGTTATTACCCACCGACCACGTACGTATATCTGTTATCTATATTTTTTTGTAAAACAAGCATGTACCTAACTTTTTTAAAAGAACAGACGGCAATAACAAGTATGTGTTGTTAGTTCAATATTTCCCAATCTCATCTCCCGCTCCGCCCAAGAGCGGGGGAAGTCATTCTGATGATTCCCCTACCAGAAAAAAAAACCCTAGCTACGCACGAGTATTAGAAATCTTTGAATTTTTCGGCTTTTTTTACCATGATATGAATGTATCTTGTAGCTTCCAAACCTTCTTTAAATTTCAGCCTCTCTATTAGTGCAGACCATATGGAATTCCCTTCAGTAGTTTATCAGATAGATACGGTCAGGGACTTTGTTTTATAATTAGGTATGTCAGGAAGAAGCTTAATGATAAGGATAGAAAGGATATATTAATCAACCTAAGTAGTAATATAATAGCATTGCGAATCAAAATAATTAAGCATTGCCATAGAATGTGGCAATGCCGCTAGTCTTTTCACTTTTCCAGTCGACAGCGTTGCGGTGTTTTTTGAAGCCATATTTTTGGTTAGTCTTTAGTGTATACTCGTATATAGTTTTAATTAATTAGTTAAGTAGGTATGATCCTATCCTCGAATATGTTTTCTCCCTATAACTCAAAGGTTTGCTGGAAAAAACTCATTACCGAGTTAAGCTTGCCTTTGTACATGAACAATCTATATCACCATGTTGTTTGTAATGTTTTTTGTGTACAATAAAAAATTAAGTATTTTTTTTATTTTTCTTGTAGATAAGTTTAGGTTTTAAAATAAATTATCTAAAAAAATTATAGGTCTTTTATACCACTAAAAGAAAAAGTGATGGCTGTAGCACGGACGGGTTAGAGGCACCTCCCAGCTCTTGGCGAATTACGCACGGAGTGTGTCATCCAATTTTACCAAACGAGACTTATGAACAAATAAAATGGGTGATATCCGTCGCACCGAGATTTTCTTGGAATAGTACTGGCAGGATTGTTTGTTTTATTGGCTCTGATGGTGCTTCTTAATTGAATCTCAAGGGATAAGCTGTAGTTGTAAGTATTTTAGTTCGTTGTAGGATATTTTGATAAGACATAGATATCACCCTCTAGTCTTGCCATGAAGCACCGTGTTACCCCAGTTAATGGGTTGTGGAGGTCTGGTAGGCAGCCGCTCCTCGTAAAATACTGGTATTCAGCTAAATCCGGCTTGACTGGAAGCCGACCCCTATATAGTTGATGAGATGATAAGATATCACCCTCTAGATTTACGAGTAGTTATGTCGTAGGCTTTGATCTAGTTCTTGTGAAGTTTAGTTCCATCTCTATATTAAAGAACAATGACTCATTAAATCTTTTCCATAACATATACATAGTTCTACCACCATAATTCATACACCACAACACAACAACTGTTATTAGTTAGTTGTATAATCGTTTGACGGCACGGTTGGGCAGTGGTAGTACGAATGGTTGCAACGCTGCGTCCCGGGTTTGATTCCCGCACGGAACAGACTACAATTCATGAACTCACGATAGAGATTGTTTTTCAGATTTTGCTTCATACCAAATTTCGGGATTCTTAGTCAACGGGATTATGAATTTTTATTCCCTTGAGAGTGAGTGAGTTTTTTCGTTAACTGAGAAGTTTAATTTTTTCATAGATCCAAGGGACCACAGACCTGAGTATATAAATTTAATTTCAACTCATTACTGCCTTGCATTCCTGCGATAATGGGTCTTGACAGACAGACAGGCAGACTGATCGATAGATAAACAGACCGACATGCGACAGATAGACTGAGCAAACTGATCCTTTCGTTTTTTCCTTTAGAGGTACGGAACCCTAAAAACATCGACGCGCAGAACGCCCGGAGTATTTTGAACTGTTCTGTCCGAAGATTTATTTTTCCGTTAGTAAATAAGAGTCAAAAAACTTTCCCCCGGGGTCACACGACACCGCCGCGTCCGTGGCCCACGCGCTCGGAAACAAGACATTACAATTTTATTAGTGGTAATCTTCTTAAGTGTTATCAGCCTAATTGAATAATGCATCGGCATAGTGACCGCTGCCGGCGGTGTTTTGCTAAACAACGCTATTTGGAGTGTTTTGGTTGGAATCTTACTGAGCTAAAGAGGTTGCTGATATCTGCCTGTGCTTCTTTCGTAACTGCGACCCTGGTACCTTTGAGTCTCTCTCACCACTAGTTGAATAATGTTATAAGAAATACTTGGGTATTCAGGCACGCACAAACCCACACATATAGGCTACTTTTTATCCCGAGATTACCTATCTTCCCTTGGAATAAAGTTTGGCTGTCACGCGGGCGAAGCTGCTTACAGCAACTAGTAATCATTATTACAATTTTATTACTTACTGGTAATCTTCTTAAGTGTTATCAGTCTAATTGAATAATGCATCGGCATAGTGACCGCTGCCGGCGGTGTTTTGCTAAACAACGCTATCTGGATTGTTTTGGTTGGAATCTTACTGAGCTTAAAGCGGTGGCAGTTTCGACTGGAGTTAGAAGAGCGGCGCGCGGCGCACGGAATGGACCGTTCCCTGTTAACACTAGTGTAGCTGCCGATGGGATCGGCGTTGGTTACGCCACGATATTTGGCTAATCGTCTTAGTGAGTCGTTTTAGTCAAACAGTCCTTTCCACACCAATCAGAGCAAAAGAAGTTGTTTCATGATTTCCCTAGTAAAACAAAGGGTCTCCGGTTTTTTTTACCGCTGGGCAGATTTTTGTGGTTGGTCATCTAGCTACGCCACTGCCTAGAAGTTTAAGATTTCTTTAAGCTTCTTCAGACTTACAAGTCGTTCCTGCTCAATATTACAGCTGGTGTGCCTCAAGGATCAATCTTAGGACCTCTATTAATTATTGTATTTACTAATGATCTCATAAACCATTTTAATAAAATAATACCAGACATAAAACTAATACTTATTGCGGATGACAAGAATGCAGTAGTATCAGCAAATGACACACAAACTTAAGATTACCAGACTTTTTGAATGGTTACTTATTCAACATGAATTTATTAATCCAATCAGTTACCAAGATGGCCACTACTGGTAATCAATTACACAAGCCTTAGATTTAAGTGCCCGGGACTAATTTTGGAGACAGTTAATAAATGATGAATGATGTAGGTACTCACAACTCGGTCACATTAACTTGACGCATCTCTGGAATGCGAAAATCCCCCTATTTTCCCCCACAATTGCTTAGATCGCCTCGCAAGTGTCAGGTATGGTCAGCATCTTTCTTATCGATACGCGCGTCGATAATTTGGTTAGTTCCCAGTTGTTGTTATATTGTTTTTGGTCATTATTTCATCGACGCCAAGCGTCAAGTTAATGTGACCGAGTTGTAGCAATGAAGTCATTTTGCACAAGGTCTGTTGCAATTCAGACAAATGGGTTGTAAACAGATAGCGATCTGCTAAGACCTCACATCTGCCAGAGTGTTTCTAGCGTTTCTTCGACCCTGGTAACATTGAGACTCTTTCACCCTAGTTGAATAGGAAATACTTCGTGTACTTAGGCATGCACAAATCAAGGACATAGGTTATTTTTAACCAGAGAGTACCTATATTCCTTTGTAATAATGTTTGGCTAACACATGAGCGAAGCCAAGTTAACAGCAACTAATAATCGTCATCATCATCATCATCATTTCAGCAGAAAGACGTAGGCCTCCCCCAAGCGTCCTTATAAAATAAATAAATTGTATTGACTTGGTCGGCTTTCTTTAAATAATTTGCTGCAATCACTAACTATTAAAATATTGTTATACTCACAGACAAAACGACCAGTATTAAATGTATCATCTTGTTCCTTGATCAAGTTGCCGGATGTCATAACTAAGAGAGTGCAAGATGAGAGCCCCTCCAACAAATTGATTTTAACGATACAATTTAATGATAACCCCTTGAAGATCGGTTTGGTATTGTATTTTATAAGGGACAGGGGTTATAAATATGTAGAAGTTTTATATATTTTTCAATACCCAAACTCTTATCCCGACCTCTTTTTGGTACGCAATTTGCTGTTATCCTCACTAGTGCAAAAAATACGTTAGTTCGCCCCCGCCAAAATTTATTGACGTTAAGCGATAGTCACACATCAATCCCCGTTTATTTATTTTTCACTAATTGTTTTAAAAAACTATGTTCGACAATACCAAAAAAAATGATATTTCGGTAGGTAGCAGGAAATACTCAAACTGCCAGACGGGTGGCTGCGTTACAAACTTTAAGGGTCCAGTAGGGACGATGCTTTCTATTGCCCTTGGGGAAGAGTACGAAAATGGTACCCACGGTCCAAGAACGCAAAGCCTGAAGGAGCGTAGGTGTAGTTTTAGTTAGTAAAAGCCCCACACGCCCTTTCGTTCCACCCTAGAGCGGGAGAAGACATAGAAGTTTTCCTACCTTCAAAAAAGGTCTAATCTTCTGAAGCGTAGACTTCGAAACCGGAAATGGAATATTTTATAAGTAGATGTACAGAGCTCTAGTAGAGAGATGCAGATTGATAAATTGCAAGCCTGGTGACGCAAGTCTATAATATACTTAAACCAATTTCCTGAGTTTAGAACTGTTACCTTCTGTCAATCACAATACAGTTGCAAACTATTATTTTATTAGAACACGTGACAATTGCATTCGTTGTGGAGTTGTAGAGAGATCTTAGCCTTGATAGACTCATCCTGTTATTGAAAAAGTACGTTCTAGATGCAGGTTGGCAAACTTTGTTGTTGCAGCCAAGGGAATTGACGTGGCCATGTGATAGAGACTGCAAAGATAGTCTAGTTAGTAGATACCTTTATAATGAACTAACTGCGGCCAGTAGCTTCACTTGATTCTAGAACATTATCCCAAAGGAACATACTCCCGGGATAAAAAGTTATATGGACAAAATTTTCATAAGTCAATAAATATTTAGAATTTATAAATGTTTAAATATTTAGATTTGGTTTTTGTCGTCATATTTTTATTGATTGGCTTAACGTCGCGCGTCGAACAGAATATACTATAAACTGTAAGAATATTGAATCTTTTAAATGTACTCCGATAATGGTGTGTGATTTGTTGATCGTCCTTAATATGTCCTACCTGTGTACCAAGTTTCATAAAAATGGTCTTTTAGTAGTTTTTGCTGAACAAACATTCATATATCCATACATGCTAAGTTTCGCTTTGATAATATTAATAAGACTAGCTATCAGATCCGGCTTTGCAAGTTGTGATTTCTGAATTGAGTGGTGAAAATCCTTCAGCAAGGTGGATTGATGACCTGATGGGGGTCGCTGAAATCCGATGTGTGCGAGACGCACAGGACCGGTCGTTGAGGCGATGCTTTGGGGAGGCTTATGTCCAACTGTGGACGTCTCTTTGTTGAAAAGATGTTCATGATAAGTGCACGTCGGTACAGACTCATACCACAGACAGTCATGTGTGTACCTACCCAACATAAAAATCCAGTACATTTGGAGTAATCTGGACCGAGCCCAAGTCGTCCGCGGCGCGTACTGTTCTGCGTACGCGCACCTCAAAGAGATGTCAGCAAACTGTAGGAGCCCAGCAGGATCGAAGCACTCTGGAGCCATGGGTTGGATTCTGAAAGGAAAACCGGGACCTTGGAACGAACGCAAAGAAGGAACGGGAAGGGGTTTAGTCAGTAAAAGTCTGACATGTCATTCTTATGATTACCCACATTAAAAAAAGTAAATTTTGTAGTGAACCTTAAAGCTGTTCATTAGGAGCTAGTTTTCAAATGTGTTACAAAAATATTTAATATATCAGCCACGCTCCACCATGCAGAGGACAGATTACAAATGTCTATAATAATGGTTTAATTAACTAATTATTAGCTTTATCTCGGATATAATGCGGGATGCGTTAATTATTGTAATTATGAGCCCCTTTTAATTTGATTTGATTTGACACGCTGCCGTACGTTAGGTTTTACCCGACTGCGCTGGAGGAAGAGGATTTTTTACAGGTCTTTTTTACACAAAATTCGATATTAAATGGTATATTATGTTGTGCAAGGCACATGATTTTTTTAATTGCTTATTGGATTTATTCCTGTGTAGTGAAATATTAATTTGCTTCTTATGGAAATCGAACCTGTGACACGCAGCTTAGCAACCAATTATTAAACCACTGCTGCACTGCAGTAACAGTTAGTGCAGTGGTCGTATTCTGATTTTATCTATGCTACTTTGCTTCTGAGAACAACGCAGAGAAAATGACACTTATTTAAATATGTAGATACCTAATTAAAAAAATCTTTAACGTTTATAATTTTAAAGGCCCTTGACCAGATCAGAATTACCCGAACAAAGCAGCAATAGATCTTATGTACTTTTTTAAAAGAACCAATTTAAAAACCTGTTCTATTATTATTTTGAAACCAATAAAATGAGAATATCTGTCTATATACGAGTATTTTTTTAAACAAATTCATCGACTTCTCCTGCTCTAGGAAAGAAAGCGAGAAAACATGTCAGATTTTTACAAGCTATACAATGATATATCCTTCTTTGCCTAGCGCTCCATGACCCCGGGTTTAGGAAGCCAACCCATTAACCCATGGCTCCAGTAGGCTTCGACCTTGCTGGGCCTCTACGGTTTTGATGACATCTCTTTGAGGTGCGCGTGGAACACTACGCTATCTGCTTAAGGTACACGAGTAATACAATAACAAGAATACTTACAAACGATGATTATTGGATCTAAAACGACAATAGGTGCTTTTTAGTTTGGAGTTTAGTTGTAGTTTTTTTATTATTATTTTTAGTGCAGCCCATAGTGCAGCCATTGAATGTAGATGACAGTGCAAAATTAGAGGACCGCAATCTGCTAACTTAACGACTGTAACGAGTGGGTCAATTATAAAGGATAATATCCATGTTGCCGGCCCAACTTTTGATGCAATTTTTTTGTAACACATCCCATGTGTTAATTAAAATTCTCGGGGCGCTTTTATGTTGAAAAACGGCGTTGTCGCGAGGTAGCGGAGACTTGAGCACGTAGGGCGGAGTTATAGTCCCAGAATTTAATGAACAATTAACAAATAACTCAAAACATTATTTTGTTCTTAAAAAAAGTTACAGAATTTGAAATTCGTGCATTTAAATGGTAATTAGGTACTGCAATTCTTTTTAAAGGTTCTTTCTTCTTGTAGAGTGCTAATAAAAATAAAAAGAGTATTGTTTTTTATTTTTATATTTAACCAATTTTTAGGTATACTAAGTACCTGTAATCATAAGAAAAAAATATCACTTCTGCCACTAAAACAGATTTTATTAAAATGGCATGGTTCTAAATACGGAAAAATTAATAAATACTATTATTATATTATACTACATACTACTATATCCTCTTAGCTTTCAAGCTTTCTGAAATCTACGGTTCTAAAGCATTTGCTCAATCGAAACACTTGAAAGCTAAGTGGATATCAAAAATAATAGTCTAACTTTATGGTAACAGTCCAGAATAAACTGCAATCTTTTTGGGATTAAAACATTTTATAGAATGCGGTCCTATTTAGCCCGTTTATTTACCAGGAGACTGACTTACTTTGCCAGAATAGTGACTCAGTACTGACGCCATTTAGTTTTCAAACTTCCTACTAGATGGCGCTTTACATTTACGTCACGATCCTGAATCGCGGTGTTAAGATTCTCCGCCGTTGAACGACCCTCGCGCGGTATTGTAGCTAAATCATACTTACCTGGCATAGGGGATACCGTGATCAAGAAGGCGGTTCCCCCAGGGCGAGGCCTTCCCATTGCACTGCGGTTAGGTTGACCCCTGCGATTATCCCTAATGTGGATAACTCGGATGCGTAATTTTTGGTAGTGGGGACTGCGTACGCGCTGTCCCCCTGAGAATTTAATACAATGAACAGTATTTGAGAGCTTTCTGTGATTCCGAGCAAGATAATAGTAAACCTGCTCTGTCACTTATAATATTATTTAAAAATGTTTGATGAAATTACACCCAGTTTTATTATTAAAATCAGTCCAGAATCGTGTATAATTTGTAATATTATTATTTTCTGGTGTGTAGTTTCAATTTGTATGCCGAATAATATAAAAGGTATCGTTTTATAATATTACAGAACTAATTATAACAGAATACAATACAAACTCCTTACTAACCTACACTGAAGTGAAGCTCTGGGTGAGTGTAACTGACATTTTAATAATATAATCGACGGTGTAACCCATATAATACCGACTACGGTCTATGACTCGTAAACTGTAAAACAATGTAGTAAGCAATCTATTTCAAATCCGTCGTAATTTCGAAGTTCCAATGGAACTAAAACTCGAACCACTGACAAAATAATATCATGTCTGTCCTAGTGTTACTATTAGCGCCATCTAGTAAGAAGCTTCTAAACTAGAGTAAAACAAGTCTGAGACTGCCTTGGGTTGCGCTCATGTTGCCAGTGTTAATTAAAAAAAAAATGTTATCTTCAATGATAATGAAATTATTGTTAGTACATAATACTTTTAAATTATATTTTTTTATTAGGCTAACAATGAAATAATAATTTATTATAAGAACTAACATTTTTATTTTATGTTCTTATAATGCCTTCCGCGTTTTCACTCCACGGTACGGCAAGACTGGAGTCAGATTTACTGCTGCAACGACTGCCAAAGATACAAATGACAGCCGGGACCTACGGCTTAACGTGCTTTCCGAGGCACGAAGGAAACACAGACCAACCTTAGAAAGCATTGCTTAACCTTGAAGATCGACCCGTACGGGTGTTTGGGATAATATAAATATATATTGTTAAAGAAAAACCTTAGAAGAAGCTTGTACAAATGTACAATAAGAGATTCACAAAATATAAGAAGAGAGAGTAACCTTAATCCTCTGGGCATTTTTATGTTATAAAAAAGGATAGGCTACGAGAGCCTAGGCTTTTCTAGGAGAGTCTACGCGTGACTACGAGAGTCTACGCTTAACTATGAGAGTCGAGGTGTGACTACGAGAGTCTACGCCTGGCTACAAGAGGCGATGCGTGGCTACGAGAGCCTACGCCTGGCTATAAGAGCCTACGTATGGCTACGAGAGCCTACGCGTGGCTACGATAGCCTACACATAACTACGAGAGCCTACGCATGAATTATTGTCAAAGACTGCGCGGCTATGATTGTCTGAAAAAACTTTAAAACATTCATACCCTCATGTGGCATAAGATTTCAGCTTTGTGTGGTATACATAATATTTGTTTGGCTTTTTTGGATTAGTTTCACTACTTGTGTTAAAGTCTTGCACAATAATCTTGCAAACGTACTCCACGAAAAAGGTTGGACCTCTGTCGACTCGTGTTTTCCTGCAACTGCGCCTGTGCAGGGACGAAATTGCGAGTAAATCCTATGTTAGTTATAACGGACGCAAAGTTATAGTCGAAGCCAGATACAAACCAATGTCTTTCCTTGGGTACCAAATTGAATCAAAATCGGTTCAGTAGTTTAACCCTGAAAGCGTAAGAAAACAAATAGGTACAGTTACTTTTATGTTATGCTTATTATTAGTGTAGAATTACTTCTCTCTCTCTTGTAGGTTTTGATGCTTCAAACACACCATCTACCACTACCCACCACTATTTACCTCTTGTGCATGTTTTATACGAAAACTTATTTTGACTGAACCAGTTTCTCTTTAAAATGAAAGAAATTGGCTACAAGATTTTTAAATAAAACTAAATTATTGACTATGTACATTTTAATGTCATGTATTCCACGGCCCTAGAAGCGTAGTTACTCAGATACCCGCGAAACGAGACACAATAGTAAAACAATAACAGCGCGGTCTCATTGGACCGGTTGGGGATTCAAACGTTAATATTGAAAATATATTGTGCAATATAATTTCGAAGTAAAACGATTAAGTTTTGGCAATGATATGAAAAAATGCATATTTGACTTCTGAAAAATGATTGCACAACATTATTATATTTACATAGGTTCTGCCGGCACCTTGTTGCTTTTCCTAAAACATTTATTTAAAGATTTTACACGATAACATCTACTACACTCTTCTACACTAGTAAATAAATATACCTTGAAGGGTATAGCCCAATATTGCGCAATACGACAGTAATTTCACAACAAAGGTACAATCGTACAGTCTAATCTGCCGACTGTTCCACGCAAACTGATGCGTCACCAGGTGGAACCCCCCCGCCCCCCTGCGCGCCTCTAGATAATGCCCCCGCCACCGCCGCCGAGCATGTTTACCCACAAGTCTGTTAGTCACTAGACAGTCTCGCTCGGAAGTTCACTAAGCACAGTCGTCATGGGTCGACCGAAAGCAGACATTAACCGCGGGTTTTCAAGAGAAGAACGCATGTTTTGCATAGAGCAATACTATTTAAACCGTAAGGATGTCGGCGCTACTAAGCGCTCCTACTGGGTCACGTATCGTGACCAACACAAGCGCAACCGGGACAAGTGTCCTAGTTCAGCACAAATTACGGCCTGGGTGAAGTTTCATGAAGAGAAAGAACAATCATCACTTCTTTGGAAACAACCAAAAGAACAGCAGGAAACAGAAACAAGTAAGATACCGTTTAGCTTAGTGCCTTATTCTTACAAAGCCCAATCGAGTAATATACAAAAGATATAATAAATTTTCAATGCTATCTCTATCTTTAAAATTGAACAAGAGTTAAAAAACGATATAATTAAGTAAATTAAAGTCATATCGCTATTACTTCATTTGATGATATGAAGACAGTGGTCTCGAATTTACCGGTTTTTCGGTATATGAGTTTGAAAGACAAGTGCAAAATAATAATCAGTGAAGTTTTTTATTAAAGAGACGGATTCCGAATACCTCTCGGTCCAAATAACCCATGGTCTTATTAATACCGATTTTATTTGGTGAATCACGAATTTCGTATTTCATATTCGAGTTCACTGTATGTAGATGACCTGGCGGCTTTGTAACGACAACAGTCTTATTTCTAATATTTAAACAAAATATTATATTGTTTTACAGATAAGCTAAGTGGTACACAATGGGGCAGAAAGACGGGAGAAAACCGAATCATCAGGACGGAGTCTGTTGACAGTGGTCTACATCAACAAACAATCAAATGTAAGGCATAAAACTTATTATTATTATACCTACTATACCTAGCCTATTCTGTCCCACAGCTGGGCAAAGGCCTCTCTCCATTCCTTCAATCCCGTACCCGGCTATTATAAAACTTATCAAGTATAAAGTGAAGTGACAAAATATCGATGCCAAGATAAAAATAAACAATAACATTTTACTTCTACAGGGAGACAACTGGACATTAAATGGAGTGGACCCCGAGCAGTTAATGAAAAAGACAAAATGATGAAAACCGTTGAAGAAGAACAGAATTACTGGAATTCTGAAGAGACTATCGAAGAGAATACTGATAAAAGTAAGTTGATAGATAATCTAAAAGAAGCGATGATTAATAATCAGAACATACGTCATTTGCACTTGAAAAAACCCGTGGAAAGATTGTAAATAAACACAGCTAGCATTAATTTTATTGATATTAGTGGTGCAATACATTAAGGCGATTCTAGTCGGTCAATATTATTGTGTAACCTTGACTGACCTAAACCAACTTTACTCGTCATAGCAACGATTTGCCGCACAACAAAAATTACAAACTCAGGCATGAATCATATTTATTAGCATTAAAAACAACAGCTGATCTTTTACCGTGACGTAACTAACATTACGTTATATGTTCAAACCTTCCATTGAAGAGTGGGCTAGTAGATGATGTCACCTTCACCACTGGCATCTATGACGTCATACTGCGAAGAAAAACTGGCACGCTATAGAACGATTACGTTTGCGTCATTGAGAAGCGTCTATCAGGTTATTGACCGAATGTGCCGTTGTTTTATACGGACCTAGCTTGTGGTTTTTAACTGTAGCACAGGTCAATTCCAACTGTACGGGTAATTTGTATAAGTTTTATATACAAGGAGAAACTGACTGACTGACATATCAAAAAAACAGCCGAAACTCCTGGGAGTTAGAGCGTAAAATTTTGCACAAGGCTTCTTTTTTGTCGTAGGCGAGCACTAAGAGAGGATTTTTTATAAATTCAACCCTTAAGGGTATGATATAGGGGTCCAAAGTTTGTAAGCAGAAATTTACTTTCACGCAGGCGAAGCCGCTGGCAGAAGCTAGTTAGTTATAGAAAAAGATGTGAAGTATGTGTCCTTACTATTACAAATCTTTTTACAGATCTAGAGCTCAAAGAAAAATTCGAAGGCGAGATCCTAGAATTAGTTGAGGCTCTGGACGCTCGCGGGCACGCAGCACGCGCGTCCGCATTTGACTCGCTCCGGATGGCTCTGCAACGGCGCGCAGTGGACGGCTTGCTGACCGGACACCGCGCCACGTTGGCGGACCATGTCTCACGCTCACTCTGGAGAGGCAAGGATGGAGAGAGGAAGGCAGCTGCTGCTATTGCACCTCTACTGGCTATACAGGTTATTATCAACGTCTGGACATATTGTCTGTTGATTCCTTTCCAAACTTCAGCTTCTTGTAAAGCTCAATTTTTGAGCCAGATTAGTGCTCCCTCTATCGTTTGGCTATCTTCATCATCATCTCAGCCAAAAGATGACCAATCCTGATGGACATAGGCTTCCCCCAAGCTTGACCACAACAATCGGTCCTTTGCGTCTCACATCCATCGGATTCCCGCGACCCTCGTCAGACCATCGGTTCACCTTGTGGGAGGCCTTCCAACGCTGCGTCGCCGTTTGGCTATAGTGGTGATCAATACGTAGTTAACGTTTGAATCCCCAACCGGTCCTATGAGACCGCGCTGTTATTGTTTTACTATTGTGTCTCGTTTCGCGGGTATCTGAGTAATTAACCATTAGTTTGTTTACACAGATCGGCGAGGAATATATGGAAGATTTTGTACGAGAAGTGCGACCTGCGCTTGCAGCTGCAGCTACTGATGCGACTGCCTCACTTGACGCACGCACTGAAGTAAACATTATACATAAATAGACTGACTACAGTCTGAAAACTTTATGAACTCAATGTGAAGAGTTAATAAAAGCTGGTGAATGTAGTTGTGAATTCTTTGATAGCTAGGTAGTTAATCATCAAAGTTTCAGGCATATTGGACTTACAGTTTTTATTTGACATTCATTTGAGTGAATCAATGTGAGCTGACGATTCCATATGTTTCAGTGCTGCTCATCGCTGGCCGTGCTATGTTACTTCATGGAAGAAGACATCACTGAAACCTTAGAGGTTATGCGCATGTACGAGACCATCTTCAGCGGCAGCTATCTCAAGGTAAATAATGACAACCTGAATGAAAAGAAAATCTACTAACTGTCAAACGATCAGCTATCAGGAGTATTTAAGAGAATTGGGATAATAAGTTCTATTCTTAATGTAATAAAGTTTGATGTTCCTTTCCCAGGATGACGGCAGCGTGAAGGTATCAGGCGCAGCTGTAGAAGAAGGCGCGTGGCACGCCGCCGCACTCGACGGCTGGGCACTACTGTTCTCGCTGTTGTCACCCAACCACGCGCTGTCGCTGTTAAGCAACCAGGAGCCCAGCTTTGCCAGGCTTGGGGAGTTGTTGGAGGCAGTGTCAGTTGAGGTAGAGTACATAGGTTTTTATCAAATAGTGTGGTGACGTCTATTACGTCACAGAATCCTGCATCGCGCAAGTAAAGTTCTCCGTGCCATTTGAATAGATACAAGAGCTCGAAATCATCTACCGGGCAGTAGCCCACCGGACAAAATGTCTCATCCGGTCGGAGGATACTCCCTTTTCAACGGAGGTATGTGAGACTTTACTCTCTGTTCCACATACCTCCAAACTGGTGACCCCGATGTGATTATCTGTCTGATAACTCCAAAATACTAGACTACAATGTGTTGGATGTATTGTTTGACTAAATCGCATTGTTCTCCATTCTAGGTCCGCATGGCAGCAGGAGGCGCGCTCGCCATCGTGTACGAGACAGTCACAGACGACGATGACATGGAAAACCCGTTAGCACCTCATGTGGACGTACTCCTGCCGCGCCTCACTGAGCTAGCGCGAGACCCGCACAAGTACCGTGCCAAGAGAGACCGCAGGATACAACGAGCCACTTTCAGGGACATCCTCAAATACTTTGAGGTGAATTGCTTATCAACTTTCATGATTATCATCATCATGCCATTGTCTCGATTTGTTTGGGTTTGGCGCAACACGTTTTTTTCTTCAATTTTTTCCTGTCACTCGTCACGCTATCACTAACTTTTCTTCCATATAACTTCTCACACAATCCATCCTTCTTTTCTTTGGTCTCCCTCTCTCCCTCCAGCCACATGTAAATTCATAACTCTTTTAGTAACATGCGTTTCATCACTCCTCTCTACATGATCATACTAAGCCAACTTTAAAGTCTTGAATAATCTAGACCTGTGCACCCGTATTAATCAGTCAACATTGTGGATCTTCCAGGAGGGTGAAGCTCCCTGCACATCAGCCCACATCGGTACAGAGACAGCGGAGTGGTCGACCTGGTCGGGAGGCGCAGCGTATGCGGCGCTGGCGGGGGCACTGGGTGGAGCCCTGCAGGTGTTGGCGCCGCTTGGTGCGCGCTTGAGAGAGGCGCTGCAGCTGACGAAGTGGGCGCCTGAGAAGGTGGCCCCCCAGGAGAAGCTGAATAAGCTGCAGCGGGTATGTACACTATGATATTAATGCCGATAGAAGAATATGAGAAAGGCCTTTATTGAGTTGGATACTTAGTTTTTTTGTTGCTTTGAAATACAGCTTAGAAATAAAATTCAATCCTGTAAACATCTGTGTCTGAACTAGATAACTTAATATCTGCGTGGACTCGCAGGCATCTGCGCTCTGCCCTTGTTGGTTATAGGCTTAAATATAAACAAGAAAGATCAGTATACAATTCATAATTTATAGTTGTGTATTTGTATTTGTGTTGTGTAGTATTTGTGTTGTGGTTGGGTAATAATTGTTCAGTTACAAAGATAAAATGTAAAAAAAAATATTAATATTTTATTTTTCCATTCCAGGATCTACAGTACAGGGCGACGCGCAAAGCTCGTTACTTCACCCGCAGCAAGAACAGAGACAAGCGGTTCGCTGAGCTTGTTATATGAGCTTGTAGAAATATTATAGTACATTATGATACAAGTGTGTAATGTGGGTCATTATCGTCGCGGTGGTATTGAGACCCGAGCCATGGCGAGGGTCTTAAGAGAACCAAGAACGATAATGACTAATTACTCACGTGTATCATACGACGTTTTTCGACACACTTGTGAAGAAAAAAAAATTAAAATCAACTTTATTTAGTAGGTATATGAAAAGTTTATTTAGAGAAACAGTTCGTAAATGTGCAGTCAGTAAAGTTATAATTAACTATTTTGACTGTATAGTGGTCCCATGACATAGATTTTCTACTTGAAGGCGTACAGCACAAATTATTTCCCTCATAAATAGTGTTGTTGTAGACATTTTTGTAAAATCTGTATATTATTTTTAAATATGGCGGCTAAAAACTTGACCGCACATGTGCATAATAGTAATCAAAATGTCACAGTTTGGTAACGAGCCCCTTTATATACCTAAGTGCAGTGCTATAACAGCCACTTTATGAGCAAGTGTGTCGAAAAATATTTAATAGACTAAAAACGCTAGAAACGAGAAAGGTCTTAAACCTTACTCACTGTTGACAAGGCAACGGTAGCAACTATAGTTACAAAAGCTACCGTGGGCGACACTATGTACTAGACACGCCTTAATCGTTGATCAAAAATTACGAATTTGCTAAATAGTCTGTAAACGCTAGTAAAGGAAAATTCGTAATATAAAAAAAAAGTAAAAAAAAAGTGACGTCTATCGTGACAACGTTTTCATTATTTTAGATTTCAAATTCAATCTGTGATCTTTGAAAAGTT
Organism: Mythimna separata; assembly: GCA_030763345.1. Lineage (NCBI taxonomy): Eukaryota > Metazoa > Arthropoda > Insecta > Lepidoptera > Noctuidae > Mythimna > Mythimna separata. The sequence goes on along the minus strand of CM061171.1, from coordinate 5,553,088 downwards.
GTAGGTACATTATAATGATTTTACAATCAAATTATTGTGATAATGTATTTTTATGTAGTTCATATTCTTTCTTCATTTCGTATGTTTTATATGTTCCTTGATTTTAATTTTAATTTATTTTGTGACTATGTATTTATGTATTGTGATTCTTATGCGTGTCCTAGTGATAATTATGCAGCAATCAAAGAGTATATTGTATTTTTTTTTTTGTAAATAAAATAAATCCTTTAAGTTGAAACTTTTTGTTTAATTTTTGTTTAAAATAATAATCCTTATCCTCCTTATATTCCTATAAAATATAGAATATCATTTTACTGCTCTTTGCGTCGAATAGCCTTTCAAAACAAATCAAAAGCCTTTCCGAAAACAAAGGCCTTTCCGAAACAAATCATTTACATTTGGAAATTGCTATCGAATATGTTCATATGTTATTTCCTTAATTCATATGTCAAAAGAAATTATGCGGTAATAATCTGAAGACATGACTGTCTTTATTTTTCGATGCTCAAGCGCCCCTAAATATTAATTTATTTAGAATGCAGCGCAATGACAAAATAAATAATTGATAATTTTACAGCTTGCAGCAACTCTGCATTGAGGCAAGCTACAAGCTAATGTGATGGACTCGGAGCTGTAAGCAGGCTAAGTGATTGCATATTTGCTTCGCAACGTTAATAATAATGTATGTATTCAAAATAGTTGGTCTAGGGTGCATGTATATTTAAATTGTGTAACCCTACGCTTTACGCCTTTCGACAAAAGCCTACGCTGGGTTACGTCAGCCTACGCTGGAATTCGAGAGTCTATACTTGTCTATGAGGAGGCTACACTTGTCTACGAAAGTCTTAGCTAGGTTACGAGATCTTACATATGACTACGAGAATCTACGCTGGGCTACCAGAGTATACTACGGGCTACGAAGCCCTATACTTGACTACAAGAGCCTACGCTAAGCTACGAGAGCCTTCATTTGACTGCGATACCCTACGATAGAGTTATAGGTGGAGTGAGAGGGTGTGTTTTTGAATTTTAAAGCACGTAAAGTAGTTGGTCCTGCGTTTGATCTCTTTCTGATCATATCGCATTGCCGTCCCATCGGACTATGAGAGTAAAAAAACAGATAATGCACTTGTGTTTGCGCACTCACTTGTACATTATAACAAATTGGCTAATCTCTGTTTCAGATTGGTTACCGTGATGGAAATTCGGTCGGTAGGCCAAACGGTCCCGTAAGGGCCACGGTAACTTTTTCGAACAATTCGCAGCCATGGCAGTCATTGGCCTCACCCTTCAATTTTGCTGTCATCTCTTTTGAGTTGTATCTGGGTCAGGTGGTCCTGTTAAAATCTTTTTTAACAGGACCACCTGACCCAGATTTTGTAAAGTATTTAAAGAACCACTTAATGAAAGAACGTGGTCAAGCACAGACTCTCACAGTCTCGGACTTTCTAAATCAAAGTTTGCCTCATAGAAGCTTGTTAACGATAAGCATGTAACATTGTTATAGAAATTAAACAAAAATTGTATTCATAATAAATATTATAATTCAACAGTCCTTAGGCTAAACAATAAGATTACAATTCGTTCCTACAATGAAAACAGTGAAGCTACATTCAAGCTTTAGTCTTCAACTTTTTAATTGCAGAAACGATAAACACGAGTATCGATATCAGTCAGATGAGGTATATACTCTTAAAAGTCGGTTTCGACAATTTATTTCTTCCAAAATATGACGTAATAATTCAATGACGTAGTAACTCAGGAGGCGCGTGCTAAGGAGCGCTTGTCTTTGTTCTTGTTGCGGGTGAAGTTGCGAGCCTTGCTCGTTGCTTTGTTTTCTCGATGCTGGAACGAACAAGGATCAAATTAACATTTTATTAATTTTTCTTTTCCAAAAAGCTTGATAAACAACAATCCGGTTGGGTAAAAGCCATCCTCTCATATTTCTATGGGTCACTATTCAGATCGTGTACATATGGTAATAGAATTGGTAATTGTGTACATACCCGTTGCAGCTTTTCAGTCTTCTCCTCCTCAGGCACCTCTGTGGACAGCTGCAGTGCAGCTCGTAGACTGGGACAGTGCGATGCTAACACTTGCAGCGCTCCACCCAGCGCAGTCGCCAGCGCAGTGTATGTCGCGCCGCCTGACCACGTCGACCACACCGCTGTCTCTGTGCCGATGTGAGCCGATTTGCAAGGCACTTGTCCTTCCTGCAAGATACATATTACTTACTACTAATAAACTTCTAAAAAATAAAAGAAAACAAAGAAAAGAGTCGGTACCAGAATTGAGCCCTGGGGCACACCGAAACTCAAAGTCTTGCCATCAATAACCAGCCCATTAATCTTGATACACTGTACACCCAAACAACAAGATAATATTATAATATTGGGAGATTTTGAGGCGGTCAAGCTTAATGCCAATAGCTTCTAGTACTGATAGATAGTGTGGGAGAGATACAGTGTCTAAAGCCTTAGATAAGTCCAGAAAAATACCTATGCACTTCTTCCTGCAAACAAACTTAGCTATCGTACTGTCTATAAAAGACCTAATAGTATTTTCAATCGATAAAGCTGACGTCACGTTGGTACGGTATTCCAAACTAATTTACTACAGTATCCGATCGCAGTCCAATTATAATTGGTTTGACCTCAGTTATATGCGACATACCTCAAAGTATTTGAGAATTTCCCTGAATGTGGCACGTTGTATCCTGCGGTCTTTCTTGGCGCGTGATTTATCAGAGTCTAGCACCAGCTCATTGAGTTGCGGCAGTAGTGCGTCCACTTGAGACGTTAACGCGTTATCTTTGTCTGTTACTGTTTCATACACGATGGCGAGCGCACAACCTGCTGCCATGCGAACCTAGAATTGAGAACAATGCGACTTAGTGTAACAATACATTCAAATAATCATAGTCTAGTGTTTGATAAAAACATAGACACCAGATAGATAATCAGATCGGGCTCACCAGTTTGGAGGTATGTGGAACAGAGAGTAAAGTCTCACATAACTCCGTTGAAAAGAGAGGATCCTCCGACCGGATGGGGCATTGTGTCCGGTGGGCTACTGCCCAGTAGATGATTTCGGGCTCTTGTATCTATTGAAATTGCGCGGAGAACTTTACTTGCGCGATGCAGGATTCTGTGACGTAATAGACGTCGCCACACTGTTTGATAAAAACTTATGTACTCTACCTCAAGTGACGACGCTTCCAACAACTCTCTAAGCCTGGCAAAGCTTGGCGACTGTTTGTTTAACAGCAACCGCGCGTGGTTGGATGACAACCGCGGGAACAGTAATGCCCAGCCGTCCAGTGCAGCGGCGTGCAACGCGCCTTCTTCTACAGCTTCGCCTGATACCTTCACGCTGCCATCATCCTGGGTAGAAAACATACAAATAAACAATATTATACTTCTGAACTATATGGCAGCCTTCCTAGCTGAGCGAAAAACATTTTATATTGACATAAGCTATTCTTAAACTTCGTGTTTAGAATATTGTCATAGTTTAGTTGGTGTTCTTAATAAATAAATAGTTTACCTTGAGGTAGCTGCCGCCGAAGATTGTCTCGTATAGGCGCATGGCCTCTAAGGTCTCAGTGATGTCTTCATCCATCAAGTAGCACAATACGGCCAGCGATGAACAGCACTGAAATATATCAATAAACATGTCAGCTTACACAGTTCCGTTTGGCTCTTGGAGCGTTGTGATTAATGTCACATTAGTGTAGTATCTAAAGTCTAGCACAAGTATGTTGTTTACCTCAGTGCGTGTGTCGAGGGAGGCAGACGCGTCAGTGGCAGTGGCGGCGAGTCCGGGTCGCACCTCACGTACAAACTGTTCCATGCCTTCTTCGCCGATCTGTGGGAGACATAAGTAGTTGGTTAATTTCACCTTAGTGTGTTTAGTGTTATTGTCTAGTATACAAAGGACCAAATTGGTTTCAATTTTGAGGCCTCAATTACTATGAAAAACATAGGGATTTGTTAACGGTATTGGCTGGAAGCAGCAGCGAGGCCGTAAATTGAGCCAGATTTAAATAATCACCTGTAAAGCCAGTAGGGGCGCAATGGCAGCAGCTGCCTTCCTCTCTCCGTCCTTGCCGCGGCGCAGCGCGCGCGACACGTGGTCGGCCAGCGTGGCGCGGTGCCTGGCCAGCACACCGTCCAGTGCTTGCCGCTGTAAAGCAGCTCGGAGTGTAACGAGAGCGTACTCGCGTGCTGCGTGGCCGGGAGCATCTAGTGATTCGACTAACTCGAGGACCTCTGCTTCGAATTTCTCCTTGAGCATTTGTTCTGTGGAAAGGAGTAGCATACATTACAAGGACCGAAGCTGCACAATCACTCCAAAGATAATCTCAATAAATCTGTTGTCGACAGCATATGTACTCAAATTTTAGAGCGTAATTTCATTGATAAAGCTTATGGAGCGTCACATCGTTGTTTCTTTGAAAACAAGTTTTTTTTAAAGGGGACATTCCACGTAGCCCACGATATTGTTGAATGCATTCGATTTGATTTCAAACAATTGTCGTTCATAGAATAAAATGCATGAGTCATTCGCAGCGTAACCATGCTAGGTCAACGACATAGATTTCACAAGTTCGTAGAAAATACCATGAATGAAAATTGTTTAAAACGTTTTTATGAAAACAAAGAGACCGTGATTATAATAGAAGAAGTAATTTCCTCTTTTATGAAGTGGTTTAAGGTATTTTATACTAGACTAATAATATGGTTGCCCAATAAAATAAATGGACACCAAAAATTTAAAATAAGGGCATTAGACTACCGATATGGTTGCACAATAACATAAATATGAGTACCAAGGAAATATTAAATCTAAAGATTATTAAATTGAACAATATTTGTTACTGTTCACTATATTGCACACTATTATTGAACTTGATATTACACCATTTGCCATAGCCAAGGTAAACGTCAGCTCCATCTACTAGTATTGTTGTGATGTTGATCGTTAGATGACTCATTGTAACATTTTTTGTTATAACTTTATTTATATCATAGGCTTGTTTATAAAGTATTGTGTAACAGGTGTCTACTTCATATTTTCCTCTTAATTTAAGGATTTTTGCTCTACAAGTTTCAAGTACAGAATCGTATTAGGTCCCTTTCGACTGTCACATTTTTTGTTACATCTTTATTTCTAGCGATTATAGGATTATTTGCTTTTAAAGTGTTAAGAAAATGCAACTTTACCGTAAAAGGTATAGAATCTACTTTATATTTCACACTTAGTTTTAGAAGGTTGTTAGTCCTAAAGGTTTCTAAGTTAAAAAATGTCATATTTACTTTTATCAGCCTTCAGATCCTTTTCGACCGGCGGGTTATACTCGGCATACCACCAGTAGGGGTGTCCTTCTACAACAGGCATTTTCAATTTCGGTTTTTCATTAAATGGACGAGGTCCATTCCATTTAGTGTCCCCTTGCTTCCCTGTGGAAATATTATAAATATTATTTATTTATTTATTACGGTAAAATCAACAGCTTCAGCAGTATTATTGATTTCTGTTCATATCAACGACATTTTGTTATTTTACTAGTAATAATATATAATGTATTACATTTGATCTCCTGATGCTGCTCTCCCTTATCTACGGATTCTGTTCTGATGCTCCGGTTTTCTCCAGTCTTCCTGCCCCATTGTGTGCCACTTAGCTTACCTGTAATGAAAATATTCTAAGTGTCAACCTAGTCTAGGTATTTTTACCTCCTGATAAATTTCACGTTTTCTAGCTGAGTAATACTGAAGCACTTTCATAAAACCCTTTAAAGTAATATCGAGAACACAAGTCAAATAAACAATGAATGCTATCATGGTTATTTTTTTTTATACAGTAGTTATGGGGTGTAAGCTGGTGGTATTAGACAACAAGGCATTGGCGAAAATCGAATTAAGTCTCATTAAAATTAGGTATCCACTTGTAATAATAAAATAAATAAGTTTTTTTAATATATTATTTAAATTAAGAAATTAGAAATATGGTGCAATAAATGTTTACGTTAAAATATCACACATTGTAGTAAAGAGGTAAAGACCAATGTTCCGAATTTTATGCTTGAAGGAAAAACATTAATTAGTTCTGACTAGTTCTGAGCTAGTATCGAAGCGAGCTAACATTATTTCGAAAAACAATTTGAGTACTTTTCAAGTAAACATTTGATTTAAATATCTGATTGTTACAGCTATACAGATATTGTGCAATGTGCCTGTAACTGAAACAGAAACTTTCAGTAAGTTCTACTTACTTGTTTCTGGCTGCTTTTCAATTTGTTTACACTTCCCGTGTGTCTTCACCCATTCCATGATGTGGTCTGAAGTTGGGCATTTGTCCCGGTTGCCATATCTGCCGTTCAACACATGGAACTTCTCCCAATAATCGCGTTTAATACTGTCGAGATCAAGTCTCGCTTGACCGCGACGCTTATAATATTGTTTTACACAAAACTCTCGTTCTTCTTGCGTCCACCCGTCATAAAAGTTTTCTTTTGAGCGACCCATAGTGACTGTACTACAGAGTACTATTTTTCTCGTATATGAACTGTTCTCAGTAAAGTTCGGCGCGAGACTGAGTATACAACACGCTAGCGGCTGACTATAACATACCCAGCAATCCCCCCCTCTCTCTCCTGTTACCCCGCAGGCGCTGACGCTTCAGTTTGCGCGGGGTTTCCGGAGATTAGATAATTTGTGTACTTTATTGTGAATATGTTATGAAACTATAGTTACATGTATTGCATAATAGTTTTGTTAACTAAGGGAAGAAATCAGTACTTTATGTCACACGTTCTTTAAGCTTGTCCAAAATAATACCCAACAGTGAAATGCACGAAGGGAACATAATATTTTGTTACATCTATTTAATTAAAAAGTAAGATGAGTTTAGAGGCCATAATATTTAATTTAAAAATAAGTTCATGTCAGATAAATTAGACTGAATGCGGAAAGACACGTTAGTTTCATAATTTCTGTGATTTATATTTTTTAAATGTTCTCTGGCTATGCTTCAGGATTTCAGGCTAGTTTCAATAATATTGTGCAATATAATCTAACCAAAATACTATCACGTCTGTTCTCGTAGCTGTTCGTAGAGTCTCGTAGCCATGCGTAGGTTCTTGTAGCCACACGTAGACTCTCGTAGAATGACGCAGGCTCTCGTAGCGACGCGTAGACTCTCGTAGCCAGGCGTAGCCCTCGTCCATACGCGCAGTCATGCTAGGAAAGATCTACGTCACGAAGTAGTTCTACGTCACATTATTACTAATATTGTAGTGTTTGTTTAATTTATTGGGTAGATTATTTTATCAAAAAAAAATTGCTGAGATATGGGACAATAAATGCATTTAATTTTTTTTAATCATTTTGTTTGTTTTAATGTCGTAATGGAAATATGCCACAGTTTTTGCAAATCTTTACTGTCACTGTAAATTGAAAATAACCGCAAAATTGAAGATGACCGAATTTTCATTTCAAAAAAGTTGCTTCAAATTCAGATTACTTTATTGTTTGACATAGAAATACATATACAAAGAGTGGATTGAAAGACGTCAAGGCGTCCTCACCTTCCGCATGACATAGGTCCTCACCGGATATGGTAGGTTTGGGAGATTCCTCGGCCTCACCTAGTAAAAAAAAAATCCAAAAAAAATTGACTTGTAAAAAAGTGTTTGTGAAAATCTATTTGCAAAATAAATATCATTTATCGTGCACTTGATTAGTGAGAGCGCGATTCGAAATCCCGATGGCTGAGTATGGCCCTCACGCCCCAGCCGTCGGGATTTTGGCCCTTATTTCCAACCATCGTAAGCGTGGGCTTGCGGATGGTAATCAATGGGTAGCTCGCCGTCCAGCCGTTCGGTAACCATCCGGACCGAGCCTAAGTCGTCAACGGTGCGTAGTGTTCCATGGTCGCCTCACGGAGATGTCAGCAAAGCCGTTGGGTCCCAGTAGGGTCGAAGCATACAAAGGCAGGAAGATACGAGTGGGTTTTAGATGTTAGTTAGGTAACTAAAAAGATCCCCTACAATATTTCTAACTCTAGAGTCCCAGACAAGACGACCAGTAATATTGTGCAATATCACTGTCAAACATTGACCATTGTCAATGGGTGGTAGGTTACACAATACGTATCGAACAAAATAATTCTTTGCACTTTATTTTTATTACTCGCAGAAAGTCTGAAAAATTAGAACATTCTCGGGAATAAATGTCTAACTTATAAACTCGCTCAAGTTTAAATCCCTTGTTGCAACTCGAATACAAATCTTTTCTTTGTAAAAACCATTGCGCAATTCATTGCCAATAAGAAGTCCAACTCAAAACAACATTGCGCAACTTTGTTCCTCAGTAAAACTAAGCAAGAAGTTGGGAATGTCAGCAAACTGTAGCCTACTGAAGCCCTGGGTTGAACGGTAGAGAACCCTGGGTTCCGGGACCCTGGAAGAAAGGTAAATGAGGAACAGGAGTGGGTTTTAGTCAGTAGAAGTCTGACACGCCCTCCCGCTCCGCGCAGAGTGGGAGAAAGCATTTTTATGAATTCCCACCATACAAAAATCTCGGGAGTAAAAGTCTTACTTATAAACTTGCTCTCTTTTGTTGCAATTCAAATCTTTTCTTTGTGAAAACGATTGCGCAATTCATTGCCAATAAGAAGTTCAACTCAAAACATTATTACGCAACTTCGTTCTCAAGTAAAACTAAGCATACATAATGTTTCCATATCGATACTTATGGCATCCGTGATTTTAGACATAGTTTTACCTTCTTATCACATAATATACTTATATTCCATTGTGCAATACAATTGTAATTTCACAACATAGGTAAAACAACATTATACGCAGTCTAATCTACCGCGTAGCCGCGACAACTCGTGCGTCACCATTGGCGGGCGGGCAACAGAGGGGGGAGAGGGGGGGGGGGGGTAAGTGAGGGGGGAGACCGCGTACACGTGTAATGTGTATGCCACTAGCTTGTTTACAAACACTTTAGTATCGTTCTGCAGTCCAATGTGCACGGTCATCATTACGCTCACGTAGTAAAATATTGGCACATTTACGATAAATGCGATGTTGACTTTTTTTTTATGTGTATAGGCTCGCGTTTGACCACTATCTAACCTGATAGCGATAGATAGTGATAAGCGATGATGTGACCGACGATGGAGCTTGCCTAGAAGTAATTAATTCACTCTTGACTTAAAGACCCTAACAGGAAACACAAACTCAGACGCAGTTTCAACAGCCTAAGTGTTTATAAGTGTATAATTTATATCCCAGAATATTTATTATGGTCACAAATCACAATTCCTAATATAAAATGAACTTCGTTATTAATATTATAATTATAATCTTTAACACTATACAATCTGTAAAATATGTAGAAGTGCCAATATAATGCTAGGTGAGCAATTTGCGTTAGGTGTAAGTAATGTCATTTGAGGTCAACGAACTTGAATGTGTGTGTTAAGAGGCCTGCGTACACCGCGCGCTATTTCGAGTTGAGACGAAATAAAATACGTTTTTGAGGTTGATGGAATCAATCCAGATAGTATAAACAATTCTTGGACACACTGACTGGAGTATAGTCATCATCCACACACTGACAGTGACTTGCTGTGATAGCAATACAAACTATTGGAAATTTGGGAGATGTTCCGTAATACCAAAAATGATGAATGAAAAATTAATTCATTTCCAATATCGTTTCGATTATTTATAACTTGATAATAATATCTGTGTTCCTACGGAGAGATATTTTGAAATTTTGTTGTTTATAATATAGAAAAAACCAAATAAAAACATGACATTTTCGCTGTGAAAATGTGCAAATTTAAAATCGCTTAAATTTCGTTTGGGGTAAGTTTTTCAAAAAAAAGACGATGTAGGAACCTAGATAAATATTGTCTGACTCCAAATAATATCATATTATGGTGTAAATATGCTTAAACTGCAAATGATTTTGGTATTACGTTTGTATGGATAATTCTAACGTCGCGCCCACCTTAATATGAGTATGCCCCGAGATTCGCGGTATCTCCGGAAATGTTTTCCTTAATTTTGATATATTTATTCAATGAAGTTAATCTGCTTTAAATACAAGACGAATATCATTAGAACAACGCATCTAAGTACTTATATATTATTATTTCGATATAATCTGGTCATTATTTCTTTTGACGCTTTTTATATTTTTCGATCACGAAAACCGGTTTTACCTATCACATACCCACAAAACGAGACACAATAGTAAAACAATAACAACGCGGTCTCATAGGACCGGTCGGGGATTCATGAACTAATAAAATAAATGAAATACTTCCCAGGATGTAGAAAGCATAACAATGTTCAGGAATTTCAGATAGCAGTTTCTAAATCTCTGGAACAGAACTACGCCGATAACTACTCATCATCCTACCGTGGTTTAAGAGCTGTGAAAAGTTTCAAACCATAGAACTTTCGAATTGTCATCATCATCTGCCTAGCCTTTTCCCAACTATATTGGGGTCGGCTTCCAGTCAAGCTGGATTTAGCTGAATACCAGTATTTTACGAGGAGCGGCTGCCTACCAGACCTCCACAACCCATTAACTGGGGTAACACGGTACTTCATGGCAAGACTGGAGTCAGATTTACTGGCTTCTGACTATCCGTAACAACTGCCAAAGATCTATAAATGACAGCCGGGACCTACGGCTTAACGTGCTTTCCGAGGCACGGAGGAAACTCGTTATGTTAAGATGGTCACCCATCCACAGACCAAACTAGGCAAGCGTTGCTTAACCTTGAAGATCGACCTGTGCGGCTGTTATTATTTAGCCACGAGCTCCTCTTAACTTTCGAATTGTAATATGTAAAAATATTGTCCGTGTTCACTTAGCATTAAGCAATGGGTGAAGGATCTTCCTTCACCCATTGCTACGTGAAGGTAACAAAGAATTACGTAGCTTGTAGAGGAGGTATTCCCGAGTTTTATAATTTGCAAAAGTATATCATCTTCAAGAGAGGAGACCTGAGTCCCAGCAGTGGGAACATTATAAGGCCGATAAAGCTAATGCTAATATCATCTACGAGTATACTGCAGTAAACAGAAGCAGCAAAATATATGTTGTTCTTCATGATAAACAAACTACTTAACGAAGAAGTATCAATTCCAAATAGGGTTTCGTAGTCAAATACAGGCTCTCATAGTCAAGTGTAGGGTCTTTTCGTCAGGCGTAGGATCTCTTAGTCAACCGTTGGCTCTCTTAGTCAACCGTTGGCTTAGTCAACCGTTGGCTCTCTTAGTCTACCGTAGGCTCTCTTTCAACCGTAGGCTTTCTTAGTCAAGAGTAGACTCTCTTAGTCAGGCGTAGGTTCTCTTAGTCAAGCGTAGGCTCTTTTAGTCAAGTGTAGACTCGTTCATAGCTACAGTATATTTAGGTTGGCAAAAAGTCTATGATAACTTCACAGAAGCTAGTTAATAATTAAGAATGAACAGGGGAAATTGTTATAGAAATTATACCAAATGTTTGTACTTAAAATAAATATTATAATTAATCAGTCCTTAAGCTAAATATAAATAATAAAAGATGTACAATTCGTTCCTACTATACAACTTAAAGCTTCATACAATAAACTTTCAACATGTACTCAGAGCGTTGATATAATCAGTAAGATGTTTAATACAACAAGACGGTTTTTCTCAACGATTTGCGAGTAATTATTGCGAGCTCAGTTGGTGAATGCGCTTGTCTTTGTTCTTGTTGCGGGATTTGCTTTTCGCTTTGTTCTGACGATGCTGAAACGGACAAAGATCAAATTAACATTTCATTCATTTCTCTTGTTATCATCATCATCATCATCATCTACCTAGCCTTTTCTTAACTATATTGGGCTCGGCTTCCAGTCAAGCCGGATTTAGCTGAATACTAGTATTTTACGAACAGCTGCTGCCTACCAGACCTCCACAACTCATTAACTGGGGTAACACGGTACTTCATGGCAAGACTGGAGTCAGAAGCCAGTGCTTCTGATTATCCGTAACGACTGCCAAAGATCTACAAATGACAGCCGGGACCTACGGCTTAACGTGCTTTCCGAGGCACGGAGGAAACATTTCATTCATTTCTCTTTTCGATAAGCTTAATATTTGGGAACCCGGCTGAGTCTCTGTCAAGCCTCATTCTTCTACCAGTCACTATTCTGTTCTCATGTCATATGGTGTACATACCCGCTGCAGCTTGTTAGGCTTCTCCTCCACGGGCACCTCTGTGGACAGCTGTAGTGCAGCTCGTAGACTGGGACAGTGCGGTGCTAACACTTGCAGCGCTCCACCTAGTGCCCCCGCCAGCGCCGCATACGCTGCACCACCAGACCACGACGACCACTCTGCAGTCTCTGTACCGATGTGAGCCGATGTGCAGGGCGCTTCACCATCCTGGAAGATGCATAAGCTTTAATTAAGATGTTCCAGCTTGCATTATTGCTAGCAGTTAGCGCAATGATTGGCTTCTGTCACCAACGCGTGGTGTTCAAATTTTATATGCGACATACCTCAAAGTACTTGAGGATTTCCCTGAATGTGGCTCGCTGTATCTTGCGGTCTTTCTTGGCGCGTATCTTGTCAGAGTCTCGCGCTAGCTCGGTGAGTCGCGGCAGTAGTGCGTCCACCTGAGGCGTCAGCGCATTCCCTGAGTTGTCGTCATCTGATACTGTCTCGTACGCGATGGCAAGCGCGCCTCCTGCTGCCATGCGAACCTGAGGTTTGAGAGCAAAGTGTTTAATAAGACCATTCTCTTAGACTACTTGATGGAAACCTAGGTAAGTAGGTAAGTATATCACCTCAAGTGACGCCGCCTCCAACAACTCTCCAAGCCTGGTAAAGCTAGGTGCTTGGTGGTTTAACAGCGACAGCGCGTGGTTGGGTGACAACATCGAGAACAGTAGTGCCCAGCCGTCCAGTGCGGCGGCGTGCCACGCGCCTTCTTCTACAGCTGCACCTGATGCTTTCACGCTGCGGTCATTCTGGGGAAGGAATATCAAACAAAAAATTATCCTTCTGACCCTACTCCAATATGGTCTTCCTTGCTGAACGAAAAAAGTTTATAGTGGCATAAGCTGTTCTAATACTTTTGTGTAGAGAAGAGTGTCATAGCTTACCTTGACATAGCTTCCACTGAAGATGGTTTCGAACGTGTGCATGACCTCTAAGGTCTCAGTGATGTCCTCGTCCATCAAGTAGCACAACACGGCCAGCGATGAGCAGCACTGAAACATATCAATAAACATGTCAGCTCACAGAGTCTTGATATTGGTACGCATCAATTTTATTCATTGTGAACTTATGCTTCTTGGAAAACGGAGTCAATTTACCAGATATTTTGCTTTACTTAAACCAATGTAGTAGAGTGTTGTGATTAGTGTCACTTATGTGTACTCTGGCATAAGTGTGTTGTTTACCTCAGTACGTGTGTCGATTGAAGCGGTCTTGTCAGATGCGGTGGCGATGAGCCCGGGCCGCACCTCGCGCACAAATTGTTCCATGCCTTCCTCACCAATCTGTTAGAACATAAACGGTTTGTTAACTATTATAAAGCAAGATAATACACGAAGGAGAAAATCGGAAAACGACCCAGGAATTTGTTGATGGTATTATTGGAAGTAGCAGCAGGGTCGTCGATCGAGCCAGATCTTGGTAATCACCTGTAAAGCCAGTAGGGGCGCAATAGCAGCAGCCGCCTTCCTCTCTCCGTCCTTGCCGCGGCGCAGCGCGCGCGCCACGTGGTCGGCCAGCGTGGCGCGGTGCTTGGCCAGCACGCCGTCCACTGCGTGGCGTTGTAGAGCTGCGTGGAGCGACACGAAGGCGCTCGCTGGAGTTGCATGTTTGTGAGCGTCCAGCCTGTCGACTAATTCCAAGACTTCCTCTTCGAATTTCTCTTTGAGCACTTGTTCTGTGGAAAGCACAGGCATTACATTACAAGCACTCATGCCGTATGATTAGTCTAAAGATAATATAATCTAAATAAATCTGATGTAGAGTAGGTATCTATCTACGAGTATCTTTTAGGGTAATTAATAATGAAAAGTTTCGGAGAGCACAATTTCATTTCTTTCGAATGATGGCTGTCCAGGTAGGTACCTACAGTTATGTAAGTAGGAACAATCGCCATCTGCATTTGCACTTTTCCGATCTACATTGGGGTCGGCTTCCAGTTAAGCCAGATTTAGCTAAATACCAGTATTTTACGAGGAGCGGCTGTCCACCAGAACTCCAGAACCCATTAACTGGGGTAACACGGTACCTCATGGCAAGACTGGAGTCAGATTTACTGGCTTCTGATTATCCGTAGCGACTGCCAAAGATCTACAAATGACAGCCGGGTGCTACGGCTTAACGTGCTTTCTGAGGCACGGAGGAAACTTGTTATGTTAGGATGGTCACCCATCCACCGACCAACCTTGGCAAGCGTTGCTTAACCTTAAAGATCGACCGTTGCGGTTGTTATTATCTAGCCACGAGCTCCAAGTAAGTAGGAACAATCGTCAATCAAATCATCGAACATGAATTGTTTATATCTATTAAAATAAAGAGTCCCTGGTTATGGCTGAAGATAAAACAAGGTTATTGTTGCTGCATTAATGAACTACATATTACATTAAGTATGAATAAGTATTAATAAACTAATACAATAAATAAGCACCACAAACATCTCAATGGAATGTGTAACAAAATTGATTAATTACGTTGCATTTTCCTTATTATTGCACAGTACAACTGAACTTGATACCTATTGCACCATATTATCCGCACGCTAGGTCGAGGCCCTAGATGAATTGTTCTGACTAGATTTACGTTTACTGGATTTTTTTTATATATTAGACTTTTTTATCTAGTTGGGAATCATCAGCATGACTTCTCCCGCTCTTGGGCGTAGCGGGAAGACGTGTCAGACTTTTACTGACTAAACCCCACCACGTTCCTTCGTTGCCATCTAAATGGGGACTCTGCGCTAACCTTTCGGAAATACGGTATAAGGATGGTACTTAATCTTTTAAATCTATACTAACACAATAAAGTGGTAAAGTTTGTTTTTTTTGTTTGTATGAGGTAATCTGTGGAAGTCCTGGTCCGATTGCTAAAATTTTTACACCAATAGAAAGCTGCTGTATTCCTGAGTGACATAGGCTATATTTTATGTACGTGGGCGAAGCTGCAGACTAAAGCTAGTATTTTCTAAGTTAAAGAATACTACTTACTTTTCTCCAGCTTGACTTTCTCTTTGTTCGGTGGACTAGACGGGGGACTCCACCAGTAAGGAGGATATTTAATGGTGGCACCCCCTATAACAGGCACATCAATTCTCCGTCTTTCAACTGCACGAGGTCCGCTCCATTTAGTGTCCCCTTGTTTCCCTGTGTAAATATTATATTATCGAAAATTGTTCATATATACCTACAGCCGAACCCAATAACCTATCTATCATATGTCGGAGATAGAAAAACAAATGAAACAACAGAAAACATGTATAATTGTTGTGTTGTATTATTTGTTTTACTATCTCCAGTATGCCAAAACTGGAGATAGATAAGTTATTGGGTTCGGCCGTAAGTTGAAATTTGATTTTACTAGTAATAATATGAAGTCTTACATTTGATGGCCGGATGCTGCTCTTCCATATCTACGGACTCTTTTCTGATGCTCCGGTTTTCTCCAGGCTTCCTGCCCCATTTTGGGCCACTTAGTTTGCCTGCAATGAAAATGTTTAACTATAGTCTTGCTTGTATATTATCTCCTACTGATTTTTAATTCTTTGACAGGATTTTTCGAATAACTCGTGAACAAAAACTATATCATACTTATAATGGAATTTAACTATCAATAAGAAAAGATTACTACTTATAATAATAAAATATAATATATTAATATACTTAAATGATATACTCGTACTACTATATACTATGACAAATGTTAAACAGTATAAAGAACCTAAAATATAATTATTTAGACGATCTAAGTTTGAGAGGGCATACAATACTAAGTTGTTTTGAATTTTGACACTTGAAGGAAAAATGTTTACTGCAAAACTGTTTTCCCTATAAGGCAAATCATTGACATGTATGTATTATTACTCATATATGAATAGAAGCTTTTTATTAGCAATTTTCCCTACCTATGCATAGAAACAATTACGTAATGTAGGTCTGTAAGTTTTCTTTATAAAAAAAATGATGGGGAAAACTAAGTCAGCAAAAATTACATTGAACAGGTCGTATCGAAGCGGACCATCGTTGTTTTGACAAACAATTTGAGTAGTCAGCAGTTTCAATTCCTGTACTAAACAACTATTTAAGCCCAATTTGGTTTTGCAATACAATAATGATAACTGCACTGAAATCTGACTGTCATCACCACCTCGGGCTGAAACAGAAAACTTTCTGTAGGTTCTACTTACTTGTTTCCGTCGGTTTCTGTTCTTCAGTCTGTTTGGATGTTCCTTGTGTCTCCGCGAATTCCACCCATGCCCTGATGAGGTCCGAAGTTGGACATTTGTCCCGTAAACCATATTTAGTGTTTAGTTCATGATACTTTTCCCAATAGGCGCGTTTAACACTACTGAAATCGTAATCCCAACGAGTTTTGTAATACTCGTATTGCTTTAAAACAAACTCGATTTCTCCACTTGTCCAGCCGTCGAACAAGTTCGATTTCGATCGACCCATGGCGACTGAGCGTAGTAAACTTCGAGACGAGACTGAATGAGCGACAAGCTAGCGGCTGTATATATTGTAGCCATGGATTGTAGCACGCTACACGGTAGTTCCGCCCCCGTCACCCCGCTACTCGCGAAGCATCGCTGACGCATGTGTTTGCGCCGCGTCTCAGAAGGTTTGATAAATAATATACATATGTAGGTATACGATTTTCAATGTGGTGCAATTACATATTGCACAATAGTAGAATTATTAATCAAGGGGTCACAACTTATGTCACAGGGATTTTCTAGCGAGAGGTTTATTAATATCGGGGCATTTTCCCTCTCCTGCAGAGGAGGTCTGAGTCCCAGCAGTGGGTACATTATAAGACTGATGCTATTTTATGCTATGTTAAACTCAGGCCACCGTAGATGCGGTTTTGACGACTTTTATGTTATCAGAACTTTCCTTGTAAACAATGTATTTCTTGCAAATAAACATTTTGATTTGATTTGAAGGACCAAAAAAGAGTAGAAGCCTTTACATAATAATATAATGTGGAATAAAATGATTTTAATTTAATGTTACTTACTTAAAAATAAATGTAGAAATGTTACTTTAGCATTACATCAGCATCATCGGCCTTACAATGTTCCCAATGCCGAGATTCAGGCCTCCTCTTTAAGAGAGGGAATGGGCCATAATCCATCGCGCGGGCCCAGTGCGGATTGGCGGATGTCACATGTCTTCGAATTTTTGGTTCTAGGACATGCCGGTTTCCTCATGATTTTTTCCTTCACCGTTTTGAGAGCAGTGGTGATGAAATAAATTACACAAAGTAATGCGCCGGGTTTGAACCCGCGACCTACAATTTGCAAGTCAGGGCAGTTACCACTGGACCACCACGGCTCAAGAAATGTTACTTAAAAATATTGACAATGTTAATAATAATGTTAAATGTTGCGAGAGTTCGGTGCCAAACGTACTACTTGTGTACCTACGTGATGAATGTGATGATACAGCAAACCTACTTTTGCCCGATTTGTCAACATTCCTTAAAAGGCCTTAGTCTAATGTGCGGATGCTGACCGTATATTGCATAATATATTCATGTTAATAAAAGTCTCATATATAATCATTTATTTTTATTTTTTACTAGCTTTTACCCGCGGCTTCGCTCCCGTCAAATGACTACCCTACATATCCTACGCTACCCTACCCTACCTTCCCTACCTACCCTACACTACCCTACCTACCCTACACTACACTACCCTACTCTACGCTACACTACCCTACACTACCCTACACTACCCTTCACTACCCTACACTACCCTACACTACCCTACACTACCCTACACTACCCTACACTACCCTACACTACCCTACACTACGCTACACTACCCTAAACTACCCTACCTACCCTACTTTACCTAACTTTTTTTTTTTTTAGAATTTTTCTCTCCGTAAGAACCATCATTGAACTTCAAGGAACATTTAAAAAAAAAAACAGCCAAATCGGTCAAGCCGTTTTCATGTGATGTCGTGACAACGAAAAACGGGTTTCATTTTTATATATATAGATTGTATTAGTTATGTATTGTATACATATATGAAAATAGTACACCAAGAATTACCTGCGTCCAAAGGTTTCCATTATCCATAGGTTGTCTGTAAAAAATCGCTGTTAGCGATAAGACCACCCATTGTAAAAGTTTTATTTATGGTATACAATTAAAGAGTATAAATAAATAAATGATAAACTAGCGACACGCCCCGGTTTCGCACGTGTGCAATTCTTGGGCACGCCATAATCATGGCTGTAAGTCCTCTCTTTGAGGTGTAGCTGGACCTCCCGTATGACGTAGCTCCTCACTGGACATGGCAAGGTCGGGAGGTTCCTGCATCGAACTGAGGCGGATTTAGCGCCCAGGTGTCACCATTGTGATGACCGCACGGAGGACACAGTGGAACATACGGTGGAAGTGTACCCCCCTTGGGTGGAGCACCGCCATGTCTTCTGTACTTTTAAAGATCTAAATATATGTACATAGGAACAGACAGTACGTTTGTCTCCTAACCAAATGGCTTGACCGATTTGGATGAAATTTTGTGTGGATCCCTGGATGATTTGATAACAAAATTTAACTTGTTAGGTGGCGCAACAATTAGGTTCACAATTTTTTTCTGATGAAAATCTATCTTTCAGGCTGGATGAAAATCTAGGTTTCGTCTGCCGGGATTGGTAGTATTTTCACCCACTTTAGAGTGGAGTAAAGGAAGGAACATGTTAGACTTTTACTGACTAAAGATTTGTCGTTTTGGTTATTCTTTGCGATCTAGGTCCACGGCACTTAAACTTTTTCCAACTTCCCCACCGCCCCTAGCAGGCATCGGCCCTACTGCTCCTTTTCAGTTTACCTGACATATCTTTGAGGCCCACGTGGAACCCTAAACGGTTTCGACACGGGCTTGGTCCTCACTGGACGGCCGGAAAGGCCGGCTTACCTTAATGATTTGTTTATTTTTCCTTACAATGAATAGCTGTCGTAAATGTATTAATAACCCAACTTCCTTGTACAGTTTGCTTAACCTTGAAGATCGACCTGTGCGGCTGTTATTATCTAGCCATGAGCTCTTCAAATACACCAACACTGTATTGTAGAATAGATTCGTACAGAGAAATGTACTCCTGGATCGTTGCAGACATTTTGAGTAGCACTTGGTCGTAAGAGTTTTGCGACGTAATTTGCAGTGTTTTTGCAAATTCTTGGATATATGTTTTGATGGATAGATTCTGGTTACTTACTACTTTATTATGGGAACAAATTTTTTGAGCTGTTATTTAAATATTCGAAATGTTATTATGATCAGTTGAAAAACATATTGAGCAGTTATTTAATTTAATGGCGGTTGATTAATTATTGCGACAGTAAAACATGGACAGTAATAAAAAAAAAACATTTTTCATTTTTAACATACAATGTCAATTCTAAAAATAATTGAACAGTCCAATAACTGAATGAGCGGTAAAAATGATGGAATGAGCGGTTCGATATAGGATATATATTCGGTTCGAAATAGTTCGGCAGATCATAGCGAGCAGTCCTCCGTGCCTCGGAGAGCACGTTAAGCCGTAGGTTTCGGCTGTCATTTGTGGATCTTTGGCAGTCGTTACGGTTGGTCAGACAGAAGCCAGTAAAATCTGACCCCAGTCTTGCCATGAAGAACCGTGTTACCCCAGTTAATGGGTTGTGGAGGTCTGGTAGGAAGCCGCTCCTCGTAAAATACTGGTATTCAGCCAAATCCGGCTTGACTGGAAGCCGATCCCAATATAGTTGGGAAAAGGCTAGGCAGATGATGATGATGATCATAGCGAGCGGTGACACCCGAACTCAAATTAATTGAAAAGAGAGGTAAATGTTCGTTAGTTCCCGACTCAGAGTACTCCAACTCGGATAGGTTAAGTTAGAAGGCTCTTTTTAAACCACCCGGAAATAGCCCGTTGACCTGCTTAGAATGAGATTTCTTAGTGACAAATTCCGATTAATTACTGCCAACACGTAACCACTCGTTCAATCATTTTTACCGCCCATTTAATTATTTTCCTGCTTAACGTTTGAATCCCCACCGGTCCTATGAGACCGCGCTGTTATTGTTTTACTATTGTGTCTCGTTTCGCGGGTATCTGAGTAATTAATCATATATTCATTGATCCTTTTCATTATGTTTTATTACTCATTTTTGTTTACTTTACTGCTTAGTTTTAACTGCTGAACTAGTTATTGAACGTGCCATTTATAATTTTTAACTTACCAAAACCGCTATTTAAATCTGCCTCTTTAAATCACTGCCCTTTATTATATTTGCTCTGAAAATGGCGTTGCAGTTACAATGATGAAACGAGTGTCGCTGTTGAACTACTACTTGAACAAGTGAACTAAAAAATTAAGATAATAGTTTTATTTTTTATGTTTCATAGAAACTTTACAAATAAAACACTCTATAAATGAAAATAACTGGTGAAGAAATTCCCAAGATAGTAGCTATCTTGGGATCACAAGCTTGCCATCAAATAGCAATAATAGAACTTCAAGTAGTAGTATCACACATGGGTTCCGTAATCAGTCAAGGGTAGGCTATCTAGGTCAAGCGTAGGCTCTCTCAGTCAAACGTAGGCTCTCTTAGTCAAGCGTAGGCTCTCTTAGTCAAGTGTAGGCTCTCTTAGTCAAGCGTAGGATTAGATCAACAATGTAGCGTAGGCTCTCTTAGTCAAACGTAGGCTCTCATATTCAAATGTAGGCTCTCTTCGTCAAGTGTAGGCTCACTTAGTCAAGCGTAAGCTCTCTAAGTCGAGATTAGGCTTTCTAAGTCAACTGTAGGCTCTCTTAGTCGAGAGTAGGCTTTCTTAGTCAAGTGTTGGTTTTCTTAGTCGAGTGTACGTTCTCGTAGCTACAGATTGGCTTACTAAGACAATGGTAGCCTTACAGAAGCTTGGTAATTAAAAAAAAATAACAAGGTAAACTATTATAGAAATTAAACAAAACATTTGTACTCATAATAAATATAATAGTTCAACAGTCCTTAAAAATAATTATTTACAATTTGCGTCTACAATACAACTTTAGGGGACCTTCATACAACCAACGTTTTAATTGCAGAATCGACGAATACTCAGAGCGTCGACAATAATTCAGTAAGATGCCTTCAATAGACAGTTTCAACCACGTTACAACGTTTTACTTCAGAAGGCGAGCGCTACGGAGCGCTTGTCTTTGTTGCGGGTGAAGTTGCGGGCCTTGCTCGTTGCTTTGTTGTGGCGATGCTGGAACGGACAATGATTAAATTAAAATTTCATTAATTTTTTTTTTGTTCGCTATCCACTCTCTCAGGCCGGGGGAGACATTAACTTACTAAAACGCAAAAGCCTTAGACCCTACGCGCCGTTGTTGACTTGGGCTCGGTTTGGTCGGTTACGACCTGTTTGCCAATGACTGCTTACACTAGGACACGGTGGACATGCTCTGCCTAACTGAGACACATCCCTGCTCCATCGTGTCTTCCAGGCGATCCACACATTAGTGACACCCGTACGTTTCTTCTGTATGTATTAAATGCAGGAACTTCCCAAACTTACCATGTCCGGTGAGGACCTACGTCATGAGTAAGGTGAGGAGGACGTGACACTTTTGCAAACACTCCTTGAAGAGGGGGCTTACTTTACAATATAAATTTCGTAGCATTTGGTGGCAGAATGGATAATTGTGTACATACCCGTTGTAGCTTTTTAGGCTTCTCCTCCACGGGCACCTCTGTGGACAGCTGCAGCGCAGCTCGCAGACTGGGACAGTGCGGTGCCAACACCTGCAGCCCTGGACCTAACGCGGTCGCCAGCGCAGTGTATGTTGCGCCGCCAGACCACGTCGACCACTCTGCGGTCTCTGTACCGATGTGAGCCGATGTGCAGGGAGCTTCACCATCCTGGAAGATGCATTAAGCTTATTACACCATTGTGCTTCAGGAAGCCTGGATTAATTGTTGCAGGTTCCTCTATGGTTGGCGTCTGTCAACGCCGCGGGGTGTCCAAATTTTATATGCGACATACCTCAAAGTACTTGAGGATTTCCCTGAATGTGGCTCGTTGTATCTTGCGGTCTTTCTTAGCACGTGTCTTATCGGAGTCTCGCGCTAGCTCGGTGAGTCGCGGCAGTAGTTCGTCCACTTGAGGCGTCAGCGCGTTCTCCGAGTTGTCGTCATCTGATACAGTCTCGTACACGATGGCGAGCGCGTCTCCTGCTGCCATGCGAACCTAAGGTTTGAGAACAATGTGTTTAATAAGACCATTCTCTTAGACTGCTTGATGGAAACCTAGGTAAGTATATCACCTCAAGTGAAGCCGCCTCCAACAACTCTCCAAGCCTGGCAAAGCTGGGCTCTTGATTATTTAACAGCGACAGCGCGTGGTTGGGCGTCAACAGCGGGAACAGTAGTGCCCAGCCGTCCAGTGCAGCGGCGTGCAACGCGCTTTCTTCTACAGCTGCGCCTGATACCTTCACGTTGCCGTCATCCTGGGGAACCAACATGAAAGAAACAATTATTCTTCTGGCCTAGAGTCATCATAGCGGTAGCCTTCCTTGCTGAGTGACAAATGTTTTACAGTGATAGGTATGTGTTGATCAAATAAACTTCATGTAGAAAAGATTGTCATAGTTTACCTTGAGGTAGCTGCCGCTGAAGATGGTCTCGTACATGCGCATGACCTCTAAGGTTTCTGTGATGTCCTCGTCCATCAAGTAGCACAACACGGCCAGCGATGCGCAGCACTGAAAAATAGCAATGAACACGTCAGATCACAGAGTTTCGCATGTAGTAATGTAACATGACATTGGAAAACCATTTTATTATGCTTCTTGGAGCTCAGGTCGTCTCCAGATATTTTGATTTACTTTATTAAAGCCAATGTAATTTCGTTCACATAAGTGTAGCCTAGCTCAAGGGTGTTGTTTACCTCAGTGCGTGTGTCGAGTGAGGCAGACGTGTCTGTGGCGGTGGCGATGAGCCCGGGCCGCACCTCGAGCACAAACTCTTCCATGTCTTCCTCGCCGATCTGTGGGGACATAAGCAGTTGAATAATTACGCCAAAGTGAGGAGCGAGCGACAAAGGACCAAAACTGGCTTGAATTTTGAAGCCTCGATTACTACGAAATACATATGCGGTCCATTTGTGTCAAACCAGGGGTATTGCTGGAGCCAAAAGAGTAACCGTCGATTGAACTAGATCTTGATAATCACCTGTAAAGCCAGTAGGGGCGCAATAGCAGCAGCCGCCTTCCTCTCGCCGTCCTTGCCTCGGCGCAGAGCGCGCGATACATGGTCTGCTAGCGTGGCGCGGTGCTTGACCAGTGCGCCTTCCACTGCGTGCCGCTGTAGAGCTGCACGGAGCGACACGAGTGCACTCTCGCGTGCTGCATGTCCGTGAGCGTCTAGCTTATCTACTAATTCCAGGACTTCTCCTTGGAATTTCTCTTTGAGCATTTGTTCTGTGAAAAGGAGTAGCGTTACATTACAGCGTACGATCATTCTAAACATAATTTTATCTCAATAAATCTAGTGCAAGGCAAGGCAAAAAAAACCAAGCAAGTCAAGCCAAGGCATTAAGTCCGCCTTTGTACCTATTTGTGCAAAAGTATAAATAAATAAATAAATAAATAAATATATCTCATTTATCTTTTTAAGTGTAAGTGCATTGAGGCGTCACATATTTAATGGTTTCTGTGAGTAGTATACGCTGTCATACGACTCACGCTCGACGCAAGACAAAAGTGCGCGTGTATAGTTGTGTTGTGATCTTTAGATGGCTCAAACAAAATTAGAATATGTATCGCAGGATTAAAAAAATCCTATCAGAAACACCGAAAACCGTTGAAATAACCCTAGACTTACTTTTATTTCTTTTTATTTTTTTATGAAGAAAAAGGGAGTTAGAGATAGCGTGACAGAAGACAGGACAGGATTGAATGGAAGACAAAAATATATTTCGCCGACCCTAAATAAAATGGGACAAATGTAGAAAGATGATGATGATGACTTACTTTTATCAGGCTTCACTTCTTCCACGACTGGTGGGATATACTGGCGCCACCACCAGTAGGGATTTCCTTCTACAACAGGTATCTCAACCCTCTTCGGTTTTTCATTATGTGGACGTGGTCCACACCACTTCGTTTCCCTTTGTTTGTCTGTGAAAATATTGTAATCATTATTGTCTATTATCCCCATTATTGATATTCTTTTACTTGACTAGCTGCACAAAGGTGATGTAGTTAGTTTTATGTATTTATTTCAGGATCCTTGGGTCCTGGACTATTGGGAGTTGTCCGAGGGTCTCGTGGTACCAACAGACGATAATCTTCTACGCGCTATGCAAGTTTTTCCAAGGACAACCCCCGGTTGGTGGGAAAATATTACGACATATGAAAAACTAAAATGTCTAATGGAACCACAAATGGAACTATGATTTTGGGAGGCTTAAGTGAACTGGTTACCAAGAACTATATAAAGACTATAATCCATGTTTAATATGTTTCACATTATCTGTTACTTCTTCACGCTCGAACGGCTGAACATATTTGGATGAAATTTGGGAAAATGGTTTGCCATGTCCTGGAATAGCATATAGAATAGTTTTTATCTCGGGTTTATGCTTTTTTAGGATAATTTTCTAATTTCACCCGCGCGAATACGAGGGCAGAACCTGTACTAATAACTAATAATATTATGCATTACATTTGATGGACTGATGCTGGTCATCCAAATCTATCGACTCTGTTCTGATTATCCGGTTCTCGCCAGTCTTCCTGCCCCATTGTGTGCCGCTTAGTTTATCTGCAATGAAAAGGTTGTAAGTTTAAGAAAGTATCTTTAAAAATAAAGCTGTGTTTCCTTTGAGTAAAATTATCTGTTTACAGTGTTTAGAATATTTTCCCTTCAGGTGACTTTACAAAATAACAACATATGTGGCGTTTCGAAATAATAAACTTTTGAAATTGGGACAGTGTAAAGTTCCACATAGCTCCGTTGAAAAAAGAGCGTCCTTCAACCAGACGCGTGTTATGTCTGATTCGGGCAACTGCCCGATATATGATTATAGGCGGTTGTAGATTTTCAAATCACTTCAAGAACTCTAATTACGCATTGAATGTTTTTTTGTTAGTTCCTATGTGGCGCAATAGATGTCGCTATCAGTTAGTAAACACTATGTTACATTGAAAAACAAATATACAAAGAGTACTGAAAATATATAAATTGAGATGAAGATTAAACTAAGTTTGAAAGGACTAATGAGTTCCGAATTTTAGATCAAATATTAGATCTTATGTTATCATCAAGTTGTGCAATGTAAAAGTGTGAACAGTGTGCACTGAACTTAGGCCGGCTCCGGCGCCTCGGCCTGAATTAGAAACTTTTTATACGTTCTACTTACTTGGTGTCGGTTGTTCCTCATCTGGTAAAGCCTTCCCCTTCGTCGCCACCCAAGCCAGAATATGTTCCGTCGTAGGACACTTATCACGCATACCGTTCTTACTATTAACCCACGAGAACTTCTGCCAATAGTGTTTCTTAACATCTTCGATCGTCACTTTGCGTTTGTGATACTCCTGGACACAGAACTCGCGTTCTTTAGCCGACCACCCGTCAAACAAGTTTGGTTTGCGACGACCCATAGTGACTGTGTCTAGTGAACTTTGGCGCGAGACTGATTGTGGGGCACGCTACTGGCTAAACATATCAAGCGAGAGGGGGGGAAGCGGGTTTCCCTTCCCCCTTCTCCTCGGCCCGCTACCCGCCGTCGCCCCACCGCCGGGCGCTGACGCATCAGCTGTGCGGGGCCAGGGGGGGGGGGTGTTTGTAAATAATGTTATGAAATTACAGCTGTATTGCATAATAGTATATTTATTATAAAAAGGTAAAAAAGGCAGTAGCTTATGTCACAGGTACTGTGTAGCCAAAGCTTTGAGTCGCGTTCTATAGTAAAATGAAGAAGATTAGAATATTAAATTAGACCAATTTTTAATTAAAAATCATGGTGAGTTTAGAAGTCCTATTATTTAAATACACACAACGCTCAGCTCCGTTTGTTGTGGTGACACAACGGGAGAGGCCTTTGCCCAACAGTGGACATTCTTCGATTGAAATGATGATGACGGTGAATATTTAAATAAACTAATAGCCGAAAGTTAAATTCATGTTGGATAAATTAGACTAATTGCGGAAAGTAAAAAACTTTAGTTAATATTCTGTATGATTAACATTTATTAAAGGTAAGCTAGGCTTCAAGATCTCTGGCTAGTTACAATAGTATTGTGCAATACAAGTCCATTTTATTTGTTCAAAGAATTATTACGCGTAGGCACTCGTAGCCATGCGTAGACTCTTGTAGCCACGCGTGTCTACGCACGACTACGCGTGGCTACGATACATTTCTCGTAGCGACGCGTAGTCATGCGTAGGCTTTCGTAGTATTAGATGTTTTGAAGTGTTTAATTTATTGTTCTCCTACAGTTCATTGGGAAAGGGGGTCAGAAAAATGCACTATGCTACTGTATATAATAAATTAGTGCGCCTCACCAGCAACGGTTGCATCACTGCTTACATCAGGTGGGATCGTGGTCAAGCACTTGTTCATACCAATAAAAAAAATCATTGATATATCTAAGGGCTGTTTTTTTTTTGTTTTCTGATAAAAAATCAGGTAATAAACCATTATAGCAATCGCGGAACATTTTCTGATTTTCAATGAAGTGTTCCATCTTTTGTCCCTAACACTCGTCATCAGATATGAATACTTTTATGCAATTATTGTCCTTAAGATTTGTAAATAATCTATTAGACACTGAAATTGATCGGAATAAAACTTCATTATAAAATAATATGTCCACTACTATGTTTCTAACTCTCGAACCCCATACTCTGGAGCTATGGGTTGGCGTACGAAAGGAAAACCCGGGGTCTTGGAACGCAAGGCAAAAAACATAGGTGTCATATATACTAATATACACACAGGGCGTGTCAGATTTTTAGTGACTACACTAAAAGTCTGACACACCTTCCTATTGACTTTACATTGAGTCATTAGGCGATTTACCACCTTAAAAAAAGGCCCCAGATTGGACTGCCAGCAATATTGTGCAATATCACTGTAGCGTATTTCCAATATTGTTACAATTCGTTGGGGTGGTATTAATATTACACAACATTACTGTAGGACTACCAGCAGCCGGCCGAATAAAGTGGTTCACTTTATTCGGTTCAATGTAACACTTATTATTATTATTATTACATAGCCTATATATTGTCCCACTGCTGGGCAAAGGCCTCCCTCCATTCCTTCCATCGTTCGCGGCTTTGAGCCACTTCTTGCCAATGTAACACTTACTTTATCTTTATTATAAGTAGACCTTATTTATCGAGTTGCAGAAAAAGTGTGTAAAGTAGAATATTCCTCTCAAGAAAATAAAATATTTTGCTTGAGTGAATTTGTGAAGTCCCTTGCTGCATTCGGGACTCAAATCTTTTCATTGTGAAAACGATTGCGCAACTCGTGGCCAACGACTTCATTTCATATAAACAATATTGTGCAACTTTGTTTCGTTTAGTAAACCAAGCACCATCAACCAACATTTTGGAAGCATCAAGCTTCTACAATGTTATAGTACCCATGGCTTAAGCCACGCCTTTTACTCCCTTCTAACAAAATATACATTGTGCAATACAATTGTAATTTCGCACTATAGGCAAAAACACATCACAGTCTAATCTACCGTGTTGCCGCGAAAACATGTGAGTCACCATTGACGGGCCGGCAACGAGGGGTAACAGCGGGGGGAGCGGGGGAGGCCTGATACACGTTTATGTATAGCCGCTAGCTTGTTTACTACTCAGTATCGTTCCGCAGCCCAATAAGCACACACACAGTAAATATATAGAGAGACCAATAAGCCAGAAATCATCATGGATTCTGCATCCACATGGTGGTCTAGGGAACAGCGAGAGTTTTGTGTGGAGCAATATTATTTAAATCAAGGTTTCTGTACTACTGTGAGGCGATTGTTCTGTGAAAAGTACAAAGTGGTACCCTGTGATATGAAACTGAGTTGTCCAACTGCAAATCGTATTAGGCATTGGGTCGCTGTACATGAAGGTAGACAGGGACAGCATACTTTGAGAGCTGAAGAAGAGGAACGGAGGAAGCAGTTGAGTGAGTAGTATAATACCTTTGCTTTTCCGTGTACCGGTAGAATTATCAATGAGTTAGTATGGCTTTGTTTACATTGTACAGTCTAGGTTGCCAACCATACTTTATAATAACATATCTTACTTACTTAATTTTTGGAAAATATACTTTATACTTTTGTATAAAAATGAAGTATGTTAAAATACTCTATTTCCATTCTTTAGTGTGTTCAAGACGCTGTAATAACCTTCATTTTTTTTTGATCTAGTTCTATATTAATTCGTGAAGTAAAGTCTAATGAATTTTGATGTATTTTGTACCAATTATTCCTTACCTTCTTTTTTATTTGATATAAACTACTGCGATCCCACCTGATGGTAAGCAGTGATGCAGTCGTTGATGGTGATGCGCACTAGTTTCTTAAGATTCTTATCTATTGATTACCTTCCTTAATTATTTGGTAACCTATTGCAAATGCAGGTTCTGACTGGTTTAGGCAATCAAAACTCACATTAAACTTACAAATATCATATTTTTTGCAGACAAACTAAATGGAACACAATGGGGCAGAAAGACGGGAGAAAACAGGATCGTCAGGACTGAGTCTATAGATATGGGAGAGCTGCATCAGGCGATCAAATGTAAGTAATGTATATAACGTGATAAGATCCGTCTTAGGTACTGGTACCTACGTGAGAAATGAGTCATATTAGAGGAAGTTTTTAAGCGGTGTCTGTGACTGAAAAGTTGAAAGGGAATCCTTAGTCTTGATATGGTCATGTGAAAAGGAGGGATGAAATGTATTTCAATGAAAAGAGTTGTATTATGAGTAGGTATATATATATCGTCACCTGTATGGCAAAGTTACACAGGTGAGAACATGTAGATGTATAGATGGAGAGGGAGAGGAAGGCCAAAGAAAAGAAGGATTGATTCTGTGATGAGCGAAATGATGAAAAGATAGTTACTGATAGCGTGACGGGTGACAGGACATATAGGAAGAAAATAAAAACGTTTAGCGCCGATCCTAAGTCATATGGGACAAAGGCATAAAGATGATGATAAATATAACTAGTAAAGCGACAAAATATCTCTGTAATACATCACAATATTAAACTTTTTCTCATTCTTCAGGGAAGCAACGAGATACTAAATGGAGTGGGCCACGCCCAGTTAATGAAAAACAGAAAATTGAGGTCCCAGTTGTTGAAGAACATCCCTGTTGGTGGTATCAACGACGAGACTCGGTCGAAGAGGAAGTTAAGCCTGATAAAAGTAAATACATATGTTTAAACTTAGTAACTGCGTTGGTTAAAGAAAGCTTCTCGTAAATATTTTGCATACCTATAATCTCTTTTAGGGACATTAGTATTTTTCACGTCCAGTCTTGCCCTGAAGTACCGTGTCACACCCAGTTAATGGGTTGTGGATGTCTGGTAGGTAGCCGCTCCTCGTAAAATACTAGTATTCATCTAAATCCGGCTTGACTAGAAGCCGACCTCCAATATAGTTGGGAAATGCTAGGTGGATGAGTATTTTTCACATAAAAAATGAAAACCTGCCCATTGCGAGTCGGACTCGCGCAAGGGTTTCGAACCGTTCGTAGCAAGTAAACGTCAAAAAATCACGTTTGTTGTATGGTAGCCCCACTTAAATATGTATTATGTTCTGTTTTTAGTATTTGTTGTTATAGCAGCAACAAAAATACATCATCTGTGAAGATTTCAACTATCTAGCTATCATGGTTCATGAGGTACAACCTGGTGACAGACAGACGGGTGGGCAGCGGAGTCTTAGTAATAGGGTCCATGCGTTTTACTAACTCCGTGCCATTTATCCTTTGGGTACGAAACCCTAAAAAGTACGCTAACTACAAAAGCATAATATCAATTACATTCATACCTAAATATGTTAGTAAACAGATTGTGATAATTCTGATAATGAATCATTTAATGCGTCACGTAACCAAAGATATCGCATTCGTCAATAGCCGTATTAAATTCGACAAAACGAAAATCCAAGTAGAGATAGCGCCTTGCTACTTGCCCGATAATAATATATGGAGGTCAAATAATCAAGGTTAAATTCGTTGCAGCTAGCGGCTTCACCCGCGTGTTAGTAGAAAATTATCCCAAGGGAACTTACTTACGGAATAAAAAATATCCTAGATGTGGTATTCCAGGACATCGTACAAGTTTCATCCAGATCTATTGAGTAATTTTTGCTTAGAAAGAATAACAAACATTTTTTTCTAATGGGATGTTACGTTCTGTTCAAAGTTATTGATCGTCAATTGTTATTTGAAGGCGCTAGCCCAAACAGTTCTACTGTGGCACTAGAGTGCGTCTAATGAAAGCGCGACCAGGAGTTTAAAAAAAAAATAATTGGTAAAATTATTCAGCCGAATTGTAGGAAATAAAAAAAATTGTGAAATGTCAAGAGATGATTCTCCTACTAGTTAGTAATACCACATACATTTTTTTTGGATTTAACCTCTTTTTCTCAGGTCGCGCTTTCATTAGACGGACTTATTGAAAATCGTCTTGGTGGTAATTATGTTCTTTTGCGCAATATTGATGAAAATCCATGGCCTACGTTCATTTATTTTGAATCATCCACGCCTTTTAACTTACTTTTACGTTTTCTTTTAGAACCACCGCAATACTACCAAGAGTCCTTTACTTTTTACATAAAACATGAAGGCCGTGTCATTGACCTACGGAAGGTCATGGTGTGACTCATGTACCGACATTTTTGTTGGACGATTGATCGAATACAGTGACGTCACTCGCGGAATGACGTCACAAAGGAGAAGAACGATTTACATCATGTACGTGACGCGTTAGCTTCGTGGCTTCATTAAAAGTATTAGTATAGTTTGTTTATTGATTTGATCATCGTTGTCAGAAACGCCAGTTTCTAAAGTCTTACGTTGTCGAGTCATGTAGTAGGCAAAAGTTTAAGAAATAAGGGAATATAATTTCATAATACTAGATCGATTGGAGACAAAAGCAAAGCAGATTGGGCAAAAGACATAAAAATCAATATCGTCTCGGCCGATATACATTTTCTTTTTATGCAAGTAGGACATATTTTGCCACTACTTTCTTGAATCATAAAGAAAAGCAATGGAATATTATTTGTTTTATGCGATTGACTTTCTTTGATCATCATCATCATCTGCCTAGCCTTTTCCCAACTATACCGGGGTCGGCTTCCAGTCAAGCCGGATTTAGCTGAATACCAGTATTTTACGAGGAGCGGCTGCCTACCAGACCTCCACAATCCGTTAACTGGGTTAACACGGTACTTCATGGCAAGACTGGAGTCAGATTTACTGGCTTCTGACTATCCGTAACGACTGCCAAAGATCTACAAATGACAGCCGAGACCTACGGCTTAATGTGCTTTCCGAGGCACAGAGGAAACTCATTATGTTAAGATGGTCACCCATCCACAGACCAACCTTGGCAAGCGCTGCTTAACCTTGAAGATCGACCTGTGCGGCTATTATTATCTAGCTACGAGCCATCATCATCATCATCATAATTCTCATTTCAACCAAAAGATCTCCACTGTTGTTCATAGGCCTCCCCCAAATGTCACCGTAACGACAGGTCCTTCTTATTATATGTATAGGTATGTGATGCTAATAATACTTCTCTTTCCACAGAACAAGTACTCAAAGAGAAGTTCGAAGGAGAGGTCTTAGAGTTGATTGAGGCACTGGATGCTCATGGCCACGCAGCACGCGCGTCAGCATTCGATTCCCTCCGCGCGGCTCTACAGCGGCGCGTGGTAGAAGACTTGCTGGCCAAGCACCGCGCCACGCTGGCCGACCACGTGTCGCGCGCGCTGCGCCGCGGCAAGGATGGAGAGAGGAAGGCGGCTGCTGCTATTGCGCCGCTGCTGGCTATACAGGTGATTATCTAGTTCTGATTCGATTGATGTTACCCTGCTGCTGGCAGAATAAGCCTTAGTCTATCTTAAGTTGTGTGGGCTTGTGGACGGCAAGCAATGGGTAGCTCGAAGCCCGGCCGTCTAGTAACCATTCGGATCGAGCTCAAGTCGTCGATGGCGCGTAGTGTTTCATGCGCGCCACAAGGAGATGTCAGCAAAACCGTAGAGGCCCAGAAGGATCAAAGAGTAAAGGAGCCATGGGTCATCTTAAAGAAAAACCCGGGACCTTGGAACGAAGGCAAAGAAGGAAGGAAGGTTTTAGCCAGTAAAAGTCTGACAGGCTAGCAGAAGTCATTAGATGATTTCCCACCTAAAAAGCCCATCATGAGTTTCTTTCCTGTTTTCATTTATTTTCGACCCAGATAAGTAGTTCATTTTCTGTTTGACTATAACAGCGACTAAAGGCATCACTTATCTTCCAGATTGGCGACGAAGGCATGGACCAGTTTGTACGTGAGGTGCGACCCGCGCTCATCGCTACCGCCACCGACTTTTCAGCTTCACTTGATACACGCACTGAGGTAAATAACGAATCAAAACAGTACCTACTGTACTGCACTAAAGTTAAGAAAAATGTTTTAGTTCTGACTTCCAATAGTCAATATTTATAAAATGCAGCAAAACCGCTTGGAAGTTATGCTCTTACATAGGTATTAGGTATCCGATGAGAAAGGATTGTCAAAAACTGGGGATGGAACGGGTGTCCGAAGTTTGTAAACTTCGGACACCCGTTTCATGAGATGGAGAAATTTACATTCACGCGGAGAAAGCCAGTGATAAAATATTTAGTAAATATTTATTATGAACACATAGTTCAAAGATTAACTGACGTGTTCACTTATATGTTTCAGTGCTGTTCATCGCTGGCCGTGTTGTGCTACTTGATGGACGAAGACATCTCAGAGACCTTAGAAGCCATGCGCATGTACGAGACCATCTTCAGCGGCAGCTATCTCAAGGTAAACTATCAAAATCTTCTCTATATGATGTTTGTATTAGAATAGTATCAACTGGTTGTCGCTCAGCAAAGGAAGGCGGTCGCTATGATAGCCGTACATTGGGATAGGGTCAGAAGAATAATTGTATGTTTGCTGTTCCTTCCCCAGGATGACGGCAGTGTGAGGGTATCAGGCGCAGCTGTAGAAGAAGGCGCGTTGCACGCCGCCGCACTGGACGGCTGGGCGCTACTGTTCTCGCTGTTATCATCCAACCACGCGCTGTCGCTGTTAAACAATCAGGATCCCAGCTTTGACAAGCTTGGGGAGTTGTTGGAGGCACCGTCACTTGAGGTAACCTATCGAAGTTTGCTCCAACACTAGCTTTTTGCTTTTTAAATTATATAAACCAGTGCTTGACTGCGATCCCACAGATTATAAAAACAGTGATGCAATCGTTGAAGGTGAACCGCACTAGCTTATTTAAAGCCTATTCACTCTAGCCTTGAAGACACCTAAACTATAGTAGGACGGGAAGACCGTTGTAGGCAAACTGTTCCAATCCTTCGATGTACGCTGTATAATCGACGAGGCATAACGCTTAGTACGGACCGTAGAGGTGTTAACAACGTAAAGGTGGACAGTTCAGTCAGGTTGTCCCACAAAACACTCTTTCAACTGTTCTATGGGTTGTCCTGTGGTAGAAAGGCTGCTTGGTTGCTAACTGGGTCCTTTATTGTACACGAAACTTGTTATTAAGTCTAGTGGTTTGACAATGCTAGTACAAAGGCGAGGTTAATTCAACAATGAGTTTTCTCCCAGCAAACCTTTGACATATTTACATTCGAGGGTAGGATCTGGTGTACCATATAAACCTACATAAATACTACTATTAATATTAGGTAAATGATTTGTTTTTATAACCGCTTTGTTCTCATCTCCAGGTCCGCATGGCAGCAGGCAGCGCGCTTGCCATCGCGTACGAGACAGCGACGCAGGACGGCAACTCAAACTCCCTCACAGCGCACGTGGACGCACTCCTGCCGCGACTCACCGAGCTGGCGCGAGACTCGAACAGGTTCCACGCCAAGAGAGACCGCCGGGTTCAGCGAGCCACCTTCAGACATATCCTCAAGTACTTCGAGGTACGTTGAATGATAGTTATAATAGATAGTCACACCATTTTGGACTTAGGCATCTCTCTAGTGCCGCGCTCCATCGAATTTCCGCGACTTTTACTAGATATATTGGTCCACCTTGTGGGAGACCTTTCAACGCTGCGTCTTTCGTTACGTGGTCGCCAGTTGAGAAGCTTTCGTCACCATCGAGCCTACAGCCACTTATTTTTGGCAATTTTTCGGGCGATATCGGTAACCTTGATTCTCTTGCGGATATCTTCATTCTTGATGTGATCCTGGTAACTTCGAGCATAATCCTTTGGGTGACTTTAAGCCTTCTGATGACGCCCATCGTAAGCGAATACGTTTCGGAACCATAAGCCATCAATGGCAACACACACTGGTATTTCGTCTTAAGCTACTGTGGTATATTAGACTAGAAAATCTCACACAAATTCCGTTCAGACATCTGCTGACATAAATATTCTAGGCTTGTCACGTCATAAATTTGTGTTTACAATCTGATTTCACGGCAAAATCATCTTCCAGGATGGAGAAGCACCCAGCACATCAGTTCACATCGGTAGAGAGACAGCGGAGTGGTCATCCTGGTCGGGTGGAGCAGCGTATGCGGCGCTGGCGACCGCGCTGGGTGGGGCACTGCCAGTCTTGGCTCCACACTATCCCCGCTTACGAGCTGCCCTACAGTTATCTGAAGAACCACCTGAAGTGGAGGCGGTGCCTCAAGATGAACCTAAGAAATTGAAGCAGGATAAGCCTAAAAAATTGCAAAGGGTACGTACATAATGCTATGTAAATAGTACAGCAACTCATTAATACTCCGTCTCAATATGACACCAGTGTAATGCAGTGGCATTAGGTTTATCATAGCAACAAGAGTACTTTGAGTTTACTACCAGTGTGTGTGATTAATATTTGATGACCTCGTATCAGGTTACGCTATTGAATAACGCATAAAAAATAAGTATACAAGAGAAGGCAGAATGCAAAAAGCTCTCTTCGTTCAAGCGAGCTTTACATTTAAAGAGCCTTTGATGGGTTAAAGCAAAAAAGTTAGTGGGCGACTTATACCACTCCTGGCTGCTTATAGTCCCAGACTATGATTCTCGTGGGCCCCGATTAATAATATGCCAATTGCTGATAGAAGAACAACAGCAGAACTTTATACAGGTTCTTTTTTGGTAAGGTCTAAGTACTTAACAATTTGTTTCTCCATTGCAGCATCTACAGAACAGAGCAGCGTCCAAGGCACGCGACTTTACACGCAACCAGAACAGAGACAAGCGATCCGCGGTGCTCGCCGTCTGAACTGGTAGAACACCTGCCCAGCACCACGTCACAATATGATCTGGATTGCCGACTCATGGGTCGACGCTCTGACAGTTTTTTGCAACATCTTTTCTGCCGCACTATACTAAATTTGTTATAGGTTGGTTTCGGTGACAGCTGTAAGATTCATACAATGTTGCTATCTATCCTTTTCTCTTATCTTAAAGATGCATATTTTCGTCCTGCTGTCACCCAACTCATGCTATGTAAAAAGACTATAAATTTAAAACGCAGTCAGGTTATTTTTTTGGTTGAAAATTTAGTTACATATACATTTGGATTACCGCGTTTTTAATTTGTGCGGCGGTTTTAGATCTCAGACTCGTTGGGGCATCTCTTTTGCGATGTTGATTTTCACAAAAAAATTAACACCTCTTAAACCGTATTTTGAGGGTTGTGTTGAAACACTAAAAACGACTGTCTATTTTATTGATTTTGATTAAAAAAAATGCTATGTTCCAAACTTATAAACCGAGGAAATAAGAATGCTGTATGGAGGATCTTTGAAACCCCTAATAGTCCAGTGCCTGGGGCGTTGAAATCATCAAAACCCAGAAATATTATTTGAGTAGCTAATAATATGTAGAAAAAAGTCTAGTTTACCTATTAAAAAATGTTGATCATAATATTGAAAAAAAAAGAGGATTCCAATAGTTCAATTAATATCTCAGGACCTACTAGATCGAATTGAAAAATTCTTTCAATGTTGGATAGCACAAACGAGGAAGGCTATAAGCTATAATATATCCCTCTACGACTAATAGGTGTAGTATTTAAAGATTTGGGTGAAATCGCGGGGACATCGAGTTTTTTATTCAAGGCTGTAGAATGTTTTTGTGTGTCAAAATTAACTGAATGTACATGGGCAACGTGTTTTGATTATTTGAACCACAGAACATATAATATGTTCTGTGATTTGAACGCTTACATTTTTGTCCACGACACATATTTTCTTCAACGTCAGATATTATTTTTGATAGTAGATAATTATCCCAAGGAAACATAATCCCGAGATAAAAAGTATCCTATGTGTTATTTTACGACATGATCTACTCATGTGCCAAGTTTCATTAAAATCCGTTAAACAATAACCAATTCACTTCATAATTACAATCTCGCTTGACGCAAGTTTGTCAGTAATTATGTGTATGTTTGTTACTTCTTCACGCTCAAACGGTTGAACGAATTTCAATGAAACTTAGTTTACGAGTAAACCTTATCCAGGAATAGCACATTTTATCCTGGGAGTTTGTTACCTTGGTGTAATTTTTTACAAGCAAAAAATAAATCTGAAGTCGGAGAAAATATTTGACGTAGACAAAAAATGGAAATTTTCAAGTGACCAAAAATGTTGTCTTTATATAAATGTATACGTTAAATAAGTTTTGATATAAAAAAACATACTACAGCCTAAAGTACATTACTCGCTGTCCGTGCGGTTTCACCCACGTCCTTGGTTACTACTCCACTCCAATTAGTTGTAGCGTAATGTTGTATAGTTTATAGCTTTCCTGGATAAATGGGCTATCTAACATTGAAAGAATTTTTTCAATTCGAACTCGTAGTAGGTCCTGAGATACTATTTGAACTAACGTAATCCTTATTTTTTTTTTCAAAATAATGTTCACAGTTTTTAAATAGGTGAACTTTTTTATGCTTGTTATTAGCTACACATCTCAGTTTTATTTTTAAAATTCATTCTCAGTTAAAAAAGTTCTGGGTATAAACCCCCAGGCACTGGACTATAAATAATTGCATAATAAATCATTTAGGGGGTTCACGATAACGTACTGAATCTGACTACCAGGTATACCTTAGTCAATTATTTTACCTTAATTATACTTATGTTTTATTTTATAGACGATGAAGTTTCTTTATAAATATTATTTATAGAATTGGGTACCTACTGTGATCTCCAAGACTTGTTAAATATTAGTTTAAATTGAGTCTTTAATATAATAAATATTTATTATGAGATTATTTTGTTTGTTTCATTTTAAAAAATAAACCTAAGATGGTGCATACTATTGGGTTTTCGGACGGCGAGCAACAGGCAGCTCGCTGTCCGGCTGTCTGGTAACCGCTCGGACCAAAGAGAAGTATATAGTCATTGGCTCGGACTGTGCCCAAGTCGTTGACGGCGCGTAGTATTAACCTATCACATACCCACAAAACGAGACACAATAGTAAAACAATAACACCGCGGTCTCATAGGACCGGTCGGGGATTCATGAACTAAAGGAGATGTCAGTAAAACCGCAGGGTTCCAGCAGGGTTAAAACCTACTGGGGCATGGGTTCGCTTCTGAAAGGAAACCTCGGGACCCTGGGATGAACAGCAAAGAGGAAACATATTATTGGTTTCAGTGAGTAAAAGCCTGACCCGCTCTCCCACTCCGCCCAAGAGCGTCAAAGTCATTGGATGGGTGATGATTGACACAAACAGTACATTACACCTATTGTAAAATTGACTGTATCTAAATTAAATGCAGCTATGATAAAGTTCTTTTAGAATCGAATAGAGTTTAGTTTCCAATCTTCTCGCTAGATGGCGCTTTACTTTTAGGTCATATTTCTGAATCGCGGTGTTAAGGTTTTCCGCCGTCTAATGAGACTCGCAAGGTAGGTACAGTACCAAAAAATAATATAGCACTAAATGAGTGCAACATTTTCGATATAATTGATTTCAAGCAAGAAGTGTGTATGAAATCTAATTAGAATTTAGAAATCTGTGAATATATTTGATGAGGACAGTACGTTACCTACCTATCATTCAATTCAATTGTATTGGTATCGTAAAAATGTTTGTGTCTTCAATCAACTCGTATTCTGCATGGATAGAAATAAGTTAAGAAAAAAGTGTAGGTACATAATAATTGAGACCGAAGTTCCAATGAAAATATTCGTGTTATCAATTCTTTCTCACGATGCTATCAACGGCACCTAGTGGAAAAATTCTAAACTAAAGTAGTAAGGAAACATTTCGGACACAGTCCACAGATAAATTGGACTAGCGTACCAGTAACAGAAGTTCTAGCTATACAAGCTAGAGGGCGCGTTTGCCAAACATGTTCTGAGTGGAACAAATCTCTTTTCCATTGGGCACATACCTACTTTATCATAAGTTGAAAATTACAAATAAATAGTGTAATGAATGAAATATCAAAATTATTTAGATAGAGAAATCTGGAGAAACTGGTGAGTGACCCACGGCCGATTTGTCGCTAAACAAACTAGCCAAGTTCGTAAAACTTGGCTAGTTTATTGCCTAGGTCTAGATAATTCAAAATATTCTGCATATTCGTATATTAATTAAAGCAATCGACAAACTGTTGCCCGTTCGCAAAAAACAGCACAATGTCTCTTGGTGATAATTTCAAGATTTTTATTTGTGCTGGATGAGCTGGATCCCTTTCTTTTTCTAAAATAACAGTAGCTTAATTACTTCTTATACCGTCAAATATCGAACAGTGAAACTCCATCAACATCAGTTTCTACGATGAGATAGACAGATAAAAGTGTAATAAACAAAAAAACAATTCTATAAATCTTTGTCTACCTGTTGACAAATTGTGTATTTTACTAGTCTGCGGACGAAGAAGTGTATAAGATATCAATTAAGTAATAAAAACATAAACAATATGAGGAGGACCAATATTTTGTGTTGTATGTACATATGTGTGTGAGTATTGCAAGACATTGTCAAGGGACCGCGCGTACGCAGTCCCCTTGCAAAAAAAGAGTAAACCGGCTTTGGGATACTCACAAGGGGGTCAAAGGTGGCTCGCTACTACTGTGGCATGCTCGGTGTCCACAGGGGCGGGCTCACTGGAAGCTAAGGAAGGAAGAGGAGGGGATAGACAGCTGCCGGCACAGCTTCTACAGTGTATAGTGCCGACGCCACGGCTACACAAAGTCATTCTTGACGATAACATGCGCCTCCCACATCAAAGCGTTGCGGCTGAAGGCGAGCAACTTGGCGTTGATCAAGTGGCCAAGACGTCTCATTTCAGTCTTCGTGGAAGGACAACGTGTTTCTTTCCACCTGTTTCTCAGACGCCTTCGTCTGGCAATCAGTTCTCTGATGCTGTTTGGAATAGGCCTACGTGGAGGTTGCTCCTGTTCCGGAGGTTCCTCTTCTGGGGGCCTTTCTGGCTCCCCTGCCTCCGGAGGCCTCTCTGGCTCCTCTACCTCCGGAGGCCTTTCCAACTCCTCTGCCTCCGGAGGCCGTTCTGGCTCCTTTACCTCCGGAGGTCTTTCTAGGTTATCGCCCATAGTCAAGTTTGGCGCCGACTGAACCTGAAGTAGCTACAGTATGTCGAGAGGGTCATTCAATAGCGGAAAATCTTAACACCGCGATTCAGAAATGAGATGTGAATGTGCAACGCCATCTAGCGACAAAAATGGTACTGTTATGTTTTGTGGAAATACCTGCTAACTAAATTAATAAAAAATGTAAATACCATAATGTACTACTACCTACATTAAATTTATCCAACATTACAAATATTACTTTACCATATGGGCCTACCAGAGACACAAGCGCCACCAGTTTTACCTGCGCAGACCAATTTGTATACGGGACACCGCGTACAAACTAGCGTGTGGTTTGTAAAACCCATACAGTTTTACTCGGTGCTCCATACACAAACTGACTTGTGCAGGCAAAATCGTGGTGAAGCTTGTGCAAGTGGTAAGCCTATTCGTATTCAAATGCTAAGAAGAATCCTTAACCGTTCTAGGAATTGATTGGTCAAAGCATGGTTTCATCAAGGATTCTAAAGAGGCTGCGGCCCTAAAATGCAAAAGGCAAAAGTAACATAGGTAGGTGTTAGTAGGTAAAAGTCTGACGTTTTATTTTGCTCCAATCAGAGTAGGTTATTTAATAATCTCTATAACTCAAAAAACAATAATTCTAAAGAGTTTTCGCGTTAACTTTAAACTAGACGAAGGAGACCTGTGACTATTTTATGTTTATGATGATTGAAACTTGTGCATAACAAACACTATTATAGGGAATTCCACGGGAACTGAACAAAATACACAAACCATACCCCCAAAAATTTATCATCCGAGTTATCCCCATTAACGCTGCCCACCACGACAGAATTTTTGTAGGACCGACAATCATAACAAATTATAATCCTATAGAACTGCACTATTGCTATCAGTGTGTTCTATTTTTTGTAGGTGAAAAATGGAACACACTGATAGCAATAGTGCAACTGTGCAACGCACGCGACCTACAAAAAGGCGGTCAGAATATACTATAGGATTATAATATATGCCGATTATCGTGCCGATTGTCGGACCTACAAAAAGTTTGTCGTGGGCCGGCAGCATAAAGATAAAGGCGTCAACCTAACCACACTGACTTTTCTAGTGCTCAAACCTCAATTGTGCAATTGACTTTTTAATCAATTAAAACAGCAGGGTTTATTGTCGCATAATGTCTCAATTTTGATTTGAGTGTATCAATCCACTTACCAAATTATTTTGAACAAAATATTTTATAAAACTACCGACATACTTAATTATGTAGGTGTCAGAATAATTGATAGTAAGCTCGAATGTCAAAGTACAAAACGTATGAGTAGGTACCTACTTTATGAGTTATTTAGATTATATTAAAAGACTCACTGATAAAACTATTTAGTTTAAAAAGGTATGTATAAATTTTGAACGACAGTATCCGGGATGGTGCGTACAAGTAGTATTCACTAGCACTCATCATCATCTGCCTAGCCTTTCCCCAACTATATTGGGGTCGGCTTCCAGTCAAGCTGGATTTAGCTGAATAACAGTATTTTACGAGGAGCGGGTGCCTACCAGACCTCCACAACCCATTAACTGGGGTAACACGGTACTTCATGGCAAGACTGGAGTCATATTCACTGGCTTCTAACTATCCGTAATGACCGAGATCTAGAAATGACAGCCGAGACCTACGGCTTAACGTGCTTTCCGAGACACGGAGGAAACTCGTTATGTTAAGATGGTCACCCATCCACAGACCAACCTAGGCAAGCTTTGCTTAACCTTGAAGATCGACCTGTGTGGCTGTTGTTATCTAGCCACGAGCTCTTCCGTATTCACTAGCACTGTCACACAATATATCGCGGGTCTCAAACCATAGGGGCGTATAAGCAAAAAAGCGATTTTTCGTTTTTAATGCCATTAGATTCTACTATAACTAATACATTATCTCAATTTTTCTTATAATTTAATATTAATTACTTTTTGTGTAAATTGCAAAATATTATCAGCCGTAACCTAGACAGTCTACAATTATTCCCATGCCATACAGCCGTATGATAGACGTAAGAGCAATATTATTGGTTATTAAAGCAGTTTCAACGTGCCATACACACGTATGCACGTACGAATTTAAATTTTGTTATGATCCAAGGAAATAGTTTCAGACCATAGAGGCGTATGCACATACGACCATCAATATCAATACGATCCTGGGGATATTTAGTCATTACTGCAGACGTATGCACATACGTCTACATATTTATAGTATGGCTGTCTCAAGATTTCGTCAATACGCGGACGTATAGTCATAAACAACACCCAACACAGTCATTCTGCGGCGAGCTGCCATAGCGAGTAGATGTTACTTTAATACGTGGTAAACTTTGGCGAATTTAGTGTGAATAATTAAGCGTAGAGACAATATCATGCGTTTAGCTCTAAAGCAGTAGCAGTAATACTGTATTTATCAATGACTAGCTTTTGCCTACGGCTTCGCCCGCATGAAAGTCGAATAACTAAGTAAATTCAGAACAAAATATTATGATATCGCAATGTGGGTCCAATCTAAGTCATGACCGTAAGACATAAGTATCACAGATTTCATTCCGTCTTTTAAGGCACCAAGCAA
The DNA here is from genome assembly GCA_030763345.1 of Mythimna separata. NCBI lineage: Eukaryota > Metazoa > Arthropoda > Insecta > Lepidoptera > Noctuidae > Mythimna > Mythimna separata. The sequence goes on along the minus strand of CM061171.1, from coordinate 5,510,408 downwards.
CATATTACTGACAGAAAAATGAACTAATAACCAGCCATCTACTTTCCATTCTTTAGGCACGCCATAATTTATGGTGGTAGGTCCCTTTTTTGAGAAGTGGTTGGAAAGTCGTCACTGCCTCCTCCCTTGACCTTCCTCATGACGCAGACCCTCACCGGGCATGGTAAGTTCTGAGGTTCCAGCACCGGATTCATGCGGAAGAAACGTCCAGGTGTCATCATTGTCTTGATCTTCCGGAGGACACGGTGGAGCTTACGTTAAAGGTGTGACGTTTGACTGCTCCGTCGGTCTAGTGTTCTCAAGGGTGACTACTGCGCGTGGGTCCTGGGTTCGATTCCCGGGTCGAGCAAAAGTTGCTATTTGGTTTTCCATTAGGAATTACTCTATGGCTACCCGGAGTTTGGAAGTTGGTGATGCGATATCTCCGTGCCTCGGAAAACATGTAAAGCCGTTGGACCTGCATCTGATCTCTCTCCGGTCGTATCGGATTACTGTCCCAATATCCGACCATGAAAGTTAAGGAACAGAGACTGCACCTGCGTTTACGCACACACTTGTGCACTTAATATCTTCTATGTACTTGGCTGATTTCTGTTAAGATTGGCCATCGTAATCGAAGTTCGGTCTGAAGGACTATTATTAAAGGTGTGCTCCGTTTGGGCAGCGACTACTCACGCTGGGCCATGGTACAGTCAATGGACCATTGCAGAGTGAAACGAAATGACAGTTGATCGCCGCCTGCGAAACAGGCTGCATTGCTGGGGAATGATTCGGCCGCACGCGTGAGGGAATTACCCTCACGCCGCAGCTGCCGGGATCCCGACCCCGATTTCCAGCCACCGTATGTTTGCGGACAGCGAGCAATAGGTAGTTAGCACGACGCCCGGTCATCCGGTAACCGTCCGGACCAAGCCCAAGTCATCGACGGCGCGTAGTGTTCCACGCGCGCCTCAAGGAGATGTCATCAAATCGTAGGGGCCCAGCAGGGTTGAAGCCTACTGGGGTCATGGGTTACGTGAAAGTGAACCTCGAGGCCCTAAAACGTAGACCAAGAAGGAACAGGAGTGGGTTTTAGTTAGTAAACGTCTGACACTTCCGTCAGTTGTCGTTTGAATTCCAAAATCACGGTTTTTCAATCGGAAGTTAACGCATATTTCCAATAGGCTTCGCTGACATCTCTCCCAGGCACGCGTGGAACACTTCGCGCCATCGACAATTCGAGCTCGGGGACGACTGGGTGGCGAACTACCCATTGCTCGTTACCTTGTCTATGATGGCTTGAAGTTGGGGTTCGTTCTCTCGTGCGGCCGCCCACTTTGCCAACATTACAACGTCGCATAAAGAAGCGTCTGGTACCTATTCCCCCTCGCTGTGGACCACGGCCTACACCAGGGTCCGGTGCGAGAGATCGCCAGTGCCGATCGCCCACACAAAGAAACGTCGGAGCTCTGCCCAAGCGGGGCACACCTCCGCTGTATGCTCCACTATGTCCTCCAAGCGGTCCACACAATGGTAACCGTGCGCTTCTTCCATCCGAATCAGGTGCCTGTCCCTCCCGAGCTTACCATGTCCATTGAGGACATGCGTCGTGCGGAAGGTGAGGATGCCGTGACGTTTCTCCAGCCACTCTTCAAAGAGGGGCATTTATCTACCACCATGACGTGCCCCAGTAAGAAAGAAGTTAAAACATGCATGGAACATTCTATATACGTTTTTACTTAGAAAACTTTGTGTAATTACTACCATTTCGTTTTTTTCTAGATTGTACAACAAAACTGGTTTATACTTCTACTCTGAATTCAACCACCTCGTAATATTAATGGCATGCCATACAGGCGTATGAAATTTAAAAAACACATAAATAATGTTAATTTTGATAGGTTCTCATTCCTAATTTGCAATATTTAAGGTCATCAACTAAGTAAAAATACATACTGGTAAAAATATTAATAATTTAATGAGATGGATTTTACGTCCATAAAATCTATGTATTTTTGGGTGAATTTTTACGGAGTTTTACCGTTTAGTCGTCATGCCAAATAGATGTATCAACCGAAAACAAGTGTTACAGAGGAAATAATTTAAAATCAAACACCCTATATTAACTACAGTGTAAATATATAGCTACATGCAAAAACTCAACAAGCTGGCTTAACCACGAAAAAAGTTATTAAGTTTTTTGTCGCTCCTGAAAAGTAGGGGTTTTGTGGATACGCCCCTATGGTTTGAGACCCGCGATATACTATCACAGATACAGACTTCAAGAGTTATGAGTACATATGTTGTAAGTATGATGATGGATGGAGAGGGACAGGGAGGCTAAAGAAAAGATGGATTGTGTGAGGAGTGATATGAAAGAAAAGGGATTAACGGCCGAAATTAATAATCAATCCATCACATATCGGAGATTGAAAAACAAATGCTACCAAACAATTTACATGTTTTCTGTTGTTTCATTTGTTTTTCAATCTCCGATATGTGATGGATTGATTATTAATTTCAGCCGTTAGTGATAGCGTGACGAAAATTCACGAAGACACATGAATAAAATTGTAAAAGACTGTCATTATTGTTTTTTCTGAACTGCCCTCAAGATACACGGTATACGATAAGTTTATATATAAACTTATATAAGATGTTAAAGTTTTTTATGAAAACATTCTCGTGAACCAAATCGCTGGGAAAGGTCTAGCTAATCTATCATAATTATACATTTTAGTGGACAAAATATTTACATTTACTTATTGAGACATCAACAAAAATAAACAACCCTTTGCCGTTTTTGCGAATAACTCGTTTCCACAATATCATGATATTATATCACAAAACAGAATTATTAAGGCATTCTGCATCACCGTATTACTTTCGATTCTTCCTCGATTTCCAACTTTCACACACATACCTTCCCGTGTCGTCTGTGCAGGTTTTTACTAGGTAAAATTTTGCACTGTGCCACTAGTTGGAAAACGAAGGCCGTCAGATAGAACACGCTATGTCTCGTGCAACACGCGAAGAAGGTCGGAACTTGGAATAAAGACAGTGCTCGCATTTCCATTGGCACCGACCACAGACAGGTAGTATGGACTGAGTGACACAGTCACTATGGCCTATCGGTTTAGGTGGTTAACTAAAGGTAAACAATCTTGGTATGTCTTTTTATCTAAAAGTTGTCTAAAAATTGTATGTAAAAATCTTTGCAACTAGGTACATATTTACCTAAATCGATGTTAGCTAATAAACTAAATTTAAATAATCTTTGTGTATAATATTATAAACGACCTCTTTAATATAAAAAGACATACCAAGATTGTTTACCTTTAGTTAACCACCTAAACCGATAGACCATAGTTGCAAAGATTTTATGGACTAAAACCCACTCTTTATCCTTCTTTGCCTTCGTTCCGGGCCCTGGATTTCTCTTCCACATTGGCCCCAGTAGGCTTTAACCCAGCTGGGCCCCTACGGTTTGCTAGCATCTCTTTGAGGTGAGCGAGGAACACTATGCGCCTTCAACGACTTATCGGACCTTACCGAACAGCTGGACAATGAGCTACCCATTGCTCAGCGTCCTCAAGCCCACGCCTACGGTAAAGGAACACCGCTAGATTTTAGCCAGTAAAAACTTGAAGCTCTCTCTCGATTCACCCTGAGCGGATGGAGTCATTAATTAATCATTTCCCACTGAAAAAGGCCTATGTCGTGAAGCAATTAGAATTCTAGAAAAAAACAACTACCTACTCACTTTATCTCTCACGCTTTTAACACCATACTATCTATTTACTTCACAGACAGATGGAGAGAACTCAGTCCATTCTTTTAAGTCCAGTGATAAACGGAGTACTTGCAAGGAACGATCGCGTTTCGCACCACCCATTGATACGGCGTTAAAACTGTATAAATTTGCTGTTGAAAGCAATTTGTAACCCTTTAATGATTGTGAGTAATTCATCAAGGTTGTTACTCTGTTCAAGTATTTTTGGAGGCGTTGGTTTTTGAGGGTTTTGACACACCTTCTTGCTTCACTTTAGATTGAGAGAAGTCACTTGATGATGACACTTGATGATCTAAAATAAAACACTGTCACTTGATGACCTAAAATAAAACACTGTTGCACGAGTGAATTTTACATATTTTTCAATGTATGGTTCTTGGACTTGACATGTCATGGCGTTCCGAAGATGTGGTCTTGGTCGAAGATGTGGTTCATCACCATGATGAGAGCAGCCTTAGACGCTTTCCAGAGGTGTAGCATGAACAAGAGGCGTGGGCGAAAGTGCATCAGCAAGGTCTTTTTTCTTTCATAAATTCGAAAACGAGACAGCTATTGCTCCATATTATTTTTATTAATATTTATGAACTTGACGCTTGACTGCGATCCCACCTGATGGTAAGCAGTGATGCAATCGTCGATGGTGAGGCGCACTAGTTTATTAAGAGCCTATTCACCCTAGCCTTGAAGACAACCAAATTATAATCGGACGGAAAAACCGCAGCAGGCAAATTGTTCCAGTCCCTCGATGTACGCGGTATGAACGACGATGCGAAACGCTTAGTCCGGACCGCAGAGGTTTGGACACCATAAGGGTGGATACTCGCCGCACGATGCGCGACGGCTTGTCCGATGGTAGAAAGGGGAAAATCTTCGACCGAAAAAATATTCGACCACATCGTAGCCTTACCATCAAGTGAAATAGTGGTCAAACGCGAGCCTATCAATTATAAAAAAAAAACCTCGTTCCTTAAGAGTTCTGGCTTGCCCGAGGCCCCTTTGAGTACGAGGCCACTGCCAAAAGACAGTTGAAAAAACGCCTTAACATCCTGAATCCCCCAGTAAACAGAGTGTAGCAGGCATTATGTAAATCTCCAAGTCCTGTGCTTATAATCTATGTATTAGCAAGTTTCCCTACAAGGTAGCCAGTCGCACAAGTTCCTCTATATAAATGGTAATGAAGATGGCTTGGGAACGAATCCAGTTTTTTATGTGCTGTTTTTCAATTTAGCCCATACTTTTATACAAGTTTTCCTGCTGTTCGAGTATTGTGAATCAGAAGTTTTATTGTAACTGTCTGAGTCTTTGTAGTGATGCTTTAATAAAGTTTTTTTTTTACCAGCCTATTCTGTCTCACTCCTGGGCAAAGGCCTCCTTTCTATCTTATGCGAGGCCGCGCTTCTTCTTGCCAGTTAAGGCGGAATATATCAAGATTTTGTTTATAAGTGAAAAAATTTTGCAGATAAGAGCAGTGGTGACCCAGTGGTAACTGCCCCGACTTACAAGTTGTAGGTTGTGAGCTCAAAACCCGCGCATTACTTCCTGAGCTATTTCATTGCAAATCTTTTAACTTTATAGATTCTCTGACAATTGTCGAATCTAATCATTTATTATTTGGATATTGATGGTCTGTAATAATATCAATAAAAACATTTACAACAAAATTATCATAACAAAGAGACAGAGTACCAATGCGAAGTAGAATATGACTTTAAACATTATTGGAAAAGGTCTAATTCGAACCTTCCACCTTCCAATCGTACTGACTAGGGCATGTAATATCGGAAGGTTTTCAATTCCGATACTGATTTCCGATATTAGATCTCAATATCGGAATTCCGATATTAATATCGGAATTTCGTTATTTCTTTAGAAATTGCACATTTTATTCATAAATTGCACAAAATCAGTATGAGGTTGGATTGAATACAAGGCGTTGCCCGAGAATCCATCTTCCCAGAGACAGTGGGACGAGCCGCTCTGCAGTTTGGTACGGAATAATCTCATTAATACGTCCACCAATACTGCTGAGCGTGCCCGCCTACTGGCTGTGGGTGAATGGGAGTCGGGCCTCTGGCTACAGGTTCTACCGTCACCTAATATAGGTACTTTGCTGAGTGACTCTACATTCCGGATCGCTACATGCTTGCGTCTGGGTGCTCCTAGTGGAGCCCCACATCGATGTCAGTGCGGCGAAGCAGTCGACCGCCTCGGGCACCATGGCCTATCCTGCAGTAGAAGCTCTGGTCGGATAGCACGGCATGCCAGCATTAATGACATCATCCGTCGAGCTCTTGCCACCGCTGGGGTGCCAGCTGTTTTAGAACCCAACGGCTTGGCACGTGACGATGGGAAGAGACCTGACGGGATGACCATAATGCCTTGGAAATTGGGTAGGCCTTTGGTGTGGGATGCAACTTGTGTCGATACCCTTGCGCCATCCCATCTTCTGAGTACGGCGTGCTGTGCCGGAGCGGCTGCTGCAGGTGCAGAGAACCTCAAACGGCGCAAATATAGTAACCTTTTAGGAAGCTATGTATTTGAGTCGTTTGGGGTTGAAACACTGGGGCCTTGGGGTCCGAGCGCTCACCGTGTTTACCGCGATATCAGCAAACGGTTGGTCGACACTTCGCGTGACCAGAGGGCTGGAATTTTCTTCGGTCGACGAATCAGCATTGCCATGCAGCGTGGCAATGCTGCCAGCGTTCTGGGCACTTTTCCCATTGACATCGATGTGGAATTGTGGACGAATTTTTTAATGCTTTGTGAGTTTCCTGTTTTTTGTAGATAGTATTATTTTAAGTTTGTATATACCTGTATATAATTAAATTGTTAATAGGAGGTTGGTGTAAATAAACACTTGTTTATATGCAAAACTAAAATTAAATTAAAAACAAATAAAAAAAATAATTAAAAAACATTTTAATATTCTTTAATTTGGTTCATACATTGGTTGTTTTGTTTTTAAGTTTGCTCACTGTATATATAAAATCACATATTTCTCATTATTTTTATTACTAATTAAACTACCTGACTCAGAATCAACAAAACTTCTTATAATTTAAAATGTGGAAGCAAACTCAACAATTAGGAACAACAAGAAATGAAAATATTTGTTTATCATATCACTCATTATTATATCCTATACTACCAACGAACATCAACAAACAACAAACATATTAAAATTTAAAATATTAAAGCAAAATCAACAATTTGGAACTACAATTATTGGAAACATTTGTATATTATACAAATTACTCATCTATACTTGTTAGTAATTAAACTACAGAACTAAAATATTGGTTTAGTTTAAAACTTAAAATATAGAAAACATTGTCCGATTTCGATATTTTGATCACCCAGTATCGGAATTGTAATATCGGAACTTGCACTCCGAGATTCCGATATTGCGATATTCCGAGATTCCGAGATTCATGCCCTACGTTTGCATGCATTCTGATTTAAGGTGGGCGCGACGTTAGAATTATCCATACAAACGTAATACCAAAATCATTTGCAATTTAAGCATATTTACACCATAATATGATGTTATTCGGATTCAGACAATAATTATCTAGGTTCCTACATCGTCTTTTTGTTGAAAAACTTATCGTCGTTGCGCGTGCATAACCGCGGAACAACAGTTGGTAAATACCGCGTATCGGGTTTTGAACGATTTAGCAGGAGGTGAAAAAAACTGAATATCTTAGACATTTGGCTATATTTTACGGGTCTTATTTCTTAAATTTACGTTAACAGGTAAATCACGAAAAAAGTTAATACATAGTTCAGCCCGTAAAATATAGTCAAATGACTTAGATATTCAGTTTTTTTCACCTCCTGTAAAATTGTTCAAAAACGAAACGCGGTATTTACCAACTGTTGTTCCGCGGTTATGCACGCGCAGCGACGTTATCCCAAACGAAATTTAAGCGAATTTAAATTTGCACATTTTCACAGCGAAAATGTCATGTTTTTATTTTGTTTTTTCTATATTATAAACAACAATATTTCAAAATATCTTTTCGTAGGAACACAGATATTATTATCAAGTTATAAATACTCAAAACAATATTGGAAATACATTAATTTTTCATTCATCATTTTTGGTATTACGGAACCTCTCCCAAATTTCCAATAGTTTGTATTGCTATCACAGCAAGCAACTGTCAGTGTGCGGATGATGACTTTACTCCAGTCGGTGTGTCCAAGAATTGTTTATACTATCATGGGATTGCTTCCATCAACCTCAAAAACGTATTTTATTTCGTCTCAACTCGAGATAGCGCGCGGTCTCCGCAGGCCTCTTCATTTTCTTGTACACCTATACTAGTGCTTACTATGTTTAATTATTTATTTACACCAAGATTACAATTAAAATTGAATTTTATTAAAAGGAAACCTTATAATTAAAAACATACAATTTGCGGCCTTATCGAACTAGGCGATTTCTTCTAGGCAACCTGGAACCTATGTTATTAGTTTTAATCCAAAGGTTGACTGGTATAGCATGCCCTGTATTATGGGATATAAAACCCGTCTATTTATTGCTACTATAAACAAATAACTAACAACCGTTAAAAGGTAATAAAGTTTATAGATTTCCTAATGGATCTAGTGTTAGTTCATTAAATAATTCTTGTTTGCGTAAAACAGGGTTAGTATGAATTCCGAGGTAGTTCTCGGACTGTTATGCATATATGAAAACTACATGCACTAATTACTACTCTAGAGTAGAGGTGGCCCATGGAACACGCACGCACGTTACTTTGTGTAATTTATTTCATCACCACTGTTTTCAAAAAGGTCAAGGTGTAGCGATTACGATATGACGTCACAGAATCCTGCATCGCGCAAGCAAAGTTCTCCGCGCGATTTGAATAGATACAACAGCCCGAAATCATCTATCGGGCAGTAGCCCACCGGACATAACACCTCGTCCGGTTGGAGGATCCTCCCTTTTCAATAGAGGTACGTGGGACTTTACTCTCTGTCTCACTACCTCCAAACTGGTGACCCTCGACCATGAACGTCAGCGCAGCCTTCGTGCAGCAACTACGCCGTGACGTCATCATCATTTCCTCAAGCTTTCGAGCAGCGAGCCACGCAGCCAGCACGGCACTGAGGGTATCATGACCATCAGCATGCCTACCTGGACATACCTCAGCCAGCATGCCTACCTCCAAACACGCGCGCACGTTAATTATTTGTGTTTTTTATTTTATCACCAATGTTCTCAAACAGGTCATCGTGAAAAAAGAACCTGACATGTCCTAGACTTCTCCCTTTCTGGGCGGAGCGGGAGGGTGTATCATACTTCTTACTACGTACTGACTAAAACCCCTCCTGGTTCTTCTTTACTTACATTCCAGGGTCTCGGAGTTCTATTTCGTTTAACCTAGGGTACCTGTAGGCTTTGACCCTGCCAGGCTACTACAGTTTTCTGACACTGTCTCTTTGAGGCGCGTGTGGAACAATACGCGCCGTCGACGACATGGGCTTGATCCGGACTGTTACCGGACGGCAAGCTACCCATTGCTCGCCATAGCTGCAAAACCATTTGTTGATAAGTTAACTCTGGTAAAAGCCGTAGAGGTAAAAGCTATTTAATTTGATAAGCTATGTATGCAATTTTAATTAAACACGTTTAAAATATGTCGCGAAAGCCGTAAGCTTAAACGTGGGAACCTTAAGTAAACATAGTTTTACAGCTTTTAGGGCGCGTTTGCACCAGCGATCTGCGCTGTAGCCAGGCGATGTGCCAGGAAATATTCTATTAATGGATCACTTAATATTTTTTAGCCAGACTTTGCAAAACGCTTGTGAATAAAAGCTAGCAGAGATGGGGATTTAAACATACTAAAAAGTGGAAGGCGTGTGCGAGAAATCATCATCTGCCTAACCTCTTCCCAACTATATTGGGGTCGGCTTCCAGTCAAGCCGGATTTAGCTGAATACCAGTATTTTACGAGGAGTGGCTGCCTATCAGACCTCCACAACCCATTAACTGGGGTAACACGGTACTTCATGGCAAGAATGGAGTCAGATTTACTGGCTTCTGACTATCCGTAACGACTGCCAAAGATCTACAAATGACAGCCGGGACTTACGGCTTGACGTGATTTCCGAGGCACGGAGGAAACTCGTTACGTTAAGATGGTCACCCATCCTCAGACCAACCTTGGCAAGTTGCTTAACCTTGAAGATCGACCTTTGTGGCTGTTATTATCTAGCCACGAGCTCCTCAGCGTGTGTGAGAAATGTGGGTGTTAAATGTGTGCGAGGGACGCGTACGAGTCTGCTTACACCGTCACATGGCAAGATATCCGTGCACAGCTAACGGCCGAAACCAATAACCTATCGATCTCCAGTTTTGGCATACTGGAGATTGAAAAACAAATGATACAATACAAAAATTATCATGTTTTCTGTTGTTTCATTTGTTTTTCTATCTCCGATATGTGACAGATAGGTTATTGGTTTCGGCTGTAAAAAGAGTTCTCTTGGCACACTCGGACAAGTCAGCTGCTTGTTGCTGCTGTTTCAAAGCTTCGCTACGCATCTCCTTGCACAGCTTCGATGGAAAAAATCCCAGGCATCGCTACACATTGTCGTACCGCTTAGCACATCTCTGGTCGAAAAGATTCCTCAACCCGTAGAATAGTACTCATTAGCAATGATTACCGTGCAATGATACTTACTAACTGTTACTAGTCGTTAAAATGTTTAATACTCGTTAGCATTTTAATTGATATTTCAATTATAGATCCTGTTTTGTTTTAATGTGTTTGGTTAGTCTAAGGGCCTGTTTCACAATGTCCGAGTAGGCACTACTCACTGAATAAATTCAAAAAAGGAACAGAATTTGTTTGAAATTATCTGCCAAGTAAGATACTCGAAACTTAATCATGGGTGGTGAAACAGGCCCTAAGTAAATGGTTTCTAAACATCGTCTTTGAAAATCGTCACCTACCGTTTATCTACAATTCGCCGGGTTTCCATTTTGGTCAAAGGTTATCCTGGTCTGAGAAGCAGGTAGCCCAGTAGCAATAGCAACAACTTAATAGTTGTAAGTGGTGCATTCAAAGCCAGGTAGGCGCTTTGTTTGAAAGAGTTACTGCTATGTCGGCTTTAATTCATGAATCCCCGACCGGTCCTATGAGACCGCGCTGTTATTGTTTTACTATTGTGTCTCGTTTTGTGGGTATGTGATAGGTTAAGATATTTGTAGTTGTAGGGGCGGTAGAAATAACCCAAATGAAAATTTCAACACTCACCTCACACTCTTTTTTTCTAGGTTTATGAGATACAGCCCGCTGACTAACTTGGGCTTAGTATCATAGGATCACGGTTGGCCTAGTGATTTCTTAGTAAAAGCACAAACCCTTATGTCTCTTACAATGGACCAAACCTTACTTAACCTATCAATACCCGCGAAACGAGACACAATAGTAAGACAATAATAGCGCGGTCCTCTGAGACCGGTCGGGGATTCATGAATTAAAACGCCATAATTAATACCTACACACACATTTTATAACACCTCCGGAAAACATGACTAAATAAGTGTTAATTTCGAACAAACGCAGCGAAATACATAGTTGAAACTCCCGCAAGTGCTCGGCGCGAAGGAACTGCACAATTATTATGAGCGCGACTATTACGAACACTTTATGAATAAAATTCACATACACACCACATAAATCCACAAACTGTGTCAATTTCAACTCTTTTTTTCTAGGTTTTTTAGATCCAACTTGTTGACAGACGGACGGACATCTAAGGCTTTATATAGGATCCCAGTTAGTATAGTGAGTTCCTTAGTGAAATTCTAGACCTTTTTTCCCTTAAAATGAACCAAACATCACTAAAAACGTACTCATAAATATACTTATAAAATAAGTGTTAATTCCCAACAAACGCAGCGAAATAGTGTAAATTCCCGCACGAGCTCGGCGCGAAGGAACTGCACAATTATTATGAGCGCGACTATTACCAACACTTTATGAATAAAATTCACATACACGCGCTATTATTTGCTCATCTTCCGTTTCGTTCTACGACAAACTTTAGTTCCGCACGCGAAGAGCTACAAATGCTAGCTACGAAGATGTAGTAAGTGCTGGATATGGTTAAAACTTTAGGCAATCAAAAGTCAGTGACGTAAATGACGGTATTTTTTTGTAGAAGACTTGCGGATACCGTACGCTAAAAAATAAAATAAAATTTTATATGTTTATTTGTTGTACTGATATGTATTTTTAATGTTTAAACTGGTTTTAATGGTCTAAAACGAACGTCGCATTATTGTTTTTTTTTAAGGTTTTGGAGGCTTTGGGGTAGATTTTTTATTTTATTTATTGAATACGGGGTTTTTAACCACATAGGTACGACAACCCTGTTGTACCCTCTTAGTTTTAATTACGTTATCTTAAATAACTAATATAAACGAGAGTGGAGCAAATTTTTTGGACGGTTTCAAAGTCAACACACATAATTATGGATAGGTAGAAACATGTTTTGTTTATAACCCAAACCAAACATAGGCGTGGACGCCTACCATAACGATGCTATTCATGGCGAACTTACTAATTGCAATCTACATTTTGTCAGGCGCTTGCTATGAAAATTAACCAACCCGGTTAATCTTTAATGTACCTTCACAAGATTATTGTCTCGTTACGAAATATACTGCTCCTGTCTAGATTTTTATTTTTCCTTCCAAAAATTAGCGTAATCTCCTTCTCACTCCTCAAAATAAATCCTCATGTACCTTTATAAAATTATTGTCTCGTAACGAAATATAGTTACTGCTCCTAGATTTTTATTTTTCCTTACAAAAATTACCGTAATCTCCTTCTCACTCCTCAAAATAAAGCCACTCCGAATGCCAGCGTTCGCTATTTTGATCGAAAATGCGGAAGCGCAGAGATTGACATATTTCTTTTAAATATTTAAATATGTATATAGATAGAAAATTGAGATTAAAAACTACATAATATTTTTTTTACGCATCAATTTACAGCAACTGTTTACTAATATTCAAGCTCATACACCAAACTACGCTCACCACATCCAGCCACCGCACCTCCATCCCCCTCACAGGGATGAGTTTTCTAAAACTTGCCCGACTGTTTGTAATTTTAAAGTAGAGAGTTACACGTACACCGGCTTTTATGAGTTTTGTTGTTGGTCGGTCTGAATGTCGGATCATTACGAGCGCGCTCGTTGGACGCGATTGATGGCACTTCCAGACGCGATGATCGGTGTACTATTGATGGGTATACGAGTAGTTTTGTTTTGAGCTTGAGTTTTTGTGGTTTGGTTACTTATATGTTATGGCTGGAAATAAGATATGATGTGAAGAAGGGTCGTTAATAGTTTAAGAGCCAATAAGTAATTAAGAGTATGAAACTGAAAGAAATTAAATCTGCCATTTCAAATTGGTTTATTTTGCCACGTGCCAGAAACACGTGCATAGAAAAGTTAACTTAGTAATTCATGGAATGTTATAAGAGTTAAATGTTGTCCCTATAATTTTAACAGGTATCGTAATCAACTTTTCGCGATACAAGAAATTTTAGGCATTTTCTTACTAAATGCCGTCATTTTGAATACCATCGGAACTAGGACTTGAGAATAAAAAGTGTAAATAATAAAAGTCAGTCTAGGCAACATGAGACCATTAAGAAAAATATATTTAATGAATAACAAGATAGCAGAAATAATAAAAATATTACAAGCAAAGTTTCTAAACTGCCATCTTGATTTACGGCGTAGCCAATTAGCTACGTGCCGTGCTACGAAGCGCTACGAGCTCGCTACACAGTGCTACGCAACCTTGGAATGTGTAGCATACTTTGTAGGTATGTTGAAAGAAGCTTGTAGTTAAAAAAATACTTTAGTCTTCTTTAATCTTAATATGTAGTTAATTGTCTAGAAATTTCACTAAACGATATTCATTCAATTAAATCAATCGCATAACATTTACAAGTTACATAAATATCTATTTCCCTTATTAATCTGTAATTTCTTAAAGGGATATTTTTAACTGTGCTGTGTTTTACAATAATATGATTAAGGAACTTGGAGTACCCTGACTTGGACAGGTTCGGTTAGAAGGGAATGACGATATCTAGTAAGCAAACGATGCTAGCGAACACAGACCCCGCCACCCATACTTCGAAGAGCCTAATTTAGTGCAGTTATTATTTTTGGTGGAACAAAGGCATATTATTTTGAGTAGAGAATGGGACTAATTTGAGGAACAGTTAAATCACTAAAACAGGCACGTGTGGACATGTTCTCACTCGTTGGCGCTGAACGCAAACTTTTATTTATTTTGTTTTTAATGCTGAAATCGGATAGTCCAGTTTATTGAATTTAGTCAAATTATTGCTTCTAAATCTAGCTATCTCGTAACGCTCACCTTCAGAGCAAAACAGACTTGTTAACAGAATTGTCAAAAACTTTAACAACGACAAGACATTGTCCAGAACACACGACACCCGCCTCTAAAATGATTATTCCTCTAACCAAATATCTTTTGCTATTCAAACGCACACATTCTTGTCGTCGCAGGAGCGGCGGCGAACAGGCCGCCGCGTCAGCCGGACGTCCGGTCTACGTCCCCCCCTCGCTTCCGTCCACCCCCCCCCCCAGATCCCAGGGCCCCTTCCTGCGCTGACGTCACAATTAATCTTGGGCCCATCTTCCGGTGCGGGCTGTTTTTCTGTTTTATGCGTGTCTGATACCGCTAGTGCAGAGATTGAAGGTTTCATGTGGTCTGCAAGTCTTTAGTTGAGTTGGTGGTAAGGTTAGTGTGTTCAGGTTTTTTTTTAATTGTTATATACTAGTGCTTGACTGCGATCCCACCTGATGGTAAGCAGTGATGCAATCGTTGATGGTTTTCCTTGTTTTGTTCGCTTTTGGGCTCTGGTTGAAGTTGAACACTAATTTAACATTTAGCATAGCATAATCGGTCTTTTTATGTGTAGTGGACACTCAGGCGTCCTCTGTAGGAGAGTGTATGGGCTGTAATTCACCATGTACCCATTGAGGGTTCTCACGCCCCAGTCGCCACCCAAGGAAACGGCTCCGGGCGCCGAGCAATGTGTGACTGGTCGTCTGGCGATCCGGTAAAGATCAGGCCTGAGTTAACGATGGCTACTACTCCACGCGCGCCTCGAAGAGATGTCAGAAAAACTGAAGGTCGAAGGTCCTCCAAGGGCGTACTTACCACTATAATATTATTCTGAATATACCACTAATCCAATTTAAGAAAAAACCGCTCAATGATAATTTTCTAATAAATAAATTGCCACTGAGTACATGTTACTTTTTATGCCGCAAAATGTAAGTTTGCTATTGGTTGCTATAAAATAGACCACAGGAACAAAAACATGACCATAACTTAGTGATTAGTAATAGTTTCAAATAATAAACGATTACTAAGCATTCGACTATTGAGAGGACGTCTAGCAATTCGCTTCGGCTTTGCATAGATGTTAAAAATGATTTAAATTCACGACTTTTCTCTATTGTTTTCAATAAGGGATTTTCTCCAATTGACAGTATCGTCAATTGGAGAAAATGCCTTATTGAAATCCATTTATTATTTTTCAGTTTATCGAAAATAAACAGACATAAGTGAGGACTTTGTATTATAAAATGTACGAAAAGCATACGTATATGTGTGTGTACGTATAAGAGTGCTATGCATCTGAATTAAATATAACTTTGACACCATTCTAGGAAAAAGCCGTGGAGAAAAGTTCCGCTAAATAGTGCAAGCACTACTTTAGGAATGTTGGCTCGGAGCCCGGTACACCGAATGTTAGCTGCGCTCAAAACGTTTTTCCTTGTTAGCGTTTCAGCTTATTTGTTCTTAACCCGATAGTGCTCGGTTACGGTTACCTAGCCGAAGTGAGGTTAAAAATTCTTAAAGTATTAGTTAAAGAATGATGCTAAGTTTTTTATATTTGGGCCCACCTTACAATAGCTGCATATGTGTGTTATATCGTTGGATAGGTTTTTTTCCGGTAGGGGAATCATCAGAATGACTTCTCCCACTCTTGGGCGGAGTGGAAGGGCATGTCAGACTCTTACTGACTAAACCCTTCTTTGCCTTCGATCTGGGGGACACGGTGACAACCTTTCGGATTCCGTGTTCCCTAGAGGCTTCGGCCCTACCGGTCCCCTACAGTTTGTTGACATCTCCTTGAGGTTCGCGTGGAACAGAACGTGCCGTCGACGACTAGGCTCGGTCCAGATTATTACCAGACTGCCGGACGGCGAGCTACCCAGTGCTCGCTGTCCGCGAGCCCGCGCCTACGGTGGTCGGAAATCGGGATCGGGATCTCGGCGGCGGCGTGAGTTCCGTTGCCTCACGCGGTTGGCAGGAGAAGGAGGCTCCTTCGCTAAATCGTGGGATAGGTAATCATCACCATAATTTCAGAAGAAAGACGTTAACGGCTGGACATAGGCCTCTCCAAATACACCGTTTAACTGTCCAGCGTGTTAAATACAATCAATTGACATGACAACCGGGCGTTTTTTCTGCACAAATCCAGTGCAGCTATACTTACCATGGCCACGGTAAGGACCTGCATTACGCGGATGGTGTGGATGTCGTAACGTCTTTCCAGCCACACCTCAAAGAGGGGATTTACCGCTGTAATTATGGCGTGTCCAAAAACGGTGGAGATAAGAGCGGGTTAATCAGTAAGTGAAAAAATAATTTCCATTTGAAACAAAGCGTGGATTTTTTTATAGTCCAACTTACTTTTTTCTCTATTTTTTTCCATTCCTATTTATCCGCCCGTATTTCTGCAGTCCAATTGGGGAGACAAAGCAAAATCGGGCCGAACTCATTAAACAAAAAGTTACATTAAACCTACTAAGTTCAAAGCGCGAGCGTCCCCTTTTCCTGTGTCTTATCCGCCGAATTTAGTATCAATATTACCCGTACCTCCCCTAGGAGACTGATCACTTTTCCTTATCTCCCCCGATTTCCCATCATTAATTTTTTGCCGGGCCACCTCTCAAGCGTTTCCTCTCGGCGATTGATTGTGGCCAATCAGGCCGATGACATTCATTTATTTCGCGTTGCCAGCAATTTATTGTTATTATCGCGATAATTTTTTTGTGAGAGATATGTTCTGAGAAATTACGACGACGAAAGAAAGGTTGTTTTATCCAAAGCCTTAATCTTTATTACCTTTTGGATGAAACCCGAAAGGAGGCTAATCGTTTTATAATATGTGGCAAAAGCCAGGCTGCGAGATTGTTCCAAAGAGTCAGCGTGGGTCTGGCTCTGGAATTAAAAAAACTAATTGAAAAATAATTAATTAATTAAGTTATTGATGGGCTCACGTTTTTGACTACTATCTCACCATCTTGTGAGCGATGCTGTCTTCGAAAATGGAGCACGGTTGCCAAGAGAACAAGTAACTTGTTCACTTTTGACTTCAAAAATGTAGGTTGTAGCAATCAGGAAACACAAACTTAAGCAGGAAAGGGTGTACGTAGCTGTATGCACAATGAATGTGATCCCAAAAAGTTTTGTATGAATGAGTGAGATGACCAAGATGTCAATCATTCTTCTAAACACGCATTGTGTATAAATATTTAGTTCATCCTTTTCGTAACAAAAAATTAATACGAGAGTACAAACAAACACAGAACACCTCCGTTTTGAAATTAGTTAAAAACAAACTTAATAATGAAGTAAACTAAAGTGCTTTAAGTGAAAGCACTAAAATTGTAGTACACACTTACCTATTCTCATAAGTTGTTCTCATCATGTGTTTAAGTAAAGAAGCAAACTGGTACAGTGTGCAGACAATTGAGACGTTATTAAGTACCACCAGACGAGCTGCAGTGCGCCGCGTAAGTTTGTGCATAATGAGTGTCTGTAGACGCCTTGTGTTCTGCCAAACGAGATGGTTGCTTATAGCTTGTATGTTTAGCAGGTTACATGTAGAATTGTAGATGGATGGAGAGGGAGAGGGAAGCCAGAGAAAAGATTGTTGGATTGTGTGACGAGCGATATAAAAAGGAGTTAGTTATAGTGTGAAGGACGACAGGACAGAATGGAAGAAGAAAACGTGTAGCGCCGACCCTAAGTAATATGGGATATGGGCAGGAAGAAGAAGAAGAGTCTAGCAGGCTGAAGTGGAAGATAAACAATGGAAATAGCATCCCATTTTCATTGTTCATTTCAAGACCTCCAAATCAAGATTATCAGATACTGTTTATCTTCGTTCGTCATCAGTTTAGGCGTGATGGGACTGGGGTTAAGGCCTCGCCTCACAAGCAAGTGAAGACATAGAGCTATGTTATGATACAAAAACCATAATCAGCCTTATATTGGAGCGGTGGAAACTGCTAGGATTTTAGAGCATTGCATTTGATCTTGTTTGTTATGATGTTTTGTGGCGTAAACTAGAATGTGACACTAAGTTACCATCTGAAATAGTGTCAATATTTAAGTACTGGTACAGTAGTCAAAGCAATAGCGTGAAGTGGAATGGTTCGCACTCGGACGTGTATCGGTTGGAGTGCGGGGTGAGGCAGGGGGGGCTCAGCTCACCTCGGCTCTTCAACCTATACATAAACCAGCTGATTCTTGAGCTCAGCAGCACCAATGTTGGATGTCATATTGACGGGGTGTGCATTAACAATATCAGCTATGCGGACGACATGGTGTTGATGAGCCCATCAATCGGTGCTCTGAGGAGACTGATCGCTATTTGCGAAAACTATGCGGTGAATCATGGGCTCAAATATAACGTTGCTAAGAGCGAACTAATGGTTTTTAAAGCTGGCAGTCTGACATATCCATGTATCCCAGACGTAGCACTTTGTGGAGAACCACTGCGAAGGGTGGACAAATTTAAATATTTGGGCCACTGGGTCACTGAAGACCTTAAAGATAATTGTGACATCGAAAGGGAACGTAGGTCGCTGGCTGTCCGCTGTAACATGCTGGCCCGCAGGTTTGCACGTTGTACGAAACCCCTAAATTAACGCTTTTTAAATCATACTGTCAGTCTTTCTACACGTGCAGCCTGTGGGTCAACTTCACTCAGAGGGCATACAGCGACCTACGCGTTCAGTACAATAATGCCCTGAGAGTGCTGCTGCGGCTGCCGTGGCGATGTAGTGCATCAGGGATGTTTACAGACAATAATATTGATGGTTTTGCCGCTATTATTAGGAAAAGAATTGCATCCCTGATGTCTCGCGTTCGCGGCGGCACCAACAGTATTCTCGGTGTATTCGTGGATCGGTGGGATTCCCCAATGTTGCGGAGGTGGATGCGGCTCCATGCCGAAATTTAATTTAATTGTTATTGTATATTTTTGTGTCTGTAACCTACTAACACTAGAATTTAAGTTAAAATTGTTACTAACCCTATGGACTCCGGTCTGAAATAAAAATATTCTATTCTATTTTCTATTCTATTGCTCTGATTTGCTGTAAGTTTGAACTATTTCCTGGATTAGCACAAAGGATACTTTTTATATGTTTTATACAGGAAAAGTTTTTAACCACTGCGTAAATTTGTTTTGGTGGCTCAGTGTAAGTAATAGAACACAAATCGACTTCAAGGTTAAGCAACGCTTGCCAAGGTTGGTCAGTGGATGGGTGACCATCTTAACATTCCTCCGTGCCTCGGAAAGCACGTTAAGCCGTAGGTCCCGGCTGTAATTTACAGTCGTTACGGATAGTCAGAACTGTCAGAAGCCAGTAAATCTGACTCCAGTCTTGCCATGAAGTACCCTGTTACCCCAGTTATTGGGTTGTGGAGGTCTGGTAGGCAGCCTATGCTTTCCGACGCACGGAGGAAACTCGTTATGTTAAGATGGTCACCCATCCACAGACCAACCTTGGCAAGCGTTGCTTAACCTTGAAGATCGATCTGTGTTCTATTACTTACACTGAGCCACCAATAAAAATTTACGCAGTGGTTAAAAACTTTTCCTGTATATTATATTTATGTATTTTGTGTAGTTTATTTTTAGTTTTAAGTATGATAATAGCTGCTTAAGTTTGTTGTGCACAATTATGTGTTATCCTCAATAATACAATTTCTTTTTACATATTTAAATAAGGTTTGCTATAAGAAAACCCAATTGTGGGTTAAGTTCGCCTGTGTACATCACCTGTCCTATTTAATGTCTGTAAAAATATGTGTGTCAAATGAAGAATAAACATAAAGATTACTTAGAATTCCAACAAGACACTAGTCAATAACATACATTTTTCCCACTAAAAGCAAACGTTTTAAAGCTCTTGACCCCGCAGTTTGCAGGAAATCGTGGCATTAAAATAAATATAAAACCCGTATACGACACTAACTGCCCGTTGACAGTTTGCCAATCTTATACAGCTTTTATACCACCAACTTGTGCCCATACATCGTCCGGCGCTGCAGACGTATAAATATCCAGTATTTGAGAGAGCCAGCATTTGTTAGGAATTAATAAATTCTCCCGAATTGAATGGTCGGCGTGGCAAGTTCTAAAGCGGCCAGCGTTAGAGCTCAGACGATCGCATAAACTACTCGAACTCTCAAATAAAGGAATGTTTCGGAAATACTGAGAAATAACTATCGTTTCCACAGACGTTTGCAGAAAAGTTAGTTTTCAAGAAATTTTAAATTGCTGTGAAGTTTTATGGCTTTCTCTCTTTTTGATAGTCGTTGATGATGGTTGTGGGAATGAGAATATACGACGCCGTTTCTTCGAATTTAGACGGTATCGAAAAGAAATAAAATATAATCAGTTGAATAAATGCACCAAAAATGGACTTTAACTATAAATTCGAAGTTGTAAGGCTATTCTTTTTAGTTTAAGTTAATTCATGATCACTGAGAAATTATTTGAAAAGGATTCATAAGAGCTCTAGAGGCGCTAATCTCCATTAAAAAGGGAGGACTCTCCGACAAGATGGGTGTTGTATTGGCTCGTTCGATGATTTTGATCGGTTGTATAATTATGTTCTGTCTGCGCAGAGAATTTGGAAAACGCAATGCAGGATTTTTAAATTTTTACTTCTTACTTGGTGATATCTTGAAGACTTCTTCAAGGGTGCTGGTGAACAACTTTGGAGATAGCGGGTCACCCTGTTTGACTCCCTTAAGAATTCCAAATTTAGGACCTAACCTTTCCAGTTTTATGGCAGCGATGCTTTGTGTGTAAATAGTTTGCAGTAGTTGAATATAGGTTAGTTCTATTCCCTGTTTGGTCAGTGCATCAAATATTGCAGAATGTGTGATGCTATCAAAGGCTTTGGAGTAGTCCACAAATGCAAGATACAGTGGGGCCTTATATTCGTGGTATTTTTCAACTATTTGGTTGATGGTGTGCAAGTGATCGGTGGTGGAAAGTCCTCTACGGAAGCCTGCTTGTTCTGGAGGTTGTTTTAAGTCAAGTTGACCAGCTATACGAGATTCTATAATTTTGATGAAAGTTTTATAGATATGTGAAATTAAACTGATGGGTCTATAATTGTTGATGTCGGTCTTATCACCTTTTTTGTGAAGTAATATGATGTTGGAATGGCAAAAGTTTATTGGAAAGCTACCGGTACGGAGAATATCGTTAAACAGCCGTGTAAGGTAAAAAAGTAGTGATGGTTCACCTATTTTAAGGGCTTCTGTGCTAACGCCATCCTCGCCGCAAGATCTATTATATTTTAGTTTACGAAGTGAATCTTGAACCTCCACTTCCGATATCGGTGGTATACTTTCGGGACATGAATATTCAGATGTTGGTTGTATTTGAGGAATATCGAAATATAGTGTTTTATAGAATGTTGTGCAGATCTCTAAGACGTTATTTCTATTGATTTCAGACCAACAAGGAGATGGCGGGACGACTTGGATGTCTTCCTTGAGAATTGGCAGGAAGTGGCTCAAAGCCGGGAACGATGGAAGGAATGGAGGGAGGCCTTTGCCAAGCAGTGGGACAGCATAGGCTAGATATAATAATAATAATATAATAACTTAGTGATATAGATGTCGCGCGTATACA
This sequence comes from Mythimna separata, assembly GCA_030763345.1. Lineage (NCBI taxonomy): Eukaryota > Metazoa > Arthropoda > Insecta > Lepidoptera > Noctuidae > Mythimna > Mythimna separata. Next base: position 5,488,598 of record CM061171.1, on the reverse strand, counting down.
GTCTCATTTATAAAGTAATATGAATACTAATTATAGTAAGATTTATGAGTTGCTTTTCTTTTGCTATTGTAAGAGATAGGGTTTCTGTTAAGTTAGTTTTTTATCGTTGATAGGTTGGCGCTTGACCGCTATCTCACCTGATGGAAAACAATAATACGGTCGACGATGGAGCGCGCTTACCTAGAAGACCTATTCACTCTTAAAGATCAGGATTTATAATTATCTATACATATAATAAAATCGTAGGAAAGTCAAAACTGTACATTGAATATTTTTTTAAAAGAATACTTGGGGCGTGATCTACAATCGATACCGAAGCCAAAAATATAGTTTTTAGAATTCATGTCTGTTTGTCTGTTTATCTGTATGTCCGGGCTAAACTCAAAAAGTATTGCATGGATTTACTTCAAATTTTGCATGAATATTACTGAGAGGTCAGGAAAACAAATAGGCTACATATTATCACGCTATCACCTACGGGGGAGGAGCTGTAAATCTTTATTTTTCTTACGCATTATGTGGCAGCGTGTAATCTAACGACGCATATATAAATGTTGTTTTTGAGTAAGCCATGCTATTATTTAGCTTTACAATATAAAAACTACGCCATTTAAGTAACTTGGGCAGAAAAACATAATTTAATGAATGTTAGTAGTATAAAGGAAATTTTAAAGCAGCGCCATCTATGACATTTCATAAAAATCAAATCAAGTTACATATTAACACTTTTTGGAAATTTATAATAAAAATTTTATCATGTTGGCGAGGTTAGTACTTAGTTATTCTTAAAATTCATAGATGGCATTTTGCATTTTCTTCATAACAGTTGTATCGTATAGTTCGTTTGACAAATACAAGTTCCAACAAAACCCTCAAAATCTTGAGCAGAGTTGAGGAAGACAATTTAAAAAAAATGCGGTGTTAAGTATTACAAAAAAGTGATGTTCATTGATGATGAAGTGACATTGAAGCTCATTTATCGCAAGAACGTGACAGAATCCAAGAAAACAGCGTGCGGCACAAATAGAATAAGATCGCCTGTGTCGTGACATAAATCAACTTTCGACATCTGATGATGAATCCACGGTTTACGATATCGAAGAGCAAACGGTTAAATAAAGAAGGAAGTGGATTTATCTACAATATAGTGATTAACTACGCCGCCCATGGAGATATGGTTGCCTTAGAAGAAGTTTGTACCCACTGCCAAGTCCGCAAATGGAAAAGGGGACTAAATGGCGAGCATTCGAAGTCCAGCTTGTGAACAACAAGCAAGTGTTGAAGTAGACACATCCTCAATTTGGTCTGGTCTGTTCAAAGGATTGCAAAGTATGTTGCATAACGTTAATCCGCAAATTAGCAACTTCAAAGCAGCCCTCGCGTCGGTGCCTGAGAACGAGCGCTACCACTTTAAGTTTGTCATCAGAGCAGTTAGAAGGCCGATCACAGCCCATCCAGGGTGGTATAATGCTCCAACGACGAATGAGGTAGCTGTTGTGTTAGTCGATCAGAAGTGTGATAAAAGAGACATCGTTTTACGCACGCATGATGACCGGCTTCGAAGGATCAGCGAGACTCACCGTGCGTACGATTCTCTTCAATATTCTCTCATTTCAGTTCTGTCGCGGAGAGGTTGGCTACCATTTTGCCCACTATAATGTAGACCCCCAGACAGGCACCCCAAATCTTAAAAAAGACCATCCACCATGCATTTCTACAGCTTCTTGATCCAGCTGAGGATAAACAATGGTTCTTATCTCCGCCATTATCGTACGCTCTTCACTCAGTTTCTTAGGACATGTACGCCAAAATTGAGACAGAGCGTTTGGTATTTATAAGGTCCAACCAAAGAAAGCTCAAAGCTGAGAACTATGTCTATCTCTATGCAGAATAATACAAATGCTCATTCATGGTCATTCTCCCCTCCACCTTCACAAAAGGTCCGTGGTACATGCACGGACCTTTTGTGAAGGATGTGTGAGGACCCAAGATGCATTTTGTTACGTGCGTAAGTTTGGTCGCCCGGACCTCTTCAGTTCACTATCATCACTATCAACTCAAAGTAGCCTGAAATAACAGCTCCACTCCTTGCAGGATAGGCTTCGTACGACAGACACGACTTGATCTCTCGCGTATTCCACCTGAAGTTAAGTTCAATTAGAAATGCTAATTTTTAATGCTCAGCTTGGAGACAATGCACGTGTTCAGGAATTTTACGATGTCCTTCTAAGTCATGGCAAACGCAAACAAGAAGAGAGAGGTGGACAGATGGTGCTGCTAGAGTCTCTCGGTAGAGTGGTACACTCTCTTGATAGAAGTACAGAAGCGGACTTAATGCTTTAGGCATTTTCTACCAGTCAACCTTTGCGTGATACAAAAAAATAGTATCCAGCTTAGAAGAACTCATTCGCTGTGTGTACGGGGATGTCAGTCGTATACTGCACCAGTAGAATTCTTGGGTGTGTGAGTAGGCCATTTAGATGCCCATAAATGATCAGGCTGCAGCAATTAACAAATGCATTCTCTGGGAAATTGAGGGGAATGATGTGGTCTACACCTCGATAAACACTGTTGTCGAGCAAGATAACGCTACACATTATCCCGTGGAATTTCTGAACACCCTGTCAGCAAGTGGACTTTCAGGGCATATCATCCAGCTGAAGGTCAGTGTCCCAATTGTACTTCTTCAGAACCTATCTCCTCCAGAGCTGTGTAACGAGACTAGCCTTAAAGTCGTCTCACTCCACAGACACACCATTGGAGCAGAAATTCTTATGGTTGTGGCATCGGTGAGGCAGCATTTATACCACGCATTTCCCCCCTACCTTACAACTTCCCGTTCCAGTTCAAGTGCGTACAGTTCTCAGGACGAGTTGCTCCTCACAAAGGCAACTGTATGGTGCTTGCTCCCGCGTCACCAGTCCTGATTCTCTTTACATTTTGGCACCTAGCAACGTAATTTATAGGGAAGTGTTGTAAGGTACGATATTTTTGTACGAATTTTTACACTTTTGTGTCCTGGAATGGAATACATTCCACACATACATCACCATCATCATCTGCCTAGCCTTTTCTCAACTATATTGGGGTCGGCTTCCAATCAAGCCGGATTTAGCTGAATACCAGTATTTTACGAGGAGCGGCTGCCTACCAGACCTCCACAACCCATTAACAGGGATAACACTGTACTTCATGGCAAGACTAATATTCCACACATACATCATTTTCTCTATTTCCTTCAGTCACAACTTATGACTGAACTCAGCAGGATTCCCATATAATTCTCTAAACTTGCTTCGCTTGCAAAAAAAACATGTATTTTAATGCTTAAAAAATTTTAAAAGTTGTTTACTTATAATGCTATAGCGACATCTTAAGTATTTTTGGTGCTGTAGAGCCTTCACGCAGACGACGTCGCGGGCAGCAGCTAGTAATCTTTATAGGTAGTCCTCTTTCTAGTTTTACATTTTAGACTAACATCAATAAAAGCATTTTTAAGAGCACAACTGTACAGAAAACCCATCAGTCCTAGCATTGCTGACGAAAACAAGTCATTAATTACACTCCGAGATTGATGGGCGCAATAGCAAACTGCATCATTTTGACAAACGATAGCCGGGCTATCTGATTTGAAGCCAGACGCGAACTAATCACGGCTCGCGGCCACCAGGTGGCGCTGCGCGGTAAGGAGGTGGACATACAAGGAAAACAAACATGCGTGAAACGGGATGGCGTGTCATGGTAATTGCTTGGTATATTATTGTGCGTTTGTGCTGTAATGGATTTTCCTATGTAGCCCGTTAAAGTGTATTTTGGCGCAGTATTTGTCAGCGCAAGCAAATAATTTGACTACAAATCGTAGTTATTAAGATCACAAAATATTATTTGCGACAATATCTGTAGAAACTAGAAAATAAATCTTTATTAAAGGAGAAACTGACTGAGTGAAATATCAACGTACAGCTGAAACTGCTGGAACAAGGAGCGTGAAATTTTGCACGACGTTTCCTTTTATGACTTAGGCGAGCACTAAGTGAGAATTTTCCAATAATCGCTCCCTAAGAGGAGGAAATAAGGGTTTGTATGGAAAAACTTACTTTCACGCTGGCGAAGTTGCTGGTAGCAGCTAATTCAGTATAAGTAAACACGGAAAATTGATTCTGTTTTCTATCTATCTATTGAACTTTGGTCTACACACTCAGTCCATGACAGACCATTGTGCGCCATCGTTATAGCCATCGTTTAGCGGGTTTCATTCCACCTAGCCCACCTCTTGCCAAAAGCAATGGAAAAGTGACTCTTCAATCGTATCAGACTCGTAAACAATTAAAGAATTTGAACGCCGATTCGTGTGTTTCCGATAATGATAATAATTTCAGCCAAAAGACATCCACGGTTGGACGTAGGCCATCCCCTACTATCGCCAGAGTTAAGTGTCCTGTGCATCTCGCAACCATCGGATTCCTACAACCCTCACAGTTTCCGATCTATCACATTTAAATTGTAAAAAAGTGCGCAGTAAACGCATTTAATCCGGATAACGAGAGCAGATGATACATTTCAATCTCAAATCGCTTTGAAAATTGGAAAAAAGAATTGCGAACTTAGAGCCCCTTCAGAAACCCATTTGCAATCGTTTGGGACAATGTTGTTAGATGCAGATGCGGTGTAATTGCATTCCCCAGTGTGTTATCTCCCTAAGCGGTGCCGGTGGAGTGAAAAACACGCTTGTCAAACTGTCTGCCGGACCGATGTCGGAAACGCGCCGGCCTGTCCCGGACACACGGGTCGTGGGGCTTGACAGCACGGTAAGATATTGTTATGAATTTATGATAATTTTGTGGTTTGAAAATAGTTTTTGGTTAGGAAGAAAGTGGCGCAGACAACGTTATTGAATAAGCTAAACTGGGAATCGAAATCATCGGTATACATACAGTTGCTAAAATGTTCGTAAGCCGAATGACGAGATTTACTCATTGAAGACTTGACGACGGTTTTTAATAAACGATCCGGCTGCTCTCAAAACGGTAAAAGAAAACATCACACGTGATATTCACTAACCTGCACTGGGCCCACGTGGTGGATTAAGGGCCATTTTTTAAAGAGAGTAAGGAGGGTTGAGGATGCAGGCTTGGGTTCCAGCAGCAGGAACGTTATAACGCTGACTATGCTATGTTAAGGGCACTGGAGACACTCCAACGTGTGACTCATTTACTTAACACATAGAGTGACACACGGGTCTATAAAACCCCACTCGACTAAGTCATTTTTCTATAGTACAGTATCTACATCTAGTACTATCATGAGAAGAGTATACTTCTAAAATCCGCCCTAGGGAATTCTAAAGCAAACAGTTTCTATTACACTAGCTACCCATCCTCCCTACCCCTGTGTCCCGCTAGCTAGCGGCTGCAGCAGCACGTAGCATGCACGTGACAGCCCAGCTTGACGCGGTACGATATTTTTCTCAAACTACCCGCCTCTACACCTGCCGACTGACGTCCCATTCAGACACACGCTCCTAAGAGCCAGGTTTAAAGGGATTTTTTGGTAGTTTTAACAGCTAACGGGATTCCGGCAGCCATTTTTTGGTATTTTCACAAATTTTTAGGCGTTGATCGGTTTTTTTCCGAAGGGGAGTCATCAGAATGATTTCTCCGGCTCTTGGGCGGAGCGGGAGGGCGTTGCAGACTCTTACTGACTAAACCACTCTCCGTTCCTTCGTTGCCTTCGATCTGAGGGACACGGGCTTAAGGCTTTGACCGGTAAATTTCAGACCGGTTAATGCCCTCGCATTCTATGACATGAAGAATATAATAAACGCTGCCTAGTCTTTCGAAAAATACACGTGACAGCCCAGCTTGACGCGGTACGATATTTTTCTCAAACTACCCGCCTCTACATCTGCCGACTGACGTCACATTCAGACACACGCTGCTAAGAGCAGGTTTAAAAGGATTTTTTGGTGTTGAACCGGCTAGTTTTAACAGCTAACGGGATTCGAGCGGCCATTTTTGGTGTTTTCACTAAATTTTTGGCGTTGATCGGTGGATTTCAGACCGGTTAACGCTCTCGCATTTTATGACATGGAAAATGTAATAAACACTACTCTTTCGAACAGTACACTCGTGATACTGCTTTGGATGCCCTATTAGATACAAATAATAAATAGTGGAATAACGAAACACGCAAAAACAGTCAGGTCTTGGACTGTACGGTAAAATTATAGCTAGTGTAAAGCCCTCTAAATGATGGCTGCCACGGCCCACGTACAATGGTTCACTATAGGCTAAGTGCGGAAATCAAACTCCAATAGCCTGATAGCTTTAGTAGCGTGATAGTAGAAAATGATCCCAAAATAACCTCCCAGGATAATCATACTACGTACTAATCCAGGATAATATGGTCTACCCGTATACCAAGTTTAATATAAATCAGTTCAGAAATTACAACGTGAATGAAGGAACAACCATAAACGCACACTCACTTACACATAGACTTTCGATTTTTCGATATCATCACTTCATGAAAAAGGAGTGCACCAAGCACCTTATTTTACGAATTCAAGCTACCTTTTGACTAAAATGCCATTCATAGATGTTTATTTGATAATTCTGTAGAAACTGAATATCGGAAAGTTGGGGCAGTACTACGTAAACACAAATAATATACATATTTATATACTTACACTACGTTGCCATAATAAAAAACAAACATGATTTCGCAACAAACCAGTCCACAGCAGGGTTGCAACGTTGAAAATAAATAATAGTCCCTATAAAAATATTGCGTTGCCAAAATGTACGTACCTAGCAAAAAAAATGGCGTTGCAAAATTGAAGTGTCACAGATTTAATTGAGTCCCGGTTTAAAAGTTTTTTTTATCTGTGCAATAAAATGATGGCGCAGTTTTTGACAGCCTGCTTTTTAAGCTTAAATATGTCTCTTAATGTGATTCTGTGGCGTGGCTTTTGCACCACTTTTATATCGGAAATGGCTATGGTATTATTATTATTTGGTATGACACAGTAAAGTCGTAATTGACATAGGCAAATGTCAACCTTACAATAAGAATAATGCCAGTTCTTTTGTGTTGTGACAAGTATGACAACCCACATATGGGCCTCCTCTCTAGGAGAGGAGAGAGAGGGCACCGCGCGGGCCCAGTGTGTATTGGCGGATGTCACATGTCTTCGAATTTTATGTTCTAGGACATGCCCGTTTCTTCACGATGTTTTCCTTTACCTTTTTGAGAGCCGTGGTGATGAAATAAATTACACAGAGTAATACGCCTGACTGGGTTTGAACCCGCGACCTACAACTTGCAAGTTGGAGCAGTTACCACTGGGTCACCACTGCTCACTGCTTGGTAAGACACACTAGCAGCTATTAGCTGATGCACATGTTTCGTACAGTTTGAAGACTTTTAGTCCGTCCAACCGATTTTTAAAGCAGCTATGTGTGGGAGTTTTCACAACACTTTCCGGGAGCTTGTTCCATGCTGTTACGATTCGGTTACGTAGAAATTGCTACAAAGACTTCCTTCTGGATTCATTTCCTCATAACTTGATGGAATATCCTCGTAAATGTTTGTTAGCACACAGTGCAAGGCTTGGCATGCTTTATAGATAGCATGTCTTATTGAATTCTAAGTTTTACTCATTGAGAAAAACCTGAAGTTAAATATGGTGAATTATACTGGAAACTACACTTTATTTGGAAAAAGGTGCAGTTTGCTAGCTTTAATTTGTATAAAAATCCTGAATGAAATAAAACTGGCTATTTATTTACAGTGTATGACGAAATGTAGCTGAAATAATGCACGCTTTTGTGGAGGTGTAAAAGAGTATGCATTATTCCAGTTGTCATCATCTGCCTAGCCTTTTCCCAACTATATTGGGGTCGGCTTCCAGTTAAGCTGGATTTAGCTGAATACTAGTATTTTACGAGGAGCGGCTGTCTACCAGACCTCCACAACCCATTAACTGGGGTAACACGGTACCTACTTCATGGCAAGACTGGAGTCAGATTTACTGGTTTCTGACTATCCGTAACGACTGCCAAAGATCTACAAATGGCAGCCGGGACCTAAGGCTCAACGTGCTTTCCGACGCACGGAGGAAACTCGTTATGTTAAGATGGTCACCTATCCACAGACCAACCTTGGCAAGCGTTGCTTATCCTTGAAGGTCGACCAATGCGGCTGTTATTATCTAGTGCATTATTCCAGTTATCAGAATGAAAAATAACCAAATTATAATCTTACGGTAAAAATATTACCTGATTAAACAATTGTTGAATTCAATTCAGTAACGGGTTCTGAACATACTTTTTCAGATTGTACGTGTATTGTTGCGTAATTCTAGTTAAGTGTTTTTTTTAATATGTAAGTTTGTAACAATTTTGAATAGATAGATACGTTTACTAGCTGTAAACTTTTCATCTATATCACTATCATTTACTCACGAAGAGCAAGTTAATTAGTTCTACCTAAAACCAGAACCAACTATGGCAAAAAAATGCTAACATTTGAAGGAGCACTGTCGTATAACAAAATACCCTCACGTATAAGGAACCTTCTCTCATTCAGCGCATTCAAAGCAGAACTTAGTCGTTTTTTAATTGCAAACCAGACACTACTCGAAAAGTGAGTGCGCTGGATGGGTCGAGTTTTCGGGTAGTTATGATTGTTTTGTGACGTATGTTGTCGAACACAAACTAGATTTAAGATATATAAAATTTATGTTCTCAAGTAAGTGACATGTTATGTTTTTTATTGAGAATAAAGTTTCTTTAAACCTATTTAGACCGGGGTCAAAGCCTACAAAAATGGTAAAAAATGAAAGAAAATCACAGTAGGATGAAACCCATTAGAAAAGCAAGGGAATATGATCAAAATGAAAGGAAAAATAAATTACGGTCGATCCGAGTTCGGGAAGTGGGAGGGGGAGGTTTTTAAGGGTAAAAAATGGTTTATCTTGATTTCCGGCAAAACTACAAGTCCTATGGAAAAAAGTTAAATGGCAAAGTTGTAGGCAATAAAAAGATCTACAACTTTTGTATTTGCAGATTTTTCACATAACCTCAAAATTTAGGTGAAAAGTTCAAAAAACCAAGTATTTGGTTTTTTATTTATATCTTTTTCAAATAAAATATTTTTTTCTACGAAGTTTGGTGAAAACTTACCTTATTATGTCCCAAATACACTGTAATTTATTTGATTAAAAATATTTATTTTTTCGCTTCATTTTAATTTAATATCAAAAAAGCACCCTAATTTTCAATCAAAAATTCTGACGTCAAAATATCAGCTTTTTTCAAAAAGTTTGGGGGCTTTTTGTTCGTTGAAATATCTACTTTCTGATGGTGTAAAGAAAAATATACATTACTATAGGAAATATTCTTAGAAAATGCAAAAAATTTAAAAAACCTCAAATACGTTAAAAAAATTTTAATCATTATGTACAATTTTCAGGTATTTATTAAAATATACACTTTAATAACTCAAAAAACGTAAGATTTCATGTTTTATTGATAAACGAAAAAATTAAAAGTAAAATATACTTCTATAATTAACAAACAAATAAGTTAATAAAGTTAATATTTAATAAGACATCTACAATATTTTGAAAAAGTTGTAGAATCTTCTTTAAATAATATTAATGTAGATGCCTATTTATTGCTGTTTTACAAATAATTTATATACCTGAGTGACCTTCGGTGAATTTAAGCCCATTGTAAGTTATTTCATTGAGAAGTGGGGACGGACCTAGGAGAGTCTGGGCCTTACTACATACCTACTATTTCATAGCAGCTGTAAAGACCGTTAGTCAGTATTTGAGATACAGAGTAGTGTACAACATCTGCATCGTTTTTAAAAATACACGTGCAGGTTGAGTTACTCTAAGTGATTTGTGAGAAATTTACTTTACGTACTTTACGTTTGGAATCTGCATAGAAAGGTAAATACTATCTGTATTTTAATCTATATTAATCAGCTTCAAAATAAAAATAGTAATATTTTCTTTTATAAATAGTATGTTTAACGTAACATAACCTAAAAAATTGAAATTGAATGATATTTCAGTACAAGAATAAAAAAATAGTAACTTTGTTTATTTTATACAAACAGATTTAGTTATACTCATGATAAAACTTTGAAGGCATTATTAATTTGATTTTTTCTTTTCAGATTACCAGTATGGAAGAATCTGTTTGTATAATCTGCAATAAGTCAGACGACAAGCAAGTGTATGAAATAAAAAAAACAGCTTTGAATCGTTTAGTGGCGTCTAGCAAGAAGAGAATCGACAATAGATACAAAAAATTTGAAACTTTAACATCAGCTCTTATTCATCGAACTTGTCAAAGTCATTCTAATGATGAGACTGCAATAGCTACATTCTGTAGCTCAAGACGTAAGAAATCACAGGAAGGAAAACAAATAAATAAGGACGCTCTTATATTTAATTTTCAATCTCATTGCTTTCTCTGCGGTGGGTTTTTCGGTAATATTTCTAAAGATAAAATTTCATCAGTTCAAAATAACGATACAAGAGAAAATATATTACAGCATATTAAAAAACAAAACACAATTAATGATTTCGATAAAAACATTTTAGCTCGTTTAAGAAATGTGCCTGATTTAGTCGCAATAGAAGCTCATTATTACACTGTTTGTTATTTTGTATGAGATTTTCTATGACGTGAATGTAATTCGAGTAAAATAAATAAACTTTTTAACTAAAAAAAATTGCAGCAATCACATCTTTTTGATGAAATTGTACATAATGATTAAAAAATTTTTTTCGAATTTGAGATTTTTTCAATTTTTTGCATTTTCTAAGAATATTTCCTATAGTAATGTATATTTTTCTTTACACCATCAGAAAGTAGATATTTCAACGAACAAAAAGCCCCCAAACTTTTTGAAAAAAGCTGATATTTTGACGTCAGAATTTTTGATTGAAAATTAGGGTGCTTTTTTGATATTAAATTAAAATGAAGCGAAAAAATAAATATTTTTAATCAAATAAATTACAGTGTATTTGGGACATAATAAGGTAAGTTTTCACCAAATTTCGTAGAAAAAAAAATGTTTTTGAAAAAGATATAAATAAAAAACCAAAAACTTGGTTTTTGAATTTTTCACCTAAATTTTGAGGTTATGTGAAAAATCTGCAAATACAAAAGTTGTAGATCTTTTTATTGCCTACAACTTTGCCATTTAACTTTTTTCCATAGGACTTGTAGTTTTGCCGGAAATCAAGATAAACCATTTTTTACCCTTAAAAACCTCCCCCTCCCACTTCCCGAACTCGGATCGACCGTAATTTATTTTTCCTTTCAATTTGATCATATTCCCCTCCTTTTCTAATGGGTTTCATCCTACTGTAATTTTTTTTGGTTTCAAAAATTATCTACCTTGGTCTAATTTAACTCATCCTCTCTTCAAACCTGAACTGTCTTCTGTTAGCAAAATGAATTACTTTTTAAAAGAGAAAACAAGCGAGGGTGTAAAAATAAATTAAGTACCATTTACACCGGACTGGAGAGTTCTTTCGACGAGCGAGCAATATTCTTCAATGTCAAACGGAGAGTAGAATTGGTTCTGCTGTTAGAGTCTGGTTCCGAAACTTACGATATATAGTCATATAGATACATGCGAGAATGCTCGAAGTGATAACGGTCTACTGAAAGAACATTCAGGTCAAGGTAGATTTCAGTGAGTAAAAGTCTAAGGGCGCTTTCAATTTTTTGACGGTCTACTACAGTGCCGAAGCGGTGCGTTAGACGTACTGCTCACGGACTACCGTCCGTCCTATTGTCGAGCGTTCGCAGTACCGACGTCACACTGTAGCCGCACCGCGCGCAACTATGTTGAACCAAAAAAGCGAAGACTTGCCAATTCTATCCTGTCCTGTCAATGCCTGTCCTAGAGAGAACGCCTTAGTCCCAACAGTAACCACAATATAAGGCCGACTATTGTCACATGTATTTTACCTATTTAATCTTCAATTTTGTCGCACTAGTAAGACCGTACTTTACTCCATCTGGCAGTAGGACAGAAACAAGTGCGCGCCACGTAGTGTCCGTCCGCGTTATGCGGTCACGTCGCTACATATCGCCCGGAATTTATTACCGCTACTGGCGGCGCCCGATCCTGGAAAGAATTGTTGAAACGCTTCGATCAGTTATACATTGAAGCTTAGAAGCTACCACTACTGCTCACAAAATGATGAAGAAAAACCTCATGAGGAAATCGGCATGTCCTAGACCCAAAAATGTGCTCATTCCCTGGTCTAGAGAGGAGGCCTGACTCGCAGCAGAGGTAAATTACAAGGCATAACATACTTATACTTATGATAATTGTTTGCAATAAAAAAAACATTTGTATTTTGCCTATTTCAACTTCAATTTGGTCGCACTAGCAAGACCGTACCTTACTCCATCTGGCAGTAGGACAGAAACAAGTGCGGGCCACGTAGTGTCCGTGCGCGTTATGCGGTCACGTCGCTACATATCGCCCGGAATTTATTACCGCTACTGGCGGCGCCCGATCTGGACAGAATTGTTGGAACGCTTCGATCAGTTATACATTGAAGTCTAGAAGAGTGTGTGACCTAATTTATTTTATTTTTTTGTGTGTGGAGTTGTTTTGAAGTATTTATTAGAACGACAAGTGTGGTATGATGGCATGCCTCTAATGCATTATTTAAAGAACCTCGAAAGTTTTTATTGAAATACATTGTCATTATTACATAGTTCTTGGATACTCGTGTAAATATGCTCTTACTAATCACACACACGTTTGAAATAGCGAGCCAACCGCCCATGGTATGTTATGTAAGGCTAAGAACTCACGGAGCGATTTTCGCCCGCGACCGCCGCGGTCGTGGAACTGCGGTTTTATTTCAAAACTCACGAGAACGGTTATTTGCGTGGTTACGCAGCCGCCGCGGTTGCGATCATCGCCCGCAGACCTGGCGGGCGATGACCGCAAGACGGGCGGTTGCAAAATAGTGTTCGATTTCTGTACCTCCCGCCACCCGCCGGGCACCGCGGTCGCCCGCCGACCGACCGCAGAGCGCGCGGGCGCCACCCGCCGAGGCTGCGGGTAACCGCGGCCCGCGCGATTCTACTAGTTGCCCGCCGGTACAGCGGGAGCCGCATACAACCGCGTACACCGCGGGCGTAAAACGCGTCGTGAGTTGTGCTTTAATTTTTTACATATGTATCTAAATTCTACAGAAGCTGCGGGCCCGCAACCGCGGCGGCCGCGGGCGAAAATCGCTCCGTGAGTTCTTAGCCTTAGTGTCAGGTAAATACGTCACGGTGTCGCCCGCGGCTCGCGTGTTGCGGTGCCAGCTAGCTACCTGATGACAGCCAGTGGACGAGTTATGTGTGTTGGCTTTAAAACGAGATGTGTAGTAGAGATAGTTATTAGGGTCTAACACAACCACATAGTTAGGCAATAGTTTTTATGGAAATAAATAGTTTAGTTTCATTCACTCTGACCACATTTTGTCATCAAACGCAACCGTGTGGATGGTGGTATCGTCTACATCGCTACCACAATCCAACCACCGCACCAGCGTCATCGCAAATTAGTCTTGCTACGAACACTGGCTACAACGTAACCACAACGCAACATTACCACTTCGACAGTTGTAGTTACTTCAACGAAATTGCAAGAAGCTGCAGCGACACTATTGACACGTAACCACTTTTTGTGATTGCGATGTGATGTGTGGTGGTGCGAGCCTTAGAAAAATTCAGGAGGACAATTATTATCCTGGAATATGAGCCACGAAATAACTGTATTAATAGTAGTATTTAAGCTAAGGTATAGCTTAAGAAGTTTGCGGTCAATCTATCCTGCTACTTCACTAAAAATTACCAGTGCGTGTTGCCAGGGCTGACATACGGCTCTGTACTGTAGTCGTTAACAATGAGTCTATCCAGAATAGGCTATGTATGCACAGGGCTAGCTTGGCGTTTCATTGAATGATCGAATCAGAAATCAAGATATTTCCAGGACTACTAGTTTAAGCACTGTTTTAGACTATATCGGTTTGTTTCACAATTTAAATTAAAAAAAGAAAAAAACACGGAACACGGTGTATGAAAAATCACGGAAGATATCCCGTAAGTGACAATTTAAACTGTGGTCTATTCGCCGGAGCATGAGCCAAAAGGTAAACGAAAAATTCAATTTTTCAAAATGGCGGCTATAACCCGACCGATGACAAAACGTCACATTTTAATGAAAAATGTTCGCAGTATCTGTGGTCTACAATTTAGTAGTATTAAATGGTCTTTTTAGGTTCTTTTACATGTAAACTATTTAATACATAATTTAAAAAATTTAGAAAATAATTTAAGGCATTTACATTGTTTGATTTCAAATAAATCTGAAAGGATAACATAAGTTTCACAGACATCATTCCAAATTATAATTTCTAATGTTGTCAGTGTAATAATTCCGTAGTTATTTTTATAAAATATGTTCATTACTTCAATCGTGACATATAAAGAACCCTTTTTATGGTTTGTTTACCTTTTGGCTCAACCCTCTGCGAATAGACTATAGTTTAAGCTTAGTGACACCCCTTCAAAAATCATCAAACCTAGGGCACATTGTTCGTAAAATATAAAGTGTAGCTGCTAGCACAGCTTGTGAGTCATATTTTTCGCTTGAAATGATTGCAAAACTTTGTGTCTATATATATTTCCAGGAAATACTTTACGGGAATGCCTGGGGCTCGCGTGACGACAATAGCTGGTAGCTAGTAGCTAGTTAGCTGCTTATTGCGAGGAAACAACACAATAGGTAAGATGCGTAGGATTCTGCCGAGGAGTACAATGGACATCGGAGCGATAATGAAAGTTGCAACTAGACTTAACTGTCAAAACAGAAGCTTGAAGGCAACAAGTACCTATTTAGTTGCATGTCAGATAACTTATGGTTGCTCACGGTTGCTCATAGTAATGGAAATCACTTTCAGACTTTACCATTAACGACATCAAAACATGAAAAATTATATTTATTTTCCAGGTAGACTTAACTAACACTTTTACACGTAAAATTGTTTTTTTATGTTTTTGTACTAGACGAGGCCAGTGTTTCCTAGCTAACTACTCTGAGAAGAAACATCTAAACAAACTTTAAACAACATTGGTTGAATATATAGTTTATAGCTTAATTTCATAAATAAAAAAATAATAAATAGCTGTCTAATGATTTATCGAATGAATCAAAGAAGTATGATAGCATGAATATGTATAGACTGATTTAGAATTGACTTTGGTCAAAATAGTCATCATCGGGTCAGTTGCCAAAGAAGACAATGAATTTCTGAAAGGGAAACCGTGGTCTTAGAACTCAAAGCCCTAAAATAAAATTAAAACGCAGATAGACATAAAAGTACTTACTTACGTCTAGTTTAAGATTTATTTATTGTAGATAATTTAGACTGGAAGAAATATAAGGATTTTTATTTCTTATCTGTCTCCCATCTTCAAAATTGTTTTTTCAGCTATTTTTGTGGTTGAAAACAATTAAACTTTATCAAACTAACTTTGAAGGCGAAAGTTTATGTTTTTTTAATAGACATAAACTAGTGCTTGACTACGATTCCACCTGACGGTAAGCAGTGATGCAATCTCTGATGGTGAGGCGATTTCTGGTGGTGAGGCGCATTCGTTCACTAGAATTAAAGACGTCATAATTAATAATCGGCCGGGATGACCACAGCAGGCAAATTCTTCCTGTCCTTCGATATAACTGGTATTTACGACGAGTTGTCCGGACTAGTGTGTGATGAAATTGACCACCTAGATTGAATAGACCATGTCCTGGCATGGCGTAGGATACTTTTTATCCCGGGAATTTGTCCTCTTGTGACGATTTCACGTGAGTGAAACCGCTGGCAGCAGCCAGTACAATATAAATACTTTTGACTGTACCACCATGCCATGGATGTCTTTATTTATTTGAAAGTTACGGCCACCATTCCTCGAGGTTCTTTATCTAACAAAATACACAGGAAAGGGCTTTATTCTGCGTTGAGACAGAGTTATGTCCACCATCTTTGTACGCCGAGTGCCCATGGTAAGAAATGGTCACTAAATACGTCACACGGAAGCCCGAGGCTTCTATGACGTCAGCTGCTAGTTAGCTACCTGTAGCCGGATTCATGTAATCAAATCGTAACGATATCGTAGTGACTTAGTAGTTTAGACCATTCATCATTATCATCTACCTAGCCTTTTTTCCAACTATATTGGGGTAATACCAGTATTTTACGAGGAGCGGCTGCCTACCAAACCTCCACAACCCTTTTAACTGGGGTAACACGGTACTTCATGGCAAGACTGGAGTCAGATTTACTGGCTTCTGACTATCCGTAACCACGTTTAGACCATTATCTGATATTTGAACGACGCCGATTTTCGATCTCTTAGTTTCAAGTCGATGGACGTTTTATAGTTAATGGGTTGTGGAGGTCTGGTAGGCAGCCGCTCCTCGTAAAATACTGGTATTCAGCTAAATCCGGCTTGACTGGAAGCCGACCCTAATGTAGTTGGGAAAAGGCTAGGCAGATGATCATGATATCGTTTTATCGAATGCCGTTTAAGGAACACGTGAATACCGATTTTAGGTTGGGCTTCGATCGAACGACTATTATTATTTCAACGATATTTGACTAGTTTGCTTTTGTTTGACTTGACTGTCCTCGCATGTGTCTGTGTTGTAATATGAAAGTATTGTAAACCCAATACTTTTTTTGAAAAGAGTAACTATGGAGTTTCTTGCCGGTTCTTCTCCATAGGAAACGACCAATTTGGAACCGTGCACTAGTTTTTGACGTTTTATAAGTGCTCCTAGTGGGAGAGCAGTGGTGGCCGAGTGGTAATTGCCCCAACTTACAAGTTGTAGGTCGCGGGTTCAAACCCAGTCAGGCGCATGACTTTGTGTAATTCATTTCATCACCACTGCTCTCAAAAACGGTGAAGGAAAACATCGTGAGGAAACCTGCATGTCCTAGAACCAAAAATTTGAAGACATGTGACATACACCAATCCGCACTGGGCCCGCGCGGTAGATTACGGCTCATCCCCTCTCCTAGAGAGGAGGCCTGAGTCCCAGCAGTGGGAACATTATAAGGCCGCTAATGCATGTAGTAGGCTGTAAAATAAAGTATTTTTGATTTTTATTTCACGTGAATCAGGCTACTGGTTGCAACCAGCCCTCACAATATTTATGTATAGACATCGGGTAATACGCGCCTGGGGCGGTGTCCAGGCTATTGTCGCAAGCGGAGAAATATTGCGTGGAAAGTGTGGTCAGCCTGGCAAGTGCTGATTGCAGAGATTAGGTAGGCGCGCGACAGTTAGGTGATTAGTTCTTGTGACAAACATACGGCTACGGCTACTGGTTTAGTTTGTAGATTGTTGTTTTCGTGTTCTGTGTGTGTTTTTGTCTGTTTGGTACGTAGTTTGACTGGTCAGTTTTATGTCCCGAGCAGGAGTTGCTGAGATGGCAAACCTTTCGGTTCGGGCACGCTCTGCTCTATTGTATTGTAAAAATCTGTAGGTACCTACTCTGCTTCTTTTATTTTGTGTAGTTTTTGCTTTTTGTTTGAGCTGGGAAGTCATCCAATGACTTCTACTGCTCTAAGGCGGAGCTGGGCGTATCAGACTTTTACTGACTCAAACCTACTTTTATTTTCCTTCTTTGCCGTCGTTCCAGAGCCCCGCATAAACATTAAAAAAAAGTTGTTACATTTTACTCGAAGATCTGAAATTCATCATGCGTGGCAAGACCACTGCGGACATATTGATTAAGATAATTCTGTTTTATCAAAGCAAATGCTGGAAAGTAGGAATTTTGTAAGAGATTTTTCAATTATTTTTGGTAAATGCATCACAGCTCCATATAGTTCAACAAAAACCCGATCCCGAAAAAGTCAAACAACTTTCAAGTGAAACTCCAAAAGTTGGATAATACGGGCGAAATATAAATAAGCCGTAAAAAGCCCAGTTCCTGAGGTAAATAAACACGCCATCGAAGAAGGCTTAGACCCGACCAGGGTGATGAGCGTAAGCGGGAGCGGAGGCGGGGGCGAAGTGCCAAATGTATGAAACAGTCGTTTTTGTCAATTTTATGCTGCTCCCTATACTATGGCTTGTCGTTGCTACCACGAATCCAATGTGAAAAGAGATACATACCTAAATATCGTCTGTTTTTTATACCCTGAGATTATATTGACACAAGTAATGTCAAGCTTACTATAGGAATGATGCCAGTTCTTTTGTGTTGTAATGTCATTTTAGTCTCTGGCTTTCAAAAACAGACGGTAATGCTAAGTGGCAACTACAAAACCGACTGGACACGTGGGCCACGCCTGATTTGTACGTTTCCCCCAGGACTACGTCGCGTGGCGCCGCATAGCGCTGGTCTCATGTAGCTCTACAAGTCTAGTTGCCATTATTACTTAGTTACCGAGTGATAATCTATAGTTTTACTCTGAAAAAAAAACCACACTACGTCTACGAATTTGAATAATTTAGAATTCAAAAAATTTAATGAAGCTCTGCGTGACAAAACCACTACAACATCTATTGATACTGAGACTTTTTAGAATCCACCTAATTTTAATACTAATGCTCGCTATTTATAGACTTACAATCGTTTTTTGATAGTCTAATAAAAATATAAATCTAAAATTGAGTTTTAAATTCAAATATAGCCTCTATTCCCGTTTAAGGGTGCGTTCACACAGACCGGCTCGGAGAGCATCGGCGCGCATTTTTCTTTTCACACAGACCGGATCGTATAAGCTTTGAGTTGGTCGGAGCGGAGCCGTCAACTATTTCACATAGACCGGCTGGAAGCGGATGCGCTCGGAGCCGGTCAGATGCGCTCGCAGCCGGTCTGATGCTCTCGCAGTCGGTCTGATGCTCTCGCAGCCGGTCGGATGCGCTCGGAGCCGGATGGATACACTACAAAAGCATTACCAGTATTCCAAGCAGTATTCCAAGTTTTGTTTCGGCACGCACGAAGATCGGCTGCGCGAGCGAGAAAGAGCACGCAATCGGAGCCGATCGGCTGCGCGAACGAGAAAAGTACGCGATCGGAGCCGGTCAGCTCCTCTTATTATTTCACACCAAGCGCGTTCAAGCATTCTTTATGACAAAAACAATGCACATGCCAAAATAAACTTTACTACAAATACTTAAAACTCTGTTTACAACGTGATAAAAATCTGCTCTCCTCTCCGAGCCGGTCTGTGTGAACGGACCCTAAAACACGCAGTAGAAACTTGAAAACCTAATCGCTCTCACAACCGCGCTCGCTCCCGCTCTTGTTACCTTCTCTCACTCTGCCCAAGCCCTGGGCCCTGTTGGTAAGGTGCACCTGTGTACAAACACCCCAACTTGTCAACTAGCATTCAAGTTGGAGGGTGTGTAAACGGATCGGAAGTGATCGGGGATCTTCGGCTGCGGCGAACGAATTTCAAGTTAAGTACTCGTATGTTGGTTTATTTTGGGGTTTTGGAGAAAGTTGTAGGCATATATTTTTCTTTAAATAAGGAAAGAGAACGACTACCACTTCTATATTTGTCTCGCGCACCTTAAGGAGATGTCAGCGCAACCTTAGGGGCTTAAGGTTGAAGCCTATTGGTACCATGAGTTAGCTTCCGCAAGGAAAATCTGGGGCCCTGGAACGAAAGGGGAGTGGATTCTGGCCAATAAAAGTCTGACATACCTTCCCGCTCCGCCCAAAAGCAGAAGTCATAAGATAAAATCTCGCATTTTAACCTCTTGCTATTATTTTCTAGCTAGCACTAATACTTTATATGTCCGGTTTACACAAAGCTTATTAGTTGTGCTAAGGTAGCTAGACTGTGCTAGTTACTCTCGCCGAGCGTGAACCGAATTAAGTATCTCTACCGTTGTGTGTCAGCTCAGTTTTCTATAGGTGGGCAATAATTAAGTAACTTCTCCCTCTGGGTGGAGATAGAGATAGTGTCAGACTTTAACTGACTTAAACCTAGCGGTGTTCCATCAGTTATTCTTTGTGTTCCTGGACCAAAGTAACTCGAACAATTCCGCAGCGCATATAGGTTTAATAGTAGATTGTTGCATAGAGCACAAAGTAATTTATTATTGCACCGAGTGCCTGATTTAGAGCCCGAGCGATAGCGAGGGCTATAATCTAATAGGCACGAGGGAAATATTAAATTACTTAAGGCGAGGTGCATAATCTGCTTTTCTTTCAACTATTACCTATAGGAATAGTAGATAAAAGAAACTCATATCAAACAGTTAAAATAGAAGTTTCTATAACACTGTCGGCTTCATTTAGAATGTTTTCCGGAGTTAATGTGTCGCTAGATGATTCCATTTTAATTCGAAGCCGAAGCACTCAAAATCAGATAGTAACTATCACACTTTATCGTTTCCAAAAATATTGTCAAAACAAAATTAACAAAGTTCCCGCCAAATCACTTTTTTAAATTTCTTTCATTTTTAAATCAGAGCAGCAATCATTTTTTAAATTTGGAACAAGTAGGATAGAAACAAATAATACGTACGTAAAAAAAATATTGATATCGGCTGGCTGAATAGAGCTAAACCCATTGAGATTGGCGCCTTATGGTGCGAGTAAAAAAAAAACTGTGCAATAATGAAATTTCATACATTTTTATTGCTCTAGAGCAATAAAGACTCGCTTTGTACTGAGTTTTTAGAGTGATTATGATGAAATTAAAGCATAGTTGGAAGAAAAAATATATATACACACATCAAAAGTGTCTAGGGATCAACATATATTTTTGCAATAACTTTTCTCCTGATTGATATTAATTAAAATTTTCTTTAAGGATTCATCAAATAAAGTGTTTTCGTTTGTCACAGTAACGATAAACCAAGTCACCTTTGCATTAATAAAGAAATTTGCCATTTTCCTAATAAAGGGATTTTTGACATTTGAACCACTAACATTAAAGTTCGAAAAAAAGACTGAAATAACAGTTTTCTTTAAAATTTTATTGGGTAACTTAAACAATTAATAATCCGTGTTTCTACCGCGAACACTAACGACACAAGAACATCGGTTTGGCATACTCAAAATGAGTTCATCCAAATCACGCTGTGGAATGGCCGCCCATGTTCGTTGCAACAACAAAAAAAGGTCTTCTTGCGACTGGATACCCTCCATATTCGGCAGAGCTCTTCTCTGTAGCATATCCCATGCATGCTCAATCGGGTTCAAGTCTGGCGACTGAGCAGGCCAGGGCAGGACATCGATGTTAGCTGCGGCGAGAGTCTGTCTTACAACTCTTGCGGTGTGCGGTCGTGCATTATCATGCATTAACTGAAATAAGGGACCGATTTGCACTTGTAGAGGAACGATGACGTCTGATACAATCGTCTCAGCATAAATTTGAGCGTTGAGGTTGCCTCTGATCCAAATCAACTCAGTTCTTCCGCCGATCCAAATACCCGCCCATACCATGATGGTTCCACCACTATAAGGATGGACTTCCTGGCAAGATTTTAATCGCTGTTGGCGTCCAGGGTTTCTCCAGTGTCGTATACGTCTTGTATCCGGTCTCATACCAAAACGAGACTCATCAGAAAAGCACACGAAACGCCATTGTTCTTCTGCCCAATTTCTGTGTTCAAGAGCCCATTGATATCGAATCCTACGATTGTGCATTGCTATAGGTGGTACCCGTAGCGGTCTTCGGGAATGAAGGTTCACTTCATGCAAGCGGTTTCTGACTGTTTGGTCGCTAATTAAGTTCCCTGAAGAGTGATGAAGCCTCACGGCTAACATCATGGCGGTTATTGTTGGAGCTCTTCGAGTTAAGATTTGAATGTATCGGTCTTGTCTCCGTGTGGTGCAGCGATACCGTCCTCCATGGCGCTCAGCCACGGTACCAGTGCTTCGGTAACGTGTCCAAAGTCGACTGATAACACTCTGACTTGTATTCAGAGCTAAAGCCACAGTACGTTGCCGGGAACCAGCTTCTATCATTCCCACGGCTCTGAGCATTTCTTCCCTGCTTAAATGACGTCGCCGCTCCATAATAACGTTGGTTTTAATCAGTAGTAGGGAAACAGTAGCACTAATAATGTCTTCAATGCGTTGTATGTTTTTATAGGGAAAATATTGACAGCTGATTTTCATCTTTTACTCGAATTTGATTCACAGTTCCTGATTCAAATTATGAAATGCACCAAAAAGGATCCATATAAATTTATAAAATCATAAATTTATTACAAAGCCACATCTCAATCTCAAGAAATCCGCATAAAAATGCTTGATCCCTAGACACTTTTGATGTGTGTAATTGCTAGCATTCTCGCTGCTAGCTTCAAAAACTAGCCTTGTGTAATCCGGTATCTAAAGATGAAAAACATACCCAGCATACAGCACTTAAAACCACTCTGACCTATATTCCTTAAAACATTACCGACAAACATGAAAACAGAATTTTTCAAAGCAAATCCAAAAAAGTTTATTGCGTGAATTTCAATCCATTTCGCAGGGGGTGTGACGAAACACACAACAACCTATAATTTATTTCCTTATACGTATAAGAAATACCGAATCCGTTTACGTAAACAGGTCCCAAACTGGGAACTTGGGGAACTCAAACACGCGTCGAATATGCGAAGAAGCGCGAACTTTTCAGAGAAGCGAACTCTTTGGGTTGTTTCAGATATATTGCCTACGTATGCTACGGAAGTTCATCTATGCTGCGATTATCCGGGCGACGTGTTAAACATGTACAGCGGGTTTATATTTTGTTGGTTCTGTACTTTAAGTAACAATATATAAAGGCGATAATATAACAATATTCCACAACTTTCCACAACATTCACACAACGCCATCTTGTTCCAAATTAAGCAGAGCTTGTACTATGAATACTAGACTACTAATAAACATACTTGTAAATACGTACATTTTATAGACTAACCTTCTACCAGAGGCTTCATCCGCGTTTAAGATTTCTCCATACAGAATTTTGAACTTTAGAATTGTCATCCTATTCGATGGTGAACTCTGAGAAATCCTCTTTTAGTGCTCTATCTCTCTTAATCCTCTGTTACTACTTGTAAACTGTTGGTGCTTATTGTCAAACTAATGACAGGTCCAGAATTATCATGATCGGGTTCATTGTGGCCTGCAATGCGATATTGCCGCACGTTGTACATATGTGTTTTAGCTATAATTTTCACTTTCTTATGTATCGTGTTGGATCCTCAAGGACTATCGAACTCCGATCTCCGGAGGGGAGTGATATAGCCACACCTATGCCGTCACAGAATCTTGCATCGCGCAAGCAAAGTTCTCCG
This sequence comes from Mythimna separata, assembly GCA_030763345.1. Taxonomy (NCBI): domain Eukaryota; kingdom Metazoa; phylum Arthropoda; class Insecta; order Lepidoptera; family Noctuidae; genus Mythimna; species Mythimna separata. Next base: position 5,465,222 of record CM061171.1, on the reverse strand, counting down.
CGCGATTTGAATAGATACAACAGCCCGAAATCATTTATCGGGCAGTCGCCCACCGGGCATAACACCCGTCCGGTCGGAGGATCCTCCCTTTTCAACGGAGGTATGTGGGACTTTACTCTCTGTTCCACATACCTCCAAAGTACAAAAACGTCTATTTTAGGTTACGCTTTATTGTACTTACGTACAACACGATATACCATTTGTTAGGATTCAGAAAGGTTCTAGAGTGGTGGCCACATACCGGTAGACGCAGCGTTGGAAGGCCTCCCACAAGGTGGACCGACGGCCTGGCGAGGGTCGCGGGAATCCGATGGATCCGAGACGCACAGGACCGGTCGCTGTGGCGACGCTCGGGGGAGGCCTATGTCCAGCAGTGGACGTCTTTCGGCTGAGATGATAATGATGAATTCATGATGCTATTGAGATAGATTTGTTTGTGTTGCGAAAGCTGTATATCCTATGCCGTAATGCAGACAGTACGCATAACAGTCTATTACCAATTCAATGCAGTCAATACTGAATGATTAATTTGTATGTTGAAGTCAAACAACATACGAATTAATTATTCAAAGCTTCAGTTCAGAATTCAGATGCTTCTACATAATCGCGCTGCATTGGGCTCGTAGCATTAATTGCTAATGTGTCGTCCGTAATGACAATAATGCAATGAAGCATGTTTAACTGAGGAAATATGAGTATCCTAGGTACAGTTACGCTAAAAATTAATACACTTGATGATATTTACAAGTAAGAGGTCAGTTGGAGGCAATAAGGTATCAGGTGTATAGATCTCTACGTAATCATGTAGCAGGGCACGTGATAAAAATAGAAGATGGGACATGGTCTGCGGAGAGACGCCACAAATACTGAACACTCACATGTGTAGCTTGTCTTTGCTGCGCCATCCTGTGTGTCGAGTTGTTTAAATTTTTTTGGGTTGGCTATCGCGACTCGTGTCCAGGCGAGATGGGTCGATGAAATCATCAAAAGGTTAAAGCGTCTCCAGCCAAACATCGCATCCCTACGAACTGGTGTTACCATGAGATGGACTCACGCTTGCGCAAACTTTTACGACTTTTAAGTCTCAGTAATTTTGCATTGACATTTAATGATTTTTCACTAAGAAAAGAAAACAAATTCGTGATCATCATTGTTTCAACCAAAGGACGTCCACTGTTGGACATAGGCCTCCCCCGAGTGTGCCACATCAAACGGTTCTATGCGTCTCGCATCCATTGCATTACCGCTAGTCTCACCAGGTCAATTTCTAACTGGTTCTTCTCTATAGGAAAAGACCAATTGGAACCGTGCATTAGCTTCTGACGTTTTAGAAGTGCCTATGTAGGCCTATGTGAAAAAAAATTGTGTTATTTTTCTATTTGTTTGTATATCTTTAAGTTGCACCTACTATGTTGTTTCTGCATCGCCCTAAGGTCGACTGGTAAATAATCCCTAAGGCAGTAAGTCCGCCTTTATACATCAAGTAGTGCACAAAGTTTTTAAAATAAATAAAAATATTATGACTGATTGATTGACTGAATTCGTCGTCATCAATAAGTAATCCATTAACAAAAGTCACCGTCTCGAATAACACTGATACACGAAGCTGCAAGGCTGTATCCTCTAACAATTAATCCGCGGATACTTTAGTGGCTGTCCGTACGTGATTGATAACGAGCATTTTTCCTCGAAGCACTATCATGATTAATGGCTTTTCTTCGAAATTGATACTCTTCCGACCGATATGATACGAAAATAAACTTATCTCTTGTGTATTGTGCTTGTGAGTGTACGGAGGCACAGAGTAGATAGGCACAGAAGTCAATCTCATGTATGTACTACACTTCTTGTCATACCTTTTTTTTCTGGAAAGAACATATGACGTATCCCGGGCTGGGCGGAATGGGATGGCGTGTCAGACTTTTTCTGACTAAAACCCACTCCTGTTATTTCTTTGCCTTCCTTCAAGGGTCCCAGGGTTCTCTTTTGTTTAACCCAGTGGGCTTCGATCCTGCTGGAGCGCCTACAATTTGCTGTTATATCTTTGAGGCACACGTGGAACAACACGCGCCGTCGACGACTTGGGCTTGGACCTATCCTTTTTAGGCCTTTTGTCTAGTCTTTTCCCAACTATATTGGGGTCGGCTTCCAGTCAAGCCAGATTTAGCTGAATACCAGTATTTTATGAGGAGCGGCTGCCTACCAGATCTCCACAACCCCTTAACTAACACGGTACTTCATGACAAGATTTACTGGCTTCTGACTATCCGTGCCAAAGATCTGCAAATGACAGCCGGGACCTACGGCTTAACGTGCTTTCCGAGGCACGGAGGAAACTCGGTATGTTAAGATGGTCACCCATCCACAGACCAACCTTGGCAAGCGTTACTCAACCTTGAAGATCGACCCGTGCGGCTATTATTATTTACGAGCGAGCTCCTCCTTTAGGCCTTCTGTATTATTTCATTGGTGACGGAGGCGCGGTGGTTCTAGGGTAACAAATTGTTCTGACGTAAAAAGGTGTGCCTAGTGGGCAGGGATCAGGTGTAAGGTTCATGTTGACTGAAAGCCGTTATTATTTTTTTCATTTGATGTATGTATTTTTTTATTAATTTGATTGGATTCATTAAGAGCGGCCAACTCGAACTACATTTTCATATACGTTACTTACGAGATTATGACGTTATTCCTTATCCCAAACACAGATATTTTCTAGGTTTCTATAAAAATCAAAATACATATGAATTTGTGTAGAACTAATTCAAAAAAAACCTCTAAAGAACTACGTAATCATAAATTAAAAATATAATAAGTTTTGTGAATGTGTTGATATCTAAAAGCCTCTATATCTTATACGATTTTTTTTCTGACCTTACTTTGTTGTTCGACTTCCACGCGGGAGAAGCCGCGGGTAAAAGCCAGTATCTTATATATGTAGTAACATTACATGACTTCTCAGCAACACACTGTATCTCAAGTTAATAAGTGTCATTACTTTGAGCAAAACATACCAACTTTAATTCGATCTCTTAACTAAATAAGTACTTAAGCTGTTTATATGCATAAGTTAAGTATTTGTTAATTTTATGTCTTTTACAAACACGACTTTAATGAGTTTTATGGTTCTTATTCGATCCAAGATGTCTTCATTGAGTTACATTTAGGGCCTGTTTCACCACTTATGATTAAGTTTCGAGTATCTTACTTGGCAGATAATTTCATACAAAATCTGTCAAATTTTTAAATTTATTCAGTGAGTAGTGCCTACACAGACATTGTGAAACAGGCCCTTAAAGTGCTATGTAACTTGTAATTACCTCTATTCTGGTATGAATTAATTTGTAAGCAGCCCAAAGCTAAGTAAATAGTCTTCAAGGACAACGAAAATTAACTTAGGAAATGTGGGTATGTTAGCTACAGCTATGAATACGGATGTGATGATGTAAGCAATACGAGCGAACAAGGTGAACTATCTATTGCTCATCGTCTGCAAGCTTGCGCCTACGGTAACCGGGGGTCGCCTTGGACGGTTGTGGCCATCTCCTTTACTAGCATTACTGCTTCGCAGAAGGAGATGAACATTTCTCATTTCCTCTCACTTCGGACTATCGCTTGAATCAGGGCTAAGCACGAGAGGACGCTGCCGTCGGCAATCGACTCGATCGACGATGCTTTACCAAAGCAGGGTGGTCTGCACAATGGCGTATATTCGCATAAATCCGAAATAGGAACACCCCGTACTGGTTATATTTGAGGACTCACGACACGTTGAAGGTGAGGATGCCATGCGAGCTTTCCAGCCGAAGTGACTTGGTCTTTTCTCCACGATTGTAGCGTACCGCGCACCTGTCAGGGTTACAGTATCGTTTGAAAGAGACACCGCGGCAATAGAACACAAAGGGGAAATGAAGGAACAAAAGTAGTTTTTACTCAGTAATTTACTCTTGTTCTACTCACAGTGGGAGAAGGTATTTGATGTTGTTCCATTCAGCAAAAAGAAAGGTTGTTATCGAGGAGTACTATTCACGTACCGAACATTTTTATCTTGATGTCAGTACAGACGTAAAGAGAGAGTATATAGGTACGTCAGCGGTGGCACAGTGGTAACTGCCCTGACTTACAAATGGCAGGTCGCGGATTGAAACCCAGCCAGGCGCATTACTTTGTGTAATTTACGGCATGTCCTAACTTAGGACATGCCATAAATTAGTGTAGTTAGGACTCCTAACCAAAAATTCGAAGACATGTGACATCCACCAATCTACACTGGGCCCGTGTGGTGGATTACGGTCCATTCCCTCTCCAAGAGAGGAGACCTGAGTACCAACGGTGGGAATATAACAAGGCCGATAATGCTAATTCTAAGTACAGGCCACAGACAAATGATGATGAAGCTTTAGGGACTACACACACTTATTCAGCTCTATTCGCGTTTCGCTGAACGATTTTGGTCACACTTATACAGCTCTACTTCTATCAGCCGCGTACAGCGGCGTAAGAGTGTTATCTCCGCTAAAATACTTCTATCTACTACGTACGGCGATGAATATGCTGCGAAGACGGTCAGCTACTCAATTAGTATTGTGTCCTCAACATGGATGGTTCTATGTGCGATATTTTTGTCGTTTCGCTACTTGTAGAAGAAATAGAAAAAAATAACCGTATAAAATTACAACGCGAACAACAGTGGGTCGACTCATTTTGGGTAAATAGAAACTTGGTTGGAGAAATCGCGATATTGGTATCCCAATTAATACAAAATAATATTAAATTTAAAGAGCATTTTCGGATAAATCTAATCTATCCAGGAACTATGCAGGTCGCAACTTGTTGACAAGGAGTTGAGAATCATACGTGTGCAGCGCTGTTCTGCCGCATTCAGCGACGAACGCGGCGGGACAGCGCTGAACGCGGTGGAACAGCGCTGAACGCAGCAGAACAGCGCTGAACTCTATCTAAAGCACTCGCATGATAAAAACACATTTGTTCTCATTTTATACTTGTTTGCCGCGAAAGCTGAATAAACGCGGAAAGCTGAATGGATGCGTACGCGTCTCCATACAAAATCGTTGTTTTCTATGGACATTAGCTGAATAGAGCTGAATAAGTGTGTGTAGTCCCTTAGGCATCATCGGTTATTGGTTTATTCGAAGATTATTATGTACATTATTACTTTTAAATATTGATTTGACGTTTACACATGTGCGCATTTTAACTCACACCTTTATCTTCTCTTATCATTTTTTTTTTGTAACTGTATCCATGACATCACAGCGGGCTAGACTACGCTATGTTATTTATTGTTTAAAATATCATTGCATATGCTGAGGTGCCTCTTTGGTCCTTCCACAGATTTTTGATTAATATTTTTTTTTGTTTTTTTTTTTAATATTTTTTTATTGTCATCTCCCTATTTCGACCCTAAACTAGTTGGGAAAGAATAGTCGTCTGGATTCTCTGGAGTCTGACTAACCAGATGCGGTTGAGTACCCGTATTTTACATGGAGTAAAACATGGGTAAAAGCCTAAAGCCTAGCAGACTTCTACCTGTTACTGGGCAACAAAATACTTCTTGGATACTGAAGATTAGATTTTCTGACATTTCTTTTTTATGCTGTATCAATTGGTTAGGTAGGAAAAGATTCATTTAAACAGTAGATGATACAGTCCGCACATAATTCTAAGTATTTCAACGTAACTATGTAATAAAAGTACATCACATACCAAGACTCATGTTTCAAAAGTAGACAGACACATTTTAATCTGGGCTGTCCCGTCTGTAAACACCCGAGCATCGCATAAAGGGAGCTCCACACAAAACGCCCCTGTTTGCGTAGCTAATTGAGTTCATTGTAGCATAAATGATGTTTAAAGTGCCACGTTTGTGCCACGTTTGTGCTCGTTTTGAAGAATTATCTTTTTAAGCTCAAGATTAGACAAAGGTTTGTTTGATTGGATCAGAATGTTTAAGGGTTTTAAGAGATCTGTCGGGGTCTCTTGGGTAAGGAAGATTTGTCTCTTTTTTTTAAATATACAATGATTTAAATAATAATATTAATTTCGTTACTAACTTAAAAAAAAATGTATACCTATTTTCAGTAAATTATCATTGTATATGGGAGTATTGTTTTTACTGATGGAAAAAATTTATATGTCAGCACTAGGAAGAGAAAATTTTAAAATTATCATGCATCCACACAGCCGTAAGCAGGTAGCAGGTAAACCTAACATACATATGTACAGCATGTGTCCACCCTTACGTTGTTGACAAGAAAAAAAGCAGACAACGAACAACTTCTATAAAGTGTTGGACGTCACCCCTGTTGGACGATGCCATTATTTTATCCTAACTCAACTTCCTACATTCATTTAATAATATCCTCCATCATCATCTTCCTGTCCTTGTCCCATATTACTTGAGGTTGGTAGGTATAACACGTTTTTTACTTCCAATCTATCCTGTCAGTAGTCATGCTAACATTGACTTCTTTTTCTTTCATATCACTTCATCAATTTTTTCTTTGGCTTCCCTCTCTATGATCATCCACCACACTCATCCATAACACTTTTAGTGACATGCATTTCAACCCTCTTCTTCACATGACCATACCATGATAAACAATTCCTTATCAACTAGGTACTAAAAACTAAACCAAACTAGTGCGCCTCACCATCAACGATTGCATCATTGCTTACCATCAGGTGGGATTGCAGTCAAGCACTAGTTTATGTTAAGATAAAAAAAACTCTTCAGACACTGGCACCATTTTCAAACTTCCTATAATGTGCTTATCCAATAACACCCATTCCTCAGAAATGACAGCAGCCCCCCAATTCAAACGAAAACAAGATATAAAAACTCGGCTGTCCAATGCTCTGCGTAAACAAAACCAGTGGGTTCAGTAAGTTTGCTAAGAAACACAATAACGTCGGAGTTTGGGCCATCACCTCCATTCGTATTGACCCACTTGCCTTCAGCGTTGCAGCGGCTTAAACAATCAAATGAAAACTTTTTTTTATGTCAGGCTGTCGCATATAAAATGTTTCTGAAGAATTTGCTTTTGTCAGCGGTAGCGCTCGTGTCTAAAAAACCCACTGGAATACACCAACAGGAAAAAAAAAATATTAGAAGTGCTTATGCGTGTCCTTATCCATACCATCGACTCTTTTTTGCGATGGATCATATTCAAATGACTTCTTCCACTCTAGGGTGGAGCGAGAGGGAGTGTCGGACATTTACTGACTAAAACCCGTTTGTGTCCTTCAGTTGCCTTTACATTCCCGGACTACCGTATCTCCTTGAATAATTCAATTTTCTTGAAAGAATACTGAACTGTTTTAAAAAAAACGACCATCAGAAAGCCTAAAATTTTAGCTTTAAATTGGTATAATTATTATTAAAATGGAGTACTTCACTACAGATTTCAGGTTCTAGGCCTTTTTACATGGTTTTACCTATTTTTTCTTTCACCGTTTTGATGGAATAAATGACACAAAATAATACTCCTGACTGGGTTTGGATCTACAACTCAACGCGAGACTATTACTCGCACCACTAGCCCACTACTTCTCCAATTAATTAAAGTTAGAAAATGATTAATCCTTATTTTTAATAGACCCTGAGTACACATTGAGTGGTTTTTCATATAACTACAGAATGCGTCATCCTTTTTCCAGATGGCTACTTACGTAACCACTTTTTGCAGGAATTTCTTGGAAACCATGTTGTAACCGAGAGCGACCCTCCGTCATACATATTCAAGGACAAGACGGACATCGGAACGTGCGTTAGTGGACCCGCCATTATACCCCAAATGTATATTTGATGATGTCCTCAACAACTCTTGTCATAGGGCTGGCAAGCAGTTATTAAGACTGCTATTTTGGTGTTTTTTTGTCAAAGAAATTTTGTACCTGCGTTCTAGATAATACTACATCATTTATTTATCATATCACCTGAGAGATGTTCAATGCTGAACATGGGCCTCTCCAAAATGTCACCACAACAATCGGTCATATTCGTTTGGCATCCATTTTATCCTTACGACCCTCACCAAGTACTAAGTCCTCCGTGTTAGTCTTTCAACGTCTTCCTGTTCGTGCTACCCACTTCAGAACCTTTAGGCCCCAACTACCATCCCTTGTGTAAGCAATGTGCTCTACTCACTACCAGTAAAGGTCTTTCTATAGCTTCAATACTAATATACAATACAATACTCTTAAAACTTTATTCAGCTTGAGTACTACGACTACTTGCGTTTCAGTACTCAGGGATCAGAAATAAAAATAAAAAATGATTTTATTTCGTCAGAAGCTAGTGCACGGTTCCAATTGGTTGTTCGTATGGAGAAGAACCTAGATTAATCAATGTTTTTCTTCTTCTCAGTCGTACACTCCTCGCGGAGTGGTAGTAGCCATAGATCATCTGGTAGGATGGTTGTGGCTTTTGCGAGACTTCTTCATCTCTCTATTAATGGCAATTCGTGCACATTCAATGAGGGAAAACTTCGAAAATGACTTGATGAGGTCTGTTCAGCTAGTAGGTGATACTGGGGCCTGGGTAGACGAAAGAGAACCCCAGGATCCTGGAATTAGGGCAAAGAGGGAACAGGAGTGGGTTTTAGTCAGTAGAAGTCTAACACGCCCTCCCGCTCCGTCAAAAGAGGGGGAAGTCATTTTGATGATTTCCCATCTTAATAAAAAAATCTGGTAGTTGATCGGCCGCGAGATCGTTGGCAGGGGTCAATAAGTAAACGAATTCTATACTTCCAGGATTTGACAACCCTAGTTCCAAAGAATCCGCAGTTATTTAAGACTGTTTATATTCACGACAGTCCTGTTTATGTTTATATCGGGGGCGCAATGTGTTTCGAGTTCGGGCTAGATTTACAATTTATGTAGATTTGCTTAGATTAACACGTCTCTCAACTATTGGGCGGGTTATTACTGGTCTGAAATGGTTTGCGTTATGGTCACGAGTTTTACTAGAGGTTGCGTGGAAGAATTTAGAAAATATCTTTGTTTGGAGGGACAGTATTTGGAATGAATTTGCCATATTGCTTGATGCGGTTGAATCAATAAAGAAAAGAGGAAAGAAAACTATTGGTCACAATGCATTCGTCCAGTCTAAGTTACAACGTCTTGAGCATCGAGGCCAAACTGCTGGTCTGTTGGTTTTTACCGGATGCGGATGCCGGGGTTTTAAATCCAAGAGTGAACAGGTTACTTTTAGGCAAGCCTGCTCATCCTACATCACTTACTATGAGGTGAGATAAAGGTCAAGTGCGAGCTTACCAATAATAATAATAAAAGGAAATCGACATTAGAAAAAAGTCTTTTACTAAATTAGAGTTCTCTTTTTACTAAATTTTAGAACATAGCCTTAAAGCTTCCTTTCAGTTAAGTAAAGCTAAATCAGTTTAAGCTCTTAATAAATAAAATTCTATAACACGCTAGGTCAGTTTAAGCTAAAAGTCATTGCATCGATGAAACGCATGAATACTCGTACATAATATTGGAACACCATTTTACATAAACGTATATCTCATTATTGAATGGACTGAACCTAGTGAATGAACAAACAAAATGTGAGCGTATACATTCCTCGTAGACAGGCATTCTCACGTCAGCGTGGTTCACGCCGGCCTGACGTCGGTGAGCGTCAGGCGTCAGTTGTCAGGCGTCAGGCGTCAGGCGTCAGGCCCACTTAGTGGTGACGAGGGAACAATGAGACGGCTTGATGGACGCAGCTTCCGAATGCTTCCGAACTTGACTTCGGGTTTGAAGGAAGGTATTTAGTGTGATGTTTGAATTTAAAGAGCGAAGACTTATTTCTGGGATCTTAACTAACTGTGCATGAAATGAGTAATTTTGATACTTGGTTACAATGATCATCTTGGTTTCCAAGTGTGGTCGGTGAGGTAAAACAACGTGTAAGGAAAAAATATCCCGCAGGCAGATACTCACAAATAAAAGGCATTTAAAAAATATATATTGCAGAGTATATTAGTTATATCACACTTAACACTTATCATTCTGATATTTTAGGGCGAGTTTGTATATAGTTTGTGTGTATGTTTATTACTCCTTCATACTTAAACAGTTCAATGGATGGAAATGGACATTTGGCACATGGATACACAATGTTCTGGAATTGAACACAAAATATACTTTTTATCTACCTTTACACGGTCGTCTGGTTATTACATTTTGCTGGCCCTCATCAATGTACTAGCTTCGTTTTCCATACTAGTTTCTTTACTTGTAAAAATTTATCTGAGTAACAACATCAAAAATAACTTTTGGAAAAAACAGCACTGCCATTTTACTTTCATCATTAAAGGTTCAGTATGTATAGTCAATCCAACATTGAAGCGTAGTGAAGTGGTCCATTCTATAAGCTTGCTATTATGAAGTGCCCTGGTCCATTGTGTGCGTATGAAAGACGTTTTAGCCGGTCCAAAGTGAGGGTATTCACACGTCTGGCGTCGGACGGCGAGACGAGGAAACAATGTGAATATTTGATACACTCAAGCTTCTTCACCTTGACTCTTGAAAAGGTACCTTTGTTGGGTTCCGTACCCGAAAAGTACCTTTTGGGACAGTCCTCCTCGCCTTCTTTGTCTGTCCGTTTGTCAGTGATTTCAACATAATTTTTTTTCGACGGCAAGCCTCTAAAAGGTGTCCAAACTTCGGGGATAAGTTCGGGGAGTGTGAGATTTTTACCTCACTGAAACCACGGAGGTGATCACCGTCAGCCCACAGAAGAAGCACCGTTACCTTTTAAAAAACCATTCCATAGCTTAGTCAACGCCGATTACGTCACATTCCTGAGGAGACTGTACAACGGTCTCCACTGAGCCTCACTGGCCACAGCAGCACGAGATTGTACCTACTTTAGACCTAGCTATTTTCTTCTTCGTCGGTATCACTCCTGACATAGTGGTCGTGGTCATCATCTTCAGGTGTTGGTGGCAAGCTTCACAACACGCCGCAACTCTTTCCTGATGGCCACCTTCCTTGACATTCGTGAAGTGACAATGAGACATTTACTGCCGCTCTTATTTGGTCAGTCCGCCTCATAGGCGATCTTTCTCGTGGCCTAGTATTAGACCTATCTATATACAAATGAAATGCAATAACTCCGATCCGAGTACCTTTACTTAGAGCCCATAATCAAACAAACAATAAATAATTAACCATAGTTTCAACAAATATAATTAATTTAAATGATATAGTAATTAATTAACTGCTTCCTTGATGTTAGCCGACAAATAGCCGTAAATTAACCGATAGTAATCACCTGATGGATTGTTTGAGTCATTAATTAATGCTCTATTGTTATTGATACTGATTGGCTTTCGATTATAGTGCGAATATTGATGTGGGGTTTGGCGAAAGAGTACCTATGATATTTTGTTATAGTTATCAACAGATAACTATAACAAAATTTATACTCTTAATCTTTAATCCTAGCCTATCCTAACCTTGATACCTAGTGCTATGCAACACTTGAACACATAGGTCTTATTTGCCGATCTGCCTGCGTTAAAAAAGTATCCCCATGGAACATATTCCAGAATATAATGTATTCTATATTCTGTTTTAGGATCTGGGCTATCTGTGAACCAAGTTTCAACCAAATCCATTTGATAAATGATAAATGATAAATGTTTGATTTCCAACTTTCCATAACCAACATTATTAACTTAAGGGTTATCATAGGAATAGAGACGGCTGTAATATAACCTTACTATAGTTACAATACTAACAGCGGTTTTGACCACCGATTCACGAGAGACCGATTGTTCACTAGATCAATTGATCTGCTAATTTGGTCAATCTCATAAATCATATAGTGTTACAAATATTATTGTAAAAGTTGAGTAATGTTAATTTTTTTATGATAATTACAACAGGTATTCATTTCACTGAATTATTAATATTCTCATAGTTAAATTATAAAAACTCATGAAGATTTCTGAGAACAATTAAATTGAAGAAAAAGATAATAAAATCAAGATCTTAGAAATAATTACATAAAATTTTTCACCGTCTCTTTGATAAAATTTTCCACCGAATTATCTCTAGTAATCATAGAAATACCGTATTTCTACAAAGGTTTTCGCCACCAGACGCTCAATCCTGGCAACACCGCCCAAACTTTCGGCATTACCCCCATTATCTCGAATTGAATCATCTCGATTGCATCAAATTTATAACACCGCTGATCTTCGAGAAGTAGTTTAACTTAAAACAGCTTTAATCTTTAGATTTGGATCTGTTCCCAAAGCTGGGAATAAAAGAAAAAGGTGACTGCATTTTCTTTGTTACCCCCTGTGAATAAAGCCTTCAAGATATCTTGGGTCCGTATATTAGAATGATGAAGTGGGTATAAACTTACAAATTCGCCTTAAGTTTGGTGCAGCAGGATAGGCCAAACAAATTAAAAATAAAAAGCATTTTTTTTTGTACGGAGCTGAGTTTTAAAGCAAATCCAATCAATCATCAAGATACATGTATAAAATTGTATTAATTAGTATGTAATATACAGTATAACTATAACGCAAATTGTGCTGTGCCCTACCAGGAATCATGTTTGAGACACTGCAACCGTCTTACCTATTATATTATATATCTATTTACAATCAGAATGCAATAAATAAATCAATCCTTACAACTATTAAAAAAACTCCTAGTTCTTCCAATAGCTCGATAAAAAAGGAAACAAAACACTAATTTATTTACCAACACAACAAAATAGCCAGGAATAATTTAAAAAAAAACAAGCTCTATTCCAGAATAAAAGCGACGTGTTCCATTTATAAAAAAATCACTGTCTCCAAAGGTCCCCTGTGAAAAATTATAACGCGCAGCTTACATTTTGTTGCCAGAGGAAAAAAATATGTTTTTCCTTTGTGTTTGAGACGTAATATTTCAGTAGAATACGCCTGCCCGTCACGCCCGTCGACTACGAAATATTCGTCGGTTTAACCTAAAATACATTATTATTAAAATGTTAGAAATTGCATCGTATAATTTGACAGTGATGGCCGTACTATGAATTCTGCTGGGAGCGGGTGTAATAATGGAAAGAATTTTCTGGAAGAAATTTTGAACGTCGAGTTTAAACAGTTTTTATTTCGAGCATCGGAGAATATTGTGAGTAAAGATGTACAGAGATATTATGTTACTATCGATGTAATATGAAGATGATTTAAGGCGCCACTTCAGCGAGGTGGGCCCAAATTTTAGTTTTTTAAAACAATCTGAGACCAAAACTACAGTGATTTAAATTTAAAAAAAAATATATGTTTTAGTTAAGGATCTTATCTAGTTAAAATCGCATTCAGTTGCAAGACCTGATGAACTTCACTCGATAGAAAAAAATCGCAAAGTTACCCCTTTTTAAAACGTTTTTTCAATATTATTACTATATTACTGATTTGTTACGTTTCATTTTTGTACTATAATAAAGAAACTAATTAGTTACAAACAAATTCGCAGAGTTTGAATTGATAAAATGATTTTCTTAATTGCTATGTTTTAATAAGAATTAAAAGCGGTCGCGGCGGCTCAGACAGGTCCGTTCAGTCGCGCGCTGGCGCTTGTCGACGACGGACCTGTGTCAATTTCTTCAGCGACAACTACGCGCACCAAATCATCTCTTTTTGAGAATTTGTTGCTTTTCAGTTGTAAATTATAATGGGCAATAAACAACGCAGGCGAAAAAACTCGCGTAAAGTGATAAAAGACACAAACAGAAAGAATGCACTCCAAAGATATGTGAAGATAGGGCTGCCATCCGTCCGGGTTTCCCCGGATTTGTCCTAGTTTAGAGGGCGTCCGGGGAGCGTCCGGGCGGGGTTTCAAAAACTGTCCGGGTGAAACCCGGACGCTTTTAGTGTTAGGGGCATTCCTGATGAATTAAAAGATAAGCGATATCTAAACAAATCTTAGTTAAAAATTCTTGGTAACCGCAACTAAGCTAACTCCGACGGCGACGCTTCAAAATAGCCGATGACGGTCGATAAATAACTAGCAAACAAGCTGCTTAATTGCTTAATCATTTATCAGTAGTAGAAAATTAGTTTATGACTCTGATTATATGTTATTAAAAAAAAAAACAATAGGGTTCCGTACAAAAGCTGTAATAAGATAAAGTGTAAATAAATTACCTTTAAATCTCCTTACATCGTGTGATAAAAATATTATTGATAGAAAAAAATAATATACTATAACTTTGCACAACATTTTTTTATGGCACAATAACTATTTTTTGTCTAAAACCTGAATCTAAGCAAAAGTCATTTAGCCTCTAGATTAAGCCATTTTTTGTACCTTTATACTCTTAACAAAATAAATTATTTCATATTGAAGTCTGTTTCACTGCCTGTATATTTTCATTGCCTTTTTAGACTGTCGCAACCCAGTGCTGCAAACGTGTGAACTTTATCCCGATAACACTGCTACTACTTATTTTGGTGTAAACTTACAATAAAGTTTATTCTATTCTATTTTAACACTGCGAATATTTCGTCAAGTCAAGTTCCAGCATTACGATCCTTACGTACCTACTTATTTTACTTCTTTTAAGTAATTGCACTTGAAACACACAATTTTGGTTTTAAACTACTCCGTATTTTAGAGGTAAATAATAAAATATAATTATGTATATATTTTTAGGTTTTAACTTATTATTATGAGATATTATTTACTTGTAAAATATGTAACTAAGAAAATAAGTAGATTATAAAAAAATGTTAGGTAGCTATAAAAATCCGGCAGTAAATTCCTTTCTATTTGAAACGGATGGTTACCCTACGAAACTGACGAAACGAGCGTACGAAGAGGGGTGCATGCGCGGTCGCGGGACGCGGGTGCTAGCTACGGCCCGATCGCGCAAGGTCGCTGGCAAATAGTATCGCCTTAAGATGCAGTACCTACCTTCGCAGTATGTAACTTTTATAAAGTAATTAATTACCTAACGATTTATGGTTTAAGCAAATTAAACTAACTTTCATTTTTGTTTCAATAATACTGGCCTACGTTTGACCACTATCACTCCTTATGGTAAACAATGACGTGGCCGAAGATGAAGCACGCTTCCTTAGAAATAACATATTCACTTTTGAGTTAAGGACCCTAAAATTTTATTTTCGTATCGCTCAGATTCAGACCAGATTCATTCTATAGAGGTAATCCACCATAGTACTACGCGGGCAAAATGCTAATTGGTGGATGTCTTCGAATGTACCTATGATTATACAGCAGTTTCTGTACAATGTTTTTGTCATCATTTTGACGGCAGTAACTATTGTAGTGATGACAGGAATTGCACACATGATCAAATGAATTGAGTTACTTGTATCCATAATGAAAATGAGGAGCTCGTGGCTAGATAATCACAGCCGCACAGGTCGATCTTCAAGGTTAAGCAACGCTTGCCTAGGTTGGTCTGTGGATGGGTGACCATCTTAACATAACGAGTTTCCTCCGTGCCTCGGAAAGCACGTAAAGCCGTTGGTCTCGGCTGTCATTTGGAGATCTTTGGCAGTCGTTACGGATAGTCAGAAGCCAGTAAATCTGACTCCAGTCTTGCCATGAAGTACCGTATTACCCCAGTTAATGGGTTGTGGAGGTCTGGTAGGCAGCCGCTCCTCGTAAAATACTGGTATTCAGCTAAATCCGGCTTGACTGGAAGCCGACCCCAATATAGTTGGGAAAAGGCTAGGTAGATGACATGTATCCATAATGAAAATAAACCATCTACAAATTATCAATTCATCTCTAATTAGTAATTACCCAACAAAACAACACCAGCACCACAATCTCCGAGAATCGCGGTAAATCTCAAAAAATCACCGTAATTCTTCCATGACGTTGACTTTCAAACAAATTGAATTCGTAACAAATCAAATAAGGCGTCGAGGACACAATGCTCTCATTAATGAAATTAACCGAGCTAATTATTCTTTTGACAAGAATAAAAGGAAAAGTGTGAGTCGCGACATTCGCCGGGCGTTTCGCTAAATAGCCGGTCTTAGCTTTGTTCTGCGGAGAATGGGAAGGAATGGGACGTCTCTATTAGTGAAGATGTAGAAATTTTGGAGGTATCACTGCAGCTCGCGATGCTCATTTGTATTTTTAGTAAGGTGTTTACAATGTCATTTACTTTTCTTAATTTTTCTATTTTATTTCCTTTTAGTGACTTTATGGACTGTTATTATTGTTTAGGCGATTCTCACACTGCCCCGCATGATGCAGCGTAGCGCGTGGATGCGTGTTCTTCCGTTGCTTGTAAGTACCTCCGTTTGTATGGAAAACACGCACAGTCTAACACACTGAAAATGCATCCACGCGCGTTCATGCGGATCACGCGCATACACGCGGAGAAACATGCACCCCCGCGCGTAGGTGCGGGGCGAGACGCAAGGTATGGCACACCGAATTCCGCAGTGCCGCGCGTGATTTTGAATGGGCGTGACGTGTGCACAGAGAACGGCGAATAAATGAGAGCCACCGTGCGTAAATCTACAAAACGCACAAACGCGCGTGAGTGCGCAAAAAACCCGCACGATGATGCAGATCTGCATTCCCGCAGGAACGCGCGTAGGTGCGTCGACACGCAACATGCAGCATGATGCGGGGCAGTGTGAAGATCGCCTAAATTGTTAAAAATAAGATTTTTTTCTTTATGTTTCTTGACATTTTAATAAAAATAATATGAAGTCTCTTCCTTGTGGAACCAAAACCAACTTTAGGTGGTCAAAAAACTACAGCAGATATTGTTATTTGCTACAGATATCCTGACTACCTAAGGTTTATTAGAACGTAGTTCATAAAGAAGTATGTTTCCAGAACATCTTATTAGATTTTAAAAACTATTTACTTTTTCTACGAGAGCTAAGAGTGTTTAAAAGTTAAACGATTTAATAAGTTTGGCTAACTGTGTAAAAGATAGAAAAACTAATTAAGTACTTATATAATTATTAAAAAAAACAAAATTACTTATAAATAAAAAATAAATCCGTAACCAACATCAGATTTCATTACAGATTGTTGTTTATACTTGAACGAAGCTCATTAGTATCTATTTCCTGTACCTATTTTTCACATTATATCAATATTTTTAATTTTTAAATGTTTCTTTAGTCAAGTGTTTGTGTGTCTCATAAAATATTGATATTTTTTCTTTCTTTTCTTATTTAAGTATTACTTTTAGAACCATATTAAACACTTCTACATACTAAAATAATTCTCATAATCAACCCACCATAACCAAACTCCAGTACACCGTCACACTGTCCGTAGTTACCCGGTGCGTTCACTCGGCGTATAATGGTTTTGATATATCGAGGAGAGGCGTCCACGCTTACGTCCGAGGCCCACGGCTCACAAAGGGCCCCAATTCATTGTCGGAGCCTGTCTGTGACAAACCCACGGAGTGTGGCCGCCACCCGACGTGTGGACGGACCTACAAGTGTGTATAAGTAGCACTATTGAGTGACCATGCTTTGTTGTTTTTGGAGACAGATTTTTGTGTGCAGTTAATATTGAATTTAACTTGATTAGTATGTTCCACGTAGAACAGAGTCTATACTGTTCTACGAGAAATGTGCCCTGCACAAATGAGATGAATGTCGTCATCATCATCTCAGCCGAAAGACGTCCACTGCTGAACATAGGCCTCCTTCAAGCGTCGCCACAACGACCTGTGCGACGGTTCTATGCGTCTCGACTCCATCGCATTCTTGCGACCCTCGCCAGGTCATCAATCCACCTTGTGGGAGACCTTTCAACGGTGCATCTCGCGGTACCACACGGACACACGTGGGCACTCCACACGGTGGACTGATAATCTGGTAAGGAAGCCGCACAGGAT
The DNA here is from genome assembly GCA_030763345.1 of Mythimna separata. Taxonomy (NCBI): domain Eukaryota; kingdom Metazoa; phylum Arthropoda; class Insecta; order Lepidoptera; family Noctuidae; genus Mythimna; species Mythimna separata. The sequence continues at coordinate 5,447,338 of CM061171.1, read as the reverse complement.
CGGCTGTAGTGGTGACGCTTGGGGGAGGCCTATGTCCAGCTGTGGACCATTTTGGGCTGAACTGCGGAAGTAAGGAAGAATACCTTCTTCTTCTTTTCGTGTTGACTGTTGATGTCTTAAACAAAATTTTCACTGCCCAGTGTTTGGCAACCCCTTCTTGACTTAAGATCCTAGATGTCCCCTAGTTGGGGCAGAGGACGTCGTCAGTAGTCACCCAGCGCGACCGGTCTTGCTCTATTGCCCTTTTACTTTTTTGGCAACCTGTATGGCGCCATAATTGCCCTCGTATAGAACCTAAAAAGAAAAGGTGGTTTTGCAGGATGGATAGCTCAGCAAGTGCTGCATGTCTAGTGCAGCAGAAGCGGTGAAACAAGTCAAAGATTATTTGCCACAATATTTTAGTACTAAGATTTGTCCCTAAACAATCTTAAGCACAGTCTCCCTACCACAAACAGTATCTGTACATAGTAAGCGGTCTAATCTGGCAGTTTACTCGCTTCGACATAGTTCGTGAATTATCGCGCTCCTATCCCGTTCCCGGGATTCCGGGATTATCCACACGTGAATCCCGGGATGTTAATTATTAATTTACACACTGTGTATCTTTTGTTAAGGTATTTATTTATGTATGAGGTAGCTCCTTGGGTTATTAGGAGGGAAGAACGTATTGAAATCCTTGGTGGTCTGGTATTTTGGTAATGTAGGATAGTAATATATGAGTGAACTGTTTTAAATATGTTACTAGAGTGTGTCTAACATTGCGCGCGCGTGTAATTAAATTATATATAAAATATATAATATACATTGTTGATCGAAGGTACTCAATAAAAAAAATTGACAAGTGTCAAGACCTGATTCTCGTACTATGCTAGTAATACAACATTCAATTTTTTTGGATTTAACCTCTTTTTCTCAGGTCGCGCTTTCATTAGACGGACTATATGTACTTATATTGTAGTGCTTATGTTGTAGCCTATTATAATATTAGTGCAACAGAAGAGGATATGTGAATATTGTTTCATTTATCATGTGGCGGTGTGAATTGGCTCATTTGCAAAGGTTTAATAATATTTATTTATCCCGCTCTGGGTCTATGAATATTTGGTTTCCATAATATTTGAATATTATTAAATACCTGAATATCATACTCATCTAAATAACGCCTTTTGTGTTGGAATTGCAAATTAATATAACAGTGACAATTAATTCAATTTTAATAGGATACCCAGCAGTTATGATAATTATCCTGTAATTAATTCATATTTACAGCAAATAAAGCGGAAACTATTAAAAAGGACTGAAAAATAAATCAATTAAATAACAATGTAATTAACAAAATAAAACACCCGTGACGTTAAGGGCCCTCGTCCACGGCGACTCATTGTAGCGCTGGTAACGCGCGTTTCGTAAACGCATGACAGCATCGCTACTCGCGCGTTAGTCTGTCGCGCGTCAGTGTGCCTGTGTTGTAATATGGAAGTAAACCCAATAGTTTTTTGAAAAGAATAACCATGGAGTTTCTTGCCAGTTCTTCTCCACAGAAAACGACCAATTGGATGCATTAGATTCAAACGTTTTATAAGTGCCCATGTAGGCCTATCTATACTAATATTATAAAGAGGTAAAATTTGTAAGTTTGTATGTTTGTAAGTTTGTATGTAGGGGGTAATCTCTGGAACTACTGGTCCGATTTGAAAAATTCTTTCAATGTTAGATAGCTCATTTATCGAGGAATGCTATAAGCTATATACCATCACGCTACGACCCACGGGAGCGGAGCAGTAACGAAAAATGCGGGTGAAACCGCAGGGGACAGCTAGTGTGAAATAAAAAGATTTAGACTTTGACTTCGAGTCGCATTTGCAACGCGCTACGGAAGCGATGCTACCGCGTTACTAACGCGCTATAGCATCGCGACTGTAGCGCTGCAAACGCGCGACCGTGTCAGATGACATCGGGGAGAAGATGGAGGGAGGGTGGCGCGTGAATGGAAAACAAAAACACTCTACATACAAAATCTTAATTTTGGTGTAACTGTATCGCTTTTGCATCGCGACAGAAGCGCAACAGTATATTGCGTTTGCAGTGCGACTGAGAATAGTGGCGTGGGCGAAGGCAAGCATTTTTTAATTTATAATTTAGGTGTCTTCAAGGCTAGAGCGAATAGGCTATTAATAAACTAATGCGCCTCACCAGCAACGATTGCATTACTGCTTACTATCAGTTGGGATTGTAGTCAAGCACTAGATTATAACAATTTAAAAAAAAGCAGCTAGCGACTGCATCGCGACTGTATTGATGCGAACGTGCGACAGCTTCGATACTCATCATCATCTGCCTAGCCTTTTCTCAACTATATTTGGGTCGGCTTCCAGTCAAGCCGGATTTAGCTGGATACTAATATTTTACGAGGAGCGGCTATCTACCAGACCTCCACAACCCATTAACTGGGGTATCACGGTACTTCATGGCAAGACTGGAGTCAGATTTATTGGCTTCTGACTATCCGTAATGACTGCCAAAGTACTAGTACTAGCATCGCTACTGCAGCGCTACAAAAAGTCTCCGTAGGCGAAGACCCTAATGTTAAACAGAGACAATCCACAAAAGAGTGTTGGGACACGCCTGCGCAATCCCGGAATGTGCCCCCTGACAATAGCAGTCGTATAACGTGTCATATTATTTCAAGCCGGGACGTTTTATTCGTAAATGATTTGCGAGTAATGTCCCGGTCTCCCGGGATAGAACGGAATGGAACGGCACTAATAAAATGAAATTTTAATCGGTCATGTAATTTGGGTATTAATGTTTTTAATTATTTAAGTTGTTTGTAAATCGTTGGAATATTAAATCAAATCGTGTCCTGTTTTTACATGTCCCTTTTTTAATTAGAAAATCATGAGTGGAGCAAGAGGCTGTCAGACATTTGTTGATTAAGACCCACCTATGTTCTTTCAGTATCCCTTTACATTTTATAGTTATGGTAACAATTTTCACCATTCCCGCAGTTTTATATGAGTATACGAATGACTTTCCCAGCAAACCAGACTCATATACACTCAATACATGAGTTTAAAAACCGACCATAATAAAATAATATTCCCACAAAATGCGATTTCTATTCGAGTGTCACTGCCATTTCAAACTGCAAACTATTTGTTAGTTCCTAGACTAGGAGTCTGAGACACAAACTCATGCGTAACGTAAACTTCACGAAAACCGTTCAAGTTGCCGCAACATTATACTTTTATCCCCTTCCTAACTTGCCAGTATCGGCAATGAAACAATAATAAAGTTAAAAAATGGGTGTTTCCTCGGTGGCAGTAATCGTTGCATTTTATTGTGTCTACGGCGAATAGATCCAAATCGCTATTTGTTTAGCAAGTTAGGCCATCAAGTGCCGCTAATCCGAATAGTTGCCAGCTCCTGGACTATTTGTTACTGCTGCGATACATTTTGATAGAGATTGTAAACATTTTTGTATCGGCGAAAAAATAAATGACGCCAAGTAGAAGTTTTAACTGCGGGAACGTTAGAAAGAGTTACCGTAGCCTTAGAATGCTAAAAGTAAATGAAAGAACATAGGTGATATGAGTCAGTAAAAGGCTGACACGTTCTCTCGCTCCACCCTAGACCGGGAAAAGTCATTTGATGATTTCCAACCTCACAAATAATATAAAATGTTTAGCAAAATCTGAAAAATTTTGATGGATTCAACTGAAGGAAAGTAAGGTTTTAATCAGTAAAAAATTGACACGCCTTCCCGCTAGATTCTAGAGCAGAAGATTTTCTCCTCTCAAAAAAGCCCTTGGGCCATGCAAAATATCAAAGCTATACTGCATCTAATCTGTTCCTTGTACGAGTATAGTGCATTCAGCCAGTTCCAACCGCCTTTTTGCAGTAGGGTTCACGATCCCTGCTCTATGATAAAGTTTTGATTAAGTTTCACACAAATGAACATAGTTTTTCCGCGTGTTTATCGCCTTATGGACGGGGAGCAGAAAAATGGTTGTTTCGAGTTCGGCAGTCCATTTAGATATAATCAGTTGTTCTGCGAAGTTGTGAATGTGGACGATTTATCTATTTTTGTCACTGTCTTAGACAAAATATTGGGTAGCAAGTTTAGAGTATTGATGTGGATGGCTGTAAAGGGAACGGAAGATCAATAGAAGATGGCTGGACAGCTAGAAAGATGATAGGTCTAAAACAAATACCAGGTAGACAAATGCTTGAAACCCTGCCACCAGTCTTTCTCAAAGCTATTTTGCTACCCAATGACTGGGTTGTGGAGGTTAAATTCATAGTTGTTCCTTGCAAAATAGTTAATACGAATGTCGGGCAAAGTTTGAGCACATTTTTATTAATCAATACCCGCCTGAAGACACGGCGTTGGTAGGCCTCCGTCTAGGTGGACTGATGACCTGGTCAGGGTTGCGGGAATCCGATGGATGCTACGCACAGGATCGGTCTTTGTGGCAGACCTATTTCCAGTAGTGGACGTTTTTCGGCTGAAAAGATGATGATGATGTAGGGGGTAATCATTGAATCTGCAAAATCGATTTTAAAATATTTTCACTGGTATGTAGCTGCACTACCCCTAAGTGCTTACAGACTATAAATTCTTTACACATCACGAGTTTTACAGGAAAAGCCGCTGGCAGAAGCTAGTACAATTTGAAGTTGAAAATACCCTCAAATCCTGTCGACACGATCGGTTCATGTTTTACGTTCAGAGCCCGTGTGAAACGTTCGGTAGCCCGCGTCCCCGGGCTACGGGTCGCCACAATTGTACCCATGCTAGGGTTGCCTCTTGTACCAGACATGTAGCAATTGTTATAAGTATATTGTATATCGTCGGTTTTTTGGAGGAGCTCGTGGCTAAATAATAATAGCCGCACGGGTCGATCTTAAAGGTTAAGCGACGCTTGCCGAGGTTGGTCTGTGGATGGATGACCATCTTAACATACCGAGTTTTCTCCGTGCCTCGGAAAGTACGTTAAGCCGTACTGCCGTAGGTCTCGGCTGTCATTTGTAGATCTTTGGCAGTCGTTACGGATAGTCAGAAGCCAGTAAATCTGACTCCAGTCTTGCCATGAAGTACCGTGTTACCCCAGTTAATGGGTTGTGGAGGTCTGGTAGGCACCGCTCCTCGTAAAATACTGGTATTCAGCTAAATCCAGCTTGACTGGAAGCCGACCCTACTACTGATACTTGGGAAAAGCCTAGGCAGATAATGATACCTTCGGTTTTTTATACCCTGAGACTAAATTGACACACGTAATGTCAAACTTACTAAAGGAATGATACCAGTTCTTTTGTGTTGTAATGTCATTTTAGTCTCAGGGTATAAAAAACAGACGGTAGGAGATTTTCAGTTTGTGTAAGATTTGTGGAGTAGAGTCGAGTTGAATAAAATTGTAGCTCTAGAGACGGTTGTCATTTATTTGTTAGTGGATAGCTATGTCCACACTGTGCCCTTTCATCTTCAACTTTCGTCTTCATCTCCCTATTAAACTTTCATTAGTTGCTTGCAACAATTAAATGCGTTATGGAACGCATTATCCATCTGACATGGAATGTTTGTATCACTGCGCGCGCAACACTTTCAACTGTCATTGCACATGCGTCAAAGGCATGCCCGACTTGCGCAGTTGACTGCGCTATGACGCATGCCCTTGTTGAACAAAAAAGGGCACAGTGTGGACATAGCTAATAAACAATTTAGTACCCACGCTAGGGTTGCCCCTTGTACCGTCCATGTAGCAATTGTTATAAGTATATTGTACAAGAGATTTGGTTTTCAGTTTGTGTAACATTTGTCGAGTTGAAGTCGAGTTCAATTGTGTTTCTAGAGGGTGTTGGTTGTCATTGATTTATGAGTGGATGAACTATTTATTTTTTTGACTTTGTTGGACGATAGAGTTGTTAAAGGATGGGAATTTACTTGCAATTTTTAAATTAAAATTTTAAAATGAAATATATGTCAGAGCAAGCAAAAGTCTGGGTTTTTTTTCTTAGGTTAGGTAGGAAATCATCCATTGATTGATCCTGCTTTGGGTGGAGCGGGAGGGATATCAGAATTTTACTAACTAAAACCTACTCCAATATTCCTTTTTTGCCTTGCATTCTAGGATTCTGGTTTTTCTTTCGAAAGTCAACCCGTGGCCTTAGTAGGCTTTGGCCCTGCCGGGCTCTTACGATGTAGCTGGAATCTCTTTGAGTCGCGCTCGGAACACTACGCACAGCTATGCACCGACGACGACTTGGGCTTTGTCCGGACGGTTACCTACCCGATGGTGGGACGGTGAGCTGCCCATTGCTCATCTTCAGCAAGCCCATACATTTCAGTACCAGTTCAGTACATTTTGATCAGTGAGTAGGCGAACATAAATATACTAAACGACAGATTATTTTCACAATTTCAGCTTTGGTCCCATAGTAAAAGTTGTTTGTTATTAGGATTACAATCACATGTTTAAGTTTCGGTCACTAATTACCCGTCACCCTTGCCTATATATCTGAGAATTTCTCCAATCCCAAATAATCACAAACCTCCTCCAAACTTCAAATGCATATACTATACTATATAGCAAAATGTAAACCCTACCACAATCTACAGTCAAAACTGTTGGAAACTTGAGCAATTACAGTCCAACAGATGTTTTGCTATCAATCCTCGATTCGATATTAATTTTACAACTAATACAATGTTGTTTTTACATTGAACTTCGGTTATTATTGTTATAGGCTAAGTTTGATTGATTTTACAGTAATTTGTGGGGAGTTGGGTCGTGACGGTTGGTGCTACGTGTTGAAATATTTTCTGTGAAGATGGCTTTTATTTTGGTGATTATTTAACTAACTCAAGATCTTAAGCTTGCATCTCAGCTAAAATACATTACATGAACAGTATCGGCCTTGCAATCTTCCCACTGTTGGGACTCAAGCCTTCTCTCTAGTAGAGGGAATGGGCCGTAATCCACGCAGGCCCAGTGCGAGTTGGTGGATGTCACATGTCTTCGAATTTTTAGTTTCTAGGGCATGCCGGTTTAATCATGATGCGCAAATCAGTGGTGATGAAATAAATTACACAAAGAATGCGCCTGGCTGGGTTTGATGTTTGATTGATTTAACAATAATATAATTTGTGGGTAGTTGGTCCGTGATGGTTGGTGCTACGTGTTGAGTTGTTTTATGTTAAGATGGCTTTTATTTTGGTGCTTATTTAACTGAGTCAAGATCATGTGATTGTTTCTTAGCTGTAATACATCACATTGGTTTAGCTTTAACCGTTTTTTAAATAATAATTGTAATATACTGGCTGCTGCTAGTGGTTTTGTCATTAAACACTACAATGTTTACACTACACTACCATTGTAACTAAATAGTTATGATTTCAAGAAGTTTTTTTTTTGCTCCGGACCTTAATTCTTGATCTACTCGTAATAACATTATTTAGTTATATACACTGACAGATGGCTGATGTTTTACGAGTATAACCTGGATTAAGACTCATTTTGTTTCGATGGTCCCATCGAAACCGGTACCTACAGCTGTTCCAGGAATTAGCTGGAACAAACAGACAGATTATGTATCGAATATACTTTCACATGGATTAGGTAAAAAAAAATATTTTGGTACTTAAATTTTATTTATTAAATATGCATTTTGTTTGACCATTCTACTATGCATGTTCTAACAGATCTTACACAAACAATAATCCTTATTATTATCATATCTTCCTAAACTACAACTTAAACTACAGTAAGTTAACTCAAGCTCCTCAAAGCCACTTAAGCCACGAAACCCGATCCTCCTACGCAGACCACCGGGCCCGCTCGCGTGATGATCATCATCCCTGATACCGACAGCCATCTCCTTTAATTGGACCCGCGCCGTTGTCACTCTTTTGTTTCCAACGATTTCTATCTGCGCTTTAATTTATTGCTTAGTAGCTATCTAGGTGGTTGACGCTTGTTAGTAAAGGGGATTTTTTAAGTTTCGTGGATCTTTATGCCATAATTATAATAATATCTTTATTCCATAAAAATACAGATTTGAGATGTTTACATAAAAACAATTTAAATTAGGTAATAGGGATCAGGACAATGGTTCTTGGGATAATTAATTAACACTAGATGATGTTTTATGGCGAAAATTTTTATGCGATGAAAATATGTATACGTTCAACATGAACGAACATGACTTTGACGCGATGCTGATGATGTGATGATGCTGTTCGCGTGATGATCATCATCCCTGATACCGACAGCCATCTCCTTTAATTGGGCCCGCGCCGTTGTCACTCTTTTGTTTCCATCTTCAATGTTCTTTCTATCTTCAATGTTCCTGAAAAGATTCTGTGATGACCCTGGATTTTTTTAAATCACCGGCCAGTTAGAATATCCATAACACCCCTATCCTAATTGATGTACGATCACCTGCCAGTCAGGACATCCGAAGAACTATCCTAATCGTTCTATGTTTTGAAAAGTAATTAACCATCGTATTTGTATGATTTACATCCCACGTAGTATCGTGCGTGCCAGTGTAGCAGGGAAGCGGTGTCCCGTTGAGTAGTGACGTCACGTCAGCCTCAGTGACGTGGACACAAACATGAGCACGATTATGACGTACTCGTATGTATGACTGCGATTGAAACGAGTCAGAAAAGTATAGGAGTTTTCAGTGTTTTTGCGCATTTATTTTAAAGCAACTTATTATTTAGTCGTTACGGATGGTCAGAAGATAATCTGACTCCAGTCTTGCCATAAAGTACCGTGTTACCCCAGTTAACGGGTTGTGGAGGTCTGGTAGGCAGCCGCTCCTCGTAAAATATTTTTATGGTATTCAGCTAAATCCGGCTTCACTGGAAGCCGACCCCAATATATATAGTTGGGAAAAGGCTAGGTGGATGATGACCATGTTAAAACAACTGAAAAAAGAAGCCGGTAGTGGGTTTAGGCGAGATATGGATAATGATTATGTTGACATCAAAGATTGCATGTTATGAAGCATTGATTTTTTTAAGGAGGGAAATCATTAAAATGACTTCTTTCGCTCTGACTGGAGCGAGAGGGCGTGTCAGACTTTTACTGACTAAAACCCATTCCTGTTCCTTCTTTGCCTTAATTCCAGGGTCCCGGGGTTCTCTCTGGGGGTCACAACTCCCCATATTCAAAATTCACACCACGCCATCACATACGTCTTCACCGTATGCTCCACCATACGGTGAAGACGTTGGTGTTACGACGGTGATATGAGGCTGCTTGGATGGAGCACTGCCGTGTCCTTGTGGGGACGATTGGCGTCAGCAACCTCTCGCGCCGGGCTCTAGTACAGGCCATGGTCCAGAGCGAGGAGGAATAGCAGGCGGTCACCTCCTTCTGCGAAGTAGTAATGCTATAGAAGGAGACGGTCGCACGCATGATGAAACAGACATCTTCACGCCTCAGCCACCGGGACCCCGAACCCGAATTTCAGCCAACGTAGGCATGGACTTGCGGACGACCAGTAATGGGTAGTAGCTCGACGTCCGGCCTTCCGATAACCATCCGGACATGAAATCTTTCCTGTTAGCAGTTGTTCTTTGTACTGTTTATAAGTATTTGTTTGTTTAGAGGTATGTGTACAGAGAGTAAAGTTAAATGGAGGTACCATTGAAAAGGGAGGATCCTCCAACCAGATGAGTGTTATATCTGGAGGGCAACTGCCCGATAGATGATTTCGGGCTGTTGTATCTATTCAAATCGCGCGGAGAACTTTGCTTGCGCGATGAAGGATTCTGTGACCTCATATGTAGTAGATGTCACACTCGTACACACGGCGGCGGAGATTCCGTAGCAGGTTATAAATGTGTGCGCCGTGTACCGCGTGAAACACAACAGGTATTATCGTTGTGTGCTACAAAGTAACTCGTCGTTTCTAGACTCACACTCTTGCAAAAAGCAATTAGTAGCCGTACACCACTATGAAAGTACCTACAGCAAGAATTGGCTAGTGCTGTTATCGGCGCCCTGGCGCAATGCGTATGATACGTGACTGACGAGTAAGAGGTCCCAAGTTCGATTCCAATCGTCTGGTGTAACAGAAAGTTTGCTTGTTTTTATTTTCTATTTGACCTTTTTTTTAATAGTAATGTTATAGTTACTCTCATAATAATTAAAATATTTTGAAAATATTGTGACAAAGAAAACTGCGATAACGATCCAATTATGTTTATTACAACTTATTAATTACATACATTAAACGGAATGGTCACAATTAACGAATCTGTTCATGATTATCCTTAATACAATATATAAAGTGAAAATATTTTAACGGCCGAACGCATAGTCCAGCTAATGGTTCATTAGCGTCCATTAAAGTTAAGTATTGTCAAACCTTCACTGAAAAACTGTGTAAAACTGTCAATGTGACAATTTCTTAAGTGATGATTAACGTTAATGAATGTCCCTGAGTCGGGCCGTTAGTCAGACAAGGATGGACGTCACTTTTTTTTAAGTTTTTTATTAGTGACATAAATCAACATGTTATCAAGAATGAATTATGATAGATATCGCAACTCTTGATCTCAATAACAATAACATCATGTCACATAATACAACAACAGTATAATTACCTACAGCTTACTTCTTAGTCTTTTTTTTTACTTATCAAAGTTATCAATCAACATGTTTTAAAAAATGAACTATGATAGGTATCGTAACTCTTGATGTCCAAGTAACCTTGACTGGTATTGCGACCCCCTACCTCCACTAACTCACCGGGACCCATCGATGACATCCAGCCCCAATAACTAAGGTGAATGCTTCAGGTCAGCCCGCGAAATTCAAATTTTCTTACGTTTTTTGCATTTTGTAAGCCAGTGATAGGTTGTATGAAGTTAAAAATACTTACGCGACTGTAAAACGTAACTAGTTATATAATTATAACCATAAAAATCGTTAATACAAGCCTCCAAGCTCACTTAGTTGCAGGAACGTTTTTGACCTCGAAAAAATCGTTCCAACACTTAGGTGAGCTTGGAGACTAGTATTGATGATTTTTATGGTTATAATTATATAATTAGTTACGTTTTACAGTCGCGTAAGTATTTTTAACTTCATATAACCTACCACTGGATTGCAAAATGCAAAAAACGTAAGAAAATTTGAATTTCGCGGGCTGACCTGAAGCATCCCCCCTAACGTAATGCGACCACTAGACCTGCATGGGAGAATATTTTTGTGATCGTAACGTTCTCCATTTTTTCTGCATAATATTTTACGCCCATCCTTATCTGACTTAAAACACTTTTCATCACTAAATATAACTATGTTATTGCACCAATCGAAATCTATAAATTTTCTTGCAAACCGCATCCTTTCTTCCTTATGCAACGCCGTCAGTAAAATTTTTTTCGCGGGCTTGCGACATTTAATTTTAAGTAAGTGGCGCCGAACAATTGTCATAGACACGTCGTGCATAATTGCAGTGTTTCTTGTTGTAGCAAAGCCGTCAGCGCTATACGTAGCAACAATATTTCGATGCAGTGGGTTGGCATCCGTATATGCAATTGCTTTTGGACCCGGACGTTTGGCATCGATTGTCCCTTCAGCTGCATATCTATGCACCCAAAACTGCACAGTCTTCCTCTGTAAACAATCACAAAATTACGTTAAAACCTAACAATTAATATCAACAATGTTAAAATATTTTGCATTACCTATGTTAAGTTTGGATTTGTTACTTACCGGTAGCATTAATCTCCTCGAAATTTCACTTATGGATACATTTTGTTTATGTAATACTATTATCTCAGCCCTCAAAAGTGTAGACAAAATAATGAGACATGTTGTTTATTATTTGTAAAAAGTATCACTTTCCACAACGATTAATAATTTTTTGTCTCGGAGTAAGTTGTAGAACACACGATCGTGATAGGCAAAAGCGTTATGCCAGGTTAACTTATTATCCGACTCATTTCTTAGTAAATAACTAATAAAGTGGGTAGATGATAATATTCATACACTTAGTTTTGAATTACTCAGATACCCGCGAAACGAGACACGATAGTATAACAATAACAGCGCGGTCTCATAGGACCGGTTGGGGATTCAAACGCTAAAGCAAATATTCTAAGTTTTAGTTTTATTAAACTTCGTTATCATTATACTACAATAAAGTAGAAAAAAAATGTTTTGTCAATGGCGAGGATCGAACTCGATACACCTTTAACGGCAAGCAAGCACTTAATAATCAGTGCTAAATTACCATCTAATGAATGAAGCGAATTTGTTTATCTGATTCGTAGCAAACACATATATATGTGTGTGTGTATATCGAGTAGTAAACGAGTTATATTTTGTTTACGAGTTGAGCTGGCTACATAATATTACTTGAATAGGTGAATTGGTTGGTGGTATGGTTTTACTTTATTTTTGATTTATACCCACAGCTACTTGATTATTGTGAACATTATTACTGATTACCTACCCATATCATAAAAATATACTTTCCAAAGATTAAGTGTAAGTGTTTGATGTTATTTTAAATAACTATAATAATTTCATAAGTGAATGTTTGCAAAAATAAAAAAAAAGTTGACAATGAAAGTATTGTCAACTAACAATAATTATAATAATAACGTATCTATTATTATATTACGTAAATAATATATGTATTATATATATATTATAAAATTATTTATATTACAAGTTATATACAAAAATTTCGTTAATTAATTTCGTAAATATACATAGTTTATATGTATAAAATTACAAAATTATATTTCGAATATTTTAATTATTACAAGAGAGTAACCATAACATTACTATTAAAAAAAAGCATGAGTAAAACAAAAAGAAAATAACAGATAATTAATTATTATGGGAGTAACTACAACATTACTATTAAAAAACGGGTAAATCAAATAGAAAACAAAAACAAGCAATCTTTCTATTACATCAGACGATAGGAATCGAACTTGGGACCTCTTACTCGTCAGACATGTATCATACGCATTGCGCCACGGCGGAATGACAGTGGCGGCGCGCGCGTAAGAAAACGGAACTAAGCCCCGCACTTCCCCTGTGGGCCGACCAATCGTAGCCGCTCGCTGGGATGACGATGCGCAGACGAGTTAATTTGTAGCACACAACGATAATACCTGTTGTGTTTCACGCGCTTGCGTTTGACACACACATTTATTACGTTAGTGTGGGGGTGCTACGCGAAATAAGTAACAGAGTGTACAATAAGGAAAGTAATTTTGTTTTATTTGTTTGTGATTTTTTATGTTATTTCCCCTTATTAAGTGAAGTTAATAAGAGCAGACTACGTAACGTCAGCTGTAACTGTGTTGCATACGAAACTTGCAGTTGAAAACAGGAGCTTGCAACGTTTGGTGCATTTTAAGTAGCCGTGAGAGTATCACAGTTTGGAGTGAGACGTCTTGAAGTAAGTTAGTTGAACGCCGGATGAAGAGTTAACAGTTTACTTGTGTTGGTTGTAATCACACTAATATTGTAAAGCTGAAAGGAAGTGTGGGTTTTTCTGTGTGTATGTTTGTTACTCCTGTCCGCTTGAATGGTTGAACGGGTGTCGATAAAATTGGCACATGGGTAGATTAAAATCTAAAAGGGTAAAAAATCTTTTGTTCAGTACATTTTTGTTCGCCTACTAACTGGTCAAAATGACTGAACTGCTCAAACTTACTTTCACGCAGGCGAAAATGGTGTCAGAAGTTAGTCTAGTAGTAACTTAATATAGTTAAACTGACAATGGATTATTAATTTCCATGATTGAAAGTTTGTATGCATGCTGCGTTTTGTTAATCTTTGAAATGAACTTTGAAAGAAAGAAAAAAAATCGTATTATTTGCGGGAATTGACGCTAACTTACTTATAACTAGTTCTCTACAGATTTCTCCTCTATAATCCGTGTCTACGTCACAGCAGCCAGTCGATTATGACGCTATGCAGTACACTGCGCAGTTTGACGATTTACTGCGTTTAATTACGTCATCTGTTACGTCTGACGGTTATAATGCGCCCCACTTCCGTTTAGTTGGTCAGTAGAGTTAGTGCTGAATGGTAGTTGGGAGTTTGTTGTGATTAGCTAGCTTTTGCCAGCGGTTTTGCCTAAGTGAAAGTAGGTTTTTCATACAAACTTTGGATCCTCATTTCATCCCTCTAGGGGTTAATCTTGAAAACTCTTCTATTAGTACTGTCCTACGTCAAAAAAAGAAACCTAGTATAAAATTTTACGTTCGTTTTTAGCTTTTCTTGAGCGTTGATATATCAATCAGTCAGACAGTTTCTTCTCCTATGTTTATAGATATAACGCAAGATCCGCCTGTGCGCCTGTGTACCTTAATTGTTGCATGAAGTTCAAATAAATAAATAAGATCTTCATAGCCAACCACAAAAGGGCTCTTCCAAAGCCAGAGCGCTTAGTCTGAGTAATTGTTTTACACATTTGTAACGTTCGGTGCTCTGATTGGCCCACACCAAGCTCTTAACCAATATAAAAAACCTCGAACTTATCACTCAGAACTGCGGGATTATTAGAAAGAATCGCCGCGGCCCTGGAATGCGTAGGATTAGCATTGGAGGAATACGGTTTAGTTTGGTCAGTCACGTCTGTCAGCTGAGACTTTCTCGTCCAACGCAAAAGCGGGAGAGATTATTTAATGATTTCACACACAAAATAAAAAGCCAAGGAAAATTTACAACAAATAAATATCAGTAACCCGTAAGAAACTACCCTACAGCTAATGAGAACACACCAAACTATACACATAGCATGCAAAAACTCATTCAGCCCCATATGTTGCTGATACCATAAATTTTCATGACCCCACACTGCATTGCAAAATAAACCCTACCAAGAAATTTATAAAGTTGAAGTTTACTTGTACGATGTGTTAAGAAAGAGGTATTGATAGCGAAATATGGGTGTTTTGCGTGTAGACGGGCAGGTGGCGGCAGAGATAGCGGCGGAAATGAGCGGAGCTGTGATGACGGTACGGAAAGAGCACCGGTAGTAGGTCTGACAGTAGGTAGGTCAGGCAAGAGTGAAGGCGGTGCGTTTGTTCCGTGGTTGACATGTGGACTATAAGTGTGTAGGAGATGGACCTAATCTTGATAGAATAGGTAGATATTGTAAAACCGACAGAGTGTACCTCTAGATAATTCAAGACACATAGCACACCGTCCTATACAATAAAATTATATATACCTACATACAATGAATAAATTGTGTCTGTTCGTAGATATTTTATCCACTATTAGGACCAGGCCTCCTCTCTAGGAGAGAGAATAGGCCGTGAACGCGTCACGTATCCTGAAACCTGTTAAAAATGATGCCAGTATCCTCATGATGCTTTTCTTCACTGTTTTAAGAACAGTGGTGATAGAACAATTTACACAAAGTAATGCGCTTTGATGAGTTTGGGCACCACTCGGGGCCGTTACCACTGCGCCAGAAAAAATACAGAAACTTAAAGATAACTAATGAAAGTCTACTACTTCACTCTCCAATGGCAGAACGGATTTCGATGAAATTTGGCACACTGATACACCATATGGAATGGCACATGGAATACTTTTTATTCCGGAAGTATTTCCTACGTTCACACAGGCGAAGCCATTGGCAGATTCCAGAATAAACTTCGGACTCGCTCCACGAAATTAAAACCCAGATTTCACCATTTCCATCAACGACTCTATACCTACAAATTCGAAACAGGGACCTCTAAACCGTACCTTTACGTCCCCTTTATTGCTTTCAACTTCGTAGACGCTGACGAGACAATGGCCGTTCCGCAACGGATCCGCTTAAGCGATCAAATCAGCTTTAAATATCGCTGAGTAATCAGGCCCGGACTTACCGGATTCCGGATTTCGACGGCCGGACGCCGGAATAAAATTCTCCCCACCCGAATATGAATTACTTGTACCTTTTTACGTACGTATATGGCTTTTTATGGTAGCATTTTTTTGTACAGGTGTGTGTACAATCATAAAAGAGAAGAGGTGTGTTGCTATGAAGGTTTTAAGGCGCGGTCTTGTGATGAAAGGTTTATTACGTACCATATTCTTTTATGGTGATACATGTGAATGCCATCTGAAGCATGATAAAGGGATATGTTTGGTTTGTTTGTAGGTCATCAATCGAGTTCGAACGAAGGTTCGGTTTTCGTCAAAAATACTAGTTGCTGATAGAGTTTTGGTTAAAAAGAGGCCAATGTTTCTTCTTGACTGAAACTAGCGTATTGGTGCTGACCGTCCTACCTACGTAAAAACTCGTTCGTCTATGTATGTTATGATTTTCATGTAATTATTTTTAAAAAACCTATCAGCCCTGGAAGGATATTTTCTTAGCACATACTCGCAGGCCCTCAACGGGACATCGGGACACCTTGTTGCACCATGACCTTTCACGTTGCGTCTCTACTCTGCGAACATTTAACTTAATACTTTTGACTTGACTATTATACTTTTGACTATTGAAATACCACCTTATACCATATTTCAGCAACCCGTGGTATGATATGTCCTACGCGTCTAAAAAGGTCACATTAGCAGAATCGTATAAGAATCAAACTCGTATTTCGAATCGTATTTTTAGGGTTTCGTAGCCAAATGGCAAAAACGGAGATATCGCTGTCAGCGATAAGACCGCCATTGTACCCATAGATTTAAGTTATTGTATAAGCAATACCGTTACTTTTTGGTGTACAATAAAGTTTATTCTATTCTATTCCCTACTATAGTTTCTACATGACTAAACTATAGTTTCGCCATGTCTGTCCGTCCTCGCTTAATCTCTGTGACCGTTAGCACTAGGAAGCTGAAATTTGGTACTAATATGTATATCAATCACGCCAACAAACTAGTAAAATAAAAATTGGAAAAAAATGTTTTATTAGCGTAGCCCCCCTACATGTAAAGTGGAAAGTGTTTTTTTAATTTCATCCCTAACGTGTGATATATTGTTGGATAGGTATTCAAAAATGAATAGCGGTTTCTCTCAAGTAATTTTTTTTATAATATCAATAATTTCGGAAATAATCGCTCCAAAAGTAAAAAAAAACAATGTTTGAAAAATTGATTTTTTACTTTTTTAACTTTTGAACCGTAAGTTTAGAAAATATGAAGAAAATCTGGAAAGTAGAGCTTTATAAAGACTTTTTCTAGGAACATTATTTTGAACTTGATGGGACGAACAGTTTTTGAAAAGTTGAGTACACTTATTGTGATGGACGGGAAACTACTGAACCCTACACTGAGCGTGGCCCGACACGCTATTGGTTGGTTTTTCATACGGCAATTACATGAAGTATGACTCTCATATGAAATGAATCCAGTATGATTTGGATAATTTGTACAATCACGTTAAATGAATTGCTCATTTGACCATTTTCGGTTGCAGGTCTCATAAAACAAACAAAATAATCTCTAAAGTTTTTAAGATTTTTTGTAGGTAAGTACTTAATAATATTCCTACTTGAAAAATGCGGTGAAGGCCAGTATAAAGTCCTTAGTTCAGTAATAAACATAAAAGCAGCACTAATGATGCAAAAGCGACCGAAAGACCGGATGAATGAAAAATTAGGTAATACTTTCAGGAGATAAAAAATGAGTCGCAATTTTCCCGGGAGATGAAAAATTTCTAGCTTTTTACACGGACTTTTATCTAGATTATGGAATTTTTCGATATTTTTGTATAAGATTAGTACGAAATATCTTTTTTTTTACATAGGCACATAAATAACACGGCTGTAATATGACAAATACGGTCCGGACTAAGGGTTTCGCCTAGTCATTTATACCGCGTACCATTGACGGACTGGAACAATAATTTGCCTGCTGCAGTCTTCCCGTCCGAATATAATTTAGGTGTCTTTAAGGCTTAAGTTGAATTTTTTTTTAATAAATAAGTGCACTTCACAATCAATGATTGCATCACTGCTTACCATCTGATGCGATCGCAGTCAAGTACTAGTTTGTATGAATTTAAAAAGAAGCGCCCTTTGTCATCATCATCTGCCTTGCCTTTTCCCAACTATATCGGGGTCGGCTTTCAGTCAAGCCGGATTTAGCTGAATACCAGTATTTTACGAGGAGCGGCTGCCTACAAGACCTCCACAACCCATTGTCTGGGGTAACACGGTACTTCATGGTAAGACTGAAATCAGATTTACTGGCATCTGACTATCCGTAACGAGATCTACAAACGACAGCCGGGACCTACGGCTTAACGTGTTTTCCGAGGCACGGAGGAAACTCGTTATGTTAAGATGGTCACCCATCCACAGACAAGCGCAGTTTAACCTTGAAGATCGACCCGTGCGGCTAGCCACGAGCTCCTCGAGCGCCCTTATTAACAAAAATGTTAAATTATGGCGTTAAACAATTCCTTAGCATCGCTTTCGACTGGAACTATGCCTAAAAGACTGGCAGCATTGCTACCTTGAATGGCAATACTTTACCTCTTAAATTTCGCATGACACCGCATAGGATTGTACCGTAGGTCTATAAGGTCCAAAATACCTTGTCTTTTTTGCATTTGGGATAAAGAGATAGGCGCTTGAAAGGTATCTCTGACCAACGTAAGCCGTTAAGTCACGCGAAGTGTTAATTACTGGGAACAGAATATGAAAATTTAATTTCAAATTTTGTTCAGTAAGTTGTTATATCAAAAAGTTACGTTAGTTGGCTGCTGCGGTCTTCTCGTGTGATTAATGAATTTAGGTGTCTTCAAGGATAGAGTGAATGGGCTCTTAATAAACTAGTGCGCTTCACCATCAACGATTGCATCACTGCTTACCAGCAGGTGGGATTGCAGTGAAGCACTAGTTTAACGCCCGTTTTCAATAAGCTATCTAACTACAGTTGCAGCTACTAAAGATTAACAAATTTTGCCCTTACTTGCTTTCCTATTCTACCGACGGATAGTATTTCCTACCAAAGTTGTGGATGGATAGATAGAATCTTACTGCTGCCCTGCGTGCTGATGACCTGCAGCTCTACGCACAAACTGACATTAAGAACCTCGATGACTGTATCTCACTACTAAATTCTGACCTTTTGGCTATTGGTGATTGGTCTAAGAGATTTGGGGTCAATGTCAATGTCAGTAAATGTCAGGCTATCCTTATTGGTAGTTCTTTCTTTTTACGGAGTTTGGACACCAGCCGACTACAACCGCTTATTTTCAGCAATACTGTCATCCCACTCTCGCCTCATGTCAAAGACCTAGGTTTATATATTGACGATAGGCTGAGCTGGAATAAGCAGATTGCTCAGGTTAGCCAGAAAGTCACCTTCACGCTGCGTTCTCTCTATAGATTTAAAAATTTCCTTTCGTCAAGCACAAAAACTACTCTGGTTCAATCACTTGTGTTACCGATAATTGACTATGCCGATGTTTGCTACTCTGATCTATCCCAGGAACTTCTAAACAAATTGGATCGACTTCTCAACAACTGCATTCGTTTCATATTTGGCCTTCGTAAATACGATCATATTTCTTCCTTCCGTTCACAGCTTAAATGGCTGCCTATCCGTCACCGGAGATCCCTCAGATCCCTCAGCACACTCTTCACCATCATGAACGATCCTTGTGCTTCTGAATATTTAAAACAATATTTCAAGGTGTTGGGCAGTTCTCATAGTCTTAACCTTCGTGCTTCCAAAAATATGCTTCTCCATATTCCTTCTCATCGTACTGGCTTTATGTCCAATTCTTTTGTTGTCTCCACCATTAAACTCTGGAATTTGCTTCCCCTTGACATCAAAAAAGTTGAAAGTAAATTTTCCTTCAAGCGCAAAATTCGGAACTTCTACTTGCAGTCCTCTCAACCTTAGTTTGGTCTTCGTCATAATTACATTTAAAGTTCTCTTTATGATTAATATTTATTATAGTATTTATTAGTTTATAATTTTTAGCGTATATATGTATTTTTTTTTTTTAATCTACTTATTTATTCTATTTGTTATTTGTTAATTATGCAAACCTACCACATGTTGTTTTTTTTAACCCAAAGGTTGACTGGTAGAGAATGCCTTGTTGCATTAAGTCCGCCTATGTACCACCACTGTACATGAAGCTTAAATAAATAAATAAATAAATAAATCTTACTGTTTATCGGATAGCTATCAATCTATGAACTGCGGTAGGTTATTGAAAACAGGCGTAGGTAAATCAATTAGAAAAAAGTTGAGACGTTGAAAAGGCATTAGGTGCCTACAACCAAAACTTTTTATCAAGAATTTTAAATCTGCAAAATAAACACCTTACCTACTTACCCGAACCCAGATGAAAATCTCTTCGAGTTTCCAAGTTAAACAATATTTTTCTTACAAGACGGGGGAAGTCATCATGGCGCGTCATGTCCCGTTTAGCTTAGTAAGCGGCTATTTATGCTAATAAGTTGCGAAGCCCCGGCCGCAGGGAACAATTGTGTCAATTTATGACCTCCTGAATTTGGCGGGGTTGCCCTGATTTAACGGAGACGTAATGCTGCGTCCCGTGGGGCTGAAATATGTGCAGGTGCTTTGTATGCTGTGTACTGCTGGAGTGTTTTGTAGTGGCGCGCTTTGATTTTTGGAAGGTGAGGGGTAAAGGAATGGGTAAAGAAAGGTGTGGGGAGGAAACCTCAAAAATAAATTAACCTAAATAAGTGCAACAGACGACTTGAAATGATTAATTTTGTTTCCACTCAAATACGTTTTTTTGTGGGATATTACAATTATTTATCCTGGTGTTTGAGATATCTGTTATTTGTTTATTGTGCAGACCGACCACAACTATTAGAATACCGGTACCGGAACTATTAGACAGAATATTTTAAGCTTTTTTATATATATTTTCTCTTCTCGAGCACATAGCAGTCTGACTCGCACTCAATCAAGGTAGTATTGTGTTAGTATTGGGCATTATTCTGAACTAAATCCCTTTTGACGTTATTTTGTGTTTTTGTGTGTCTGTTTTGTTAGTTTTAATGCGTATACGTTTTTATAACGCCAAAAACCTTAATTTTCTTCCCAAAATTTTTATTTAATGAATTAAAATTCAGATTTACAATACTCATCTTTAGAACGCCATTTTCAATTTGACACCCTCTACTATTCTTTCCCGGCAGCCCTGCGCTTTCGTCCCAAACACACCCACCCAACTTTTTGTTCTAAAGCGAGATGGAAATGGAAATCGGTTGAAATTGTTTCCCGTTTCGTCGTGCTGTTCGGAACACTCCATCGTTTATTGGCCATCAATTCTTCCCCTAATTGGTTCGCGTGAAAAGTAACTTGGAGCACTAGTCTGGATGTAGAGGGAATGGAATCGGCAATCAATAAAAAAAATTGTTCTAACTTACATTTTATATAATTATTCAACAGGTCCATTAGTCTTAAAGAGTTGTCAGAAAAACTGAAGGAGACGTCCAATAGAGCCGAGTTCTGCTAGGGCTGCGAGAACGTTTGAAAGAGTTATTGTGGTCCTAGAACGCAAAGGATAAATGAACGATCATAGATAATCTTTGGTCAGTAAGCTTACCTGTCGCTCTACCTCACATCGGGAGAAGTTATATGATTATTTCCCATCTCAAAAAAAGTTAATTAGTCCAAAAGATGAAGTTGGTGGCTCGTTCATCGCTCTTCGTTTAAAAAAAAAAAGGAGAATTGTAAATAGGTTTTCGTAACAAAGTTGTTATTTTTTATACCGTTAGCTGAAACTAGTAGTTCAGTTATTTTTATTATTTGAGTTGCTTGAACTCAAATAATAAAAATAACTGAACAAGTTAAAAATGAAAAATGTATGCCCAGTTCCTGCCAGTGGCCGAAAACATTAAACAAATTGTTTTTTTTTACGTAGCTTTATCTACAAATTTAAACTGGCTTTCCAGCTAAAATGAGGACATATTGTGATATTGCATGAAGTGAAATCTATGTCGCTATATAAAGGGTGTAAAAAGACCCTTAACGAAAATGAAAACCCCATTTCTACACATCACTGGGATACTTTTTTTCTTCTAGGACATACCTGGGAATTCACTGGTTCTGGAGATATTGAAGGTCAAAGTCAACATTTTTTTTTCCTTTTTTTTTCAAAATCGTATTCCAAGTATCATTAGTAAACTTTCTTCTGAACAAACATTATCAAAATTATTAATTTTTCATAACAAATTACGCATTTGAAGTTAGAAAAATGCAACGAAAACTAAACACAAAGAGCGCCTCACACACACAAGCGTGCGGTCGGTTCAACGACCAAGCGCGAGCGGCCGAACGCTTACCTGATAAAAGTTATTATTAATTAATTATTTTTTAAAGATGAAAAAAAAAGTTATTTCCCAGCAACAATTTTTGGTCAAAGTTGTTTAATGACATGTACAGAATGTGTAGTTATCGGCTTTGTGATCGGTCTTTTTACACCCTGTATAAAGTAAACTACGGAATTTGAAGATGCCTTAACCAGACATAAAACCCGCCTGTTCGAAGAAATCTTCCTTTTAGACGGCTTTAGTCATCATAAATGCGTTTAGTAAAATAAAACAATTTCTTAAAATAATAAAGTCAAGCACTTTGTGACACATCAACGACAGTTATTAGAAATCAATGCTTTTAAATTCCGTTCAGTGACCATAAAACTGTCGCTTCTAGTAACACGATATCCATCGAAATCCAACCTATATTCTTGATTTTAAGCTCTATCACCTGGTCTATAAAGTGTAATTTTCTTTGTATTTATATCGCATTGTATCGGTTACAGCTTAATTGGAAAATTGTCGCTGCACCTCCTAATTCAGAGTATGCATTTGAAGTAGATTAGAAAAGCTTTTTAATTAGGAACTTTTTGAAGTATCGTTAGGCACTAAGCGATGGGGTTTTAGGGGTAATAATTTGGTTAATGTAGGTATCCCTATAGAAGCCAGGGCTGTTAGGCACCACGGCCCTAAAATGCACAGTTTTTGAGGTGGGTAATCGTCTAGATAAACCCGCTCTAGGGTGTAGACTGTAGAGCGTGTCAGACGTTTACTGATAACCACACCTTTGCCCTTCAGTTTGCCCTTTTTGTTCCAAGACTCTCTTTTCAGATATTCCTCGTGGCCCTAGCGTGTATCGGCACCACTGGGCCCCTTCGGGTTTTCTGACGTCTCTTGAAGCACGCGTAGAACACTAAGCGAAATCGACGACTCGGGCTCGATCCTTATCAGACGACCGAAGGGCTAGCCTATTGCTCGTCGTTGTAAAATACTGGTATTCAGCTAAATCAGACTTGACTGGAATCCCAATATAGTTGGGAAATAGCTAGATAGATGATGATGATGACTATTTTAGTGTACAATAAAGTTTATTCTATTTTATTTTTATGGCCTGTTTAAATTTTTTCACTTCTGGTTCT
Source organism: Mythimna separata (assembly GCA_030763345.1). Taxonomy (NCBI): domain Eukaryota; kingdom Metazoa; phylum Arthropoda; class Insecta; order Lepidoptera; family Noctuidae; genus Mythimna; species Mythimna separata. The sequence goes on along the minus strand of CM061171.1, from coordinate 5,423,947 downwards.
AGGTTTTTTTGGACATAACGTTTACATGTTTGTAAACGCACCACGACACTGGAGTAATGCCCTAGAAAAAGAAAATATTGTAAAAAAAAAATGCCACCACCAGCACCCTGTAAAACATTTACACAAAACCGTAAATATCCTCAATCACAGAATTAGTATTTTATGAATGCAAATCCCTCATGCACAGAGCAATTTCATCCCATTTTATTTGCAGGCCGACGCTCTACAAAAACGTGCTAACAACACAATTTCCGCGAATTCTTTTCATAAAGACTTCCCCTCGTTATCATTAAAAGCTTTCGCGGTAACAATAGGATCTTCAGGCAGAGTACAACACCTGTCCAAGGAATACTCCCAAAAATAAATTACGTAAACACTCTGAAATACAATGGCCACTTCAATGCATTTAACAGATTGCGAACATGAAAAATCTTAGTACCCTACAAAGCACAAAACATGGTACACCCACCAGCATAAATTCACCCCTCAAATTGAAGATAGATGAAATATTTGAAGGTCGTGGCAAAATGGATGTGCCACGCTCTTGAAGTTCATTATTGTAATTGCTTTTTCGTTCTGAACTCGAAGTCCCTTCACTTTCGAGTAGCTCTCGAGTTGCGAGTGAAAACGTGGTAATTAAATTATTTTTCCCTCGTTAGGGATGATGGGATTAGTAAGGGATAATGGGTACATTCATTTATTTTGTTTGGTTATTAACGGATTTTAGTGGGTCATGATAATTTGTGTTACGTGCAGTCTGTCGCGATGGTGTTTTATTTCGTCTTTATCCATAAAAATTGCAATGTTATTAAGGCGTAAGTTTGTGAGAGTAAGTATGTTACTTCTTCACACTCGACCATGTCGTGAGTCATAGCGAAAGAAGTGTGTAAGGAATGTAGTTAGATTCTGTAGTACTACCCCGGGACAGATATGTGAGTATAATAATATGCACTTAACTATGGCTTAGGTTCTGGAAGGGTAAGTGAAAAAATAACAGGAAAATTTATTTTTTTAATGGTGAATCGTCATTCTCTCACTCTGGGTGGAGCAAGAGAGTGTATCAGACTTTTACTGAATAAAACTCAGTGATACTTCATTGCCCTTTGCGTTCCAGATCCGCGTGGTGACTCTTTCGAACTATCAGCCCTAGTGAGCCCTGGCATCTAAGCTGACATCTCCTGCGCTTGATCCTCATCGGACGATGAGCTACCCATTGCTCGCCGACCGCAAGTTTGTGCCTACGATGCGAGGGAATCGCCTTGCCACTCCTGTCGTAAAGCGTGTCTCTTGCGGTAGCTGAGGATTACCCCTCCTTAACCCCACCATTTAACTGTGGATACTTCATTCCTGAAGTTCCAGCCAGTCTTGCCATGAAGTACCGTGTTTCCCCAGTTAGAATAGAATAGAATAGAATAAACTTTATTGTACACCAAAAGAAGTTAATGGGTTGTGGAGGTCTGGTAGGCAGCCGCTCCTCGTAAAATACTGGTCCTCAGCTAAATCCGGCTTGACTGGACGCCGACCCCAATATAGTTGGGAAAAGGCTAGGCAGATGATGACTTCATTCCTGTAGTAAATACATATAAAGACAACAGTTTGATATAAACATAGAAACTAACCTATACATAGTTAAGTTATATGTGTTATTTGTTAATCAGAGCGTGGTGAAATTAGTTCGTGTAGTAATCCCGGGGGTGTCATTACAGAAACTAAAGTTTTTCTTCCAAACAATTTAATTGACGAATGTGTGGACTCTCTGGGCCTATCAATTTTGAGTTGCGCAACAAACTACTAATGAAAAGAAGGTTTTCTACAATAATTAATTATAATTATTATTGGAATACTTGCGGATATACGCGTGTGCTAGTACAATAAATGCATTGCATGAATTGTTTCAATGGTCTAAAACCATCTTCCTAGTATTGACTTGTAATGAGGCGATTTGGAACACATGATTGTATTGTTTTGTGCACGCCATAATCATGGCGATAAGTCCCCTCTTTGAGGAATGGCTGGAGTGACATCACGATGTCCTCACCATTCGCATGACGCAGGTTCTCAGCAGTCTTGGTAAGTCCTGGAAGTTCCTGCACCTGATTCGTGCGGAAGAAACGCCCGGGTGTCATCAGGTAAGTCCAGGAGGTTCCTGCATTTGATTCGTGCGGATGAAACCTGGATGTTATCATTATGAGGACCGCCCGAAGAATATGGTGGAACATACGGCAGAGGTGTACGCCAGTGTACGCCACTGCGCCCTCGTGGGGGTGATCGGTGACGACGAACCCTCGCGCCTGGTCCTGGTACGGACCGTCGTCCGAAGTGAGGAGGAATGGCAAGCGTTCACATCCTTTTGCTAAACAGTAATAAGGCGTCTAGCGAAGAAGGCGTCCACACGCGTGAAGGAGCAGACATATTCATGCCTCAGTTACTGTAGGCGTGAGCTTGCGTACGACTGAGTGGATTTAAGTAAAATTTCAGTACTTGAATTACGATAATAACTTGATTTTCTAATTAGGATGTATAAAAGGGTGTGCATCACTCCAGTTATATGTTGTAGATGACTATTGAGAGTTTTTATGTAAGTCTATAAAGCGATATTTCTAGAGATTTCCTCAGACAGAAAAACTCTTCCATACCAAACAAAACTTAAAAGAGTGAGCATGTCTCATAAGTAAGCTCAAAGGTAAAACGTGTCTTCCTCAAGTCACGTAACCAATTCAAAACGAAAAACAAACAGTAAATTGCAAACGTAACATTAAACGTTACGTTATTATTTATCGTGTTCGCATAATCGTAACATAAACGGCTCGTCATAAATAAGGCGGGGCACACACGCGTTACAGCAATCTGCTAATGTTGAACATAACCGGGGAATTATGGCTCCGGACTGTGGACGATTTAGTGGTGGGTGTGTGAACGTCCTAAGGTGTGTTTGGCGATTCTGGCCAAGGGTTTTTTTAGTAATAGTAAAAAGACTTGAAAACATAAAGACACTGAAAAAAAAACTGCTTACTATCTAAAAGGAAAATAGTTTATCATTACGTTTGCTTAAGGTCTGGTGTGAAAAGCAAACGGGAAAATGGTTATTTCTTTGCCTAAAAACATAGGAATTATTAAGGAATACTGAGGAACCTAGGCTATCCATATAGCAATTACACAACTTAAGTGGCTGAGGGTAGGGCAAATTACAAGTAGGATGGGTGTTCGATGAGGTTATAAGTGGCTGGAATGGAACTGCATTTGAACGCCTCCTACATGGTGAACCGATGGCATGGTGAGAGTTCGCTGGATGTGAGAGTTACAAGATAACTCGTCTTGCGCCTAAGACAATGACGATTGACTATGTATCTATATGTATACAAAATGTAACTTGTAGCTACTTTCTGATAGTACCATCGGTGGCCACTGGCCATTATGGCAACCCTCATTAAAGAGTGGTCAGTATACCATAAACCTGCTACAGAAAGCCAGAACTTGCATAGAGAGCACGATAAATGGATACTGTCACAAAATACTAGTGATATTTATCCATCTTATTACGTATCTTTTTATTTTCAAAAATATATATGTAATTTTGACTTAAGAGGCCTGCGGAGACCGCGCGCTATCTCGAGTTGAGACGCAAAAAAATACGTTTTTGAGGTTGATGGAAGCAATCCAGATAGTATAAACAATTCTTGGACACACCGACTGGAGTACAGTCATCATCCGCACACTGACAGTTGCTTGCTGTGATAGCAATACAAACTATTGGAAATTTGGGAGAGGTTCCGTAATACCAAAAATGATGAATGAAAAATTAATATACTTCCAATATTGTTTCGAGTATTTATAACTTGATAATAATATCTGTGTTCCTACGGAAAGATATTTTGAAATATTGTTGTTTATAATATAGAAAAAACCAAATAAAAACATGACATTTTCGCTGTGAAAATGTGCAAATTTAAATTCGCTTAAATTTCGTTTGGGGTAAGTTTTTCAACAAAAAGACGATGTAGGAACCTAGATAATTATTGTCTGAATCCAAATAACATCATATTATGGTGTAAATATGCTTAAATTTCAAATGATTTTGGTATTACGTTTGTATGGATAATTCTAACGTCGCGCCCACCTTAAAATTTGATGTTTTTATTATCTCAATCAATAATGCCTTAATTAAAAATATTAGCCGTACCTACTACCAACCATTTTCCTGCAACATGCAATTAAAGTTGATAATAATATAAGAAATCTAGGTACTGTCCCTAATAATTTGGCCACTCACTGTAGTATGTTCAGATTAGGTTAATAAATCGATGTCACTAAATCTGATAAATTCGTGAAAATCTTCATTGCATCACTAAAGTGTTTTTGCGTGCGTGCGTAGATACCACCAATACCGATGATCCATCATTGTTGTATCGATTCCTATGTTGTAGGCAAACATAAAATTACAAATTTCTCAAAAAATCACTACCTAAGGGCGTTTAAGTAAAATTTCAGTGCTTGAATTATGATTGCAGCTTAATTTTCTTGCATTACGATTGTAACTTAATCTTCTAATCGGGATGTGCATTATTCCACTTACATAGCGTAATCTCAATTTGTTTCTCCACCTCCACAATAAACAAGAGATCCACATAATGACGTCACCGTATCCTATAATGTTCTTTGTAAAGCTATTAAATTATTTGTGTCACCCCACGCGGCGCGGCGGCGCGGTGCACAGTTTAAGTCGGGTCCGTACGAAACACGCGCGGTGCGGTACGGCGGTGCTGCGTTTGTTTTAGGGCTTGAGCACAATGAGAAGGGGGAAACATGCATAATCCTTTGCCAAATAATACTTGAAAAAGACAGATGAAAATTGCATATAGCGGAGATGTGTGTAAGTGACGGGAATGGATAAAATGAGTAGGTATTGTAGAGAAAATGTTAAAGTGGAGGTTGATAAGTTGAAAGAAAATCGTTTGTGTGTTCGCCTTGGTATGGTCAAGTGAAGAGGAGGGGTTAAACGCATGTTACTAAAAGAGTTATGAGTACACATTTGGACGGATGGAGGGGGAGAGCGAGGTCAAAGAAAAGATGGATGGACAAGTGATATGAAAAAGAGAGTTAATGATAGCGTGTAAGGTTACAAGATAGAATTAAAGAAAAAAAGTATTGTACCGACTTTAATTAACATGGGCAGATTGGGCAGCAAGATGATGACTTGAATATTGGAAAAATTACCTTACTAAAAATTTCTGGATTCTATCTGTCCGAGTCGAACAAAATATTAATGGAGTTTCCATGAGGAATTCCTACCTTCCGATCCAATCTAGATTGAGGGATTTCAATAGATGAGTCCCCACCTTAAAAAAGGCCAAATAATAAACCACTGATTAGAAAAATGATGAACAAAGTTTTACTTAATTAAATGAATGTGTATGTATATCTTCCAAGGTTTGCTTACAGACAAGCACTTAAGGCTTCCGCACACAAGAGGAGCTTATACCAATACTAAACAGCGGAATTATAGTCCTGAAGCGCTTTGGAGTTAGCACTAACTAGTTTGTACTATGTAATAATCAAATTATTACTCGAGAAACACAGACGCGAGCTGCAATATGTCAACAGTTGCAAGTTCTATGTTCACGTTATATTATATTCTTGATGTAAGGGTTCATACACATCCTGTAAATCATGCAATATTCTTAGAAAGAGTCACTGTGCTCCTGGAACGACGGGTAACAGAAAGAACACAGGTGGATTTTAGCGAGTAAAAATCTGACACTCTTGTTTCACTTCAAGGGAGAAAATTTGCGGGATAAAACGCCCGCGTCACCCAGAGGGCAAGGTGGAGGTCTTGTTTGGGCAGAGCTGGAATACAGCTGCGTCCCCGTGGAGGTGATTAGTGGCGGGGACTTCTCACGTCTGGCATGATTCAAGATTATACCAAGGCATGCAAAGACTGCGGTTTGTTCGAAAAAATAACCGCAGCCCTTATAAAAATAAGGGCAACACTGTGGGTTTTAGTCACAAAACTCTGACAATACTTTCTGCTCCGCCTGAACCGGGAGAAGTTATTTGATGATTTCAAGAGGGATAATGTTCTTCTCTATACCGAGTATTGTATATGTTTGACAGTTTAGCTTGACATTGATCACCTAATGCCATTGTTTCTTGTTTAATTTTAAACTGAACATAATTGAGCAAGTTTTGTAACCGAGCCCTTTGTATAAAATTTATTTTATAACTCGATTTCTAGCGTCTAGGTTTCGATGCTAGGAAAGCAAATAATATCCTCTTGCCAAGAAGTATTGTATTACCCAATTACTGGGTTGTGGAGTTCACAACCCAGTAATTGTAAAATACCGATATCCTGCTGCTGCTGGACTGGAAGACGACACCAGCATAGTTAGGAAAAGGCTCGGCAGATTAATTGTTTGCAACATTCTGGCTTACTTTCTTGGTTTGTATGGGTTCTGATTTGAGTAAGAACGTGTAAAAAACCCTAATTGAACGCCAAAATTTGATAGGTTTTAAGGCTAAAGTAGATTTTGAGAAATAATCAACTTCAAATGTTTAATGGCAGATTTCTGAATTAAGTAAGTACTTTGTGTTAAGAAGCCGTCATATATCATACTAGATGCTAAATTTTGGACAAGTTTTTAAGGCTCAAGTATTTCCTAAGATTTGGACCCCGATATCTGATTTAAGTATTTGAGTAGAGTAAGTAGTTCTTTAGCCTGAAAACCTTTCAACATTCGGCTTTCAAGTAGGGTTTGAGACGTTACTATCTTAACATATTCAATCCAGAAAGCAGCCTTAAGTCGTACATCGGGAGTATGTAGATACTAAGACTAGTTCTGTTTAGACGAGACTATAGTGACTAGCTGTAACAAAGACATCACACAACAGCATGAGACTATAGTGACTGTGAACTAACTACTAGAGTGCGTCTAAAGAAAGCGCGACCTGGAGCTTTTTTTAAAATTTAATTGGTCACATTATTCAGTCGCAATATTGTAATAAAAAAAAATGAAATGCCAAGACATGATTCTCCTACTAGTTAGTAATACCACATACAAAATTTTGGATTGAACTTCTTTATATCAGGTCGCGCTTTCATTAAACGGACTACGAGTATATCAATCTTACTATAATTATTACTGTTTCATTTTGCGCTCATTTATTTAAAGCTAGCCTCTTTAAACTTGATATTTATTGATTCCAAGCTCGTGCTTTGAACCACTTAGGATCTCAGTATTGACTCAGTGATAATGGCCCCGACTTACGAGTTATACTTCGTGGGTTCTAACCCACTCAGAAGCTTTTACCCTTTGCAATTTATTTCATGACCACTGCTGTCAAAACAGTAAAGAAAATATTGTAAGGAAACCTTTGAACCTAACTTTCGAAGATAGGTGACATCGACCAACCCGCACTAGGCTCGCGTGGTGGATAACGGCACATTTCCTCTTGTAGAGGGAACATTATGAATTGCTTTATGCTATGAAAAATTTTCTCGAATCTCTTGAAAACTGTATATTCTCGCTCCATTTAATACAATCTCTTCTCGAACTTTATGAATACGATTTCCACAATGTGTCTGTACCTTAAGTTACAACTTGATGATTTGTTATGATCGCCTCGACTGAGCTCAGCGGGCGGCCAAAACTGCATTACCGACCAACTAAACCTCTCCAAACCAAATCCAACATTAACAACTTAAAAATAAGCCACATTTTCGCATACTCACACTCATACACAAAATCGCAAAACAAACGAAACTAAACGATGTTGCTGTTACAATTAAGGAGACGATAATGAATTGTTCTGTTAATGACGTTCTAAACTTTAGGTCTTACATCATAAAGATGAAGTTCCTTTGTGTTATGTTATTCTGTATTAAATGCAGCCGAGTAACATCTCTGTTCCGTATAATAATTTTTCGATGTTAAGACAAGGGTTAATAATTTATTCTATTTTAATCTGTGGTTGTTTCTGTTTTGTTTGATGGCTCAAGGGGTCGTCTTGAGATGGTGGCGTTGCGAGAAGTTGATTTATTGAATTTTGCTCTGCCTGTACGTTTTGGTACCCTATCATTCATTACAGCACTTTGTTTTGTTATTTTTGGGGCTGGTGCGAAAGATTTGTCAAATGCGTCAGATATTATAATGTTATGTATGGACTGCGGGGAGTTCTGGAGTCAGATATAACGTAATGTATAATGTTATGGGTTGCGGGAATGGTTAGAAACATTACCATAGCCTTTTTACTTAACCAGTAAAAACATGCCCACTTGCTTCATCCTAGTGCAGGAGAACTAATCTACACTAAAGTTTGTTTTTTGTTTGTATGAGGCATGTATGAGGTAATCTGTGGAAGTACTGGTCCGGTTGCTAAAATTTTTTTACCAATAGAAAGCTGCTGTATTCCTGAGTGACATAGGCTATATATTATGTACGCGGGCGAAGCTGCGGCTAAAGCTAGTAGTTTAATACATTAGTATTTTACATTTCAGGATGTGAGCATTGGAATTACAAAATTTAGAACCACCAAGTCCGTTCCGTCATCAAATCATTAGACGTACGTCGTTGCGCCATCGCTACATGGTAAACCATTGGTGAACGTTCCATCCATACGTAAAAAGCGTTTTATTAATTATTGTGCGTACACTCGTACAGCTTAGGAGTGGAATTCTCTGCCGGAGTATGTGTTTCCTGATAGCTACTACCTAGGAGTAGAGTTGGAGGAGAAGAAAACAGAAGTAGTGGCCGACCAAGAGAATTGGACCAGCGCGGATGATTATGGCTAGGGACAGAAATCAGTGGAAAGTAATGGTGCATGAGCAAGAGGCGAGCTGCTTAGAGGTAAGAACCGTACTACCGCTATATACCTTAGAGCAATAGCGCACTAGCGGCCAGGTCGCAGCGCCCAGGCCGCAGTGGCCAGCGGCCACAGGTGCGCATGCTCTATGGCGACTATCTCGATGACCTGGCCGCTACGACGACGAAAATAAGGTCTTATTGAGTGTAAGTTCCAATACGAGGATTGGCTTACTGTATTTGTTTATAAACAACAAATTAAAAAAGCTAGTGCACCTTACCATTATTGCATCATCGGTAATCGTCAGGTGGGATCGCAGTCAAGCAATAATTAAACGAAAAAAAAATGTATATTGACACAAATATCTTTAACTCAGTAATTCTTAAAAAAAACTTCAAATGTTGAAGATATGTGATGCAATAAGCACCAGAATAAAAACCTTCTCTCGCTCTGTCGGCGAATAAAAATACACATTACAAAGAAAATATATTTGTTATGACACATTTTGAATAGAATTCCCTCTTGAAAGGACTCCTCAGCGAGCAACAAAGTCAACTGAAGCCTGTCCGAAACGACTTCCTAAGTAATCTTGTAGCAGATATTATGCAAACGTGACATTGACAACATGAATTCATACTTCGAGGCTTGGAAACTATTTTCCAAGCCTCGAAGTACGTCTACCGTCATACAACTCGCCCGCAAAGTGTCACTATTCCTACAATTAGCAATTGATTTACAGCAATTAAAAAAAAATGTTCACAAAAATTAAATCTGACTCCAGTCTTGCCATGAAGTACCGTGTTACCCCAGTTAATGGATTGTGGAGGTCTGGTAGGCAGCCGCTCCTCATAAAATACTGGAATTCAGCTAAATCCTGCTTGACTGGAAGCCGACCCCAATATAGTTGGAAAAAGTCTAGGCAGATGATGATGATGTTCACAAAAATTCTCCTGAGTCAATAATTTATAAAAAACTTCAAACGATGAAGATATGTGATGATATAACCTCTAAAATGAAAGCTTTTGCTCTGTCGGTCGATAAAAATACACATTATAAAAAATATATTTGTTATGACGCATTTTCAAAAGAATTTCCTCTTGAGAGGACTCCTCACCGCGCAACAAAGTCAACTAAAGCCTGTCCAAAACAACTTCCTAAGTAATCTTGTAGCAGATATTATGCAAACGTGACATTGACAACATAAATTGAAAAGATTTATAGTTTCCAAGCCTCGAAGTACGTCTACCGTCATACAACTCGCCCGCAAAGTGTCACTATTCTTACCCAAGTATTTTTATATGATTTAGAAGTTGCCCGGGCAAGTTAGGACCGTCCCGTTCCGGATTTATCCGGGTATGTTAAAGTTTGACTGCGCTCTTCGATTTTTTGGTCCGACTTTGTATTGGTTTCTTTTGAGTTTTGTTGTGGATAAGTCATTTGGTTGTGGTCTTTTTTCTCTTTTTTGGTCTCTTTTAGGGTTTTATTGAACTAAAACGGTGTTTCTCATATACGAGTATTTTACGCGGATTCGTTTAGTTTATACCCTACTGAAAGTGGAAGGCTTCCCGCAAGATGGACCGATGACCTGGTGCGCTTCGCGGGAATCCAATGGGTGCGAGACGCACAGGACTGGTCGTTGAGGAGACGCTTGGGGGAGGCCTATGTCCAGCAGTGGACGTTTTTGACCGAAATGTTGATGATGTTACGATAAAACGTTTGGTTTAAAAGAGTTTATTGTGTGAAAGGGATTTGTAAAAGTAATTACGAATAGTAACTACTCATTATCAAAAAAAAATTGAAAATAATTGGCAAGCAACGTTAAATGCTTGTCAATTACTCGACTCGAAAACAATTTGAGTGAAATGTGTGACATTCGTTCTATCAGTTCCTGCGACGCTCACAAGATCAGTGGTCCAGTCTGTGGACGTCTGTTTTCAGTTACGCGGCCGCCACTTCAGAACATTTCGTCCTCATCGACCATCTGTCCTACGTTCTGCGACATTTCGTCACCCAGCAGCTATTTTAAAAGCTGACCATATTCTTCACAGTATGACGCACTACACTTACGCTACCTTTTATTTTCACATTTCAGCAAACTCCCATTTCTTAGTACTTGGCAAGCACTAAGCTAAATATAATCCGTAGCGGAATTCGCTTAAAACGTTACATGTGTAGAAGATTAATGTTCCCAGGATTGTCTAATATTTTGCTGGGAGGCTGAATTTATTACCGGCGGGTATTTGGTCCAGGTCGCCACATTTCAAATCCTATTTGCGGCTAATTGCTTTACTGTGTTTTCTGCCTGTGTGATTGCTGGGAGATTTATGATCGGGAAATCTTGGGTGTGGTTGAATTGGGTTAGGAGTGTTTTGAGTAGAGTGAGTGCACGAGGTGTTTTTGGTTACAAATTTTAAACTTGTAAGTAGAAAGCGAGTAGTAGTGAACCAGTGTTACGGAGACCATATCACTACAAAGTCGCTTTCTCTGTCCCAATATCCCTATGTATGCTTAAATCTTTAGAAATCGCAACGGATTTTGATGCGGTTTTTTTAATAGATAGAGTGATTCAAGAGGATGGTTTATATGTATAATACATGCATAATATAGTAGAGTAACACTGATAAATTTGCACCCGTGCGAAGACGGGGTGGGTCGCTGGTGTGTAATATACACGTTATGTATTTTCGCAAAATGCATGGAGTAAAAAATAGCTGGACATTGGTTCTTCTCCACCGACATTGATTTTTGCTGTTCTCCTATTTGACCCGAAATAAACGTGTATGACTCAAATTCTACTTGTACTCATAATGATAACATCAGCATCTGAGTAGTAGCAGGAACGTTTGAAATTTTAATAGTCATCTTGGCCCTAAGACTTAAAGGTCAAATGAAAGTTTCTTCTTTGCCTTGCGTTCCAGAACCCAGTGGTGGCCCTTTCGAACTGACCATGGTCCCAGTAGGCTTCATCCCTGCTGGGCACCTACAGTTTTACTGACATCTTTGGGAGGCGCCGGCCAATAAAGGCAAGCCCGATTAAATTATTGTTAGTAGAAAAAAGTGTTTGTGGCTTAACTGTCTGCGAAAGTATCTTTCAAAAGAACCCAGCACATTCCCGTCGCCGTCAGTAGTCAAAATACAAAGAGGAAGCTATATATTTATTCGATGCTAATAAGACGCACATGACTTATGAGGCTTAGTAACAAATTACTGTTACATAATTTATTACTCAATAGCAAACGGGCGAGCTGCCAAAGCCATTTCTCATGACAGGACAAGAAGACTTACTCCTATCAGTGAAATTATTTAGATTGTAGCTGCTGCCAGCGGCTTCGCTCACATGACAATAGAAAATTATAATTTTCTTGGCCGAAGAAAACATAAAGGAGAAGGAATAAAAAGTATCCTATGTGCTATTCCATGACATGGTCTAATCGTGTGACAAGTTGCATTGAAATCCGTTGATTAGTTTGATCGTGAAAAATAACTAACAAACAACAAAGCCGTGGTTTAAATAATATATAAAACATTGCAAAAATAATGTTACAAAAGAGGAAAAAAAGTATTGATATAAAAAATGAATTTAAAACAATGATGGAGCAGTTAATAGATGATTATTATGATAATGCGGTCACGAAAGCCACATGTGAAAAAATAGTCTTTACCAAACAAGCATGTCTTCAACGTAGTCTTTAACCTTCTTTCTGCTTGGCAAGGACACGCTTTACGTGGGTTTTTTTTTTTTCGCTAAGTTCTGTAACTAAGTACATTTCTAATAGGTATTATTTTAACCCAAACATATTATTTATTTATTTTTTAAAAACACACACCCTATCCTTACAGGCTTAACCCAATGCGACAGCGGTTTACACAAAAAGGCACAAACACAAATATTCTAAAAAAAAAAGAAGTACTATAAAAATCTAAAAGTCTTAACACTCACTTTACAGTGCAGGGAATGTTTTTATAAATTTGATCCCATAATGAAAATCTTCAATCCACATTTACTCGTTCCTAACACAATACATTACTGCACGTATCGATCCATTTCCTCACATAACACAAATACCATCTGGCCCTGTATATTTGCTACACTTCCAATATTTAGCCTTGCGCGATCTTCGTTTAATTTAATGAAGTCTCGGCTAAAACAGAGGTGAGAGGTGTATTTACGTATATGAATTGCATGCAGGAAATTTAACACGAACGCAGGGGTGAAGCCTATTTTTGTGAAAGTGAACTTCGGGGCCCTGGCACAAAGGCAGAGAAGGAACAAGAGTGGGTTTTAGTCAGTAAAAGTCTGACAGGCCCTCCCACACCGTTCAAGAGCGAGAGAAGTCATGGGATGATTTCCCACAAAAAATACTGTGGCGCTGCATGTCGTGAGTTTGATTCCCGCACTAACCAAATATTTGTATGGTGTTCCGAGTCTGGGTGTCGTGTGTATGTGGTTGTACATGTTTGTGAACGCACTCGCGATACTGGAGTAATTACTAGTAGAGAGAAAAGCTTTAAAAAAATAATGTATTTAAACAGAGTTACATTTTTAAATTTTTACCTATGAACACAATTATGCACGTAACAGTTTTTTTTTCAATTTCAACAACGCTGGTCACAAATATTTGTTTTCGTACTTCCTATTCATTTCTCCTATTTATTCCAAACAAAACCAGTCTACAAAAGATGAACTTTTTAATTCCCGTATTACGTCGGAGGCCTCGATCGATGGACACCTGGCCCCGAAGCCCCGATAGGCTGACCTTTCAGCGCTGGCGTGATAAATTGATTCTTTTGTTGATGGGGACCACTCGCCGTGCTTCAGCGATGGTGGCGACGCAGATTGGTCGTTGGCTGACAAAAGTGAAAGCACTGTTGGGGTAGAGTTCTTTTTGAATTTTGCTTGTTCTGTTTGAATTTTAAACTGAATTGGTCGAATGTCTAGTCTTCTTCATATTCAGCTACGGAGCATTTTTCGTGCGGCCACCTCCAGCGCTAGTACAAATGCTTCGCAGAAGGAGGCGTCTGCCTGCCATTCCACCTCACTCTGGGCCATAGCTGAAACCAGGGCCCGGCGCGAGCGGTCGCTACCGCCGATTGCCTCCACGAGGACACGGTGGTGCTTCGTGTCCTCCGTGCGTTCATCGCAACGGTGAAACCCAGGTGTTTCTTCTGCCTGAATTTGATGCAGGAACTTCCCGAACTTGTCTTGTCCGGTGAGGACCTGTGACATGCAAAAGTTGAGGTCTTCAGCTACGAAGCTGATGCTTGGACTTTGGAAAAGCACTGTTGCAGCTATCTCCTTCTAGGTAGGTGATGTCTTTTCATTCCCTCATGGCTTGAACCACGATCTTTCACGAGAACACGGTGGTGCTGCACCCAGACTTCAGTCGTATTCTCCACCGTGTCCCATAAAAAGTGTATGACATTGTCACAATCTGGAATACTTTCTCTATTCGTTGCCAATCTCGTATAAACCCAGTATAATAAATCGACTGCCGCCATTCTCTAGTCCATAGGAATTATTTTCTATAGGCAACAACAATAGGCTCTCTACACAAAAGTCAATCGTAAGAGCTAGTTCAGATAAGAGCGGTTCGAGAAACGTTTGATTTTAATCTTATTGAAGAAATGTTGCTGCTGTGGTAAATGGTTTTGGTGTAAAGGGCTGCAAGGTTAAGCATTTGAATTGGCTATAATGAGGGTTTTTAGTATCATTATCGGCCTTGTAATGTTCCCCTGTTGGAACTCAGGCCTGCTCTCTAGGAGAGGGAGTGGGCCGTTATCCACCACGCGGGTCCAGTGCAGATTGGTGAATGTCACTTGTCATATTTTTTTTCGGTCTTGCAATTTTCCCCCTGTTGGGACTCAAGGCTCCTTTCTAGGAGAGGGAATGGGCCGTAAGCCACCACGCGGGTCCAGTGCAGATTGGTGGATGTCACATGACTGAATTTTTGGTTCTTTGACATGCCAGTTTCTTCACAATGTTTTCCTTCACCGGTTTGAGAGCAGCAGTGATGAAATAAATAACACAAAGTAAGGAACCTACCTGGATTTGAACCCGTGGCTTAAAAATAAAATAGGGCTTTCCGTAACATATTATTGTTAGATCTTCAACATGTGATGTTATATGCCTGTCCGATAAGTTTGAAAAGAAAAACTAGAGTGAATAGGCTCTTAATAAACTAGTGCGCCTTACCATCAACGATTGTATCACTGCTTACCATCAGGTGGGATTGCAATCAAGCACTAGTTTATGTTATATATAAAAAAGCAAAGGTATACTCGAACCTGAGAAAATACGCATTCAATCCAACCAAACTCACATTGAACTCAAAGAGTCGACTTACATGTGTACAATTTCTATAAAATGCGTTACTCGTATAAAAGCATAGAGAATATAACCACTAGAGAGCGCATAGCCCGATTTCTTCTAAGTAAACAACTCACCACGGCGGGCCGGGGGACGAAGAAAAATGCGCGGCTGCTATTGGTCCGTTCAAGGTCAAGTCGTGTACCTTTAATTTGATTCGTTTAAAAATCGGGACTACGTGACGTGCGTACTGCATTTGCGACTGCCGCTTCTACTAGTTTTAGCATAATTATGTTTGGTGAGCGCAATAGCATCGTACGCGCACTCCACCGGTTATTTGCTTCATGTATAAAAGTAACATGTACATGTGTAAGTCGACTCGCGCACTTTTGTGACGGCGACTGGTTACCGCTGAGGGGATTTTTTTTAGGTAGGACATTATCAGAATGACTACTCCTGCTGTTGGGCGAATCGGGAGAGTGTGTCAGACTTTTACTGACCAAAACCCATTCCTTTGTTCCTTCATTGCCTTCGTTCCAGGGTCGTGGGTTTTCTTTTCAGAATCAAACCCATGGACCGTTGAGGGGATGGATGGTTGTTTTTTATCTGTCTTCGACTTTGACTTCGCGTCCGTTATTTATTTATTTTATTTCACAATTTACGTCAGAACAGAATTCCATATAATATTGTTAGTAAAAGGCTTAGAACTATGTTAGTACCTTATGTCTACTCATAATCAGTCAATCAGTCAATAATTTACTAAATATTCATTTAACATTAAAAAGGGAACCACGCGAACTGTGAACTTTATTCCAGTACCCCACAATAGGACACTCAACCCTATCCATTATGGTGGTGTTATAAGCAACATTAACGCAAACGAAGCCGCTAGCAGAAGCAAGTAAAAATCAAGTTAGTATAAAAATAAAGAGAAAAAGAAAACATAATTTCAATTATATAGAAGCCCACTACTGTTTATTGGAGTTATAGAATATAACGGGTCTCAATAAAAACCCAGCGAGCATTTGTCAATAGCCATAGCAATAAACTAAATACGTGTCTAATAGCCAATTATATCATAAACATTCCCATAAGAAACCAACAGTGTTGAGATTATTTTATTAATGGTGTTCTTAGCCATGGAGTATGAATAAATGGAGACTTCGTGTGCTCTAGTGCAGGATTTCTCATCTATAATTGGCCATCTTTGTTACTTTTATACGAGTAACGCATTTTCATAGAAATTTTTCTGCCTGCAAAATATTTTAGTAATTTTGTTTGCTGATTCATTTTGTTGCTTTTAATTATTTTATTTTCATTACTGACTTTCGAGCGTTTGTGCCATTTGAACGTATTTTCTTTCTTTCAATTTCTGTAAAGAAACATGTAGCCGCGACTGTATAGTTTTCGCGTTGCGAAACCCTAAGAATCAAGTCATACCATGCCTGTCAGATTTTATGAGTTTTGCATTTATGGGTGCATTTCTTCAAAAATAGTACCTAGTTAGGTATGTAGGCGTATTTTGTATGTTTATAATTTTGGTAATCAATTTTCAGAATTACTTATGGAACTACATACGAATTACTTAATTTTGGAGGCCTAAAATAGCTTTCGTTAGTTTCTGATACAGTCATACCTAGTCCTCCAAGTTTATTTTTATTCCGTGGTCATAACAGAACCTTTTAGCGACTAAATAGATTTTATAGCATGTATTGAGTGAAGTCGAATAAATTATAAGCCAACTGTATGTTTTATGGCGGGATATAAGACTTTTGTGATTGAACGCTTGGGCATTCCTAATTGGTATTAACTAAGTTTGTACGCCTTTGAATCGTAATGGGAGATTTCCAATTATTTTTTATATCTTGAGCTGATTTTATGCGCGGTCGATTAATATAAGCCTGTACTTTTGTATTGAAAACTTGAGTGATCATAATCAGTTACGATCCAATGGAATCTTGATAGTGGGCTCTCTTGACAAGTGCTACGAAGATTTAAAGACATAAGTCTTTTTTTAAGGTGAGAAATCATCGATGTGCCTTCTCCTGCTCTGGGCACAGCGGGAGGGCGTAATAGACTTCTCCTGACTAAAACCTGTTTCTTCTTTACCTTCATTCTAGGGTACTGGGGATTTTCTATCGTTCAACCCAGGGCCATAGTACGCATCGACCCTGCCAGTGTCCTACAAAAGTCCTACGTCCTAAGGGCCAGCTAATGGGATCAGATTCTATGAAAAATGTATTGAAAAGTACAAACTATTTTTAACTTTAAATGAAGCAAGTTATAAAGGAGAAATTGAGTTAGTGTGAAGAAGAGAGATACTGTTTATTTAAGGGTAACTAGATTTTGTATTTGCTCAACAGTACCAAACACAAAAATGTTACGCAAGTATAGGTTTTAATAGCTAAGTATTAAAGGTGACTATGGGGTGATGTAAAGACTTGTCTAATTAAGGGAAGTTAGATTTTGATGTTATGAAGGGCTGTTATCGTTCTCAGGGGTGCTATCATTTCAATTAAAATTAAGTTTTTGTATAAAAGGGAGTTCGTTTAGCGTTAGTCGTTCAAGGTTAATGCTTTAGTAAAAGGGTTGGTTAACGGAGTCGTAGAATATTATAGTCCTGTGTCTTGGGTTTTAAAATCATGAAAACCTCTGATTTTGTTAAATGTGGATGAAATTTAAAATGAATACAAATGATATGTGTAGCTAATAGTAATTATTAAAAGATAACCTATTAAAAATGTTATACGGGACATTATGTAAATCCTGGGACCCTATTACAGAAACGTGTGTACCAGGTTCCCAGATCGAAGTTTGTAGTACAGTACAGTACTAAAGTATTTATGGTTTATATCTATTCTTATATTCGCCTTTTCTCTCTCTTATTGCACCTACCACCGTTTTTCTCTGCATCTCCCAATAGTTGACTGGTAAAGAATGCCTAGGGCATTAAGTCCGCCTCTGTACTTTTGTGTGCGCTAAGTATTTAATAAATAAATAAAGACTCATTAGCTATACCGAATTCTTTGTGTTTATGGCTGAGTAGCAAAATTCCCAGCCAGAATCTGTGTTTTCTGGCATCTACAACTTAGGGGCCTTTAAGTCAAGAGTGAATAGGTTAATTCTTAGCAAGCACACTCCATCGTCGACCACATCATTACTTACCATCAGGTGAGATATTGGTCAAGTGCGAGCCTACTGCAGACATATAAAGACCATCTTCCAAAGCCTTGACCTTCATACATCCCAAACAACGACTTACAAAAAAGACTTTCACGACTTCCAATATTAACGCCGAACACGTACGTATTCACAATAAGGTTTTATACCGCCCTTTATAAACGTTCAGAGCGCTAGCTTTTATAGGATGAACCGTAAAACCGTAAAACCCGGACACTTAGAGGTCCCTGTTATCTACCCATCTAGCATATTGTGCGTTTCGGCGGCTTGTTACGATCTTTAAAGTAGGCGTAGAATTCACGGGCTGATATTGTGTGCGGGTACGCTTCGGAAGTATTACCGTTTCGGCACCTTGATTTTCGGTACCAATAGGTATTTTGGAAGGTATGAATAACCTATAAAAAATATAAATCCAAAATACCTATTGGTACCGAATCGGGAATACTCAATACTTTATTTAGATTCCATAGTATACACAGGTCATTACATATATAGTCTATATAGTCATTAGGTATAAATAATATTGTCAAGATCAATTTTGGACCCTTTACATAAGAATAAAAATATTTCGCGCTTCGGAAAGGTTCAATGAGAATTAGGTACAGGCAGTTGCGTTTATTAGGCACTCCTCTTATATTAAAATTCCTTAGGAAAGGAGCTTATTAGATGATTAAGCTGTCCGTACTCGACTCCATATTCCAAAAGGAAAAAAACGAAACCCTTATAAGATCACTTTGTTTTCCGTCTGTCTGTTAAGACCGAAAAACTCTGGGTCGGACGGGGACGAACCAACCGACCGAAGATCTCGAGAACGCGTGGAGGTATCGAGTTGAAATTAAAACCATATTCGTCACAAGAAAAAAAATAGTGCGATTCAGAAAAATATTCAAGACTCGATTTAGGAATTGAACTGTTTTCATAGGTAAGGTGACGCGAAAGTCCGACTCGCGCTTGCCCGGTTTGTATTACAAACAATATGTTTATCAAAAATCCGTAACAGAAAAAAAAACAAACCGATTTAAGAATAAGTTAGAAACTACCAAGAAGATTTTCATGCCGTTCTCACCGATTGATAGATTGATTCATGAAGAAGGTTTACAAGTATATTTTATAGTCGAGAAACACTGAAAATATTAACGCTTTGTGCAAAGCTGAGATACGTCCCTAGAAGATGACAGAAACAAAAACTTTTAACGAAACATCTTCAAGCAGTACAGCTGCAAACGAACAAGACAGATGACGTCACACACCCATGTAACCGCAACTGGAAAAGCCGCAACAGCCTCCCGTACATTCCACCTGATGCTTTTCCTGCAATAAAATTTGCATAACTACGCTCTTTGGCACGGGAGCGGCGTCTTATTAAATTTCCAACCCCTCCTAAAGTCATTAATGGTTTGTATTTAACCACCTACCAGTGTTCTCTAGCCATAAATCATAAGGTATCAAGTGTAATGGTCGTGCGTGGCTGGCGATGACTTTTATTGCTCCTCCAAGATGCCAGTAATCCCCGCATTTCGGCCTCCTCGACGCGGCAGGATTACCCCTAATCTTTTGTTTATACGTATTCTTTTTCGACGAAATATTATGATATTAACGTGGCTAATTCGTCGCGGTTTTGTATTCGCGGAAGGCAATATATTACTGTTTGCTGGTAAGGTTATTTAAATGAGATTCTTTTGCTCAGTGATGGATTGTTTTTGCGGCTGCTATAAGACTTATTTGGAGCAAGAAATGTAATAAAAGTGAAGGCTGAAATCATACTTATCAGCATTTTGGTTGGTATTAAATGTTTTTTTCTTATTCTCGCCTAATTTTCTTTATTGTATCGATTTATTTTTTGCAGTATTCCCTAGACCACCTTTGGACAAAAACTTTCGAATGATCTCTTTAGGTACCGATCAAAATTCACTAATAATAATAATAGAAACACTATTAGCGCAGATAATATAGTATAGGTACATACATTTTCATAGATTTAGGACAATATGAACACATTGCTAATCATTCCGGTAATTAGCCGCACAACGCATTCAACTGATTAACATGATTCAAAGTGTAAATCTACACTCAAATAACGTTGATTTGTGATTGCATGTGTCACGCACATCAAACAGAGCAGGGATAATAAACGACCAGACATCATTTAGTGTCACATTACACTCTGACTGAACCAGATTGGCATTCATTAACATACGTCGCGTTCAACATGTCACCAATTCTGGTGCTACAGTGTCTCGCTGTGTTCGGCACTACTTTAATATCAGCGTCAACTGTCAAGTGGCTTCCAAACTCAAGTTTCAAGTTACCAGAGAACTTCAAAGACAAGAAACTACCGTGCTCAAAACAAACAGTCGTGTTTCCACAAGCCATTGCCGGATCAATCACAATTGCATCTGGAACTGAAGTTAGCGGATTCATTTTGCCTGAAGACGGTGCACTGATTTTAGAAGGCTTATTGACTTTTGGAGACAATCCCGCCGATACCAACTGCACAGAAGGAAACGCGTACTACTTAGATACATCACACTCGTTCTGGAGCCAAGCAGACGTTTGGAGTTCACCGAAGTTCAACAAAGCTACTCCTGACTCGGACAGGGTGCCATGCTTTAACGATGTAGTGGAGTTTCCAGATAATACCAAATTTACTTTGACTCTCCCATTAGAAACACAATTTGTTCAAGGTCTCAAAATCAAAAACAAAACTTTTACCTCCACCAGTGATTTTTTGGACTATATGCTTCGTAAGCAAAAATCTGATGATCCGCAACAATTCGTTTTTAACAATATTGGTAGAGCCTTAAGGATCGGCGAGTCTATGCCCTGTTCGCAGTTCGGTTGTGCGTGTCAGCTTAGACCATTGTCAATTGACTGTAGTGCAAAGTTTTGCCCAAAGAATCCGTGTGTGCACCCTGTCAAGCCCCTCGGGTTCTGTTGTGAGATCTGTGGCGGTTACATAGTGTTTGATGCGGATGAAGGATTCGATATGAAAGCTTTCGGTGACCTTGTTGAAGACAAAGTCAATGAGTACGGTAAAGACCGTGTTGAATACCACATTGGTTTCACTCCGGAAATTCCGATCAAAAGAATTCAGCTCGTAGTAGTCGACAAAGGTGAATACGAAGGGTTTAGTGCGGAAATGATCAATTCTCTTAGCTATGCGCTCCACGATCGTTGGGTGAAAGGGGAAAAGGTTTCCCAGATAAGCGGCAGTCCTTTGTCGGAGGCTGGTTGGGGCGGAAAAATCATTGTATCTATGTTTTTCACAGTGGTTTTAACATTTGGGGCTCTATATGTGTACTATTATAAAATTCCGGATTTGAGAGTTCCAGTGTTATCGAGGCACATGCCTGGCAATATATTTTCGAGGTTCGAGAGGAGGTCGGATAGTGTGGTGAGTTTGACAAGAAGGGATTCTGTGATCAGTTCTAGAAGCAGTGCCGGTTTCAGGAATCCGTTGTATGACTCTAAAAGGGGGCGTGTGCAAGTGACGGAGTCTGTTGTAGAGGAATAATAGATACCTACTTACATGTTTTATTAATTATATGATTTACAGTAGATGTAAATAAAATGTTCGTCCATGATATTTGTTTGACAATAACAGCGTTTTTTAATCATTTAGGCTGTTTTTAACCAACTACAAAAAAGAAGGAGGTTCTCGATTCGTGGGAACTTAAAATTTTTATGTATGTTCCGCGATTTTTCAAATACGCCAAGCGTTTTTGAATGCATGCAAATACAATTGTATTTTTAGATTGTTTGTCATTAAATGTGAAAAAAGTGTGTCTTTGACTTATTTTTGTTTTATTTTTAAACCCCAAAATTGTTCCATTGTTATTTACTACGGTTACAATTTCAGCTACTAACTTACTGTGTTTACAGCTACTAACTTACTAGCTTACATGTTTGAGTTCTTATGTGATAATAATTTAATTTTATTCTAATTTGATTTTATTTTAATGTTGACTTGATTTTTGGCGATATCAAAGTAAATTTCAATCCAGATCAAAATATAATTAAACTAACACAAAATTAAATAAAAATCAAAATAAAAGTCAATTAAATTAATGTTTAGAATCAAGAACAAACATAGATACGTATACAATTTATGTATTTATTAGATTAATTTAACTATCCATAGACTTACCTTTTCTTTTTCTTGCACACTATCTTGTCTACATCTCACATAATCTCTCTTTCACAGGTCTGCTGGCAGAAATTTCTTTTAGAAATAAGCAGTACCTTTGTACATATTTTTATATTATAATGTTTCCTTATAATATTTGTGTGTACATAAATTATAAAATAAATAGATACATTAATAAAATATTGATCATATTACATTAATACTATAAAATAGACTTTTAGAATAGAACCCGTAAACCTACACTAATGTGCCGCCTCTACGACCACTGAACTTTAAAGGCACTTTATATTAACTATAAGGCACTAGATATTATATGGACAAACTATAAAACATTTTATGGTCTCTATTGACTTTGCAATAACTTCGAGATAATCACCTCTTAGCATTTTTTTATTGCTTCTGCGCTAACATTAAAATGTGCTGAGAGCAGTGAACATCATAATAATATTATGAGCAAATTAGGTACTTATATTATTCATTGAAAAGGCTAAGCAGATGATGATTGCAAAAGTATATTATATTGGGATAACTTTCTACTTTCTACTACATGTGGATGAAGCTTTCAGTAGTAGCTAATTATTCAACATCTGCCTAGCCTTTTCCAGCTTGTTTCTAAAGTCGGCTTTAAATCTAGCTGGAATCAGCTGAATACTGCCTATCTGACAATAACTCAGAAATAATTATGAACTCGGTAGGGCATAGCAAAATTTTAATATTTAGAGAGGGATAGAGCGTATAGAATGGATTCTATGACTGGATATAGGTATATATAGTATTTGACCGAAATTAATATCGGCCACATCGTCGTTTACCATCAGGTGATATAGTGGTCAAACGCTGATTATCTTATCTTATCTATCGCTATCCTATGCATAATAAAAAAAAACTGTAGGGCGCAAATTCAAAAGCCTTTTGCTTGAAATTGTGATTCTATTCGTATTTTTCTATTTTACTATTACTGACCACTATAAAATAAAAAGAGCATTCAATAAAATGGTTCTAATTACACATCACGATACGCCAGTGAATCAGTGCGCGCCGCCCGCGCGGCTCTGCGGGGCGTCTCCGGCGTATATATCACGTCAACACCGCCAGTATTATGTTGCTACCATGATTTAGTTTAGTACATACGTGGTGACGTTCAATAGAACATAGATGTTCGATACAGATTTAGTATTTGGTTGGTAGATGTCTGTAGTAACTGAAGAAAGTGGTAAAGGTGAGATAGCGGTCAAACGCGAACCTATCTATATATTTATATAAAAAAATCAATTGCTGTTCGAAGTCTCGCTCAAACTCGAGAACGGCTGAACGGATTTATCTTATCTTGGTCTTGAAATGTTTGTGGAGGTTTAGACGGTGAGAAAAATAATATAGAAGATAAAAGTCTATTTAAAAAAAACAAAAGTTTAGGTCTTTTATTTATCAACTAGCTTTAGCCAGCAGCTTCGCCCGCGTACATCGCATATAGCCTATATCACTCAGGAATACAGCAGCTTTCTATTGGTGAAAAAAATTTAGCAATCAGACCAGTACTTCCACACATTACCTCATACAAACAAAAAAACAAACTTTACCTCTTTATTATATTAGTGTAGATTGAGGCAATAAGAAGTCTGCCGGGTTAACAGGGCTAGTCAACAATAAAATAGTTCAGTATCCGAATTGTGCCGTACAACAATGGCACTCGCGCAATGCTGCATTGCATCCAATCGCTCAAACACTGCACTGACCGTGTCTCAATCTTGGCACACTTTTCTTCTAACTTTGCATATAAAAATGTTGTCACAGCAAAATCCATATTCACGCTTAGTGTTGGCCTTAGGAGGTGTCGAGCAGGGTACCCACTCGGGGCCTCACTCTTGTAGGGGTCTCGCAGAACAACTAGGTAAGAAAAAAGTGTCATTCTATTTTCAGCGCTCACTGTTCTTCAAACGAAAGTGATGTAATCCATTTATAAATTAGACTATTGAAAAGTAGAAAAATCATAATATTGAAATCATCTCAGCCGAAAGACGTCCACTGCTTGACATAGGGCTCCCCCAAGCGTCACCACAACGACTGGTCCTGTGCGTCTCACATCCATCGCATTCCCGCGACCCTCGCCAGGTCGTTGGTCCACCTTGTGGGAGGCCTTCCAACGCTGCGTCTTCCGGTACATGGCCACCACTCCAAAACCTTCCGTCCATGGCGGCCATCCATCTAGTCGTCCGTAATATTGAAATCCATGGGAATATCTTTTAAGGCTATAAGCTATTTATCAAGTTTTTTTTATTGTCGTCGTATTTTCCATTTGTTGTTTATAAATCTTCTAAAATAAAGTTTATGTAGTACGTTATTAGAAATTTTTCATTTCTCACTTATCATATTTTATGAAATACCCAGTTTTGATTCATATACTCTGAGAAAACGACAAGGGCCTCGCAAAAATAAGCCTTCGAGGGCCTCTTAACAGCTAAGGCCCCCTCTGTGACACAACACTATATGTTCAGGATCAGCATAACACGAATTGGTAAAGATAGAGCCAGGAAAATAGGTCAAAATGTCAGTAGTGGAAGATGGGTCGCATGATAAAGTTATATTTTGATTTACTACTGTACAGTTTTAGGGAAACAAGTTGTGAATGCCGAAAGAAGCATATAGGTTGGAAAAAGTTTTACTTACGATTGAAATAAGTCTTAAATTAGAATTTGAAAAGGCAAACTATACATAATAAATAAATAAATAAATTTATTTAATTTAATTATTTCACGGTGTGTTTTATTTACATTTCCGAATAATTATCATAGATAGAACAAGAACAAGAATATAAAAACTTAACTAATTAAAACTACATAATTATATCCTAAAATATGGCTTCAATAAATTTTAAGTGTGCTCAAACGACGGGTTGGAAGGTTGTATGGCAATGCTTAATCTCTGACCCAGGTTAAATTTGTGTGATAGATCAGATCGCCACACTACCTTCACCGACGACGCCGCAACTCCGGACGGAAGGCATCACTCAGGCATCCAGTGATTGACAATCATCGTCCATCAGTCCAGGTGCATACGTCTGACGTGGCCAGCTCACTCCTACTTCAGCCTGGCTGTTGTTCCCCCTAAATATGACATCTGAGTTATGGAGCGCAGCATGGTTTTTTAGATCGATTTTTAGCGTAGGTTAGGAAAAAAATAATGTTAGTGTGAAGTGAGACAAATCATAATATTTAGCTACCGTAGATACATATTATAATTCCTGATCAAAACAGCACAAAAGGGACACATTTCATCTGTCACTACCGAACATAGCCAAGACATCGCAACGCCCAACATTTCGGAAGCTCACCATTACCAGTTGTTCGTCAAAGGCTTATGGAAGCGAGCCGCACTTTGTTCGTCTTTTGTTCTCAATCAATAGTATCAAGTTGCATCAAGCGGCGTAAAGACGCAACTGTCATGGCCGCTCGTTAATCATTTCCTTTTGGTGTGCGATGAAATGGAGAGAGGGAAGGTCTACTGTGTTGTCAGTAAGTCTATTTTGTATTCGTCTGAATTCCGTTTTCAGGTCAGGGTATGGTTAAGTGTCGTTTACAGATGACGACAGAATTTGCGACTATTTCGTAACTGTCCAGTAAATATGTAGGAATATTGGAAGATATTTGAATAGAATAGAATAAACTGTACCGTAAGTACAACGGTGGTGTTATCGGTGACAGCGATATCTAGCGAGTTTTTTTTAGAAATAAGCTCTGTGCCAATGTTTCCGTTTCCTCCTTCTTATCTTTATTTTATTTTTATGTATTGTTTCGTTGCTAGGTCTTAGAATGTTTTCATGATCTTCTTCTTCTTGTCGTGTCGATTAACTCAAATTTTGTCCGATCAATATTTAGCCACCTGGACAGGTCTGTCGTTAGCCTCGCATAGGTCGTTAAAGGTGCAGGTAGTTGGGCATGCTGGACAGGAAAGAAGATGACGCATATCCTGTGAGGGGGCTCCACACTAGCATGATACTTGCGATGGGTCGAGGAAACCCCATTTGGCCAGATTATCTCTGCAGCGACTAACCTGAGCCCGCAGTAGGTTCAAAGATTTCCAGGTTGGCCACTGCAGCTCGTGTCTCGATGGCAGATGTTCTGCCGGGGAGATGAAGTTAGGAGGAGTGGGGTGTCTTTCCCTCCACAGTTTTCGTCTTTGGTCCGAAGCGCTGTTCTTTAAGGAGGTCGTAAATCTTAAAAAACTTTTACGACTCTTTAGGCGCGCATGTGGTACTTGGTGCCCGTATAAGGGGTGGCGGCTGTCTCGCTCCTGCTTGGATTTTTCAATTTGGCTGGCTACTTCACGGCGAACTTCCGGTGGGGCTATACCCGCCAGTGGATACAACATCGTAAGTGGGGTTGGTTTTAGGCATCCTGTTATGATCCGGCAGGTATCGTTGAGCGCTGTGTCAATCTCTCTAGCGTGGGCAGAACGATGCCTCACTGGGCATGCAAACTCCCCCGCAGAGAATGAAAGACACAGACCGGTTGTGCGCAGAACCTGTGGCGATGCTCCCCAGTCAGTGGATGTCAGGCGACGGAGAACGTTGTTTCTTGTCCCGATTTTCTTTTTCGTTTTCACGCAGTGGGACTTATAAGTTAGAGCCCGATCTAAGGTGATGCCCAGGTAGCGAGGTTGGGAGCAGTGCTCTATATCTACACCTTGCCATGAGATGCATAGAGCTCTGTTTGACTGACGGTTGCGAAGATGGAAGACTCAGGACTGGGTCTTGGATGGGTTTGACCGTAGGGCGTTTTCGTCGTAGAATTTTCCAAGTGTTTCCAGAGCTTCTGCCAGTTTTTCTTCGGCTTCTTCAAAGTCGTCTGCATACAAGAAACGGCTTGTTTGTGGAGAGCAAGGCTGGTCGTTGGTATAAATATTAAATAGGGTCGGGGCCAGCACACTACCCTGAGGGAGGCCGTTCTTTTGACTGCGCCACCTGCTTTTGGTGCTGTTAATGTGGACTTGGAAGCGACGGTTGCTCAGAATAGCGCCCAGTATGCGCACCAAACCTATATCCTTGGTGAGGTCACTGACTTTTAATAAAAGCCGATTGATATTCACCGTATCATAGGCTGCTGATAGATCTACGAACACAACACCTGTAACATTGTTCGCCTCAAACCCATCTTCGATGAATTGTGTGAGTTTGAGGGTCTAGTTGGTGCACGACTTTCCTGGCCTAAAGCCAGCTTGCTCAGGAATAAGGTTGGGCTCAATCGCTGGTATTAGGCGGTTGAGTATAAGCCTTTCAAATAATTTAAAAACTGTGACAGAGAAGGGAAATAGGTCTATAGTTTTTAGGATCTTTTGGGCATTTTCCTGGCTTTAGAAGAGCGACTACTTTATAGCACGTCTCCAAATTTTAGGAATCTTATTATCTGTGAGGCAGGAGTTGAAAAAGGATAGTATCCACGATATAGCTACTGGTCCAAGATGTTTCAATTGCTCGACAGTGATGTCGTCGAGACCAGCAGCCTTACCATTTTTTAAATTTTTAATCCCGTATATGATGTCGGATAGTGTAAAAGGTGCAGTTATGTTGGAAGCATTATCATATACTACTTTTGGGAGCTTTTTGATTTTAGGTAAGCGATGCGGAGGTTTACCGTTAAGGAGAAGCTGGTGGGCAATCTGGTTGGCAGTTACCTGGCCCGGATTCAGAGCCTGGGGGGGATTGTCAGTCAGTTTTTGGATCGTGTTCCATGCCTTTTTACTGTTGTGAGTCATATCTATTTCTGTGACTAGTGACATCCATTTCTTCCTGCGGTTGTCGCCCACTTCACGCATTAGTTCTTCACCAAGTTCCAGTGTTTTTTCGGAAAAAGGGTCTGTGTTGAATGACTTTTCGTAGTCTACAAGTACTGAGGCGGATTTCTTGCTTAAGCCTGGGATGTATGCAGTACGGCAGCCTCGTGGGATGTGCTGGCGCGATATTAACCATACAGTTTTAATAAATTTCTCGTAATTTTCCGCCACGGGCTCCAAGTCAAGCTTTGAGTCAACTTCGTCGGAAAACAGTTGCCAATTGGCCTTCGAGAAGTTGAATCGTCGCCTGAATGGCACGGTCTGGTCACGGCTTCATGATATGACCAACCATTACACGAAATGGTAGCATTACAGAGACCAAAGTAAGTTTGCAATGCAGCAAACTTACTTTGATCTCTTTATAATATTAGCACCGAGATCCGAAGCCACTATCTTGTAGGCCATACAAATATTTGTTCCTTGCGGATATCGAACTCACGACACGCACCGCAGAAGTTAATTGCTAAACCAGTACACCAATCAGTGGAGATGGAAAATATCAATATCACTTTACCCAACCCGGGAATCAAACCTAGGTCCTTATTCTCAGCTGTAGCTCTAGCAAATACTAAACCAACAGAGCAGTCTAGCCCTTCTTTTATGCTAGCCGAAAAAGTAGCGTCCGTAACGTCGCTACGTGTTCTCGATAACAAATCGCCTGTTCACGACATCTCCCGCGCTATTGTGGGGCTACCATTGTTTCTACAGATCGCCTGAGTTATGGCTTTACTGTTTTATGTTAGAAGATCGATTTGTGTGATAAACGGATGAGTTGTGTGTGCGTTTGACACGTGAATAGGGATTCTTATTTATTAACCAGTAACCTGTAATTGGGGCAGTATAATAAATTGTGGGTTGAAAGGCGCCCTCATCGTTGGACAACTTACGCAAACATGTCAGAAAAAGTAGCTCAAGAGGATGTTTGTCGTGATTATCTATTTTGAATGTTTTTTTTTTATTAGCATTATCGGCCTTATAAATTCCCACTGCCGGGACTCAGGCCTCCTCTCTAGGAGTGGGAATGGGCCATAATCCACCGCGCGGGCCGAGTGCGGATTGGCGGATGTCACATATCTTCGAATTTTTGGTTCTAGGACATGCCGGTTTCCTCACGATGTTTTCCTTCACCGTTTTGAGAGCAGTGGTGATAAAATAAATTACACAAAGTAATGCGCCTGACTGGGTTTGAACCCACGACCCACAACTTGCAAGTCGGGGCAGTTACCACTGGGCCACCACTGCTCACTTTTGAATGTAATAGTTACTATTTTAAAGCTTGTAGAGCTTGCGCGTTGCTGTTTTTTGTTGATGCCACAGCTAATTAATAATACAAAGCGCCAAATAAATTTGAGATAAAGTGAATTGAAATTTTCCTAATATCTCTGCGTACCCGGTAGGTACCCGAAAAAACCATGTTTTAGTTTTTGATTAGTTACTAGAAAATGTAAAGAATCGCAATAGATGTCGATTCAAGACAGCTCTATGTTTTCATTTCTGTTTTTTAAATTAAGAATGTCAATAAATGTATAAGAGAGTCATTGACAGTTTATCTGGCACCTACCTTCATAATACAAAGGCGTTTGTATGTGTGTGTATTACTTTAGTATATGCCGTTTCCAGTTGTTCCATACTCTGTCTATTATAATGTATTATCGATCGTCGTACATTTTTTTTCATAATTTCAAAACTTTTACTTGTACGCTACCAATTCTTCTTCTTCTTCCTGCCCTTATCCCATATTACTTGGGGTCGGCGCAACATGTTTTTTTCTTCCATTCTGTCCTGTCACCCGTCATAACATCACTGACTCCCTTCTCTTTCATATCAGTCTTCACACAGTCCATCCATCGTTTTTTTGGCCTCCCTCTTCCTCTCCATCCGTCCACTTGTACGCTACCAATGATGTTTGCAAATTAGGTTTATTATTTCTCATGTAAATCAATTGAGCTAATTTGTAATAAGTTATTTATTTATTTATTAAATTCTTCATGCACATAGAAGCACAGAGGCGGACTTAATACCTTAGGCATTTTCTACCAGTCATAGAAGTTATTAAAGAAGAAGTTATTTAAGTATTAAACTATATAATGCGGTATCGCAGTACCAATGTTCTCCACGTGATTAGTGCATAAGTACAACAGTCCGAAATCAACTATCAGGCAATCACCCGGTCCAGATATGACACTCGTCTGTTCTGAGGAGCCGCGCGGCGTTAAGAGTCGCAACTCTGAATGAAGCAACGTATTCTAAATTCTCACAATGAAATGTGTATCTTTTCGGGTAGTAATTAATAAAGTTCCATTTTGAATCACTCTATTAAAATGTGCGTGCAGCGTCGCGACTCGGTGTGAGCTGACCCTAAAAAGGTTTCAAAATAGGTACACACTTCCATCACAAATGTTAAAGTTTCATCAAAACCATACTATTTACCCAAAACGATGCTATTCCAGTTTAGTAGTCGGAGAACAACAATGTAACTTTGTATCTATCTACGACCAAAAAGTCTCCACTGACACACGATGCTTAACTTAGTATAAAATTACACGCATTTCTAAGTTCTAGTATCAAATCCTTCTTAGAGCAATGTCCAACGACCGTAAAAGTCACTTAAAAGCTATAAAATAAATAAACGTTGTACTAAAACTATTTCTGAGTAGCAACCCTAAAAACACATATATCAAAAGTGTGCTCGCAGGGTTGTGCCTGAGCTCTATAAATCAGGGTTGGCGATAACTCATGAGAATCAATTGGTGTTTTCGTGTCGTTGCCGAAAAGTTCCGCCGAGAATTGTTCGGAAAGCTAGATTTAGTAATTTGATAAGCCATTGTTTATGAGCGTGGCTGAAGACGAAAATGTATGTGTGCGAGTTTGTTTAGTGGTTGAAAAGAGGTCAATTAATTATTATCATCATTTCAGCCGAAAGACGTGCACGGTTGGACATAGGCTTCCCCCAAGTGTCGCTATAACGACCGCTCCTATGCATTTCACATCCATCGGATTTCCGCGAGCCTCACCTGGGCATTTGTCCACCTTGTGTGAGACCTTCCACAAGGTGGACTGATAAACAAATATTTTCCGCCTACCGATAGTTTTCCGGGTCTGGACATCTTTTGTATGCGAGTATGTATATGAAAACACCCACGATACAGGACCTTACAAAGGAGTAATTTGTTATATGCGCCAAAAATAAAAATAAAACGATTATAATTAGCGGGGGTATAGATACTTACTGACTCTATGGCACTTACAGAATAACCAAGTTACCTACCGGGACGGTGATTTATGATCATTTTTTTTAACTCTGTAGCTAGCTAGACAACAGTCCACCACTTATAATAAAAACCTGTCACCATAAAACATCCCGCAAATTATTATTCGAATGTTACCAGTCCATAAAAAAGTATACAAACAAGCACTCAATCCAACCTCATTCGTATGCATTAAAAACGTAATATGGCTACCTAATAAATGCCTTTAAAACAATAAAACTGTAAATTTAAAAAAATCGCCCATCTTTTTAACGTAGTCGTATGCCTGCGACAGCCCTGTCATAAATCTCGTGGCATGTTTGTCAAGTATGGCGCTGGAACGCGCTCAGTCGCACATTTACGACGCACTATAAAGCACTGGAACGCGAGGCACTGACATTTCAGATTTTTTGGCGCGCTTTTGTGTAGAGGTAAGTGAGGGGAAAATGAGCTGTTTCATTAAAATATGTAAAAGGTGGAAGGGTTTTTGCATTTTCTGTGCGGTTTTACTTGCATTTAGTTAAACTAGGGATAAGTTATGCGGCTTGTTATTTTGGTTGGATATCTTGGATGTCGTTGTTATGACGCGTACCTACTATTAATTTTACTTTTCTTTCAGATGCAATCTGTACAATTGTTGGCATTCAACATCTGTTGGATTGTAGAGTTTTATCATGCATGGTTTGCGCCCTTTTTTAGTGAGCGTGGGAGTGTAGTGAATAGTCTGACTATTACTGACTAAAACCATCACCTGTGTACCTTCAGTTGCTCTTTGCATTCCAGGGGTGGCCACGGTAACTACAGTGAAACTTGATTAAGTTGGACCTGGGTAAGTTAGAAACCTCCTTATCTGGAACTCATATTGAGGTCTGAATTTTTTGATGCCCAGTAAATGCCTTTTTTTTTGTATATATATTTACGTTTGTACATACTTTTATCTTTAGTTTGTATATATATCTATTAAGTTATTAATATGTAAATATCTGTATCCTGAATAAATAATCTCTATTGAGGTCTTGACGTTTGAACATTGAACTATCTCTTCTACCAATTCGTTATTTCGATTTAATCGTGATAGTTACTATTATAATTGAGAAAGCGAATGTATTTTACCTCTTTTACAGACACTTTATCTTAAAGAATATTTTTTCTTTCTAAATTGTTTTTTTCAATATTATAGGCATTGACCATCAATGGCTCTTCGTTTCTTTTTCTTATATCTGTGTTATTTCTGAGTCCCGTGGTGTATAAATTGTAATATTCAGCATTGATTATTGGTATTTAAAAAAAATGTGAAATACGCAAATAATGCACTGTTTGAATTCTTTTTTTGTAATTTCATTATTTTGCCAAAAGAAACAAAATTAATCACATTGCACCACCTCCAAATGCAAAACTAATTCTACAACCTTAACAACAAAGTCTATAATCGCTTACCACTGCCAATCTTTTCCGAGAAAATACATCAGTTTTCAATTCATCCTTTGTGCGGTAGGAAGACGAAACTATTTCATTCACTAAGGGGTCGTAATTCGATTACTGCTCGTCTCATTTCTCTCGAGATGTCGTGATTTGCCATAATTCGAGAATGCATGCTATTCAATGGGAGTTTAAGTGAATTAGGAAGTATGGAAGGCATCGTTGTGTTGTTTGGTTGGCGGAGTTGGTGTTTCAATTTGCGGAGCTGTTGTCTGTTTAGTGTGTGGTGATTGTGTTAGTCTGGGGTGGCTGTAAGTTACAAATCGATACTAAAAAGCATTTATTCCGCCAACTCTTAAAATAGAGATGGTTCTTTAAATCAAAACCAGAAACACTAAAACAGTGTGTACAGCTAAGGAGTCTACTGCTAAGGAATACCCCGCCGGAGTCTGTGTTTCCTGATTGCTACAACCTTAGGGTCTTTAAATCGAGAGTGCTCCAGGCAAAGGTGCTAGATCGTCGACCACTTTTTTGAAAGAAAGAAAGAAAAATATTTTATTTGAGACACATTGCTTACCGTCATGTACTGCTCGTCTCATTTCTCTCGAGATGTCGTGATTTGCCATAATTCGAGAATGCATGCTTTTCAATGGGAGTTTAAGTGAATTAGGAAGTATGGGAGGCATGGTTGTTTGGGTGGAGTTGGTGTTTCAATTTGCGGAGCTGTTGTTTGTTTAGTGTGTGGTGAGTTGTGGTGATTGCGTTAGTAAGTTACAAATCGATGATTTTCAGAGAATGTTCTACAAAACTGGAAACACTGACTATGTTCATTGTGTCTATAGCTAAGGAGAGGAATACCCTGGCGGAGTCTGTGTTTCCTGATAACTACAATCTTAGGTTCTTTAAATCAAGTGTGAATAGATTACTCCTAGGCAAGCTTCGATCACGTCATTGAAAGAAAGATAAATATATAATTTGACCCACATTGCTTACCGTCAGGTAAGATGTAGTCAGTAATTAGGAAATATGGGATGCATCGTTGTGTGGTTGTGGGCGGAGTTGGTGTTTCAATTTGCGGAGTTGTTGTCTGTTTAGTGTGTGGTGAGTCGTGGTGGTTGAGTTTGTCACGGGTTCTTGTAAGTTGCATGGTTGCTGGTTTGGTTGGTTTTAGCTGAATGTAAAGATGGAGGAGGTTCTAAAAAACTAGAAACACTGACGAACACGTTCATTGTGCGTATAGTTAAGGAGATGATTTCTCTGCTGGAGTCTGTGTTTCCTGATTGCTACAAGCAATGACACAAAACACAAACAAACTCACCGCAGTCAGATAATGATTGTGGTGGTAACGAAAGAGAATCCCGGAGTCCTAGAACGAAGACAAAGAAGGAACATAGACTGGGTTTTAGTCAGAAAGAGTCTGACATGCCACTCAGTAAAGATGTCAAACGCGAGTCTACCAAAAAAAAACGAGATAAAGAAGAAAGAAAGAAAACACGTTTATTTGGCAAACCATCAATATGAACGAGTACAGGTAAACTTAAATGACACATAAAAAAAGTAAAAAAAAAGAAAAGAAATACAACAATATCTCACGGCTTCGCCAAATAGGTCCAGTTCAGCATAATGTCAGGCAACTACGTAGCAGTTGCCTGACGCTGATTTTCAACTGAACCTTTTGATTATAAAGTAAGGACTACTTTACATCACAACATTCAAAGCCTTAGTCAAATCCCGAAAAACAAAGAAACATTCATTATCAAATATCTGGCATCCAACAAAGATGGAGTTCCTGAATAGATGCCAGCAATTAATTCTCAGCCCGATAGGTGGCGCTAGTGAGCTGGTCTCAGGGCTCTCGCTAGATCCGGCGGAGTTAGCGTGTCCGCACCTAGACGCGTTTTGATTTATTGCTCCGGCATTACAGTCGGTGGTAGTACAGTAAAGTGGGATCTTTTCGAGTTGAAGATCGATTATTTGTTAAGGTTAGTAAAGATAGTGATGTCAGCAGCAGAAGAATGGTTTTTTATTCGTTTTTTGTAC
Organism: Mythimna separata; assembly: GCA_030763345.1. Lineage (NCBI taxonomy): Eukaryota > Metazoa > Arthropoda > Insecta > Lepidoptera > Noctuidae > Mythimna > Mythimna separata. The sequence continues at coordinate 5,388,984 of CM061171.1, read as the reverse complement.
ATATCCTTTAAGAATATATAAGTTTTCTCACTATCGAAACGCAGGTTATCTAACTAGAAGAGGGAATGGGCTGAAATCCATCGCGTGTACTAAGTGCAGGTTAATAGATGTCAAAGTCTTCGATTTCTTGGTTTTAGGGTGTACTGGTTTCTTCACAATATTGTCATCTACCATTTTAATTGCAGAGAAAATAATAAAATGATTATGCTAAGACCCAACAAGAAATTGCCAGTAGTACAATTTTTGTGGAAGGCGGGTCAAATTGACGATATATTGCGCGTAGTCTAGGTCTACACTATTGAACTATTGCCGTAGACGATCAATTCGGCAAAAGAATATGAAGTTTATTTCATAAATGATATCTTTATTATTTTCAACAGACACAGTAACTAAAGCAATCGTGTTCCGATTCACGCCAACTTTTTGCACTTTAAAATTAAGTGTGTATGTAGACTGGTAAGCGAAAATAAAAAATCTTACGCTGACTCATATAATTAAGTTTCTGACAAGCACTTATGCCTCGCGTATCTAATTCGCCTGTCCTCAAATTAGGCCACGACAGCCTTTTCTGTATTTTTGTACATAGCCAGTACATTAGAGGACCATTGTGCCTCGTTTAATAAGGCGAGTGCGCTTTCCACTCGCCTTATACGGTGCCGTCGCACAAACGAGGTTAATTCACACGATCTGAGCAAGAATGGACGTTAGAAATAATGGACGTGGTATTTAGCTGGTTTAATGTTATGTAGATTGTTATCTACAAGATGGATTATTGTTCGCTTGTAGCTATGTGTTTTCACGAGATATTTATGTCATATTGGCACGAAGTTACTGTGGAGAAAGGCGTATTGAAACTTCATTGAATGGTGTACTTATTTCTATTTAGGCCAACAGTTTAATAATGTAAACTGTTTACATCTTACTGCAATAAATACGAGTGTTTTGATGAATCTAGAAATGGCATAGCTACATAACTTCTTCAATGAATGCCAATGAACTGCAAGTATGCGCAATAAAAATAAAATAGACCCTAAAGAAAATGGGACACAGTGTGTAAATCAAAAATAATTTTATACAATTCTGTGTTTATTAATTTACCGACTCCACAACTTCGTAGCACAACAATGGTAAATTATCTCGCGTCCCCTACGTGTTACTTTTTTGTTAGTCCAAATGACCACGCCATGTTACTTCCGTCCACTGGCGCGATTAGTGGAGCCAGTACTGCGCTGATTGTACTCGCCGTCAGCGGCCAGTGTAAACACAGCATGTACGATAATTTAAATGAATGAGTTGGTGATTATGGGATTTTAATGGGTGCTGCTGTCTGCGGCTTTAGTTGTGATGTTCGTTAATATACACCAGAGTATAATGTATTAATATTTTGAGGCTACAATTTTATTTTAGTTGTGAAAAGGTTTTGTAAGTGTAAAACGTGGATTTTCCTGTTCATTGGAGTTATTTTGTTAGCTAAATAGATAAGTTAAGTTGCCATTTCCTTTTAAAATTTAGTACAATACTGAAGATAAATTATTTGTCTAGACAAAGTCAGCTCTAGTGTGATCCCTCTCCTAGAGAGGAGGCCTGAGTCCCAACAGTGGGAACATTAAAAGGTCGATAATGCTAATGCTAATGCAGCTCTAGTGTTATTAAGCTATGCAGAAAAAATCCTCAGGCTATCTTTACTGCCCCAACTTTACCCCAAAAGACATACTCCCTCAATCTTTAAAAAGACACATAGAAAAATAACATAAGTATTAATATTCCATAAAAAATCGCTTAAAGCCCACCTCACACACTCGACACGTAATACAAAAATCCTCCGTTTAAAGCAAGCCCCTCGCGACACCGCGCGACAGATGTTCGAGTACCCTCGTCTGGAGAGCCCTTAACAACTGCGGTCGACTCTCTACAATGCGTACGCTGATTACTGCTGCGTGCGTGTGAATGCGCCTTTACGAATCTAAAGAGGTTTTAACTTTTTTGCTACTGTATAAGTATCAATGGGGAGAATTTATTTGTGGAAAATTTTTGCTGGATTTTTACGTTTCGGGGAGGAAAATAAAATATGACGGAATTTCGCAATTTTGCTGGTGACATCACTTTTGACTGAAAGAGACTATTGAGTATTTATTCAGAAGTGGTGACATACTGGTAACAACCCATTTTTGAGGTAGGAAATCATCAGATGACTTCTTTGGCACTCCTGAGAGCGTTTTCACATTATCCGATCCGATATCGGTATCGGACGCCGATCCGATATCGGGGTAAGTAAAATGTATGAAATATGTACCTGTCTTTCATATTGTTCGGCCCGATATCGGATATCGGATCACGGCATTTCATACATTTTACTTACCCCGATATCGGATCGGATAATGTGAAAACGCTCTTAAGTAAAATGTTAAAGCCTTATAAATATATATATATTTTATAAATGAAATAAGTACATTGTTATTTATTACGGTGTAATATGAAAATATTTCTTCTCCATAGGAAGCAACTAGTTGGAAGTTTGCACTAGTTTTTGGACATTTTATAAGTCAAGAGCGATTATGTTACTTCTAGGCAAGCGTGCTCCATCATTAGGTGAGATATTGGTCAAACGCAAGCTTACTCATAAGAAAAACCGGCCAAGAGCGTGTCGGGCCACGCTCAGTGTAGGGTTCCGTAGTTTCCCGTCCGTCACAATAAGTGTCCCTAACTTTTCAAAAACTATTCGTCCCATCAAGTTCAAAATACTTTTCCTAGAAAGTCTTTATAAAGCTCTACTTTCCAGATTTTTTTCGTATTTTCTAAACTTATGGTTCAAAAGTTAGAGGGGGGGGGACACACATTGTTTTTTACTTTTGGAGCGATTATTTCCGAAATTATTGATATTATCAAAAAATGATTTTAGTAAACCTCTATTCATTTTTGAATACCAACAATATATCACACGTTAGGATTGAACTTAAAAAAAAAACGCTTTTTACTTTACATGTAGGGGAGCAACCCTTATAAAACATTTTTTTCCAATTTTTATTTTTGCACTTTGTCGGCGTGATTGACATACATATTGGTACCAAATTTCAGCTTTCTAGAGCTAACGGTCACAGAGATTAAGCGAGGACGGACGGACAGACTTGGCGAAACTATAAGGGTTCCGTTTTTGCCAATTCGCTACGGAACCCTAAAAAAGTGCCTGTTTAAGCCTATGTAAAATAAAAATAAATGAACAAAGTATCTCTCGATCTAGCAAAAGGTAGACACTGACCCATATGGTCGAAAGTGCCTGAAACAGAAGGCACACATTAAAACAAAAATGCCTACCCATAACATATGCAAGTCTATAGATTTAACACTATACTACACCATTATCCGTTTGCCCCACCAAAAAGGACTTGCCTATTTCCCATTTTTCGGCCATTTCATTAGTGCAAGCACTTACGAAGGCTAATTTATTTTTATTGTTCGCAGTCTTGACTAGCAGAGAGACCCGTAAAACTTACCTTTGTACAATTTATGCGCCTGGCCACAACCTACGGCATAAATAAAGGGGGGTGTGTTGTATGTACTATTGATTCTGGCTGTTTCGCTGTTTCTTAGTGCTTTACACTGTTAAGGGAGATAGATGGGAGCGAGGCTTTTGGGGTATTTGTTTTTTTTTTGTTTGGTAGGATCCCATCTTGTTCATTTTGGTTGTAGTTTAGTTCTGGGGTGATTTAAACAGTAAGCAGTTACCGGTATGGTCATCTTATATGTTTTTAGGTGGAAAATTATAGAACAGCCTTTGTTCTGGGTAGAGCAAGAGGGAGTGTCAAACTTTGACTGATTTAAAGTCAATCTGCAGCAGGCCAAACATTGACCGATTTTCCTATTTTACTCTTTGAAGCGTGCATCTTCCATACAAAGCATCGACTCTGACTTGCTCCTTATCGGATGGTGTGCTGGGGTGAATGACCTGTTTTTCTATTCAGGTTACAGTTCCCCGTTATTAAGAAGCTTTTCTAAAAGGATACCTACTATTCTTCTAATTGTTATCAGACGCTGTTTTTATTTAAGGTATGAAATTATCAAAATAAAAACTGGCCAAGAGCGTGTCGGGCCACGCTCAGTGTAGGGTTCCATAGTTTCCCGTTCGTCACAAGAAGTGCCCCCACAATCTACCTATATTTCTTCAGTTGCCCTTTACCGCAGCCCTAGCCGGTACTTGAATGGCACCATCATATATTATTGTAAGAAGCAGGACAGTTCATCGGACATTGTCAATTGTCTCAAGTTGTAAATATGAAATATCTACGTGAAGAAACTTTTATATAATAATTTCTAATTTCCCCCACGAATCTCGCAGACAATATCCTTAGTACACAATAATTCACACTGGACACAAAACAATATAAACTATAGACCTTATGATAGATGATAATTTGTGTAAATCACAGAACGACTGGCCGTTACTCAGTGTAATTGGCTACTATACTAAATTATGTAAATCTCCATTACTTATGTACAATTTACATAAGTATGATTTGTTGAACAACTAGTACCTAATAATGTGCTCGGTGGGCGAGAGGTCATACATTTATTAGTTATGTTTCATAGGTGTTTTTGAATGAGTAGGTTTTTTTTCTCGTATAGAGCTTACGTTGAATGAGCTTTCACTAGTGATCATACTATCGTACTTTGACTAAGTAATAGCATATAATCAGTCTTAGGGTCTGTTTCACAATATCCGAGTAGGCACTACTCACTGAATAAATTCAAAAATGGAACAGAATTTGTATGAAATTATCTGCCAAGTAAGATACTGGAAACTTAATCATAGGTGGTGAAACAGGCCCTTATAATGTTTGAACTATCGGGAGTCCATCCGTCAGTCCTCCTTTCAACATAAGCCGTAATCCATCACGCGGGCCCAGTGCAGAATCTTCGATTTTTAGGTTCAAGGACATATCACTTTCCTCACGATGTTGTCCTTCATCGTTAGAAGGCGGCGATGATGTAATAAATTACAAAAAGTAATGCGCGTATCTTGATTTGAACCCGCGGTGTGGGATTCGTAAATTGTGGCCTTTACCAGTGGACTATAACTGCTCTTGGCTAAAGATGCATCTCATCTCTCTCTATAGCAGTAAAAGTTCAAAACTTGTAGTGTCATAGGAATTAAGCTTATGAAAACTTTTATGATGGATAAGAGTAATGCGAGTTTGAGTTCTGTACCCAAAAAAAAGGCACTGCTTGCTATGATTCCGCTGTCCGTCTATCAGTCACTAGGTTGTATCTCGTTAACCGGGATAGACAGAAATGTTTCATTTCTGTTGCCGCTATAACTACAAATGCTAAATACAGAATAAAATTAATATTTAAGATCCCATACAACAAACGTGTATTTTTGCCGTTTTTTGTTACGGAAGGTACGAAACCCATCGTACGCGAGTTCGACTTTGCCAGTTTTATGCTTGTCACAGAGTTATAAAATATCGGAAGCCATTGAGTATCGAATTAGAACTTTTAATGCCAACGCAAAACTTCGATAACCCATTTCCAATCTCAAACTTTTCAACCACCTCGCCACCTAAAGCAATCTTTTTCCAATCGCAAAAAGGTGAAAACCTATTACAGCCTCATAACTCGGAAAGCAACATCGTACGCAATGAAAACACCAAGAAAATCTATTAGCAACTCAAAACCCAATCTTCGAACGTTATTATCGTGCAAGAGTTCGGTAAGAATGTCGGAGTTCGTTCGAAAACCGCTCAAGATCTAAATGCCTACAAAAGCGAACCCACCTTATTACATCAGAGGAATTTTAACAAGATGCTAACTTGTACACAAATTGAATTTTCCGAACGCAACAGCTTGCTTGCCTACATTAAGTTTATCCAAAAGTTCGATGATTTTGTACAAAATTTGTTGGAACGAAGTAATTTTATTAAGAGGGACGTTTCAAGTCGTTATCCAATTTGTGGGTATTTTGTTTTTGTTAATCGTCCCGGTTCAATACCTCGTGAGGGAATTTGAGCAATGTTAACTTGTAACACTCAATTATATGGAAGTTAGCGATGGTGGAATTAATTGGCATTTAAATGTATTGAAGTGGCCTTGTTATTTAGTTTGCAGTTAGTGAGAATTGTCGGGTATAGACTGGAAACTTTTCTATGGAATATAGTTGACACATTTCGGTAAATGTGGTGTTTATCGAAATGTGTAAACATTGTTTCCGTATTTTTTGGAATCAGGCAACTGGTTCAAATTTTTTTTATCAAAAATAACATTACACAAAGTCACAAATATTAATCATTGAAATCCGTTCAATTTCAGTGAGCTACAAACTTTCAAATCTAGTGAAAGAGGAAACTGTCAAGTAACACAATAAAAATCCACACTCTGAAATGTCCATAGGTTATGTAAATGTGAACCCCTGGCCCCTGGAACGAACAGGAGTGGGTTTTATTCTGCCACGCCCTGCTCCGCCGAAGAGCGGGAGAAGTCATTGGTGAATCCCACCTTAAAAACACACACATTGAAATGTGACATCACTGCCATTTACGTGTGTACAAAAGAGATATATAGGTGCTCTTTCCCCACTCTTCCTCTTCCTCTTATTACAGTTTTAAAATACTAATTACTGCTTCGTTTACTAATTTATTTTTAGTTCTTTTGTTGTTAAGTATAAAATATTGTACAAAAACTAAACTCGGAATAAAGCCCAATTAGTGAGGAACTTTTCCAAGCTCCTTTTGAACGAAATTTTCAGTGAAACTACACTATATTTGCTATTTTAACTGTATCAAGAGATTATTAACGCGTTAGTGTAAGTATACTTCTGTTTTAGAACTAGTAAAATGACTTTTTGTACAAATGACGCTTGTTTTGGAACCAAATCAGTATATAACAGTGTATCTCAAACGTCCAGCTGTGTTGAAATTTTGTGATTACGTCAGTTTATTTTCAAGACCCCTATATTGTAGTTCATAGAAAGAGCAGTACCTAACGTAAGCCCACCAGCTATAACCAGTGCGTGTTAAAGTGATGACATATGGCTCTGAAAAGTGGTCGCTTTAAATGAGAACGTAAAGTTACTCAAAAGGCAATGGAAAAGGCTATGCTCAGAGTTTCTCTGCATCAGGAATGAATATATTCGGAGAAGAAATAACCTTGATGACACAGTTTGAAAAATCGCCAAAATTAACTAACACTGGCAGTGAGCAGGGTACATTGCTTGCAGAATAGATGGTCGATGGGGACGAAAGGTTTTGGAGTGGCGACAGTGAACTGGAAGACGCAGCGTTGGAAAGCCTTCCAATAGGTGGACTGATGACTTGGTGAGAGTCGTGGGAACCCAATAAAGACTCTCAGGACTGTTCATTGTGGCGGTACATGGAAGAGGTATATGTCCAACTGTGGACGTCTTTCAGCTTAAATGATGATAAAAATAGAATATATCAGATTGTAAAGGTTTTTCACACGTTATTTACAGTAAAAGTCAATAAGAATGCCAAAACAGAGTTCTGTTTTGGTAGTAAGTTACTATGACTAAAAATACCAACTAAACCACGCACCGTCACTCTAAACAACTCCATAACAGTACAAACACTTTCAACTACACACCCCATACAAAAAACATCCAAATTAAGTCCGTAATAGGCGTCATAACATGCTATTACATGCGTTCGGAGTACAAAATTATTATTAGGAACAAAATTACAATGGCGTTCATCAGGTGGCCACAATAATTGTATCCTCTTGTACCATTATAGGGCAAAATTGCTCCCGAGAAAGTGTACCCGTAAAAGGTTGGGGCTTTCTCGAGTTATGTTGCTGGTCGTGGTAGAATTTAGGCTTTTGTTATTGTTTCTAATGGTGTGTCGACGCGGTAGAGATTTATGTAGATAGCTGTGGAATTTTGTCTGTGTAGTATAGCAGTGTAATGTGATTCAAATAATAATAGGAAAACACTGCTATTGCTGATTCTAAAATTAATACAAGTTTTTCAAGTCATAGTACTGTCTGTATTTATTTATTTATTTATATACTCTTTCACCATAAAAATACATTTTTACCATACGACGTACTGTACAGTACGACGGCAACGCACCAAAACAGTCCGCATTGTTCATGTCTTCTTAAACTGATGTCAGCAAACTGTTAAGGTCGATGCTCACTCCTACCGAAGGAAATTTCAAATTCCCTTTCATTTCAACCTAGAATAGGAGAAATCATTTGATGAATTCATCCTAGAGCAGAAAAAATAATTTCAATATTTTCCCAACTCAAAAAAAAGCAGCAAAAATCTAGTCAACCTCTCAAAACTCAGATAAGGAACATCACCGGCAACACCGAAACGTATCGAGTAATCCTAATTTGGTTTCCAATCCCGCCATTGATTCATGGTCACTTACCCATACGCCCGACACTAACGAATACTTATGCTCAAGCATTTGACATTGAATCAAATCCCTCGTACTTTCTCTTTATAGGAAAAAAATATGGTCCGTTGTAAGACATTATTTTGGAGTGAATGATGAAACTTTCTTTTGAATTAGGGAGGAGTGTGGTAATGCTATATTCTAACATCATTCATCTATTTAAATAAAAGGAGAAATTGATCGACTGACATTTCAATGCACAGCCAAAACTACTGGGACCAGGAGCGTGAAGTTTTGCAAAAGTTTTCCCTTTATGACGTACATAGGTGAACACCCAGACTTTACCAAAATTTACTCCCTTAGGTGAATGAAATGGGAGTCCAAAGTTTGTATGCAGCTATGCAGGCAGCAGCTATTTTTTAATAAAGAATAACCATGGAGATTTATGCCGGTCCTTCTCCGTGCGCTAGATTCTGACGTTTTTTAAGTGCTTATGAAGATTTATAATTTCAACGGCACTTTTTGTTATTACCTACTCCCTCTCGCACCATCCATCATCATCTGCCTAGCCTTTTCCCAACTATATTGGGGTCGGCTTCCAGTCAAGCCGGATTTAGCTGAATACCAGTATTTTACGAGGAGCGGCTGCCTACCAGACCTCCACAACCCATTAACTAGGGTAACACGGTACTTCATAGCAAGACTGGAGTCAGATTTACTGGCTTCTGACTATCCGTAACGACTGCCATAGATCTCCAAACGACAGCCGGGACCAACGGCTTAACGTGCTTTCCGAGGCACGGAGGAAACTCGTTATATTAAGGTGGTCACCCATCCACAGACCAACCTAGGCAAGCGTTGCTTAACCTTGAAGATCGACCTGTGCGGCTGTTATTATCTAGCCACGAGCTCAACGAAAAACATTCAACATAAAAAAAATTACGTGTAAAAGAGTTTATAAAAACCTATTTGCAAAATAATAGTACGCGGTGGTATTAAGACCCGAGCCATGGCGAGGGTCTTAAGAGAGCCAAGAACGATAATGACTAATTACTCTCGTGTATCATACGACGTTATCCGACACACTTGTGAAGAAAATAAATTAAAAATCAACTTTATTTAGTAGGTATATGAAAAGTTTATTTAAAGAAACAGTTCGTAAATGTGCAATCAGTAAAGTTATAATTTACTATTTTGACTGTATAGTGGTCCCATGACATAGATTTTCTACTTGAAGGTGTTCAGCACTAATAATTTATAATTATCCTCATAAATAGTTCTTATCTGGTAGGCGTTCATGTGGTAAACGATATACCACTCTTGTCTAGAAATAGAACTAAACTATTCATTACATACACAGAACATAAGCCACTAATCTGACGGAAGCTGAAATATTCCACGTGTAACCCGACCACGCCTTCTATTTAAACTAAACGACACTCAAACTTACTCTAACTTCGAGTGTCGTCTAGTTAACCAGCCGTATAAAACCGTAACAACCTCACTTGTCACTCACATAACAGCCCCATAACAATTTGAAACAAATATGAGCGACATTCAAGGCTCCATTTAAAACAATACGACGGTGTCACCCCACAATTACTGTAATCATGCAATTAACACGCGATTACGTGATATACGACTAGTGTAAGTTGAACTGCAGTGGCCTTGTTTGAGAGGGTCACCGCGGCTCAGGTAGGCTAACGGCAAATCATGAAACACGGGTGGAAGTCTGAGTGTAGTAATGTTATCTACTTACCACTATTTGCTTCATTTTATTTTATAGTTATTATATAATAATATATTATTTTATTTCGTTCTCATGATGTATTTTGCTTCAAGGTGTAAGTTGTATCTTTTAGGGGTCATATTCTGCATGACGCAGGTCCTCCCAAGAATGGTAAGTTCGGGAGGTTCCTGCACCTGATTCTTGTGGAAGAAAATATGTCCGGGTGTCACCGTAGTACGAGCAGCCCGGAGGTCACAGTAGGGCTTACGATGGAGGTGTGGACTGCTGGGGCGGAGTACCGCCATTATAATTTCGACAAAAAAAGACAGTAAACTAAACTATCTAAAAGAACTATCACATCGTAATAGAGGTTCAGCATTTTGATTCAATATATCACTGGTTAATGCCCCAAAATCAGACAAATCTGCCAAATATCAGCTTAAGGCGCTTGAGTCGATAAAGAAACGAGCTAAGATCATAGGCCATGATCGATTCAAAACGCCAAAGTTTTGATTATCGGTGCCGAGTTGCTAGCCTGTCGGTTTTCTAACGTTTGCATTTTGGGGAGTGCACGTCGGAATTGCACAATTTAATTCATGAATCCCCGACCGGTCCTATGAGACCGCGCTGTTATTGTTTTACTATTGTGTCTCGTTTTGTGGGTATGTGATAGGTTAATTCTGCCAAGCCCGTTCCAAAATCTGACCACTAGACGTACGGAGTTGTGTTACCGATACATGGTGGACATCTCACTCATACGTATAAACCGTTTTGGTAAACACTATCATTGTACGTGGGTACAATGAATTTGTGGAATTTCCCACCAAACTCTACATTTCATGATTGCTACAACAAGTGTTTTTAAATGAGTGTAAGAAATAATTTATATTTCTAGGTCAACAAATCTATATCATTACCATTAGCTGAAATAGGGATAATGACATAATATTAAAAAAAAACACAGCGTCACCAAAAGATCAAGATCTACCGGTCACCGTATAACACAGAATGTTACCATCACAGACCGGGTTTCAAGTAATAACCCTTTACTCAGCTGGTTAACATTAACCAAACATGTGAACCAATGTCACATGATACGCATTATGAAGCTTTAAGCAATTACTTCACGTAGTTTTGAAGTCGAAATGGTTACAGTCTGGAAGTAGGACAATTATATGGTTTAAAGTGGTATTAAATATGATATGAGTAAGATGTTGTGTTAATTATGAAAGCTTCTGTGTAGGAAAGTAGAGAAGTTGATGAATTAAAGGTTAATGAGCTTACTTAGTATTCAGATGGCGTTTAAAATTACACTTCATGTTTCGCACGTCGTAAGGCCTCGACTTAGGCCTACTCTATACGAACGTGTAGCTTCATAGACGCATATTCGTCACACGTTTGGTGTATGACTTACTTGACTTAAGATCCTATATCCCCTAGCTGGGGCAGAGGGCGTCAACAGTAGTCACCCATCGCGAATGGTCTTGCGCTTTACGCTTGACCTCGCTCCGCGTCAGTTCGATGGCTTTCGCTTCTGCTAATACGGTGCGTTGCCAGGTCTGCCGGCGACGGCCACGCTTCCGTTTCCCTTGGGGATTCCAGTCCAGCGCCTGTTTAGGTATATGATCGGGATCCCTCCTAAGCGTGTGATCATTCCAACTCCACTTGGGACGTCTGATCTGGTGGTCGATCGGGCCTCGGGCCAGTAAATCCCAAGGATACAACGAAGAAATCAATTTACGAAAACGTTTGGTGTATGCTTGCATGAATCTCTGTTGACGAAGCTGCAACTACACGACGATGGCACGACGTTACCGTTTCGTCGACAGAGTTTCATAGTTTTGTATGCAAGCTACACGCCGCACAGTGGTGCAGGTAGTACGGGCATGCGGAAAATATTATTTTTAAGTGAAAAGACGTTGCGTTTCTTCATAATACTTAATTAAAATGATATAATGAATGTACCAGTATACAAAGAGAAAGATATAAGTACTTTTTTTATTAACATGAAAAATATTCATTATATTTTTGCACATGAATTGAATTATAAATATTATGCGTCTTTAAGCATTTCTATATAAATAAATATTAATAAACTAAATAATAAATAGAGAAGACATAGTTTTAGAGATGGGTGCTATCCACTAATAAAGCTTTGGCATCATCATGAAGAGGATAGTATTTTTTTTTCATTCATTAGTTAATGACCTGGTATTTCCAAGATCGCAGGTTATTGCAGCCAAAACTGATGTATTCTTAATCTATAGGGTGTAATTAATCTCCGAAAGTATATTATTACGCATCGGTCGATAACGGAGATTAGTTATGATCTCATTATTGAAAACAAAAGGTTCCAAATGACCTTCTTCATTAAAAATTTAATAGGAAGTAATTACTCATTATTTCATTACATAATTTTACGTATTTTATTAATAGAAACAATAAACTTATGACTAAACTAAAAATAAAAGTTGATTATCATAGTATTTAGGTTCTATTGATACTTGAAATAACAATATTTTTTGCACGAAATTTGTTATTTCTCGATCACCCTACTTTGGAATCATATAATTAAATACTGTTTAATTATTTACCCGTATTAGTTTTAGAACTTGTTTCTACTAATATTCTAGTATGTGTATACAAAATTACAGACATTTTAAACAAAGTCTAAACAAAGGACTTTTTTCCGCCCTTGCACCAATGTGCGCCGTACGCGTCTGTGGCCAGAAGGTTTTACTTGTGCATTCACGCACTATGATACTCGCAAAAGCATTGTATTTACTATATAGATAATCCTACTACTATTATAAAGGCGAAAGTTTGTAAGTATGGATGTATGTATGTATGGATGTTTGTTACTCTTTCACGTAAAAACTACTGAACGGATTTGGATGAAACTTTACAGTAATATAGGTTATTCATCAGAATAATACATAGGCTACAATTTATAATGATTTTATGTAGTTTTGGTCATAATATAACGATACGTGTCAATTAAGTCGGAAAAAAATCTTCCATCTGAGAGCTATCTTGGCGTGCGCTGCCTAAACCAATGGAGTTACATAAAGATGATGTACCGCAGGATTGTTTGTCTTAAGTAGATCTAAATAAAAGTCCGCGATAGCATATATCTACCTTTTATGTGCAAGCCAGTACAACCAAAATTGTGAACCATAAATCTAATTAAATTTGGTACTATTTTACAATGCACAACTAGCTTTTGCCCGCGGCTTCGCTCGCGTAGAATTTGGTCTGCCACATTAAGTTACGTGACATTTTTTTTTAAATACTGATATTTTTTTAATGTACCTTCACATCGTACATCCCAGATTTGTAACTTCAAAATTAGTTTCCATACAATCTTTGAACTCCTATACCTAATATTTAGAGGGTATCTCTTGATGGTGGAATTATCTGAATTCCTTTCTAAGTGCTCATTATTTTAAGCTATATTAGAACTCTGCAAATTTCAAAATGCTAAGTCCAGTGGTTTCTTCATCAATCTTTACCTGTATGGTGTGTTTATAAAAAGTAGGCTTGAGATTATTATTTATTTATTTATATACACTTTATTGTACACCAAGATTACAAATTTAAAAGGAAACCTTATCCTATCCAGCACAAACGGATTACTAAACACTGACAACTAAACAGGTCGGACCAATGTTACTTGCATTTAATCACTACATAGTATAAAACAAAGAAGCTTTCTTTTTCCCTATGAATGCTTAAATTTTTTAAAACTACGCAACGGATTTTGCTGCGGTTTTCAGGGTTCCGTACCCAAAGGGTAAATGGGACCCTATTACTAAGCCTCCGTCGTCTGTCTGTCTGTCTCCAGGCTGTATCTCATAAACCGTGATAGCTAGAAAGCTAAAATTTTCACAAATGATGTATTTCTGTTGCCGCTATAACAACAAATACGAATAAGAATTAAGTACATAATTAAGGGGGGCTCCCATACAATAAACGTGTTATTTTCGCCGTTTTTTATAGGCAATGGTACGGAACCCTTCGTGCGCGAGTCCGACTCGCACTTGGCCGGTTTTTTTTAATAGATTTTGTAATAACTAAAGAATTATGTGGTACGTAATTGGAATAGGTGAACATCTGTGTTAATTTATCTGTGTTTTTACTGCAATATACTCCTGTATACTATGTTATTTGATTTTTTTTGTTCAGCGTAAATAAGAAGTTTTTGGGATTTAGAAACACGTGAGCAAGCTACGTAAAGCTGCCCATGGGAAAAACAGGGAGTGCCTAAATGTATCCCCGCTACTTTCAAAGTTTGCCCTTGCGATTTATTGATGGTCATAGAAAATGCAACTTTAAGTGGAAACTGTAAACGTTTGAAATTTAAGCATTCATAGGGAAAAAGAAAGCTTCTTTGTTTTATACTATGTAGTGATTAAATGCAAGTAACATTGGTCCGACCTGTTTAGTTGTCAGTGTTTAGTAATCCGTTTGTGCTGGATAGGATAAGGTTTCCTTTTAAATTTGTAATCTTGGTGTACAATAAAGTGTATATAAATAAATAAATAATAATCTCAAGCCTACTTTTTATAAACACACCATACAGATAAAGATTGATGAAGAAACCACTGGACTTAGCATTTTGAAATTTGCAGAGTTCTAATATAGCTTAAAATAATGAGCACTTAGAAAGGAATTCAGATAATTCCACCATCAAGAGATACCCTCTAAATATTAGGTATAGGAGTTCAAAGATTGTATGGAAACTAATTTTGAAGTTACAAATCTGGGATGTACGATGTGAAGGTACATTAAAAAAATATCAGTATTTAAAAAAAAATGTCACGTAACTTAATGTGGCAGACCAAATTCTACGCGAGCGAAGCCGCGGGCAAAAGCTAGTATTTACTATATAGATAAGACTTTTATAAAGAAGCTACATCATACTCAGAGGATTTAGGTTTTATAGTGTGCAATCAAGAGTACATATACGAACTAGACAGATTCAGTTAAAACGGGAAAGGAAGGATTCTGGTAAAACTGGGAAGGTTAATCCTACCGAACGAATTTCGATCACGGTAACCAATTTCAACGGATTTTAACTTAACAGGTTTAAAAGACAGACAGTACAGGTTATAGAAACAACAAGTCACACAGCCAGGACAGGGCAGGTTTACTGTTTAATAGGTTGTCTACCATACCAACGCCATAATCACACCTCCACCATCACCCACCATCATACGGTTTTGCTGACTTCTCTTTGTAAGAACGAGTGGTAACTTAGCGCCATCGACGATTCGGGCTCGGCGCTGACGATTACCGGACGGCGGGCTACACAATGCTCATCCTCCGCAAGCCCACGCCTTTGGTGGCTAATCGGCGATTGTAAATATTGTAATGTAGGGTTTGATAAATTCATATTGAGTTATCCAATTACTAGGTTATGGAAGACACAGGTGTGGTTTTAGTCAGTAAAAATCTGACGTGCCTTTTCTGTCTCCACAAAGAAGTTATTTGATGGTTTCCCACCCGTAAAAACACAGTTGTGAAATGACTAGGTGAATAGTTTTTGAAGAATTCGCATTCTTCTTCTTTTCGTGTCGATGTACTCAAGTTTTCTCGGACTAGTATTTGGCAAGAACTCATACTAGTATAAAACTAAAATATGGCACAGAATTCTGTGTTTAAGTCGATCGGTAACAAGATAGACCATTTAAAAGAAAAACATTTTCATTCCCATTTCATTACTCAAGAAATTGCTAATGCATCAGCAGACAATCTGACAGAAATCACACAGATTTGACTTCAAAAGCTTTTTATTCTCCAAGCAACGCTAAAACGCCAATCCATCAAAAAGTTTTCTTCAATAAAAAGATATAGGGGGTGAAAAAGGTTGGAAGGGGATGAACGGGGGTAAATTTGCATGCGTCATCTAAGGGTAAGTTTCAGTGGGTGGGTTATAATCAGAGTCGTGGTGAGAGAACTGATTGATAGACCACACCCCTATGTTTTGGGGGTGTATTTCCAACCCTAGATTGACGTGGCAGTTCACTTGGCTTCAAGGAAATGGTTCATGAATCATTAGGGTTTGGTTAGATTAATAGGTTTTCGAAGATCAATCTTTTTGTGATGATAATGAACCGTTTATATAGAAGTTTATTTGATACTAGCTTCTGCAGTCGGCTTCACCCGCGTAAAAATAGGTTTCTCCATGGAAAATTTTGATCCCTGTAAGTGCTTGCCTACGTCGTAAAAGGAAACATTGCAAAATTTCATGTCCCGGTTTAGATAGTGCGTTGATATGCCAGTCAGTCAGTTCCTACAATAAATATTTACATAGATGGAGTTTTCCATTTTTTTTTGTTAGTGTTCTCCGCACAATTCAAACAATATACAAAAGCCCGAAGTCATCTATTGGCAGTTGCCCTAACCAGACATAACACTCGTCTGGTCGTTGGGGAGGATCCAACAATCAAACGACTTTTAAACACAGATCTGCTGGCTTTACACCCTATTGCCATGCCTTTGAACATGCTAACGCTGCCCGCCAACCCACCGACAATCGGTGAAAGATTTTTTGTAATTGAAAAATAGAACACACTGATAGCAATAGTGCAACGCACACGGCCTACAAAAAGTTGGTCAGAATATACTTTAGGATTATAATTTGTGACGATTATCGGGATGATTATCGGACCCACAAAAAATCTGTCGTGGGCAGGCAGCGTAAACCTAAATATCAAAAGACAGCTAAAACAAAGACCCTACCAAGATGCTCATCATACACAACATCGGTTGCATCTCTATCTGACGGATCCGCGTCATTAACCCGCCACTGCCGCCGCGACAATAAATCAAAACGTCATCAATCCACGTTGAAAAGTGCAGCGGTGATTAAGATGCCACTTGGGGTTATCATAGGGATAATTTATCGTTCGTACAAAGACTGGTTTAAGGTTTTGTTCAGAAAGAACTGTATTAATGGTGGTGGAAAGAGTTGAGCGTCTTTTGTTTTTTTTGGTGAAGTCCTAATCGGTTTGGTAGGAGTAGTAATTAGCCCAGTTTTTAGTTACAGTAAGTAAAGCGATTACCAGTTTTGTGTGTCAAATGAGGTTTTCAGTACCATTTTTCTTGAATGCAGTTCAGTTGTTGTTTTTAACTGACTTCCATAAAAAGAGGAGGTTCTCAATTTTTATTTTTGTATATTGTTCTGGAACTGATTTTGATGACTCTTTTTTTGCTCCCAAAGAGATTTTTGCCAAATGTAAAGATCTTTTAAGAAAACTTCGAAGATAGAACATTTCCATTTACCATTTTAAACCATTTCAATAAATGATAGTACCGTCTGTTTTTTATACCCTGAGACTAAAATGACATTACAACACAAAAGAACTGGCATCATTCCTATTGTAAGTTTGACATTACCCGTGTCAAATTAGTCTCAGGGTATAAAAAATTGTTAACACAATTTCATAAAACAAAAAAGAAAAAGTCTGAACTCTTTTCGATTACCCACCCCAAAATAAAACTAGATTTGTGAATACCTTTCCCTTTTTGTACCATTAACTTTCAGGTAAGAACTTCTAATGTAGGTACTATTTAAGAAAAATGTTATAGGCCCATTTTCAGGCAACTAACATCACGCACGAAAACATTTACAAAGAATGTATACCTATTTATTATCACGAGTAAAAGGATGAGAGAAAAACAGAATAATATTTTGACAAACGCCGTGCGAAACACAAGGAATGGCAGCTGATGTGGAACGCGGTAATTCATGAAATTCACAAGGTTTTCGTACAAAAACATAGATTCAAGATTATGAAATGAGTATACGTACTTACTATACGAGAAGACACATGAATGCAAGATGATGGCGGACACATTTACGCGATGGATGCGATACGCACAGGTCTGCGCGTTGTGGTGTTACTTGTGGAAGGGCTATGTCCAACAGTGGACGTCTTACGGCTGAAATGATGATGATGATGATGAAACATGAATGTATCTACAATTAATAAGTATTCATTTTTGGGAATAAGTTATATTATCACTAGCTGCTGACAGCGGATTCACTTGCGTGAACGTAGACAATTTTCTCAAGGGAACATAATTATTGCCGGGATAAAGAGTCTAGTAGGTACTATTCGCTTTTCCATGGTCTACTCCCAAATCCGTTCAGCCATTCAAGCGTTAATGACGAGAAAGTAACAAACATACACACAAACCCTCAAATTTTCGCTTATACAAATGTTGAATCAGCTACATCAGCATTCATCTAAAAATATTGTTAGAAAGACTCACTGCGGCCCGGGATCACAAGTCAGTAAAAATCTAACACCGTGGCCCATATTTTCAAATATTCAAACATGGAATTGGTTTTAGATTCGTCTACCTCTTCTTTTTCTATTCGCGGAAACATGGAGGTTTGTCGGTGGTATTTTTTAACTTTTGGCTAGTATGGCATGGTATTTTAAAAGAGTGTTCGCAAAAGCCCTCTAATTTTTCTTTTTTGGTTATTCCAACTGTGTATATTCTGTGATTTTGATTTTTTTTGAGAGTCAGCGTGTTGAATTGGGTTTTGATAGTGTTCGAAGTTTGAAAATAGGACTAGAAAATAATACTCCATCGAAACTTTTCAGGCTTAAGAAGGTAACGTACACCTACAGTTCAGCTTAAACCAAGTCACTCTATCAAGTCAATTGAACCAAGTATTTTTGTTAGTCCACGAGGCCTAAGCTCTGGGTTAAACAAAAACACTCAAACCAATTCGTCTCCACACCAGCTACCACAGATAATTCAAAAACAACCATCCAAAGACATCCCAAACCGTCATTAACCGACCAAGCCAACAAAATTAAAAACCATAATTTATCTTTATTGCACCAGTGCAGGGAAACGAAAGAAAGAAAAAAAGGGAAAAATGAAAAATAAAACACGGAGCTTCCCTGATCTTGTTTTAATTGCCGAAAAGGGAAGCGGTCTGGATGGAAGTACCGAGTGGTACCGAGATGGTACTTTGGTACATTTAATTTCGCAAATCGGTTATGGCAGTACAACCCTCTCGTTTTAAATTCTTGACGGGATGGGAACAGCGGATGAAGTGCTGTTTAATGGAGGAGAATGAGATGCACGTGGTGTTTGAAATTGTAGTTGTTTATAATCATTGTTTTATAGCATAGTATAATCAGCCTTTTAATGTTCTCATTGCAGGGACTCAGGCCTTGTACAAGAGGGGAGGCCATAATCTACTACACGAGTGTGGCTTGACGAATGTCACAAGACTTCAAATTTTTAGTTCTAAGATGTGCCTGTTTCTTCACGATATTTTCTTTCACCGTTTTGAGATTATTGACGATAAAATAAGTTATACAAACCACGTACTGGAAGATGCAACGCTGGAAGGTCTCCCACAATACGGAACGACCTGACACGGTACAACCACGGTTACGGGAATATGATGGATGCACAATACCGGTCATTGTGATGACACGTAGTTACTCAGATACCCGCGAAACGAGACACAATAGTAAAACAATAACAGCGCGGTCTCATAGGACCGGTTGGGGATTCAAACGTTGGGAGGTCTTTACCCGGCAGTGGACGTTTTTTGGCTAAAATAATGAAGATAGCACCACCTGTCTTGGGTTGAACCCACGAGATAAAGGTCGTTCTTTATTTCGTAGATTGATTATTGGGCCATATTTTTCTCATATCCAACGCATTATATGCTGAGTTAGGCGCTTTTTTGGCATCGCAGTGATTAAAACTTTCTTTCTTTTTCATTGCGTATAAACTCAAGAGTTTATAGAGTCGTGTGAGGCACAAATAAACGTTTTTTCTTTCTTTCTTTTCTATCCTTGAGTGTAACAGCCATTATCCAGGCCTATTTTATCAATCACACATAAACTAATCAGTCTGTCCACAACAGTAATTATCTTAAGCTGACGTTAATTCGCGTCGTGTGAGCTTAAGTGACCTTTCATTAGAGATGTGCCTGCGGCTCGCTTAGCGCTAACTTAGTTCAAGTGTTACGAGCTTACGAGTTGAGAGAATCTAAGTTACGGGGTATGGGCTGTCATATTGATAGTGTTGTACTTATTATGTTTAGGGTAGCTAAAATTAGAAACAGTTTAGTGGATAGTGAATTGGCTTTCGGTCATAATAAGCGATACCACATTTGGTATGCATGTATAATTTAATCTGTATATATAAACGGAACAACTAACTGACTGTCATATCAACGCAAAGCCAAAATTACTGGAACTATGCACGTGAAATTTTATGACGCAAGCGAACACTTAGAGAGGATTTTCCGAAATTCACCTCCTCAGTGGTTGAAACTGGGGTCTAAAGTTAGTATAGAGAAAACTGCTTTCACGTGGGCGAAACTACTGACAGAAGCTAGCATTCGTATAGCAGTCATAAATAAAATGGCAAATAGCTGATGTTGAAACATTTTAGAGCAACAACAGAAAGGCCTACGGAAACACAGAAAAAATAGAAGCATAAGCATCATCAGCATTATAATTTTTCTACTGCTGTGATTCAAGCCTCTTCCTTGTATTCAAAATAGGTAATAATCCACTATGAGGGCCCCACCCATGCGAGATGGTGGATGTAACAAATTGTCTTAAAATTATTGGTTCTAGGTCATGCACATTTTCCTCACAATGTTTTTGTGAACCATTTTGAGAGCAGTGGAGATGAATTATATTTCACCTAGATAGATAATAAGACCGGGTTTGAACTAACAAACTTGCAAGTTGCTGCCGTTTCTACTGGGCCATCATTGCTCATACATAAAAACAAATCCAAGAATAATTCTCCTTAAAAACAAAACCCCATGCCATCAGCACACAAAACAAGGGCTCTTCACGTGCAGATATATTTTTTAAACACAGCCCTGAGTGATATTACACAGTGCACACAATGCTTGTCTGAGATGACAGGCCATTTCGCCGTGTGACAACCCTAGACGTTTCCTTTATGTGAGCGTACGGTGTGCGTGTATTTAAGGTTAGAGGGAAAATGAATTTATTTTTTCTCAAGACAAAACAGTGGAAGAATTATTTTACCTGATTTGTAGAGTTAATTTAGTTATAGTGCCAGTGTGGAGACCCTTTACAGAATATGCAGTACCTACTTTTCTGCGCAGTATGCAGAACTACCTGCACCATTCGAGACTTGTACAGGTCATCAACAAAGATTTCCAGGTGATTTGAGTCAGATCGACACGAAAGAAGTTACTCTTTGTGTTTCAGGTACACAGTAACTCGTTCTGAACACTCAAAATAAGCATTAAAGGCCTTACGATGACGTTTTAAAATGATTGGCAACAGCACTCTATATAGCTCCATCGCTTTACCAGTTTAGTTCGTCAAATGGACCGCGAAAAGAGCTCATGGTAGGCCTTCAAGTCTCTGAAAACCGTCATAATTGCTTAACTAATATATTCCCACATTCAGTTATTTCATTTTGCATGTCAGCCTAGCTACGCACCCATGGAAACCGCTGCAAATACAATCTGAAATTTTTTCAGAGCAGGGGGGTTATAGACCCTACAACAATGCGAGAGCGGTGCTCCGTGCTCCTGACCAGACGATGGCCCACTTATTAGAGTGTTCTAATTACTACTGTCGCCGCTATAAACGTGGCAACCTATTGTGTCCAAAAACTTTATTTATTTGTTTAAACTTCATGTACAGTGGTGGTACATAGGCGGACGTAATGCATCAAGGTCAACACAGTCAGTCACCAGTCAACACAGTCATTTAGTACTTTGAGGGAAAGAAAACCATCGGTTCGAATAGAAGAAGTCAACCTCCACACATGATGAAGTCTCCACATATGAACGAGTTTTCCTTTCAAAGGTAAAAGCACTTGTCGCACGACACCGACAATGGATGGGGGCCGCGACAAAAGAGTGGCCTCGCCAATACACTGCCACACACTGGCTCACTATAGAACAGGTATTTTATATTAAATACCTGTATTATGAGTATTTTGTAACAGCGGAACAGTTATTGTATAGGTATGATAACAATATAATGATACGAGACTATATAATATAATGAGACGGGCATTAAGCGATTCGCCTCGTCGTTTATACCACGCACATCGAGGGACGGAAATAATTTGCCTGCTGCGGTTTTCCCGTCCGATTATAGTGTCTTCAAGGCTAGAGTGCTAGGCTCTTAAAAAACTAGTGCGCCTCACCATCAGCGATTGCATCACTGCTTACCATCAGATGGAATCGCAGTCAAGCACTAGTTCATAGCAAAAAAAAAAAAATAGATATGAATAGGTTACTTCCAAGCTCATCGATCGTATCAATAATAAATAAAGGTAAAAATATCCAATCAGATGTAAGTAGACAATGTATGGGGTGCACTAGCATTTATAGTGCAGGCATTTCAAATTGTCAGGATGATTGACAGGGCCTGTAAGGGCCTTTATTTGCCGGGACTGCGGGAGTGTTCGTAACAGTCACCACGATCCTAGGAGACAAAGGACCAATGAAGGAATTTGGTTAGGTTTTAGTCAGTAAAAGTCTTAAACACCCTCACGATCCACCAAAAGTGGAAGAAATTATTAGATATTTCTTCAACAAAAGGTAGGTATTTTACTTTAAATATCGGTATTTAGCAAAAACCTAAGTGGGAATGTGTATGTTTGTGATAGTGTTAGAGTGTTGTACTCTAGAAAGGAATATCACAACAAATATCAGTACTTCTTTAACAAAAGTTTATCAAGTCGAAGGTTCTATGACAGTGAAATTATAAGGCTATAAAGTCAATTTATAAAGATTATAATAATGTAAATACTGTGTAACTGTAGCTTTTTGTGTAAGAGTGAAGAAAATGAATGGAGGTCGCGACTAAAGAGTAGTTTTGACTGGTTTTGACAATATTCTGTTACATACAAGTACATAGGGACTGTGTTTCACATTAAATAAGATAAAACGTATTTGATTTTGAACAGAAATTCGAGACATTGCAATATTAAGATTTTCCTTAAACCAGACGTATTCATCTCAAGAAAAACACGATTCCAGAAAAGTCCAATCAACTTGTTGGTTTTAAACCCACATTTGTATTCTGCAGTTCATATTTCGGGAGTATTCCAGTCCGTGTTTAGATGCAGCGTACGCCATCCTCATTGGGAATAAAAACCGGACGTGACGACTTCCAACACCTGTCACACTCCAAATGAGAAGAATATTTAGATGGATTTTTAAAATTAGGTACTTCATGAGATTGGATTTTTTGTGAAAAATATTGAGAAACGTACAGTATTTTTCTATCATTATTTTTATACTTGTATTACACCGGCGTGTAATTACAAGGCAAGACTGAAGTCAGATTTACTGGCTTCTGATTATCCGTAACGACTGCCAAAGATCTACAAATGACAGCCGGGACCAACGGCTTAACGTGCTTGCCGAGGCACAGAGGAAACTCGGTATGTTAAGATGGTCACCCATCCACAGACCAACCTTGGCAAAAACATACTCTCGGGATAAAAAGCTCTAATCAGCCAGATTACTAGGGCATGATCTACCCGTGAGCCCAAATCCATTCAGCCGCTCGAGTGTGAAGAAGTAACAAACATCAATCATTCACCAATTTTCACCTTTTTAATATTAGTGTCATGTGCCTTACCACCAGATAAGTACATATATCTAGAACCAAACAAAGGATTATGAATTATAACCACCCGCTGAAAAAAACAAATGTGAAATTGATACAGCTTGGCTTAGAAGTAAACCGATACGCAACCTACAACATAAAATTGAACACTCGCAATAATAAGTAATTTATATCTATTATTTGAACATTTTTGTTCCATAAAAAAATAATTAAAAGGATTATCAACCACCACTTAAATCCCAACTTTATAAAGCAAATTTTAGGGTTCATTTTTGAATGGTTATATGGAAGTAAGCGTAGAGCCACGATTAGCGGGCTATATCTGTATTTGCGCTATCCTTCGCGGAGGATGAGCACCGCGGGATGTCGGGGGTTGTCTGGGACGGAGGGGGATGTAGCACACCCCTTATGTTTCATTAACGACTCTGTCACACAGAGTGGGGAACGTTTAGATGTTTTTGAAAGAACTGGTGAACATATGACCGATATTGTTAAATTAAAATAAAAAATCCTGACTTAGGACACACTTGAAATTTTCTTGATCGAATTAAGAATTAAGATAGTCGAGGGAGAACCAAAGCTACACAGCCCGAAGAATCGCCAAACTTAAGCGGCAATTAATAGGCCAGGCACATACTTGCAGATCATATGTTCGATGGTACGATCGTTGAACAAGGTTGACGGATGACTTGGACAGAGTCACGGGAATTCGATGGATTCGAAACGCATTGGACTTGTCGTTATGGCTGCACTTGGTGGAGGTCTATGCTCAACAGTGAACATCTTTTGGTTGAAATTATGATGATGACTTAGGTCGGTAGTAAGGTAGGTCTATGAAAAACATGTGCAATATAAATCTAAATTCGCTTAATTCTGCATTGATTACAGAATTAAAACAATTTTTAATCAATCAATTTATTGAAGCCTCCATAGCTCATTGTAACACTCATTAAAATAATTTAAATTTAATTGCTTTTTATAGAGAGTGGTGGGCTGGTTGTGCTCAATTGCATTTCCGACAGTAGTTTAAGCAATTATATAGGTATACTGGCTGACCTGGAAAACGTTGTTCTGTTTAATAAATTATCAAAGACAAAAATGGGGGTGGGGTTAGGAGGCTGAAAATAACCTACGACCTACTCTCAGTCCTACCTATACACAAAGAATTTCATATAAAGTAGTCAACCCGTTTCGGAGGAATTCGTTAACTAAGACTCAGGCACTAGATTTTATATGTTGGATTCGAAGTAGCACAATTCATTACTTGGATCAACTCTATACTGATTTGATACTATTATATTTCGGTAACGGAATGTAATAAATCCATAAAATGGGTTTGTGTAATCGTTAAATATGAAATGCAGAAATTTAAAAAAAAAACAAGCCAAAAATGGTAATAATGATTGACAAGAATAAATGTATTTAAATTAACTTAAAAGGAATACAGGTTTTTGTGCCAGAAAAAAATAAAAATTCTCAGAAAAATACTATCTACACTTTCGACCATAGAAATTAACCACCCTTGTCTATCTATCTTTTTCTAAGCGATGCGTATCGTATCCGTCGACACAATGACCCCACGTAAATCTCCTAGCCTACCGCCTGTCCCGACACCGGAATTCATAAATTATGATTCACTTGCTCACTGAAAACCTTTTTTATGGTAACGATTATTCGGTAAAAAAGGGCGTTTTTATTTTACCCGGTCGTTCTACGTTCCTATTGAAGGGAATTGTACGTATTTGAATGTATGGTGTGTGTCCATCCCGGTTTGGGTATTATTTGTTGGGTGAATTGTGGAAAAGGTTTTTCTTGAACTGAAAATTAAAAAAAGAAAATTGAATTCAATTGGTAGTTTCCTTCTATCGTTTTGTTGTGTGTTTATAGCATCTTTTTATACCATACTAGTATCTTGGTGAATGTTATGTATGCCTGCAAAAAGCATCACCCAAAGGTTGACTGGTAGAAAAAGCCTTGAGGCATTAAGTCCGCCTCTCTACTTTTGTGTGAAAAAGTATAAATAAATAAAGAGGCTACCTAATTGGTGATCCAGATTTGGTCAACACCAATCTACAAAGCTTGGATGACAGGCGTAGCGTAGCCAGCCTTTCGATATTTTATAGGATGCATTTTGGAGAGTATGCACAGGAATTACATGACTGGATGCCATCACCTTACTACCATTGGACAACCCGACGTACGGCGATTGTCCACCTTTACGTTGTGAACACCTCTACAGTCAGGACAAAGCATTTTGCCTCGTCGTTTATACAGCGTACATCGAAGGATTGGAACAATGTGCCTGTAGCGGTCGTCCCGTTCGATTATTATTTAGGTGGCTTCGAGGCTAGAGTGAATAAGCTCTTGTGCGATTCACCATCAATGATTGCATCACTGCTAATCATTAGATGGGATCGCAGTTAAGTACTGGTTTATACCAAATAAAAAAAATAGGGTTTTCAAATAGAGAAGACTTTACTGTCAAATAGTGTTATTGTTACATTATTAAACAGCTAACTAAAATAAAAAACAAAAAAAAGGCGAAAAAAAAATACAAAGACACGCCTGCTAAAAATAAATTTTATAATTTCTGTTCTCAGCGTTCTTGCTTTATTATTCCAAGCTGAAGTTATTAACCGTGGTTGTTTTAATTTATGCCGTGGAAAGGATAATTACTGGGTTGCTTTTGTCCAACTGACGTGTAATATCGTGGTCATGATGAATCGAGTTTGTATAAGGTATAAAGTTTAAGATCGCGATGCCAATCAAGCTTTAATTATGTGATGAAAACTTGTGTTACAAGGTATAAATATTGTTTTAATTTTGTAGTAGGTACAAAGTGCTTTTTTAATAGAAATTGAGCAGGTTTTTTTTTACAGACACACGATATATGAATAAGTTTAGCGATTAGCCTGAAGCTTGTTTGTGGGGTTGGTTACTGGTACATAGTCCGTCTAATGAAAGCGCAACCTGAGAAAAATTGGTTAAATCAAAAAAAAAAATATGTTGTATTACTAACTAGTAGGAGAATCATGTCTTGACATTTCATTTTTTTTTATTTCCTACAATTGCGGCTGAATAATGTTGCCAATTAAATTTAAAAGAAAATCTCCAGGTCGCGCTTTCATTAGACGCACTCTAGTAATTATATAGTATAGATCTCTAGTAGATATAGATCTAGAGTAGTTAATGTGAAAAAGATGAAACTATTGCTATATTCTAAAGCGTAGATCTTCCGGGAAAAGAGTGTGCAAAAAAGTCCTCGGACACTGTTTTTAATCTAAAATTACAGTGACATCGTTAATGTAAAAATGAGACATTTTTGTGAGAACAATATAGAAAGATGTGTACATTAAAAGTGCCTAAAGCAGAAAACAATTCAAAGAACATATTATGACGGCGCCTGTTCACGAACATGATTCATGCGCTAGCTTCATTCAACTCAACCATTTTGAAAGGAACTAAATGATCTAGCACATACTCCACCAGTAGCAAGAAATTTGCATGAGCATGACACTTCCAACAGACATACCGACAGACATATCTTATATTCACGTAGAATATTTTACGATGCCCCTAAAAATAATGAAAATATACCATGCAGTCATACTACTCCGTCACCATTTTATTACTATGCAGACGTTAACACCCATTTATATCCCATAGTCATATCTTACGGTGTAAATGTCAACAGAAGTCATAAAACATATGACTAAGTAGGAACGGATAACGTCTTGACGTGAGTTTTAGATCTGTAGTATATGTAAAAATCTATAAATGTATGTATAAAAAGTTTGTTACAAAGTTGCTTTTCGTATCTGTCTTTAGATATGTGAAATAATATTATAATGATAGTCAATAGTAATTTTTGAATATCTTTATATGCACGTAGTTTTTCTTACTTGTGCATTGGTTCTTAACAATTTTCATCAGATAATTTAGGGAGGTTTGAGTATTTGAGCCAAGGCTGCAGTATCACCGATTAGTATCTACTGACGAACTAAGGCCCATTACCGTTTTTAGATAAAAAATCTATTTTATTTATTTCGCATAAGTATCCTTGCGTGGAACTTATAAAATTTCAGAATTATGTTTATTGATTAAATGTTGACGACTAATCTCAAGACTTACCTCACGATATAAAGCATCGATAATATTGCAATACGAGCTCGAGGAGCTCGTGGCTAGAGAGGAGATCGAGGCTAGATAATAACAGCCGCACAGGTCGATCTTCAAGGTTAAGCAACGCTTGCCTAGGTTGGTCTGTGGATGGGTGACCATCTTAACATAACGAGTTTCCTCTGTGCCTCGGAAAGCACGTTAAGCCGTTGGTCCCGGCTGTCATTTGGAGATCTTTGGCAGTCGTTACGGATAGTCAGAAGCCAGTAAATCTGACTCCAATCTTGCCATGAAGTACCGTGTTACCCCAGTTAATGGGTTGTGGAGGACTGGTAGGCAGCCGCTCCTCGTAAAATACTGGCATTCAGCTAAATCCGGCTTGACTGGAAGCCGACCCCAACATAGTTGGGAAAAGGCTAGGCAGATGATGATGATGATGATAATATTGCAATACGAAAATATTTTAAAACTAATCATTTTTTTACAGAGTAATCAGAGAGTTCGTAACCGGTTATTTTCCATAAGAAACAACAGATTAGAACTGTACGCTAGCTTCCAATGTTTTATAAGTGCCCATGTAGGCCTAGATATAAAATAGAATCATTTTGTTTTTTTTTTTTCATTTTGTCGATAATTTCTCTTCAGAACACTAGAATTCAATTAAGTACTAAATACTTTATAGTCTTACCCATATGAAGCAGGGGTACCTACTCCACTAGTACAGTTTATGTAAAAATATAATTATGTCAGTGTATACTTTCAATGCGCACAGAAGATATGCTCGTATACTAAAAGTTGTGTGTGTGTGAGTGTGAGTGTGTTTGTGCGACGTAAAATGTCATAAAATTTACGAACTGTAATGTTATTCGCAAAGAGTTTTTATGCTACAGGGGTTTATAGGTTTCATGTTTTGGTAGGCCCAAGTTGAAAACTGTGCTTACTTTTTTATGTCGGGAAGGTAATAAATTAACATCGAAATTTTAGTTCGGTTGGTCGATACACCGTTTTAACGAAGTTTGTAATGAGTAAAAACGATAATAATAAGCGTAATAATTATGTTGCTAGTAGTTTATTAAGTAATTTGTATAATTAGTGAGATAGTGTGTGTATTTAATATACTCTCGTTTTTATACTGACAGAAAAAAGGGTTGTACCGACAGCGTCATTGATTAGTTATCCCCTTATCTATTTTAATGGAAGAGTTGTACCTTATTGATGTTGCTTTCTGTACCATTATTTTCTAAAAATGTACCTCATGCCCGAAGCTGGCAAAAAAAGAAGAGGATAATAGTTATCTATTTCATATTTTATTCATCTTGTTCTTGTCTCAAAAAAAACCATTTCAGACACTACCTACATAGCTCTCATATGATTTTGATGATTTTATGTTTATTACTTGGACTTTAAAAGAGACTTTGACCTCTGAGCTTGTTTTGGCTTTTCTTTTCAAGGTATTCCATCAGAAAAATCGGCTTCATCTTGTTTAAATTGACGAACTGCTTTTGAAAACCTACTTGTAAAATAAAGGTAGGTAATTTAATTCATGAATCCCCAACCGGTCTTATGAGACCGCGCTGTTATTGTTTTACTATTGCGTCTCGTTTTGTGGGTATGTGGTAACTTAACATTTAAACCGCTTCATCTCACTCCCCGCACCTCAACCATTGTCCTGGAACTAGTGGTGAATGACGAATTAAGTTTGTACAGAAGCGGTGTTAACTTTGACATGTGTCATACTCGTAAACAAAGTGACGAGAGAACTTGTCTTAAACGCCAAGATTAAATTGACAATGTTTGCTTGAAGAGGTATGACGTAGTTATTCTTATATAGGTACTATAAAACAAAGTTTGTCACCGCGTTCTTCTTCTTCTATCTGGCGTTAATCCCGGCCATTGCCAGGGTCCGCCTTAGAAGATAATTTACTTCAATTATTATTAATAATTATTATTTAGAAATGTTGTAAGTTAATAATTATTTAATTAGTACATTTAAGAATGTTTAGAGACTCATTGACCCCACAGTCAAACCATTGCAACGGCTTTGAGCGGCTTAGCTTATAAGTTACTTACCCTTTTGTAATAAAGATAAATAAATAAATAAACTGGAATTTTTGAATTGCCAATGTTGGTAAAAATACGAAGCTATTGGCATATTTCAAAGCGTGGATCTCTATGGAGAAGATCGTCGAAACTTCATGGACACTGTTTTTAATCAACAAAAAGCTACAAAATTATGGTTACATAGTAATTGTAGAAATAAAATATAATATACATATATGTGAGAACGATGTTGAAAGATGAGCACATTAAAAGCGTGTAGAGTAGAAACCAGTATATTTAGCATAAACAAAGTGACGAATAAACTTGCCTTAAACGCTATACCTAAATAAATTGAGAATGTTTGCTTGAAGAGGTATAGCCCTTAATCTGGGTTCTACATAGGTACTATAAAACAAAGTTACTCACCGCGTCTATTTTATCTGTTGTTCGTGATAAACTCAAAATTACTGTATAAAGTGAAACAGAGTGTTTAGTCCCGCAACCTCCGTTAAAAAGGGAGGATCCTCCGATCAGACGAGTCTTTTACGCCCGTTTTCAATAACCTACCGCAGTTCATAGATAGATAGCTATCCCTGATAAACAACAAGATTCTGTCTATCCATCCACAACTTAGGTAGGAAATGCTGTCGGTAGGCTTTCCTGTAGGAAAGCAAGTAATGGCAAGAGGATAGATTTGTTTATCTTTAGTAGCTGCAACCGTAGATACTCGTAGATAGCTTATTGAAAACGGGCGTAAGTCTGATCTGGACAATTGTCCGATAGATGATTTTGGGTTATTGTATATGTTCAAACCGTGAGAAGAACTTAACCTATCAATACCCGCGAAACGAGACACAATAGTAAAACAATAACAGCGCGGTCCTATGAGACTGGTCGGGGATTCATGAATTAAATTGCGCGAGGCAGGATTTTACAGTAGTAGTAAGGTACCATAGATACCTACCTACCAACTGAACGGATTTTCATCGAGTTTTCTTTAATAGACAGATGATGATAAATATATAAGAGAAAATACGAGGATTTTAAAGATTTCTGTGCGAAGCCAGGTGGTTTGGGTTTGCTAATCAAACTATCATATTGTGTGAGTGTTTGTTATTTCATGACACTCGGATTTGGATGGAATTTGGTAGACCATGTTTTGGAATAGCATATAGGTACTTTTTATTCTGGTAGTACCTATGTTCTTTTGAGGTAATTTTCTAATTACACACAAACAAAGTCGCAGGCAGAAGCTTGTAAATATGTAATTAAGACAAAGTTTGTTTAATTCGTGACTACGTGTTTATTTTCGTAATTTTCATTTATGAACAATTTATTTTTTGAAAGTCTACAAAGACTGGCTTAGATAGAATTTGAAACACCAACTATTATTAAGTTTGTGACTCAAAAATCCAAACTAAAAATGCCAAAAACATATTTTAGGTTATAAAAAGAAGTGTAGTTGAATTAAGTTGCTATAAAAATATATATTGAATTTGATACGTGTCAGATAAAGAGGCAAGGATGTGTAAAATTGTCGTAAACGCTTTCACGATAATGTGATGTAACCTTGTGATGTAACAAATTGTCAACATTTGTGGATGAAACAATGTTAGCACTGAAAATACAAGGAGCAGCTTTTGCTACGTGAAAAAACAACTACCATTTTTATAAGACTATTTTAGCTAGAATAACCACTTGTTTTTTTAGATCTTAAGTTTTTGGGCACGCTCTTTTTGAGGCGTGGTTAGAAAGTGTTGTAGTGTAGTGTGTAAACGTAAACGGTGTCCTCGTTTTCAGATTGACGCAAGTCCTCACCGGACACGGTTCCTTCTGAAAATTCCAGTATCGAATTCAGCAGAAAGAAGCGCTTGGATGTCACTATTGTATGAATCACCCGGAAAACGCAGTTGAGATCTCATCCTGTTTGGCTAGAGCATTTTGAGTCATAAGGTTTACTCCTGGTAAATCGTTCGAGTCAGGGTCAATGGCGTATCATATTCGATTCGATGTCAGTAAAATGGATGAGGCCTACTAGGGCCAGTGACTGCCGGCTGCACGATTGTTCGAAAAAGTTACCGTGGCTCTGGAAAGCAAAGGGCAAGTGAAGGGACTCAAGTGAGTTTAAATGAGTAGCTAGTTAAAAAAATGGATACATTGAACGCAACATAAAAAACGTTTCTAACGACACATAATGGCGCAGATTGCCAGCAGAAGTAATCATAGTAAAACTAGGTGCTTCCAGTGACTTCATCTGCGTGAAAGCAGAAAATTTTCCCAAGGGAACCTACTCGTACTCCCGGGATATAAGGTATTCTATGTTAGCACATTAACGTTTGAATCCCCAACCGGTCCTATGAGACCGCGCTGTTATTGTTTTACTATTGTGTCTCGTTTCGCGGGTATCTGAATAATTAAAGACATGTTCTACCCGTGTGCTAAATTACAAACTAAGCCATTCAGCATGAAGAAGTATCAAATACACTCATACACAATAGCAAACTTTCAAAATAATTTAAGATTTCTCCTCGTAAACAACAAAATACATTAACACAACAGCACAAGGTAATCGTGACATAAACCATCAATAAACTCGATACTAACAGTTGCAGTATTCCCACAATTTCTAATCCTGGTTGGGTATTGGCAAAGTTCTCAACAGTCAGTATTATCACGGTTGAGCACCAGGATTTGATATTACTGGAGTAAGGCAAAGTTGAGTGACGCGCAGTACATAGCTTAAAGTGGTGGGATAGATGAAATCTGGGGTTAAGAGTTTTTGGTAGGATTATTTTGAGTGAAATTCAATGACGGTTTTAATTATTCGCAAATTGAGGTTTTTAGGTTTTTTTGGTAGAAAATCATCCAGTGACTTCTGCCGGTCTAGTGTAGGACAATTAGCATTATCGGCCTAGTAATTTTCCCACTGTTGGGACTCAGGCCTCCTCTCTAGGCGAGGGAGTGGGCAGCAATCCACCACGCGGGCCCACTGCGAATTGGTAGATGTCCATGTCTTCGAATTTTTGGTTCAAGGTGATGCCGGTTTCCTCACGATGTTTTCCTTCGCCGTTTTGAAAGCAGTGGTGATGAAGTAAATTACACAAAGTAATGCACCTGACTGGGTTTGAACCCGCGACTTACAACTTGTAAGTTGGGGCAGTTACCACTGGGCCTGCTCTAGGGTGGGACAATTGGGTGTATCAAACTTTTACTGACTAAAACCCACCTGCTTCCTTTAGCTACCATTTAAGGGTCTTTAAATAAAGAGTGAATAGGCATTAGGACCACATTATCACTTAGATATAGTTACGCATGAAATTATCAATACGGAAAATAAACCGCATCAAAATCGTTTGCATTGTTTTGGAGGAATCAGCGGATGAACAAACAGTTACTAAAACTAACGTTACTTTACCTGATGACACACACGTATGTTACTTTACCTGATAACACACTAACACACTACCCCTGCCAAAAATTTCAATTTCGCTAAAATGAAATTCTCTAATGGACGTTCCATGAAATTCGTTCGTAATCAGCGTTTCAAAATGACTATTTAGCCCACCCCTTCCTATTCCGAGTAATGATATATCTTTGTTTTTATCGCACATGTGTGTAACTGTGAATCATGTAAAAAGTCCTTTTAATTACGCTATGAACATTTGCGAGGGACCCAGTTTGAATTATATGATTTTGAATGTATTTTATGAAAATATTTTAGCTTTAATTTTAGGTGAAATTCATTCGTATTGTTTTGTTGTTAGAAATTATTTTGGTGTATTGTTGTTAGGCTGATATCAGATAACTCGTGAACAAAGGCTTAGAAATTTTCAATGTAGCTATATTGATTGAAAATTCAAAATCAGTTTTATTGAGCTGTGTAAAAGACGGATGAAATAAAATTGCAAGTAGCGGAGATGAGAATGTTGAGATAGATGTGTGGCGTGACGAGAATGGATAAAGTGAGAAATGAGTATGTTATAGGAAGTTTGAATGTGGGGCCAGTGATTGAAAAGTTGAAAGGCGATTTTTTGTTTTGGTACGGTCATATACAGCATCGCGACTGCAGCGCTGCAAACGCGTGGCAGACGATATCGGGGAGAGGACATCAGCGTGGTCCCCTGAGTTATTTCACATGGAGCGATTACCTTTTTTACTTCCACAACTCAGAAATTGGGTAACACAATACCACTTGGCAAAACTGGGATCAGGTTTTCTCATTTCTGACTATCCGTAATGACTATCTATGGTCGTTGGTCTAAGTTCTACAAGTGACACTTGATACCAATGGCTTGATATGCATTTGAAAGCATGAAGGAACTGCTGTATGTTAAGATGTTTACCCATCTGTAGATTGGTTTATTTTTTGAGGTGGTAAATCATCTAAAGACTACTCTCACTCTATGACTTATACTGAAAACCACCAGTTACCCTTCGCAATTTAGTACCACGGGTTACATTTTTAGAAGTCCTCCCATTTGCAACTTATCCACGAACACCTGTCAATATACCTTCAACTTCATAAAGTATAAACAAATAAGCAACAACATAAACTAGAAGCTACCGTAAAAAGAGCGAAGCAAGCTAACTACAGTAACGAGGTCCAGCGAGCGATGAGCGGAGATCGCTCCGGGCAGATGAGTGAATGTAATTTGAGCGTTATTTTCTTTTAGTTGTAACATCGCTTCGTTCATATTGACTAGTTAGTTGGTAGACTATTAGGTAGAGCTTTGGAAAGTCGGCGGAGAATTTTGTAAGTATTTGCGTAGTTTTTACATAGAAATAAAGGAAATGAAATTATAAAGGTGCATAGATATAGGTGTTATATAAGACCCGTAGTCTCTATTGGAAAGGAGGGATTATCATCATTGGATCACTAGGTGTGTGGTTTTCCACCACCGGTATTATGGAAGACATCCCATCAATACATATAAAACGTTTTGGGAATAGATGTATTAATTGTACAGTTAAGGAGTGGAATACCATGCCGGAGCCTTGTGTTGGCTTCTTCGGGGCCTTGTATTCAGAGAGAACGGATTATTTTTAGGCTCCGGCTCCATCGTCGACCACACCAACGCGTGGTAAGATAGTGGTCAAACGCGAGCCTGTCACACTAATATTAGTATTAACGTATCACATACCCACAAAACGAGAAACAATAGTAAAACAATAACAGCGCGGTCTCATAGGACCAGTCGGGGATTCAAGAATTAATGCGAAAGTTTGTGATTGTGTGTATTAATTCTTCACGCTTGAACGGCCGAATAGAATTGGAGAAAATTTGGCACGATAGTGTAGCCCATAGTTGTCTTGGAATAGCATAAAGCATATGCCACTGCCCCCTTGGGACAATTTTCTACATTCATCCGTGCGAAACCACTGACAGCAGCGATTTAATAATATTCATAAAAAATAAAATGAATAAAGAGAAAAAACTACTATATAATTAACTCTGTCCACAGCCTTATTATAACAATCATGATTAAACACAGACAGTGTAAATAAAGTTAGTAACAGAACCTCTCGTTTACTTAACAAGATAGATAATGTTTAC
Organism: Mythimna separata; assembly: GCA_030763345.1. Classification (NCBI taxonomy): domain Eukaryota; kingdom Metazoa; phylum Arthropoda; class Insecta; order Lepidoptera; family Noctuidae; genus Mythimna; species Mythimna separata. The sequence goes on along the minus strand of CM061171.1, from coordinate 5,353,563 downwards.
CCCAGCTTTGAACCATGAGGAATCTTTACCCTTAATTTCCTAAAGGATTCCAAGTCTATTTTGCTTGGGAAGGAGCGGTAAACTTCGTTAGTGGCAATAATAGTGTTCAAAGAAAAGTGCCATAATGCCATTCTTGACCGAAAGTGCCGTGAATATTTGAGGATTTTGCGGTGGAAATATATGGGAGGGAATTGGGAGCGATAACGCCTTTTATAGGACAACTAACTTCTGGCTCCGGCTTGGTCCGCCTGACAGTAATATTTTTTTATTGATAAGCTCGCGTTTGACCTCTACTTACCTGATTGTTGTTAAGTGATGAAGTGATCGACGATGGAGCATGCTTGCAAAGAAAGATAAAACATGTATTTGTGCCTCATAAAGGGTGTAAAAAGACCCTTAACGAAAACGAAAACCCCATATTCTACTCATCACTAGGATACTTTTTTTCTTCTAGACCATACCTGGGAATTCACTGGTTCTGGAGATATTGAAGGTCAAAGTCAACATTTTTTTTTTGTTTTTTTTTCAAATTGTATTCCAAGTATCATTAGTAAACTTTCTTCCGAACAAACGTTATCAAAATTATCAATTTTTCATAGTCAATTACGCATTTGAAGTTACTAAAATGCATTGAAAACTAAACACAACGAGCGCCTCACACACATAAGCGTGCGGTCGGTTCAACGACCAAGCGCCAGCGGCCGAACGCGCAGCTGATCGGAATTATTATTAATTAATTATTTTTTAAAGATGAAAAAAAAAGTTTTTTCCCAGCAATATTTTTTGGTCCAAGTTACTTAATTACACTAACAGAATGTGTAGTTATCGGCTTTGTGATCGGTCTTTTTACATCCTGTATGTAAACTGTCTTATTCGGAATTGTTATTTCGTCAAAATCAGTTTTAACTGCAAGATTTGGTAAAAAATATTTTTGATAATTGAAAATTACTTTTTAATTTAATTTATAAATTTATTTAAATTATTATTGCTATTATATATATTTAAAACAATGGTTAGATTAATAGAATTTTAGATGTCTATTTTAGAAATATTTTGGTAGTTATTTAAGGTAAGTACTGTACGAGTACGTATAGCCAGCAATGGTTTTTTCAAATGCCATTCAAAACCTAGTTCTGACTGAATAACTGTACCATATCCACTACTTTCTGTTCATTCACAAGCTAGATATCAATCAAATCATTTTTACCCTCGTGTCCGTCTCACATACTGCCCCCATATGTTTCCAAACACTCGCAACCGCGCCCCGGGCAGGAATCCGTTTGTCACCGGCCCTTTGACGAAACGTATTTAGGACAAAAAACCCTTTGCCAAGGAATGGACTCCTATCTTCATCTCGTTTCGTGTTTACCCTTGTGGGGCTTGCAAATATACTCTTGGACTACAGAGGACTCTTTATAGTAGGAATGTTGATATGCTGCTTATCGTCATATTTTTTCTGAAGTAAATTGGGCAGGGGCTTGTGTCTAGGTTTTCAGTGTTCATAAGTAAGGCTTATCTTTTGTGGAAATATCTTCATTTTGAAAATATATATGGAATAGCATAGCTTAATCAGCCTTTTAATATAATATTCCCCCTGTTTGGGACTAAGACCTCTTTTCTAGAAGAGGGAATGGGCTAAGGGGGCGTAGCTGACCATGCAGGCCCAGTGCGGGTTGGTGGATATTAAGTTAAAAATTATTTATCACGATGTTTTCCTTCACTATCTAAACAGCTGTGATGATGAAATAAATAACACTAAGTAAAGTGTCTCGTATTGGAAATTTGTAAGCAAATTTTTACCACTTTTACAGGGCAATTTTATTAATGCAATTAAACACGATGACAAATGTTTCTCTCTCCTAGAGAGGAGGCCTGAGGCCCAGTAGTAGGAACAGTATAAGGCTGCAATCGGCCGAGATCAAGATGAACTTCAGTGTTTTTGAGCCACCAGCTAGTGCACCTCACCGTCAACGATTGCATCACTGCTTACCATCAAGTGGGATCGCGGTCAAGCACTAGTTTATACCAATAAAAAAAGTCTGTATAATTGCAGTTGGAAACATAGAACTTACAACTGTTTATTGTTATGCCAACGAAAGTAAACCCTAACCTAAACAAGAGAAAATTCAGCAGCTATATCGTAAACCAGTTCTCAGCTCCCCATTGATTCCAGCTGCCTTTTATCTTAATTAGCCGGAGCACTTGGCATCTAGTGCTGCAACTAGTTCAGATACAACTTGTAACAAGTTAGCCCGACTTAGCGGCTAACGCGCCGAGTTTAGCAGGTACTAGTACCTTCACTGTTAAGCTCAGTACATACGGTTTCAGAGGATTTTTTGGAGAGCTGTAACGGGTAAAATAATAAGCGTTACAATGGTCGATTTTAAAAGTAAAGCAACGCTTTATGAAGTCAGTCTGTGGATGGGTGACCGTCTTAACATACCACGATTCCTTCGTGTCCCAGTAAGCAAGTTAAACCGTTGGTCCTGGCTGTCAACTGTAAACCGTTGACTGTCGTTACAGAGAGATAGAAGTCCGGAAATCTGTCACAGGTCTTTTCAACATTTATCATATTACTCAATTACAGGGTTGTGGAGGTTATAGGAAGTCACTCCATGTAAAATGACTGAAATGATGAATGTGTAAGACGATTTATGAAGCCAAAACTCTTTAGTTCTTCCGAACATTGTAACCATTTTTGTGTCCTGGACTTAGGCTACATCCTTTTGGCTTATGTCATAAGTAGTAACTGTAACGTCTAAATTGTGGCCGCGTACTGGAAGACGCAGCTTTGGAAGGCCTGCCACAAGGTAAACCGTCAACATGGTGAGGGTCGCAGGCATCCGAAGGATGCGAGATGCTTAAGACCGGTAGTTCTGGCGACATTTGAGGGAGGCATATATCCAGCAATGGACGTCCTTCGGCTAAGAAGATGGTGATGATAAGTACCTGAGTTTACCAATCAGAGGGATATATTAGTAGGACAAAGCAGGTTTTTGAATTTTGTGGTACTTATTTAATTGTTAAAATTGGTTTCTTCAATTCCCAGTCAAACATGCTAGCAGTTTCGCCGACTAAATGAATGGCCTATGTTACAGGTACGCCAGTGAGTCCCACAACTAACTTCAGGCACTTTGATTGCAACTAAGTGTACAAGCGCGTTGCAGTTACTTACACTTAGTGGCCGAGTTTTGTAGTTAAACATTATATTCTAGGGGATGCGCTGTGGTGTGGAAGGCTTGTTTCAGCTTGTTGTAGGACAAGCAAATAAAGAGATACTGCATGTAAAAATAAAATGGGAAGAATTTGACAATTTTTTTTTATAGAAATTGTCTTGATTGCTAACTTAGTGAAGTTTGGGCTAACTTAGGAAAGTCTGGGTCCACATTATGTTTTTAGATGACATGCCATAATTGTAAATCATAATTCGTATTATCCCAATACTAACATTATTATGTATTTAAAAAACTTAAAATGATTTATGTGCCTACAAAAAATTTGCACGTGACGGAATGTGATGAAACCATTTAAATTCTAGGCCATATTATATACCACATTCAGACTAAATAAATGAATTTGAATTTGAGTCTTCACCCAGAGCGGGACTAGTTATTTCAAGATTTGATACAAAAAAGGGATTTTGTAAAAAGTTTTAATAACGTTTTCCAACACCTGCATATATCTGAGTGTTGGAAAGTGTTGTAATTCTGTATACCAAAGTTACAACGTCACTCAAGCACTACTGGGGTTCAAAAGCTCACCCCACATTTTAACAAAGTTATCTTTATGACCTACAGTAGAAGTTTCGGCAGTAATAGCCACTTCTCATTAAGTGTTCGTCTGCATGCGTGACATAAAACTGCGGCAAGTACTTCAAATATTATGACGTCATAAAGTGCACGCGTCACTGGATGGATGATCCTGTTTACTACGGTGAATGTGACTATGTGACGCATCTCTTGGAGTGTTGACAAAAGTGGTCCCAAGGCGTTGAACAAGTACAAATAGTGGAGTACCTTAAATTGTAACAAGCAAGCCTGGCGCTGGCTTAAGTAGAACCACTTTATCCCTCATGTTACCAAGATGCAGGCCATATCCGTTAAGTTAAAGCACTTCTTTCGTCCAATCAAACTTATAAAGAGAAAGTTTGATTAATATAATAATAATAATATAATAATAATAATTATTATTAAAGTTTGATTAATAGGATTCGACTAATTGGTTCTAAACAAAAACAATAACTTATTTTTATAAGTATGTTCGTAGAAGTATATTCCTTCCCAAGGAAATAAAAAAGAAAATGTTTGTTTTAATATTAAAAGAAAAACTTACAAAATTTTAATTAATTACCTTAACCATACCAAAAAGTATTTCTAAAATAGTAAAAAAAATACCGATAGCAATTTTAACTAATTACCAATTCTGAGCAATGCATTGCACAAATGCATGTTAAAAGTAGTTTTGGCCAAATATTAATTTTGACCGTGATATGACATTTTGGTGATATTCAAAATTAAGATACTACAAAACTCGTCTTCAGCATGAGGTTTACAGTGTTATTTTTTAAGTTGGACGACCGAAATAACAAATTGCCTATCTGTAAACCGGGTGCAAGGACGCAGAGAAATGAAAATTATTACCGTCACCGCATTAAACGATATCTAATAGGCATTCATGTTGTTTCAGAAATGCTGTGCAATAAACATCAAAATCAATGGCACTCGTATAATTTGTTTGTCACATAATATTGAAAGATATGAATCGGCTGACAATTCCTACCGGTTCTAACTCTACTTATTGTTATTGACCAGCCACTGTTACTATTATATTTGTTCCTAAATTCAAATTCATAGTCCACAGGCACATAAATATTAGGACCAGGAACAAAACCAAACAGGTGTGGTTACTTCGACAGAAATATAACACTATATAAATGATTTTATACCCTATTGATTGTAAAATATGGTGTCTTGATCAACCCGACACGCTACAGTTTGAATTTTAGTTATAAGTATACTGTATACAAGTTGCTGCCTGCGACTTTGCTGGAAAGTTGGTATAAACTTTTACCATGTTCCTCTCGCTAAGGGATTCAGTTTCTAGAATTCATTTTATTTATACATTTCTGCAACTTTTAAAGCTATATCTTCAGTTTATCTTTCTGTCTCCTTTGGTTTAGTTTTCTGCTAGTCAATAAACTTGAAGTCTTAGATCTGCTTAAATGTACTTGTTAGTTTTTTTTTCTTAGAGCATTGCCGCCCTTTGTTGGCTGAAGGGAAGGGGAACTTCAAAATTCCTTTTACTCAGTACTTCATTATCATAATTCTACAATTTTGAGAAAGTATTCTAGAGAAAGGGGCTCTCGTGTTTGCTGAAACCTTTCTAGTCTGCTATTACTATTTTTCATTTAAAAGCTTTTGGAGGAATTTCAGTTGCCTTATTTTCTTCGGAAACAAGAACGTCGATGGTGCAAATTGTGGTAAAAATAACATCTGCTTTTTGTATCAAGTTTATGTTGAAATTCTGCATTGGAAAAAAATTCTATACATTTTTGATATCTTTGTAACATGATATTTTGACTCATTGTACAGATCCATTAGTTGAGCTGTCTACAACATACTATGTACTATAAATTTTCTTAATCTATCGATATTAAATTCACGCTTCACAAACTCACACTTAACAAACTCAGACCCATCCATTATAACAAAAAAACATACCATCTTACAAACAATAGCCCATAAAAGTAGCAATATATAAAGGAGTGGCCACTAAAAATCATCGAGCTACTCCAATACAATTGGAAAGAACTTCGCAGTGAACAATTTTAAACTAGAAATCGATGTGCATTGAACGTCTTAACTTGTTTCAACTCGACCACAGAAGTCTTGGAAAATGTTGGATTTTAAGCCACTTCGTAGATCTACAGGTACTTTTGAAGATTAGGTCCTGGTATTTCGTTCGATGGTCTTTTTTTTCTTTTCTTCTATTTCTGGTTTTTCAATGTTCGTGCTGGAATTGTGTTTGTTTTTATTTTACTTAGTTTTGTCTATTTTGTATGGGTTGCTGTTGTTAGTTCAGACTACTAGTTTTGAGTAGCTAGTCTTTGGATTTCTTTTCCATTTATTGTTGTTCTTGTTTAAAGTTCTTAGCTTGCTTTCTTTGACTATTTTCTTAAGTTACTGTGTTTGATTTTTGTCTGTCTAGTTTCTTTGCTAACTGTTTATAGTTGTTAACTTTGTGTCCGATTATAGGAAGCTTTCAATATTTTCAGAATTACTTGCTGCCATGGGTGGCGTCAATGACATTTAATGGAGGGTTGCTAGGAGAAAACTTACTTTTGAGTATGGACATGTATTGTCAAATCATTGTGTACTACGAAGATAATTATGATATTTTTTTGTGCACAATGAAACGCTAAGTGAAAAGAAATCTCTACATTAATAATAATATTTACTTAATTTTATCGATGGATCATACATCAATGGATAAAATAATTAATTATGAATAAGAAAAATATGCATGATAGAAAAATTTAATTATAATTAAATTAATAATAAAATTAAATTTAATACGTGAACCATGCAACAGCAGTTCACATACTGCCAGTCGTAACGCTCAGCAAAAGTGGTAATGTTAATAAATTAACATTTTTAATAAATACGAATCTTCGTTCGCTTAATGATATTGTGTAACAGCAATATCATCCCATTTTTCTTCCGACCCGCTTCCAAAACTCCTACTTCCTCACCGTCCCAATTTGACATGGAATCCTCCATCATGTACACACGAGTAATTAGAATCAAAGGTGCGTTAATTAATGTTAACGAACTCATTACCCAAGTTCTCGTTCATTGTTTGTTTCTAACTCGCACGGCGGGTGTAATTGGCGCGAATAAATATTGGTGTTTAATTAATGTTACCGATATGTGGAACTGATGCTCTGTTCGTGTTTTGATAGTTGAGAGAACTACTCGAAGATATGTTTGCCTAGTACTCAGTAGATAGATATTGGTAGAGGTAGATATGCTTGAGATGGGTTAGTGTTTATTTTGAATGTGACTGGTGGATATTATATTGAAGGCATTGTAAGTTATATTTGCATTAATCGTTGATATTACGAGTATGTTTGTGGGTTTCGAGAGGTAGAAGTTATGGATATTATATGTATATGTGAGTAATAGGTAAAACTCGAAATTCTTATTACTTGAGAACGATTTCGTAAGTTTCATATACTTTAAATGCATATACGGAATATTATGTAGAATCATCTCTATTTATAAACGGAGTAACGGACTGATCAACGCAAAGCCGAAATTACTTGGATTAGGATCGTAGAATTCTGCACAAAATTTCCTTTTATGATGTAGGTGTGCACTAAGAGAGGGTTTCCCAAATTTTAACCACTAAGTAGATGAAATGGGTTTCCGAAATTTGTACGGAGAGAAGTACTTTCTACAGATGCCGCTATATAAATAAACGTTTATAGATTTTGTGTGAAATTTTTTCATAAATACACTTTAATTTACATCCCAGACACAGACAACAGCAAAAATACCAATCTTCTAATAACACCATTGAAACAAAAGCAAGCAACATCAAATCAAAAGCTAAACTTGGATCCCTCCGCATAGCTGAGAAAAGTTGTGCGCATACCGTTATGTCGGGGGTTCGCCTCACTGCGCTAATAGTCCGTGACGGTATAAATTGCAGTACGATGGCACGATGGGTAGGGGATGACGTAGTAGGTATAAACAAGCTTCGGATGGGAGAGATGGAGATGTTATTCGTGTTTTGGGGTAGAAGATAGTTTTGGTGGCAGTTTGGGTAGTTGTGATTATTGTTTTGTTAGCGATAGGAGTAATCTTATGAATATACTTTTTTATGTGGGAAATTATACACATATAAAAATTGATCTGGGTGAAACAAGACGGAGTTTCAGACTACTATCGTAAGTACTTCGAACAATTCGCAGTCCCGGCTGGCATTAGCCCTAACTGGTCCCGTCAATCTGACATCTCTTTGAGGCGTGCGTGGAGCACAGAGCGCTGTTAACCTGGACTTAGCCCTTATAGGACGGCTGGACTATACAACTTATCCATTGCTGCTGGTGAATGAAAATTGGTCTGCGACTCTCAACGCCCGAGGTGTCTCCGGTAAAAGACGTTGGTAATTGCCCTGCATTTTATAAGTTTTTTTTAGTTTCATGTAAAGGGGTGGTGTGGTGATGTACTGTGTACAGTTTATTGACACCAGTCTAACACCCGAAATACTACTGAAAAATTCTGGATAGAAAAACTTAACTACACTTTGCACAACTTCTCTCCACTTTGGATCAGGCAAGCTATGCAGTTTTTTAGTAAAACAACAGAAGAGGTAGGAAATAAGAATAATAATTTTAATAGTTGAAAGGCCAAAGGCTTTTGTTGGGTTATCTTTCAAATATATGAAATGATAAAATTATTTTTAGTTGCAAGAGCATTTTGTCTGCCTTACGGCCAGTTTCTTCATGAAAGCTAAAACTGTCACTAAAAGTATTAACTTTTCCTTGACCATTACTGTTGCCAATAGCAAATGACATCTTGTTAATGTCTTCATCCAAGTGACAACTAAATTAAAAGTCGACTAAAATAAAATTTAGTTTATCCCTACAGTGAAACCTATACAATTTTGTCAAAATGACAGTAACTTTGGATTTAATAGCCACCCGATATTACTACTTTATGACGTCAATTTGGCTGTTACCTTAGATGAAGAATCTGGCTCTAACAGCCAGATTCTTCATCTAAGGTAACTTTATCAGAAAAAAAAAACACTTAACTTAAGACACCACAAAAATCAAAACAGAATCCTGGGCGGTCTAAACAGTGACGTCACGTGCATAGCATCACAATTTATGACGTCATGGCCTATTAGCGTCCGCGCTGGGAGGCACCCCACTGCGCAGTGACTAAGTCGGGAATAGTGCAGTTGCATCGTAATCACATTTGTTACTGTGATTCCCGAAGCCAAGTGGAAAGTTGAGAAAATGGGGGACATTTTCACTGATATTTGTTAGTGATTTACTGACTGTGATGATAATATTGTCTTGATGCGTAAGTAACGATCGTGTGTTTCGATACTTTAAGACAGTTTTATTGATACTTACGTTATTATGACTTGGCAATTACGTAAATTATGTGATTTGATAGTTGTAGTAGTAAAAATACGTAGTGTATATACATTTGAACATTATTTACAGTAATGGTACTACTCATGCGGACCAAATGCTAAAAGGCATTGTCTACATTATGTCAAATCAAAAGTTTACTAATAGAAGATGCCATGAGCCCAATAAAAAAAAAATAAAGTAACATTAGGACGTTAGGCAGTTGGGCCTTTGCCGGTGTTGCAGTCGTCAATCTGAAAATCTCTGAACCGACTGTGGGCTCAGGTTGGCCGCTTCAGATATAATCTGGCCAAATGGGGTATCCTTGACCCATTGCAAAATACAGTGCGAGTGTGGAGCCTCTTCATAAGATACGCTTCATCTCCTTTCCTGCCCAGCATGTTCAACTACCTGCACCTTCTATAACTCAAATGACGCCAAAGATAAAGTTATACAGGTGGCTATATACCTGATACCTTAGTCGCAAACACAATGTTTTTTCACTTGCATCAAAATGTACTATTATTATACAGTTTTGACAAATAATTTTTACTATTCACAACTGAGCAACATAAAAAATTAAATCAAAATGTTGACTAAATACCTCTGTATCTATCTACCCTTAAATTGCCTGTCTTTCCACAAACACCCACACCTCTTCGTACTCCTGACAAGCAACAAGCTATATATTTGACAGCTATTCAAAGATGGCCCCAGTGTACTGCCTAGCGGAACCCCACTGTGGCCCATTTCCCCTGCGAAAGAATGCAGCACTCAACGAGGATATTAAACTCAAATCATGCGGGGGAGAATGGCCGATGCATTGTAGGATGGGAGATAGTAACAGATATATTGTGTTGATCACTTTTATGACATTTTTAGTGTTACGTTTTATAGAAGCCTTTATTACCACTGAAATTGGTGAATCTGAAATAGTGGTAGAGGTACATGTTTCAGGGGTAGAGAGAGGAAAATTTTAATTTTGTTGAAGTTGATTTACGACAGTAGTAGGATTTGCTGAAATGTATTTCTTTTTCCTCCTCAGATCGTTCCTAACTTTTTTTCTAGATTCTATATCGATTTTAAATTTTTTTTATTAATGTAGTTTTCATACGCAATTCATAGATTGTTGATTGCTTTGTTTAAAGCATGTTTAAGACACTTTAGAGTCAAGCTAGTTAGTCATTCGTATTCGTAAGAAGATGCCTTTAACTTTCATAGTATTTTTACTCTAGGTGCATCATGTTTTCTATCGTATATCAGACGTATTGACTAAATATCCGTTTTTTTATTAATATTATAAGTATAATGTGCTCGTCATATGACTTAATGCTAAGTAATGTTCAAATGTTGGGCGAGGACGCTGGCACCCTAAACACAAGTTAAATCTTACCTGGAGTTCATCGAAAACGTATCTTTCGTCATAAATCATAGTTGTAAATAGTATTGTTGATTCAAACTTATGCAATAAATATTATTTATTCATTTAATTTATTTTTTATCATAATCACAATTTAATTAGATGTTTGTAAAAAATGAATGCAGTTTTTTTATGTAAAGTTATCTCCTACATCAAAACCAGCCTATCTCCTCGCCTACATCTTGCAACAAACTTACCATGTCCGGCACTACTGAATGCAGCTAATGACCGAGGGTCAGACCCTTCTGTCATCGCCATTTAGGGGATGAGCGATATTGAAAACTTTAGCCTATTTCTATTCCATAGAGTAATTAAGTGTAGAAGAGAAACACCTTTTCCGTTCTCATTCAGAACCTCGCTATGAGTTAACGCACATATCAGTTGTGGGCGGTTGTGGTGTTGTTCGAAACAGTCACCGTAAACTTGGAAAGCAAAGTGCCGCCACTTTTTATTCCAAAAACATGAACGATTTTTAATATGAATAGCCACTGATGGAGATTTGGGGAAAAGAAAAACGGTAGGATTTAAAATATTTCCCCCTAAAGTCGACTCCTAATAGCTGAATTGTTCGAAACAGTCACCGCGGAATGCAAAAGGGTAACTGAAAAAATAGTCTTTCTCGCTTCACCCATAGAAAAAAAATTAGAATATCATTTTTCAAACTTAACCTATCACATACCCGCAAAACGAGACACAATAGTAAAACAATAACAGCGCGGTCTCATAGGACCGGTCGGGGATTCATGAACTATAACAGAATGTCAATATCATAGCAATTGAATCTCTGTATAAGGGTTACGTTTATGAATTTTTTACTCAGCACAAATGCTTTTTTATCTGCTTTCGTCGAAATGCCCGCATACTTTCTTTGCATTTTAGTGTGCTCTTTAATCGTTTTACTCCTTTTTATCTAGAACGCTTACAGTTCTTCTGTAACACACATTCTTGGGAGTCTGCCGTTTTGCCGAAAAGAATTTGCCAAATTTTCATTACCCAAAGCAATTTTCGAAACCTTTTATTTTACCAATGCAATATTTGGAAAAACTTTAGTTCGAAAATTTTCATTTGGTCAAATTTTTACTTCGGCAGAATATTACCTAGAATAATTTCATTAAGGCATTTGGTCTTAAATCAAATGATTTATTACGGCAAAAAATCTTTAGAAAATGAACAGTTTATCAAATTAATTGCTATGAAAAAAAAACAAAGACGGTTACAAACGACGAATGAAAAACGAACTGCTACCAGAACTATAGGTTAGGTTAGGTTAGAGTAGTGACCAAACCAGAAGTATATTTTCATATGTAAAACCAGAAACAGTAAACTGAAGATACCAAAATTTGGCTAATTTTATTTTGGGTAAAATATGTTATACCAACTGAAATGTTTGACTACATAAAAATTGGTAAAAGAACTAGTTGGTAAGCAAATTATTGCTGAAACGTTAACTTGCCAAACATTAGGTTTGCGTAACATTTATTTGTGAAGAGTTTATTTGCTAAGTAATAATTTGGCAAATGAAATTATGCGAAAAATTGTTTGGGAAGTGATAATTTGGCAATTTCTTTTTGGTAAAACAAGGGAGACCCCACATTCTTGTTAACACACATCGTTCTTTGACAAACCTTTCACAATTCGAGCAGCTCTTTTGCGAAATGCACATCTATAGGAGTGAGTACTGAGTACTGAAACGCTTCCAATGTTTATAAAATGGTGAAGGAGCATTACCTTACTCTTTAATTTTTTTTTCTCCCTTTTCAATTGTTTATTTATTAGAATGTTGTTTGTTCAGAGTACCGGGTAATATTTTTCCTATTACTTATGTCGTAATACACGAACAGCCCTAAATCTTTTCGTTCAGTCTAACCAAAGCTGGTGTTTGCAATAAGACCGCCTTAATTCATGAATCCCCGACCGGTCTCATAGCACCGCGCTGTTATTGTCTTACTATTGTGTCTCGTTTCGCGGGTATTGATAGGTTAATAGGAGGTAAGTAATAATAAAAATATTTACAGACATAACTTTTCCTGGGGTTTTTCCCTGGCCCTTGAGCTAGTTAAAAACTACAGAAGTCAGTGTATTCGTCATTTTTTTAATACAATTCTGTCAACTTTATACAATAGCAATATAAATAAAAGTGGAAAAGGAAATTATGTTTCCGAAAATTACGAGTAAGTGTTTGTCCTATGTTATGAGGTATACTTTGACTTAGCCTTTACTCTCAGAAAATGAGGCCTCTTTCTTGTACACGGGACGTTTTCTCTTTTTCACCGTACGTACGTACGTAATAAAACGTATGGTGTACAAAAGTCCATAGACCACAGTCAGTGTTGTATCACAATACAACACTGATGAAACACGGCGGCGGCGCCGTCCGTAGCGCCGCCGTTTGTGTCAACAAGCTCTCTCAGTGATCCATACAACACTACGCGCCGTGCTTACGGGTGGAGAAATTTCCGTAGCTACGTACGGAGTGAAACCGTAAGCCGTTGGTCCCGACTGTCATATGGAGATCTTTGGCAGTCGTTACGAATAGTCAGAAGCCAGTAAATCTGACTCCAGTCTTGCCATGAAGTACCGTGTTACCCCAGTTAATGGGTTGTCGAGGTCTGGTAGGCAGCCGCTCCTCGTAAAATACTGGTATTCAGCTAAATCCGGCTTGACTGGGAGCCGACCCTAATATAGTTGGGAAAAAAGCTAGGCAGATGATGATGACGTACGGAGTGAAACCGTGTCGTGTACAAGAAGCCTGAGAGTCGCATCTTCACCAATTCCTTATTCTATGCCTATTTCCATCCCTACTTGCTAATGGCACGTACTTCTTTTGTTTGAGCCCGTTTGAACCATTTGTTTTTATTTGACGATTGGTGACTGAAGAATGAAGATGGTGGGTCATTGTGCGGTGTTTTTGAGTGACTTTCCAGTTAATGGTGGGCATTTGAATTTGATTTAGAGCTGTTGTTTTGTGGGTGATGGGTAGTAAATTGGTTGGTTTTTCTTGGTGATTTCGGATTGCTTAAGTTACTTTTGATAGAACTGAGGGTAATAAAGTTAAATGCTTTCAGGGTGTCTTTAAATGCAATTTATATTTGGCATAATTAGCATTATAATGTTTCCGTGTGTGGAGAAGTAATGGGCTGTAATCCATCACGCGAGCTCAGTGCGGATTGGTGGATATCATTTGTCTTCGAATATTTGGTTCTAGGACATGCTGGTTACCTTGTGATGTTGTTTGATGTTACTGTTTTGAAAGCAATGGTGATGCAATATGTCACACAACGTAATGCGCCTAGTTGGGTTTGAACCGTACGGGTACCAAGACCCTCAGAACCTCAGAAATTTAAAATAATTAAATTTCTGTGTGTCGAACCAAGTTGAGACCATTACGACTGGGTTGTCATTGGTATTATTTTTAATATATTTGTTAATATTTTTCCGGGCATTTATTTTATCAAAAATGAAAACTTTTATTTATTTTGAGAATAAAAAATTCAACTTTAATTTTCCGCAGTCATTTTCAATAGCACCTCACCTTCGTACCACCTGAATAAAACATGAGTGTAACACCTTTTAATCTGAAAACGCACTTGAAACACGAAACAGATTACTCCACGCAGTTTCATATTTCAAGACTACCCACATAAATCTTATTGGAATTTAATATAAAGACTATGGCGCGCCGTAAATCTGGCCGTAACTTATTTATAAGTCAAAACCCCCGCGGTTCAATGAAAGCTGTACATCATGGCTGAAAAGCCTTTGAAAATGAAGGTATTGCGGTGAGGAGGGAGGGAGGGAAATATGCGGTAAGAGGTTAGTTATGCGGTGATGAGGTAAATAGATAATGTGTTTTAATGTGCGGTTGTTGGGGTGCATTGTGAGTGCCTTCTTGGGTTGTATTAAATTAGTATTTCAGTGAACTGCCTATGTGCTTGGTTATTGTGGTTAGCCATCAAAGTAGAGGAAGGCCAAAGAAACAATTGATAATTAATTGTGTGTGCAAGATATGAAAAGTGCGAGTAGTGAGATGACCACTTTTGTGTGAGAAAGACAAGATTATTTTATCGTCCCAGCTTAAACGCCGGGCTCCCTGGGGTACCAGCACACAAGTCTTGATGGAACCGTAGTAGTGGAGAACGTGTGAGTGTTGTGGTCGCAGTCAGAAAAATTAAATTAATCTAAAGTCAACTGGAATGATAAAAATAAAGATAAAAATGTAAGAATACAGTTCTTTAATTTAGTAGCTGCTAAATACTATTTCCATACTTAAAAACAAGTATATAATAACTTTAATGACTAGGCATCATAAAACGGTTCAAATCTAAAATATGTCGCATCGTTGTCAACTGCTAATGCGCCTAAAAGACTGGCGCTATTGCCATGCTACAAAGCAATGCTTATCCTCAGTCCAAGGTTGAATTAGTAACTAACATGCGTTTCTATAGGTCTTCATACGTAATGGTAGAGTAAGTAGGTAAATTATTAATGTGTTGCAACTCTAGTATAACTTATTCTCACAAGATTTCTTCCCGTTTTTAGGGTTCCGTAGCCGAAATGGCAAAAACGGAACCCTTATAGTTTCGTCATGTCCGTCTGTCCGTCTGTCCGTCTGTCCGTCTGTCACAGCCGATTTACTCGGAAACTATAAGTACTACAGTGATGAAATTTGATGGGAATATGTGTTGTATGAACCGCTACAAAATTATGACACTAAATAGTAAAAAAAAGAATTGGGGGTGGGGCCCCCCATACATGTAACTGAGGGATGAAAATTTTTTTTTCGATGTACATACCCGTGTGGGGTATCAATGGAAAGGTCTTTTAAAATGATATAAAGTTTTCTAAAAAACATTTTTCTTAAAGTGAACGGTTTTTGAGATATCAGCTCTCAAAGTCGTAAAAAGTATGTCCCCCCCCCTCTATTTTTATAACTACGGGGTATAAAATTCTAAAAAAAATAGAGGTGATGCATGCTAATTAACTCTTTCAACGATTTTTGGTTTGATCAAAGTATCTCTTATAGTTTTTGAGATAGGTTGATTTAACTGTATTATATTTGCTGCTACGGAACCCTTTGTGCGCGAGCCCGACTCGCACTTGGCCGGTTTTTTAATCTAGGAAGCTTCTTAGCTCGCGCTGGTTTATGCATCTAAGAGCAGCTAAACAAAGTAAGTTATAACAAGATGTAGATTTCCGACGCTGTACGGAACCGTGACGGTGCATCAGAATGCGTTAGTCTATGCCCGTCTACGTGTGTTTATGGGACGAGAATCTATGGTTTACTGAATGTGGCACCTGTTTTTTAGTAATGTTTTTAGAGAGCTGGAGTGAGAAAGAGTGTAACTTTAACCTGTCGGTTTTCTTGCTGTTGCTTTTTGTGGTCCAGGGCCGCAGTAACTCTTTAAACGGCTGAATATGAGACATGGGTATATTATGTATGGAGAGGTAGGCCTGGGCTTATGGAGAGGTAGACCTGGGCAGGACCAAAAAGCACCCTGTCTTCTAAAACACAGGGTGCTTTTTAAACACAGGGCTTTTGAAGGTTCCTGTTGCGCTGATGAAGTAGTTTACCATAGCACTTTATAATAAGACCATATATTATTTATTTATTAAATGTTTTATACACATAGAAGTATAGAGGCGAAATTAATAATGCTGCATAGAATATACAAAAAAGCCTCAGGAGGAGTTAATATAAATACCTAATTACTGAATGTGCCGAAACTGGTTTATATGAAAAATTAACTTTATCCAAAATCGCGGACAGAAAGAGTTTTTAGAATTCGTTCCAAATTACGCTTTCAAATCTGGTGCAGAAAAACTGACAAAACACAGAAAAAGGATGCACAAACTGACTGTCACTATCTGGTGACGACGTGGAGACACTACTATTAGGTTACTCGTGTACAAAAGAGACATGACATGATATGACACACATGATATGTTCGCACTACGCACCTAACTAAACCAAAAATTGCATTGATAGCTTCATTTGATCGTTCTACAAGTATTGTGCACACCTTTGAGTGAGAAATTCGCTATGATAATTATACTAATATACTAATAAAAAAAATGTTGTAAATATTTCTACGCTGCTACGTACTTTTTTGCTACGTTGGAGTGCTATAATTATTAAAATTTCTGTGGCCATAATAAATAAATATCACAAAATAAATTATTTTGATATAGTTTTCAGAAATAGATAGGGTACAGGTAGGATTAATTTTAATTGTTATTTGTTGCAATATACGAAAGTAAGTAGAAAAATACCAAATTAATTGAAAGACGTTGGTTTAGACGTGGATAGCTCTGTTGAGTCAGCTGTGTATGAGCAGAACAGAGATGTAGAAAATGTGTAATTACTGGATCGTTTACCATCATCAGACGATGTGACATACTTAAGATATTCAATGGAGAGGCATGCGAAGACGCTTATTAATGTTTGAATCCCCAACCGATCCTATGAGACCGCGCTGTTATTGTTTTACTATTGTGTCTCGTTTCGCGGGTATGTGATAGATTAATTGGTGATCCAGACTAGCCAACCTATCAGTATTTTACAGGATGCGTTTGGGAGAATATTTCATTCGCATGACTTAATTCTGTCATCTGTGTTGTAACTAAAAAAGTTACTTCTATTTCAGAAAAAAAAATGGAAAAATATTTTTTGCCCAGAACCTTTATTCGGACAAATTTGCGGGCACCAGCTAGTTGGTTCATAAACATTGGATTCTTGAAGTAACAAACATAGGAAGTAGCTACTGTCACCAAGGAAGAATAGATGTGGTGACGTTTCCTTTTGATAAGACAATCTTGACGGAAATTGCGTATTAATTAGCTAGGACAATCAACTGTGGTAACAGATTAGAGGTGAACATGGCACTACTGCGACCTACTGAATTAGGTTATATTGTTTAAAGATTTACAGTTAATTCGATTTATTTAGGTAAGTTACTATTATGCCAGTAAATTTGACTCCAGTCTTGTCATGAAATACCATGTTACCTCAGGTAATGGGTTGTGGAGGTCTGGTAGGCAGTCGCTCCTCGTAAAATACTGGTATTCAGCTAAATCCGGCTTGACTGGAAGCCGACCCCAATATAGTTGGGAAAAGGCTAGACAGATGATGATGACTATTATGCAAATCTAACAAGATATGTATAGTAAAATAAAACTTAATGTTATAAAAGAGACAGTTTGAAAGTCTGTATGTTTGTTATTTCTTCACGCTCGAACGTTTGAACAGATATGGATGAAATTTGGCTTACGTTTAGTTCTTATCCCGGAATAGTTAACACGGGAAAATGATCCTTTGGGATATTTTTCTACTTTCACGCAAGAAAAGCCGCTGGCAGCAGCTAGTATTTATAAAAGAAATTCTAAGATTAAAAAAAAACAACAAACAAACAACAACAAACAATTTTTAAAACTGCTAGTTTAAACAATTTTTAAAACTGCTAGTTTAAAAATTGTGTACCAGTTTTGGTATTTCGGAGAAATGAATAGAGGTGATTCAAAAACGAACAAAAATATTATACTTATTAGTCAGCTTGAGAGAAGTAAAAAATTAAAAGTTTTTTTTGGTTAAGTATTTTAAATTTATAAATACTATGCCTTTAGTATGGAGCTTATTTAATGCTGACACATCTAGTTCCTCTAATTCCCTCCTCACGGTACACTAACCTGTACCTACAACCCTCCCGCGCGACCCAGATTTTTATTTCACTACAGAGAATGAAATTGCTCGTAGTGGGTACTCGGGATTTTTTTATTTATACATGGCAACACTTTGTTTCTCGTATTATGCTTGTTGAATAGGCATTGCGGGTAATAATGGCAACACAAAGCTTCTGTTTCAGTGTTAGTAAAATGGGAAGTCGGTCGTTGTAATTTTCAGTTGTTTTTTTTTTAATTTCGGAAAACTGGTTGGTTTTAATTTCGGGTTAAAATTAATGCTTGGGTGGGATTATTGTTCTCAAAATTTGTTCTCCCTTTTCCAGTTTTGTTTCGTTTGTACGTTCTAAATGGTACAATCCCTACATATTTTAATCTTGTAAATAAATAATTAGGTATTATAGCTTTCTTTGTAATGAGATAAATGGTATAATCTCGAGGTCTAGAAAGTTGAAGGCAATGCTAAAAGATGATTTTACACGTAAGTAGAATATGTTTTTTCGGAGCTTTGATATAGTAAACACCGAGTGCTACTTCACGTGACCTAAGGGGTTTTTTCTAAGACGGGAAACCATCTTATGACTTCTCCCGCTCTAAGGCTGAGTGGAAGAGCGCGTCAAGTCGCGAGGGACCGTTACCACTGGGCCACTACCTGCTTCCGGTCGGTTGCACTAAATTTTAAATCTTTAAATATAATTAAATGTTATATCAGCTGACCCATACATTGTCGGAAAAAAATTAGTTATAGACGTCGACACGATAAGAAGAAAAAGACAAAATGTACGGGACAGCTGCATTTTTTTTTCGAGATTTCAGGATTGGTTCCATACTAAAAGTTATTCATAATGATGTCATATCCACATTGTATAACTATCTATGAAACCTATACCCTATGAACTTATAACTACTGAAAATGTAAGTTTCCTTTACCATCACCAGTCCCCTAAGTCTTGCCTTTGAGTCTTTAGACAGAACTTCGGTAGCATAACTAACTTATATTTTATATATATATATAGTTATTTGTCTGTGCTTCAAATTCTATTCATCATAAGAGCTGAATATGCAAAATGGATTAATTTGCGAACCGTTTACCATCGCTTACCGAACCCACTGAGCGAACGAATTCAGAATATCCTTCATACACTAAGAAATTTATTCAGTAGGTACGCCTTACAGAGCTTGATTGAATCTTCAAAATTTAGTTAAATAAAATGAGATGCAATAGTTTAAAGTACTTAAGGCTGAATGATTAAGTTTACACCGGGAAATAACAAATGAATGTTGCCTTATTTCTTTATTCTTACTTTTAGACCGTTTTCACATTTTCCGATCCGATATCGGTATCGGGCGCCGATACGATATCGGGGTAAGGTAAATGTATGAGATATGTACCTGTCTTTCATATTGTCCGACCCGATATCGGATATCGGAGCACAGCATTTCATACATTTTACTTACCCCGATATCGTATCGGCGTCCGATACCGATATCGGATCGGATAATGTGAAAACGGTCTTACTCGTCCAGTTTTGTCTTGCATTCTTTATGATGTCATTAGCCCACCGTTTATTTGATCTTGCATCTCCTAAAACAAAACGATTTTGTTTATCTTCTATGTTACCTTGGAAAACATTAATTCAACCAAAGAAAATCTGATTGATAAATCACTGTACGGCTAAAAGAACTGAGACTAGAAGTGTGAAATTTTGCGCATGATTTCCTTTTATGCCGTAGGGGCACACTAAGATAGAATACTCTAAAATTCAGCCTAAAGGGATAAGAAGGAGGTCTAAAGTTTGTATAGCGAAAACCTACTTCCATGCTAGCAAACCCACTGTCAAAAGCACATGACAAAAAAAAAATATCATAATCTATACTAATATAATAAAGAGGTCAAATTTGTTTTGTGTTTGTATGAGGTAATCTGTGGAAGTACTGGACCGATTGCTAAAATTTTTTCACCAATAGAAAGCTGCTGTATTCCTGAGTGACATAGGCTATATTTTATGTACGCGGGCGAAGCTGCAGGTTAAAGCTAGTAATATATAAAAAAAAGCCTGCATACTTAATAATTTAGCTCACAGTACCAGCTTACTAACATAGTTCAATTTGAGGGACATACGGACCTAACATCGATGTCCAGTATTAGCTAAGGTCTTTGTCTGACCATCCATTCCGGCGTGTTTACGGTCTTGAGCGCTACTAGTATTGTGTACAGCCTATCTCTTGAGCCGTGAAGGGACTAGACGCAAGCTGTGTCTGTCTGTGTGTTTGTGTTTGGTGAGGCGGTTGCGTACGGTTTCTTGGACATTGTAATGACTTTGCTTGGGTTAGTAAAGCTGTCAATGATGTAGAGATAAATCTGGGTAGTGATTTGTTTATTAACGTAAAAGTAATAGCTTCTGGGTACAGTTCGTCATGGTCGTAGTACAGTGTCGGATTTGAAAATAACCATGAAAATCACTTTTTAGTTACCATATTTGGATACTAAATAAAAATAAATAGGTAAACTATTAATCAAAAATGTCGAAAACTTCAACACTACACATTAAGTATTAAGAAAGTTATGTCATAAAAATAATAAAAAATGTTTCAAATGGATGCTCTGTTTTCCTGATCCGTCACTTTTCTATGATCATGTTTTTTTCTCGGGTATTGGTAACTTCTTTCTTTCTACCGTTATCCCATATTTCTTGTAAGGGGTCAGCGCGACACGTTTTTTCTTCCTTCTGTCTTATCAAATGTCACATTATCACTAAGTCCCTTTTCTTTCATATCACGTCTTACACAATCCATCTATTTTTTCTATGGCCTCCCTCTCTCTCTTCATCCATTTACATGTATTACAGAACTTTTTCAGTAACATGCGTTAGTTTTCATTATTTTCATTCATCTACCTAGCCTTTTCCCAACTATATTGGGGTGGGGTTGAATTAGAGTCGTAACCTGTTAGGGCTGCAAATTTTCCGAAGGAATTACCGCAGCCCTCGCAATAACTGAAGGAACACTATGGATAATATGGTTTTACTCAGTAAAAGTCTGACACACTGATAAAGAAAGTCGACGACCGTCGTCTATGTAAAATAACTTAATTTTGGAAATAAAGGGAAAGAAACAAAACTAGACACTCATATAAAATAAACTTATGATGATAATACACATTATTGGCAAGTAGAATGTTAGCAATCGCCAACATATTGTGAGGGTGAGCCCATGATACGTAATTAATATTTAAGTAGCACTTACGAGTGTAACAAAGCAATCAAACCACCCTGTTTTGCTTCTTTTTGTTTAAAAAGGAATAAGTAACAAATACATTATCGAACCTCAAGAGCGCTTGTTTATGATAATGTATCGTTATGTTAGAATAGAATAGAATAGAATAAACTTTATTGTACACTAAAAGAAGTTAATATAAATTGTACAGAAAGTACACACTACACACGCCCGCACGCACACACATACATGCACACACGCACACACACACATTATCACACTTTGTACGTACCTTTAGAGAAAACGTACTAAAGAAGAGAGAAGAAGAGAGCGGAAAGAGGTGTCAAACTTTTCCTGACTAAAACCCATACGTGTTTCTACCGTATTACAAGGAATGAAGTATGTATGTGAAATAAAAATAATTTGATTTGATTTCAGTCCTTTACTTTCCATAACCCTGCAGCTCTGGTAACTTAATTGTCCGAAGAACAATCATACAGCAAATCAATGAGCCTTAATTGCTTTATCATCATCATCATTTTCCTGGCCTTTTCCCGCTTTATTTGAGGTCGCACAATACTTTTTCTCTTCCATTCGGTTCTGTCACTCGTCACGCTATCACTAACTCCCTTTTCTTCCAATTACCTACTGTTCCAAACGTGCCTCCCAATTATTTACTCTACATTTACTTACCAGAACTCAAAAATAAAAACCCTTTTTATTATAATCCAACCATGAAGTCTTTAACCCATCCTTAACTGCAGACCAATTTCATACGATTCAGACATAAGATTACTCATGTGTGTGTAGGATATCCGTGGGGAGACTGGATGGAGCACGATGCATCAAAATTGGTAGCGGATGAGTCGGTCCAGTGCACGATATTATGTGGGGGTGGTCGGTACCCCGGCCTTATAAGTGATAGCTATGTACGTGTGCGTGTGCGATACTCGGGTGACTAAATTCACAGAGGTTTTGGGCCTGCCTGTGGGTATAGATTTGATATTAGTTGTGTGGTTTTGAAATCTGTACCTACATCTTCCTTGCTTCTATAAATTTATCTAAACGTTTATTAATTGGATTGAAGTATCTGATTGATTTAAAAGTATACTTGATTCTGACAACTAAATGCAATTTAAAAAAATGGTCGGTCTGTCTCTCTGATGTCAATCTGTCTGTCTGTCTTTGTTTCGGTTAATTTTGGAAAAGAGTATCTAAATTGATTTTGCCAGGAGTTTTACTGGCGGTAAGGTTTTTAAGTTAAGGAAATAATTAGAATTCCACGAAAAAATCCCTGATTTTGAATAGGGACCAATTTAATCCACATACGGTTTGCTGATACCTCATTGAGGTGCCCCACTACGCACAATTGACGACTAGTGCTCGTCATTAATCGCAAGACCACCCCATAGTAGAAATAGGCTAACGGAAGATTCAAAAGAGTTTCCGCGGTCCTGGAATGCAAACAACTGAAGGAGCACAGACGGGTTTTAGTCAGTAGGTATAAGTCTAACACTGTCTTCCACTCAATCCAAAGTGGGAGCAGTCATTTGACGATTTAGCTCTGTCGTTATGTTAATTTGCTGTACACTAACTGGGTCATGTATTTGTTAAGTTTAAAACTGTCTGAAACTTATATGAAATTACAGACAGTTTTTTTAAATAAATAAAAAAGTGTTCAAAATAAAAGTTTTTTCTTTCAAATAAATCTTGTAAGGATGGTCGATGGGGATGGAAGGTTCTGGAGTGGCGGCCACGTACCGAAAGGCGTTGGAAGGCCTCCCACAAAGTGGACCGACAACCTAGCGAGGGTTGCGGGAATCCGATGCTTGGGGGAGGCCATGTCCAGCAGTGGACGTCTTTCGGCTGATGATGATGATTTAAGGAATATATTTAGTCGGTAAGTAAAAACATTAAATAACAATTTACCGTACATTTCTATAGAGTAAGAACTTGCAAGAAACTTCATGTTACCAACATCAAGCGAAGTTTTCTTAGAAGATAAGTTTATGAAATCCGAGAATGTTGCCACACGTCGCTTTGACTACGCTTCTATACAAGAGAAAACAATACAAACTTCTCTATACATAGAAGTATTATTTACCTCACAACATCAAGCAATTCTGGCTAAAGTTCCACCACTACTTATATTTCACCTCCCGCGTATTTTCCCGGAATAAGTTGCGTCGTCGGCGATCCCGGCGGGATTCCTTGAATTCCCGGGGCTGGGCCAACCCTTTAAATATATCCAGTAGTGTAGGGAAGCTCTCAAAATGCAGTATTTACGGGAAGTATTTACTTATGAATGGTGAGAACGTTCTGTTTTGAACGAGTTTCTTGTTCATATTTGTATTGTGGTCCGCTGGGAAATTGTTATGTGGAAACTGTGGACTGTCGCAATAAGACTGGTGACTATCTGAGGTTTTTGTCAATTGGATTAGAATAGGAATCTTTAAAGGCGTTATTTGTCTAGTTTTAAGCTGGAAGATTTTGTCTACATATACTCGTATATATGAGAAACTTATTGACATATCATCCCACAGTCAAACCTTGCTTCTTGAAATAGCACGACTGGGTCGCGGCAGATCACGAAGGAGATGGCGACTTAGATATTTGCTTTAGGAATTGGCAAGAAGTGACTCAGAACCGAGAACAATTTAAACAATGGATGGAATGCTTTACCCAGCTGTGAGGCAATAATAGGCTAGGTTAGGCAACCATTTATTGACTTTTGAATTGTCTAAAAGATGGCCATTTATAGCTTTTTGCGTGGAGCAAAACGTAGATCTCTGTGGAGACCTTCACAAGGAGACTTCAAGTTATTCGGTAATACCGCAATATTTTTGTGTTCGTAGGATTCACGTCATTATTTTTCAGTTGGTAGTTAGGCACCAACATTATTTCGTCGACGAAAAGGCAAGTTGCCAAGAACGATAAAATCAGAGATAATTTATGATTGTCGTACTACAGATCAATATTTAGACCTTTACAGAATACCTAAATTGTATAACGTACTTACAAGTTGGTATGCGGTATTTCAATAAAATATTTTCTTTATCTTTCACAGCTTGCGACGCCTGGCAACGCCTAGTAGAAGCTATTTCGCAGTCGCATCGCACACTGTACTAGTTTCTTTAATTCATTCCTTTTTAAAATGTTTGTTTTTTCTACATTGTGTGTGTCTGTCAAATAAATATTTTTCTTTCTTTCAGTGGACGCGAGTTTTTCGTTTGAAATGGTGACGATGATCAAGAATGACTTGACGTCTCATGACCCTTAGCTGGGTCAGAAAGCTCCGGGTTTCACTTCGTTCCAAGTCCTTTTAGTACCATAGGTTTGACGGGGATGCTCACGCTTCCTTTTCCTTAAGAATAAAATAGAAGAAAACTTTATTGTACACCAAAAAGGTAACACAATTTATGTAAAACTTAATTCTATGGGTACAAAGGCGGCCTTATCGCTGATAGTGATATCTACCAGATATGTGTTTGGAATCCCATTGGAGCGTGTGATCAATCCATCTTCAGTTGCGACGCTTGATCTGTTGGTCGATCGGGCTCTCGTGGCATTCCTCCAACAGCTCTACGTTGGATATTGTCTCGGGATATAGTGGCCAGTAGATTCCAAGGATGCGTCGGAGGTGGCGATTGATAAAGCCTTTGGTTTTTAATTCCCTAACCATTAACGTAGCGTATTTTCAACTAACAACGTTAACCAACAACCAACGTATGAATTTTTTTTTTAATCTACCTACGAAGGCTTTTACTGGGCAGTTTATCAGTATTTTACATGGACTGACTGCCTGTCTGGAGAATGTCACTAGACAAATATTTTTCTCTCTTTATTTTCTTCTTTGTTTTTTTTTCCTTGTTTTCTTTTTTCCCTTTAGATCTACATAACCCAGTAATTAGGTCACAAAATTAGGTAACAATGTCCCCTGACAAGACTAGGGTCAGATTGTTCTGCCTTCTGACTATTCGTAACGACTGTCAAAGGTCTATGTACAAATGACAACCGGGACCAACGCCTTAACGTGCTTTCCAAGGCACAATGGAATCTCGATTAGTTAAGATGGTTATCCATCCACAGACCGATTTCGACAAGAGCTGCTTAACCCATCAACACGTGCGGATTTTATTATTCTAGCCACGAGCTCTTTCATGTGAATTAAAAAATTTGAGGAAAAAATATTGTTATGAAGAAACTGAAAAGTTAATTTTCTTTAATACAAAGGATAAAAATGTACAAAAAGCAGTATAATCAGAAAGCTATACAACTCAATCTCTAACCTACTTCGCTAAGAGAGGGAATAAGTCAAAATTAAAAACGCGTTTCTCGTCAATTAATTAAACAAGGAAAGGGCCGGCTCTAAATAATATAAAGGTCGTTAGGGTGCAGCCGAAGCATCATTATCTACAGAATAAGGTGGGGTGCCACTGTAAGCGGATAGTTGGAGAGAGAAATAGTGCCTGTAGTTGATATAGGCAGCAAAAGGCACCAGGCAGGCGTAAAACAATTCGGCTACAGAATCGATGTTTTATATACGGACTAGACTAAATTATGATCTTGAAAAGTACAGTTCGTTCGTTAGAATTATCAATTACATGTGCCGTTCCATGTTTGAGTTAATGTCCGTTCTTGTGATCACTCTGTGTATGAAAGTCAAAAAGAAATTATATTCTCGTTCAATCTTGATTACTGTGGTCTGCTTCTAAGACAATGAGGTAAGCTAAGTTAGATAAATACTTGATGCCTTTTCACACATCAAAAAGAAATCTCCAATTCTTTCAAAAGTAATGTTTTACATCACAAGGTGATATTTTTTCTCAAATAGGCTGTTAAAGTACAGCGTTGTTTGAGTGCTTGTATAACACCACACATTATCGATATTTTAAGAAAGTACACACTATCATATCAACTTTCAAGAGACAGCTATTGAGAAAATTTCCGGAAAAGCGATCGAGTTTTGCGTGTCACTCGCTACCCTCTTTCACTAAAACCCGGCCATTACATGAGCGGATATTCCTTTTATTTTTTAGACGAAGCAATTAAAACCGGGGACCTCTTCAAAGAGAGAAAAGGGGTCCGAATAAAAATTTTAAGAGTGATTATTGATACAAGGAATTAATTATAAGAACTTCATGAGATAATCCCATTTTTTTAAGGTTTGAAGGAAAATTAAACAGTGTTTGAATATCATGAGGTTGTAAAACATTTAGAGTGGAATAAGATTTTTTGCTGTCTACATTATCCTTCCAGATTTGAGTAGACATTGTCTCCACTTATTCATGATCTCATATTCCTAGACCCAGGTCTAGGGCTTAAGTGCTGCGTGCCAAAACAAAGGCTTCAAGCCTAGTTTGGCAGTATAATTATTTTTTACATACGTTTTGTCTTCATTATCACGTTATTTAGTACGTGTCGTGGCGCTGATGCACAGGATATACGTCACTTGCTATATTGCTACCTGTACTTTCCAGGATCTATGCAAAGCCAATTAGAGTCATGCAGGAATACTGGTCAGAAGAAATTTATTATTTGAGTACATTGACACAAAAAGAAGAAAGAAGAAGTAAAAACAGCCTTCATCATTGTCTTCTCACCATTTATTCCCAATCTTAAATATGAAACAGAATCAGATTTTTACGACACCTATGAGATCAAATGAGACGATGATAGCGAGGACGCTACATCATTATCAAATAACAGATTACCTCAATATAAAACTCCTTACCCGCATTTACATCGCGTCCTAAACAAATTATAATCTCTCCATCTAAGTAAAGGAGCTCATAAAGGCTCGAGTTTATCACAGGCATGTGACGTCACGTTCGAGCCGCACAGGCAATTTGTCAGGCCAGCGCGCAACTCGAGCACTCAATAAGCAACCAGCCAGGTGCGATATTAAACTGAACGCAACAAGTTACACTACACCGCGATTTACCTTGCAAGAGTGGATGGTATTAGGATTTTTAAATTTGTTTTGTGCCTTATGTAGGAAATGTTGGAGAGCATCAACGATGAGGCTGTTGGTATGCAAAAGAGGGAAATTTTGAAGGCACTTTCGGTTTGTGATTGATTCTTATTGTCCTTATTTGACATGGAGTCTTGACCACTCTTGTAAAGTTTCCTGCAGAGAGGATTGCAAAACTGTTCTTGACAGCAATCAGGAACCAAAAAGGTTGTTAAGTTCTGGTCACCGTAAGTGCGGATTTATGAAAGGCGAACCATGAACTGGTCGCAATCCAACCGTCTGGTAAAGACCAAGCCCCAGTCGACGGCGCGATTCATTCCACGCGCGTCTCAAGGAGACGTCAGCAAAATTGATATTGCCAGTTAGGGCCGACGCCTGCCAGACCTACAGGTTTTTTAAAGCAGCCTTCGTAATAAAGGGCGACTGTGAAGGCAAACTGTGAGATGTGAGAAAGCAGTGAGCCCAGAGCAGCAGAAGTCATCAC
Source organism: Mythimna separata (assembly GCA_030763345.1). Classification (NCBI taxonomy): domain Eukaryota; kingdom Metazoa; phylum Arthropoda; class Insecta; order Lepidoptera; family Noctuidae; genus Mythimna; species Mythimna separata. The sequence continues at coordinate 5,325,647 of CM061171.1, read as the reverse complement.
GTAAAAAGACGGTCTTTAAGTAAAGAGTTAATAGGTTATTTCTTACTAGGCATCCGTGCTATACAGTCGACCGCATCATCGTTTGCTATCAGATAAGATAGTGATTAAGCAATTGCCTACTATACAGAAAACTTTTCAACCTATTCAAGAGTTAAAAAATCGATACAAGGCGAAAAAAAATGTATTTTATAACTACCCTTCCACAGCAACCCCCTCTTCCCCAAAACCTGTTTCACCAGTTCCTCCAAATGTTCCCAAAATACCTCTCAAACATTATGAGAAAAGAAAATCATCCGTCCAAAGTTAAGTGTAAAGTTCTCCTACTTACGGCAAAGTTGGAACGAAATCGGATGATTTGGAAACGCTTAGTGAACTTCCAAACGTTTTAAGTACTGTGTTCGTAAACCTATTAACATATTGGAGGCTTCAATTGTTGAGGAAAACTTCTTGGATGTGTTCAGGCTTTTCTTCGAGTGAAAATGATGTAGGTGTGTTGTTACCGAGTTTATTGGTAGCGAAATCGATAACGCTGTTCTCTTTAGACGACAAAGTTATGAAAGTCGTAGCTCAGATATAATTTTGTTGAGTGTTTACAACTATCTTTGTGGGTTATAGATCTAGTTTCTGGTGTAGGTTTCTGTGCATGTTAAAAACATTACTTATACTAGTTTTTGCTTATGGTATTTCCTGCGTCTTTCTCTCTGCCTTATCTTATTCTATATCATGAGGTAGGCTCTTGTCATTTTTCGCCAGATATTGCAATTTTAGAATATCGAGTCATTCACTTGAACTTTCTTTAGGGAAAATGGAACTTACCTCCTCACGTTCCAGCCGTAGGGATTTCGATTCCGATTTCCAACAACCGTAGGTGTACTCTGAACCATCTCCATCATCATCATCGTCTGGTCTGGTGGCAGACGGTGGGTGAGCTACCCATTGTAGCTCGCCGTCCATCCGCCCCGTAACCGTCTGGACCAAGCCTGAGTCGTCGACGGCGCGTAGTGTTTCACGTGCACCTCAAAGATTTATTATATTTGAAGTGCATGTGAAACAATACGCGGATTACGCAGTCAGTCAAATCTTATATCTGATCCCGCTCTACCCAGACCGTGAGAAGTCATTGCATTCCCTTAAAAACAGTGTAAGTAATTTTCTTATCTTGAGTGCTTTTTACGCTCTGGATAAAAATATTTGCTCTCAAAAAAGTGCTATTCAAAGACATGGCCTACCTGTGTATATAGTTTCATTGAAATTCAACAAAACAGAAAAATTAGTTCAGCTGAGGCTGAAAAAGTGAGCGCTCACACACACACATACTCCAAACTTTCGCTTTTTCTACATAAGTGTGATGGCAACTTACGATAACTTATCTTGCTGTGCTTTCTGCAATGAAAACAATTTCCTAAAGAAAACTATTTTACTATTTGATACCTATTCACTTGTCCCAGATACTTCCATCTAAATTTAACTACAGGCATCTGAGATCTCAATACAATCGATTATCGCCGTTTTTCTTTTTACATTCAGTTCACAACATATCAGACCAAACCACACCTTATGTAGCCGACATACGGTTCAAATTGCAAGGTTCATGAATTGTTACTGTCTATCGGTTTGTGCATGTCAGTGACGTGTGACGTCAGCCGCGATTTTCTTTTGTTCGTCGATAATGCGTTGTGACGTCAGAGGGGGACCCACAGGAAATTTCGTCTTAGGGTGTATTTTTAATTTCCTATAATGGAAGCTCTTAGTTTCTTTCACGACTTTTGGTTGTTATGCATCCATTCGATTGGCGAAAAATATTTATTATTTATTTCAAGATTTTTTAGGTGTTCTACTACAAAATTGTCCTTGAAAGTAAACATCATACAGTAATAATATACTATTTTGAAACACTTCTTACCATGAAGAGGAGGTCTGGTAGGCAGCCCCTCCTCGTAAAATACTGGTATTCAGCTAAATCCGGCTTGACTGGAAGCCGACCTCAATATAGTTGAGAAAAGGCTTGGTTGATGACAAAATTGAGTTTTTACGGCCTAAGTGTTGTTAATAAACTTTAGTTTATACACTTAGATTCCGTTCTTTAACTGTTATGAAGTAATTCCTGGAAACCTGAAGTGGATTTTACCCAATGGATAAATTAAGGTCTATACTATTTTTTTTTATATTACATAAACCAGTGCTTGACTGCAATCCCACATGATGGTAAGCAGTTGCTAAAACCATAAAATCCATGATAAAATGTAAAATAAACTCATAATTGCGTGTCAACAAAATTACATTTGTAAAATCTAATTTAATCTAATTTCTGTAAAATAAGAAAAAAGTAATTGTGTCATTATACTACTAGGTGAGCGATATGTTTTGTTAAGGTGAATGCTTCAGCTAGCCCGCGAAATTCAAATTTTCTTACGTTTTTTGCAATTTGCGAGCCAGTGGTAGGTTGTATGAAGTTAAAAATACTTAAGCGGCTGTAAAACGTAACTAGTTACATATTTATAACCATAAAAATCATCAATACAAGCCTCCAAGCTCACTTAGTTGCAGGAACGTTTTTGACCTCGAAAAAATCGTTCCTACACTTAAGTGAGCTTGGAGGCTTGTATTGATGATTTTTATGGTTATAAATATGTAACTAGTTACGTTTTACAGCCGCTTAAGTATTTTTAACTTCATACAACCTACCACTGGCTCGCAAATTGCAAAAAACGTAAGAAAATTTGAATTTCGCGGGCTAAGTTGAAGCATCCCCCTTAATATGCTACACGTGGAAATCTTAATCACAAGTAGGTACCATGAACTTGTTTTATTTCATGAACAGTTTTTCTTTCTTTCTTTTCCTTTCGATAGAAGTCCAGCTCGCGCCGTCATCTTGTTTGTTATTTCTGAATAAATAAGTAAACATTTTTTTTTAAATATTGTTTGAACTTTTTTGTCTTGTTCCTGACCCTTTTTTCACAACATCATTATAAGTACTGAAACTTCCTGCCAAAAAAACTTTGTATATTCCTTTATTAAGTAAAAAATATTTGGTTTATTACAAGTGGTTGGCGGGAAGTTTTCTCAAGAGTGGAAGGCAGTTGATCATCGAGTTTTATATTCATCCATTAATAACTTAACGCCGTGTACTGAGTGCTTTCTTATGTCTTAAACGCGAGGAGGAGCATTTTTCTTCCGTACTGAAAGAGGGGGAGTGGTGCAATGGATGGGATGATAGTGGGAATACTGTAAAAGAAAAGAAAATTATTAAATTTGTGACTCTCTGATTGGTAAAGTGGTAGCTAGATCCTAGGTTTAGCAGAGCTTCATCTAATTTAAACTGACGAAAAAACTGACGTATAAAAGTTATTTAAAAAATCTACTTATAAAATAAATAGCATTCATCATTATCATTAAGAGTTTCTAGGTTCAGACTGAGAATATTAATTATGTATAAGTATTATTTTACGGAAAAGTTCTCTTCGAAAAAACAGAAAATTATTTTCAGGATGATTTTTTTATCTCTTCGCGCGTATTATTATTATTAATATTAAATCCCCAAAATTACAACGCCTTCGTAAAAATTAAAGCAACTAGGAAATACTTTTTTGCGATTAAATCATTTTTAAATTTTTCTTATTAGTCCGTTCGTATGTTATACAAATCATCCCAATTAGAAATAGGGAATTCTGTTATTAGCCATAAACTACAAACACACACAAAATACACAAAATATGCTTTGTAAACTACAAAGCATATTTTGTGTACCTCTGTTGGTTACTCAAATAAAATAAAATAAATAAAAATAAAGAAAGAAAAAAGAAAGAAAAATCATTTATTTGGCACAAGACACAGAAAATCAACCTTTTAAATGAATGTGTTACATTCATACTATTCGAAACAAAAAAATAAAGCTGTGTACATGTCCCAGTCCATTCCAGCAATCTATTTAACGTTAATATTCTCCCGCTAGCGCTTATCACAACACCCATACCCAAAGTAAGGGAGACGAATGACGTCGAATCAATTAGTTTTTGCGAAACTTTTTGTCCGTCGCTTCATTATCATCGCTGAATAAGAAAGATGAAAACGTCATGAATATATTATTTGGAATACGTTATTTTAATTTTCTTAGTGCAGCCCGACATTGTCCTTGGATGGGAAAAAGAAATGGAAAAGAATTCTTGCGTCTGGCAGAAAACAAAAGAATGAGCGGGAGTTGTTTTAATTTTGGAATTCGACTAATTGATACACATTTTACTAACATAATAATAATATCTTATATATAGAAAGGAAGCCATATGTTTTTGGTTCTTGGAAAGAAAAAGAAGTGAAATAGAATTCTTCTATCTGGGAGAAAACAAAAGGAGGAGCGGGAGTTGTTTTAGTTTTGGAATTCGACTAATTGATACGCATATTTTCTAATTACATAGATATAAGAAAGGAGGAGTTATGTTTGTTCCTTGGAAGGAAAAAGAAAAGAAATTTTTGTCTCTGGAAGAAGACAAAACACTGAGCGACAGTTGTTTTAATTTTGGAATACTTTAAAAGTCGATACGCACACTCGACTCGTCGACTTTTTTTTATATTCTTTTCCATTGAGGTCTTGTCGATTTAAAATGTCGCAATCAGCATCATTCTTTTGACTGACACACTTTTGAAAATTCAAAAGTGCCTGTAAATGTTTGAAAAAATAAGATTTAGATATTGATTTTGATTGTTTGGACAGCGTCATCAAGTGGTTACTTTCTTTTTTAAGGAATTTAAATGCAGGTAGACTGATTGTTATCGCATTTGATTCATTTTTGCGGCTGGTTGCGTTTTCTATTAGCTACTCGCATGGTCGAATACGGAATGACGTTTCTATGTACCCTACAATTTTAACGGCCACGGAAAATATTGGAAACTTTTACTGAACTGTAAAATTATATGAATATGCCAGGTTGTGAAAACCTTCCTTTTAAGAGATAAGTTGCTCAAGCCGGATTTCTAATAAGTTAGCACTCTTTCGTTTGAAACATTAATTAATGAATGGAATATGGAATACTACCTATGGTGGTTGGTAGTTGGTAACCCAGGGTTGCGGGATTGTTCGAAAGAGTAACCGCGATCCTTGAACACTAAGAGTAAATAAAGGATTTTTAGTCAATAAATTTCTGAGACTCCTTAACCTAACCTAACCTTATTGACCCGTCATGCAGCAGCAAAAATGCAGCCCCAAAGAATAAACTTATAAAAGTATTAGTATAGAAAATGCTAAGTCTTGCCAGTTTGCAAGTTAATAAAAGCAATAAGTACATGCTTTCGATATCACACTATTTTCTGTAACTCCGAACTCTCTTAACTTAGGAACATAGAAAAAAACTGTACTTACACACACCCAAAACCAAACAGCCTCGGTAAGATAGAACAACTACATATTTCCTCTCACTATTCCTACACTCCCATCATATTACAGTTTATATTTCTACTTTTCATTTAACTCTGTAAGCCGACTTATAAAGCTATAAACTCGGACGTCCGCACTTCGCGGGCATAATCTTGGCGTGGCGTATTTTTGCGGCAGAATTAAAGCCTGGTCTTAAGTCCACGTAATTTGAAGCCGCTAGTCTAAAGCTCATTAAACCTCACTAGAATTTTGTTGGCCACCAAAAATATGTAAGTTGCACTGGATTTTGTGTGGGAAATTTATTAATTTTAGACGCTTTTGTGTCATACACGCTATAAAGGCGAAAGTTTGTAATCACACACGTTAATATTATAAAAAAGTTTGTATATTTTTGTGAGGAGGTAAATCATTGCTCGAGTGGGTAGGCGTGTTTAATTTTACTAAAACCACGCCTATTTTCCTTCACTTGCCCTTGAGTTTTTTGATCACGGATTTCCCTTTTAGAAGTTGACTTATGGCCCCAGCGCGCTTAACTACTTTTCGCCAGTAGTTTTACTCGCAGAAAGTAGAAAATCATCATCTGGGAACGGACAGGTGCAAAAACTCATACGTACTTATCCAGGTCATGGTCATATATGTCAAATTCCGTCCAGATCTGTTTTAATATTTAGATTAATAAATTCTTCCTTTAATCTTAAACGAAAGCATTCAGCATAAGCACCATTTAACTAAAATTTTTCAGCGCCATTAAAGTTTTTTTTTTTCTTTAATAGGAATAAAAAGATGTAGTTAACACTGCAAATGAAGCACAACCTCTCGAGACTCATAAAAATAAAAATTAATTCTATTTTTTCCCTAAGTACAGACGCACCCTCCGTGGTGTACGTTAAATGTTCTATGAAAGCGTAGTAAAATTAAATTCGGAATTTAATTTTGTAATTCGAATGCTCCGAGGTTTTTTGACGTCTATCTGTTTTATTAGATTTGCGAATTTTATTGTAAGAAATATTATTTTCGCTCGTAATAAAATACGGACAAAATGTTTTTCGCTTTGAGAAAATTTCCAGTAAAATGTTTTTCTTTATTGGAAAATGCTTCTTCAATTTATTTTAATTTTAACATTGTAATATTAAAGGCGAAATCATTGTTTTAGTAGGTAATGATTAATAAAAACTCTTGCTTGTTTCTTTTTGTGTTTGTTTAATAAAACAGGTCAAAATTTAATTTTTTTAGTGTGAAGTGAGAAGGCGTGTCAGACTTTTATTGAATAAAACTCCTTTGTGTTCTTTTAATTATTGCGTTTTGCTTTCTCGGGCCACAGTGATTCTTTAAAAACGATCTTGCAGCAAAATGGTCCCTTCAGTCATTGTTTTGCATATAAACATAGGTAGACATGTCTTTACCACCAGTCTGCGGAGGGGTTCGAGATTGCAGCACCAATCAACATCAAATTCTTTTTCCAAACAGCCAGATTGAACATACCAAACAGCCACAGAACCTTAATTGAACTTTAAAACCAGAAAATCGAACACCCAAAAATTCCAAAGTACCAATTTGAATCCCGTTGCGCTATTCGAACTCGAAATCACTGGCTGCAGACAACGGCCGCTTAACAGTTGAAAAATGAAAAACAATTCCAATTTGGAACGTCAACCGTTTGAATTTGGGAGAGAGGCGACGAGGCATGCGTCTGCATTGCGCGACGGAACGCACCCGGCATGCGGGGGTTAGTCCGATGTGCGAAACCGTTTGGACTCGAATTCGCACGTCATTTTGCCCACTATTAAGTGTTAGTGTTTTTGAGTTCTGTGTGGTCCAAACGAGGATGGGGCGGTATAGCCTAGCTTTAGTTTGAGCGCCGTGTGCGTATTTCCAAATTAGATTTCTCGTATTGTCGGTGAGTTTACAAACCCGAATGCTATGACTCTGTTCAGGTATTTTCTGGCCCCGTGAAAAGAGTAGGTTAGGTTAGGCAAGGTTTAATATGTTTATGTCCTTCTGAATAACTGAAAGTCTACAATACCAATTTAGAAAAGCAGTTTGTCAATCTATTTAAATTATACCAATTAATTCTATTAGAATCTCATACTTTCTGGATGCATGAGGAGAGATGGATAAGGATCGTCACACAGTGGATACTTAAAGACGAGCGTCATCATCGAGGAAGGCCCAAAGACACTGGTCGATGTAGTCTAAATAGATTACACTATTAATATAAAAGCGAATGTTACTGTGGGTGTGTACGTGGATGAAATCTGGCACACGTACCCGTGTCCTTGACCACGTCCTGGAAAAGCATAATATGTTATTTCTATATCCCGTGAGTAGGTTCCCTTGGGACAATACTCTACTTTCACACAGACGAAGCTACTGGCTGCCGCTAATGTAATAATAACTTAATTATAAATGCCATATTCCCATTTCTTCTTACATAGCCGTGAGTTTCAGACGAGAAACGCTTGACTGCTTGCGTCTATGTTATTATACGAGTTTCAAGACGTACGGCCGTACCAGGTGTTCTGTTATAGCCTTTATAGCTACGAGCACTAAATGGAACCTTCTGGAAGCCGCGGGTGGTAAAGAGCTTTTCCAGGCAGTTGAGTTTCTAGCTACGCTTCTAGGAAGTACGAGTGGAAACCTTTATGTTCTGCCTTAAATAAATGTTATTGGATGTTAAACGATGTTGGTTTGGTGTTCAAAGGAATCTGTTAAGTAAAATGCTTAATTAAAATTAAATAAACTTCGACGTTTAAGCTCATGTTCATTACCACATATTTAAAGCTAAACTTTCTTAACTGATTATTCATCTGCGCATACAAAAATCTACTCTACTTACTTTCAAATACGTCTCAAAGTAGCAATGCAACTGACCTCAATTACATCCAAAATTCCAAACTTAAAATATTGTTAACCATTTCATTATCACTCATTAAAATTCTGAAGAAAAAATCGTAACAGCGATCCGATCGCTGCTAAATCACAGTCAAACATAGCCCGTATCTTCAAGACAGTAGGTGTTACAACCGCATGTGGGTAGTTTATCATCGGTTGCGATCTGTGTTGGCCGGGATACGGACACATGTCGCCTGTTCTCGGCAATGGCGGCTCATTTACTTTTATTGGCACTACGACGTCGACTGGATTGACGGCGCTTCGTGCGTTTGCGTTGTGTCGCGAGTTCTATTCTATTGGTTTGGCAATAAAGCTATTGCACCAGGGTTGCAGGAATGTTAAAAAGGCTAAAGGTAGGAAATACATTGCACACACGTGAACCACGTACGGTGGTACGGTACGATCTGGGCGCATCGGTCTCCATACCTTTTATAATATGGCTACTAGACTTTTCCGTAATTTGGAATTTAAATCAGAAAAAATCATCGAAAGAGCTTCAATATTTCAAAATGTGTGCGATACGGAATCCTGGAGGAGCGCTGGCCTGATGGCTGGTGAGCGTCCGTGACCCATCGCCACCGCCACTCCATCAGTCCATCGTGCATATGCTGTAAGGAGGCTGTTGGAAAGTGGCAGATTCAGTCGTGACTTGTGCTCCATTGGTGTAATTGTCACAAGGCGTTTCATTGTGAGGATAAACCAATAAATAAATAGACTTGTAGAAATGTAGAGCTACATTAGATACGCGGCATCGTTTTACGTATAAATTAGGCATGGGAGCGAGGCCCATGTGTACGTCGGTCTAATATAGCTTCCGCTCAAGCATATCGCCTCGTCGTTTATACCGCGTAGATTAAAGGACTGGAAAAAGTTGCCTGCTGCGGTCTTCACGTTCCATTATAGTTATGGTGTCTTCAAGGGTAGAATGAATAGGCTCTTAATAAACTAGTGCGGTTCACCATCATTGATAGCTTCACTGCTTAGCACCAGGTAGCATTACGGTCAAGCGCTGGTATATATCATCAAAAATAGGTACCATAGCCCTGGAACGTAAAAGGCTACTAAAAACTACAGGTGGGCTTTAGCCAGTAAAAATCTAATACGCTCTCTCACTCCACCTTACAGAGGGAGAAGTTGTTTGATGATTTCCCATCTAAATAAAAATAGCTACTGGACTAGGCTAAGATCCAAAGGAATTAACAAAAAATACGTTACTCCACTCTTTCCTTTCACTTCCTTGCCTTACTTTTTTATATTTACAAGAGTTTTCCAAGAAAAGTACTTTCAGGAAGATTTTACAAAAAAAATTGTGTTTGCCGTGACGGTATGGATTAAGATATTACATAACTTTAATGGAGATATCGACAAAGAAATATGATTCTTGGTACTTCCATAATTATTACCTAGTTTCTTGATCCTTCCATGAAATTGAATAGATATAGGTAGAGTACTTACACACACCATATATTTTGACGAAATAAGCGAACATAAATGTAGTGTGTATGTGTGTTTCCTAAAACAGCTGATCATTTTTTGCTCGATTTCAGGTTTGGTCCCATACTAAAAGTTGTTCATAATGATGAGTACAATGACTACGTACTGCTTTATTCACTTGATTAGAACCATTATATGGTTATATGCAGTTTCCTAACATGACCTTAAGACACTGTCTTCTTAAAGTACTCCTTCACTCTTGAAGTAGAAACTACCTACTTCTTTATTCACTTGAATAGAACCATTTCCATGCCGTACCGTCTCTCCCATGCACACGGTACATTAGCACTTACTATCGACTTACGCAGCACACATTAGCATGTTTTTTTTGGGTGGCTTACTGTTACAGCTAACATTACTAGATATAACAGCATGTTAAACCAGAGCGAGCCATTTACAAGCCTCTACATATAACAAGGACACATTGTTGATTATATGCAGTTTTCTAACATGAGTATAAAACACTATCTTTTTAAAGTACTCTTTCACTTTTGAAGTAGTAAGAAGTGAATTTCCCATTGAATAGACCATTTCCATGCCGTACCGTCTCTCCCGTGCACACGGTACATTAGCACTTACTATCGACTTACGCAGCACACATTAGCATGTTTTTTTGGGTGGCTTACAGCTTACATTACTAGATATAACAGAATGTTAAACCACAGCGAGCCCTTTACAAGCCTCTACATATAACAACGACATATTCTTGATTATATGCGGTTTTCTAACATGAGTATAAGAGACTGTCTTTTTAAAGTACTCTTTCACTTTTGAAGTAGCTTTTTTTTTTTTTCTGGTCCCCGCTCTTGGGCGGAGCGGGAGGGCGTGTCAGACTCTTACTGACTAAACCTCTACCCCGTTCCTTCGTTGCCTTCGTTCTGGGGGGGACTCGGTGTCAACCTTTAGGAATACCACATGTTCCCCCCAGAGGCTTCGGCCCTCCCCCCCCCTACAGTTTGCTGACATCTCCTTGAGGCGCGCGTGGAACAGAACGCGCCGTTGACGACTGGGCTCGGTCCAGATTATTTCCAGACTGCCGGACAGCGAGCTACCCAGTGCTCGCCGTCCGCGAACCCGCGCCTACGGTGGTCGGAAATAGGGATCGGGATCTCGGCGGCGGCGGCGTGAGGACCGTTCCCTCACGCGCTCGCGGTCAGCAGCCTCCTTCACGAGCATTACTGCTTCGCAGAAGGAGGCGACCGCATGCCAACCCTCCTCGCTCCGGACCATGGCCTGAACCAGGGACCGGCGCGAGAGGTCGCCGCTCTCGATAGCCTCCACTTGGACACGGCGGTGCTCCGCCCAAGCGGGGCACACTTCTACCGTGTGCTCCACCGTGTACTTTTGAAGTAGTAGGAAGTGAATTTCCAATTGAATAGACCATTTCCATGCCGTACCGTCTCTCCCGTGCACACGGTACATTAGCGCTTACTATCGACTTACATGCTGCATTAGCATTTTATGCAGTTTCCTAACATGACTTCAAGAGACTGTCTTCTTAAAGTACTCCTTCACTCTTGCAGTCGTGAATAGACTATTTCCATGCCGTACCGTCTGTCCCGTGCACACGGTACAATAGCACTTACTATCGACTTACGTGCTGCATTAGCATTAAGTATATGCAGTTTCCTAACATGACTTTACACTGTTTTCCTAAAATACTCCTTCACTTTTGAAGTAGAAGTTTACTTCAAGAATGTATTTTTTTTTTCCTTTTATATATCCTTGTTCTTATTCTTTTTTTTAGAGTTTAACTACCTACTACTTTTTTTTCCTTTTCTTTCTTTGTTCTTTTTCCTTTTTTTTATTCATTTCAATAGAACCATTAGACTGTCCTCTTAAAGTACTCTTTCACTCTTGAAGTAGAAACTACCTACTACTTTATCCACTTGAATAGATCCATTTTTATGCCGTACCGTCTTTCCCATGCACACGGTACATTAGCACTTACTATCGACTATTACTCGCATTAGCATTATATGCAGTTTCCTAACATGATTGTAAGAGAATGTCTTCTTAAAGTACTCCTTTATAATGATAAAATAATGATAAATGTTCTTCAAGACTAGAGTGAATAGGCTCTTAATAAACTAGTGCACCTCACCATGAACGATTGCATCACTGCTTACCAGCAGGTGAGATTGCAGTCAAGCAATAATTTACTTATACGATATTAATAAAATCTATACTAATATAATAAAGAGGTAAAGTTTGATTTTTTTTGTTTGTATGAGGTAATCTGTGGAAGTACTGGTCCGATTGCTAATTTTTTTTCACCAATAGAAAGCTGCTGTACTCTATCTCTATCGAAAGCGAAGCTGCGGACTAAAGCTAGTGTTATATATAAAAAAAATTATTTTGTAAGTAGGTTTCACAAAACACTTTTGCACGTCAATTATTTTTCCTCAGTTTATATATACTAGATGAGGCCGGTGTTTCCTAGCTCAACTTTACTCTTGAAGTAGTGAATAGACCCATTTCTATGCCGTACCGTGTCTCCCATGCACACGGTACATTAGCACTTACTATCGACTTACGTGCTGCATGTTACGGTCAAGGCATAACTTTTTACTGCCACAGTTATAGTCGAATCAAATTCCACATGTCCTTGTAGCTCCTTTATACGGCTTATTTACAACCTATGTACTTTATTGACGCCTCTTTATAGCGGAATTAGAAAATTGATGGCTTTGGACTAATATATTTTATTGTGGTAACGGGTTTTGAGGTGGGATTTTATTGATAGGTTTATTTGTTTGATTTTTTTTTGTATATAGCTTCTTTTTTTAGTGACTGTGAGAATACTGTACACTACTGTACGTGACTCCGCGGATTCATAGATTATTTTGTCATTTCGATTCACTTCTTTATATATTTTTTACTCTTAGGTACAAGATTGTTGACTGGCCTGTGTTCTCACATATTGATTAATATTGTAATATGGGAATATTTAAAATCAATCCTTTTTTAGGGTTCCGTAGCCAAATGGCAAAAACGGAACCCTTATAGTTTCGCCATGTCTGTCCGTCCGTCCTCGCTTAATCTCTGTGACCGTTAGCACTAGAAAGCTGAAATTTGGTACCAATATGTATATCAATCACGTTGACAAAGTGCAAAAATAAAAATTGGAAAAAATGTTTTATTAGGGTAGCTCCCCTACATGTAAAGTGGAAAGTGATTTTTTTTTTATTTCAATCGTAACATGTGATATATTGTTGGATAGGTATTCAAAAATCAATAGGGGTTTACTGAAATCATTTTTTGATAATATCAATAATTTCGGAAATAATCGCTCCCAAAGTAAAAAACAATGTCTCTCTCTAACTTTTGAACCATAAGTTTAGAAAATATGAAAAAAATCTGGAATGTAGAGCTTTATAAAGACTTTCTAGGAAAATTATTTTCAACTTGATGGGATGAACAGTTTTTGAAAAGTTGGGGACACTTATTGTGACGGACGGGAAACTACGGAACCCTACATTGAGCGTGGTCCGACACGCTCTTGGTCGGTTTTTTTAAAGTAACTATGGTGTTTCTTGCCGGTTCTTCTCCATTCATCCGATCCGTGCACTAGCTTTTAGCATTTTATAAGTGCCCATTAACACGTTGAACGCCACAGTAAAAACCATATTTAGACCAGGGGGCCACGGCGGACACCGAGTGACCGCCAATATGTCGGGTCCAGGGGGCCGCGGCGGACACCGTGTGTCCGCACGGTCTCGATCACTACAAAAGCGTCTAGACGGCCGACGGACACCGTTTTCACTATTTTTACTAAGGCAAGTGATCCGCGCGGCCCCGTAGTACAACCTATCCACTTGGCACAAAAAAAAATTAAAGGACTTTGAATTTATGAGGTTTTCTACAAGTGGTTCCCAAAAATGTTATTGGTACTTATAGTTAGTGTTTTAAATAGTTCAAATAAATGATGTTATATTTCGGTAGGCAATAATTTTTAACTGTTTTAAAGTACTAGAAAGTCGTTACGATTATAAATCGTTTTCCGTCAAGTACGTGTCAAATAAGAAATGGGTTCAGTAGGCAATAATATATACAAAAGTCACATTTTAATGAACAACATTTAGGTTTACCTTGTGTTTTGGCTTACTTATCCATTATAGGTTAATAATTAGAAAAAACTACAGAGGGAGTGGGACCCGACAGTGTGACCCGCGCGGCGTCCACGCAAGGAAAGTCGGTCGGTCGCACTGCCAGGCCGCGACGGACACTGGTGTCTGCCATTTGACATCTCGGAAAATAATGATAACATCGCTGTTTCCGTAAAACGCCCATTATTTTTTAGTTATTTCCTAACTATATTTGCAAAAAAACACCTTGTCAATTTTTGAAAGATTCGTCATTTATTAGTGCGGCCCCGGAGGAAAGTTTACTGTCGGACACACGGTGTCCGTTATGGCGTTTAACGTGTTAAGGATCTTGTTTGGGGCTATTGACTACCCCGATATAGGCATATGTAAAATAAATCATTTAGAATTTTGATGAGGTGGATACTGGATATTAAATGCAATGTGCAGTGTGCAATATAAACAGTTTCATGACGTACCTAGGTACTGCCAGTGGTTACCCGCATGAAAGTAAAAAAAAAGTCCGAAGGCAATTTACTCCCGGAATAAAAATCTTATCATATGATCTATTCCAGAACGTCTACACGTGTGCCAAACATCAAAAGCCAAAAAGCCGTTCGAAAGTGAAGAAATAACAAAACAATATACGAGTACTTACAAACGTTCGCCTTTATTGTATTCGTGTGGTTCTTTATACATAAAAATATGGCCCTTTATCCACTTTTGGGTTATTTGATAGCCTATCTTAATGACATGAAAAGCATAAGAGAGCCAAGGAAGGCTGCTGACCTGGTGAGGGCTACGGGAATCCGCTAAATGTGAAATGCATAGGACCGGTTGGGGCAGCTGCAATCTTTGTATTGAAGGAATCTGGTGAAATCTTTGGAAGTATGCGGAACAGATTGTAAAGGCCCGCAAACCTCCGTCCAAAACGTAAGATCTTTCGACCAGACGGGCGTTATGTGTGGTTTGGGCCATTGCCCGAAAGATAATTACGGGCTATTCATCTGTGTTAAAATCGAAGAACTCTAATTGCACGATGCAGAATATACTGGTTTAGTTCATATATGGTGTCACAGATGTCGCTACAAATATTTCCGGACTCGTCCAATGCAGTCACAGTTACAGTGTACCCTGTACATTGGACACAGTACACTGTAAATGTACAGACTACAGTACTCTGAGTCTATACATTTTAAATCGTAATTGAGAGGTAGTTACGCGCGCATGTGTACATCAGTTGTCATATTTTATTTGTTTTATAAAAGTTGTGTGTACAATAAAGAATATGAATAGGAATAACGAGGATTCGATGAGGTGTTTAGCATAATGCTCTCTTCTCTCGCTCTAGTAAATAAAAAAATACGGACGTATAAATAAATTTAATGACGGTTGTAAGTGACAGAAAAGGATAAAAGAATAAAAAAGAGCGATTTGGTTCTGATGGACAAAACTCAATCCTTAGAATCTTAATTCCATATTCAAAGTAATTTAATTCACTAGACTCAATCGAAATTATTTATTAACAAGTAGGTAGCTACTGCCAGCGCCTTCACTGAATTTCGCTTATGGATGCAAAGTCGAAGTTAAAGACAGATAAAAAGTAGCCTTTGTCCACTTTTGGGTTCAAGTTTGCTTCGTACCAACATCAAAATCAACAACTACAAGTAACTGTTCTATTGTATGTTTCTGTCTATATTGACAGACAGAGTTACTTTTAAATTTAAAATAATCAGTACGGATAATTGTGGCTCTTTTCTTTTCTGTTGTAATGACAACTCAATCAACTGGAGAAAAGCTTCCCTTCAAAACATCTTTGTTTCTATTTTCAAGACACCTCAAACTTGTTACAAAACTAATTTTCGCCAGCTTGCATTACAAGGACGATAAAACGCGACACGACGCGGTTAGCACTAATTCTACTAGCATGGCCGCCGTGCCCGCGGGACGCCCCGACACGAAGTGTGTCATGTCTAATTAATTACTAAATTAAATCGCTGCCGTCCGCGCTTTCGAGGAATATGCTTACATTTACAAGGATCGTGGGGTTTCGGCTGAATTTTCAGCAGCTGCATTTAATTTTAGTGGAGTTACTGTCCTTTCAAATCGACCACTGTTTAGGTATATCATTGTCATTTCAGCCAAAAGACGTCCACTATTGGTCATAAGGTGGGAACCAAGGGACCAAGTGTCACCACAGTGAAAGGTCCTGTGTCCTGTATGTGTGAGTCATCCGTTCACCTTATGGGAAATATTCTAACACTGCGTCTTCCAATACGCGGTCGGCACAACAGACGCTTTCGGCTTCAATAACTATTTGTTCTGCGAGCAATGTGCCCTGCCCAACGCCACTTCAATTAGGCGTTGCTTTGAGCAGTCAGAGAGACTCTGTCAGTAACCTTGGTTCTCATGCGGATATCTTCATTCCTTATGTTATTATGAAACTCCAAGCGTAGCTCTTTTCATTTCCCTTTCGATAACTTAACGTAACACTTTACGTAAGTTTTCTGGTGAGCACCATTGTTACGAACAGGTTTCAGAACCATATGTTATTATAGGCAACAAGCACTTATCATAGACTTTCGTCTTGTGACCTCTTTGTCCATGTGTCTGTATGTGAAAACCCTTTTTTCTCAAATACGCGTGGAGGTGTTGAGCTGAAATTACATCGAATATTTGAGTATGTCTATTACTTCTTGTAGCATTGAAAAAAACATATTTTTAAGGCAAAATAATCTTAATAGGGCCGTTTTTGTTCTGTGTTTGGCAAATATTTTGACGCTCGCTTGGTGCAAATAAATAAAAAAGTTTGAAAACAGTTTTGTAGTTGAAGGGCTTGCATGGAAAACTATGAAACGCTATGGATGAAGCACCGATATTGTGCCGTCGTGTCGTTGCAGCTTCGTCGACAGAGTTCCGTAGTTTTGTATGCAGACTTCACGCAGGCGTAGGTACACTAAGCATATGTAGAGACTATGACGCCACAGAATCTTGCATCGCGCAAGCAAATTTCTCCGCGCGATTTGAATAGATACAAAAGCCCGAATACATCTATCGGGTAAGTAGCCCATAGGACATAACACCTGTGCGATCGGAGGATCCTCCCTTTTCAATGGAGGTATGTGGGACGTTACTCTCTGTACCACATACTCCCAAACATATAATGTACGAATACGCTTCTATGAAAGGTTGGAAGGCCTTCCACAAGATGGACCGACGATCTGGCGAGAGTCGCAGGAGTTCGATGGATGCAAGACGCACAGGATTGGTCGTTGTGGCGACGCTTGGCGGAGGCCTACATATGTCCAACAGTGGATGTCTTTCGCATAAAATGGTGATGATGATGATGACGCTTCTATGAAACTACGGGTCCAAGGAAAGTAGGCCTAAAACTCTTTTTACAAGTCAAGTTTTCAGCCTCTAACATTATCCACTTATATCGTACGTAAACATTACATTCTACTCGCCATTTCGTACTTTGTAACAGATTTTCCGTATAACGACTAATAAAAATAAAGGATGTTTATTCTGCAATGTTATTTCCTGGTGATTACATACATTGTTCCAATCTGTATAGAGGGAGTTATTTGAGGCTGGCACAGTGTACTTTGTGTTCAGTTTGTATAGGAATATTGTATTACGTTTCTTTTATTATCTTAGTAGCCTTTGCTAGCGGCTTTGCCTTCGTGAAAGCAAAAAGGGAACATATTTCCCGAAAAAAATATCCTGCCTATTAGTCCAGAATATGGTCTACCCTTGTATCAAGTTTCATCTAAATCAGTTCAGTCGTTCGTGCGTAAACAAGTAACAAACATACATAAAGACACATTACACTAACAAACTTTCACCGCTATAATATTAGTGTGATTAGCCTATAGACTAGTTTCTTTGTAAGGGTTGATTTTCAGTCTAAGTTTGTGCGGTTCTAAGACTCAAACGCCACCTTCATTGCTCTACTGAAAGCTCACCACGCGTTCTTAATTCGATCCATTTGACGATCAAGGCTGAGCTGTAAAAGGTCTAGCTATATAGGGTGTACTCGTAAAGCTCCATCCCTATTTCTTGCTCGCATCCCTGTCTTTTCAACACGCCATGGTAAGGCCCCTGATCGTATAAGATTATCAGATGACGGTCATATTGTTGTTCTTTGAGCATGCTTTTCAAGGAACCGACATGTAATGTAGAAATCATTGAATGAATAATTTCCATTAATTACTCTTCTTCTTCTGCCTGGCGTTAGTCCGGGCCGTTACCAGGGTCCGCCTTCCTGCTAAGCTTACTCCACTTTGCCCGATCTTCAATATCCTTCCCAGTAAGGCCATTGGCTCTCATGTCGGACTTGACGACGTCCAGCCAGCGCTTGCGAGGGCGACCATGGGACCTAGCCCCAAGAACAGCCATATCCATGCATTTCCGGCCGATGTACTCCCTAGGACGACGCATAATGTGGCCATACCATCGCAGACGACACTCTTGCAGTTTTTCCCCCACGTCACGGACACCAAGGCTACCTCGGATGAATGAGTTGCGCACGCGATCGGATCGCGTTACGCCACACATCCACCTCAGCATCTTCATTTCCGTGACGCGAAGCTCCTGAGTGTGTCTGCTTAATGCCGGCCAACACTCGCCACCGTACAGGAGGACCGGCCGAATGATGCATTTATATATCTGCCCTTTGAGCCTCGGGGGCATTCTACGGTCACATAAAACGCCCATTACCTCGCGCCATTTTGCCCAAGCCGTGCCTATACGTGCTTGGACATCGTCATCCACGTTGCCAGACTCGTGCAGCACGGATCCAAGGTACCGGAACTTATCGGTCTTTGTTACCAGATCCGAACCTATTCGGATAGTGTTTGAATCCGTGCCGCCACAGGACATGTACTCGGTCTTCGCCACATTTAGTCTCAGTCTCTTCAATTTCCATTAATTACTGGTAACAAATAAACGTTGAAATTTTCACCACATAGAAACTAAATTACCTGCATCGCAGTATTGAAGTACCCCGCGCAATTAGAACCTATAGAGCCGTCCAAAATTAATTAAATAGGGCAGTTGCGCGGACTAGACACATCACTAGTCTGGTCAGAGGGTCCTCCCTTTTCATGGAGGCTTACGAGACTTCACACTCAGTTCTGCTTACCTCTAAAATTCTACCCACCTGCTCCTCACACATCAGACATTGGTCCATACAACATATCTTAGAATTATGCCCTGAAACTTATATTACCCGGGGACACAAAACAAGTCCATAACCCCTACTTTTCCAACTTCCCCACAACATCCTGACATACAAAATCACATCGAATCACGTCGGAAATGACGTAAATAAGTAAGAACATTAATAAACCCTCGCTTCGGTATAGGAACCCGTTAATAATGCAGTTCTAGCTGAGGCGGCCGGATCGCGGTACATAATTGAAGAGGAACTATGGATTATGTGGACGATATTGATCATTTAGTATTGCTGGACGGTTTTGCAGGAGTAGAATGGGTGAGAAAGCGCTGCAGTGGTGTTAAACCATCAGTGATATTTTAAGTATAAGTAACAATAAACTGAGACAGTAATCTAGCAGAGATGATCACCTAGAATCGATGACGAATTCTATTTTAAGGTCACAGTGAAGGTCGTTATATCTAATGTACCGGCATTGTTTAAAAAACTAAAAATTATGAAAAAATTACAATTGGTATTTCATCAAAATAATATGTCGCTAGGCACAGTTTGAAAATTAGTATTGGACTTGGTTTGGACTCCCATATTACAAAACTTTTATTACACATTTGTTAAAAAAAAAAACAGAATATTTCCCCACACTAGAATGACTCATGTATAGTAAGTGCGATCACAAATGTGTAAAATCACATAAACAAGTGACCCAGAACACCTATCTGTAGGTTATACTGTATTTGTTCCTTCTGGAGATTGAATCCGCGATACACAATGCAGCAACCAATCATCCGTGCCGTCATCTATTATATTAGAGTCACAGACATTTCATGTATTTAATAGATTCAAAGAAAATTTCTTGTGACAGATGGACAAATAGACACATTCGTCTCAATTAATTTCTTTTGAAACCTTTGGAAATGTACCAAAGACTTAATAGTACTGACAGAAAATTGAAGAACAACTACAGAAACAAAATCAATGTAAAAATTATGAACTACCAAATCGACAAGGACCTATTTAATAAATAATTCCTCACCCAAAAAATAAAACAAGAAACGAAAAAAGGGACCTAAATACATCAGACACCGATCACTTATTCACCGGTACAAGCCGTTTTCCCGAGCTCGCGTTATTACGACTACATATGTATAGAAAGCCGACTCGTGTTAAATATTTACGGGTACCTTAAAGGTGTTATCCGCGGTCCTTCCGTGGGCCATCCGGATTACGCCACGAGCCACTATTATAAGGTGCGAGAAGGGTCTTACTACCTATAGCCATTAAGATGGGGAATTATTTTATCTTAGTGCGTTTGAGGATGGGAGGCAGGTAATAGGGAAGTGCCTCCCTTAATAGCCTTGTGTAAAGAGTGTGCTGAGGGCACGTACGAAGCTGGAGAAACAGTATTTTGAGGATAGATCGTCAACTGTTTTTTTTTTCAGGGTTAGGGAAAATGTGTTTGTTTTTAAGAGAGATGTTTTATCAAAACTTTTTTGATAATAATTACTAATAGGGACGGTGTAATGAATCGCCAATATACAAAAGGTAATGCTTGTATTGGAGAAGGGAATATTAAATCGCTGAAAATCATATTTTGTATGTGTTCATAAAACGAATAATTGTTAAATCTAAAGCCGAGTACTATAATTCACACTACTGAATGTATGTGTTAAACTAAACGCGTCCACTTCTTCCGCTTCCTAGAGTACCACCTCGGCGTTATCGTCGGAATCTGGAGGATGCGAATGTAATGGAAATCCTCAATCCCCAAAACTAAACCAAAATTAATTAATTTGACTGGCCTGTTGGTCTAGTGGTTAGTGGCCCTGACTGCTATGCTGTAGGTCGTGGGTTCGATTCCCACCCAGGACAAATGTTTGTGTGATGAGTAGGTTCATTTGTTCTGTGTCTGGGTGTAATTTATCTATAATATGTATGTATTTAGAAATATATAAGTATGTGTATCAGTTGTCTAGTACCCATAACACAAGCTCTGCTTAGCTTGGGACTAGATGGCGTTGTGTGGATAGTTGTGGAATATTATATTATTATTATATAAAATCAGCAGGAACTTACCATTACCTGCTGATTTTGGTCTGGTGTGGGGCTCTTCTGGCTTCTACCCGATTTTAAACCAAACTATCAAGAAGCGACACAAGTTCCGACAAGAGTGGTGATAACGAGGACGGGGTGGGTCTTCCAAGGGTGTTTGCCAGGACGAAAACACCCTGCCGCCGAGTCCAAAGCTCCGCAGCGGGTAAAAAAATGTTGAAAACAAATGAAAACCGTCTGAGATTCAATATTGAATGTATGTATTTTAATAGAAATTTAATTCAGCATTAGGGATTCAAGGGTCTTAAAATCAGCATAAAAAGAAAATAACACAGTCTGTAAATCTCTTCTTTAAACCCCGCTTTTTCATACACCGTACAAAATTTCGTTCATAACTAACTCGCTCTTTCATTACAAAAAATCACGGCGATACCTATGCGCATATACAAGCATCTTCCTTTCATTTGCAAGTACGAAGCCTTCACAATGGCCTGAAAGTAACAGTATTTTCGCACAATACGAAGACGAAGGATCTCGATGAAAGCGAGAGGAAATCCGCGAAGATCGTCCAGGCTATAATTCACATAGCTGTATGAATTATTGATGGTTCCAGACGGTATGGGATTAGATTATAAATAAATAGGGTTCGGACTTGGAGCTTTTAAAAGTGTGTTGGAAATGATGTTGCGGAAATAGGAGTTAGGGTTGTGAGTTTTGTTGTGGATAGTGTGATAATAGTGTAGACGTGGTTATGGTTACGAGTATTGCTTCAAAAAAGTTATACCTATGGGCTTTTATTTGTCTCTAATACAACATTAATAGGATCAGCCCGCGACTTCGTAAGTACTGTATCTATATAAAAGGAGAAACAGCAAACAACCAAAACCACAAGGCCATGGAGCATGAAATGTTTCCTTTTATGACGTAAGCAAAGATTTTTGAATTCAACTTGGAAGGTGTTGAAAAGGGGGAAATTTTTAAGTATGCAGTGGACGTCTTTTGGCTCTGTCTAATGAATCCCATTATTATTTACTTACGAGCATCGACGGTGCCTAGTGTTTCACAAGCGCCTGAAAGTAATGTGAGCAAACCATAGGGGCCCAGCAAGGCTGATATCTGCTAGGGCCACGGGGAAAAGTATGAAACGGATCTTCTAAAGCGAGAAATGTCATTATATTAATTCCCACTTAAAAAAAAAACCATACAAAAACTCATCTGTATCTATAGTGAAACCTATTTACTAATTCTCCGCCCGCCTGTCAATTCACATTGTCATATACGCGATTGAGTCTATTCAATAATTCATAGTGTGTCGGGTATTGCATGTAAATCGTGCGGTTTCAGGGCCCTGCTGCGCGTAATAACGGTTTTTGGTATTGTTTATTAAATATTCTAGGTTTAGTGTAGTTGATTGATTGTGTATTGTTTGGTACGGGGAGTGTCATCAGTTGAGCCCTTTTCTAAGCTTTTTATGATTATTTTTTTTTAGTTGGGAGATTATCGATAATACTTCTGCTTTGAGCGTAATGGGTTGTGGAGGTTTGGTAGGCAGCCTATGCTCGTAAAATACTGCTGGTATTCAGCTAAATCCGGCTTGAATGGAAGCCGACTCTAATATAGTTAGTAAAAAGCTAGGTAGATAATGACTTCTGTTCTGGGCGCCCACTCCTGTTTCTTCTTTGCCTTTGTTCTAGCCTTCTAGGGTCCCGGAGTTCTCTATCGTGCAACCCATGGCCCCACTAGGTTTCGACCCTGCTGGGCCCCTACAATTTGCTGACAGCTCTTACGACGACTTAGGTTTGGTGTGCTGTAAAACGCCATCTGGCAGCTTTGGATTTAGAGGAACGGCGTGCGATGTGGTAATCCAGATTTGGTTAACACCAATGTTTAAGGCTTGGATCATAGCGTACCAGCGTTTCGGTATTTTTCAGGATGCAGTTTGGAGTGTGCGCAAGAATTACTTGACTTGATTCCGCTATTACCTTTTTGTCATCGGACAACTCGACGTACGACGAGTGTCTAACCTTAGGTGGTTAACAACTGTACAGTCCAGATTAAGCGTTTTGCCTTTTTGCCATTTATAGCGCGTACAACTAAGCCCACTGCTAGTATTCAGGCTTCTTCTCTAGGAGATCGAATGGGCTGTAATCCACCACGCGGGCCAAGTGCGGATTGGTGGATATCACATGCCGTCGAATTTGTAGTCCTAGAACATACTGGTTCTCTCACGCTGCCCGAGTTTAAACCCACTACTTACAACTCATAATTCTGGGCTATAACCCAGTGGCTATAGCCAGTTCAACTTCATATGTGAGAAATATAGGACTGGTCTATGTCCAGCAATCTGTTAGCTGAATATAATTACGCTGATATAAAGATGAACTGTTTCAATAAATACGCATTGAAGATTTTTCCTGGGTTCTGACCCTCATTGAACCGTTCTGAATGGGCTAAAGTGTCATTGTTTAAAATGTCAACAATTACTTGAAAAATCCCAAGCTTTCGAGGACCAATTAAAATTACAATTTTAGAATACAAATGCCGGCCGCTCGAAAGAGTCACCGGGCAACTGAAAGAAAGTTTAAGTCAGTAAAAGTCTGCTGTTGTTCCACCTAGATCGGAATATGTTATTTCATGACTGATGATTGACCCTCAACAACAACAATTGGCATAATAGGTATATGTCGTCGCTTTATGTCGTAGCCATATCGTAAAATTTGCCATTTTATGATGTAGTCGACCATTTCAAATAATAGTTGGCCACTTCATGAACAGGCCATGAGGCTACCTCAAATTAACATAGTCATAAATTTATGTTGTAACATATACCTATATATTATGCACGCATTTGTTCTTGCACAACACTGTTTAGATGTAAGTGTGTCGTGAGTATTCCTAAGATTTACACAGATTTACATTACAAAGCTATGCCGACATGCCGTTAGATTGGCACATACGTGTGACATTAAGTCCAGTCCGTTGACAGGAGCTGTCAACAAAAAACAAACGAACACGCATTCTTAATTCGAAAGTTTTAATCTTCCATTTTGTATTTCAAAACGTTCGAATATCAAAACTTACACTGTAATGTTACATTTATATAAGCCCTGCCAGTCATGCTTACTGCCGAAGACTACCTAAGTGGATTAGAGGGCATTAGCGTCGGATCAATAAGGTCCCCAGTTCGATTCCCGCTCGCTACCGGTTCTTTTCGGATTTCTGGTTCGGGATTTACTTATCTAGGAGTTTCTAGTTGGCCAGCAATGAATGTGACATGTTTATTTTAGTAGGACACGGAAATTATTTGTGCTAGGGATTTTGGTGTCCTAAAATTGAAATAAATGTGGGCTTAAGGTATTACGGTATTACAAATATGTAATACAGTGATATTTTGTGTAATTTTGAGGTGGTTAATCTGTGTTTATTTTGATGGAATTCTATTAAATGTCGAGTTTATAAAGTAAATCGGATCATTTGTTAACTTAATACAACTCATGTCAAATTGTCCGACCACGCAGCCCCATGGTACAAAGTGGTTTAATGCAAACCTATTTATAATAACAATGTCCCACATGCATAAACTAGTAGGTTATGCATAAATTATTAAAGGAGAAATTCTTTTTCTTTCATTCTATAAACAGCCAGGTGGTCGCCATGCGGCCAGGTGGCTTTTGATTCACAGGACAAGCAGGTCAGCCGTGTTAAATATAATAATAATATTCCTATTAGCTCTTTGAATTTATCTAGGACATATAATTTATTATGAAACAACACTACAATAATATGGCGAGCGAGCAAACTAGTTTTTTTTTGTTTTTGTTAGCCTATTCTGTCCAACTCCTGGGCAAAGGCCTCCATCTACCCTTTCCATTCCTCGCGAGCCCGCACCCTCAAAATGACCATGAAGGAGATGGCGCGACGAATTAGATAGATTCCACCAGCACTGGCAAACTAGCTTGTTGCATTGAAATTCATAATGAATGTACTTAAGAATAAATATTGAAAAAAAAAAAATCATTATTGGGGCAGCTAGTTGTTTAGATTAAGCCTATTCTTAGTCCTGGACATCTTTCTACTGGAACAGCACTTCAGGCCAGTAGGCCTTGTGCTGCAGTAGCAACGATAGGCGCGACATGGCGACGGTACAGTACCCGGCGATAAAAAATGCACATCGACGAAAGAGACAATCGACTAATTTCGGCTTCGTAGAGCGTTATCTCTGTCCCACGAAATACAAATAGTGCGGTATCTATTAGGAGCTGTTAAAACAATTATGATTTGCTTCTTTCGATCATTATTTTTATTCTTTGTATAAAATACAGCAATTTTTCTATAAGGTTGATGTGCAAAATTTATCGCCGGGTACTATACGATTCGGCTTCATAGTTTTGTATGCGAGCTTCACATAGGCTTACACCAAGCATATAATGATGAATACGCGTCTATAAAGCTACGCGTTCGTAGACATCATAGGGATGGAGCATGATCACGTTGGTATTCAAAATCATAAAACAATTGACAAGCAATACTTGGTTCCACCATGGTCTGCGGATACGACTACGTGCTGCGCGGCGACCTCCCCGACGGGGTCAGCGTGGTCTGCTACGCAGACGACACGCTGGTCCTGGCGCGGGGAGAGTCGTACCAGGCGGCGGCCGAAACAGCGACACGCGGGGTTGCGACAGTCGTGGAGAGGATCGAGCAACTGGGACTCAAGGTGGCATTGCACAAGTCCGAGGCTATGTGCTTTCATGGCCTCCGGACCGCGCCACTACCGGGTTCCCAAATAACGGTAGGGGGGGTTCACATCGGCGTCGGGTCGACGATGAAGTACCTGGGACTCGTCCTCGACAGCCGGTGGACTTTCGAGGAGCATTTCCGACGTTTGGCCCCCAAACTGGACAGGACTAGTGCCGCTCTGAAGCGGCTCCTGCCCAACCTAGGGGGTCCAGACGCCCCCTGCCGGAGGCTGTACGCGGGGATCGTTCGGTCCATGGCCCTTTACGGGGCGCCAGTTTGGGCGCCATCGCTAGGTAAGCGACCAGCGGCCAAACTGAACGCTTGCCAGAGGGTCATGGCCATCCGGATGGTGCGGGGATACCGCACGATCTCCCGCGAAGCGGCGAGCCTCCTTGCTGGCCTGCCACCGTGGGATTTGGAGGCAACAGTCCTTGCACGCATGCACGATTTGCGCGTGGAGATGCAACGCCGGGGCGAAACTCCGCTGCCACGACAAGTCGCGGTATGGCGGACAGAGTTCCGGCGGGATCTCAGGGTGGCATGGCGACTGCGACTGTCGCAACCCAGTGCTGGGCATGCCGTCATTGCGGCGGTAAGTCCCCTCTTTGAGGAGTGGTTGGAAAGAGGTCACGGCGTCCTCTCGTTCCGTATGACGCAGGTCCTCACCGGACACGGTAAGTTCGGGAGGTTCCTGCATCGGATCAAGGAGGAAAGGACGCCCGGGTGTCGCCACTGTGTGGACCGCCCGGAGGACACGGTGGAGCACACGGTAGAGGTGTGCCCCGCTTGGGCGGAGCACCGCCGTGTCCTTGTGGAGGCTATCGGCGGCGGTGACCTCTCGCGCCGGGCCCTGGTAGAGGCCATGGTCCGGAGCGAGGAGGGGTGGCACGCGGTCGCCTCCTTCTGCGAAGCAGTAATGTTAGCGAAGGAGGCTGCCGACCGCGTGAGGCAACGGAACTCACGCCGCCGCCGCCGAGATCCCGATCCCGATTTCCGACCACCGTAGGCGCGGGCTCGCGGATAGCGAGCGCTGGGTAGCTCGCCGTCCGGCAGTCTGGTAATAATCTGGACCGAGCCTAGTCGTCGACGGCGCGTTCTGTTCCACGCGCGCCTCAAGGAGATGTCAGCAAACTGTAGGGGCCCGGTAGGGCCGAAGCCTCTAGGGAACACGGTATCCGAAAGGTTGTCACCGTGTCCCCCAGATCGATGGTAACGAAGGAACGGGGTAGGGGTTTAGTCAGTAAGAGTCTGACACGCCCTCCCGCTCCGCCCAAGAGTGGGAGAAGTCATTCTGATGATTCCCCTACCGGAAAAAAAAAAAAAAAACCATGGTCTGCGGATGGGTGAACATCTTAACAGAACGAGTTTCCTCCGTGCCTCAGAAAGCACGTTAAGCCGTAGGTCCCGGCTGTCACTTGTAGATCTTTGGCAGTTGTTACGGATAGTCAAAAGCCAGTAAATCTGACTCCAGTCTTACCATGAATTACCGTGTTAGCCCATTTAATGGGTTGTGGAGGTCTGGTAGGCAGCCGCTCCTCATAAATTACTGGTATTCATCTATGACTGGAAGCCGACCCCATTATAGTTGGGAAAAGGCTAGGTAGATGATGATCACTTAGTTCCACCATACAAAATTCAAGATGTTAGAGAGTCATTTTCGATAGAGGCATATAAAAAATAGCTACCACGTTCAGTTCCTTATTCATTCCAAAATAATTTCGTATGAAACTGTGCCTACTCACATATCGTCTGTCACATGATTTATTGCACAATAGTTGCATCAATAGTGTACCCTAATTTGGTTGTCTAATAAAATGTATTATGTTTAGAGTAGTCGCTCTAGGAGCTCAGTCTGTAACGAATGTGTACAAGTTTTAGTAAAATATATTAATAATATCTTGAAGCATCTTTCTGAGTTTCAATCAATCATCATCCGAGTGACCCTGATAACAACACATCAGACTCACACAGACATCATCGGCAAATTGGTGACCCCGACGTGATTCCCGCATCATGACCAGTGAAAACAGAACACCCGCACCTAGCGCCGTATCCGAGCTAGCAACCGTCACAGTTTCCTCAAGAATTCCGGAATTTTGGTGTGACCAAGCTCGGTTATGGTTCGTACAATGTGAGGCAATATTGACACCACAGAAATTAAGCGATGAAGCCAAATTTAACCTTGTCGTTACAAAATTGGGCAAAGAGGTGATCCAACAGGTCAGTGACATTTTGTTACAGCAGCCACAGACAAAGAAATATGATACCTTAAAAGAAAGATTGTTGGCGGTATATGAAGAATCAGAGGATCGGCAACTGCGAAAACTTCTGAGTGAAATTGACCTGGGCGACCAAAAACCTTCCCAACTTTTAAGGCGCATGCGAGATTTGGCTAGAGGCAAAATACCCGACGAAACACTTAACATCATGTGGCAAGGACATTTACCATCGCCAGTGCGAGCCGTACTTGCCGTCACCGAGGTCAAGGACCTTGAGAATTTGGCAACAATTGCGGACAAAATTTTGGAAGCCACAAGATCTCCGCAAGTAGCTGAAGTCACCAGTGAACCGTCGACATCACAAGACCTTTCTACATTACAAGCCCAAATTGCCCAATTAACTTTGCAAGTGATGGCACTTCAGAACGCACCAAGATACAGAGAAAGGAACCGAAGTCAGAGCAATTACAACCGTTATCGCTCTAAGTCCCGTAACCGTAATATGATACAGCGCAGGACAGACGACGCAGATGGACTATGTTACTATCACGCTCGTTTTCGTCATAGAGCTAACAGATGTACAGAGCCGTGCACATGGAAAAAACAAAACACTCAGAATCAGGAAAACTAAATTCGGTGCAGCCAACGGCGGATGCCTGCACCATCTCACCATCCCACCGCCTTTGCGTGACCGACTTAAACAGTGGCCTACGCTTCTTGGTGGACACGGGCGCAAATGTATCTGTTATACCTGCCGTGAAAAAACCATACAGCAACAGTGATTGTGATAGTTATGAACTTTATGCTGCGAATGGAAGTGCAATACGAACTTATGGAACCAAGAAAATAGTGCTAAACCTAAAATTACGACGACCTCATCCTTGGACATTTATATTAGCCGATGTGAAACAGCCTATCCTTGGTGCTGACTTTTTAAACCATCACAAACTTTTAGTGGACGTCAACGGTCGTAGACTTATTGATTCAGTGACAAATCTAAACGTTATTGGTTCTATTGTGAATTACACTCAAGACACAATCAAAACAATAGATATTACGAACCCTTACTACGACTTGTTATCAGCATATCCGGATATAACCAAACCTTTGTGCTACAAGGACACTCCCAAACATAATGTTATGCACCACATCGAGACTACCGGCCCACCTGTATTTGCTCGCGCCAGACCTCTACCTCCAAACAAATATCAGAAGGTCAAGAAAGAATTTGAATACATGCAAGAAATTGGTATATGCAGACCTTCAAAGAGCTGCTGGTCCAGCCCACTCCATGTCGTCGCTAAAAAGAATGGGGATATAAGACCGTGTGGTGATTATCGCAGCCTAAACGCCATCACTAAGCCGGACAGATATCCCATTCCGCGTATACATGATTTCACGTATTTACTCGCTGGAAAGAAGATATTTTCAAGAATCGATTTACATCGCGCGTATCACTTTATTCCTACTGCACCGGAAGATATAGAAAAAACGGCCATTATAACCCCGTTTGGCTTGTTTGAGTTCCCAAGAATGACCTTCGGCCTAAGAAACGCAGCACAGACATTCCAGCGTTTCATGAACCACGTGGTTTTCCAAGGACTGGACTTTCTTTTTAACTTTGTCGACGACACTATTATATTTTCAAATTCGGAAGATGAACATCGAATCCACCTGGAAACTGTTTTCAAGCGTCTCAACCAGTACGGCGTAACAATCAACTTAGCTAAATGTGACCTTGGCAAGTCAGAGATCGACTTTTTGGGTTACCGGGTGTCAAAAGAAGGTCTACGACCCTTGACCGAGCGAATCAAAGTTATTTCCGAATACAAGAAACCAGAAACAGTAGTGGAATTACGACGCTTTATGGGAATGATAAATTTCTACAGAAGTCATTTGCCACATGCAGCGACATACCATTCAGTCTTGAACGCATACTTACACAATAGTAAGCGTAATGATAAAACGAAAATCGTATGGAACAAGGAATCAGAAGAGGCGTTTGAGAAATGTAAAAGCAGCTTATACGAAGCTGTCATGTTATCATACCCTATTGCCAGTGCACCACTAGCAATTATGACGGACGCTTCGAACACATGTGCGGGCGCAGTACTCCAACAGAAAATAGATAAAAGATGGAAACCATTATCCTTCTTTTCGTGCAAATTCAGTGAAGCGCAGCAGCGTTACAGTGCCTACGACAGGGAACTGCTTTCTATATACATGGCAGTTAAGCATTTTCGGCATATTATTGAAGGACAACAAGTGACTATTTTCACTGATCATAAACCACTCGTTTACGCTCTTCACAAAAAGTCCACAAGCGGAAGTGATACACCGAGAAGACTTCGACACTTAGATTTTATAAGCCAATTTTGCACATCAATAGAGCACATACCCGGTTCACAAAACGTCGTAGCTGACACTCTATCCAGAATAGAACAAATAGATGTGCCTTCGCCACTGGATTACACCGCTATATCTAGAGATCAACAAAAGGATGAAGAACTTAAAGAATTACTGAAATCAAGAACATTAAATTTTAAAACTTTCATTTATCCACATAGCAACAAGCCCATATATTGTGAAGTATCAAAACAACACGCGCGTCCCTACCTACCGAGAGAGTATCGTGTTACAGCCTTCAAAGCAATCCACGGTATCAGTCACAGCGGCACACGTGCCACAAGGAGAATGATTACGGATAGATATTTTTGGAAATCTATGAACTCAGACATCAACAATTGGACTAGAGCATGTATAGACTGCCAAAAATCGAAAATACAACGACATACAATATCACCGCTCAGCTCATTTCCTATAAGTAATCGTTTCGAACATCTTCACATCGACATTGTGGGACCATTAACATATTGTCAAGGGTACAAATACATGTTGACCATGATTGACAGGGCAACAGGCTGGCCAGAGATAAAATGCCTGAAAGATATCACAGCAGAAACTGTCTCAAAAGCATTATATACACAATGGATTACAAGATTCGGATGTCCAGCCAAAATCACTACAGATCAAGGCCGTCAATTCGAGTCACAGCTGTTCAGCAATCTGGCGAAGCGTTTGGGTATATCAAAGATTCATACCACTGCATATCATCCACAAGCTAATGGAAAAATCGAGAGGATACACAGAACGCTCAAATCAGCACTCATGTCCCGCGGAAATACCGAAGACTGGGTTAACGAACTGCCCACTGTCCTATTAGGTTTGAGAGCCAGTTTACGCGACGATACTAGTGTATCTGCAGCCGAGTTGGTCTATGGCACAACATTAAAACTTCCAGGAGATTTTTTCGAGCCATCCACGTCGTGTTCTACCGAGAATGAGTCATTTCTCCAAGACTTACGTACACGTATTAAGAAATTAGCAGCGATCCCAAGAAAACAACATAGACAAGCTAATATATTTGTGCATCCGGCCTTGGCATCATGTACACATGTATTTGTTCGCTGCGATCATACTAAGAAACCCTTGACACCCCCATACTCTGGACCCTATCAAGTCATCGAACGAGACACTAAATATTTCAAAGTCAAGATATCGGACAATATTAAAATAATATCAATAGATCGTTTAAAACCCGCTTTCATGGTGCACGATGACTCAGAAATACAATACACTTCACCCAAAAAGGCCAAAGAATGCACAACAAAATCCGAAGCACCTAGAAACAACTTAAATGAGCATGACAACGAAAACAATCAGCGCAGAACTAGATACGGACGCCTTATTAAGCCAACAGTGCGCTTTAGGCTTACATGAATACTGTTCATTCATTTCAAAACATCACCACAAACAATCACTCGTGGTTAGACCATCGCACTGTTTACCCAAACGACATTACGAGTACTTTGTAAAGTAAAAACAATATGGGAAAAACACAAAGTAGAGAGGAGGTAATCATTGCTCAGAGCGGAGGAACAAATCAAGCAACAACAAATCAGCAGCTCGAGATGACTCACGATAAGCTAAATATGATAGCTTATACAATCACCGCTACTCTTCTCGTCGCCATCGGTTACATAATTTGGAGATTTTGTGCAAAGAAGTACACGAAGCATCTTAGACGAGAACTTCAAGGAGCTAGGGCCAGTCGCAGAGTACCCGAGCCCTCTCACAGCGTGCCAACGTACTCCGTAGCCTGATCGCAAACGACAAAAAGTATGTGCGTTTAAAGTGTTTGTGCAAAAGTGCTGTGAACGAAAGTAGTAGTCAGTAAGTGATAAGTGATGGTTTAGATATTAAGGTATATTAATCACCCAATATTGTCCTATTTTATCCAACATTATTTTTAATTAATTATACATATTTTTACGTGCCAATTTGATAATCGAATAAATGTAAACCTTCGAGCATCGACGCAATTATTCATTATGTAATATTATTATTTTATATAATTTTATTTTATTTTTATTTATTTTTTTAAAAAGGAGGGGAAGTATTGTGCCTACTCACATATCGTCTGTCACATGATTTATTGCACAATAGTTGCATCAATAGTGTACCCTAATTTGGTTGTCTAATAAAATGTATTATGTTTAGAGTAGTCGCTCTAGGAGCTCAGTCTGTAACGAATGTGTACAAGTTTTAGTAAAATATATTAATAATATCTTGAAGCATCTTTCTGAGTTTCAATCAATCATCATCCGAGTGACCCTGATAACAACACATCAGACTCACACAGACATCATCGGCAAAAAACAAACATAATTAAAGGAAAGTCTCCATTAAACCGAGGTAAGCAAACAGAACGAAGGGAATACAAAATAAGCAAGCTATGCAAAAGAAATGCGTTCGGATATCTGAGGCAGATAAGCGGAATGGAAACGAGAGAGATGGACCGAGTACTAAGGAGTGGAGGTGGTAGTATGGATTCCTGGATCTTAGGTACCTTCACAAATATTTAAAATCACAATGTTTAAGAGCAGTTATCTGTAGTGGCCCAGAGTTAAAGGTGCTGACTTACAAGTTTAAACCCGGCCAGGTGCATAAGTTGAAGTTAAAAATGCACAATTATATATTTCAGTTTAAGCACACAGTAATGATATAATTCCAGATTATGTTAGCAGGTACAAACTTATAATAACTATGTTAGTACTTAAAATAAAAAAAAAATAATAACATAAAACACAACAACACCACATACACACAATACAATGCATAACTTTACACGTGTCCCCTGGGTAGTGCTAAACGAGCAGTAAATCCGGTGGTAGGCCATTGCATCGGCCGCCGGCTTAAAGGTTACCACCCGCTAGACAAAAACCATGCCGCCAAACGATCCGTCGTGTTCCGGCGTGATGTCTGGTGAAGCCGTACGGTGGAGGATGGGTCTGAGCAGTTGTGTTGTGATGTATACCGGGTGCGATGCACCGGTGTTGTTGTGTCGGATGTTTGATCGTGGAGGGTAGCGGGATCCGAAGCACGGTGCTCCGCTGGCCGACCGTAGACAGTTGGGGGCCCAAGTAGTGTGCCTGCCACACACGAAAGGCTGCCCCGCCATCTGCGAAAAATCCCAGGGTGGCCCCATCGTGCCGGTTGGCGACCGGATGGGAGGACCCGATGGCGATCCCTGGGGGGGTTCGGGCGTCCCCGCAGTCTCCAGATCAAACCTCCAATGGCGCAGCAACTCTGGTTGTATTGTTGGGCTTAACATCACATCACCTCGCTCAACTGCTATCTTCCATCTCTCCTATTCGCTCAAAATCCGATATAATGAAAGGTAAAAAGAAAAGCAGGTGTCGACAGCGGTTGCACGTCCTCCCATTCCAAGTGCATCTCTCGAATATTCGAGGGCTGCACTCAAATCTCCCAGCGGTCCACCACCATCTCGAAACCGACAAGCCACACTTGCTTTTCTTGACGGAGACGCAGATTAGATGTCCGTCAGATGCGGCGTACCTCAACTACCCGGGATACTCACTGGAGCATCACTTCCTGCAGCGTGCCGGGGTCTGTGTGTACGTCCGCAATGACATCTGCTGCCAGCGTCTCCGTCACCTTGAAGACCCTAGTTTCTCGACATTATGGCTATTGGTAGACACTGGTATGGACAAAATTGTCTATGCCTGTGTCTACCGATCGCATAGCGGTGATCAGGAGACAACTCGCCTGTTTGACCACCTCAGTGAGGCCGCCGATACGGCTCTGCATCGGCACCCTGACGCGCAGCTCGTCGCTCTGGGGGATTTTAACGCTTGCCATCAAGACTGGCTTTTCCCTTACCAGAGGACCGACCACGCTGGGAGACAAGCGCGAAACTTTGCGGTTTCGATGGGCCTCTCCCAGTTGGTAAGGCAAGCGACAAGGGTGCCTGATGTAGATGGTCATACTGCCAACTGTCTGGACCTTCTGCTGACCACCGATCCGGACAGATGTATCGTAACAGTTTCTTCGCCACTAGGAACTTCAGATCACTGTCTGGTGAAATCTGTAGCGTCCTTCTCCCCGCCCGACTGCGACTCACGCGGAGAACGGCGAATGTGGCGTTACAAGTCAGCAAATTGGGATGAGATGCGGCACTTCTTTGCGTCTTATCCTTGGCAGCAGGTCTGCTTCTCTTCGGAAAATCCGTCGAGCTGTGCGGAGGCAATCTCCGATGTGGTGCGTCAAGCTATGGAGTATTACATCCCACATAGTGACGTACCCGTCGGTAGCTCAGCCCGCCCATGGTTCAACGCCGACTGTGCTGAAGCTGAAAAGCGAAAGCACTCGGCGTTTCTTTCCTGGGTGGATGCTCGTGACCGCAAAGCTCCGGACCTGAGTTCAAAGAAGAGAGCCTTCAACCATGCTGCCAAGTCCTACAAAAAGGCACTAAGGAAGGCTCGCTTCGATCGCATTTCCCACATTGGCCAGAAGCTCTCTGCGCAACCGTCCGGTAGCAGAGCATTCTGGTCCCTTGCCAAGTCGGTCGAAGCAAACTTCTGTCGGCCCACATTGCCTCCGCTGGTTCGGCCAGATGGAACACTAGCTCATACGGCGAGAGAGAAAGCAGGTCTCTTTGCATCTCTCTTCGCCCATAATTCTCGTCTTGACACTGGCAGTGCTACTCCACCGATTCTGCCACACTGCGGCACCTCGATGCCCGAGGTCCGTATAAGGAACAAAGAGGTTCTGAGAGCACTGTGTCGTCTAGATGTGAATAAGGCTGGTGGACCAGATGGTATTCCAGCGATTGTTCTCAAGGCATGTGCGCCCGAGTTGTCTCCTGTACTGACGCGCTTGTATCGCCTCTCATATAGGACTGGTATAGTGCCCAAGTCCTGGAAGCTTGCCAACGTGCAACCTGTGCCCAAAAAGGGCAGTCGTGCCGACCCTGCCAACTATCGGCCGATTTCAATCACCTCCATACTCTGTAAGATTATGGAGCGTGTATTGAACTCGCGCCTCATGGCTTACCTGGAAGGTAACGATCTCCTCAGTGACCGACAATACGGGTTTCGCCGCAATCGGTCTACTGGGGACATTCTGGTCTATGCCACTCACCTATGGGGCGAGGCCCTCGAGAAGAATGGGGAAGGTCTTGCAGTTTCCTTGGACGTCTCGAAGGCCTTCGATAGGGTTTGGCACGCTAGCCTACTGAGTAAGCTTCCAGCGTACGGCATCTCCCCTGGCCTGATTAAGTGGATAAAAGACTTCCTGAGCGAACGGTTCCTCCGAGTTGTTGTCGACGGGTGCTCATCGGAGCCCATGTGGACTAATGCCGGAGTTCCTCAGGGTTCTGTACTCTCTGCAACTCTCTTCCTGCTCCACATCGACGATCTGCTGATGCCCGGTATCTATGGGTATGCAGATGATAGCACAGTTGTAGAGAGATACTTGCCGCTTAATCGGGCTAGTAAGGAGCTAATCCAGTCCGAAAGAGAGGCCATGGTGGAGCGTACGAATGACTCACTTCAGGCAGTCTCCAAGTGGGGCGAAGCCAATCTGGTGGGATTCAACGCCGCCAAAACACAAGCGTGTCTATTCACCGCTAAAAGGAGCCCGTTCACCTTGGCTCCTGCTTTCCGGAATGTATCCCTAGAATGCACCGACCGCCTTCAGCTCTTAGGAGTTGAAATTTCCTCCGACCTCAACTTTGGGCGGTTCATTGAGTCCAAGGCCAAGATAGCTGCTAGGAAACTCGGCGTTCTGGCAAAGGTCCGGCGGTACTTCACATCAGGACAGCTTCTAATGTTGTACAAAGCGCAGGTCCGATCGTGTGTGGAGTACTGCAGCCACATATGGGCTGGAGCTGCGAAATGCCACCTGGCAGCTTTGGACTCAGTGGAAAGGCGTGCGAAGAGGCTAATTGGAGATCCAGATCTGGTTAAGTCCAATTTACAAAGCCTTGAGCACAGGCGTAGGGTAGCCAGCCTTTCGGTTTTCTACAGGATGCATTTCGGAGAGTGTGCGCAGGAATTGCATGAACTGATTCCGCCATCCCGCTTTCACCATCGGACAAACCGTCGTACGGCGAGTATTCACCCTTACGTTGTCGAAACCTCTACGGTCCGGACTAAGCGTTTCGCTTCGTCGTTTATACCGCGTACATCGAGGGACTGGAACAATTTGCCTGCTGCGGTTTTTCCGTCCGATTATAATTTAGGTGTCTTCAAGGCTAGAGTGAATAGGCTTTTAATAAGCTAGTGCGCCTCACCATCAACGATTGCATCACTGCTTACCATCAGGTGGGATCGCAGTCAAGCACTAGCTTATAACAATTAAAAAAAAAAAAAAAAAAAAACTTCGCGTTTTCTTTGGCACGCATAACTTAATGTAATTTATTTCAACAGCAATGCTCTCAAAATGGTGAAGGAAAACATTGTAAAGAAAAGTGAACCGACATATCCTAGTACCAAAAATTTAAAGACATTTGATATCCACCAATTCGCACTGGGCCTGCGTGGTGGATTACAGCCCGTTTCTATTCTTAAAGAGGAGGCCGTGGATACATTACAAGGCTGTCGAACCAGTGACACGGAGCACAGAAACCAATCGTTCAACCACTGCGTCAACCGTGTGAAGAATACATAACTAGTTATTTCAGTTACAACAACTAACACATTTGCTCCTGACACCTTCTCAATTTCCAGATGCAAGCTATTTTATTAGTGGTGAGTTTGCGGACGATGAGCAATAGGTAGCTTACCGTCCGGCCCTCTGGTAAGGAAAAAGAAAGAAAGTTTGAGTTGTCGACGGTGTGTATTGTTCCACGCACGCCTCAAAGACGTCAGTAAAACTGTAGGCGCCCAGCAGGACCGGGAGAATCTTCCGAAAGGGAAACCGTGGTCCTAGAACACAAAGGGTAACTGAAAAACAAAAGAGAAATACTAGTCAGTAAATGTCTGACACCTCGCCCCAGAGCGGTAGAAGTCACCTTATTCTGGATGATTTTACACCTCAAAAGAAAAAGTCATTCCAAACACCAACAAAAAAGTACCTTCCAAAAACATTAGCCGTTCCGCGTTCTCGCCACAGGGGACTGACACTGTAGACGTCGACCTATTTAAAATTTTTCCTACCGAACAACTATACTTAACCGTGTTTTTATGTAACTCTCCGATTTCCAATGCGGTGTTTACGTTGCCGTGTTTCTCTACTTCAAAGTCGTTCCAGAAAGATCGTTGAAGATCCTCGGAAGTGTAGGAAAATAAATAAAAAGTTTGTAGATTTATTTTATTTAATGTTTGTAACTGGCTGTTGCCTGCGACTTCGTTTGCGTGGTGTTTAAGAACATTATGCTCCTTTTTTGGGAAAATAGTGTAAAAATCTGTTATCTATTTCAATTATTTCCCCTCCTCCCGGAATTAAGTAGGTATCTTTAATTTCTAACTAATTATAAAATTAGGTATATCCTAATGAAATTCCCGTCAAATTTGCTTCAACCGTTTTGAAGAAGTTTTTGTAGTTTGTATCATCTTGGTTTTGAGATTTGGTCATCACCTTTCCGTCAGTAGTCTCGCCAAAATCGATCCATCCGTTTTAGAGATTAGCCGGAACAAACAGACAGATAAACAAATATATACTTACTTATATAAATTGTTACATTATGAATTTATTAATATTTTTTTGATATTACAGACAGACACTTGAATGTTATTTATATATACGGAACATAAAGTCTAGGTGTTTTATGTGTACACTAGAGTTCTTTACTTTAACGTAAATGGATTCCAATGGGACTACAATAATAGTTTATTTTCTGTATTAGGTTTTGCAGAGGTGAAAGAGTAACAAG
Organism: Mythimna separata; assembly: GCA_030763345.1. NCBI lineage: Eukaryota > Metazoa > Arthropoda > Insecta > Lepidoptera > Noctuidae > Mythimna > Mythimna separata. The sequence continues at coordinate 5,287,384 of CM061171.1, read as the reverse complement.
CTCTTAACCTGATCCATTTTACGGCCTAGACTGAATTTTTAATGGAATGTAGCTACATCCTACTAATATTATAAATGCGAAAGTTTGTGAGGATGGATGTATGTTTGTTACTCTTTCACGCAAAAACGGCTGGACCGATTTGGTTGAAATTTGGTATGTAGTTAGGTTATACCCTGGATTAACATATAGGCTATAGGAAAAAAAAAGAAGCGTGATCTTATTTATTCTTCGATTTTGTTGTTGCGGGCGAAGCCGCGGGCGGAAGCTAGTAGGATATAAAGCTGTATCCCTCTGTCTTGCTTGCAGGGCTCTCATTTTAACTTGTCATGGTGAAGCCTTAAATGTCAAGTATCGACATTAAAAGTAAGGACACTAACCAATTCAACTTAATAAAAATTTACTTCCTCATTACAGTATATTACTTCTTATCTGGATAATGTAACTTTTTACCAATGGTAGCTCAAGCAGACATTATCAGGACAATAACCCTTAATAGCCTGAACAAACCCGGTTATCCTTTTATCAACTAGATTAGAATCTTACGGAGTAAAAGCAAACGATGCGAGACAAAAACAAGTAAAGTCAGCAACCTCTATTTCCTGAATTTCAGTGTCGCAATGGCCTAATTTCTATTCAAAGTCTGGACTGGCGGGTCCGACGTGACACGAATCGTGCGCGCAATTGCCCTTTATTGTGTTACAGCTGGTTTGAACCGGTTCACTCCGGATCGGGGTGGCGCGAACTGGATCGCTCCGGTTACACGGCTGAAATGCGGTTTAGTGCGGATTTACTGTTTGTTAGTGCAGCAAAAATTGGGCTAGTTTTTTTTTAATGGTGGTATATGTTTTTGTGGTTTTTTGGAAGCTGGTAGTAGCTAGTGGGTGGATGAATTTAGAGTATTTGCGAAAGCTGAATGAATTTGTATATGCGTCAGTAAAGTCGGGCTGAATAGAAATGAAAACATTTCGATTTTTTGTCGCTCTGTTTTTTTATTTTTCAATTGAAAAACCTATGTATCTTCATAGGTAAAACTACTCGTACCTTCTTATTCTGAGTAATTTTAATTTACTTTTAAATCGCCAATGGCAGCATAACTTACTTCTTTTGATATTCACGTTTACTACTATCTGCTGGTGCCTACCTGGTTGCGTTTAAGTTAAACCTACGGTACTATCAGACTCTTTCTAAAAGCATGTTGCGTTGTCGATCACAACATTAGGCAAGACAGTGGACAAACAGGAGCACAGCAAAAATACCTGTATTAAAAAAAATACGTTCCCTATTCTTTCTCATCTGACGCACTACGGTGAAAAAATCCTTAGGGTTCGACCAATCATTAAATATCACTTCCCGTTCTGGGTAGAGTGGGAGGAATTATCAGCTTCCATTGCGACTAAAAACGCACCAAACATAGGAGGGTTTCTAGTCAAACATAGTTCAACTTAGGGTTTCGATCGCCAATATCTGTCCATTCTTTCACAAAAGAATCCAGTAACCCATGTAACAATGTAGCACACAATAAATTAAAGTTCCTCACAGAAAGCTGAACACCTCGGAAACATCTTATAAAGCAGTCTTTATATCTCAAAGGAGCGTCTGCTACCCGGTAATTAATCTTTCAACTCTCACGTCTTTAGTTGTAGACTGGTGGCTTAGTGGGAAAGGCGAGTAGCGGTGGACTGTGCAATATGGACTGGATTTTAGAATCTTGGATTTACTAGAACTGTACCAAAACATAGTCAGAGAAGTGGTGGCCTAGTGACAAGTGACAACTGCCGTGACTTACAAGTTATATGCGTTACTTTGTGTAATTTATTTATTACTACATTTCAAAATGGTGAAGGAAAACATCGTGAGGAAACTAGCATGTCCTAGAACCAAAAAATCGCAGACATGTAACATTCACCGATATGCACTGAGCCCACGTGGTGGATTATGGCTCATTCCCTATCTTTGACAAGAGCCTTAAGTCCCAGCTGTGGAAATATTAAAAAACCAACTATGCTTATATCATAATCATCATTTCAGTCAGAAAACGTTCACTGTGCGTGTCGCCACAATGAATGGTCCTGTGCGTCTCGCATCCATTATTCCACCATACACTAGGTCCTCGGTCCACCTTGTGGAAGGCCTTCCGACGCTGCGTCTTCCGGTGTGCGGTTACCACTCTAGAACCTTTCGAACGAGAAATGTGCCTGCCCACCGCAACCTAAGTTAGGCAAGTCTTCGGGCTATATTGGCAACCTTAGTGCTTATAATTATTAGATTTCCAAAACGAAATCGGGTAAGACAGAATAAAAATGGAGTTTGTTGACTAAAACTTTTGCAACCAAAGATGTGTGTTGCGAAAAATCCATCCCATCTCTCTCACTTGCAAGCTTGCAGAATATAATTATGGTCGATGGGGACAAAAGGTTTTGAAGTGACGGCCACGTATCGAAAATGCAGCGTTAGAAAGCCTCCCAGGCTTTCTAACGCTGCAAGGCAAGGTGGACTGATGACCTGGTGAGGGTCGAGGGAATCCAATGGATACAAGACGTACAGGACCGATTACAGTGGAAGTCTTTCGGCTGAAATGATGATGATGACCAAAGAATTTGACACAATAGCAGATAATCTTATAGAAATTCGTTACAAAGATAAGATTCCTCATAGAAAGTTCAAAACGCTCAACCTACCAATGAAGACACAGCTTACTTCTGTAACTATACATTGCAGTTAGACTCAAAGTTCGCGATTCGAATATAATGAGTTTCATATCGCGAATGAGGACTTGAGGAGTTCAAAGTTCTTGTATTATGATAGCTGTACCATGTTCGAAAAGGAACACTCATTTCGTAACCTTTCTGAATTGGAAGATGGAATATGTGTCTTTTGTAATTGGGTAAAGGCATATGATATGAGATATATGAGTTTACTTTTGAATAAAACTTGGCTTATTTCCCAAATAAGAGTAGATAGTCATATATTTGCTGTTTATGTTGTAAAGAAGATCATGGACCCTGCTAACCTTACCTATATTACTTAACAATTTGAACTTGTTAAAACACAGTGGGTAAACGTGGTCACTAAAATGCTCAAAAATGGAGTAGAATTTCTTTTTCTTCTTTAAAAACTTTTAAATGTGGAAAATTATAAAATGAAACACCATCCAAAGCAGGAGGAAGTAAATTGTGCTTGTCACTGCTTGTCTGCGATCCCACCTGATGGTAAACAATGATACAATCGTTGACAATGAGTGCACAAGTTTATTAATAACCTATTCACTAACTTGAAGACATAATCGTATGAGAAGACCGCAGGCAAATTGTGTCGGTCCTTTGATGTACACGGTATAAATGAGGCGAAACGCTTAGTCCGGACCGTAGAGGTCACTTACTGGTCTGAGCGGGATTTTACTGACGAAAACGCATCTGTGCACTTTCAGTTCCCCTTTACGTTCCAAGAACTCTTTCAAACAATTCTGCAACCCATTAGTAGTATGTATAAATATACTGCAAATGTCCTTAATAGGTGGTTTGTTACCGTCTACCATCAGGTAGAACACCTACTGGTTAATTAATGACTTAAAAAAATTGCTACCTTTTAAAAAAATTTACACGAGTATCCTAAAGGGTATAAAGGTCTCATCACTATCATCTTCCCGTCTTTTTCCTATTTTATGTGGGGTCGACGCAAAATCTTTTTGACGTGAAACGTCTTTAAAATCGCGCCGAAACATACGGGTACCAGGTTTAAAAAGTGGACCGTAACGAAAAGGTCTATATCATCGTACCTTAATAATTAAAAAACTATTAGTCTTAGAAACAAAAATGTGGTGTGAATATTTCACTTATATAGTCAGCTCGCTGTTTTGACATTGAATTCGTGTAGGGGTCGAGCGGGGCGGCGGGGGAGGGATACCGCGTTAACTTTGCGAAACCGGCGCTCTCGCTTGTTTCTATTCAGTGTTACTCGTGACTCCGACTTTATAGCGCGGTGATTCTTTCGTGTGTTTGTCAAGTTTATTTAAACTGATTGATTTATACAAAAATTAGTGTAATTTGGACAGTATTTATATTTAAAATAACCAAAAAGTGATAATAAATATATAAACATTTGCTATGTCGGCCTCAGCTCGTGCAAGAGCCAGCCAGAAATATAAATCACGGCTATCGTTACAAAGAGGGGCCTATGGGCCACGCACAGGTACCCCAATGTCCGGCGCCGAGCGAGCGAGACGGTTTCGGGAACGTCGCAAAGCCGCTGCCGAAAAAAACACCGTCAATCTTGTTTTCATTTCAATCTTTTACTTTAAAAGCGATTCGCTAACATAGACGTTTCACGTTAAAACCAACGGCCGTGTGCCCCGGCACAGCCTCACCCGATTTTTTTTTCTTCCATTCTATCCTGTCACTCATCATGCTATCATAATTATCACTCTTCACACCACTCATGAGCCTCCAAAATCTAACGTAGGCAAATTACCTAATAATAAAGAATTATCTAACTAAACACTTAACAGATCTCTAAAAGGACATGGCAATCAAGATTCAAGCTCATTGTTCAAGCAGCTTTAAACTCTTTGTCTCGCTTTTCGCACAACACATCTTTTTACAGCATTCCTTTTGTTTTTATACGTTTAATTTAATCTTATTGTTGGGACAGCTGCTCTCTGCGGACAAAGAGAAATGTCACTTCTGAGCTTACTTAGTACGTGGAGAAATCGTCTGAGACGGCATTAAAAAGTTTGGTTTGGGTACTTACGTAATGGATTTAATTTATTTCTTTTTTTAGGATTATTATTGCATATTCTCTTAGAGAATGGAGGAGGGTTAGCAAGAGCCATTTTTTGCTCATCCCACTGTGTACGCCACGTATGCTACGCATCATGACACCTAGATTCTTGAAACTGCCGTAGTAGTAGTAGACTGTTGGCAATGGGTAAACGTCCGGTCCGAGCCCAAGTCATTGACGGCACGCCTCAAAAAGATATCAGGAAAACCGTAGAGGCCAAACAGGGCCGTAGCCTACTAGGATCATGGGTTGATTTTCGAAAAGGCAACCCGTGGTCTTGAAACGCAAAACCTGAGAAGGGAAATACGATTAGGTGTGCTTTTACACTATAAAAGTCTGGGGTGCGTCCTCCAGCTCTGCCCAAGTTAAAAAAATTGGTCTCGGTTTTACTTTTAAAGCTAAAGAAAGAGTCTTGATATAAATACCAGCAATCTGTAGGTCGCATGAACATCTGCCCCAATTTCGATTCGCTGGCTCGCAGGTCGGGTTCCGCTCGAGCGCTATTTTCATCGGCAATTCTAATTGAATGCAGGGATGTGTCTAATTTCATTCTATCACTGTAGAATTTTTTTACCGTGGGATATCATCAGAAGACTTCTCCCGCTTTTTCTGAATAAAACCCGCAGTGTATTTCTTCATTAATTGCCCTTTTTGCGAAGGCTATGGTAGCTTTTTGGAGGTTATGTGGAACAGGGTGTAACGTCGAAAAGGGTGGATACTCATCCGACTAGACGGGTGTTATATTTGATCTAGGCAACTGCCGGATTGATGATTTCGGGCTATTTTATATGTTCAAATCGTGCAGAGAACTTTAATAATTGCGCAGTGTAATATTTCGCAATTTTCAGTTCTGTAGTTACTCAGATACCCGCGAAACGAGACACAATAGTAAAACAATAACAGTGCGGTCTCATAGGACCGGTTGGGGATTCAAACGATATAGCGCCACAGATATCACCACAAATCCTTCGAACAATCCACATCCCTGGCAAGTATCCGCCTTAACTGGCCCTGACAATTTTGCTGACATCTCTTTGAGGCGCGTGTGCAGCGCAATACGCTTTTCACCTGGGCTTTGTCCTTACCGGATGGATCATTGTGGGTACATAGTGTCTCACGTAGAGTAATAAGTACCTGTAAAGACGGATTTCCATTATACAATAATAATTATCCTGATTTAAACAATAGCAAAGCATAGCGTCAGCCTTATGTTTCCAATGCTGGGACTCAGGTTTCCTCTCTAAGAGAGGGAATGGACTATAATCCACAACGCGGTGGATTATGGTCCATTCCCTCTCCGGCCCAGTGTGGGTTGGTGGATGTCACGTCGTTTCCTCACGATGTTTTCCTTCACCGTTTTGAGAGTAGTGGTAATGAAATAAATTACACAAAGTAATGCGCCTGGTTGGGTTTGGACCCGCGGCCTACAACTTGTAAGTCGGGGCATGTGACTACTGGATTAAAACAATATTCGAGTTTTATAGAAATTACGGCTTGATTGGCGCAGTGGTTCAGCGATTGGCTTCTACACTGAATGTCAACCCGCGACACTAAGCATTCCGGCATAGTACAAATATTTGTATGGCCTTCGCATAGTTGCAGGCATTCCTAGTGCGACGTAAGTTTTCTTTTTAAAAAAATACAGGAATAAAGTTTCTATCTGCACTGCAATATTAGAACAACTTCTTTGCAACCTTGTTGTCGCGCTTGTCTATGGGAGATTATTGTTTTTGCTCATCCTTTTTTTGTGTTAAACCTTTTTCATGCACCTTTAGATGTGAGATCTCTGATCTATTAGAACGTGAACCTTGTTCAAAGTTTTACCAAATTTATTTATTAAATTCTTTGTGCACATAGAAGTACAGAGGCGGACTTAATGCCAAATCTTTTTTACTATCAAAACTGAACAAATAAAATTACCGCCAAAGTTATTTTTTATCATTGAGCGGCCACAACAGACAGTTTTTTTTTTACAAATAACAATAAAAAAGAACACAGTTATTAATATTCACACTAAGCAATTCACATTAACATGATAATGTAAAGACCGCCCCTTAATCTGCATCCTACTTGTAGGTATCCACTAGTGCTGTACCTGTCCCGACTTTCAGTAAACCCGCGCTTTTTTGACCCATATTATAACAGAAAAAAAGAAAGAAAGACAGAAAGAAAGAAAGAAAGAAAGAAAGGAAGAAAGGAAGGAAGGAAGAAAGACACAAACAAAGAAAGAATGAAAGAAAGAAACAAAGAAAGAATGAAAGAAAGAAACAAACAAAGAAAGAATGAAAGAAAGAAACAAAGAAAGTATGAAAGAAAGAAATAAAGAAAAAAAGAAAGAGTAATAAAGAAAGAAAAATATTGGAAAAAAGAAAAAAGAAAAAAAATTGTCGCATTTGGGTCCAGACACACATAGTAAGTTCGTAACAAGGTTTTAAACTAGGTCACAGTTCCCGCTCACGTGGTCCCACGGAAGTTTATTTTCTTTAGTAAGGAAACAGGGCACGTTTCGTTAGGATTTGGAATCGATTCTTTCTATTGAGAGCGAGGGTTACGATTCGATTATGTCGTTTTTATCGTGTGATTGTGAGGGGGCTGTGGGATTGTTCGGAAGAGATGCCACGGCCTTGGAACGCAAAGGGCAATACAGGTGGGTTTTAGTGCGTATGCCTGTATAATTTTTCACACTGAAAGAAGCTTCTTTTTTATACATTAGTGGCACCTATAAACTTTTCCTTCTAAGTTATTAATTTTATTTTACTTAAAAACTAAACAATAGAAATAAGTTAATGACACAAAGGATTTATAGGAAGAATGTTTGAAAAACCGCAAATTGTTAACTTTCCAAGAAAGTTAAGTTTTTGTTTTGAATAAACGTCCAAGCAAAATATTAAATTAATAACACATTTTAGCAAAATGACTTCGGTGTCTTGCTTAAAAATTGAGAAGAAGTAGCCCGAAACCGGAAATGAAGGGCAGCAGTGTTACAGTATAGGCTAAATATAGCATATTTAGCCATTATAGGTAAAATATAGCATATTTAGCCTTATACTGTTGCCACTGCAGTCAGATCTCCTCTCTAGGAGAGGGGCTGGCCCAATGCGGTTTGGTGGATATCACATGTCTTCAAATTTTCGGTTCCTGACGATATTTTCCTTCACCTTTTTGAGAGCAGTGGTGATGAAATAAATTACACAAAGTAATTCACTTAGCTGGGTTTGAACCCACCGAGGCCGTAACCACTCTGGTCTCAGGCTAGATATAAAAAAATATTTCAACAAAAATTTACCATTTTTTTCCCGACTGCGGCAACACTTAAATGAGAGATAACATTTTGTAATTATTCGTTTTTTTTTTCTATAAAACTTACAGCCTTCAGAATACTGCTTAATATTTTTGTCCCTTTAGAAACTTAGACACACTTATCACGCGTTCCGGGTTTCATCAATCAGAAATCCAGCTCCGAACATCACTATTTTATGAATCGCGACAGTCACTTTAATACTCCGTGGGTGTTTACACTCTGGTAGGACCAGACCAGTTAAATGAAGTTGTAGCGCCAGATGTATGATGTATGACAGCCTTCCATTGTATGTATAAGAGCACTGTCTTCTTTGTTAGTTGATGTACGAATGTAATTGAAATTGTTAACATTAATAGATCATTGAAACAGTTTCGAGTTTCGCTATCTAGTTTTGTGAGTAGAAAGTGTAGGTATTTTAAGATTATTTAATCATATATTTCGAAATTCATCAACAGTTCAGTGTCAGGTTTTGTGTTCATTTAAATATGAATAGCCACTGAAACCACTATGGCTTTCTTCTTTTTCTTCTTACCCCTGTCCTATTCTGATACACGGTTGTTTTCTTCCATTTTTTCCTGTCACTTATCATGTTATCACTAACTACCACCAACCTTACCTTTCATATCACTTCGGATAATCCACCTATCATTTCGTTAGCTTCTCTCTCCATCCATCTTCATGTATACTAATGCTTAACAAATATCGCTTTACTAACAAGGGCCTGTCAATTCAGCAAAAAATGGTTTATTTATGCTTGACAAGCAAAGTTTGGAAAAACATCGTTTGAAATTTCATACAAGTTTTCCAAATAATTCATTAGAATTTTGGTGAAACATTAGTGAACCTACTTTTTAGTTTTTAAATTTTCAGTAGTTTCGAGTCTCAAGTCTGGAAGTTTGTATTTTACTTCGTATGAAGCAATATTATACTTGCCATCATCAAATTGGTAGAACTCAAATGTAACAGGCAAAACGCTAGCTTAAATGATGTGGGTATTGAAAGCATGTCAAAAGTAAAAAAATAAAACACAAATATTTGATATCAAACAGAAAACACGTAAAATACACGATGCATATCGATGTCTCCCAAACAAAAATGATACTGAAAATACAAAAAAAAATCTCACAACATACCTACCTCAGTCATTGAACTGACGATTCGATCGTCGACCGACATAGCACAGTTTTTATTTTTTAGTCCCGATCACAAGTTTAAATTACTATTGCAAACTAGTAACGTCCTATGCAAGTTTAATAGCTTCGAACAACATCGATACTTTTATTAGAAAATTGAACAAGGATCTAAAACAGCATTCCAATCGTCTTGCTCAGCATACATTGCCAGTTTCATTCAAAACTTTACTCTACTATGAGAACAAAAGCAGCATTGGATACATGAAACGCGAAGGTTTTGTAGCGATTGCGGTGTCGTGGTACGTCCCTCTGTATATTTGTTTTACGCAGTTCATTCAATCAATCGCCCCACTGAATGCTGATTGGTAAATAAGGTGCCTGGTTTTCAGCATTTTTTTTGCTATCCTATCCGTATAACAGCTTAACAATCTGTCAACAGCGATACGGATTTTTGTATGAGAAATATTGTATTATCCGCAATAATTAGCACTGTTGCTGGATTGACGGAAAACAATTGCCTGTATTTGCATTTAATAGAAGTTTAATTTAACTGTCGTACTGTTCAGAGGTGATTTAGAATGTTTAGGTGTTCAATACTTAATTGGTTTCTGAAACTGTTTAACTTAGTCATATTTACAGAATTAAATTTTGGAGTATTCCTATGTCGGCACCAAAATTTGCGGCACCCAAGCTATTCCCGACTTGGCACGAATAGGTATTTTGGACAGGTAATCATCATAATCTGCCTAGCCTTTTCCCAACTATATTGGGGTCGGCTTCCAGTCAAGCCGGATTTAGCTGAATACCAGTATTTTGCGAGGAACGGCTGCCTACCAGACCTCCACAACCCATTAACTGGGGTAACACGGTACTTCATGGCAAGACTGGAGTCAGATTTACTGGCTTCTGACTATCCGTAACGACTGCCAAAGATCTCCAAATGACAGTCGGGACCAACGGCTTATCGTGCTTTCCGAGGCACGGAGGAAACTCGTTATGTTAAGATGGTCACCCATCCACAGACCAACCTAGGCAAGCGTTGCTTAACCTTGAAGATCGACCTGTGCGGCTGTTATTATCTAGCCACGAGCTCCTCCATTTTGGACAGGTAATAATCATACAAAATACCAGTTCAAAATACCTATTTTTCGTGGTGAGGAATTGCACACAAAGGTACACAGGGTGGAACACAGGTGGGTTTTAGTCAGTTAAAGTCTGACTCTCACTCTCGATTTACTCAGAGTGACCCTCCAATGGTCCAATGGAGCTGAGCTGACTGTGTCTCTGAAGCATCTAAACGCATGCAATTTAAATAGTCAACGCGTGTTTAAATTCATATTCATTTTTGCCGCCAAACGACCGTTTCCTGTGCGTCTCAAATCTTTTGAATTTCTGCGATCCTTACTAGGTCATTGGAACGCAAAGGGTTACTGGTGGAACACAGGTGAGTTTGAGTCAGTAAAAGTCTGACTCTCACTCTCGAGTGAGTAACCGTCCAATGGAGTTGAACTGGGTGTGTTTCTGAAGCATCTAAACATTCTAAACGCATGCATTTAAAGTAGTCGACGCGTGTTTAAATTCATATTTATTTTTGTCGCCAAACGACTGTTTCCTGTGGGTCTCGCGTCTTTTGAATTACTGCGATCCTTACTAGGTCATTGGTCCACCATGTGGGAGGTCTTTCAACGCTGTAGTACATGGTAGTGGGTAGTGGTAACCCACTTCTCCCTAAAACGTATGTCGAATAGTATGAATTTGTGTGCGTGTGTGTGAATGTATGCATAGCGTGCTTCCCGGACTCGCTTTATAATATTTTTTTTTACATAATATATTACCACTACCTCATTTTACTTCCACAATTCCTTACTACTGAGAATCTGGTAGAATTCTGGAAGGTCTATAATAGGTTTCTAAATTAAGTATTTGAAATTGAGAATACCTCAAACCAAAAGATTTTCAGGCTAAAGTAGAATTTGCGAAATATTCAACTTCAAATGCAAACTGGATGTATTGAAGCATCATTCATGTATATAAACACCTATCTGACCTCCACAACTCTGGTAACTCGATAACCCTTGGTATGATTGGTGTTAGATTTCTTGGTTTCTGACAGTTTGTTGATAGCTGTCAATAACTGTTAAGCTGCCAACAGCTTACGAGCTTTCCCTGGCACGGTAGAAACTCGAAATGTTAAGATGGTCACCCTTCCTCAGACTGATCCCGGGAAGCGTTGCTTAACATTAAAAATTGACCGTGGGGTTTTTCACTAAGCTACGAGCGAAGAAAGAAGAGAGAAAATAAATATAAACGTTAACAAAACTATAAACAACTTTAAATCAAAATGCAAGGCCAAAAAGGCTCTTATCTCAGCATACCCTTACAATATTTAAACAAAAAAGTAAAATAAATCCGAAACCTTTGCCGCACGATAATATCGCAAACATTATTAACCCCGAATATTGTTACACGGCGTCGAAATGTACGCTCTTATGGAATACCCACAAAGGGCGTCGATCGTTTGATCTTCAAATAGAGACATTTTCAATTTACATCGTATTCTGGAAGGTCTCGCGAACTCGCGACACTATTATGAAACTCGATGATGCGATGTTGTTGTGATATTCAGAATCGATATTTCTGTGAAAATCTAATAACGGTTACGTGGTAAACTTGTGTTGTTGGTAAATGGGATGTTTTTCTTTTTTAACAACAATCGATCGACGCGTCGGAATCGAGTTGACTGAGGAGTATTTCATCCACTTTAAAAAAAGGTAAGCCAATCATTTCCCAATTTCAAGCCTTTCAATAATACACATATTTTACTAAAAAACTCAAAATGAAAGAGAATGTTGAGATGGATGTGTGGTTCGACGAGAATGGAAATTAGTATATTAGAGGAAAGAAAGTGGTGCCAATGACTAAAAGTTGAAAAGAAAACGTTTGGATTGGTATGGTCACGTGAACAGGAAGATTGAAATACATGTTACCTAGTAAAAGAGTGCTATGTGGAAGTATGGAGAGGAAGAGAAAGGCCAAAGAAAAGATGGATGAATTGTGAGAGGAGTGATATGAAAGAAAGAGAGTTAGTGATATTGTGACGGGTGACAGAACAGGCTAGAAAAAAACCTCAAGTAATATGTGAAAAGGGCAGAAAGAAGAAGAAAAAGAAATTGAGAAAGTAAAACAATCCAAGCGTAGCCTTTATATCACTTTTCAAAGGGATATGTAGTAACATGCGGTTCTTGGCAAAAGATGTCCCACACGACGATATTTGTAATAACAATCACTATGTTTAGAATAATAACAATGACTTTATTTTAAAATAATGATCACTTTTTTGAGATGGGAATTCATCCTAAGACTTGTCCCGGTCTAGTTTAACTTTTATGCAATCCGTTTCAGCTTGAGAGACACGGAAAATCCGAAAGGTTGTCACCGTGTCCCCCAGATTGAAGGCAACAAAGGAACGGGGTAGGGGTTTAGTCAGTAAAAGTCTGACACGCCCTCCCGCTCCGCCCAAGACCAGGAGAAGTAATTCTGATGACTCCCCTACCGATAAAAAAAACATACATTATTATAAACTTAAACCTTTACAATACCAGTATGATTATAAGAACCTACTGCCCCCGCTTTTAATATTGATACCTTTTAAGGTTCTAACGAACAAGTGAGAGGTAGGTAACCGTCATTTAGAGTCGGAAGTACAACTGAACCATGACTATTAATGCAGCCATAAATGTGTGCAGCTGAATATGGGCAACCTAATGATATGCTTTTAGCTGCCACATAAAATAATTATGTACTTGCATACCTGGGGCCGTACTACGAAGTGACAATGCTATAGTGAATTGATCGTGAGAAATGGATAGTGCTAAAGATAGAATATAGGTATAGTGTCATCTTTCTTTTTCACACTGTATCAATACGGTTTTAAGATGTCGTAATAAAGCCACATTCTGATGTTAAAAAAAATTGGGACGATTTAGAAGTTAAATTAACTATTTGTGCTGCAAACACTTCAAGTAATTTAGAACCCCCTTTGTGGAATATTGTGCATTATTTCAAATAAAACCAAAATGATTTAAGTATGCTAAATGCTTTTAAAGAAATCTTATTAACATGCCTAAAATAACCATCGTAGATAGTTTTTTCATGAAGAGAACTTTAGATGAATAATTCTGTTTGCACAAGAAAAATGTTAGATAATTGATATTCTTGCACAACGGCAATTGTACCTATTTCGTCTGACTCCAAAGATTTCATCTATTTTCCTGAGTTGCGAACTCAATGGGAACAAACTGTTAGAAGAATATTGACAAATAGATCACATTTTTGCACTTACGTAACTGACAAATAGATCATATTTGAGCACGTACACTAGGCTGCAATGTAAATTTGACAGTATTTAATTTTTTTTTCTTTTCTCTTCTATAGTGTTAACACAATATCTCATGTTATTAATTATATTTCTGTCATTAATGGTAGAAGGAATTACTGTAGGCAGTCCCTTCATCCGATATTTTGCAGTATTTAATGAGAAAGTATTTAAAATGATAGATAAATGAATAATTTCAAAATACTTTAACGTCAAAACCATAGTTGGTACGTTACATCACTCAAATTCTACTCTCGAATTTCCATAGTAGGTGCCCGTGTGTCTCGGTGACGCGAAAAGGGATTCCCTCACGAATAAATAACTTGAATATTTTCAATAAAAGCCAGGCGACGAGACTAGTGATCGACGTCGACAATATTAATTCTTACTATACGTATATTCTTGAATGTCTGTCTGAAGTGCGGTGTAAAGAATTGGGAATTCAACGGGTTAACAAAAGGACTTTGTTGGTTGCGGTTTTTAATATTTTTTATGAACGGTTTGATTGTGGAGTTTCTTCTTTTTCATAGAGATTCTTGCCGCTTCTTCTTCATAAGAAACGACCAATTGGAACCATGCACTAGCTTTTGACGTTTTATAACTGCCCATGTAAGACCGTGTAAAATAAAAACATTTTTGATTTTTTTTTAAGTGATGGTGGAAAATACTGGAAATTGGTTATGGATTTTACACATTACTTAAACTTAAAAAAAATAGATAAAGAAAATAGGAAAATTCAGTGAAAAATTCTACCACTGGGGAGTCCAGAATCATGTACCAGATCCTTTTTGTTCATTTGTTCGTCGATGTCTGACATGGCGTATAGACGACAAACAACACTATATGTCAAACTATTTTGAATATTGTTTTCCCTTTCAACTGCACACTCCTCCACGCTCCACTGTCATTACTATGGCAGGCATATTCATAAGTGCTGAATGGCATTTGTGGAAGTTCTTGTAGCGTTCTCGTAACTTTACGACAGTGGTTCTCAATCTGTGGTCAGTGAACCACTAGGGGTTTGCAGGAGCTACTTGCGAACTAAAAAATAACATTAATTCCGTCAGAAATTTGATTTCTATTGCTGTTAGTTTTTTTATGTTTGTTACTTTTGATTCATCATCTGCCTAGCCTTTTCCCAACTTTATTGGGGTCGGCTTCCAGTCAAACCGGATTTAGCTGAATACCAGTATTTTACGAAGAGCGGCTGCCTACCAGACCTCCACAACCCATTAACTGGGGTAACACGGTACTTCATGGCAAGACTGGAGTCAGATTTACTGGCTTCTGACTATCCGTAACGACTGCCAAAGATCTCCAAATGACAGCCGGGACCAACGGCTTAACGTGCTTTCCGAGGCACGGAGGAAACTCGTTATGTTAAGATGGTTACCCATCCACAGACCAACCTAGGCAAGCGTAGCTTAACCTTGAAGATCGACCTGTGCGGCTGTTATTATCTAGCCACGAGCTCCTCTTCCATGTTTGTTACTTTTGATTATTAGGGTATAAATACAAAAAAAAAATGCGATAAAGGTACCCGTTGTGTGTGGTTTAGTTAATTTATGCAATTTTTTTTTTAATAAACGGCATCCTGCATTAAGATTTACTCCTATATTTTGGGTGCGTTCACAAATATTTAAACTCACATACACAAGACATTTCAATCTGAAACACCTCTTCCTGCCCTTATATCAACTTGCTTGAGTTCTGCAGAATATGTTTTTTTCTTCCATTCTGTCCTGTCACCCGTCTTGCTATCACTCTCTTTTTTTCATTATCACTAAAATTATACGACACGATAGATAAAAAAATATGATATAGGTTTATTTTACTTTAATTGACTTAGCAAGGCATTCTTCTGGTCCTTGCTAGCAACAGAAAAATGAAAGAGGTGTCTGTGAACCAGTGCTTTACAACTAATTATTGAAGATAGTTACTGTTGTTACGGTATTATGTTTGCTTGAGGTAGTTTGACAGCGTTCCTGTAACTGTTCTGTAATTGTATGGTTGATTTCTGTCACGTGCTTCGATCGTTATTTTTTCTTTAATTTTTTAATCGGTATAAACTAGTGTTTGAGTGTGATCTCACCTGATGGAAAGCAGTGATGCAATCGTTGACAGTGAAGCGCACTAATTTATTAAGATTTTTTTCACTCTAACCTTGAAGACACCTCAATTCACTTAGTAAGATTTTTTTTTGGTCCTTGCTAGCAACAAAGAAACCAAAGTGGTCCCCAGTCAAATAAAGTTTGGAAACCATTGCTTTACGACAAGTAACTAACTATTGAAGATAGTTACTGTTGTTACGGTATTATGTTTGCTTGAGGTAGTTTGACGGCGTTCCTGTAACTGTTCTGTAATTGTTTGCTTGATTTCTGTCTCTTGCTTCTATCATTGTTTTGTTGATATGTTGATGATTTATGATTTTTTAGTTTTAAATATTATTACGTTTCACCAAAGCTTGATAGAATCATATTTTATAATTTTATTTTATATTTTGAAGCTGTTATCCTATTTTTTAGATGGGAAATCATGGACTTATTCTCGCTCTGGATAGAAAGAAAAGGAGCATCAGGCTTTTACTGTCTAAAATTCACCAGTGTTCATTCAGTTTTCTTTTGCGTTTTAAGGCTATGCCAATTGTTTTGAATAACCTGCAAAGCTGGTATCCTAAGTGTAGAAAAGATTTTTGGGAGTCTGACTGCTATAAGCCTCTTTAAACCAAATTGAAATGGTATTTTTTGGGTTCGTAAAACGTCAGAAGCTAGTTCATGATTCTACTTGGTTGTTTTCTATGGATAAGAACCGAATACCTATATGTTTTGAAATGGCAATCGAGATCTTCATGCTTTTTAACTGTCCCTATGAGTTTTTGGCGGGAGTTCTTCGAGTAAAATTCAGTGGCTATTTTAATTATTTGCAAATTGATTCTTAGTAGATATTGTTGATGTAAAAATTGGTGTAATTTTGTATATCAAGTACCTACATTACTTAACTACATGTGGAAATAGGTGCGATTTTGTCACCTGCTGGATTACGATCCCCTCCTTCTCCTATGAGTCATTTGTGTGAGTGAGCGTTAAACAAAGCCTGAGTCTCAAAGTGGAAACATTATACGGTAGACTGTCCCCCTCCTCATTGCGTCTTTTCGTATTCCTCAATGCTGAGGGTCTTAACCTCCGTGTTTCATCACCTTAACCATTATGGTGTTCCTCCATCTGTTCCTGACTCTGGTGATGTGACAGAAATGGTAGAATTAAGAACAGCGCGGATCTGGTCAGACCAACGTATTACAGTATACCGTAGATTATACTATTATAATTATGTCGAAAATGCAAGAACAGTTAGGTGGACTTACTACAGTCTTACCTCTTGTAACAGTATGTGCTGTTATGATACCAGGTACAAGATATGAACTTTAAATAGCACCGTTAGGAACTATGTTTATCCAAGAGCAATTCACACACACACTCCCACCACAACCCTTCTACCTGGAAAACACATGCACACACACAATTGACACACACACATACACATACTGACATACTCAGTGACACACACACATACACAGACTGACACTCACACTTACACACAAACTGACTTAGACATACACTGTATACATATCCTGTCATAGTACAGTTTCAGTATAATATCAAACGTAGTAACACCCTCACGGCATGTCTCTTAATCACCGCAAAGTTGCGACGCATTTGCATGCGCGAAACTTTGCCTTCCATTGCGGGCTTGCTAGGAGTTACTCAAGCTTTCATGATTTGTCACCCGGCAATGCGCCCGCCATTGAGTTTGCCGAACTAAAGCTCAACTTAATATCGAGTTAATGTTGTGTTCGTTTCCAAATTACTGCTTTTGATCGTTCTTGGTTGTGTTGTGATTGTAGTTTCGAGATGAGATTAGTGAAGCGAGAGATGAGAGATGTTGGTTTTCTTTTGTAGTGAGAATTATTTTTTTATAGGAAAGGAAGAGAGTGTGATCATATCGGAAGCTGCTTGTCCGTTATAACTTTATTAGGGTGAAGGTTTGTAGTTACTCAGATACCCGCAAAACGAGACACAATAGTAAAACAATACCAGCGCGGTCTCATAGGACCGGTTGGGGATTCAAACGTTAAAGATTAGAGAATTTTAAAAATAGCTTAATGTTTCTATAGTATTATTATTGATAGACTCGCGTTTGACCTCCATCTCACTCGATGATGTGACTGATGATGGAGCACGCTTGCCTAGAAGTAAATTATTCACTTTTGTTGACTTCAAGATCCCTAGATTGAGTGCTATTGGAAACCGGACACCGCTCGGCACTGAATTCGACTCATTAGCTGTAAGCTTAGTTGAAAGAAAAAAAAATTAAAGATTTACTTTAATCTTTTTTTCTTTTATACGTTTTCGTGTACGATAATGTTTATTTTATTATATTCTATCTTTTATAAAGGAAGAGTGAGATAAGTAGTAGTTTTAGGAAAGTAATTTGGTAAAAAAACCTTCTATAGAAAAATGAATTTATTACCCAATTTAGAAAAGATGTGGGCTGTATAATTAAAATACGTAAAACTTCCCAAACTTCTCTTCCCACATAAACAAATTAAGTTCAATTTTCTTACAGTCACAACAAACACACAAAATGACTTTTAATAACTCTATTTGAATATTAAACTTTCAAAAATAAAATGTTTCCCCGTCAACTTTATAAGCAGTCAAAAGGGTAATAAAAAAATTCTACCACGGTCCACAAACTTGGTATTTCATGAATCTATTAAAAACAAGTTTATGGCAGAAATGATGAGTTGGTCTAAAAACTCCATAAAAATGGAATTCCATAGTAAAAATGTTTTGTAGTCATATTTTACGATCTTTTGATCACCATTTTGAGAAGCTTGTTTTATTATTAAGTAGCCCATATAAAACTATGGGCGTGGTAAATTATTTGATGGCCAAGATAGTAAAAATGTTAGTTCTCATGCTTTAAATAAAATTCATGGCTAATAATCGCTACGGCTGCTTCATAAGGAAATGTCGGTTTTTTTGAACTTTCACGTTTCTAGACTCAAACGATGCAAAAAAATAACGTAAAGAAATATGAGAAAGGCCTTTAAGATTTTAATTTTTAAGACATGCATAGTTGCACACTCTAGCTTTGTATTTTCACATTCTCAGACTCAATTGAAGGGAAAAGGTAGCGTAAGAAATCTGAGGAGGGCGGATCGCATTTGATGCTACGTTGCTTTGGAACCAATACTCGTAGTTACTCAGATACCCGCGAAACGAGACACAATAGTAAAACAATAACAGCGCGGTCTCATAGGACCGGTTGGGGATTCAAACGTTAGTTTTAATTAGTTAAATGTTTTTATAATTAAATAACAGGACCTTTATCATCATTTCAAGATTCAAATGATGATAAAGGTCCTGTGAAAAAATCTAATGAAAGTGGTTCGCATTTGTTGCTATGTCTCTTTGAGATCAATACTCTGAAATTTTCTTAAAGATAGTCATTATGAATGGTTTTGCGTTTGATCACTGTCTCACCTGACAGTAATCACTGTCTCAACTGACAGTAATCACTGTCTCACCTGACAGTAAGCGGTAAAGAAATAAGAAAGGATTTTCCAAAATAGTTCCCTTAAAGAGTTGAAACGGGTTTCCATGTTTCGTATGAAGAAACATACTTTTACGCAAGGTTTGAAACGGGAGTCCATAGTTTTTATGCAGAAAATACTTTCATGCAAGTGAAGCCACCGGTAAAAGCTAGTTTATTTCCTATTTTGCAAGTCAATTCACCCTACCATACAGGCAATCCCTGCCTCCCTGGACACAACAGAGCGATTAAACCTAATCACTCCTCTATCAATATATCAGAAAATCAATAATCATTGAACAGATTTCCACTGGCTTGTCATTAGCTGTACAATGGCGATATGGGAGCCATGGAATGTCAATATCTCATCCATTGTCATCGCCCCACGGTTGGGAGAGACAATAACGGGTGATGTACGGATATATAGTTGTATGTGGTTATCTGTTGTAGTATTGCATATGGCTGGGGATGCTTTGAAGATAAAAGGAAATTAATTTTAGGGGTTTCAGAGGGTTATTTTTTAGGTGAATGTCCCTTTACAAATTTTGCTTATTTTCAATGCATAATGGTAATCGCACTATTACGTACGATTACGAAACGAATTATACGATTACGAAAATGATAATCGCACTTTGACGTACAATTACCATTTTAGTGAGTGAATGACTTGATACTCAAACGGCTGAACGGATTTTGATGAAACTTGGGATAATTGAACAACTATCACATAAAGTACTTTTTATCCCGAAAATCAGTTTTGTGAGGTGGAGGAAATCCCCAAACGTGCCCTATCCACTTTCACTATTAAGTCTGGCGATGTATGTCGATGAACTTGGTTCTCTTGCGAATATCTTAATTTCTGATGCGATCACACAAGTAAACTTCGACCAAAGCTTAATCCCTAACTCGTTGTTGAATACCATACAAGTATCTTACATTTTATCCCGAAAAATTTAACGGTTCCATTCAAGCCAATGAGCGTTTATTGTCTAGATTTGTATACCCTAATTACAGATAAAAAACTGACCTATCAATACTTAACACATATAATTTTTTACCCTCACAAAACAACAATACAAACTTGATTCAATTACATATCCCAATAAAAACTCCGTCTATCTACATGTCGCTAACAAAAGATAATGATTATCTAATGAAACAATCATTAATCTATGTCCTTTCATCGGAATAGTTTCCATTGAATTGATAAAAATTGATCATCATTAGTGATACGTAATTGGGACTAATGTTACACACTTATGGCTATAGGCGTCATGTCGTGAACTTTAATTCTGTTATGTCAAATATGTCATAATTTTATTTGTTGATGGATTGTTTGGATAATCTAAAAGCTATTATTAATAATTTACTTTGGATTAAAAGTTAAATAAAACTTACCGATCATAACCTAGTTTGGTTTTGACGCACTTAGTTTGAGCCTACCTATGTACAAGACTATTTGAGCACGTCATGGCTTACCAACAGCGTTAGGCGTTAGCTTAAGGCCTTACTATGATGTGAAATAAGGTCCCAAGCCTTACCATGACGAGTTAAAATGACAGGCATGCGAGCGATAAACGGATGGAGCTATACACCCTATAATGCTCCAAGGTACTTACGACATTACCACACTGTATAGCAATGCTTATATTCTGTGCAAGGTAAAAGCCACAATCAAAGGATTTGTTTAATTCATGAATCCCCAACCGGTCCTATGAGACCGCGCTGTTATTGTTTTACTATTTAGTCAAGTCAAAATAGGCATTCCAGTTTGCATTAATTCCCAACAAGCTGAATTTTTGTGCAGGCCTAGAATACGTCATTACAAATGATATGTCAAAAGTCCCCATAGATCCCGCTTGTGCGTCGTTTTTTATTCGAGGTCAAACGTCACAAATGTGCGTTTTTTGCGTATATCTCTGAAACAACGAGAGCTATCGAAAAATGGTTCAGACAAAGTTTGTAGATCGTAAAATTGTCTACAAAAAAGTCTTCAACGCTTTTCTTCTACAAAGCATCGCTTTTGAGATATTGCGACTTTAGACCGCAGGAAAGTTGTATTTTCGACTACACGCACACATTTCCGCACCACCTCTGAGGTAGTGTACACGATGTTTTTTTTAACGTGCTTTCCCCAGTAAAAATAATCCATATTTTAATCAAGAGAATGTAATGGGACACTATTCTATTGATGATTTTTTTTTAAATTTAATATAATGAAAATTTTAACAGCAAGAAAATTACATCATCATTCATCATCAAATTCTTCATAGTCACTCGTTTCATCCTCTTCACTGTCCTCTTCCTCGGCTTGCTCGATTTGTGTAGGCTGCTCCAAGAAGAGAGATATATCAGTTATATCCTCATCCAATTTCGAAACAATCTTCATCTGTTGCATTTGATTCAGTGTTGGTGCAAGATTGGCCTTAACAGTTGGTAAATACATAAAAAAAAGCGCCGTGTACACTACCTCAGAGGTGGTGCGGAGATGTCTGCATATAGTCGAAAATACGACTTTCCTGCGGTCTAAAGTCACGATATCTCGAAAACGATGCTTTTTAGAAGAAAAGTGTTGAAATCTTTTTAGTAGATAATTTTACGATCTACAAACTTTGTCTGAACCATTTTTCGATAGCTCTCGTTGTTTCAGAGATATACTTAAAAAACGCAAATTGGTGACCTTTGACCTCGAATAAAAAACAACACACAAGCAGGATCGATGGGGACTTTTGACATATCATTTGTAAGGACGCATCGAAGGCCTGCACAAAAATCCAGCTTGTTGGGAATTAATGCAAACTTGAATCATAATTTAGTCTATTTTGACTGGACTTTGTGTCTCGTTTTGCGGGTATGTGATAGGTTAAACTCAAACGGCTCAAAAACGTAATTTCCAACAAGGTCTGTGCTTGCGGTTCTCCGCGGAAGATAAAATATTTTTTTTTATTAGAATCTTTATCAGAAAACAATCTCGCATGACACCAAACATCAATACAATATCTTGTCTCCACAAAGCATCAACCGTGAAGGTAGTCGAGCACATTATCAGCTGAGCTGATATCAGTGACGTCAGCAGATTAATTACAAGCTCCAGTGGATGAGGCTGTGTAGTGTACACAGATTATAATATAGGTAGCTTGATTTGAAGCTTCGGCAACTAAATATATAAGTAAAGTGGTGTTGAAGTGTAACGCAATAATTTAATCATGATAAGCCTAAGATAGGTGATCGTAATTTAGTAATGTCTCTAGTTTAGATTTGGCTGTATTTTTTACTACTTAAAAAAATCATATTTGCTATTCTTCAAAAAAGGAGGCTTTCAATTTTGTTGTTTCTTTTTCATATTTTTCACAAGGTAAATCTTACAGCTTTGTTCATACTTTCTTGGACTTTTTCTTTCTTTTATTGTTTTTTTTTGAGCTCGTGGCTAGATAATAACAGCACAGCACAGCACTTCAAGGTTAAGCAAAACTTGCCAAGGTTGGTCTGTGGATGGGTGACCATCTTAACATACCGAGTTTCCTCCGTGCCTCGGAAAGCACGTTAAGCCGTAGGTCCCGGCTGTCATATGTAGATCTTTGGCAGTCGTTACGGATAGTCAGAAGCCAGTAAATCTGATTCCATTCTTGCTATGAAGTACAGTGTTACCCCAGTTAATGGGTTGTGGAGGTCAGCCGCTCCTCGTAAAATACTGGTATTAAGCTAAATCTAGCTTGACTGGAAGCCGACCCCATTGTAGTTGGGAAAAGGCTCTATAGGTAGATATATGATATTGTTTTTTTTTTTCTTCTTTTTCATCACTTCATTCTTGACAATATGGTGATGGCCATGATAAATTATGTCCCATCCCAGATTTATTTTAGTTGGGAAACCATCCCATGACTCTAAAGTGGGTCAAAATTTTACTGACACACTCCTGTATTCCTTCTTTGCCTTCGTTCTAAGGCCCCAAAAATTCTTTTTCGAACAATCCATGACTGCTGTTACCTTCAGTTTTGCTAACACTTTCTTGAGGCGCGTGTAAAACACTACGCGCTCTTTGGTAAGACTAGTCAGATATACCTTGTACTATTACTGTCTTATTCTGTGGATATACTTTAGATATATCCATGCCACTGAAAAGTTTATGTAGAGATTCACACAATAGCTTTTTATGAGCACTTAGCTGAACTTTCTCTCTTTATTCTTCTTCAATATTCTAATTAAGTCCTCGTTTTCAGTTCCCGAACAAAGAAATTTCTCCCCTCACAGCAAAACATAACACCATTTCTAAGGAGCCTTCCCATACATTATTAAAACGGAAGAGAATCGCCCATTCCTACATACTTCTTTATACCCGTATAAAACTCTTGGGGTGCATAAAATAACAATGTTGCAGTTAGGAGACTGTATTTTCTGTGTTTCAACTTTTTATACGCAGGTAGGTTTGGAAAGTATATTATGAATCTCTTTTTCGTCATTTAAATGTGACGATTTTTTTCGCTAACATATGTTTATGGTACCAATTGGAAGTATTCCTGACTCAGTACCAAGTTTTTCGGCACCAAATGTGTTGTGTGTGTGAGTGCTGAAAATTCACACCACCAGTTGGTACCACTTAGCCGAGAAATCTTCTACCTTTTGAAAACGTATACAAGACATTGACGTGTAACGTTTGACATTGATATTTAACTAATGTCATTAATATAAGCGTTTTCACATCTACTTGGACCTAACAAATTAGTGCTCCCACCTGGTGATTATTTAAGAAAAACTTCGTTCATGGTATTCGTTTGAAGCCCTTTTCATGAAGTGGATCAAAAAAAAGAACAATAAAATAACTATTAGTAACTTTCAAATCAATTTTCATGCTCCAAAAATTGCTTTACAAGATGAACTTTGCCAACCCATTAACTTCATCAGTCAATGCTAACAATTAAAAAGAATATTTTTGAAGGATCATCAAAACCTCCGTCATAAACCCTGCTTATGAGACACATAGCAGTCCCTGACACACCCTGCTATTACACATAAGCCACATGGCCCATAGAGACACTGTATCACAAGTTCGTAATGTTCCTCATTATTTTTGCTCCCCTGGTACATAATATGTACGAGTATGACATAATATTCTGTACTAGCTGCTGTCAGCGGCTTCACCTGCGAGATAGTAGTAAATTATTCTAAGGGAACATATTCCTGGTACAAAATAGTATATTATGTGACCAGACTATAAAGCAGTGTCTTTAGTCGCAAGCGGTATGTTGAATTCAAGGTTGGTCGCTAAGTTTTAACCCCGAACGCCAGTGAGAGATGCTCGGAAGTCAACAGATAAAATATGTTAACTTCCGAGCATTGCAAGAGATTTAATATAGAAACTTGAGCGAAATGAGGAATTCAAGATGCCCAAGATCAAGAGAGTTTCATCCCCGTGTTGGAAATTCTACTTTTTTCACCATCTGTGAGATATCATCTTTTGTGCTATGAATAGAAGAAGACTTGGTATACTCATGCACTAAGTTTCATATAAATCTGTTCAGTGATTTGAAGGAGTAACAAATATACTTACATACGCTCACACAAACGTTCACCTTTATAATATTAGTATGATTGTACAGTTCCATGTCATAATCTACAAGGTTAGTAGAGAAATTGATAAGTTGGTGTATGTGATATTAACAATGAAGATATATAATGATTCGTGACTGCCTGAAAATAGTTGTATGGATAAAAGTAGCACTGTAATTTCAATTGACGACATGGTTGGTACAGAGTGGTTGAGTGATTAGCGCCCTGCACACGTACAGTTCGGACCGCGGGAAACGCCACGCGCCGTTCCATCCCGCGCTCCGAACTGTACGTGTAGATGTGCGGGGCTGACAGTCCGATCTGGCGCATCGACGCGGACGCATGTCTCACAGTTTGGCGCGCGCATCACGTGTAAACGTAAAATATAAAGAATGGCGGTTTGGAGCGTCGAGGCTCTCACTGAATTCATTCGTTTGTTCCGTGAACATCCGTGTCTCTGGAAGATAAAAAGTAAGGAGTATAGTAACGTGACGCGGACAGCGAGCACTGGGAAGGGGTTTAGTCAGTAAGAGCCTGACACACCCTCCCGCTCCGCCCAAGAGTGGGAGAAGTCATTCAGATGATTCCCCTACCCGAAAAAAAAACTACAGTTCTGGTACGTAAAAGGGAACTAAAGGTAAACACATTAGAGTTTCTTAAAAGAGTGACAATTTCGTTCCACTCACAGTGGGAGAAATAATTTGATAAAGCAAAACCATCTTTCAACAGCTTCAAATGAACTAAAAACTCACATTTTTAGATCATAAAATTTTTAAACCTCTTATGATTCCCCTACAATAAAAAAAGAGGTGCATTTCGCAAAGAATTGAAGAAAGTAACGGAGACACGGAACAAAAACTTTTAAAAGTTATAACGTTCCACGCGCCATTCCAAACTGCAGTCCAAACTCTTGAAAATCAATTTACACGCACAGTTCGGAACGTTTGTCTAGATATGTAAGTTTCGTCCGCAGTCCAAACCGTGAATGCATTTTTAACCGTAATCAGTAAAACAGTTTGATCCGCAGTCCAAACCGTACAGATCTAACCGCGGTTTGGAACGCAGTCCAAGATGCGCGGTTCGAACTGTACGTGTGCAGGGCGCTATTGGCTGATGCACTGCGTATTGCAGGTTTGACTCTCGTACGGATTAAGTTTTTGTATTGTCCGGTTCTTATTGAGTGTCATGTTTATGTGTGCATCCACAACATCTTGTGTATGTGTGCCACAACTATTTTTTAATGAAAAGTTACTTTATTGGTTGTAGATAATTATGCTGGGGTGTATTGTATATTTTTACATTAGTAGGTATTTATTAACCTTCATCATCATCATCTCAGCCAAAAGACGTCCACTGCTGGACATAGGCCTCCCCCAATGCGTCGCCACAGCGACCGGTCCTGTGCGTCTCGCATCCATCGGATTCCCGCGACCCTCGCCAGGTCGTCGGTCCACCTTGTGGGAGGCCTTCCGACGCTGCGTCTTCCGGTACGTGGCCGCCACTCTAGAACCTTCCGTCCCCTCATCTGTTCTACGAGCAATGTGCCCTGCCTACTGCCACTTAAGTTTGGCGATTCTTCGGGCTATGTCGGTAACCTTAGTTCTCTTGCGGATATCTTCATTTTTTATGTGATCGCGCAAGGAAACTCCGAGCATAGCCCTGCCTTCTGATGAGGCCCATTGTGAGCGACTAAGTTTTCGAGCCATATGTCATTGGCACACACACTGGTCATAGAGTTTTGTCTTGAGACACTACGGTAAGTTGGATGAGAAGATACCGTGCAGCTTCCTGAACGCTGCCCAGCCGACAACACAACTTCGAGTGTAGAGTCTCCGATCTTGATAGGCGTGGGAGCTACATGGATGTTTACCATGACTTTGGTTTTAACCGTCTACATATTAAAAATGTAAACTCTTTAGTTTTTTAAATATATTTTTTTGACTTTTTTGAAGCTCTTTAATAAACTTACCTATAAATTATGACTCTTAAATTTTAGATAACTATTATATGCTAAACACTATGTATCTAAGTACGAATGTAAACAAAGACAAAATATGTAGTCTCGAGTTTCAAAATATTCCTCCACATTGTTGTCATCTTTCATCATCATGAAATTATTTCAGAATCATGCTCAAAAGTCTTGCGGCATCGCTAAGTAGAACGGAAATACTAATAATTTAAAAATTATCAGTCAGCTTTCGAATTCACTTTTCCGAATACAAACAAACAAACTTTTTTCTCTTTAAACATTATTATGGAATCAAACCTTTGTGGTTTGCGCGAGTTAATTAATAAAATACAAAACAAAGGCTGTTATTTTGAAAATAGAAGGTTTTGTCTATGATGTGGTTTCGTTTTATGTTGTGGCAACATTGCGGTTTTCTTGTTTTACTGGCAAGGAATTTATTTACTGTTCATATTGTACTTAAAGTGGGTACTAGGAATTCTTTGAAGGTTTGCATGGCTGTATACCGTTTGCGGTGCCTTTAGTTACGTTTTATTGCTCACTGCGTCACTTTGTGTGTAGAGAGCATACTGGTTTTAGGTATCATGAGAGATAAATGCTAAACTATTCTAAAATTATGTTGGTGGTTCTTTTTTAAGTGGGAAATTATCAAAAGGACTTGATACTTTCTCACTTTATTGCGAGAGCTGTGGTAACTCCTTCAAACAATCTGCAGTCCTGGCAAGAGCCGGCTTTAACTGGCCCCATCAATTTTGCTGACATCTCTTTGAGGCACGCATAGAACATTACGTGCTGTTGACTACTCGGGCTCGATCCGGACGGTTACTAGGTGGCCCGACGGTGAGCTACCTAATGCTCGTCGTCCACAACCCCACACCTACGGTGACTAGAAATTGCGGTCGGGATTCCGGTGGCTCGGGCGTCGCGATTTCCGTTCCCTCACACTTGCGGCGTTCCTTCGCTAACATTACTGCTTTGCACCTTCGCAGAAGGAGGCGGTCGCCTGTCATTCCTCCTCGCTCTAAACCATGGTCCAAATTCGTATAACTTAATTTTATTTAAATGCAACCAACTTTGCTGCACGATATCCCAATTTGTGTTGCACCAGTACAGGATAAACACAGAACTTCTTCAATCAGATAAACGTGAACCTCGAGGTTAGCTTTGAGGTTGTGGCAAAATACAAATAAACAAGTTTCAATTTGTAAAATAGGAATGTAATAAGCTTTCAGTATGATTTTAGATCAGGTAACACAGGAGAGACATAGATTGTCTCTTTGATATGTCTAAAAAGAGCATAAATATAATAATTGTTTGTGTATGTACTTATCTGTGTTTTTTTTTTAATTTTTTGTGTTGTATGTTATTTGAATGCTTATTTAATTTTAATTCTAATATTCTTAATTCTGTGTTAATTAATGTAATTGGACTTGTGTCCTTTTAATTAACTATAAATAAAAAATAATAATCTAAGGGTAGTGGAACATTTTTTCCAGGTTAGTACATATTACTGTTATTCTTAGGCAGTTTGGCAGATGCATGCTTTGTGATGTGAAATAAACGCAATGTGTAATATAGTATATCGAACTTTACACAAGTGTAAGGGTTGAGCTCTGGGTACGCAACAATCATGACGATAGAGTTTTGAAGAGTTATTTTAGGACTATAACAGCGTCCTCGGTGTACACCTGATGCAGGTTTCTACTAATCATGGATGTTTCAAGAGTTACTTATTTCGTATCCAACGGGAAGAAAGGCCAGGGTGTAACCACTGTATGGATCACTTGGAGGACATTGTGAAGCATACGGTTGAAATCTACCTCCCTTAGGCAAAGCACTGCCATGTTCATACTTGGAGGCAATTAGCGGCTGCGAACTCTCACTTTTTTTCTAGCTGATCACGTAGTAGCGATTGCTACCGCCGAGAATTTACTGTAAAATTAAGGTTTATGTTTTGAAATGATTGCATTTACCTTTACACGATACTTTAATATCATATCTAATTTATTTCTCTATTCCAAAAAGAGTTGCATTCGCTAGTAAGCGACCGTCTACCGCGGCCGGGTCAAGTTGAGCCACAAGCCACGTAATACGGTAATGGATTGCTTCCAGAAATAAAACTGCATGAAATAAATACGGTTTTGTGGTTCAATGATGGCTCGATTTGTCTAGTATTTGGGAAAGTAATATTGGACTGATATTCATAAAGCTGTGTCTGGGTAGTGTTTCTAAATTTTTCTTGCGGTAATGCTTGCTTACTTTGCCAGAAGAGAATATAGAAAACCGAACAGAGAAGTGTAGTCGGAGCAGTTCTATGAGATTTGATGAAAATCGAAATGAACTATGTGCAATCCAGAAGGTATAAACCTTAAGAAAGAAGAAGGTATTATCATCAGGTATAGTGTAGGTACACTACTAGCTCACCAGCGTGGAAGTATAAATAGATTTCTTCCAAATCATTTTTTTTATTTACGTTTGCAATTACTTGTTTGTTCATTGCGTACCAAATAAACATGATTTATTTCTGTCTTCTTTCTTTCAAACATACAACTTTAGCTTTCAAAATATTAGCTTGATAAACAAACGAAATAACAAACAATGCTCAAATTCTCCCAGCTTTTTCATAACATGACCAGCAAACTGAAGTCCATATCCATACTCAAACCAATACACTTACGTACAAACAGACAGTTGCAATCTCCCTTCAAAGCGATATCGGTTTAATATAAGATTCAGATTCGACGTTCGTTCTAATCTTGTTTCACGTAACTCCGTACAAGTCCTTTTGCCACTGTTATTGAATATTTCAAAGTGTTATGTGGTTAGATGGTAGGTATTGGTATAAGAGGCTTTAGAGGTTTGTGGGTTTAGTACTAACACATGAATTGACAAGCTGTTAGTATTGTGGTGTCATAGTTTTGAGTGACAGTTTAGAAGTTTTCTGTCTGTTTTTAAATGTCATGTGGGTTTACACGAAACATTTTAACAGATGTTGTATGAGCGTTTTATTAAAATGGTATAGTAGTCTTATACAAGTTGGTGGATTTTATTTTAATTTAATTATAGACTATCTTCTCTGCATCTGGTCTATTTATCTTTTGCACAGAGTCATACAACAAAATTTTAGTTTTGTATACCATAAGTACACTAGAATGATACAGTCCAACAGCATAGATACATTTTTGTTCATTATAATATAGAACTTTGACCTTGTAAGCTACGTTTGAAAATACAGATACTAGGAATACTTTAGCTTACAAGGTAGAGTTCCTATTATTTCTTGTTCAGAATTTGCACCGTAAACTAAAACGTAAATATATTTTAAACCCAAATGGCATACCGGCTCTCCTACACATATTTTCACTCACGGAAGGTAACTCCGAACATAACGCTTTCCATTGCTCTTTGAGTGACTGTAAGCTGTCTGATGGGGTTATGGGATAATTGTTATCGAAGCAAATTAAAAAAGAACTGAGCAGGTAAGTAGTTTCCTCTGATGCATAAAAAGACCCGTGAATTTTATTCTGATTATTAAATGAGTAAATTCTTGAAAATTTCACTCAATTTTCTGCACAACACATAGGCATGTCAAGACCAGGTACTCCAACACATTCAGGAGCCACATGATTTAGCTGGCGGAAGGTGGGCGGTGTGTCACCATCAATCAGCATTACGGACGGCCATCGGTAAACATGTTACGCTATTGTTATGTGGACGTTAATGTCCGCTGAATGGGGACTGAGGAGGACTGTCTACGTAATGTATGGTTGGCGCAGTGGTTGAGCTATGGGCTGCTAAACTGCCTGACGCGGGTTTGATTCCCACATGGAACAATTATTTGTGTCGGTTTTATAATTGTTTGTATCATATTCCACAAAAATTCTATACTAATTTATATCTGTACTAATATTATAAAGAGAAAAGAAGAGAACTCAAAAACCTAATTGATAACAATAAACCCGATTTTCAAAATTCTTTTAGTAGCAACTCTATCACTGTGACATAGGCTTTATTTTTTTTCGCAGGCAAATCCGCTGCCAAAAGCTAGTAATGCAAAAAAAATCGTCTCTAATTCTTTTTTATTCCAATTAAATGGAAGTATTTGGACTAAAGTCGCCAACGGTAGTCTAAAGCGCAGCAGTTCGAGATGATGATAGTGAAGAATATCTCGAAGGACTTGGGCAAGATCTTTGCCCAGCAGCTGTTGGTCATTAATGGGAAGGAATAAAACAGCCGACAGAACGGACAGTGCAAGCATCTTCTCTAAAATTGTCATCTCAGTATTCAACCCAACTCCAACATACCCATCCCACATATCCCATAAAAAAGCATAACTCATAAAACAACCCGTCATACCTCCACAGACCGGATACTCCGGACAGTGCAAACGTTTCATTGATTCAAGCTGTGTATACTCGCGACCCGCGTCCATTAGGCGAATGGATCGAACCGTATGCCACCCAGATTTACATTGCAAATGCTCCATCAAAGGTTGTCGTTGTTAGAATTTTTCATTTCACTCAAAGAAAAATTAAAAGCCGGGTCGTGTGTAGGAAAACCTTTGAAAGGACTGAAAACGAATATTTTTGATATTACGAAGATAGTATAATGGATTGCATTGAAAGGCTCAAAGTCCTGCAAAGGACAATGAATAGGACTGTTTTATTATGCTATTTTGAAGCAAAAATATACGAGACACTGTTTGGGTTCGCATAGTTACAACACTCTATTTCCAACTCCTGAAGCCGTGGGTCAAAGTGACATTCTCAGAAAACTGTAGTGGCAGTATAGCTTAAAAAAGTCCCTGAGAAACGATTTAACTGTTTTAAATCTACAACCACATCGAACGATCCTGTGCGTCTCGAATCCATCGCATTCCCACTACTTTCAGCAGGTCATCGGTCCACCTTGTGGGAGGTCTTCTAACGCTGGACGTCTTCCGATGCTGCAGCGCGTCGGAAGACGTCCAGCGTTGCTGTTTTAAATGCCATAACAAGGTCATGCCATCGGTGGAGCAATCATCTTTACCCTAAGGGCTGTCCCTTAGCACTTAGGGGTCGGTGCAACCCGTCTTTTTTCTTCCATTCTGTTCTGGCAACCGTCTTGCAAACAGATTTTTTTTTTTCATATTATCCTCATACAATCCTAAAACTAGATTTGTAAGTCGGTTAATCATGGTTCGAATCTCAGATAGTTTTTTGGGTGATAGTTTTTTTTTACCTCTTAGCAAGATAGTTTTTTTTTTGTAACTCTAAGCACAAATTTCTGACATATTTTTGCATTCTTACTACTTTTTTTATTAAAACGGTTTTTTAGATCGACCATGACGGACTTACAATTTTATTATTGAACGGCCAGAGCGTTTTTAACAATCATACCTACTGTCTATTTTTATTTTTTTACCAGAGGTTGTAACAAGCTAATTGACCGTGATTAGGCAAGGCATACCAAAGGCGATAAAAGTAAATACTTAGATGAGTTTTACTATTGACAAATTTATAGGCAGGAGTTGCACCATGCGCCCTAATAATTGCGTGTATTTGCGGTTACTGTTTCATATAGTTCGGGGCCGAATGTAGTTTGCTTTTCTGAGGACAATTTGATAAAGTATGACGTATCTCACATCTCTAGCAGCCTTAAGTCGCCAACGGGGCTATGCCTCCTTGGAGTGAGAGGTGAACAACACTGGAACAACGCTCTAACGGAGGCAATACTCAGGAATAACCCCAATCGACTCCTACATTTGTTTACCATC
The DNA here is from genome assembly GCA_030763345.1 of Mythimna separata. Classification (NCBI taxonomy): domain Eukaryota; kingdom Metazoa; phylum Arthropoda; class Insecta; order Lepidoptera; family Noctuidae; genus Mythimna; species Mythimna separata. The sequence continues at coordinate 5,254,936 of CM061171.1, read as the reverse complement.
ATTTCATTGTTTCATGAAGGCAGCTTTTATGGGTGCGTCAAAAGGTTTCTGTTTTGGTTTTGTGCGGGATGTTTCCAGATATTACCATTTGGGAACCGCTCGGAAGACACAGTGGAGCATACGGTAGAGGTCAACCCCGTTTGGGTAGAGTACTGCCATGTCCTCATGGAGATAATCGGCGGCGGCGACTACAGTCTGCGTTTGGCCATCAATAAATGCTACAACAAGATTTCGCCGAAATTCATTTAAAAGTTGGACAAACTTTATAGGATAGTTCCCACTATGGAAAAACATTCGTCTGATTAACGAGGACGTTAGACAAATATACACCAAAAATATAAAAAAATGGGTGGGCTGGGTAAATGAACAAGTAATTTAAACGACAAAAACGTACAATTAATGAAAGCATTATCTCAAATTCTTTACGAGTGCTGTTGTAAAGAAAGACAACATGGTGTAGTTTTTGGATTCGCTTACGGCTTTGCGCTATCAGAAGGTCGGTGTCCCGATTATGCTTCTTTATTTAGCTCTGCCAAAATTGTGTGACTCTGCATAGAAATATTATGATATATCGAGGCAAAAACTATGGAAAGTAACCCTGGCAAAAGTATCGCAGTCCTAGCAGACATCGGACGTAGAAGGCCTTTCCATATTTTGCTGACACCACTTGAAGTCGCGCGTGGATTCGGGCTTGCTTTCACTCGACGGCCCGATGGTACAATCACAGGCGTGCTTGCGGTGTTTGGGACTCTCCCTAAAGCTTGACACCCGGAGCGTCACGGAGCGAGAGGATGTCCTATCCCTCATATTTTCAGCAACCTCCTTCGATCGCATTGGCGTTTCGCATAAGCAGGGCAGACTTCCAGCGCATGCTCTATTGTATCCTCCAGGTGATTCGCATAATATTTCTATCAAGGTACTTCTAGCCAGATCCGAAACTGAAACATTCTAGCTATGGTGGCGTGCTTGCTTGAAACGCAAAGGGCAACTGAAATAACACAAGTGGGTTTTAGTCAGTGAAAGTCTGATAGTCTCTCTTGCTCTGCCCAGAATGGGAGAAGGTATTCGTTCATTTATCTTAAGAAAAAGTTGCAGAACTGCAAACCCTAAAGGTTGCGGGTGTCCACCACAGGATCAGCTCCATAGATCACTATTTTATTTACATCCTACATTAAAAAGCATTTATTTGTTGTTACTAAAATTACCGCGTGTATATCCTTTTTTTTACGAACAAATCATTTAAAAATCTTACAACGAACAACAAAAGAAAATGAACGAGAAACGTACATAAACTAATTTTGGGAAATCATCACAATGACATATTCTGCTTTTGGGCGGAGCGGGAGGACGTGTCAGAATTTTACTGACTAAAACCCACTCCGGTCCTTCTCTGCCATTGTTACAGGGTCCTGGGTTTTCCTTTCAGAAGCCAACCCTTGGCCATAGAGGTTTCGACCCTGCTGGGCCCCTACAGTTTTGCTGACATCTCTTTGAGGCTCCCGTGGCCGAACGCGCCGTTGACACCTTGGGCTCGGTTCGGATTATTACCAGACTGCCGGACGGCTAGCTACCCATTGCTCGCCGTCGGCAAGCCCGTGCCTGCGGTGGTTGAACATCGGGATTGGAATCCCAGCGACGGGGGCAGGAGGGACGTTCCCACTCGCGTGCGGCCGTCACCTTCGCTAGCATTACTGCTTCGCAGAAGGAGGTGACCGGACCATGGCCTGTACCAGGGAACCAGCGCGAGCAGTCGCTGTCGCCGATCGCCTCCACGAGCATACGGCGGTGCACCGCCCAAGCTGGGCAAACCTCCACTTTATGTTCCACCATATCCTCCGGGCGATCCAAATAGTGGTGATACCTCGGTGTTTCTTCCGCCTGAATCTGATGCAGGAACCTTCCGAACTTACCATGTCCGGTGAGAACCTGCATCATACGGAAGGTGAGGACGTAACACACCGTAACGTCTTTACAACCACTCCTCAAAGAGGGGACTTACCGCCATAATGATGGCGTGCCCAATATATAAACTAATGCCTTTTCACTCGGGCTAGGCAGAAACGCCAACTGTTACGACCCTTACAAATACTCTTTCTGTTCGTACATCTGGACGTAAAACATTAACAAAACATTTCCTCAAGGTAATTTGTGTTTTTACTTCTAAACGGTTTATGGGAAAGTTAAATAAATAATTTCGCACCTTTCGAAATGAATTGCAAGTACAGAATGATAGTACTGTTTCCGAACTTAACGCGGACAAAGTCGCGGGTAGCAGCTAGTCCTTCATATTTTCTTAGTTCTTCCTCTTTATCTACACGCATACTCATAACTATTTTAGTAACATGCGTTTCATCTCCATTCCGTACCAAGCAAGAAACAGAAGTAGGCCAATAGGCCAATGAAGCTGACACATAATGGATTTGATTGTACCACTGACTGAAGTCATAAAAACGACTGCTCAAAGGCTCTTTTCATTCTAAACCAAAGAATACCTACAGTAGAACTGCAAGTAATAAAATACAATATTACAACATTTTCATCTCAAGCCTCACTACAAACGCATCCTTAATACACTTTGATTTTCTATCCCCCTGGCAGAGTTTTCCTAAGGCAAAGGCAGGTAACTTTTTTTGCAAAAAATATGATAACCAATATAAAGATTAGGTTTCCGAGACGTCTTAGATCAGATCCATCTTTGTCGATTTGCCTTCGTTTGGAGCCCTTCGGGAAATTCGATGCATTATCGATTTGGTTAGGGACGGGAAAGATGCTGTTTCGATGTTTTTTGTAAAGGCATTTTATAAATGGTCACTGGACGTCTTGACTTTTGGGCGTAAACTATAAAATGGTTAGTTTTTCAGTTAATTTTTTTTTGGAGGGTAATCATCAAATGATTTTGAGAGACAGTATCCGACTTTTATTGACTAGAATTCATCTATGTTTCTTCAGTTGCCCATTGCGTTCTAGGGCTATAGTAACACTTTAGAGATATCCCTCAGCCTTGACAGTAATTATAGGTACATATATTTTCTATAAATATCATATGCACGCTTGATACAAGTGGAAATTGGTCACTGCACTCGGCTCCATAACACCCTCACTTGCAGCTTGGGGGCCTAGCAATGACGAACTTTTTCCATTTGTATCAAAATGTATCATTTTATCGACATTCAGCTTCCAAAAGAATGTATCGACAAATAAAACGCATCACTAAACCGCGCGTCTAGGATTACCGTCCACCGGAATACCTGAGTATATTGTGATGGATTTCAGATTACCCTCCATTGCATGTGAGACCGAGTCTGTAGATAAATTCCGAACTTAGGTATTTAATACGATAGAGTATCGTCTGACCTTCCTCTGGGAAATCAGTCTTCAGCTTTGTTCCACCACAGGATGCATTTGCTGGTAGATCTTTCATAAGTTTAGTTTAGTTTTCTGTTATATAAAAGATTTGTCAGAACTTGGTGATTGATGCAGGCTGCATTTTGAAGTTACAGTGTTTGTTTGAAAAATAAATTTCTTTGTTTGTAGGAGCTGTCAAAGTGAATAACGAATTAGATGCTCTTTATAGTTTTATTTGCCATTTAAATTAGATCTATAAACTCTGGAGCACAAGCGTAGCCTTTCAGTATTTTACAGGATGCATTTTGAAGGGTGTGCACAAGAATTACTTGACCTGATACCGCCACCATCTTTCTATCATCGAATAATCCAACGTGCGGCAAGTGTCCAACCTTACGTGGTTAACACCTCTCTGGTCAAGACTCGTCCTTTATTCTACGGCCCTAAAAGGATTGAAACAATTCTCCTGCAGCGATCTTCATGTCCGTTAATAATCTAAGTGTCTTCAAGGCTAGAGTGAATAGGCTAATACGATTCACCATCAATGATTGCATCTGATTGCTCACTGCTTACCATCAGGTGAAATTGCAGTCAAACACTGGTTTATACAATTAAAAAAAAGGGAACTTCAATATGTATTTGTATTAGCATACAGATGTTCTATCAGCCGTTATTGCCCGTGTCATATTTTAGTTCATTTCGTTGAACAATTTCAATAACCAATCAATAACCATTTCCCCAGATATCGACAATGAGGTTTACATCACTATAACGTTCTATATTTTAATAGATTATATTATATAGCTGTATGCTGCAAATTGTGGGGGATTCCGCAGTACTCGGTTTGATCACAATGCTCGGATTACCAAGCGCCGATTATGGGGGACACGAAAAATAGAATATTATGATGTACGGATTGCCTTTTTTTTTTGGCTTTCGGTGTTGAACAAACGAAGGAAAATTTTGTGATTTTTTCATCTGAACATTAATTTGTGTATATTAAGAACGTAAAATCATTCGTTGACTTTAAATTCTTCTACTTCTTCTGCTTTTAAAATCAATGGTAAACTTATTAAATTGTTTGGGCCCAATAGGTTTTGAGGATTTAATGAGTTCTACCGATGCTGCAGTTAACGTAGCCACCTACTGGGCCCAATTCTTCTACTCAATTAAAATCTTTGATCACTAATAAAGCTTTTGCATGAGACTTTATTACAACTAAAGTTTCTAATAATAGCGATAAAGGTTAGATCATTTTGTAAGGAATTCTTCCTTACAAAATGATCTGAAAATGAAGAGTTTATAATGTAAGATGAAAGTTTGAGGGGAAGTTTCTTAGAACCTACAACCCGTATTTAGCGCCGCCGCCGTGAGACACACAATGTCGTTGTTTTTATTTAAGTTTCTATGTCTTTGTATTTTCATTGTGTGTGCTAAATAAACGTGTTTTCTTTCTTTACTTGTACATTCTTATGGTCGTGGTCGTCTCAGTTGAGTCTTGCGTCACCGCCTCTCTCGCGATGCGAAACCATGTAGCTCTGTGTTTTGCGGCATGAGAGTCTTCATTAATGCTGCAATGTGTCATAGATTTTATGAAATCCGTCCACCGTGTTGAAGAGCGAACGAATTCTAAAGTTCTTCAGGCATATTACCCGTAACGAGTTCACGATTGATGGTATAAAGGAAAGTTGAATGTTGTAGGATCATAACTACAGGTGTCAAAAAATACCACTTCAGTAGAATCGTATTAGGATCATAAAATTAGTCATACTTTTTTCACGGACTATGACACACACGTTATATGATTCTTATATGCAATGAATTGTGTATGATTTGGCATTTGTGCTTTTTATGTATATTAGAAGAATGCTAATGATCTGCTCGGAATTCAGGATATGATTTTCTTTTATATGAATTGACCTCAGGCCCAATGTGATATTTTTAGTCCCACTAAACAATTGTTAATCTGTCTCCTCTTCTACAATATCTTACAATCGAAGAAACACGGAATGATATACGGTGGCCAAAATCCTATATTTTGCGTTCACAGCAACATCGCCCCTCTCCTAATAAGCACCATTACTGAAATTAAAGCATCAATCTCTTCACACCGCGTCAATGGCTTCCGCGCTCCCGTAAGATTTGGGGCAAAGAGTAACAAATACACACACGACACGATATTATAGTACGGTTTTCTGTGGCGTACACTTTTGGACATATTTACAACTAGCTGTCGCCCATGTGTAATTTTATTTTATTTTTTATTTTTTTTTCTTCATCTTACATATATATATATATATATATATATATTTTATCCCTAATGTGATAAATGCATTTAACTCAAGTTAATCGTACTAACATAAATAAATAATGATTACTACCCACCTTTAAAAAAATCACTAGCTGGTACCAGCGACTTCGGCTGCGAGATACTAAAATACTGGTATTCAGCTAAATCCGGCTTGACTGGAAGCCGACCCCAATATAGTTGGGAAAAGGTTAGGCAGATATTGCAAAATATACTCAAGATTTGGTACCATATCTATATTACCAAATTTCCTTCACGTCTGTTTAGTCGTTTCTTCTCAAAGGAATAACAAACAAATGCATACAAACCTTGACGTTTAAAATATTTGTGTAAAACACCTGCCTGTAGTGCCCCTGATATAGCAAATTTTTATAGCGACGATTTACAATTAGGTGGTGCACCTGCTTGTTTGCCATTTTAAGGCGTAAACAATTAGCCCATACCTATGATTTAGATGCACTTCAGATAAACTGCAGTAGTAAAGTTACACCTTTTGTGTCACTATCGAAATTAATATGATGAACCGCAGCTGCAATTTAATTCGTTCGTAGAATGATTATTTTCAAATTGTAATGATTTTGAACTCACCACTGAATATTATTAATATTGTTCTAATTTTTTTTTGCCAGCGGGTTCGCCCTCATGAAAGTAGAAAATTATCTCAACCTTCGGAATAAAAAGTATCCTACTAAAAAGTATGTCCTGAAGACATAGTTTCATTGAAAGCCGCTTGAGCGTGACGAAGTAACAAACTTAGACAAACACACACCATACTCAAACTTTCATCTTTATAATATTGATCGACAGCATTTTACTCGTAAAAACAGTTTTTTATAGACATTTTGTGGGAAAGATGATTGAGAAAGAAACTTGGTCATGTTTTGTTTTAAATGTTTAAAATGGTAGGTATAATAACAATATGATACTAGCATTAGGTTTAAGGCAATTATACTAACATTTTAGTTTTTTATCTGTGCAATTTGACGATACTGTCGGCGCAGTGGTTGATTGGCTACCGCGCTGCATGTCACTGGATTTGATTCCTGCACGGAGGAAATATTTGTATGGCCGTAAAGTGTTCCGGGCCTGAGTGTCTTGCGTATGTGGAGTCATTTCTAGTGTGGAGAAGAAAGTCTTTAATTCATGAATCCCTGACCGGTCTCATGCGACTGCGCTGTTATTGTCTTACTATTGTGTCTCGTTTCGGGGATTATGTGATAGGTTAAAATAAAACTTCAAAATCAAAAATGGTTTTTAATTTACATAGGCCTACATGGGCACTTATAAAACGTCAAAAGCTAGTGCACGGGTCCAATTGGTCGTTTCCTGTGGAGAAGAACCGTCAAAAAACCTCAAGATTAGATGGTTACCCTTTTCAATCTCATCATCATGAGTAGATGGTTACCCTTTACATCAACTAGCCTTTTTCCAACTATATTGGGGTTGGCTTCCAGTCAAGCCGGATTTAGCTGAATACCAGTATTTTACGAAGAGTGGCTGCCTTTACAATCTCGTAAAAAAATATATTTACAAAAAAAAAAATATGCGATTGCCGTCCTATCTGCATCAAATCTATGATCTACGTCACAGGTGAAAGTTGGTCGTGGTCGCGACATAAATTCCCGTTTACGGCTATAAACGCTTGTTACGCTCCCAGCCGCGGATTAGGATTGTGTGCCCTTTGCGGCGGGGTTCCGTAGCCCTGGGGAAACATACGTGTCACAATTTTGAAAGACATTTTAAGGTTTGATAGTATATGTCTGGTAGTTTTTAATGATGATTATAATGTCGATTATTTATTTGTAGGTTTACTTTAATTTTTTCTTATGGCATCTCTTTTATAATTTAAATATTATAATGTTATTGCAGTTTTGTAGTATTAATGTTAATTGGTCTACTCTATCCTCTTTAGCCATACTATCGGCTGCCAGCGACTTTGCCCGCATACTAGTGAAAATGATTACAATGAACAACACTTCCCTGAATTCCAGGACATGGTTAACCCTTGTGTCAAATTCCATCGAAGGCCTTTGAGCTGTCCAAAAGTGAAGAAGTAACAAACTTACACACTCACAAACATTTACCTGTATAATGTTACTGTGATTTATTTTATTATTTCATAGCTGTCGATAGTTTTTCTAATAACTATTGGGATCAACAAAATGTCACAAAGAATAAACAAATAGTGTGAAGTAATCTCTCTATTTGGGAGATAAACATGTTTATTTGCTGATTATCTACTCAATCCTACACGTGCCTAGGAGGTAAGTACTCACATATACCTACGAGTATATGTGAATCCTCGAAATAATTAGTAAAGCTTCGTTTTCCTTGAATTAGATATAGTCCAATATTATATTATTTATTTATGTACTAGGTTGTACCAGCGAATTCACCTAAGTGATGGTAGAAAATAAATGCTTATGTTACTTTGGGATAAAGTTACATTCTACAATTTTCGAAATCCATCCAGTAGTTTTTCAGTTTGAGCCCGAAGATTCGCTATATTTAATGTTGATCCTGATTCAAAATCAAAGTCAAAGATTTATGGCGATGGATGTCCAACGACCTTAGAAGCCACCAACACCCCGCCCCACCACCTTACAAACCTCACCTCGGGATTCAGTGACTAGGGAGCAAGCAGCAGATTTAGCATTAAGGTTCCGAAGTACAAGCGTAGGGCGATGTTGATACTGTCCCATGAAGGCTCTTAACTGTGCAAAGACGCCAGAGAATCCAGCAAAAATCTAGTCAGGCGAGAAGTGACTATATGCTACCAACGATCACACTAAGTGCCCATCGCAAGCTCAACGACACCACTAGACCAACATCGAAGACAGGAAAAACATACAAGCTTCGAAAGGATATTAGATACAAACATACCGTTCCATCTTTTCCTCCCAAAATATATTCGAAAATCTTTCAAAATTTAATAACGTTTATTCTCTTGCAGCAAACAAAAGGTTTTTAATCTTCCCATCGGAGTCGCGGAAGCAGGAAAATTTACAAAACGTCTACCCTGCTTTGTTTACCTCTGTACATTCAGAGTGACGTTATCGACTTGCTTTGTGTCCATCGCTTGTCAAAGTCTGATAGGTGCACAATACAGTGGTGCAGATTACGACGTGTAAGTGAAATTAACTGCTGTTATCGTTCTGTTTTTTAGTGGGACGGAAATATGTTCGTATGTCTTTTGGGTTAGTAGGGCTGGTTATCTTTATGATTTAGTTGATCGTAGGGTTGGTAGATGTGTGAGGCAACAGGTGGGGTTTTAGTTTGGTCACGTATAAGTGCGACAAAAATTTCAGAATTTTTACGTTTGTCTTATTTCTAAGTTTGACAGTATATTCGTATTTGCTAAGAAAAGGCCTCCACCAACTACTTCTAGGTTTTTTTTCTTGAGCCACTTTGAACCAATCGAACCAGTCAACGTCAGCGACGTTGCTAGTGTTTTACAAATAACCCTGTATATGAAAACAGAATTGGGGTTAATTATCATTGAATCATAAACTTTATGATGTACTAGTTGAAGATTTTTCAATGCAACCTATACTTTTTTTAGACCTCTACAATATCAAAATTATAACACTTTATACGCAAAAACACTTTATTCTCTAGGATAGGATAGGATGGACGACGCCGCCGAAGACGACATGTGAAGAGATGGCGAGATGACCTAGATGCCTTCCGCAAGGATTCATTCGAGGAGGCGAGATGACCTAGATGCCTTCCGCAAGGATTCATTCGAGGTGGCTTAACGTTTGAATCCCCAACCGGTCCTATGAGACCGCGCTGTTATTGTTTTACTATTGTGTCTCGTTTCGCGGGTATCTGAGTAACTACGAAGAAGTTGAGGAGGCCTCTGCCCAGAAGTGGGAAAAATAGGCTAAAAAAAAATATGCTAAAGTCGATTCTTAAGTTAATTTGCATTTGGATGATTTCGCACCTAAAAAGTTGTGGAAAAAAGAAATAATTGTAACGTAATAAGGGTTATGCTATGCAATTTATGCCTAATAATCCTATTTCTTACTATCATCAAGAAAACCATGAACAAATATAAAATCAAACAACAAAACTAAAAACCAAAATCAAAAACCTTTGAAAATATAATCCACTGAAATGTATTGCCATATAAGGGTTTGTACTCAATAACTGAACGACAGATGAGACAATCGATGGACCAAACCTTTGTTCAGCGTTGTATTGTTTTAACACAAATAAATCCGAATGGTCCGCTTTGGCCCGTGACGGACCAATGACTCCCAATACAAATAATACATAATAAATTCTACTCATATCATTGTCATGCAAATTCGGGAAATGTGAGGAATTTAATATGACCAAATGTTTGTTAATTATGTAATGTATGAGTTTTATTGTTTTGTGTTCGCAATTCAGTTTGGGTCGTTTTGTGTAGGAAATTATTTGCTAGTCCATGTTTAATTGGAAATTGTTAGTTTGTTTAAGAGGTTTTGTTTCGTTAAAATAGTCTGCATTTTTTAATTGTTTTCAATATAGTTTGTTTATCTAATGTCTTCTCCCTCTCTTGGACGGAGTAGGAGGACTTTTACTGACTAAATAATCGTAATAATGACAAATCTTGAATTTGAGCAAAACTCATATCATGTTATAATCTTGAAAAGAGTGTTAGTATAAATTCCGCTCCTATGTTACTTCTTTTAATCTTGTGTTAACTTTTTGCCTTGTGTTCCAGGACCCCAGATTTTCCTTTCAGAGGCGGACCCATAGTACAAGTAGGCTTCGACCCTACCGGGCTATGACTTGCTGAAATCTCTTTGAGGTTTTTTTTTTTCCGGTAGGGGAATCATCAGAATGACTTCTCCCACTGTTGGGCGGAGCGGGAGGGCATGTCAGACTCTTACTGACTAAACCCCTACCCCGTTCCTTCGTTGCCATCGATCTGGGGGACACGGTGACAACCTTTCGGATACCGTGTTCCCCAGAGGCTTCGGCCCTACCGGGCCCCTACAGTTTGCTGACATCTCCTTGAGGCGCGCGTGGAACAGAACGCGCCGTCGACGACTAGGCTTGGTCCAGATTATTACCAGACTGCCGGACGGCGAGCTACCCAGTACTCGCTGTTCGCGAGCCCGCGCCTACGGTGGTCGGAAATCGGGATCGGGATCTCGGCGGCGGCGGCATGAGTTCCGTTGCCTCACGCGGTCGGCAGCCTCCTTCGCTAACATTACTGCTTCGCAGAAGGAGGCGACTGCCTGCCACCCCTCCTCGCTCCAGACCATGGCCTCTACCAGGGCCCGGCGCAAAATCTCTTTGAGGTGCGCTTAGAACACTACACGACGTCAACGACTCTTGCTCGGTCCGGCCGGTTACTGGGCGATCGGACAGCGAGCTCCGCAGAAAAATTTCAGAAGTTTTTCACAACTCTTCATATTTCGTTTTTCCATGTAACACAATACAGTTGACTCTATATTATCCTACAAACGTTTTACATGGCGATGGCGGTGTCTGACTTCATTCTTGAGATTATTTATATAGCCCCCAATTTTCTGGAATCTTTTGAAAGAAAGTACCAAGTTACAAATCAAAGTGATAAGATTATTTCTGAAATAAAATCATAACTACCTACCCGCGCACAATCGTTGTGGTACGTAGAAGAGTTACAAACTGTTCAATCATACATTACAACGTACAGTAGCAGGCAGTGGACCTTTGGCAAGCCGACCGCTTGCCAAAGGTCCACTGTTCTTCATTTTCTATACTTATATTTTCTTTCAAATATCCCATATAAATATGCTCATATCCGTGCTTAAACACCGTAACTAAATTGACATAAATAAATGTACAACTGATACGGCAAAAAAATGCCGAACACCAACTGAAATATTCAAAAAACGGTGTTCGAAAACGAAACGAAATTCGAACTCGGAATAACAGTGCGTCCAACCGTTAGACCGAGTCGTGAAATTTTAACTAGCCGCCCGCACTGTGCACTTTTATTTGCACTGACGTGTACGCTGCAATACGTCGCTTGTTTCGGTAAACTTCAGTTGCGGGTACAGTCAACAAATTGTTTTTGCTTACATTACACTGCGTGCCCGAATAATTGGGCAGTGTACACTTGTTAATTAATTATGCTTGATAGACAGGTGGTAATGAGTGGAAATTATTTATTGTGCATTTTTAAGTTGAACGCAACCTGACAATGTAATTAACATTGTGAGGTTGAGTTGCGGAGAACGAATCAGATGACAGTATTTTCAGACGTGAAATATGTTGCTACTGGTAATGGATAATATGTAATTAACTACGTAATTTAACTTGAAAAACGGCGGTGTAAAGTTACCCGAGTAAAGTGTCAGCTTATTTTATTTAAATGTTTCGTTTTTTATTATTTTTTAGTTTCTGGGCGACAGTCGTGGACACTGCTTGACGACGTCGCAATGTAACAGAAAAAGAAGTTTAAATAATAGACGTTTTCGAAGGAAAATCACAATACGAACAATTAAAAAAAATATATTTTTTGACACAATTTCTGACATTCGACTTTTGAAAGTAGTGCTAGTGTTAAAATTATACAAAAATAATTGTATGCTGTAATTCCGACACCATTCTCTACAACCTAATCGTACATTAGATGCTAACATTAACGATGTGAGACAAAGAAAGATTGAGTGCCGTTCTGAAACATTGCTATACCTAAAATCATTAGCATTATCGGCCTTATAATGTTCCCATTACTGGGACATAGGCCTCCTCTCTAGGAGAGGGAATGGGCCATAATCAACCACGCGGGCCCAGTGCGGATTAGTGGATGTCAAATGTCTTCGAATTTTTGGTTCTAGGACATGCCGGTTTTCTCACGATGTTTTCCTTCATCGTTTTGAAAGCAGTGGTGATGAAATAAATTACACGAAGTAATTCGTCTGGCTGGGTTCGAACCCGTGACCTATAACTTGCAAGTCGGGGTAGTTACTACTGGCACATCACTGCTCTCAGCCTGCTCTCAGGCTTGCTCTGCTCTCACCTAAAAGCACCTATACAAATTTGTAACCAAAAAAAACCTATCTACTAATAAAACACTTCCCCCAGACAGACTTATCAACTCCCCACCATCACAAACAAACTCCCATCAACTTGAAATTCATAAGAAAACTCTTACAAAAACAAAAGTAAATCGGCGAGGTAAGATAATGAAATTCATTAGTTAGTGTAAAAATAGTAAAATATGCACTCTGTATAATGGGCTGAAGTTTAATAATGCAGTTTGAGCGATATCGCAGCTGCATTCATCGACTAAGAAAATTTAATCCAGAGGGACTCCGAGTGTCTCTAGCTGACCGTGGATGTACGAATCTGATGGTATAGTAAGTACGTTTTGATACCTGTGGAGAAATTTTGTCATTGTGATCGGGGTGAAATTCGCCCGAGTCGCTGGCGAGGGTGTTATGAAGCCGAGAGCAGCAAAGATAAATTTTCACGAGTGTCGAACCATACTTAGTTAAGTATCGTTCGACACTCGTGAGGCGATAATTAAAAAAGTTGTTGAGTAGTTACCCAACAATTACTCTTTTAAATATTGCCTGGACGAGCTGGTAAACTTTTCCGCACTACAACAGAAAATAGTACATTGACAGTTTTCGAAAAAATACAGCCTTATTTTAATGTTCATATTTCTGGGAATCCGATGGATGCGAGACGCACAGGACCGATCGCTGTGGCGACACTTGGGGGAGGCTTACATCCAGCAGTGGACGTCTTTCAGCTGAGATGATGATGATGATGATGATTTCTGGGACATACTTCATGAGAATAGTGGTGGTCCAGTGTTAGCAGCCCCGACTAACAAGTTGTAGGGCTCGGGTTAAGCCCAGCCAGGCGCATTACTATGTATTATTTATTTTATCAGCTGCTCTTAAAACGTCGTGAGGAAACCGGCATGACTATGAAAATTTAAACTCTTGTGACATCTACCAAGGCAATGGGCCTGCGCAGTAGCAATCTTACTTCCTTTAACATATTATAAGTATTTTTTTGAATATTTTTATGTTACAGTTTGTTCGACCATTTGATGAAAAGCGGTCACCATCGCATTCTGTTAGGTATATTTTATAGCTTAGTATACCCACTGTTAAATAAAAAATAATTTACTGCTCTTACTGCAATAAACTCGTACAAAAATTGTTTAAATAAGCACTCGCTCGAACTCGCTTTTAATTTTCTTTCTAAAAATTCCAGGGATTATGTAATATACTTAATAACATATTTTTCACAGGTAGCACAAGAATTTCAAACGTCCTTACTACAAGTCTACTTAAAATACCTTCTCCATATTTTTTCCCTGCTCTAACCCCCAGGGAGAGGCTAAATCTAGTAAATTAGTTTCATTATCACTATGTCCCAGGTGCTTCACAAAGCGCTTGTTTTTGGCGCGACCTCGCTCCTAACCCCCACTTCCCCCCACCCGTCTTAACCAGCTTTATTAAGTTGAACTCTTTAGCTGAAGTAGTTTTAAGTTAGTCCTCCGAGAGCGATTAGTTACCTTTCTTTGTTAAAGAATTGAATAGTTTTCGACGTTTTTTGCTCTTTGTGTTGTGTTAAATAGGAGCTTAAGTAAAAGATAGTTTAAATCCCTAGGGAGCGTTTGCTGTTAGATAAATAGTTCAGTTTGACTGGCCTTCTATTCAAGCTTGGACTTCTCAGACCAGAGGGTTCTCTTTGTTAAAAATGTTTGCTCAATTTCAAGAGGAATTTATTTTATTTGGAATTCTACTTTCATTAGCCTTTTAAAGTTTGCCGTCAGAGTTGAAGCTATAGGATAGTTGGTAGACGAATGCCCTTGCTACAAAACAAACTTTCTAGACTTCTTCTCAGAAAGGAAGTACTTGAACAGAAACAAAAGCAACCTTTCACACGAATATTAGAGCATGATCTTAGAGCTGCCAGAAATCTATACTTCTGTCACGTTTATAATAATATTATGATGAGAAAAGATTTGTCATTTTGTTTGTAACGAGTTAATTACGCAAAATCGGCTAGACTAACTTTAAAAATTCTTTTACTAGTAAAATGCCCTATATTATGACTGGGTGGCATAGTCATTGTCATATTTTTCCTTTCAAGCAAGCGAAGTCACCGGCAGAAGCTAATTAAATTTTAATCAACAAAATTATATGGGTTTGAGTAATTTTATATTGGTTAACATTATACATATACCTAATTCTTATATATGTGTGATTGTTACCTAAGTCCACCTAAATAGCTAGACCTAATTGAAAGCAATTTTGTGTTTATATTGATGGCTGAATAGTTTGAAAATACAATTAGGCCAAGTAGTAGCACTACAGATGGGTTCTTAATTACTTCTTTCTGATAAAATGCCAGCGTTGTCCTGCCCGAAAGGTAGGACAACGTCTACCGGGAGTTGTTGCTGAAAAAAATTGAGCCTAAAATGTCTGGTTATAAGAAAAATGATTTTTTACCTTTGAAATGGAAGGACCATTTCAAAGACTAAAATAAAAGAAAAAAAAAACAACCAAACAAACAAAACAATACACTCTTAAAACCGTCACCCGAATCCTTATCCGAAAACACATTACCACCATAAAAACCTGATTAAAGCCTTAATTATTTCGTCAACATAATTAATCTTGAGCTCTTGTGCGATGGCCGTGTTTTAATTAAATGACAATAACAGGGTATATTTAAAATTAATTTGGTCGCCAACCCGACATTATCGCAAGGCGAGGTGAGAGGACGCATTTATCAGCGCACACTCCAATGCTCTCGTGTAAAATTAAATGACATTTGACGCTTGGTCTAAGATAGAGGAGGCTGTCATTGGAAAAACGCTGCCAGCGTTTATGTGAAATCTTGGCCTACTTTGCAACAGCTATGTGTGTTGTATACAACATGTAACATAGTTAACGCACCTCCTTTGGGGGGGTCATTGTACTCGTCATTATGAACTACTTTTATTATGGGACTAAACCTGGAATCGAGAAAAAATAATCAGCTCTTCCATACATTTATGTTCAAAATTATGAACAACTGATTATTTTTTCTCGATTTCAGGTTTGGTCCCATAGTAAAAGTTGTTCCTAATGATGAGTACAATGACCCCCCAGAGGAGGTGCGTTAATTATGTTACAGGTTGTATAGGAAAGGTAATTTTGTGCTGAACATAAGTTAATGTGGCACCAAGTTTTAAATCTCAAAAACTCCTATCTAACGATGTAACTTACATAACTTTTGGAAGGTGGGAATATCTTTGATTTACTTTTCTCTCTCGTAATGTGAAGGGAAGAAGTTTCCTTTTTCCGGCTAAAATTTTAACTTTAAACATTATCTATTGGAAGGTGGAAAAGTCTTTGATTTACCCGCCTGAGATCTTTCATTTTTCCATCATGGTTATCCTTTAGGAGGGTAGCAGAATGAAGAATGAATGAACTAAGAGGACTAACATAACTTGAAATTTTGTACACTGTTTCCCTCTATGATGTAGGCGAGATTTTCTAAAATTTACGCCTAAATGTACGGTAAGGTAAACGAGGGTCTAAAATTTGTATGGAAAAACCTACAAAACTAAAACTAAAAGTAGAAGCTAGTGTAGCTATATGTGTAATGCTTAAGCGCCCTCGCTTCTCTTGTACTTCGTACCATTTCCGAATAGCTGGTACAAACAAAATTAAATGCAGCGTTGAAATTCGACAATGCTTTCGTAATTAGATGTCATAATTTACTGAAAGTGACTCGATTCCACCTCTTGTGATTTTTACCTGACTCCAAAGGATTTTGTCACGGACAATTTGTAGGGAGTAATGGGAAAACCACTGGGTTTTGATGTTCTGGCGTCGTTTACGTAAGATTTAGACGCTAAGATAAACTTATTTGAGAGAAGGAGGATTCGTCTTCCTATTTTGCATTTAGAAAGTTTAGTACAAATAGTTAGTAAACCGACATTTACATACATACAGTGAGACACACACTCACAGACTGTTAGTGACAGTAGCTACTAACAGTTAGTAAACAGTTAGTTGGTAGTCTAGTTTAGTTTTTTTCCAACTTTTCCAACGTTTTTCACCAAAAACCTTACAACTCTTTGAGATAAGTTCTTGTGTTTTCTGTTACAATATTTATTTATTCATATTTTTACTCCAAGCCTATTTCTATACGGCAATTGGGTGGTTTTGGTCACGGGTACCTAACCATCATCTCATCATCATCTGCCTAGCCTTTTCTCAACTATATTAGAAAGAAAGAAAGAAGAAAGAAATAAAGAAAACGTGTTTATTTTGCCCAAATGGACGCACAGTACAATAATGATTACAACTGTCAGGCTATGTGAACCCGGCATTATTTATAGCATCATATTGGGGTCGGCTTCCAGTCAAGCCGGATTTAGCTGAATACCAGTATTTTACGAGGAGCGGCTTCCTACCAGACCTCCCACCTACTCCAACCCAATATTGTGATGACGTTTCGCGCGGTCTCATGAGACCGCACGGGAAGGAATATTTGTGTGTTAGTGCGTTTACCAATGTATTGTTACGCCGTGAAACTTGAGTACGCTATATCTTCGACGAAACCAAGAGTAGCATCAAATAATTAAAACGCATTGCTGTGCGAAGCTTCGAGAATAGGAGTACATACTCCGGCCTGGCAAATTCCAGAAAAGTCCGACATACGCTATTATTATTAGATAACATTCAGTAGGTAGTTATGTGGGTGGATAAGGGAATTTGTACCTTAGGGTGTTAGCAATAGAGTCGAAATTTGCATGTAAGGTGGTAGATAAGTACCTACTTACGAGAGTAATAATAATGATTTATGGCCTCCCGATGCGACTATTTTGTTCTGGAATGTCCTTGAAACGTCTGTGTCGAGAGGTTTCGATGACTTCGCATATAAATACGGGTCCCCGGCTAGAAGCAGTCAGTTTGATTTCGTCAGCGATACAGAGCGAACTACCTAAGTGCTTGAAGTGATACCTAGCGACCTAAGCGATACTAAACGGAACTCTGAGTGTTTATAGTGATTGGTTATT
This sequence comes from Mythimna separata, assembly GCA_030763345.1. Lineage (NCBI taxonomy): Eukaryota > Metazoa > Arthropoda > Insecta > Lepidoptera > Noctuidae > Mythimna > Mythimna separata. The sequence goes on along the minus strand of CM061171.1, from coordinate 5,237,258 downwards.
TGTTGATTGGACTAATTTGTCATTGTTTTGTGGTGAATAAAGTTCTCTGCTAGTAAACCGGCATTTAATTACTCACGTTCGTAACAACTGGTGTCAGAAGTGGGATGCCATTACTACAGAGGGACGACGAACAGGGACCACGAACAAGGAGGCAAGTGGAGATGGATGCTGCACGTCAACGTCTGGAAGCGGAAGATCGGGCTGGTATGGGAGCAACGGCAGCTGCTGAGGCGCCGACAGGGCCATCCTCGGAAATGAACCTCGCCGCAGTGTTGGCCGCCATGCAAGCTAGTATGGAAGCTGCCCGCCGCGAACAGGAAGCAGCCCGCCGCGAACAGGAGGAAGCCCGCCGCGAACAGGAAGCTGCCCGCCGCGAACAAGAGGCTAACCAGCGTAAGCTCCAGGATCTAATCGCGGCTAACCAGGAAGCTGCCCGCCGCGAACAGGAGGAAGCCCGCCGGGATCAAGAGGCTAAGCAGAACCTGATCCTCGAAAAAATCGATCACGGCCTCGTCACGTTGGGCGAGAAAGTGAAAAATCTCACCTTAGAGGTCAAGGAGGTTTCCACCCGAGCTGATAGCCTTGAAACCAGAATTTTCAAGCTCGAAGCACGCGAACCGTCCGTTGCTGTTAGCGCACCATCGCACACCCACTGTGCATCAGCCGCAAAATTTGATATGCCGCGTTTTGATGGCACGTCGTCCTGGACGGCTTTTAAGTACCAATTCCAAACACTGGTCAAGACGAACCGCTGGGATGATGACCAGTCTTTCGCGGCGTTAACTTTGGCCCTACGAGGGGACGCTCTGCTGGTCCTAGAGAACCTTCCTTCAGACGGCAGGACGTTGGAGCGTCTAATGGAGGGACTAGACACTCGCTATGGTGACAAGCACCTCGAACATGTTTTCCGCGCGCAACTTCGCGAGAGAACGCAGAGGTCGAACGAGAGCCTTCAGCAGTGGGGAGTAGAGGTTGAACGGCTGGTCCGGCGGGCATACATGTCGATGACACCGGAGATGGTGGAAGTAAATCTGGTGCAAGCATTCATCGACGGTCTACGGGATACTGAAGTCAGGGCTACGGTGCGACTCGGACACCACCAAACTCTGAAGAGTGCGATGGCCCACGCTTTGGAAGTGGAAGCCGTACGACAAGACTCACGTACGCACAGAGTTCGGGAAGTGGTGGTCTCACCTTCAGTGCAACCACGTCACCGAGAAGTGGCTTCGTCGGCAAAGTCCCGCTATATTCCGACGTGTTATGGATGTGGAGAAAAAGGGCACATTCGTACCGATTGCCCCAAGAGTAAGAGGGGAAGTGTGGACTCCGGAACTCAAGTTAACGAGGAGTCGTTAAACTAAATGTCGCCAGGGCCGCGGGGCGGGTGCTGGCTGGTCAACTGAAGGCCCCAACCATCACCATCAATCAAGTCCACAACGGAAATAGTTTGATCATCGAGGGAACGCTGAATCAACGTGCTTGCAATTTCACCGTTGACACCGGGGCGTCACGGACTATTATAAGACCTGAGTTGCTGAAACGCACCATCTTGTGGCAAACAGAAACCCCAGCCTACCGACTTCAGACAGCCACCGGCCAGCCAGTCTCCGTCCTCGGTGATACAGAAATCGAGTTTAAAATCGGTGATCAAGTGTACACCCATTCAGCTTTAATTGCGAATATTACCGACGATTGCATACTGGGTCTCGACTTCCTGCGGAATTACCGATGTGTTTTAGATATAGATAAAGGAGTATTGAAATTCCCAGACCAAGAAGTCTTCCTGCAAGGAATTAACACATGCAACCTCTATTGCTTAAAGGATACCACATTGGCTCCAAGAACGGAAACCTTAGTCGAAGTTAAATTTCCTAAGAAAATTAGGCAACGCAGATGTGTTATGGTTGAAGACATTGGCCGGCACCCGGAACTTATCACCGCGAGGACATTAGTTATGACGAAAGGAAGATCCAAGGTCAGGATTGTAAATCTTGGGAAAAAGGAGATCCAGTTGAAGAAAAACAGTGTTGTTGGAAGATGTGAAGAAGTGAAGTATCTCCGCCAAATCAACACATCTTCAGTAAAACAAGACGCAATAAAAGGTGAACCTGATCACATCCAGCAACTTCTGGAAAATTCTAAGAGTAATTTATCAGTTTCGGAACTACAGCAAGCCAAGGAATTTCTGCTACGGTTCCGGGATATCTTTGCAACGGGAAAAGATTGCGGAAGAACAGGTCTCGTCAAGCATGAGATAGATACAGGTGATGCTAGACCAATTAAACAGAGACCGCGCCGCATACCCTGGGCTAAAGAAACTGAGGTAGCAGAAATGGTAAAGGATATGGCTGATAGCGGAATAATTGAACCTTCTACGAGCCCATGGTCTTCTCCTGTCGTTCTGGTGAAGAAGAAGGACGGCAGTACCAGATTCTGTGTAGACTACAGAAGGCTGAATGATGTAACGAAGAAGGACAGTTATCCCTTGCCTAGGATAGACGACACACTGGATATGCTCAGTGGTATGAAGTGGTTTTCAACCATTGACTTGAAAAGTGGCTACTGGCAAGTGGAAATTAGCGAGAAAGATAAGGAAAAGACAGCGTTCAGTACAGGAATTGGCAACGGCCTGTGGCAATTTAACGTCATGCCTTTTGGATTGTGCAACGCTCCAGCGACGTTTGAACGCCTCATGGATAGAGTCATGGTGGGCCTTCTTGGTGACGTCTGTCTGGTATATTTGGATGACGTCATTATAATGGGCCGCACTTTTAGGGAACACCTGAGAAATATGGAGAAAGTATTCACCAGGATACGGGGGGCTAACCTAAAACTAAGCCCAAAGAAGTGTGCCCTGTTCAAGAAGGAGGTCAGCTACCTAGGACATGTCATCTGCGCCGATGGAGTGAGAACCGATCCTGAGAAGATAAAGGCTGTCCAACAGTGGCCGGCTCCAAAGAACAAAACAGAAGTACGTGCATTTCTAGGGTTGTGCACATACTACAGGCGGTTTGTTATGAGTTTTTCGGACATTGCAAAACCCTTACATCAGCTGACTGAGGATAAACGAGATTTTATCTGGGACAAGAACTGTGAGTCAGCATTCAACGAACTAAAGCAACGGCTATGTGAAGCGCCTATACTGGGGTATCCGAGCAGAGATGGAAGATTTGTCGTCGATACCGACGCCAGCAACACAGGAATTGGTGGAGTGCTGTCGCAGGTGCAAGAAGATAGGCAAGTCGTGATCGCTTACTTCAGTAAGGCACTTTCAAAACCAGAAAGGAACTACTGCGTGACTCGACGAGAACTACTGGCTGTTGTAAAAACTTTGCAACATTTCCACAAGTACCTCATAGGGAGACAGTTTACGTTGAGGACGGACCACGCTGCATTGAAATGGCTTCTACAATTCAAAAACCCTGAGGGTCAAGTTGCAAGATGGCTAGAGCAGCTGCAGGAGTTCAACTTTGTGACGGAACATCGTAGTGGAAAAGGGCATAACAATGCTGACGCCCTGTCGCGACGTCCATGTAATGAGGACTGTAGACATTGCCAGCAAAATGAAGCCCGGGAACACGTGAACTTAATTAGGGCTGAAGGCAACTTTAAGACGTCCCAGGAAGAAGATGACGATATTCGACCTATACTGGACTGGAAGCGTAGTGGAACTAGGCCTCGGTGGAATGAAGTATCGTCACATAGTCCTGTCACAAAGAGCTACTGGGCACAGTGGGACAGTTTAGTCCTAGAAAATGACGTGCTTTGTAGGAAATGGGAATCGAACGATGGCAAGGAGGTGACCACACAAGTGATAGTACCACGACGTGAAGTGGTCCCCCTGCTTCAGGAGATACACGATGGCGCTTCTGGTGGACACCTGGGAATTAAGAAAACTCTACTGAAAGTGAGACAGCGGTATTACTGGCTGAATTGTAGAGAAGACATAGAGCAATGGTGTCGGAAATGTACAGCGTGCGCATCCGTGAAAGGACCACAGACTAGGAGCAGGGGCAAGCTTCAGTTGTACAATGTAGGAGCCCCATGGGAACGCATTGCCATCGACGTTGCTGGACCTTTCCCAGTGACAGATGACGGAAACAAATACATAGTGGTGATACAGGACTATTTCACAAAGTGGCCTGAAGTTTTCGCCATACCCAATCAGGAAGCGACGACAGTGGCGAAAAAGGTGGTCGAAGAAGTAGTATGTCGGTATGGCGCACCTTTGGAGATCCATTCCGATCAAGGCCGCAATTTCGAATCTGCGCTGTTCCAGGAAATGTGCACTCTTCTGGGGATTTACAAGACACGCACAACACCTGCGCACCCACAGTCGGACGGAATGGTGGAGAGGTTTAACCAGACCCTGGAGAATCACCTGGCTAAGGTTGTCGATGACCATCAGAAAGATTGGGACCGGTATATTCCACTATTTTTGATGTCTTATCGATCAGCAGTGCATGATAGCACGGGCCATACCCCAGCAAGAGTGAATTTCGGCAGGGAGATGAGACTTCCAGTCGATACCATAACCGGCGTGCCACCTGACAAGACTAAGCCAGTTACGGACTTCGTAAGTGACCTCCAAGATCAATTGGATGAAGTGCATAAACGAGTGCGTGAGAATAGCCTGCACACCAGCGATAAAATGAAAACTAGATACGACCGCAATGCCAACGCCAAGGGATTTGAAGAAGGTGCACTGGTTTGGCTCCACAACCCACTTCGACGAAAAGGGAAGTCGCCGAAACTTCAAGCTCGATGGGAGGGACCCTACACCGTGATAAAAAGGATCAACGACGTTACCTACCGCATCAAGAAAGGGTTACGAGGAAAACCTAAGGTAGTCCACGTGGATAGATTGGCGCCGTATCACGGATCTAATAATGCTCGGGACGAGCATGACTAAGAGGGGGGCACTGTTACGCCGTGAAACTTGAGTACGCTATATCTTCGACGAAACCAAGAGTAGCATCAAATAATTAAAACGCATTGCTGTGCGAAGCTTCGAGAATAGGAGTACATACTCCGGCCTGGCAAATTCCAGAAAAGTCCGACATACGCTATTATTATTAGATAACATTCAGTAGGTAGTTATGTGGGTGGATAAGGGAATTTGTACCTTAGGGTGTTAGCAATAGAGTCGAAATTTGCATGTAAGGTGGTAGATAAGTACCTACTTACGAGAGTAATAATAATGATTTATGGCCTCCCGATGCGACTATTTTGTTCTGGAATGTCCTTGAAACGTCTGTGTCGAGAGGTTTCGATGACTTCGCATATAAATACGGGTCCCCGGCTAGAAGCAGTCAGTTTGATTTCGTCAGCGATACAGAGCGAACTACCTAAGTGCTTGAAGTGATACCTAGCGACCTAAGCGATACTAAACGGAACTCTGAGTGTTTATAGTGATTGGTTATTTGTTGATTGGACTAATTTGTCATTGTTTTGTGGTGAATAAAGTTCTCTGCTAGTAAACCGGCATTTAATTACTCACGTTCGTAACAGTATATTAATAACATTATTCAGCGAAAACAACCTGTATCTTTAATAAGCTTACATACAAAAACAAACATTTTCACGAGACTCTTATTTCCATCCTTTTTCCTTCCCTACATGTTTATTATAAACAACAAGCAGCTTATTTTTCATCCTTCCACTGAGAGACGAGACACACAAACCAGACACGTAAACAAAAAAAAAATGAGACCTGCAGACCGACCAATAGCACTGAATATTTCAGTCTAGTATCGGTACGTGTTTTTTTCAGTTCGACGGAGCTTTGTTTCAATGTAGACCACAGAGTACGAAATTGCCGTACTGCCAGCGGCTAGAGGTGGCAGCAAAAATAAAATTAGTGCTGAAGAAAGAGCGCACGTGACATCCATCAAGAGGGCCAGAGTGCCAGAGAGGGAATCCCACTCCTAAAGAGAAGGCCACAGTTCCGGCAATGGGGAACATTATGAGGCTGATTAAATGCTTCTAATATTTGTAACAAAGTTTGAGTAAACGATTACCAGTCACAAGTTTGAGTTAACGATTACCAGTCACACATTTAGTTTTTTTTTTTTTAATAACATAAACTAGTGCTTGATAAGATATCACCTAAGAGGAATGTAATCTGTAAAAGTTTATGACGTTTTGTCGGTGCGGTTGGTGCAGTGGTTGAGCGGTAGACTTCTGCGCTGCTTGTTTTAGGGTTGAATCCCGTACGGCACAGTTAGTATTTGTATTAAGCAAGAAAAACAAATTATTTTCGGGAAATGACGCAATCTTGAGACTAGCTTACAAACTGTTAACACTCTATCGGGAAAATATGCGCCACTTCCGCGCAAAACGGCCGAACGCTTGGCATAATGCCGTGGCCACACGCATAGTGCGTCCAGTTAGTTCACAACGTGAGCCGGTGACGGTGTCAACACAAACACGTCGGAACGGTATTGTTTCCTAATAGATTTGAGAAAAACAAGGAGTTTAATACCAGCCACACGCGTCGATCTTCAAGGTTAAGCAAAGCTTGCCAAGGTTGGTCTGTGGATGGGTGACCATCTTAACATACCAAGTTTCCTTTGTACCTCGGAAAGCACGTTAAGCCGTAGGTCCCGGCTGTCATTCGAAGATCTTTGGCAGTCGTTACGGATAGTCAGAAGCCAGTAATTCTGACTCCAGTCTTGCCATGAAGTACCGTGCTACCCCAGTTAATGGGTTGTGGAGGTCTGGTAGGCAGCCGCTCCTCGTTAAATACTGGTATTCAGTTAAATTCGGCTTGACTGGAAGCCGACCCCAATATAGTTTGGAAAAGGCTAGGTAGATGATGACGCAATCTTGAAACTAGCTTACCAACTATAAACACTTTATTGGGAAAATATGCGCCACTTCCGCGCAAAACAGCCGGACGCTTGGTATAATGCCGTGGCCACACGCATAGTGCGTTCAGTCCACAACGTGGGCCGGTGACGATGACACGAAGACGTCGGAAATGTATTGTTTGCTAATAGATTTGAGAAAAACAAGGAATTTTCAGCTGAAATGATGATGATGGCGATGAATATATGGAAAATTAATTTTATAGTTAGTCATAAATAGAAAAAAATAGGAAATATGTATTATATTTGTCTAAAGTGTCAACATTATAGATACCTACTTTTAGTTGTTCCGAGCCTGGCGGATGTCCTGTGCATATGAGTTTACAATATGGTTGTGAAAATATCCACAAACATCATCTCCCTAGCCTCTTCCCAACTCCGTTTTGATCGGCTGCCTATCAGAACTCCACAAGTCAGTAACTAAGCATCACGGTACTACTTGGATAGATTGACGTTCAGACTTCCTGGCGTCTGACTCCCTATAATGATTTTCAAAGATTCACGACTGACAACTGTGACTTTCCGAGGCATGGGATATCAGTAAAGATAAACCTAATCTAACCTACATAAACTTCGAAAAGTATACAGAAAAGCATATAGTTAAAATAAAAAATAAAACATATTGGTGGTCGCCCGGTTTCGAACCCGCATGCATGAGAGACGGGCGCCCACTGGGCCAACACGAAACGCATCACGAAACAGAAGTTACTTCTTCTACCTAAGGTGGGGCAATATAACTGTTTGTAGTAGTGGCCACTAATATAATTCCAAGGTCTATGAAATAGACTAATTCCCGGGAAACACTGGGCTTTCTGTAGTAATACATTTTTTATCATAACTGTAGTGGATGTTTCAATTTTTTTCAATTTTTATTAAAATGTCGCTGCTTGATGTTTATTTGTTTATTGAACGTTTTGCTTCTATTTTTAGTTTTTATTGAATCCAGTTTTAGTGGGTATTTTTTTGAATAGTTCGTTTTTCTTTTATTTATTGGCTTTGCAATAATCGCCAATATTTGTCAGTTATTTTTATTACTTTTTTCAGGATATCGATGAAATTTTGTTTTTTTTGCAAACAGTTTACATGTAACTCTTTTATATGGCATTTTTTTTCGTTTATTTTGCCTAGATGTGGTGTTTCCTAAAAACCTATCCTGAGAAGAGAAAAAAACTCGAGGTAGAAGTCTCGTATAAAGTTCATAGGTACTGTGAAAATGTAATGGGACATATCATATTTAGACCAGTGCAGATAAATGATATTTGAAAGGGAACAAATTTATAATAGGATTATACCCATTGTAAATGATAGTGAATAAAGCGAAAATAAATTAGGGGTAAACCGAGGTCGGGAAATGGATGGGAGTGCGCTTTTAAGAGAAAAAAAAGTTAATCTCGAAATCCGACAAAACTAAGTCATAAGGAAAAAACCGGCCAAGTGCGAGTAGGACTCACGCACCGAGGGTTCCGTACAAACCTGCAAGGTTTACAAAGTTCGTTCATTACGACAATCGAGTCGAGTGTGGTGGTGGGGTGGTGGGTGTGGTGGTGGTGGTGGTGGTGGTGGTGGTGGTGGTGGTGGTGGTGTTCTAAGTATTTGATATGTATTTCTATTTGATAGCTCTACGCGTTCATGAGGAAAAAAGAAATAAGTTTATATTTATTAAAAAATAAATACATATTTTGTAATGTAACTGAAAATTTAAGGTTTTCGGAATTTTTCCTTTATGTGTGCTATAAAACGTTGCTTTATGCCAAATTTCAAGATTCTAGGTCGACTGGAAGTACCCTTTAGGTTTTGATTCCCTTGCGAGTACTTGCGAGTTTCAAAATATGCAGCTTAAATTGCTGTTTCTTTTGATTGCGTTGACATAGAAGTTTGATTTTGTTACAGCTTAAAGGTATTATAGACCTGAGTATTTGGTATGAATTTCAATTTAATACCTCTACGCGTTTATGAGGAAATGGGTAGTAAGTTTAAAATTATAAAAAAAAAATTATTATGTGATGTAACTAAAAATTTATGGTTTTCGTAATTTTTCCTTTATCTATGCTATAAGACGTTGCGTCGTACCAAATTTCAAGATTCTGAGTTCACGGGAAGCACCCTGTAGGTTTTGATTCCCTTGCAAGTGTCGAAAATTTGCGGCATAAACGGCTGTATCTTTTGATTGCGTTGGCTTAGAAGTTTGATTTTTACACAGCTTCAAGAGACAGTAGACTTGAGTAATTGATATAAATTTCAGCTTCATACCTCCATGCGTTCCTGAGAAAAAGGGTCTTGACAGACGGACGGACAGACGGACAACAAAGTGATCCTATAAGGGTTCCGTTTTTTCCTTTTGAGGTACGGAACCCTAAAAAAGTTAAATGAAGGAAAAAACACAACGCAACATGTTTTAAGTTAACTATTTCAATAGTACTATTTCAATTTATAAGTATGCTTTTGACTATAGATAAAGTTAAAACTAAACTAAGTTTACTACTAACACAAATTAAAACGTCTTACGTTTCTCGAAAGGCCGCTTTCGAGAATTTCATTTTTCTCTATATAAGAAAAAAAACAAATAAATACTGAAACTGAAGCCTACAAATAATAAATAAACATTAAACATTACATCTTCATTTATGACATTCTGACCGAACAAAAGAGCTCTATTCATATTTGAACAATTAAAAATAAAACCTAGTCTAAGCAGCAGTTCTTTGCATTCAGCAGACGTATTCCACAGCGTCTCTACGGTAGAGCACCCTCACAAAGACTCTACTTTGTCAGTGTCGTTTGCTCTACATCTCATTTACTATGTCTCTACAATTATAGAGAAAGGAAGCTTGCTGTTTAATATGCAAATTAAAATTGTAGAGCTTATGATGTTGGAAATTTTCTTGTTTTAATAGGTTTGTTGTTTTTTTCGTGGGAATATAGTTGGTAGTTGTGGAAAATAGTTTTTATGTGTAAAAGTTAAAGAGGTTTTCTGTTAAGCTGGATAAAGTTATGGCTGTTTGTTATTTAAATACATTTAACTGGTATCTATGTTAGTTTTTTTTACTAGGCGGAGGCTTTTCGACGACGTGTAACGTAGGTACTTTTCGAGACATAAGAACTGAGACCCTCTCAGCACGTATATGTTAAGATGATTCACCCATTCGCAAAATGACCTCAGTAGGTGTTGTTTAATCGTGGATATCGACCTATGGGGCTGTTATTATTTGAACAGCACGCTTTTTAAAAAAAAAATCTCTTTATTTTCATAAATATTCTGGTGACCATGAGGTTTTCGGTTAGATTTTCGAATCAGGCAAATGATCTATTATGAATTTTAAAATAGCGGTCATTGACCCCCTACATTTATTGAGAGTTTTAATTTCAAAAACGGAACCTAAAGCTGCTTATTGCTATCACATGTTCTAGTAATGAAAAACAGCTCATCGTTTATTTTTCGAGTACCTACGCACAGATTTTAGAAAAAGGTGTATTTATTTTACTTTATTTTAAATTTATCTGGCGCCCACTTTAGTGGCTAGTGAAAGGGTAGATTTATTTGATGAGCTTTCAGAAAATAGAACTGCTATGTTACGTTATAGTACAGAGTAAATATATTCAACACTATTTTAATTTCCCTCATAATAGTTAGTAACTTCATACGTTCTGAAACACCTGATCTCCATCCACCATATACAAAGTCACTAACTCTATTCATATAACCCGAGACGTGTTGTCACCCTACTAACATATCAGTGTCACCGCGTAAGGACACTCGACGACGCACGGTGTATATGCTGTCACCAAGAAGAAGGATACGTCTCTTTGTTTCATGTGTGTAGTGTTTTAATTGTAGCGAATATTGTTTTACATGTGTTTATCGGAGTGTTTGAGACTCACTCCTTAAGCACATGTTGATTTCTAGGTAACAAAATTGATAGAGCTCTCTAAGGTTGATGCCTGCTCCAATAAAGCTAAAAAGTTACCACCACCCTGAAATGCATAGGACGACTGGTCCTATGCGTCTCACATCCAGTGTGTCCCCGTGACCCTTATCAGGTCATCGATCCACCTTATGGGAGGCCTACCAAAGGTGCGTTTACCGGTACGTGTCCGCCACTCCAGAAACTTTCGTCCTCATCGACCATTTGCTCTGCGAACAAATGTGCCCAGCCCGCTGCTACTTTCTTCGAGCTACATCAATAACCATGGTTATTTTGCGGATATTTTAATTTCTAATGTGATCATGCAAGGAAAGTTCGAGCATAGCCCATCTTATTGTCCTTTGGGTGACTTTAAGTCTTCTGATGAGGCCCATTCATTGTAAGCGACCACGTTTTGAAGCCGGATATATTATTATGGTATCTAAGAAAAGACGATGGACCGAAAGGTTTAGCAGTGGAAACCACGTACCGGAAGGTCCAGAATTGGAAGGCCTTTTACATAGTAGACCGCCGAAGCTCGCAGAAATTCAATGACATTTGGGAGAGGCCTATGTACAGCAGTAGACGTCTTCTAAAATAATGACGATGAATGTCGACCCTTCTTCTCCTAGGTAATCTAATTTCTTATCCTACATTTTTTTAGACGGAAAACTAACACAAAAATACAGCAGTAACCGTATATCCGCTGGTGGCAGCTTCTCGTAAACTGTAACGTATGTATATTGCGATGGGAGGAAGGTTAGTTTGCTCATACATTACTCGGAGGCTTCCTAAAGCCGCACTCATAAAGCCAAATTAGGCGTGTCTTGAGGAGTTTCACGGGTTGGTAGGGTGGGGAGCTTGTTGGTGGGATTTATTTGAGGAAAATGTAAATTAGATCATTTGTGAGAATGATTTTGTAGAAAGAAAGCAAGAGACAGCTGCTAGAAATTAGGTGAATATTAAGATAAGGATTTCGGTAGTCATAACACTGTTACCTGATTCTATATCAAATCTGTGATAATACGCCAGTTATACTTACGTATTTGAATAATTATTTGAAATATAATAATACTTTTCAGGAAAAACGTCATAACAACAGTTTACGACTTTTGCAAAAAGGGATATTATAATGTTGATTGGAATTATTTTAACAGATCAGTAATTTGGTTTTTAACAAGTTTGGTATACAATTTTGGAATTTAAATACTAGTGGAGAAAGTTTATCAATGTGACTGAGCCGCAGGCGAGTATATTAAATGCTTAAAAATAGTAGTTTTTGAGGTAAGTGTATTTTTTATTCAAATACTTTTTTATTAGGAAAGAATAAATCAGTTCCCATAAAAAATGTGAACTTTTGAACCGTTACAATGTAATTTAATGAAACCTTGCGTTTTTCTTGATAATAAGACCCTCTACTTATACTCTCTAAGTTTTTAATCAGTGCTAGTTCTCTGACACAAAAACATTCCAAAATAACGAACTTCTAATTAACAAAGTAGTTTCACCAACATTTTGCTCAACCTTCTTCAGTACCGTATATCACATTCCTAAGACTTGCCTGAAACGCATAACAAAACCGATGCGTTTTCCTACACAACCTTACACTCTAAACTCACCCTTACCCCACCGACATAAGGTTGACCAGTAACTTTTTCTAAATGTCTAATTATGTTGGTCCATTGTACCTGTACACATGTTTTGCTTAAGTTTTAATGTTGTTGGGCTTATTTCTGTGCTACGTGATCGCTAAGCAAGGGTTTCTCATTACATATTACTTCTATTTTATGCGAGAACTAACTATTGTGAGACGGTAGCAAGAGATAATAAGGTTAGGAGTTTGACAATTTGTATTCTTGGCAAGACTTGGACGGAACAAGATTAAAAACGAAAGGAAGTTACCTACTTTCTGTGTTTGATTAGAGAAATTTCCTATGGCCGTGGATCTAGTGATCTACAAGGAGTGTCTGAATGGAAAACCATGAAAGACGAAGGTTGGTTGAGGTCATTTTGTCTTACATGGGGAGTTTCTGAAAGGAGGTTCAGATTTGAGGAGTTCGTGGCTAGATAATAACAGCCGCACGGATCGATCTTCAAGGTTAAACAACACTTGCCAAGGTTGGTCTGTGGATGGGTGACCATCTTAACATATCGAGTTTCCTCCGTGCCTCGGAAAGCACGTCAAGCCGTAGGTCCCGGCTGTCATTTGTAGATCTTTGGTAGTCGTTACGGATTGTCAGAAGCCAGTAAATCTGACTTCAGTCTTGCTATGAAGTACCGTGTTACCCCTGTTAATGGGTTGTGAAGGTCTAGTAGGCAGCCGCTCCTCGTAAAATACTGGTATTTAACTAAATTCAGCTTGACTGGAAGCCAATCCCAATATAGTTGGGAAAAAGGCTAGGCAGATGATGATGTCTGATGGTTATTTAAGTCCCATACCTTCCTTTATCAATTGCAGAAACCTATTAAAAAGGTAAAATGGAAAATATTTTCGCATTGATCGCACAAAATTTTATGAATCCATACATATTGTGTGGCTTCGAATTCTGGTGGTGGCATGCGAAAATCTACAGGCCTCATCAAACGTTTATAAAGCCGAATTAAAGGATTAGGGGTCGTTCACAACGTGTTCAAAGACATACTTGTAGGGCTTTGGATATTTGGCGAGGCTGTAGGTTTTTACGACATCATATATTCTTTATATACCTAATATTACCTAACTGGCAAGCGGCTTCACCCATGTGAAAGTAGGTTTCTTCATACAAACTCTGTACCCGTTTCATTGTCTTAGCTGGTGAATTTAAGAAAATCCAAGGTTTTGTATGTGAGTCAGGACTTTGTCTTTTGTATGTATTATTTGCAAGATTTCATCCCAAAACTGAAATCTTGCAAAAAAGAAGTACATAAAACAGAAATTTTCCCTAATTGTCCCCGAAACGGAAGTCAAAAGTTTGTTTGTAACTTACTTTCACGCGGCCGAAACTGGCTAGTTAGAAGCTATTCTAAAATAAAATCATCAATTATTTCGAATAACCAGCATAACCACATGAAAAAAACGTAACAAATTCTTCAAAATTTCAAAATAACCTACCAACCACAGCTACCAACCAACCAATTACAAACCAGGCCCAAAACCTGCTACCAATATGCAAATAAAGAACACGACGGTTTGTGTATAAACCCTAATCCAAATTAAAGGCGAAGGACATCCGCCCTTTCCGATTCCTCTGACGCTGGGCGGAACTCATTTACCTAAAATTGCGACCAATTTATTAGGATTCCCCAAATAATTCCATCTCGGTCGTGGACAAATTCGTAAACGCTATTTTGTTTGGCCAGACAAGAAATATTTCAGTGGTTCTTCTTCGGACACTGAGCTGAATTTCAATTGGGTGATAAAGTGTTTGTTGTTGAAGCGGAGTTAAGTGGTGGCTGGTATTTTTGTAAAGTATTCAGGCATTGGCAGAACAATTCAACAGAAAGGTTCGGTCATTTTATTTTGTAACACTCAAGAAATAAATCATCAAAACCTTATAGAAATCATTAACCGTCCCAGTCCTGAGCAAAAGCCTCCTTATAAAGCTTTGTTTCTATTCAGTCTCGAACTTGCGATTGAAGGGCTGGATATCCGATGATGACGAGCAATAGGTAGCTCGCGAATCGGTCGTCTGTCAGCAAACTGACGGGACCCAGTAGGATCGATGCTTGCCACAGCAGTAAAAATCATCGGACTAGGGGTTTTGCAAATTACGATGAACTCAGTCTCTCGCAACGTTGACCTGGGCTTGATATTTTTTAAACGATGAGCAACTCCTTGCTCGTGATTTACATTTAGAAACATTTTTTTATTTATTTTACACTTTTTTGGTACACCTCATAACACCACACCACCACTTCTCTCATCTTTCGTAGTTTAGTCATGTCTATGTTACACAGTGTTCGCCACAAGTTTGAATCAAGTGTTAACTTGGCGTATAAGTTTATAATCTTACACGTACTTAAACTAGTCGGCGTTAATGTTATTGCATGTAAGTCCCAAACAAAGTCTTGTGTAAGTGTACACCGCAACTTGCAAAAACGGTTGTTCTTCTGTTTTGGCTATAAGTACTCCCTAAATGGTTATTTGAGCAATGGTTGTTATGAACATATGAATTTAAAAAAAGAAATCTGTAAACCACGTTGTTTATAAAATTTTATAAAATCTTGTGTGTCTCGCATCTCTCTCCCGGTCGTTGTGGCGACGCTTGGGGGAGGCCTATATTCAGCAGTGGACGTCTTTAGGCTGAGATGATGAAACAACTTTCACAAATTCTATATGATTTTACAGAAAACAAGACTATTTTTTAAACGTTTTGTATATAAAGATGAATCTTTACGAATATCCTACCATTCATCAAGCTGCATTCTCAAACATTTAAACATACATGCACAGACCTAGAACCACTATCTATACGCCATACAAATATTTTTTCCGTATAGGAATTGAACCTGCGACACATAGCTCAGCAACCGATCACCCAACCACTGCCCCAAACATGCGTTAAAACCTTGTACACACAAACACATCCCACGTATGATTAAGAGTCCCTCGTGACCCATTACAAGTTACCAAACACTCCTGGTACACATTACTTAGACTTAACTTTGCAACTATTAGGTAGCTTAGTTATTTAGTTACAGAATAATGAATGAACCTTAGCCTTTAATTAGTTTTGTTTCCTGCTGGAGTCTGTGTTTTCTGATAGTTACAACTTAGGCGTTATTAACGCCCGTTTTCAATAACCTACTGCAGTTCATAGATAGATAGCTATAGACAGTAAGATTCTATCTATCCATCCACAACTTTGGTAGGAAATGCTATCCGTCGCAGGTTATAGGAAAGCAAGTAAGGGCAAAGGAATAGATTTGTTTATCTTTAGTAGCTGCAACTGTAGATAGATAGCTTATTGGAAACGGGCGTAAGGTAAAAGTGATTAGGTTATTTTTCGACAAGCCCGACCATCCGATCCGTCTATAGTCTAATCATCAATCTAAGTATGGTTTAAAAGCTTGTTTTTTCATTCATCGCAATGTGTGATAAAGAGGCAACGAGAAAAAAGAGTGCCCATAGAGCATTCAGGTGCTATATCACACCTGAATGCTCTGCTGACATTCGGCAATTCCGTCATTCATTCGTATATGTCAAAAAACTTGTTCCAGGAAGTTCGTGGAGTTTTTTAACTTGTTTTTGCAAATCAGTTTTCGTTATTCCGAATCTTGATTTAATGAGCAAAGTTACTATAAATATGCTTTAGACAGAGAAGTCTTTACTGGATTAGTTTGAGACACATTTAATTTTATGATTTGATTTCAATAGAAACCTAAACAATATTCACAAGATGCCTGTGTTTCAAAAATATCTAGAGGAAGATGTTATAATCACGGAAGAGCGGAGTAAAAAAAACAGTGAAAATGTATTTCGGATTTGACGCTCTGGTAGAATACTTGCTTTGTATAGATACCTTCAACATGAATTAAGTATAGCTACATCAATACCTAGAATTTTGCGCAAAACAACGTAATTGTATTCGCAAGTAATTACATTAAACCGTTCACAGAATCCTACTGAAAATTATTATAATCACAAACAGTAGAAATATCCCCATAAATCTACAATCAAGTTTACACCCCCAAATTGCAATCCATACTTCCAAAGAAATAACTTCAACATACCTCTCACAAAGGACCTTACATATTCATACAGGCGTCCAACTTACCCCGAAATCAGTTCATACCCTTTGGGTCCCAAATAATAAACGAGCGAGCAATCGCCCCAAGTTTCCTACCGCGTCACATTATAGCTCTAACTCGGCTACTCGGGCTATACTTGGCTATGTTGGGCTATGCGAGCTATATGGGGCGGCCTGTGAAGTTAGCTCGTAATTCGTCGACTGCCGTCCCCTTTAGGTCACGTTCTGTGCCCTAAATTTAAAGGAAAACACTCCAATAAGTTGTGCGCCAACTGCGGGTGAAATATATGGAAGGGAATTTGGGGAGGCACCGCTACTCTTGTTTTACAATACATTAAATACATTAAAATTTGCTGTACGTACAGCTAAGGAGCGGAATTATGTGCCGGGGTCTGTGTTTCCTGATAGTTTGCGATTCTACCTTCAAGTTGTAGAACTTGGAGGTCCTTAAGTCAAGAGCAAATTAGTAGACAAGATGTTTCCCACCATCGACCACATCAGGTAAGATAACAATATAAAAAATATTTAAAAACATTATTTATATATGTAATAATAAAAAATAACTGTAATCGTTTTAGCTAACTTTTCTTTGGGCCTACTGCCAAATATTTCAAAAATCCTATCTTATTTGTTTGTTTTGCTATAAATATTTAAATTTAGCAAATAAAAATTAAATATTCCCGATTTCTACGTAAAGCAAAAAGTGTAGTAAAAAACAAATCAACGAACGTACCGGTAGTACCTTCAACTTTTCAACATAACACGTCCGTGTGTTTCCACGTTTTATTACGTCTTCGCTTTCAGTATGTACTCCTCATGTTACGCCGGCCGGTATAAACTTCAAGAAAAATCGCTTGCCAACGTAAAATACAGTGTAGTTAAAGTTTAGACTTTTATAATAACATAGTTGCACTGCACCAGTTTGCAGTTTTTAGTCATTTTTATACAGAAATTTTAAAAAGAACTCGTGTGTCATTTTGTGTCTTGGTTCTTACCGCAATTGTTCAATGTGAGATTCGTTCACAAATTGATATTAGGATTTTTAATCAAATAACTAAATAGCAACCTTCAGTTTGAAAGTTTGCTATCTAATACCTTTGTGCCTCTAAAAGCACACCAAACGGTTGGTCTGGAGCACAGAACTTGAAATATTATTTAAATTTATGTGGTTTGGAGTAACTACTAGTCTCTTAGGACTATGTAGATAGTAAATGCGTAAAAAACGGTGCACTTTGTATTCTTTTACACTGAATAAGAGTGCACCGTTTTTTACGCACGCACCATACATTATATTATTATCTTCTGAGTACTTCGCTGGTCTTCTTTGAGATTGACCACTTCGATCGAAATTGAACCTATTGTTTACTTGAAACAGAGTCAAGAAGCTCAAGCAAAATGATATTGTTCAATGGTCTGTATGGAAAGCACTAAATCGGTTGCGCACCCAGGTAGGTCGCTGCAAACACAATTTGGCCAAATGGGGTTTTATAGAGCCGTCGGATACTCAATGTGAGTGCAGTGCTTCTGTTCAAAACATAAGCTACACGTTGGAGTGCCCCAAGTGCCCAAACACCTGCTCTGTGGAGGATTTAATGAGTACCATCGATGCTGCAATTAACGTAGCTAACTACTGGGCTCAAAAAAATTAACGAGTTTACCTTCGATTCAAGAAGAAGAAGAGTGATATTGTTCAAACATTTCGAGTGCATATAAACTCAAAATATTTGGTATTTGATATGTACTACCAAAATGTCAATCTCTTACGAGTATATTTGAGGACAGTTAGCCATGGTGCTCATATAAGAAGAAAGAAAGAAAAACTCTTTATTTGCATGAACAGTGGCAAATTTACAAAAATGTTAACAAAAAAAAAACAGTAAGAAATATGCGACACGTCCGTCCAAAACAGCCGAACGCTCAGCATAATGCTATAGGCACACATATAGTGCGACTAGTCCACAGCGCTGGTTTTCAGCGTGGACCGGTGACGGTGATGGTGGAACGGTTATGTGCCAAATAAATTTGATTTGTAATAAAGTGAAAAAATATACTTACTACCTATACAAGTATAATACCGTTTCGTAAGTTGTTTTGCGTATCTTTGTGCATCGATCATTGTCGAAAGAGCGATCGACGACAGAAGTGCAAGATGCGGTTACTCATTTAATTGTCATGTAATTGTCATGAAGACACTTTAAGAATTTCTAAAACATAAAATAACCAGTACATTTTTTATAATTAATCGAAAACGGTGAGGTGCGACTATACGACAATGATGTGTTTTACATTAATTATAAAAATTATTTATGAATGTATTGCTGAAACAAATTTTTTTGAAAAAAAGGTCTCCTCTCAAATTAATAAAAATCACAAAATACAGTCAAACAACATCTTCAATTGTTTAACTTTTTTTGTTTGATTCTTGTCCTACAAAAACAGAAAAACACATAATTATAACCCAAATCCCAGCAAACCACACCAAAACAAAAATACACCCAGTAAACAGTAACTAACGAAATCAAAGAAAAAAACCACAGATTGAAAGTACAAGCAAAAACAAAAGCATTTATTATCAAAGCACTCGATACGGGAAGAGAGTTATAAATTGTGGATATTCCCTCTATTGTGGCAGATCCTTTGATTTTGAAGCAGGTTAAGTGTTTTCTAACACCTTGTAGTTACTTTGTTTTTCATCTTTGTAATTGGTATTGTACACCTTTGTAGTATGCAGCAGTAAATTATTAAGTAAATTCTCTTGGAGTGTTCATGAACCGAAATGAAATGGCTTTTTTATTTTAACCACGATGTAGGTAATATTATTAGAAGCACGGGCCGAAAGCTGATCTATTTTGATGTATTATGAATAAATTGTAATTTTTAATGATGTTTATGAAATGTGATGACTGTTGGTTACGTGAAATTCCATAAAAAGGCGATTTTACGCATACTACTAGTCCTTAACCTATCAGATATCCGCAAAACGAGACACAATAGTAAGACGATAACAGCGCGGTCGCCGGCTGCCGCTCGGGGATTCATGAATACTAGAGCAGAAAAAAATTAAATTTTGGGATGCAGATGCGTAGGCATCTGTGTATATAGTGTTAATATTATGTTAGTAAATTACGCAAAAACACTGGTTTGTTTTAAAAATTGAAAACATGTTAAACTAAAAACAGAGTTTTGTTTGAAAATATTAGGTAAAAACACTACCACAATTTTAGGCTTCTTTTAAACATTGGAAATATGAAAAACTAAAAACACGCCGAGTTTTGTTTGAAAATATTAGAACTTAGTAGAAAACATATATTATTAACTATCGCTTTTAGTGAAAGAATTTTCTGAAATTCCAGATGGTATCTCATTTATGATAATAATGGAATTACCAAGAAACTATTTTATTTTTTCAGAGTAGGTATTAGTAAATTCTATTTCAGGCGAAAGAATCCCGAGATTCTGATGAACTTAACAATGCTCATATTTTTCTTTTTTTATACCTATCAATGTACTCATAATACATACACGCTACGAGAGGCTAGGTTTATTTCTAAAGAAACGTCTTTCAGAATACATAGTGAAATAAGAATTGGAAAATAAGTAGGTAAATAATGTAAATATGTTACACTACATATCATAATTGTATGCGTTCAAACATGTTGTTAAAACATGACTATGCAGCCAAAATAGTGTACAATGATTTATTAGATAGAAAGACTCACAACTTACTGGAAACAAATAATACATTTGAAATAATAAATAGTCATAAAAAAGAAAACAATCCAATCGCTGTATCTATCTATATGATGGCGTCGTGGTGGCGAACTATGGGACATTATGTTGTGACCCCACGGTTACGATATTCCAAAAGAATTGTTATTCTTCATCTTGCCATTATTGGCAAGCCTAAGTGAAAACTGACAACGGAGAGAGTTCTCATCTCTCTCTTGCCTTTAATGGCTGGCTTTAGTGGAGATTTTAGTGTTTGGCTATTCGTGCTCGGGAGAAGGATATAAAGGGTGTAAGGAACAGCCCTCCACAAACTTTAAGGGCTTGCTCAGTAGACGAATCTGAACATCCTCCCACAATTTTTGTTTGCAGGAAACAAAAAAAAAAATCGAACTGTCCATACAAACTGTCCGATAAAATTTATAATTTTGTATGGTCAGACTGAAATTTTTATTCGTTTCCTGAAAAGATTTTTTGTGGTAGGATATTCAGATTCGTCTACTGAGCAAGCTCTTAAAGTTTGCGGAGGGCTGTCTCATGCACCCAGTATAATCTAGTAAGGTGCTGGTAAGGATCTTGACCGTACTTCCGGCATTGTCCTAATAGCTACGGTATACCTCTCCACTCCTTAAGTACCTCAGGATATGTTGCCCTCTTTTGCTACGTCACGCCGTGCCCGTCACCGTTTATAGGGGCCCATTTATTGAATGTGCTGGTCACCCCCTGCCTCCCCACCAACTGTGTTCCCACGTTGTCGTCGTGGTGGGGCTTGTGTGTCTCAATGACCTTGAGGGCTTTGCCGGTAGAGCTACTCATGCCGGAAGGCCTCAAGTGAGAGACCAGACCAAGAGGAACACAAACAGGACGGAGTCCAGGAAACTGGACTGCCGTGGTGGGTTCGCCTCAGGTACGTGTCTGCCAAGCAGACATGACCTTGATGGCGAACGAGTCTATTGGGGACCCCACCCCAATTAAAAAAAAAAAAAAGGTTAAAGCTGTGTACAGCACAACCATGAACGCGACTCTAAAAGATATTTTACCCCAGGAGGGTACCGACTGCCACGCAGTCGGAGAATCCCTCACCAAGCAGAGCTTGGTCTGCCCCTCGTATTCTGGGGGGGGGAAAGAGCGCGTCGGATCCACAAAGGATCTGTCACCGTCCTTTTTGGACGTAGAGAGCCAAGGTGGCTCACCCTCCGGTGACGTAGAGTCCCTGGGTTCCACTCCCAGCACGTCTGCGGCACCGGCAGGTAACGAAGAGGCCGGCAGGCTCTTCGGTCTGAGGGAGGTGAGTGCAGATGAGGCGTCGGATTCAGATGCCGCATCTGAGCTCAGTCTCAGGCGCATGGAGGTGGTGGAGACCACTTCTAGGAGGAACGAATTCCTCAAACGTCCCATATCGGGGGATGGGCGGGGTTCAACCTCCGGTGAAGAGGATTCGAGGCCTTCGGCCCGCAAAATCCCCACTTCAAGTCGGAGGGTCGGTCGGAAGTCAGGGAAGGGAAGAGGGCTCGCGGTTCAGGATCGATCCAAAGATACCGCCATCGAGGGGCCCTACCCTGCGGAGAACAGCTGCCAGGCTGCCGCCAATCCCGGGTTGTCCGACGGTGAGCCAGACCCAGAGGAATGTCCCAACATAGTGCTGCCCCAAAAATTCCTGGAGGCCGTCGCAGCAGCCATAAAGGGTGTTGCCTTGAAGAGGGCGAAAGCCTCAAAAGATATAGCCATATCCGAGGCTATAGCGTCAATCAACGCAGCTGCGGTAGACGCTATTGAGGATTTGAGGGCGGAGGTCACCCGCCAGGCAGCCGGCTTGGAAGCTCTCCGAAAAGAGAACCAGAGCCATCGGGAAGACCAAGCGGGGCTCCGAGGAGAACCCGGTCCACAAATGCCCCAAAAAGAGGGACATAACCAACCCCAGCCCGAGACGGAGAATCAGCTGCTGACGATGGTAAAGCAGGAGCTGGCTGCTTTCCAGCAGCAACAGCAGCAGCAGCAACAGCAGTTCCAGCAGCGGATGCAGCAGCAGCTGTCCGTGCTGGAGGGCATTGTACTGCGTCCCTCACTCGCGGGCTCTGGTAAGAGGCCGGCGGCATCGTACGCCGCCACAGCTGCAGTTACGGGTACTGCCGCGACCAAGGCTAGCCCGGCTGGGCAAGCCAAGCGGGGGGCCGTGGCGGCGGCGATTGCGAGGCCGGCCCCGGCGACAAAGCAGCGGCAAGGGAAGCCGAACTCTTCTCCTGCTCCTCCTGCGAAGGG
The DNA here is from genome assembly GCA_030763345.1 of Mythimna separata. Taxonomy (NCBI): domain Eukaryota; kingdom Metazoa; phylum Arthropoda; class Insecta; order Lepidoptera; family Noctuidae; genus Mythimna; species Mythimna separata. The sequence goes on along the minus strand of CM061171.1, from coordinate 5,214,773 downwards.
CAAAAAGGCGCCCGCCACCAAGGAGGTGGAAGCGCCCACCGTGGCGGCGGCCAGGCGGCCTCAGCAGCCCCTACCTGCAGATTCTTCGGCTGGCGCCGAGTGGACGGTCGCCGGCGCCAAAAAGAAGGCTGGCAAGGCGGCTAGGGTCGCCAAAAAACGCGCGAGTCGGCAGCAGCGCAAAAAGCGAGCCATGACGGCTAGGCTTCGCGCCCCGAACTGCGCAGGTGTAGTGGTCACGCTACAGCCGGATGCGGAGAAGAGGGGCGTGACGTACGATGACGTCATGGACGTGGCAAAGAAGGCGGTGCTACCTCACCTTGAGGAGCTCGGGGCCTCCAACGGATTCCGCATAAGGCGCACCGTGACCGGGGCCCGAATACTGGAGGTCCCCGGTGCAGCCAGCGGCCCCGCCGCAGATGCCCTGGCCGTAAAGATCAGGGCGTCTCTGGATGCCGAGGACGCCCGAGTCTCCAGGCCCACGAAGTGCATTGACATGCGCATCATGGGTCTGGACGACTCCGTCAAGGTGGACGAGATAGTGGCTGCCGTTGTCAGGGCGGGAGGGTGCACGACCGACCAAGTGCGGGTGGGCGTCATCCGTCCTGACAGCACAGGTATGCGAGCCGTTACGGTGAGCTGCCCCGTGTCGGCGGCCAAGGCTATCACGGCGGAGGGCCGTAGGCTTTTGGTGGGCTGGGTGTCAGCCCAAGTCAAGTTGCTGGAGCCCAGACCTCTGCGGTGCTTCCGCTGTCACGTGGGGCACCACGTGGGGGCCCTTTGCACCGCGGAGGTGGACCGCAGTGATCGATGCTTCCAGTGCGGTCAGCCTGGTCACAGGGCCGTCGAATGTCATGCAACGCCGCACTGCTACGCATGTGCGGCGGCAGGCAAAGCGGCTGACCACCGGGCTGGGAGCAGGTCCTGCGACCCCCCCGCCAAGGCCAAGGGTAAGGTCCGGAAGGGCCCTCATCCCACCGCAGCCTCAGCCACCGCTGCTGCCGCCATCGCCACGGCAACCGCTGCGGCAGAGCCCTCAAGGGGGGCTCGGGAGGAGACCGTAATGGATTGCCAATAACGGCCCCACTACGTCTCCTCCAGGCGAACATCAACCACTGCGCCCCCGCTCAGGGTTGCTCCAGAGCATGGCGCAGTGGTCGATCAATATCGCCGTGGTCTCCGAGCCGTACTTTGTCCTGCCCAGGGAAGACTGGGTCCAGGACCTGAGCGGCTCGGTGACCCTAATTTCGTCGGCCGCCGCCGGTACCCCCGCCTCTCGAGGCCGTCACGAGAAGGCGGGGCTGCGTGGCAGCACGGGTCGGGGACATTGCAGTGGTAGGCGTCTACCTGTCCCCGAACCGAACTCTCGCCGATCTCCACAACTCCCTCATGGAGCTGAATGCCGTCGTCGCTGGGTTTGGATCCCTCCCCGTGGTCGTTTGTGGGGACTTCAATGCCTGGAATCTGGCTTGGGGTTCCCGGCTCACAAACCAACGGGGTCGGATGGTGGAGGACTGGGCTCTGGAGACTGGCCTGGTCGTCCTCAACCGGGGTTCTGTTCCCACGTGCGTGCGGATGCGGGGAGAGTCGGTGGTGGACATTTCGTTCGCCAGCCCCGCTTTGTCGCCGCGTGTCGTCGACTGGCGCGTAATGGAGGGGGTAGAGACGTATTCCGATCATCGGTACATCCGGTTTGACGTCTCCGCCCGGACCTCGACCGCGCCGGTCAGGGAGCAGACCCCGTGTGGTCCGCGGTGGGCGCTGAGGCAGATGGACCGGGACGCTTTCCTGGAAACCGCGAGGGTACAGGCCTGGGTGCAAGCACCGGACAGGCCTGTCGACATCGACCTCGAAGCAGAGTGGTTCCAGGAGGCAATGTCGCAAATTTGCGACGAGGCGATGCCCCGAGTCCATCCAGGACGTGCTCGGCGCCAGGTGTACTGGTGGTCGCCGGAGATTGAGGCTCTGCGCGAAGCGTGCAACGCCGCGCGGCGCCGGTACACCAGGTACCGCAGGCGCCGCATTCGTCCGCCGGATGCGGAGGCCAGAGAGGCGGAGCTGTACGAGGGGTACAGAGCGGCAAGGCGCACCCTCCGAACGGAAATAAAGCGGGCCAAGTTGGAGGCCCGCAATGTGTGGCTGGAGATTCTGAACAGGGACCCATGGGGACGCCCTTACCAGGTGGTGCGGGACAAGCTCCGCCCATGGGCTCCCCCGCTAACTCAGAGTCTCCGGCCTCAGCTTGTGGAGGGTGTGGTGGCCAATCTGTTCCCTGAGCGAGGGGAACACTGTCCCCCGCTCATGGCTCCGCCACCTGCGGTGCCCGTAGCGGACCACACCAGCGACGACGACGACGACACTCCAGAGGTGACCGAGGTGGAGATGAGGGCGGTGGTACGAAGACTTAGTGTCAAGAACACCGCCCCAGGACCCGACGGCGTGCCTGGAAGGGCCTGGGTCCTGGCCATGGAGGCTCTCGGGTCTCGATTACGAGGGCTCTTTAGCGCATGCATGGAGAGAGGCCTGGAGTTCCGTATGACGCAGGTCCTCACCGGACACGGTAAGTTCGGGAGGTTCCTGCATCGGATCAAGGAGGAAAGGACGCCCGGGTGTCGCCACTGTGTGGACCGCCCGGAGGACACGGTGGAGCACACGGTAGAGGTGTGCCCCGCTTGGGCGGAGCACCGCCGTGTCCTTGTGGAGGCTATCGGCGGCGGTGACCTCTCGCGCCGGGCCCTGGTACAGGCCATGGTCCGGAGCGAGGAGGGGTGGCAGGCAGTCGCCTCCTTCTGCGAAGCAGTAATGTTAGCGAAGGAGGCTGCCGACCGCGTGAGGCAACGGAACTCACACCGCCGCCGCCGAGATCCCGATCCCGATTACCGACCACCGTAGGCGCGGGCTCGCGGATAGCGAGCACTGGGTAGCTCGCCGTCCGGCAGTCTAGTAATAATCTGGACCGAGCCTAGTCGTCGACGGCGCGTTCTGTTCCATGCGCGCCTCAAGGAGATGTCAGCAAACTGTAGGGGCCCGGCAGGGCCGAAGCCTCTGGGGAACACGGTATCCGAAAGGCTGTCACCGTGTCCCCCAGATCGATGGCAACGAAGGAACGGGGTAGGGGTTTAGTCAGTAAGAGTCTGACACACCCTCCCGCTCCGCCCAAGAGTGGGAGAAGTCATTCTGATGATTCCCCTACCGGAAAAAAAAAAAAAAAAAAAAAAAAAAAAAACCCCCTGCCTTTCTTATTGATGGATAAATAACAATATTCAGGCGGGAGCCAGGAGTCTTTACATAGTGCCTGGTAATCTGTCTATTAAAGCCTTCTAAAACCATAATCCTATTCTTAGTTACCAACCGATAATCGTCGGTACCGGTTCACAAAAATTTACAATTGTCTAAGGAACCCGTACGAGTTGGCTTCGTATCTAAAGGTCTAACGGCCGAACGCATAGTCCAGCTAATGGTTCATTAGCGTCCATTAAAGTTAAGTATTGTCAAACCTTCACTGAAAAACTGTGTAAAACTGTCAATGTGACAATTTCTTAAGTGATGATTAACGTTAATGAATGTCCCTGAGTCGGGCCGTAAGGGTCCTGAAATAAATAAATACATGACCAAAAAACAACAGATAAAGATCTCTGCGAGGCCAAAAAAGCACTATCCACAGCATTATTCTCAGCAACACGCCATAAGAAATTCAGGAAGTTTTCTATCTACGATGATGACATAATTACTTCAACTTTTTGTGATTCCTGAATAACTTTCTCTTAACATTAACAAGGTACCATCAGTCCGCAATCATCATTACAATGTTTGACACCCATCAAACAAAGATCTACACTCCAACCCCGCCTATAACATTACAAGTATCAACAAAAACTGTCAAATCATAACAAGAACTTTAATTTTCACTCCTAATCAATCTCAAAGGGGGTTTCTTATTAATTTCTGCGCTAAATCACCTTTACGATGGAAGCAAAAAGATTCAGCCCATCAAGCAACGTTGCAGTTTTTATGGGAGGCGCTACTAAGGGACCAAGTCACTGGTTTGTCGAATGAGATAAGATTTTCCGGAGTCTGAAGGACTACTTATGATGTTTGTGCTTTTGTTTTTTATGTTTGGCTTAATTTCCTTTGTCGTCGAAAGTTATGAAATGACTTCTACTGCATTGAGTTTACAAGATGACTACAATGTGCAGTTAAACTTCTTTAATAAATCTGTGTGAACGCCTAGTCATCTGATAAAAAGTGACATAGAAGCTTGCAAGCCAAAGGCAAAGCAACGACGACCTTGTCTAAATGAGCTATTAATTTTTCCATACCAATTTTGGACCCCCATTTCATCAACTTAGCTGATGCATTTTGGAGATTCCTCTGTTAGTGCTCGCTTACGTTATAAAAGGAAACCTTGTCCAAAATTTCATGTTCCTCATCCCAGTAGTTTTTAGCTGTTCTTTGATATTTTAGTCTCCTTTTATATATATACATGTAATTTTTTTATTATTATTGCGAGCCTATGCGCTTGACACATCCACTTGATGGTAAGCGATCATATTCACTCTTCACCTAATGACCCCTAGGTTGTAGCTATCACTAAACACAGACCCCGACAGGGAATTCATGTAATTTTCGATATCGTTCTATCTATCATCGCCCTTGATAAACAAGACCCAATAAAACCACCAAAAATAAAGAAAAATCGGCAATTGGCAAAAGATTGGGCAAAAGGCATACCCAATCACGTCCCAGACGATTTTCTCTCTAATACCTGTGGTAGGGCCCCCTTAATCCCCCGTCAGCGAGCCGGGCTCCGGAACTCATTTACGGTGAAATAAAAAGGGTTTATTACATATTTTTATTTGATGTTGAAAACTCTAGGATGGCTTAAACGTTACTAACTACAGATTTAAGTGTTTGGAGCGGTCACTGCTCTGTTTTCAGTTAATTACTGTTCTTCGTGGAAACTCATAGCGCTGTTTATGAGCAATCGCTTTGGTTGGAATCTGGGAAGTTTTGTGTTATTTTGGGTGGGAATATGAATTATGTCGATATTAATGTTTCTTTAAAAGGTCTTTAAAAAGGTGATTTCTGTGTTGCTCTGTTAATTTTTAAGTCGTGCCACGTGTTTTGATGCGATTTTCACGTATGTGAAGAAGAATTAACGAGAATAGTTTATGAACAATGAATGAGAGAAAAAACACTAATCTTTGCACCCGTATGAGGCTCGATCAGGATACTAGTTATTCATGAATTACAAAAATGTTTTATTTTATATTTAATAGGTTTGGACACTTCTGTAGGGGCCCAGCAGGGTCGAAGCCTCTGGGGCCATGGATTTGCTTCTGAAAACCCGGGATCCTGGAACGAAGGCAAAGAAGAAACGGGGTGTGGTTTAGTCACTAAAAGTCTGAGACGCCTTCCCGCCCTGCCCAGGAGCAGGAGAAGTCATTCTGTTGATTCCAAACCTAAAGAAAGCGTTAGTCACTTGTCTTACCTTTACAAATACATACATACGTAACTTCCAAGCTACCTATCCAACTCCACAGCAAACTCCCGACATTACTATGCACTCCTATGAGTTACCGCGTCCGTAGCTACCCGTGACGGATTCAATGTACTGTGAATAATAAATTAACATCTACGTTTATCTTAATGTGCCTATTTCCTTGCCAACTTGTAGACTACGTGGGGAGGGTTACATTTACATGTTGTACAGGCTTTTAAACTGTGATTTGTGTAGTGAGAGCTAATAGCACTGTTTTGACTTAGTCTTTACTGAGGAGGAAAACAAAAGAGGGTTCATTAGTCTTATTGAAGGCTGAAATAGATGAGAAATGATGTTAAATGGATTGTGATTGAAGGAATATTAATTAATACTGTTTGAAAATGTGTCTGGTTTTATTTATTTTATAAACCTAAGTTTGCTGACTTCATGTAAAAAAGAAAGAAAGAAAAACATTTTTTTTTTTTTTCCATTTTTTTTTCATGTTGGCGTTGTTTGATTGCTGATGATGTTTTGATAGTCAATTTTGATAGCACACTTTTTGTTCGTGTAGGTATAGAATTATACCAATAGTTTCTTTTTTTATTTTTCAGCGGAAAATTATCAAGTTAATTCTTCTGTGTCAAGCTTTTACTGATTAATGAGGTTAGAAACCATCAAATAATTTTTTTATTTGTGTCTGACACTTATTGGCTAAAACTCACTTGTGTTTAATCAGATGCATTTTACATTCCAGGGTCGCGGAACCATTTCCAAACAATCCCGCAGCTCTCTACAACTGATCCATTATAAACAGTTGTATATTTGCTTGCGTCGTTTGTCCTCAATGCTGAGCGTCATAATCTCATAACTTTCTTTTAGAAAATAAATATTTCGTCAAATTACCCTGTTTTCAGCGATGTAGATTGCATCATTGACTAAAGTCTCTAATGTGGAACGAATTCAATCTGACTAACATAAAAAATACTCCACAAAAACGTACCTTCTAATTATCGACATCCAATTACATCACTTCCGAAAACTTAAAAACAATTAAGGTATTAAATCCGTTGGACAATAAACGGGTTTTCCTCTCCCAAACTTTTCAGTTACCAATTCACATCGATCTGTAACTCGAAAGGGAACCGAGTTCCCAAGTTTAGGGGCTTCAATCCAAGATGATTGATAGCAGAAATGTTCTTGCTTCAAAACGTGGGTTTTCTCACAGTAATTTTAAAGGGGGAAAGTAATTTTAAAGTTGGGAATTAATGGGAATAATTTTGGGGTTTGGAGCAGTAGTTACGTAGTTACTTCTTGGGACTTATTGATAAATGGAACTGATAGTTTTGGTATGTGTTTGTGTATGTAGGCACATGTAGTATGACTGAATTTGGGAATAGAGGGCCTTTCATGAGCTCCTAACGCAATCTTGAACTGAACTATGAAAAGGAAGGAGCAATATAGGGTGTATATCTGCATCGCGCCTTCTTGCTTTCAGTTTTGTCATTTTAACTGGCCATATACTGGTATAGCCTCAGTTATATCTTTTTGACATTGTAACATGAGTCTTTGACCAACTGGACTCACTCGAATTGAACACAGTCACAATTTGAATAGATCGATTGGACCCACACGGTAAATCCGTGAACAGTTTATCAATGGCAAAGTGAGGGGTCCCTTAGTATTGTTTATTTACTTACATATTTAACCGATTTTCAGTGTTATATTCAGTTATTATTCTCATTATAAAAATGTTGTCGTCATATCTGAACACCTAATTAAAAATCTTTTAGATTTCGATTGATAATAAATGAACCTTATTTAATTAGTTTTATTATATTTCGACTAACTAATTCGGGTCTCCACTGTATCCTTTGGTTGCTTTAAACATAGGTATTTTTATTTAGTTTGAACATTGGTCCGGTACAAATACAGGTAATAAATTATGTGGTCAAGTGGACCCTAGGGTCCGTCGCGAGCGGGTCCAACTGACTGTAGACTCGTTTTATACTTAGAGTTTGTTTTCCGTCACGATATCATACAACCTCTTTTCTTTCTTGATACAAACTGTGCCGATGTTTTAAAGACGGTGAATCCATTTTTCCAAAGTCTGCATGTACAGGAACACAGTGCAAAAAGAGATCTCTGGGAACCTAGAATTAGAGCAAAAAAGGAACAACAGTGGGTTTTAGTCAGTAGAAGTATGACATGCTCTCCCGTTCCGCCCAGAGCGGGAGAAGTCATTTTGATGATCTTCCACCTTAAAAAAAATTATACTATAGAACATGCAAATAACTCACTTCTGTTGTACGTATTTTATAGCTACATAATTATAATTATTATGCTAAAGTTGCAACTTCGAAACACTAAAATTAATGTTTTAAACTTTACACTTTCAACTCGTATGAAACAACATAATACCATCACTAATTCCCACCACTGTTTCACCAACACGTAACAATAAAGAGCTCAACACTAGCTCCATAAGCTCAACCATTTCCACACTAACATTGTGAACGCTGCGAACTATGCAACTAACAAAGACTACGAGACATTCTTACTAACAAATCCTGCGCGGTATGCTAACAAGCTGTTTTGAACATCCACAGATTATTAAGTAAGTGCTAAACACTGTTGGTCCTGTCATGCATAAAACGCTAAGGAGATCGGAAAGTTGGATTGTGAACTTTGTTTGCTTTTTTACGCAGGGTTGAGATTTAAGTGATAATGGGGTGGCAGTATTGTTCAATAGTTACTCCAGCTCTGGAACGCAAAAAGATGAAAGAACACAGTTGGTTTTTAGTCAGTACGTATAAGTTTGACAGTCTCTTTTGCTCCGCCCAAGAAGGGGAAAATAGATAAGTAGATAGATAGTTAAAAAATTACAGTAGCAGCATAAAATTAATAAGGTTTAACAATGGGCGGTCTTATCGCTCAAAGCGATGTTTCACAGCAAACATTTACATGGATTTCATAGAGACGGAGAAAAGTTACGCAGGTAGTTTGTCATGTGGTGTTCACGTATACCAGCGACAACAACAGACGTTGTCTTGACCAAAAGATGATGTTTCGTTAGAAAAAAAAAATTGAGATCCCGACTGCAGCGCCAGGGATCCGCTTAATTAGAATATAAAGTTTCATTCAAATCGGTCAAGCAGTTTAGGAAGGGTTTTGGGACAAACACGCACAGGAGAATTATGTACTCAAAGATATGAAAGCAGAGAAATAATGTACTTAATAAAGTACTTTGATGTATATGGTTGAATGTTTCGTGGTGAGTTTTATTATGTTTTGGACTACCAAAACATGCATAAAATGGTGGCTTTGACTGCAAAGCCACCTCTTTTTTACCTACTTTTTTGGGAGAGGGAATAAAGAAATTACGGTACTTACTTACTACCCTCATTATCTGCATAGCCTTTTCCCAATTATGTTCCAGCTTCTATTTTGACCGTACTATGCGGCTAAATAACAACATTATCCATAGGTAACAGTTTTCCTGGTTATTCGAGTCGGATTTCGAATAACAAAATGAACATAAACAGTGCTCGATCGATAAAGCAATGTGTAATATGTGGTCCCGAATCATTTAAAATAGTTGGGGAAAAAGGTCTTCTTCTTCTTCTGCCTGGCGTTAATCCCGGCCATTGCCAGGGTCCGCCTTCCGACTATGTTTTTTCCACTTTGCCCGATCTTTAACATCCTCCTCAGTGAGGCCATTGGCTCTCATGTCGGACTTGACGACGTCCAGCCAGCGCTTGCGAGGGCGACCACGGGACCTAGCCCCAAGGACAGCCATATCCATGCATCTCCGACCAACGTACCCCCTAGGGCGGTGCATGATGTGGCCATACCATCGCAGACGACACTCTTGCAGTTTTTCCCCCACGTCACGGACACCAAGACTACCTCGGATGAATGAGTTGCGTATGCGATCGGATCGCGTTACGCCGCTCATCCACCTCAGCATCTTCATCTCCGTGACGCGAAGCTCCTGGGTGTGTCTGCTTAGTGCTGGCCAGCATTCGCCACCGTACAGGAGGACAGGCCGTATGATGCATTTATATACCTGCCCTTTGAGCCTCGGAGGCATTTTACGGTCACATAAAACGCCCGTTACCTCGCGCCATTTTGCCCATGCCGCGCCTACGTGCTTGGACATCGTCATCCACGCTGCCAGACTCGTGCAGCACGGATCCAAGGTACCGGAACTTATCAGACTTAGCGATCAAATCCGACCCTATCCGGATAGTACTTGAATCCGTGCCACCACAGGACATGTACTCAGTCTTCGCCACATTTAGTCTCAGACCGCCGTTTTCCAGCGTGTCTTTCCAAATGTTGACCCTGCGCTCAAGATGGGCTTTGTTCTGGTTAACGAGGGCGATGTCATCGGCATACATCATTAGCCATGGAGGCTGATCCTGGATGTTTGCCGTAACTACATCAAGCACAACGTTAAACAAGAACGGGCTTAGAGCCGAACCTTGGTGAACGCCAACAGATATTGGAAAGATATTGGATTCGCCAACAGCGGTCCGGACAAAGGACACGGAATCGCGGTACATGTCTCTGATAATGTCAATATAGGCCTCGGGAACACCCTTGAAGCGGAGCGCCCACCAGATAGCCTGCCGAGGTATACAGTCGAAGGCCTTCTGCAGGTCTAAAAAGGCCATATGCAGAGCTCTCCTTCTCTCTCTGTAAGCCTCAGACAGAGTCCGTAAGGCGAACACTGCATCCATGGTGCTGTTACCCGCCCGGAAGCCATATTGACACTCAGAGATAGTGCACTCGCTACGGAGCCTTGTGTCAATGATGCGCTCGAAGAGCTTCATGGTGTGGCACATGATCTTGATACCGCGGTAGTTACTGCAATCCTGTACGCTACCTTTGCCTTTGTGGACCGGGATAATCAGGCTTAGTCGCCACTGGTTTGGCATTTCCTTGGTGGTCAGGATGCGGTTATAAAGATCAGTCAGAAGGTCCACACCATGTGAGCCCATCGCCTTCCACACCTCAATTGGCACATTGTCAGGCCCAATCGATTTCCGGTTCTTCATGTGGCGAAGAGCAATGCGGGTTTCGTCGGGAGAAATAGGGGAAATAAGTCCGAGGTTAGGAGGCGGTTCGGGAGGGAGGTTGTGGGGATGCTGTTTATTAGACAGCTCCGAGAAGTATGTACACCATCTCTCCTTAACCGAAGGAGCATCATAGAGCAGCCTACCCTGGGCGTCCCTTACACAAAGACATTTGCTAATGTCCCGTGTAGCTTTTTCCCGGGCACGCGCCAGCTTAAAAATAAGCTTCTGCCCCTCCGCAGTTTCCAGTTTGTCGTACAAGGGCGACAAACTTTTGCTGCGGGCTCTGGCTACAGCTTTTTTACAAGCGCGCTTAGCCGCTCCATATGCCTCCCCGTCTTCCGGAGAGTTGGTCCCTTGCCACTGTTTAAATAAACCCCTCTTCTTCCGAGTCGCCTCCTGAACCCCGTCATCCCACCACCACGTCTCCTTGTCCATGACGCGGCCACCACGAGAAGTGCCAAGGACGCGCTTACCCGCAGTGGTGATTGCTGAATGGATCCTACTCCAGATCTCTTGAATGGACTCATGCGGAGCACTCACCTCAAGATGCTCGACCTCCGCAATAAAGTCCGACTGTTTAGAGCCATTAAGCAACCACCACTTAGTGCGGGGTTCGCGTTGGGGAAAAAGGTATCTGAAGGAATATAGGTGAATGTCAGTTACTAAAAATACCAGCAAAACATTTGCCTCCGGACATGAACTGCAGTGGCCAATCTGGAAATGTCTGAACTGACTGTGGCCATAGGTTGGTCGCTGCAGGGTTAATCTGGCCAAATGGAGTTTCCTTAATCTATCGCGTCCGAATCCAGTGAAGGGGCTACATACCCTTTACCGAATATGTGTCATTTTCTTTCCTACCCAGCAGTTTGTGTCAAATCGACACGAAAAGAAGAAATCATTAAAAGTCTGACATTTCTTCTCACTCTACCTTGAGTGAAAGAAGTTATTTAAAGACCTCAAAAAAGCAGTATATAATGTAAAGAACTCATCACTTACAACACAAACAAATAATATAATTATTTACCATAAAAAAAAACAAAGAAACTTATACCATATCACAAGCATTACCTTATTTTTTCTCAAACACTGTACATAAAGCGTCTTGGTACCTCGGTATTTATCATTTGAATGGCGTTTCGTACACATGGGGACAACTAAACTGCGCATATAATGGCACCACTAGCCTCTGAAATGGCACGCAAGTGTATCACTGCTTAGATTCTCTGCTCATAGTTTTATTGGCTTTTCGAGAAATATGGCTGTAATGTTCTGATGTAGTGTTTGGGGTTTCTGGCTTCACACCGAAGCTTTTGAACGGAATGGCTTTTTGGCTAAAATAGAAGACTGTGAATGAAAATTTATGACTCAATTTTGGTGTGGTTGACCTTTTGTGCTGATACTTAGACCATTTTTTTCCATTTAGATGTTTTTTTTCTATTATGCATAGGCTTGCGTTTGATCATTCCACCAATTGATCGTAAGCGATAATGTGGTGGATGTTGTAGCACGCTTGCTTAGAAGTAACCTTTTTACTCTTGTATTAAATATCCTTAAGTTGTAACTATCAGAAAACACAGACTCTGGCACTTCTTACCTGTACGTACAATAAAAGTGTTCTCAAAACGCTTTGTGCGCATGGTCTTACTGTATTTTTTTAATTCAATTTAGTGAACGTTAAGTAAAAATATTTATTCTATAAATAGTTCCTTCTCTATACGACTCATAAAAAATACCTAATCCAGCATCGCTCAAAGTAAAAACCAATAAGTCTAAAAGGCAATAATCTGAACCCTAAAATACTTCTCTGCTCCAATATTTCCCCAATACATAAACCAGCGTAGTACGAGTGGGTAATACCGCCTATACGTGGGTAATACCGCCAGGTGCAATATGGTCCGCGATGAGTGCCAAAACTGTGAACTAGGACACTAACAAGGCCATTTAATTAATTTTTAATTGATTTGGAAAGTTCCCGTCGAAGCGAAGTGCTGTGCGGCTATTGAGGGCACCGGGAAAATATTTTCCGAGATTTTTCTGAAGTAGAGAACTAGTTAATAGATTGATTTTTTTTTCGTTTTTGAACGTCGAGTTAGGATTTGTGATTAGTTTGATTGGTTTGGGTTGAGAAATATAAATTAATTGGAGCGGTTTTCTAGTTTCTCTAATATAAAAAAAAATCTTTCCTTTTTCTGTTATACGTTTCTAAAATTGTTATTTCTGCTGCCTCCATCTTGCGGTGTAGGTGCAGACTTTGGTCGCGGTTTGTGTCAGCGGTACATACAACACGCGCACCATTTTTTTCACCAGCTCAGACCGAGACGCGACGCGACGCTGCATGCACATTTTAATAGAGTGACTCAAAATAGAACTTTATTTACTACACGAAAAGATACACATTTCATTGTGAAAATTAAGAATACGTTGCTTCATGCAGCGCTGCGCCGCGTGACGCCGCACGGCGTCGCGCTGCGCTTCGTGACGCCGCGCGGCGTCTCGCTGCGCAGCGTAACGTTTTTACATTCAAAACATCGTGTTACCAACGATTTATATATGCGCCTTGCAACGTTGCGATGCGTTTCGCGGCGCAGCACGAAATCACTGGCCTCTTCCTGCATCGTTGCGTCGCGTCTCGGTGTGAACTGACCCTAAGATGTAAAATGAATTTCAGTATGGAAGAAACAGTAACTATAAACTAAGCGATTTATTTAATTCATTTCAACTTATTCAATTCTAATGCAAACGGAAATTGTACTGAACTAAGCAAGGTAATTAAGTTTTAACAGAAACTATTAACAAATGCAAATGTCGATATGTTTTAGACATATTATGGTCATTTCAGATATTACGTATTTTATTACCGAACAAACCACTTGCAATAAACCATAAAATCATGACGTATTCATGCATTATGACTAGGATATTAGACCATGAGTACACTCAGCAAAAAAGATTGTATAGAAGACTTAGAATAAGTATGGTCAAGTCCAGTGCCAAAGAGTTATCTTGTTTCTACTTATTGTGTTTAGACAAAATCACTCTGCACATAATGTAGTAGCCAAGATTATATATAATAACTAGCTTTTACCCGCGGCTTCGCTCCCGTCAAATGACTACCCTACATATCCTACGCTACCCTACCCTACCTGCCCTACCTACCCTACACTACCCTACCTACCCTACACTACCCTACACTACCCTACAGTACCCCACACTACACTACGCTACACTACGCTACACTACGCTACACTACGCTACACTACACTACCATACACTACCCTACACTACCCTACACTACCCTACACTACTCTACACTACCCTACACTACCCTACACTATCCTACACTACCCTACACTATCCTACACTTTTTTAGATTTAAACTATCATATCTCTCAAGTTGGATTGAACTGCACATGGTGCGCGAATTTTATTATAATCGGTTAAGTGGTTTAGGAGTCCATTGAGGACAAACATTGTGACACGAGATTTATATATATTAAGATATTATTACCTATCCGCTAACACCTTTTCAAACCATGCTAAAGGATGGAGATTTGACTAATAGAATACCTAATAAAAAAATTACGTGCACAAACCTTTTACGAACATAATTTGCATACTCATATATGCTAAGTTGGGCGAGTCGTTAGGCTTCTACATTTATATTATACAGACAGTTGTTGAGTGCCCTAAGCAAAAATTTAAAAATCAAAGACTAATAAGAATCCAATGATGTTTCATCGTCGTCGTCATAATTTCAGACGAAAATCGTCCATTGTTGAAAATAGGCCTTCCCCAAATGTCGCCATAACGAACAATTCTACGCATTTCTCATCCTTCAGAATCTCGAGATCCTCATTTGGTATAATTATCATCGGCATCGGTTCACCTCATGGGAGATGAACCGCTTTTCGACGTTGCATCTTCCGATACGTGGTCATCACTCCAGAATGTTTCAACCCTACCGAACTCATCTGTTCAGCGAGCAACCTTATACGGCGGCACCGGAACCTACACGGTGAAAAAATACAGGAAGCTGACTGACTAACATACCTAATTCTGTTAAATAAGTTATCAAAGAAATATCGCTACTAAAAATGGGGGTTGGAGGTACGAGAGTCATAAATTGGTCGTGTCACAGTGTTTGTTACACTGTGACACGAAATTTAATATATTACATATTTATAGATTGTGAAACATACCGATATGCGTGTCAATGGTAGCTATTACCATGTTAAAGCGCAAAAACTATTGTGATGATAATGACAATGCTTACCTGCATACGTTTCAAATTCTTTAGCTGTATGTACCAGATGCAATATTGCACAAATACAGCAGTTGCACTACGTTTATGATGTCCGGGAAACGTATATTGTGTGAAATTAACCGGACGACGCCGTTTTAATATCGTTCCCCTGATTACCACTACCGAGACCGTCTTTGGCTGTTTTCCAACTAGGCTACCGTGCATTATTGTAACGACTTGTTCTTAGTGAAATAACGGCACAGTGTCGCTAGTGCGAATATTTTAAAGGATGCTGGAAGTCTTAATTTCCCCAATGATTTGGAGGAAGACGAAATTTTGTGCTACCGGCGTTTGCAATGCATTGCTTGTGGCTGACGAATCAGGTCACGGATTTGTTTGGCTCCCACAGGCTTTGGTATGTCTAGGTAAACCTTACAATACAAATCTCATCAACTTATTGTAATGTTTTTTAAAGACATGCCACTAAAATATAAAAGTCATATGTTTGGATGTTTGTCAAGCAATCATGCCTAAACCAAAATGCATGAAACTGCACATGTGTCAGGATAAATTAAAATACATGTTTATTCCGGTACTAAGTTTTAGGCGGAAAATTTCGATTTACAAGCGAGTGAAGCCGCTGAAAATCAGTCACTTTTCTAGGAGAGGGAATGGGCCATAATCGGTAACGCTGGCCCAGTATGGATTAGTGGTTGTCACATGTCTTCGAATTTTAGGTTCTAGGACATGCCGGTTTCCTAACGATGTTTTCTTCACCGTTTTGATATCAGTGGTAATAAAATTTGTAGATAAGTTCCATAACCAGGCTGGGTTTTAACCTACGACATAAGTCGGTGCCGTTATCATTGATCCTACTTAAAATAATTCATGTGTTATTCACATTAAAAGTCGAAGAGTTGTAATTAGAATTGGCACTTTTAAACACCTTAAAAGCCATTAGCCGATTAATGAAAATAAAGTTTTTTTGTCACTATCCAGCGAAGTTATCGCGGCCATCATTGTTCACTATCAAACTAAGTCTCCACCTGTGAGAACTCCTGATTAAACTTATCCCCTACGAACAGTGTCTTAATTAAAAAGTTCCCACAGATCCGAATAAAATCTCCCAGATTTCGTCTGATGAAAGTTTTCTCAGTAAAAGTAATTTAATTAACGTGCGAACTCATTATTTCTTATTATTTAACTTTAACACTCTTTGAAGACCTTTTTTGTGTGAATGAATGTTTTTAAATTAATCATCGAGTTTTGCTTTCTAAGATCTTTGTAGCGTAGTGAATATAGATATGAATTATTTTATTTTGCTTTAGAAACATCTATGTTATTTTTTTTTTAATTTCATTTGCGCTTCTTTCTCCTCTAAGTGTCGACATAACTACCGTTTCTGTGCGTCTGCCGCGACCTTTACCAGGTCATCCGTTCACCTTGTGGGAGGCTTTACTACGCTGGGTCTTCCGGTACGTGTTTGCCACTCTACTCGTAAAATCTTTCGTCCCAATCGACCTGTTCAGCGGGCATTGCCGCTTAAGTCTGGTGATTCTTCGGGCTTCATCTTCTTTTCGTGTAGATGTACTCTCACATTTTTTTTCTGCCCAGTATTTGACAACCTTAATGGTTCTGGTATTGGCCTCCTAAAGATGTCTCGATTCTTCGGAGTATGTCAGTAACAATCCACGCAAGGAAATTCCAAGCGTAGCTTTTCCATTAATATTATTAGTATCCATATAACGCACCCATGGACATGGTTGAACTATTTTCCCCAACCATCATCGTGACATTTCCTCTCGTCCCAGTAGTAAATATTATTGTCGGCACCATTCAATGGTAGTAGCGGTCAAATTATATGTTCGGACTTTACACTGGACGAGATGCATTCCTTGCATTTTCTGATGCTGATCCAAGCTGTGAGCGGAGCGGAGAAGTTTGTACTGATAGCATATTTTGAGAGCAAAGTTTGACAGCCATGAATTTATCATTGAGGTTACATCAGGACTAGCGGTCTTATAAAAAAAATACTTCTTATCTGTAGTAAAAAACTCTGTGAAGAATTTGCGTAATGATTCTGCTTGACAGTTCAAGTTTATTTTCATAAATAAGAATAATTGTTTGAAACATCTACAATAGTTACAAGAAATTGTCCTAACCAAACCAGGTTATAGAAGAAGTTTTGATATATGGACCTCATGTCAAATCCTGTATATTCTGAGGCGTTAAAGAAACTGATGGATACTAAAAAAAACAGCTGATTATAGTCACATTCTTATTCACAAGTTTAGAAGAAAAAGCTTCAAAAATTAATGTATTCAAAAAGATAACCATACATTTTTACTATCTTTCTATTAACAGCCGAAACAACAATACATTCTTTCTCTGACTACTCTTTGACGAAAACGTCGTAATATCTGATATTTTTTACTCAAACAAATCCTTTAGAACTGCGTTTTTGTTTTGTTTTATAAACTAGTACTTGACTGCGATCCCACCTGATGGTAAACAGTGATGCAATCGTTAAGGCTCATAATAGAAAAGTCAGTTCGCTTATAACTTGTTCCATCACTTTAAAGTGGAACTTTTCCAATAAATGTAACGTGAACGAGGGACGAATGTCTCTGCGGTCACGGCTTGCATTGTTACACGCCCGACGTCATTGATTTAGACCCCGTTCTGACCGGTCCTAACCAGTTTTGAGCGGTTTCAACTGCTTTTAACCGGTTTTAATCTTTTAACCCGCTGTTCGCTTTGTTATTTGGATTGGAGGGTCAGGTGTGTGGGGTTCTTTAGAAGTTTTCTTTTGTTATTGATTGGAAAAGTAACCGGTTCCCTGTTTGTGGTTGAAGGGTTAAGGCTCTGTTTGCAGGTTGTTATTGTTATGGGGTACCTATTAATTTAGGGTTGTCTTGTGGAGGGTTGATGAGATGAGTTGGTTTAATCATTGTTACTGATGTTTTGCAACAAGACCATAAAACAAACAAACAAGTTGGTTTTATTGTTCTTGGTTTCGTTCTTAATTATTAATTTGTTTGCTACGGTTAGCTAGGCTAGGCTTAATAAATCTAGATTATAATTTAGTAATACCTCAATATCGATTTGGATTAGTCTATAAGCTAAGCATATTGCTGGGAAATAAATAAATAAATAAAAGAGTGTAACGTTAACACGAAAAAGTGACCATTGATTTGTTTGTACATTCCTGATTTTTATTTAAAGAAAATAAAAAAAAATTATGTTGCTTTTCTCGTACCAGGAAATATAATATAAAGTTGCTTTTTTTTCTTGTACCAGAAAATATAAAGTTGCATCTTGAACTTAATCGATGTTAAGCCGTGAAATAACTTTTTTGCATCACCATATTGACAGAAACTGGTCCATTTGTATTTACTTTCTACAAAAAATAAATAAGACGCAACTATAATTCGGTGGAACCCATCAAACACCCGATACCGTGTCCGAATTGCTCATAGAAATATTTGATGGTGCAAGTGAGGAAAATGTTGCGAGAAGAATATTTAGTATAAAAAGAATGTTACAGAATCCTTCAGGTTTTACATTTTTACTGTGTGGAACGGAAGAAAAATAAGATTAATGTATTTGAGACTAATATCAATGTCCATAACTATTATGTTTGTAACTAATATTATATTTGTATTATATGTACATAGTTTTAGGTTTAACTTAAGTTTTTGATTTAAATTAGTATTGGTATATTACTGTATATTATACGTTAATAATATAATAGTAATAACTTTATTAGCAACCCAAATTATAACTTACAAAAATTACAGTGAAACCACACTAGCCGAGCCTGAATCGTGGCTATCAAACAAAAACGATTACACTATTAATAGTAGATAAAAAGATTAAATCTGCATATCATTCTCATGTAGTTGAAGTGCGAGTGCTTTGTGTGTATGCATGAAACTTAACACTACGTTAATATATTATTTAATTCATAAAAACATTTTTATAAAAATTAATAAAATCAGTCATAATTATTAGCCATTCACAAAAAAAAATACAATAAATAGTTCATAAAATATGCAGTTTCATAAACCTATTCCCACACTGGTGACTCTGGGCTTTCAGAGATTACCTTTAAGACTACTGCCTTTTTCAGCCAGTAGAAACTTTTGCTCAAAACCCGTTATTCACCATACCGCTTGTCGCTCTTCCCTTACACCGTAACCCACAAAACAGTACCCAGCAAGTATACATTACAGATTATATTTTTTCTAATACCCGTCACGCGACACCGACGGTCAGTGTCGAATATAATTTTCCTCGTTAACTGGTCGCAATTCGATACCTATAATCGAGAACGAGTATCGGTAACGGAAACCTTAGAAATTCTACAAAACAAGGAAGAAGCAGAAGGTTCACTAACTAAAAGGGCTCAGAAAATCGACCTCATAGTAAGGATTTGACCTCTTTTGGTCTTTGTAATAGACCAATAGAGATTTTAGAGGTATGCGGAAGAGTGTATATAGACTCGCAAACTTTTGTTGAAACGGTAGGATCCTCTGACTAGACTAGACTGGGTGTAGTCTCAGGTCCAGGTCAGTGATTCCAGGCTTGTGTGTATGTTCTAATAGCGCAGAGAAATCTTATAATAGTGCGATGCATTTTAATTCTTATTTCGTGTCATAGATGTCGCTACAAGTTAACCTCAACTCGACTATTCTCAAACTTAAAAATGTATTACTCGACGCATCATTTGCCGTCTCGATTTAGTCATGATTATTTTTGCTGTTTTACGACTGGTGGGCTAGGCGTTACCACTTTCATGGCAATCTGTTGTCATCACAAAAAAAATCGTAGACGGCAGTTAATGATGATGAATGAGTTGATTGTCCTTTGACAGCATCAGTAAACGGCTTCACGTGACCGAGTTCTGATCGGTGCATGTCTCATGTGATTAATTTCGCTAAGAAGGAGATAACAAAAAACACGGATATCTCTGGCTATTGACTACCAGGTCTTATGCAAAAAATATTATTTGCAAGCAATTGCTTTGCTATCTTGAACAAATTTTACTTCCTATGCCATTACAAGAAGTGGTACTTCTGTTCCCATCTTCTCACGCATAAAGAAGACATTAAAATTTTACGCGCGACGCCTGTCAGCTGTTTTATTTGCCGTTTATTACCACAGATTAGGGCTGGCATGTTTATTTTTTTCTTAATAAAATACTTTTGAATATTTAGTGGCGATAAAATATGCGATTATCTAAATTATTTGAGAATCGAATCGCGATGTAAATCTGTACATTAAGTCTGTGTATTCTGGAATTAAAGGTAAGTCATAATATTTTCTCATTTGCAAGTAATTTATTTCTCATTTATTTGTAATTTATGATAATCTGGAGATAAAAGAAATACTGATCATAATATTGTTACGCCGTGAAACTTGAGTACGCTATATCTTCGACAGAACCAAGGGTAGCATCAAATAATTAAAACGCATTGCCGTGCGAAGCTTCTAGAATAGGAGTACATACTCAGGCCTGGCAAATTCCAGAAAAGTCCGACATACACTATTATTATTATTAGGTAGTTATGTGGGTGGATAAGGGAATTTGTACCTTCCGGTATTAGCAATAGAGTCGAAATTCGAATGTAAGGTGGTAGGTAAGTACCTACTTACGAGAGTAATAATAATGATTTATGGCCTCCCGATGCCACTCTTTTGTTCTGGAATATCCTTGAAACGTCGGTGTCGAGAGGTTTCGATGGCTTCGCATATAAATACGGGGCCCCGGCTGGAAGCAGTTGAGTTTGATTTCGTCAGCGATACAGAGCGAACTACCTAAGTGCTTGAAGTGATACCTAGCGACCTAAGCGATACTAAACGGAACTCTGAGTGTTTATAGTGATTGGTTATTTGTTGATTGGACTAATTTGTCATTGTTTTGTGGTTAATAAAGTTGTCTGCTAGTAAACCGGCATTTAATTACTCACGTTCGTAACAACTGGTGTCAGAAGTGAGATGCCATTACTACAGAGGGACGACGAACAGGGACCACGAACAAGGAGGCAAGTGGAGATGGATGCTGCACGTCAACGTCTGGAAGCGGAAGATCGGGCTGGTATGGGAGCAACGGCAGCTGCTGAGGCGCCAACAGGGCCATCCTCGGAAATGAACCTCGCCGCAGTGTTGGCCGCCATGCAAGCTAGTATGGAACAAGCCCGCCGCGAACAGGAAGCTGCCCGCCGCGAACAAGAGGCTAACCAACGTAAGCTCCAGGATCTAATCGCGGCTAACCAGGAAGAAGCCCGCCGCGAACAGGAAGCTGCCCGCCGCGAACAAGAGGCTAACCAGCGTAAGCTCCAGGATCTAATCGCGGCTAACCAGGAAGAAGCCCGCCGCGAACAGGAAGCTGCCCGCCGCGAACAGGAGGAAGCCCGCCGGGATCAAGAGGCTAAGCAGAACCTGATCCTCGAAAAAATCGATCACGGCCTCGTCACGTTGGGCGAGAAAGTGAAAAATCTCACCTTAGAGGTCAAGGAGGTTTCCGCCCGAGCTGATAGGCTCGAAACCAGAATTGATGGCCACGAAGATCGCCTGCTGGACATCAACAAAAAGATTGTCAAGCTCGAAGCACGCGAACCCGTTGCTGTTAGCGCACCATCAGCCGCAAAATTTGATATGCCGCGTTTTGATGGCACGTCGTCCTGGACGGCTTTTAAGTACCAATTCCAAACACTGGTCAAGACGAACCGCTGGGATGATGACCAGTCTTTCGCGGCGTTAACTTTGGCCCTACGAGGGGACGCTCTGCTGGTCCTAGAGAACCTTCCTCCAGACGGCAGGACGTTGGAGCGTCTAATGGAGGGACTAGACACTCGCTATGGTGACAAGCACCTCGAACATGTTTTCCGCGCGCAACTTCGCGAGAGAACGCAGAGGTCGAACGAGAGCCTGCAGCAGTGGGGAGTAGAGGTTGAACGGCTGGTCCGGCGGGCATACATGTCGATGACACCGGAGACGGTGGAAGTAAATCTGGTGCAAGCATTCATCGACGGTCTACGGGATACTGAAGTCAGGGCTACGGTGCGACTCGGACACCACCAAACTCTGAAGAGTGCGATGGCCCACGCTTTGGAAGTGGAAGCCGTACGACAAGACTCACGTACGCACAGAGTTCGGGAAGTGGTGGTCTCACCTTCAGTGCAACCACGTCACCGAGAAGTGGCTTCGTCGGCAAAGTCCCGCTATATTCCGACGTGTTATGGATGTGGAGAAAAAGGGCACATTCGTACCGATTGCCCCAAGAGGAAGAGGGGAAGTGTGGACTCCGGAACTCAAGTTAACGAGGAGTCGTTAAAACTAAATGTCGCCAGGGCCGCGGGGCGGGTGCTGGCTGGTCAACTGAAGGCCCCAACCATCACCATCAATCAAGTCCACAACGGAAATAGTTTGATCATCGAGGGAACGCTGAACCAACGTGCTTGCAATTTCACCGTTGACACCGGGGCGTCACGGACTATTATAAGACCTGAGTTGCTGAAACGCACCATCTTGTGGCAAACAGAAACCCCAGCCTACCGACTTCAGACAGCCACCGGCCAGCCAGTCTCCGTCCTCGGTGATACAGAAATCGAGTTTAAAATCGGTGATCAAGTGTACACCCATCCAGCGTTAATTGCGAATATTACCGACGATTGCATACTGGGTCTCGACTTCCTGCGGAATTACCGATGTGTTTTAGATATCGATAAAGGAGTATTGAAATTCCCAGACCAAGAAGTCTTCCTGCAAGGAATTAACACATGCAACCTCTATTGCTTAAAGGATACCACATTGGCTCCAAGAACGGAAACCTTAGTCGAAGTTAAATTTCCTAAGAAAATTAGGCAACGCAGATGTGTTATGGTTGAAGACATTGGCCGGCACCCGGAACTTATCACCGCGAGGACATTAGTTATGACGAAAGGAAGATCCAAGGTCAGGATTGTGAATCTTGGGAAAAAGGAGATCCAGTTGAAGAAAAACAGTGTTGTTGGAAGATGTGAAGAAGTGAAGTATCTCCGCCAAATCAACACATCTTCAGTAAAACAAGACGCAATAAAAGGTGAACCTGATCACATCCAGCAACTTCTGGAAAATTCTAAGAGCAATTTATCAGTTTCGGAACTACAGCAAGCCAAGGAATTTCTGCTACGGTTCCAGGATATCTTTGCAACGGGAAAAGATTGCGGAAGAACAGGTCTCGTCAAGCATGAGATAGATACAGGTGATGCTAGACCAATTAAACAGAGACCGCGCCGCATACCCTGGGCTAAAGAAACTGAGGTAGCAGAAATGGTAAAGGATATGGCTGATAGCGGAATAATTGAACCTTCTACGAGCCCATGGTCTTCTCCTGTCGTCCTGGTGAAGAAGAAGGACGGCAGTACCAGATTCTGTGTAGACTACAGAAGGCTGAATGATGTAACGAAGAAGGACAGTTATCCCTTGCCTAGGATAGACGACACACTGGATATGCTCAGTGGTATGAAGTGGTTTTCAACCATTGACTTGAAAAGTGGCTACTGGCAAGTGGAAATTAGCGAGAAAGATAAGGAAAAGACAGCGTTCAGTACAGGAATTGGCAACGGCCTGTGGCAATTTAACGTCATGCCTTTTGGGTTGTGCAACGCTCCAGCGACGTTTGAACGCCTCATGGACAGAGTCATGGTAGGCCTTCTTGGTGACGTCTGTCTGGTATATTTGGATGACGTCATTATAATGGGCCGCACTTTTAAGGAACACCTGAGAAATATGGAGAAAGTATTCACCAGGATACGGGGGGCTAACCTAAAACTAAGCCCAAAGAAGTGTGCCCTGTTCAAGAAGGAGGTCAGCTACCTAGGACATGTCATCTGCGCCGATGGAGTGAGAACCGATCCTGAGAAGATAAAGGCTGTCCAACAGTGGCCGGCTCCAAAGAACAAAACAGAAGTACGTGCATTTCTAGGGTTGTGCACATACTACAGACGGTTTGTTATGAGTTTTTCGGACATTGCAAAACCTTTACATCAGCTGACTGAGGATAAACGAGATTTTATCTGGGACAAGAACTGTGAGTCAGCATTCAACGAACTAAAGCAACGGCTATGTGAAGCGCCTATACTGGGGTATCCGAGCAGAGATGGAAGATTTGTCGTCGATACCGACGCCAGCAACACAGGAATTGGTGGAGTGCTGTCACAGGTGCAAGAAGATAGGCAAGTCGTGATCGCTTACTTCAGTAAGGCACTTTCAAAACCAGAAAGGAACTACTGCGTGACTCGACGAGAACTACTGGCTGTTGTAAAAACTTTGCAACATTTCCACAAGTACCTCATAGGGAGACAGTTTACGTTGAGGACGGACCACGCTGCATTGAAATGGCTTCTACAATTCAAAAACCCAGAGGGTCAAGTTGCAAGATGGCTAGAGCAGCTGCAGGAGTTCAACTTTGTGACGGAACATCGTAATGGAAAAGGGCATAACAATGCTGACGCCCTGTCGCGACGTCCATGTAATGAGGACTGTAGACATTGCCAGCAAAATGAAGCCCGGGAACACGTGAACTTAATTAGGGCTGAAGGCAACTATAAGAAGTCCCAGGAAGAAGATGACGATATTCGACCTATACTGGACTGGAAGCGTAGTGGAACTAGGCCTCAGTGGAATGAAGTATCGTCACATAGTCCTGTCACAAAGAGCTACTGGGCACAGTGGGACAGTTTAGTCCTAGAAAATGACGTGCTTTGTAGGAAATGGGAATCGAACGATGGCAAGGAGGTGACCACACAAGTGATAGTACCACGACGTGAAGTGGTCCCCCTGCTTCAGGAGATACACGATGGCGCTTCTGGTGGACACCTGGGAATCAAGAAAACTCTACTGAAAGTGAGACAGCGGTATTACTGGCTCAATTGTAGAGAAGACATAGAGCAATGGTGTCGGAAATGTACAGCGTGCGCATCCGTGAAAGGACCACAGACTAGGAGCAGGGGCAAGCTTCAGTTGTACAATGTAGGAGCCCCATGGGAACGCATTGCCATCGATGTTGCTGGACCTTTCCCAGTGACAGATGACGGAAACAAATACATAGTGGTGATACAGGACTATTTCACAAAGTGGCCTGAAGTTTTCGCCATACCCAATCAGGAAGCGACGACAGTGGCGAAAAAGGTGGTCGAAGAAGTAGTATGTCGGTATGGCGCACCTTTGGAGATCCATTCCGATCAAGGCCGCAACTTCGAATCTGCGCTGTTCCAGGAAATGTGCACTCTTCTGGGGATTTACAAGACACGCACAACACCTGCGCACCCACAGTCGGACGGAATGGTGGAGAGGTTTAACCAGACCCTGGAGAATCACCTGGCTAAGGTTGTCGATGACCATCAGAAAGATTGGGACCGGTATATTCCACTATTTCTGATGTCTTATCGATCAGCAGTGCATGATAGCACGGGCCATACCCCAGCAAGAGTGAATTTCGGCAGGGAGATGAGACTTCCAGTCGATACCATAACCGGCGTGCCACCTGACAAGACTAAGCCAGTTACGGACTTCGTAAGTGACCTCCAAGATCAATTGGATGAAGTGCATAAACGAGTGCGTGAGAATAGCCTGCACACCAGCGTTAAAATGAAAACTCGATACGACCGCAATGCCAACGCCAAGGGATTTGAGGAAGGTGCACTGGTTTGGCTCCACAACCCACTTCGACGAAAAGGGAAGTCGCCGAAACTTCAAGCTCGATGGGAGGGACCCTACACCGTGATAAAAAGGATCAACGACGTTACCTACCGCATCAAGAAAGGGTTACGAGGGAAACCTAAGGTAGTCCACGTGGATAGATTGGCGCCGTATCACGGATCTAATAATGCTCGGGACGAGCATGACTAAGAGGGGGGCACTGTTACGCCGTGAAACTTGAGTACGCTATATCTTCGACAGAACCAAGGGTAGCATCAAATAATTAAAACGCATTGCCGTGCGAAGCTTCTAGAATAGGAGTACATACTCAGGCCTGGCAAATTCCAGAAAAGTCCGACATACACTATTATTATTATTAGGTAGTTATGTGGGTGGATAAGGGAATTTGTACCTTCCGGTATTAGCAATAGAGTCGAAATTCGAATGTAAGGTGGTAGGTAAGTACCTACTTACGAGAGTAATAATAATGATTTATGGCCTCCCGATGCCACTCTTTTGTTCTGGAATATCCTTGAAACGTCGGTGTCGAGAGGTTTCGATGGCTTCGCATATAAATACGGGGCCCCGGCTGGAAGCAGTTGAGTTTGATTTCGTCAGCGATACAGAGCGAACTACCTAAGTGCTTGAAGTGATACCTAGCGACCTAAGCGATACTAAACGGAACTCTGAGTGTTTATAGTGATTGGTTATTTGTTGATTGGACTAATTTGTCATTGTTTTGTGGTTAATAAAGTTGTCTGCTAGTAAACCGGCATTTAATTACTCACGTTCGTAACAATATTTTAACGAGTCTTTAAAATTGCATACGAATCATGAAAGGCGGCTTTGCGTAGATATCGTTATCAAGCTGTCATTAAAGATATCTCTAGAGTCCACTTTAATAAGAATTACTGAGGTCAGTCCTAGTGGACAGACAACTTCACCAGCAAGCTATAAAACATCATGAAATAGCGGATAGTTAAAAGATGTAAGCTGAATTAGAAGACCTAGATAAAGTTGAATTCTACTAACTTTCTCTCTATGACGGTACACTTACGGCCGAAACCAATAACCTATCGATCTCCAGTTTTGGCATACTGGAGATAGTAAAACAAATGATACATTACAAAAATTATCATGTTTTCTGTTGTGTCATTAATTGTTTTTCTATCTCTGATATGTGATAGATAGGTTATTGGTTTCAGCTGTTAGTGCAGTAGTTGAACGATTGGCTACTGCGTTGTGCATCGCGAGTTTGATTCCCGCGTGGAAAATATTTTTATCGCTTATAAAGAAGTGGTTCTGGGTCCCGACCCATACACAAGACACCCGTGTCTTGTGTAGACACCCGTGTCTTGTGTATGTGAGTTTACATATTTGTGAAAGCATCCACGATACAGAAGTATTACGTAATGTGGGACAGATTAAAAAAGAAAACAAACAAATAAAAGCTCTGCCTGTAATTATTTTGAAACATTGAAATGCACTACTGAAACGTCACGAAGCCGAAGCCTTTAATTTGGTTAGCATGATGTACCTGAAATAATATATCATCGACCAGACAAAAAATGGGTATTACGTGACTTTTAGGGCAGTGGTAATCTGTGTGGCAGTCCCAACTTACAAGTAGTGATTGTGGGTTCAAATTCAAACAGGCGTTTTAGTTTGTGTAGCTGTAGCTAATTGTTTCGCAAATCGCAAATCCTAGAATAAAAAATAAATAAATTCGCTTTGATTCGATTTGACCAGTTTATAAAAATAAAAAAAAACATCTACCAACCCGCAATGAGCTCGCACGCTGGATTGGGGTCCACTGCCTCTACAAGAGAGGAGGACTAAATCCCAGCAGTGGTAACATTACAAAACTATATAATTATAGTTCGCAAGTTCGCAAAGCACCAGTTTTATCATGTCGGTACACTTTCCTATGATCCACAGTAAAGATGAATTAAACTGTACTGGAGGGATGTGTCTAACTCTAGTGTCCGATTTTTACTGACTAGAACCCGTCTTCCTTCATTTACCCTTTGCATTCACAGGACCACAGAAACTCTTTCAAAAAATCCAGCAGGCCAGTTATTAACCCTACGAAATTAAATTCTTAAGCCAATGAGAACTGATTCAAGAGACTGCAATTACCAACCCAGTGATACATTTTGATGTTATCTATTTCATTACAAAAACATCGTGAGAACGAATTAGATTACGTGAGAAGTATGGAGTGTCTCTTCCTAAATAGATATTGAATAACTTAGCTCTAATCTTAATGTTTGGTTTCTTTTAAGAGCAGTACTATTAACTGCCTTAAGTATATCGGTATGTAAAAGGGATCTTAAGCTGTTTGATTTTTTAATAAAGTTATTAGTGACATTTAGGAGAGAGTAAGTGAATTGAGAAAATTGTTAGGGACACAGTTAGGGATCTCAAGTGTGTCATCATCTACCTAGTCTTTACCCAACTGTATTGGAGTCGGCTTCCAGTCAAGCGAGATTTAGCTGAATACCAATATTTTACGAGGAGCGGCTGCCTACCAGAACTCCATAACCCATTAACTGGGGTTACACGCTACCTACTACATGGCAAGACTGGAGTCAGATTTACTGGCTTCTGACTATCCGTA
Source organism: Mythimna separata (assembly GCA_030763345.1). Classification (NCBI taxonomy): domain Eukaryota; kingdom Metazoa; phylum Arthropoda; class Insecta; order Lepidoptera; family Noctuidae; genus Mythimna; species Mythimna separata. The sequence continues at coordinate 5,186,664 of CM061171.1, read as the reverse complement.
ACGACTGCCAAAGACCTACAAATGATAGCCGGGACCTACGGCTTATCTCAAGTGTGTGTGCAATAATATCATAATTAGCCATAATTATAATGTTCCCACTGCTGGAACTCAGTCCTCCTGTCTAGGAAAGGGAATGTGCCGTAATCAGTAGTGCGGACCCAGTGCAGATTGGTGGATCTCACACGTAGCCGATTTTTTTTAATGGGCATACCAGTGCCCTCACGATATTTTCCTTCACCAGGTTTGATCCCACAACTTACAGCCAGGGCCACAATTTACTCGCATGGACTCGTATGGACAGTATTTAGATTAATTTTTCTTTCATTATATCCAGGTGCCAAATATTTTCAATCTTTTATTTTTCTTTCAATCATCATCGTCTACCTAGCCTTTTACCAACTATATTGGGGTTCGCGGTCAAGCTGGATTTAACTGAATACCAATATTTTATGAGGAGCGGCTGCCTAGCAGACCTCCACAACCCATTAACTGGGGTAACACGGTACATCATGACAAGACTGGAGTCAAATTTAATGGCTTCTGACTATCCGTAACGACTGACAAAGATCTACATATGACAGCCGGGACCTACGGTTTAACGTGCTTTTCGAGGCAGATCAACCGTGGCAAGCGTTGCTTAACCTTGAAGATCGACCCGTGCGGCTGTTATTATCTAGTCACGAGCTCCTCCTTTTATTTTTCTTTCAATAGATTAAGTTAATGTTAGCCAATTCTTAATTAAAAATGCATAGGCCGTTAGGGTCAGCAATTTTGGGTTTGCAAGCCGTAACTGAACACTAGTTTTTTATACGAAGCGACTGCCTATAAATAATGCCGGCTGTCATTTGGAGATCTTTGGCAGTCGTTACGGATGGTCAAAAGCCAGTAAAATCTGACTCCAGTCTTGCCATGAAGTACCGTGTTACCCCAGTTAATGGGTTGTGGATGTCTGGTAGGCAGCCGCTACTCATAGAATACTGGTATTCAACTAAATCCGGCTTGACTGGGAGCCGACCCCAATGTAGTTGGGAAAAGGCTAGGTAGATAATGAAAGCGCCTGACTGTCTTGTCTTGTTTTTCTAGTAGTGTTTGTATTACCCAACACTACTGGGTAAACAAGAATACTTCAATGTATTAAAAGAAGCCAATCTTAAATTGTGTACTTTACGGTCAAACTACTACAACTCATGCCGCATCAAGTCTCCACACTTTTACAACTTTCTAGCTCATTTATCGAAGTGTTTATGACGACCTTGGTGCCCTCAGTAATATTGTGTTGACATTATGTTATTCATATTGACCATAATATAGTGTCGTTACTCTTCGTTTCTATGGCGCGGACGGCGTAAGAGGTTGGAGGTTAAATAGGTAGCTATGGTAGTGGCTATCGGTATCGGTAAACATCTGACGGTGGAATTTGCATAAGTGTGTAATGTTGTGGTCTAAGTTTGTAGTTAATTGCTTGTATCTTTGCTTTGATATAGGTAATATAAATAAGAATTTTTAATCGTGCAGTATGATAACAGAAATCTAACTAATATTATTATAACGACTTCTGTGGTTATCTTTTTCTTCAACCTGGCGTTAATCCCGGCCATTGCCAGGGTCCGCCTTCCTGCTAAACTTTCTCCACTTTGCCCGATCTTCAACATGATGAGGTATGATACTCATCAATACCATTATATAGTGATCAAAAAGTAATATGGAAGAAAAGGGTAACACATACACACACGCACACAGACACACAACCCATACCCAGAGCTCTGAATGTAGCCTATAAGAACTTGTAATGTACCTATGTTTTACAATGATTAAATGAATCTGAATCTGAAATAGTGATAGTATGACGAGTGACAAGACAGAATGGAAGAAAAAAGACGTGTTGCACCGACACCAAATAAAATGGGACAAGAGCAGAAGATGATGAGAGCCCAAACGCAAAGGAGTTGTCATGTTATGCTTTTGGAGGTATGTGGATCAGAGTATGAAGTCCCACAGGCCTCCGTTGAAAAGGGAGGATCCTCCGATCAAGCGCGTGATATATCTGGTGAGAAACTACCCGATAGATGATTTCGGGCTACTCTATTTGATTCAATCACGCGGGGAACTTTGATTACCTCCTCGTATTTAAATCAATTGGCGTACCACACCGCCCGACGTCTTTTTTTGTCATACTGTGACCGACCAACGCTGAAAACCAGCGCTGTGCCCTCGTCGTTTTATGTATGAGGGCATGGCATTTTGCTGAGCGTTCGGCCGTTTTGCGCGGTTTTTGACGCATATTTACCCCTTTTTTTATTTTATATTTTTGTTTCATTATTCTTATCATGTATGCGTCTTTCCGCACAAATAAACCTTTTTTCTTTCTTTCTTTCTATTACGTGATGCAGCATTCGTAGTTCTTATGTGATGCCATAGATGTCGCTACATGCTCAATAGTTCTTGTGGCTAGTATCCAACACCATCATCAGACCAGCTCCATGATACTATATTATTGCGTTGTCATCCAAATTACATACGAGTAGGTATACCAAATTTCAATTAAATCGGTCAGAGATAATTCTTTCAAAATTAATTTACAAGATTCGATTTAAACAGACGTACATGAATGCAAATTATATAAATTGCAAGTTGAATACATAATAATAAAAGTTTTTAATAAAAACTATTTATACAATTAGTTTAAACATCGATTAACGTTAAATTAAATGAGAGTTAAGGATTAGGGATTTTTTTCTACACAGTGTTTGACTATCTCTCTGTTATACTCGTATTAGTTTTACTTTTAGATGAAACCAGAAGAGGACACGAATATTCGGTTACGGTTTCGGCTTTGGCAGGAAATCGCGTTTCAGTAAATCACTAAATTATACTCAAACACCATAAATGCAAAAGCTGTTGGTTTTAGGACTAATTTTACAGCATTTCTCGTATTGTTATTGTATTATATTATTATTGGTAGAACAGTTTGCGGTTACGTGAGTTTAACAGTTCGGGGAACAATCGAGGAAGCGGTTGGAGTTAGTTTTGTTTGTCACCGGCGTTAGTGGTGACTTGGGAGAAAATTAACGATGTTTTAACAAATAGCTGTCTAACTTGTCAGATGTCTGTCGACTTTGGTCAGTAAGTATTGTTTGTGGTGAAAGTATTCATGAATGTTTTATAACAGATGATAAATAAATTGCGACAGACAATTAAACAGCATGGACAACTGTCTTTTGGCTGGTTTCTACGGTGCTGTGAAGTTATGCCCGGTCCACACATTGGGCCCGACAGTTGAATGTATTTTATTGTAAAATAAACATATTTTCTTTCTTTCTTTTTATTAAGTGTCATTTATTCATAGGCGACGCAACAGAATCAATGTTACCGACATAGCCCGAAGAATAGCCAAACTTAAGTGGCATTGTACCAATTTTTGTATGTTTGTAATGAATAGGCTCAAAAAGTACTGGGCCGATTTAAAAAATTCTTTCACCAATAGAATGCTACATTCTTCCAATTTGACATAGGTTCATTTTGAAAAAAATTAGGGATCCTTGGTAAAATTTTAACAATGTAACCGAAGGTGTAGAAAAATGAGTCTTAAAATGTCTTTCGTCGAATGCGCTGCCGAAACTATTAGCGATAGAACAAAATAATGTATAACAATATTGAAGAACATCATAATGTCTACAAAAAACTCCGCGGTAGCACTAAAAAAAGTGTTTTATTTTTTTTTTCAAATCAAATTTCCAAAAATAAATAATTGTCTACCCCGTGCGAAGCCGGGACGGGCCGCTAGTATTATGTATAAGGAAAAGTCTGAAAACTGAAAAATTGTAATTACGTCACTAGAAAAAAAAAATCAAGACTCGATTCGAAAATTTAACTGTTTTCATAGGTAAGTTGGTACTGAACCATCAGTGCGCGAGTCCGACTCACACTTGCCCAGTTTTTTTTCATCAAGTCTGTGTGTCTAGTAAACATTTTTGTTTCTTTTTTCTATTATGTAACTTTTCAGTTCCTTCTACGAACTTTATCCAGCAGTGGAAAAAGGTCCAGCGTTGACATGGTCTAACTAACATGACATTATCTGTGACGAATTCCTCATTAGAATTTCACGTAGTGTGCCAATAGTGGTGTGGTGTTGTGTCCAAAGACCCTTTGTTAGAATCAACGCTTTTGTTTAGACGCCTTATTGTTTTCTTTGTAAGAGACGAGGAAGCTATAAATTTTTGTTGTATGGACTCTAAGGTTGGAACTCCACAGTGAAAGATTTGAAATAGTATCTCTGCCCTTTTTTTTAAGTGGGAAACTATTCAATGACTTCTCGCTCTCTAGACTACAGCCTACAGAGTAAAAAGTAAAAGTGTGACACACGCTACAGAGTTCGTCATACTTTTACTGACTCTAATCACACCTTGCCCTTCAGTGTGGATAACTTTACGTTCAAAGGCTTCGGCGACCACAGATTTCCTTTTCCGAAATTTTTCGTGGCCCTAGTGGGCATCGACCCTACTGGAAACCTATGATTTTGCTAGTATTTCTTTCAGGTACACGTAGAACACTACGCATCGTCGATGACTCGGGCTCGACCGTTATGAGACGGTGAGACGGTGAGCCCGCACCTACAGTGGCCCGGGATTGCCCTGTGATTTTCATCACCCGGGTGTCTTCTGTCGCTATGGCTGGGGCGTGAGGATGTTTGTTCCCTGACTGTTGCGGCCATCTCCTTATCTCCTTTAATAGCATTTCTGCTTCCCGAAAGGACATGGACTGATTCAGGGAAAAGACACTAGCACTGGACCAGTCTAGCTCCAAGAGAAGTTATTTGATGATATTTTACGCCAAAAAATTAGCTGTGACAGCTAAGCTACGCATGTCACAATTCCAATTAACGGGTAATTGAGTGAACCACAAAGCTAATGTAACAAACCTCTTGCAACTGATGTGCTATCCGGTAACCGTCCGGAACGAAACTAAGAACCAACCAACTAATGCGTGCCTCAAAGAACCGCATGAGCCCAGCATGTTCAAAGCCTACTAAGACTATAGGTCGTCTTCTGAAAAGGATTCCCATGATACTAGAATGCAAAGACCTGAAATGAAATAGAAGTAGTTTCACTCTGCCCCACCATCCCACTTCGTTTTAGATCGGGAGAAGTCATTAGATGATTTCCCACCTTAAAAAAGTGTTTTTTGGCTCAGTGGACGGTGAACTTTGTGTGTGGTCATGTTATAAGATTAGCCATGTAGAAACTATCTTGATCTACTTGGTTTGAGAAAGCCTATTCTAATTTATCTATAGTCGTCCGATCTTTTGTCACAATGTAGGTAATTATCACGAGTGGTCATTGTTGTCCGTCATAATACCTAGCTCTAACTAGTGCTGTTGTTCGCTTGCTAATCCGTCATGAAGATAATACTGTAAGCGCAATATCTGTAACAATGGTCAAGTAGGTATGCCACGAAGTCTGCTTCCTTAGGCCACAGTCACGAAATCAGCGGGCAGCGGTGTCCCCAGATCAAAGGTAATGTTGGAACGGGGTAGGGTTTAGTCAGTAAAAGTCTGAAACGCCCTCCCGCTCCGCCCAAGAGCGGGAGAACTCATTCCTATGATTATCAACTTGAAAAAAAAAAGCGGGGTGGTAGTGAAAGTAGAGCGAAGGAGGTGGCGTGACGTGTCGTGATTTGGCGTGGCATGGTGTGGTAGCATAATCTAATAGTGAAAATAACATAGATTTCTGATTTCCATGCCCTTGAAGTCGGAATCTCGACCCCGATTTCCAACCACCGTGCGCGTGAGCTTGTGGACGGTGAGCAATGGTTAGCTCATCGTCCGGCAGTCCTGTTACCTTCCGGACTAAGTCCAAGTCGTTGACGGCGCATGGTGTTCCACGCGCGCCTCAAGAAGATGTCAGCAAAATCGTAGGTGCCCCGCAGGGTCGAAACTTACTGGGGCCAAGGGTTCGCTTGTGGAAGGAAAACACGGAGCCTTAAAACGAAAGGCAAATAACGCAAATAAGAGTGAGGTTTAGTCAATAAAAGTCTTACGTGTAAAATGAAGCGTGACGTGACTTTAACTGACTAAAACCCATCATTCCCTCATTTGATGATTTCTTACCTAAAAAAGAACATCACTAGTTCTGAAAATACAATAAGGTATTAAGGTCAACGCGGACAGAGATAAAGATAATTCAAATACGTAACCGGGATTGAGAAAATACGATCGAATCTAAAGCTCTCGAGTGGATCTAAATCCCGGACGTCCGGTGTTAGCTGCGACCGTTATTGAGTTATTGCTGAGCCAATTGTTTTGTAGCTAATGTTTGTGTAACCTTACACTATGGGTTGTGGAGATCTGGTAGGCAGCCGCTCCACGTAAAATTAAACGTATTCAGCTAAATCCAGCTTGACTGGAAGCTGACCCCAATATAGTTGAGAAAAGGCTAGGTAGATGATGATATTTTTTTAACATTTTACCTTACACTAAGAATTACTCCTTTAGAGCGCGTTCAAAAACATAGCTCATGTGCGCAACCTCTAAGCATTGACCGATTATGGTAATTTTTGTATATCAACTCTACATGAGTGATAACAAGAATTAAAACTTAGTCAAATGAAAATAAAAAAGGAAAGTAAGTACAATTGGTTTTAATTTCAACAAGATGCCTCCTCACGTTCCCGAGATACAGGGTCTTGACGGACAGACTGACAACAAAGTGATCCTATATGAGTTCCAATTTTTCCTTATGAGGTATTATGGTAATGAAACACTTACTGAATAAATTATATTGAACACTAAGTACACCCACAACCACAAACTATAAGTACATTCCCCGTACTAATGAATATTATATTTAATTTAGTCACACACTTTGAAGACTTATTTAAACCTTCTAACATTCTCAGAAGCAACGTTGCACGTCATTAGAACCCTAACCACATTTTAGTGCGAATTCATCAAAATTAATTTGCAGCAACGTCCAGATCATTATTAATTCAAAGCTAGTGGTCGGGCAAGACTTCACTGGTCGCCAATTGCAGTGCTGGTAATACAGGACATTTCAGGGCGGCGTTTCCGAACGAGACGCCGGAACTAAGTGGAACAAATCCGGCCATCACTTTGACGGAAGTGTACGGGGTGACCAGCAAGCTTGGTGTTAGGTGATTAGAGTAAATAGATTTAAATTGTGTAAATAAATTTTGTGATTGAATTTTTAATTTTGTAGGAGAATTATAAAGGGTGTAAAAAGACCCTTAACGAAAACTAAAACCCCATATTCTATTCATCACTGGGATACTTTTTTTCTTCTAGGACATACCTGGGAATTGACTGGTTCTAGAGATATTGAAGGTCAAAGTGAAAAAAAATATCGTTTTTTTTTTCAAAATCGTATTCCAAGTATGTTAATAAACTTTCTTCCGAACAAACATTACCAAAATTATCAATTTTTCATAACAGATTACGTATTTGATGTTACAAAAATGCAATGAAAACTAAACAAAACGAGCGCTTCACACACGCAAGCGTGCGGTCGATTCAACGACCAAACGCGAGCGACCGAACGCGCAGCTGATCAGAATTATTAATAATTAATTATTTTTTAAAGATGAAAAAAATAAGTTTTTTCCCAGAAATTTTTTTGGTCTAAGTTACTTTATTACATGTACAGAATGTGTAGTTATCGGCTTTGTGATCGGTCTTTTTACACCCTGTATACAGCAGTGATGGTTACAACTTTACTATTAAAAGGGCAATGCATCGTGTGGTGGTTTGTGTTGTATTTTTCTCCAATAAACAAGGGCTTTATGAAGGAGGTTTAGCATGAATTGTGATAAGGGAAAAAATGCAGTTTAGACTCATTATTAACTAACAACATTAAAACTGCTAGGATATCTTAAAGCCTAAAAAAGGAAGTGTTTTTTTGAGGTAGGTACTTATCATATAACTTATCACACTCTATGTGGTGGGAGAGGTAGGATCAGACTTTTACTGACTAAAATCCACCTATGTTTCTTTAGTTGCCGTTAATGTTCGAGGGCCGCTGTATATCTTTCAAAAATTCTTGCCGCACTGTAAGGCAGTGTAATGGTCTAGACGGATCCAGTGTGAATTGGATCGAAACTATGGTTCTAGAATTACAGTTTCTTCTTACTTAAGCATTGCATTAACCTTATAATGATCCCACTACTGAATCTCTGGCCTCTTCTTTAGTAGAGAGAATGAGTCGTAATTACCATGCAGGTCTTGTGTGTAGTGGATGTCACATGTCTTCAAATTTTGTTTGCAGTGTCATATGTTTTCTAACCTTTGAGCAACCATTACCAGTATACTATTACTATAAAAAAAATGATGTACTATCAATTTTCTCATACTACAATGTCCAAAGATTTTCTGTTAAAAGTGAAAAAAAAAATGAAAAAAAGTACCCTTTTCCACGACCTCCAAGCAAGTAGTCCAACAAGCTCGACGATCTCCTATCCCGTCTACCCTCCCGTGTCAACACTACACAACATTATATCGCCCGTAGAGAAAACATCTGTGTACAGCAATACACCAGTACCCAGTAGTCGAAACTTGAAGCTAGTGCATTACGTGCTGGGAAATTATGGGTGTTTTAAATATTTAGTTGGCTTTTTAAGTTTTAGAAAACTAAGAAGTTTCAGAAAACTTCTTCATAATAAAATGTCTACTGATTTTCTATTCAAATTGACGAAAAAATAAAAGCACCTACCCCTTTTCAAGTTGTCCAAAAAGCTCGACACTCTCCTATCCCGTCTATTCTCCCATGTCAACACTACCATTGCGGGCTTCACCAGCTCAATAGCAAGGAACATTATCTCGCTCGTAGAGAAAACATCTGTGTACACCAGTGCCCAGTAGTCGGAACTTGTACCTACTGCATTACGTGCTGGGGAATTATGGGATTTTATGTAGTTGGCTTTTGTGTAGTGTTTTTAGTGTTTATTGGTTTATGCAATGACATGTTGCTGACAACTTAATCTGTTAAGCCCCGAGCGCACATCTATTGTCTTTCTATTATGTCTCTGATTACGATACTCGAAAGATTAAAGGCTCTTTACTGTCTGATCTATTGGCTCATGTAGATACGGTTAAATTATTTATTATTTTATATAAAAAAACACCTTTTACTGTTTTTCACACTCATTTGGTATGTGCAGTATGTGCCAGAGAGCCCCCGCCACAAATTATCACATTTATCGGATCAGGCTAGTCGTTAAACAGCCCTCACCAGTCACTGGGTAACCTTCGCTTATTTGTTTTTTTGTAAAAGTTAAGAGACGTCAAGTCCCACCTTTCATGCACTCGACACAAATATAAAAATACTATAATAGCCATTTATATAAAAAAACAAAAATGATCACGATCGCTTCGCTCAACGCCGCACCGCACCCACGTCGTACGTGTTTATTCTATTCGCGCTCGCCGTCGCGTTGGATCTACATAGGACCAGTGTTGGGTAAGAAGTCCCCCTTTACACAGTTTTTTTTTTGTTTTTTTTTTAATTGTTATAAACTAGTGCTTGACTGCGATCCCACCTGATGGTAAGCAGTGATGCAATCGTTGATGGTGAGGCGCACTAGCTTATTAAAAGCCTATTCACTCTAGCCTTGAAGACACCTAAATTATAATCGGACGGGAAAACCGCAGCAGGCAAATTGTTCCCATCCCTCGATGTGCGCGGTATAAACGACGAAGCGAAGCGCTTAGTCCGGACCGTAGAGGTTTCGACAACGTAAGGGTGAATACTCGCCGTACGACGGTTTGTCCGATGGTGAAAACGGGATGGCAAAATCAGTTCATGCAATTCCTGCGCACACATTCCGAAATGCATCCTGTAGAAAACCGAAAGGCTGGCTACCCTACGCCTGTGCTCAAGGCTTTGTAAATTGGTCTTAACCAGATCTGGATCTCCAATTAGCCTCTTCGCACGCATTTCCACTGAGTCAAAAGCTGCCAGGTGGCATTTCGCAGCTCCAGCCCATATGTGGCTGCAGTACTCCACACACGATCGGACCTGTGCTTTGTACAACATTAGAAGCTGTCCTGATGTGAAGTACCGCCGGACCTTTGCCAGAACGCCGAGTTTCCTAGCAGCTATCTTGGCCTTGGACTCAATGAACCGCCCAAAGTTGAGGTCGGAGGAAATTTCAACCTCTAAGAGCTGAAGGCGGTCGGTGCATTCTAGGGATACATTTCGGAAAGCAGGAGCCAAGGTGAACGGGCTCCTTTTAGCGGTGAATAGACACGCTTGTGTTTTGGCGGCGTTGAATCCCACTAGGTTGGCTTCGCCCCACTTGGAGACTGCCTGAAGTGAGTCATTCGTACGCTCTACCATGGCCTCTCTTGTGTGTGTTCACAGTGTTTACAGTGTTTCTTACTAGGCACAGTTTCAATACAGAAAAACTAAAGTGTCCCCAGAAAAAAAACCAAAATAAATCCTTCGATATTTCGCCTATAACTCGATTCATTAATCCAGTAAGGGTAACACGATTCGTCCATTTACAAACGCGAGTTGCTTAATGGACATCCAGCGCGAACATAAATAAGTGGCATTACTATTTTGTGTCAAAAAATAAGTGGCTGGTGTCCTTTAGAGCATTCCTTTGTCGTATGATTATTCATGACTGGCTGGCTATATTTATTTAATAGTTCATTATTCGCGTTTGACTACTATCGCAACTAATGGGCAGCGATGATCTGGTTGACGATGAAACACGCTTGTTTAAAAGTAACATCACTTTTGACTTAAATCATCATCATCATCTACCTAGCCTTTTCCTAACTGTATTGGGGTCGGCTTCCAGTCAAGCTGGATTTAGCTGTATACCAGTATAATTTTTACGAGGAGCGGCTGCCTATCAGACCTCCACAATCCATTGACTCGGGTAACACGGTGCTTCATGGTAAGACTGGAGTTAGATTTACTTAACTGGCTTCTGACTATCCGTAACGACTGCCAAAGATCTAGGTTATTCGGTAAAACGGGCGTTAGACGACATTACGTCATTTAATATTTTAACTTAGGTATCATTTTCATTTTAAACGTTAATTTAATAACTAGTACTTGCTAAAAATAATTGAATTATTATAATTAAGAGCTAGTCTTCGAAACTTGGCAAGTACCTACCAATTATCTCTTAATTACCCATCTACTTCACAAATTCTGGGATTAGCAAATTTTCTGAATTTATTCATCTTTAAAGAAAACGAAATTAGGCAATTCTTTATTCCTACGAAATGAAAAATTATCAAATGATTTTCCCCTTCTGGGTGAAACGAGAAGGAATGGTAGTGGCTTTTACTAAGTAAAACCCTCTGTGTCACTTCAGTTTCTTTTTACGAGGGCCATGGTAGTTCCTTCGAACAATCCACAACGCTGGCGGCTATCAGTCTTACCTGGCCCCGTAAATTTTACTGAGACCTCTTTTAAGCACGCGCGGAATACGAGGCGTCAACGAACCCTGGCTTGACTGCTGGATGGTAAGCTACCGTTTGCTCGCCGTCCGTAAATTTGCGCCTGAGGTGGCTGGTAATCTCTCTGCGCGGTGTGAACCGAGCAGAAGCAGAACACAGAAACTTCCTGATTGTTTCGGGAAGTTCCATGTCCGGCGAGGACCTGTGTCAAGCGGAAAATGCGGACACCGTGGCAAATCTATACACATACTCTATCTCTAGGAGTAGTAGCTGGACAATTTTCCTTACCACGAAAGCAAAGCGGAGTATCGTGATGTCGTCGTGTTCAACTATTTATCCTTTGGTATAACGTCACCATTACTTTGTGTAATTTATTTCATTACCACTGCTCTCAAAACGGTGTAGGAAAACATCGTGAGGAAACCGGCATGTCCTAGAATCAAAAATTCGAATTCATGTAACCAATCCGCAATGAGCCCGCGCGTTGGATTATGGTCCATTTCCTATCCAAGAGAGGAGGTCGGAGTTCCCAGCAGTGGGAACATTATAAGGCCGATAATGCTAATAACGTCACATGTCCCACGAAATCTCCCCATTCATCAATTTGTTCGATCACTAAGTGATTAGCAACCACTACCATTATCCCTTGAACCTCATTATCCCCTACCTCTGATAACGGTAATACTCTGGCGGGGATAGCGTGAAGATATCGTCGTATTGGCGATGACGTAGCCAACCAGGCGAGGACTGATAGGAACGATAAAAGGAATTGAGTTTTGGATTAAAGGGTCGATTGTTTGGCAAATATTGTGGCGTGTGAGGTGTGAGGTGTGATGTATCACATTAATATTGTAAAGGTTAAAGAATGTGAGTGTGTGTGTAACAGTAGGTTTGTTACTTTTTCATGTTCGAAGTTCTGCATGGATTTCAATAGAACTTGGTACACGGTGAAACCATGTCCTGGCACAGTATATAGGAAGTTTTTATTCTGGAAGTATGATTAATAGACATAATTTTTTACTATCACTTAGGCAAAGATGCTGGCAGCAGCTAGTTTTAAATATTGTGTGTTGTTCAGGTTTATCATGTGAAAGTGAATTGAAAAGACGATAAAATTTAAGTCGAAACAAGAAGAAAATATGAAGCGCTAATCTTAATTGAATTGGGAAAAGAAGAAGGACATCTCTTGATGCTTTATACACTGCTTGCTAGAAATAGTCAACCAAATATTGTGATAGTATTATACTTCTACGCGTGGGCTGCTATACCTTTCATGCAAACTCAATCTATTGTCACCCCAACACCTATATTTCACCCTATTCCTTCAACATTACTTATAAATAATATTATCTTGGCAAATATCTCGTCGTGCCAAGAAAATATCTCAAATACTACCGTTCAATGGGAATATGACAGTTACACACAATGCCCACAACATGCCTTGCTACGGGCATTGTCGAAAACGTCCGGTTATAGCGAAGTGACGGGCATTGTTCGAATCTGGTATTTGTGCTAGGATACTGTTATGTGAGTAACTTAATATATGTATTTGTGTATTTATGTGAGCTTGGCAATGGAGAAATCCTAAATTATTATATTGATAGACCACCAAGAAAGCCTAGCGTCTTGGTGTTATGCCTAGGTGTGGTGTTGTGCCTAGGTGGTCTAAAGTTGTTTTATGATTTTTACCTATGTGGTCGCCACTCGGGCACCTTTCTTCCCCATCGACCATTACGAGTAATGTGCCCTGCCCACTGCCACAGGTCACTTAAGTTTGGCGATTCTTCGGGCTATGTCAGTAACCTTGGTTCTTCTGCGGATATCTTCATTTCTGTTATGATCACGCAAGAAATCTCCAAACAGACCTTTGGATGAGTTAAGCCTTCTGATAAGGCCCAATTTAAGCGACCACGTTTCAGAGCCTTACATAATGTCATCAATGGTAACAAACACTATTGTTATAATGTTATGGTAGAAACACGAAACAGTCGCCCTGAGTAGTCAACTTTTTAAACCATTTACACTCTAGCATTTGCGAGGTTTAAGTATTGCTAACATTGATCGATCCAACCTTATTACAAGCACTGAAACATTGGCCAGGAACACGAATTCTCGCGTAGTTTTTCTCTACAAAATAATTTTACAAAAATTATCATTAAAGCGTCCCATAAAGTGTATGTCACATGTGGTGTAAGCGCCCTTGATAATATATTAGACGCTGAACACAAAAACTGTGAATAATGTGTCGTGTTCGCTGCAAAATGGAAGAAAAACATCCAACATCAAGTCCTGGAACTTGGAGCAAGTTGTAAGCGCTCGCGGGTGGAAATAGGGCAAAGGATTAAAAGAACTGGTAAGTTGGCGATCGTGGTTGACTTTATTCGTTGTAAGTTTTTGCAAACGAGTGACTAGCTAGGAGCTGCTTGTTGGTAAAGTTAATTAGTTTGTTTTATCAGTCCTAGTTTGACAGAACCAAAATGTACTCATTCCTTCTAGAAGTCTAAAGCCTTAACAGCAAGAATTTGCTTATGCTACCGTTTTTTTTCAAACCCACACTGAAAAGAGGAGTGTTATAAGTTTGACGAGTCTGTATATATCTGTATGTCTGTTCATAGCGCCTAAACGAATGGACCGATTTTAATAAATTTTTGATAGGTTTTTGAGGTGATAGATTTTTTAGAGTAGAGTTATTCCATCCAAAAATTGTGGTTTCTCTTCACTTAAACCACACTAATAAATTTGATATGTGGTAGCAAACTATCTGGCCGTGATAACAAAGTGCGACCTTACATTATTTACTGGCTGGCTGGCCGGCAATGTATGGCGACAGTTACTGATACAGTAGCTGACTCACAAGGCACTCTATGTGCTTGCTGCCTATGTGACGACGACCTTATGTGACCTGTGGCTTAAAAGTGAAAGCCGATCGGGAGTTTGTGGTAGCCAGGAAGTAGGAGGGCTATGGCTGGGAGCGGATTTGTGAATGCTACCTTTTTAAGAGTTTGCGGAGTGTACGGGGAGCTAAGAATTGGAAATTCAGTTTAAAGATGGTTAAAATGAAAAATTAAAAAATGAAATATACATTGTGCAAATTATCAAGTAGGTAAATCAGTGATTTTTGCCCCACCCTCAGATTTACTCTGTAGTGTGTGTAACTGTATCGCGCGTGCGTTCACAAACTCGTAAACAGACTCACAAACAAAAGATACTCAAAACTGAAACACCTATCTGTAGGTTTTATTAATATTTTTTCCGTGCTGGAATTCAACCCGCGATATGCAGCGCAGTAGCCAATTGACCAACATTGGGCTAACGTCTAGATACGTCCTTATTACTATCAGAGGCAGAATACTTTAGCAACGATAAAACTTCAAATTAATTCCACTCCCTAAACAAGAACACTATTAACATCGAATTACAGGTTTCATGAATCGAGTAGGTACTGGAAATCATTGAAAATGTTTTATTTTCAAGAATTGACCTTTCCACTGTAAATTCCGTCAAAATCAACTCAAACATTAAACCGAATAAAAAACTAAATTAAATAATAATTAACTAGACACCAGCCATTCTTTTTCAACAAAAAAAAGAGAAGCAAATCTCGCTTTATTCTAATTTGTTCGTTAACAACAATTCAGTTGAACCTCCAAGGAACCTGTTCATTAATGAAACTTAATTAATTTCACATTAAGTCAGTCAGATTGGATTAAGTGAACGTAGCTTAAACGAATTATTGGGGATTTGGCAAAATTATAGGGAAAGATGGTTGGGAAGATACGGGAGCGAATTTGATGTCGGACCGCTGATTGTTCTAACGGTTTTATGTTAACAAGAGAAGAATTATAAATTCTTGTTTTACAACATAATGCGGATTCCTGGAGAAGCGCTGGCCTGATGGCTGGTGAGCGTATGTGACCCATCGCACTACCATTCCAAATGCTGTAAGGCGGCTGTTGGAAAGTAGGAGATTCAGTCGTGACTTGTGCTCCTTTGGTGTAATTGTCGCAAGGGTGTTTAAGGATAAACCAATAAATAAATAAATAATAAATCTCATAATCTTTTTTCCAAGTGTGCTGTTCTTTTTTTTCAGGTGGGAGATCATCCAATGGTTTTCTCTTACTTTAGCGTGAAACGAAAGGGCGTGGAAGACTTTACTGAATTAAATCACACCTGTCTTTCAGTTGCTCTTTGCGTTCTAAAACTACGGGTTTTCATTACTTCTCATGAGGCTTCTCATCTTTCTATATTGGGATATAGGTATAAATACTTTAAATAGAGCGATTGCCTATAGGCCTCCACAATCTAGTTAGCGTACCCAATAACTATGTCTTGTCAAGTATTGTGTTACCACAAGATGCTTGACAAGATTTGCCCCTTGGCAAGACTGATAAGATTATGAATTAATTCATGAATCCCCGACCGGTCCTATAAGACCGCGGTGTTATTGTTTTACTATTGTGTCTCGTTTTGTGGGTATGTGATAATTATGTCTTATATGTCTTACGACTATAGACGTAAGGGCCTTTTTCCCAAAACTTAAAAATTACCCTTACGTTAATTCAAACTTCTGGTATCAATTTCAGACTATCTGTAACAACTGTCATAGATCTATAAATTCTAGCTCAGGAATTCTGATAAACATGTTAAAATCCGCCCTCAAAACTATGTGCGTACTAGCTAGGAAAGCATTCAGCGTCTAGAAACACAAAACTGAACCGTATATATCCATCATCGGACGGATTATTATCGACATCCCCTGCTCCTGTGACCCGAATATTTTTATAGAGATATCTCGATTGATTGGGATCTAGAGGTATGGGGAAGGAGTGACGTCATCCACGTCAGCCACCGTCAGGAACAGAAGTCAGGGTGTTACGTAAACGGGTGTTATGTAACTTTACTTTGAAGTGACGTCAAAAGAAGAGGAATTTATCAATTGAATATATTTATTTTACGCGATATTCTTGTACATTCGGAATATTTTTCATATTTTCTATATTTAATTAATTCATGAATCCCCGACCGGTCTCATTGTCTCATTGGACCGCGCTGTTATTGTTTTACTATTGTGTCTCGTTTCGCGGGTATTGATAGGGTAGTTACTCAGATACCCGCGAAACGAGACACAATAGTAAAACAATAACAGCGCGGTCTCATAGGACCGGTTGGGGATTCAAACGTTAAGTAGTAGTTTTCGGAGAAGGGAGCAGAAAAAGAAATGACTTTGGAAAGTAACCCCCCTCTCGTTTATTGACCTAGAAACCTAAAATTATAAGGTAGCTAGTCAAGCAAAAAAGCAATAGAATCAGTTGGATCTACTGCTTTTTTGCTAGCAGTTACTAAGAAACCACAGAACTTTTAAATCTGGATCGATCTTTTAGCCCATTCGTATAACATAATTATCTTAACGTTTGAATCCCCAACCGGTCCTATGAAACCGCGCTGTTATTGTTTTACTTAATAGTAAAAGTAATTAAAGTAATTAATTACTCAGATACCCGCGAAACGAGACACAATAGTAAAACAATAACAGCGCGGTCTCATAGGACCGGTTGGGGATTCAAACGTTAAAAGAAAAAGGTATTTCAGTACATCTATCAAAACAACAATCCAATATTGTTTCCCAAATGTCGTGACAACTATATTTAACGATATTTTAAACACATTTAAATACAAAATAAACAGTGTCACGTGTCACATCAAAAGGGAACCGAACAGAAATAGTATTTTGAACAAACAAAACATTTTTGGGTTTATTTTTAGAACTCTCAACAACTAATATTTTACCTTTTTACAAACGATTTTGAACTCTACCTGTTTAAAAATAAGAAATATTTCAAATGCAAAAAGAAAATTGCTAAAAATTAAACCCAATGCAATTGAAACGAAAGAAAATGAACTCTAATACAAGGCAGGAAGGTTTGTACGTACTGCACCGAATTACTTGTTTGAATTTCGAAGTAATAGTTGCGCATATGCGTCGATTGTCAGCTGTTTCTGTTGACACGTCCAATCACAATAATTTTTTTTTAAATTAATAGTTTTAAACAAGGAACGGCATTCTAATTTCAAATATTTGGAACGCGTATGTTCTAAGAAGACCGTAATGGATTTGTAATGGACCTACTCACCGTAAAATTTTAATTGTAGAATCCAAAGTAAATGCCATTGGATGGGCTCGCTGGAGAAACTATTGCATTACTCTGGACTTTACTTAGACGGAACCCTGTGACCTCCAAAGCGACAGTAGGAAAAGAACACTCACCTTGGAAGTTCATCAGACGATGGACCGGATTTATCAGCGACGGAGCCCTTCAGACGCACGCTGGGCTGGCCGGTCAGACATTATCGCGAACTCTCAGATTTTTACCACACACACTTCACACCACCAGGTCAGGTAAAATTGACCGTAAGCTAATCAGTCAATAAACTACTAGCAAGGCATTAGATTTTACATGGGAAAAGGATTTATTTTTCAAGCGCACGAGGCGGCCATGTCGCGTATTTTTTTTTTAATGGCCTTTAAATGGCCAGGCGCGTCGACCAATGAGGAGCCGAGTTTCACATACATCGATGATGGAACAAAATTTGAATTTAGAAAAGAAACAATTTGAATGAGAAACTAAATCGCGATTGCAGACTTTATTTACGAATATAGCATAATCTAAAAAATAAATAGCCTTATAATATTCCCACTGCAGGGGCCCGGGCCTCCTCTCCAGGATAGGGAATGGGCCATAATCCACCACGCAGGCTCCGTACAGGCTGATACGCGAAACTATAAAAAAAAATCCACTACAAGTAGGTACGAGTATGTAAGTAAGTTGTATCATGCCTATTAATTTTTGGCAGGATTTATTGGATTTCACTAACAGTCTTTCAGTCAGTTTTACTTGTTCAAGAATTGATTCCCAGTAGATATTGTGATGTGATGAGGAGCTCATGGCTAGATAATAATAGCCACATAGGTCGATCTTCAAGGTTAAGCAATGCTTGCCAAGGTTGGTCTGTGGATGGATGACCATCTTAACATATCGAGTTTCCTCCGTGCCTCGGAAAGCACGTTAACAGCTGTAGGTCCCAGCTGTCATTTGTAGATCTTTGGCAGTCGTTACCGATAGTCAGAAGCCAGTAAATCTGACTCCAGTCTTGCCATGAAGTACCGTGTTACCCCAGTTAATAGGTTGTGGAGGTCTGGTAGGCAGCCGCTCCTCGTAAAATACTGGTATTCAGCTAAATCCGCCTTAACTGGAAGCCGATCCCAATGTTGTTGGGAAAAGGCTAAGTAGATGATGATGAGATATTGTGATGTCAAATTAGTGTAGTTTTCTATCTGAAGCATCTTCACAGCATTGGCAACATTTGTAATTATAGAAACAGGCGCGATCTCGGTAAAATGGAGCTGTGAATTTTATTTTAGCATTGACTACCTCAGCGAAGCTTGCTGAAAAGGCTGACCCAATACATTTGCTGCCAAATACTGCAAAAAATGTAACAAATTCAAGTGTACCTATTTGTCATTTAATGATGTCACCCCTTTAAAAAAAAAAAACAGTAATAATGACAGGAATGGAGTGAAACTTATGCCCAGCAGGGGGACAGTATATCCATAAAATTAATGGTTTAGTTTTTATTTTATTTTTTCAAATTTTTGTTTTTATTCAATTTGCGTAAACAGTATCTTCATTATGTGTGCTAAATAAACGTGTTTGTTTTGTTTTTTTTTTTGTTTTTCTTGACGTACATAACTATTATGATTTCCAAATTTAATAAAAGTTCACAGTCGATATAAAATGCGGCGTCCGACAGTCCGGTAATCATCCAAACTGAGTCCAAGTCGTCAACGGCACATAATATACTATTTCACGCGCGCCTCAAAGAGATGTCAGCATACTCATAAAGGCGCAGCAGGGTCATAGGTTGGCTTCTGAAAGTAAAACCCGGAACCCTGGAACAAAGGCAAAGCAGGAACGGAGTAGGTTTAGTAAGTAAATGTCTGAAACTGAGCGGGATTAGTCATTCCGATGATTTCCCACCGCCGAGATCCCGATCCCGATTTCCGACCAACGTAGGCGCGGGTTCGCGGACGGCGGGCACAGGGTAGCTCGCCGTCCGGCAGTCCGGTAATTATCCGAACCGAGCCCAAATTGTCAGCGGCGCCTACTGTTCCACGCGCGCTTCAAAGAGATGTCAGCAAACCTGGGCCTAGCAGGGTCGAAGCCTCTGGGGAGCACTGAAATTCCGAAAGGTAAGCCCGTGGCCGATCGCAAGCAACGAAGGATTGAGGTGGGGTTTAGTCAGTAAGAGTCTGACACCACGCGCTCCGCCCAAGAGCGGGAGAAGTCATTCTGATGATTCCCCTTCCTAAAAAAAAACCTTAAGAAAAAGTCGATATAAAATTGCGTCTATAAGAATTAAATGACGTTTAACTACAGAACATGGTGCTATTAAGCCCAAGCGTCGTCGGCGCGGTTCAAGCCGATATGTGTGGGTAATTATGGCCATTTGCATTAGTTGTCCGACACCCACGCACAAATCTGTACCAATATCTTACGAGTAAATGTGTACATATATTATTTAAGACAATTTTCTGTTATGTTATGCCTGTAATATGTTTGAGCTTGGTGTACGAAGTAAGGTATTTTGATCATGCTTGGAGACGCCAAAACCTCACCTTATTAAATGTAGGCTAAACTTTGAAATCTCAGGAACTTAGAGGGGACGCTTTGAAAGCCCACTATATGAATCTAGGAAAGACCGTAGCGTTGGGACCACGTGCTACCGTGCTCATCATAGTTCAGGGGGAGGGAGCTTTACTTGCAGTTGTGCACAGCAAAGCACAGAGGGGGGAGCCCTTTGCGGTCTCCTAAGGGATGAAGCAAAAGGCAACTGAAGTAACACGGTGGATTTTGGTCAGTAAAACTCCCTCTCGCCACTCAGGGCGGAAAAAGTCATTTGACGATTTAACACCTTCTTCTTCTTTTTTTCGAATCGAAGGTAAACTTGTCAAATTTTTTGGGCCCCTTATACGAAGCTACTTTTAGTGTAGATTTAACACTAAAAGTAGCTTCGTATAATCCGGGCATTAGCGAGTCCCGAGAACACGCGTTATACGAAATGAAATTTACTCTCGATGTATATTATAATTCTCCCGTCAGATTAAAATAAATAATCCTACTTAACCATATTGCTCAACATCGCGATTCGACCCACATCTAGTTTACCGCATCCGTTGTTTAATATTATATGTTTACATTGAGGTTTCCCGGTCTGATTTGTGTATGAAACTTGTGCGTTGAATCGTTAAATTCACACCCATAAAAATATGCGTAATGGCTGAAGAGTTACGCGGGAACGTAGATTCTAAACATGATCAAGACGAATCATTTATGGTCTTGAAAAAAAAAACAAGCTTGCGTAACACAAGATGGAAGAACATTGGTCTAAATATCACCCAGTGGTAGTGGGACCCAACTAACATGTCTGTATTATAATGCAGAAGAGTTTGTTTGAGCATATTTCTTTTAGGAAAAAAATCCGAATTTTATATCTTTTAGTGTTTTATAGCCTATTTATTGAAGAAACCTATATAATATCACGCTAAGGAGCAGTAACCAAAAGTGCAAGTGAAACCTTGTGGGACAGCTAGTAATTAATAATATTACAGACTATTCCTCTGATACTCGAGTTATTTCAGGACATTTTCATCTTCAGTGTTTGTGCGGCGTGTCCCCGCAGACCATGTCCCACCTTTCATCCTGCATCACGTGCCCTGTTACATGCTCACGCCATGACCTAATGACAGCATCAGTGGACGGCATTGCCGTGGCCGAATACTGGGCCAGGCAAGGTATTTGAAGAGTTTTGCCATCGACACGCTAAGAAGAAGGACATGATCTACCCCTTTGTCAAATTACCTACATGAAAAATTGTACAGCCGTTTGAACGTAAAGGAGCAACAAACTTACTTGTGCACATAAAGAAATTTACGTCTCTATAATACCACGCTACTACTAATTTTTGCGAGACCCCAATCATAACTTATAAAGACATCTCATTCCCTAACCCATAATACCTCCTTAGATATGAATAGCGATATAAAAATTCAATCATACACAAGCACTGACCATCCCTATACAGCCAGAGGAAAACTATTAAAAAGGAATCCTCTTAAGGGCTCACATCTTAATACAATATAATCGATTCTGTAGTGCCCTTCAAACGATTCTCGATTACAACATCTGTTACTAAGAATACCATTCCCGATTTTGTTTATCGTTGAGTTACAGGAAAATTAACCTTATGTGGTCTAGATACGGTGTAAGTCGATTGAATTTTACCAAAAAAATTGTGCATTACTGTCGCCTATTATTGTCAAGCGATTTTGAACTTTATATTATTGAAATTAAAGTTTATCCTGTCGCGTTAAAAGAGGTGTGTGTTGGAGTATGTTTGCCACATGGCTATATTTTATGGTAAATTATTAAGAAATAATTGGAAATCCCGCCTTCTTTTTAAAAAGGGCTGTATGGAGATTTATCGTGGGCGGTAGTTTCAATTTGTGCTTTGAAAATTTAATATATTTTTATTTATAGGGGAATAAAACGTTGATTTCTAAAACAAAAACAAAATTGCGCAGCCATATTTTTTGCCGGGTGAAAATAATATGTAAACAATTTTTTGTTTTTTCAGTGCATAGGGTACAGATAGTGTAACAATACAATTTAATTTGAAACAATCCGGACAAGTACGAGTCGGACTCACGCACTGAGGGTTCCGTACAATTTACCTATGAACACAGTTCTATTTCTGAACCGAGTCTCTAAGTTTTTCTGAATCCCAAAACAGTTTTTATTCGTGACGTAACTACAATTTTCAGGTTTTTTCCTATATTTGTGCTACGAGACCTTGCTTTGCTTGAGGTCGACGGGAAGGACGCTATGAATTTTGATTCCGTTGATAGTGTCGAAATATTCTGTTTTTGCGACATTTTCAAGGGACCACAGACCTAAGTGTATGGTTCTAATTTCAACTCGATACCTTACTGAGATATACAGATAGACAGACGGACCACAAAGCCATCTTATAAATGGTCTGTATTTTTAGTTCAAGGTACGGAACCATAAAATATTATTAATTACCTATTGTACCTAATCTTCTTTAAATTTTTTCAGTATACATATTTTGTTTTCAATAAAAAAAATTTCCTACGCAAGCAAATTGTATAAAAATAAGAACGCGATTATAAGAAGCCACAAACCAACAAAGCATTAAGGCAGAAAATGATATAAGTCAGATAATACCGCTAATCTTTTCCTAAGTAGTAATAAGACTAACCAGATACAAACAGATCGCAGCCTCCATTGGCGAAGGGAATTCTTCTTTTGAGAAAAATAGTTTTATTGTGACTTATGTCCCTGTGAGCGTACAGACTACGATACTGTCGAATGAAGTACTGAAAATTGTGGGTATATCGTTTTTCATGAAAGTTTTTTTAAGTTCGTGCTTGTCCATAATGTCACTTGATAGTAAATGATGATCTGGTCGACGCTTGCTTAGAAATGACCTCTTCACTCTTGACTTAAATAACGTCTGGTTGTAACGTTCTATCAGAACAAACAGACCACGGCAGGGAATTCCACACCCTAGAATCATTTTTTATGATGACACATCTGTAAAAAAAAATAACATTTAATTTCCAGAGAATTCTCAACAAAGTGACATTGCATCGCCAATGTAATTGTCAAAAAAACGATTGTTAGGGGTAAAGCATACACGGTACCTACTAAGGTTATGTGATCAAATCCAAACACTCTAGCATTACCAAAAATCATGTTTCATGTTTTGTCTAAAATTTCAGTAGGCTCTAGCTCAAATCACTTGTCAATTTTGCTCATTTCTTAGTAAAAAAAATGGAACCCGAGTCCTACTCGACAAATAATCGATTCATGTAATATAATTTATTCATTACTTTAAAAAGTACGCTGCACTTTACCCCAGGAAACCGAATTCAAATTCATTCAAATTGCACAAGACTACTCTATTTTTCTTCCATCTCCCGATTACCATGCCTAAATGGACACTTTGACTCCGAAATCATATAAAAATAACCTATGTTTAGTCTCCAGTTTTCATTATCAAATGTTATCCCAGACTGTCATAATATGAGCGTGCACAAGGGTGCAATGGGGGAAAATGCAATTAATTTTATCACAAAAGACCCATTCGACTCCGCGACTTATCGGGGAGGTAGCAAAGAATAGTTAGGAATGTCATGTCTTAATACTCCCCTGAAAGTTCGCGAATTTATATATAGAATCTTATTCAGACTGTATAAGGTTTGAATTAATTTGTTAGTTTTTGAAGCTGTCTGTACCCTAGTTGACTATGATATAGTTATTTCTATCGTCTACTTGGAAGTATCAACAAATAGTTTTAATGACAATGAAACTGTTAATGATTCTCCATTCATTTCGCTTGTATCGGGTTTGATTCCTGCTCGGAGCAAATATTTGTACAGATTTAGGTCTGGGTGTCTTGTGCATGTGAGTTTTTTGTATTTGTGGATGTACTCGCAATACAGGAGTAAACCCTACTATGGGGTATAAAAAAGGGACTTTAAATACGTATACGTGCTATGGAGCGCAGTATATCAGGTGTTAAAATTAAGAATCGCGTTCGAAACACTATAATGCGCTTCAAAACGCAGATAATTGACATGGCTCAGGAGACTGTTACTTAAGATCATTGCAATGGCTCAGGAGACTGTCCAGATTAAGTAGGACTGGGCTGGATATGTCTATCGCATGTTGATCGAGCCGTGGGCCGGTAACACAAAAATAGTGTCCTGGAATCGCACGACAGATTTTTACTGTTCTTGCCTACGTTCCGGGGCCCCGGGGTTCTCTAACGCACAGCCCATGGCCCCAGTAGGCTTCGACCCTGCTAGGCCCCTACGGTTTCCTGTTTGAGGCGCGCGTGGAAATGTATAAGGCATTAAGTCCATTAAAATTAAATAAATAAATAATTAACCAGTGACTCATAAAATAATAAAATTTTTATCTCCAATATTATGTCTACATGAAACTTAATCATAGTTCTATATAGTAAACAGCGCGATGACATTCGAACAATAGACAAAGCCTGAGTTGGGAAACAATGGACTGAATGAATTAAATATACCTGTTCGACCGAATGAGCTACTGAACTTTGTTCGCTTTCTGCTTTTGTAGATAGACTTTACTGACTATAATAGAAATATTTGTCAAAGAGATGCACTTATGACCATTATGTTTTATATTACAAAGATTTCAGGATATATTTGAAATAAAAACATTTGTCACTACGTCTCGTCACCGTATATTTGTAGCTTTTTTGCACGTAGCAACACGTTCTGCATTTAATTGAACTAAATTGTTCATTCAATCAAAATTTTAATAACACTGACGTTTGGCGGGTTAAAGTAGCATACGTCATAGAGTTTGTTTACGCTGGTGCGCAGTCGTATTTAAAAATATTTGTCTTAATTAAACGTCTTGTCATACAAGGAAAGAATCAATGGATGAGACGAGGCCATATGGCAGATCTTCAATGCGATGAATAGACCAGATCACAGTGGTTGTTGGCGGCACATTGAACGAGCGCGCCCGGATCAGGCAAAATTTGTCGGGAAGTCGTACAGCGTACCCTGAAAGCTCCCAGAAAGTTACCTTCGTGATAACCACGACCAGAGTGGTCGTGATTATCATGAAGGCAAGAGTGAAACCAAGAAGAATAATAATAATACTATAATAAATTTTTAATTAACTGCAGGTCATCGACAGATAATGGTCAAAATCATTGAAATGTATTCTAATCGAAGCGAACTTTTACTTCTACTTAAGTATTTAATAACGGACATTCCAATAATTACATTAAATTTTTAAATTCCAAATCCGCACATTTAAACTTTCACACATTACGTATGCAATTCCCATTGCCGTCACTACCTTTATAAACCGAACGTTCCATTTATGGGTTGGCTGTTCCAAAATTGGTAGCACTAAAACCTTTTACAATTAAAACGGGCTATTATCGGGTGTTCCTAATCCGGTACATTTAAGTGAATGGCCCACCTCACTGGCCCGACCTTTGTGCCCGGTTTAAAATGCAAATTTTATACATGGCAGCATTTGTTTGAGTTCCGATATTGAAACGATGTTATGGCGGTATTATTGATAAAAATCTTGTTTTGTTTTGTATGTGTACTGTCTGTTTTAATTACTTGATGACTATCGTGTATGTTGTTTTAATATTCAAGTATTATAAAATTGTTTTTTACTCAGAAAATAGTCTAAAATTTTTTATTCGTTATTTATTTCAAGCACGAGTGTCTTTCATGTCGAAAGTAATTTGGTTAATTGTAGTCTAATGTGTTTCATCTTCGAGATAGTTATCAAACGTGACTTTATCAATAAGTTATTTAAAAAATCTAAACTGGTAATGTCGCACAACTTAGTGGTAAGTCTTATGACAAATAATAAACTATAATTTTCGATAAGGACCAGTCCCGGGTCAACAGCGGACCGGGTCAATTCCCGCCTCAAAGAGATGTCAGCGTAATTGGTTGTAGCGATACCTGCCAGGGCTGCAAGGTGATTAGAAGGAGCCCTGAAAAGCAAAAGGTAACTGATGAATTACAGGTGGGTTTTTAGTCAGTCATAGTATGGCGATTTTTTTTACTTTACGATGAGGTTTACCGACGAACAACAAAAGCGTGAGTTTATTGATTGACTAAGTTTCGTATTTAGATAGAGCAATTATTTCTATCTTATTGACCTCATGATGTATTTTCATCGGTACTTTATTCATTCTCACCATTAATGTCGTTAATCTAGATACTTCTAATCGACATCTAACTCGTAGTTAACAGTTCTTATCTAAACTTGAATTTAATTCAGGCTAAGTTCAGTAGGGACAGCTTGTAATTCAATTAAAACGACAGTTTAGTATTTCACACTGATTACAAGTGACAACTTGGTTGTACCAAACTATTTTGTAAATTCATAAAATATTTTGTAATACTGTATTTGACAGACAGTGCAAACTAGCAGCCGATATTATTTTATCTTATTATCGGAAATGTGACAAGTTGAAACACGGTTTGGTATCAAATTAATCACGCCAAAAAAAGAAAAGAAAAGGAAGTTAAGTTCACAGGCATTAAAAGCCAAATTTGCAGGCATAATAAAATATATAGTCGCTAGACCGAATAGTAAAATCAGAACATTAGTTTGCAAATACAAAGTATCTTTTGTAGCAGTACAAAAAAATCACAAATAGTTTTCATATTTCGATAAATTCAAGAAATTACGTTAATTACTAGACTGCAACATCAAACCTCCTGTAAATAAACACGCCTACCTTCATAATACGACTTAAGAACCAGCTTTACATCACTACGTTTGAATATTGAAAGACATTACTAACATAAACCAAAAGGTACCTAACGACGGAAGCGCACCTTAGTTCAAATCTCCAGTGGTCATGAGAAATTTAATAAGAGGGCAACGTCAGGACTACTTTATGCAAATATAAGAGCTATATACAGGCTCTTTAAAGGTAGTCGTTCCGATGACGAGACGCGTTCGAAACGAGATGCTGAGAAGAACATAGTAGATGAAAATGATATTACAGTACAAAACGAGAAGAAGGAAGAAAAATAGTAAAGTAAAGAAGCCAAAAAAGCTAAGGCAAAATCAGGCAGTGTGAAGGAGATTTTGTTAGGCAGACTTTGGCGCAAAGCCAATAAGCCGAAGCTCACCTTTTAGTCTAGCTAGTGATACAGTGAGACAGATTGCAGAAAAATATTCGACCAAGCTAAAATGGCTGCTTTAATTACAAGATAAATTAATTAGAAGCAAAAGCCTTAAAAACAGGAAAATGAGTCTATTCTGAAAATAAAAGCTGAACTGTTTACATTTAAAATTGATGGAACAATACAAATTAAAAGCTGCAGTACTTAATTACAACAGAAATTGATCCCGTAATGGAAATCTGATGCGATATTAAATCAATAAACTGAAAGCTTTTCGCATTTCCTATAAATAAAATCATGATACATTACAGTCAGTGGAGTATAAAGGATTTTCAACAATACCATAATATATCCCTGTATATCGCAAATTCCTTGTCGCTCTTCCGCTTCGTTCGATAGTGTAGGGAATATTGAAATTTTATGCGTCCAAAAGCCGTGAAGTATTAAAGTCGCATTGAAGGGGGCTGGATGACTGAGGGGTGAGTTCCTCACATTCAGCCTACAATTTTTGGGCACGGCACAAGATATTTCCGGGAAATTCTAGGACAGTTTGGATTCGTGAAGTTGAATTTTTATTTGTAAGACTATTTTTCTATGTTATGTAAGTTGTTACTCGAGAACTTGAAAAATTGTTTTTTTGTAAAATACTTATGGACATTTTCACGTGACCTGAAGAAAAGTTTTTATAAGTATGTAGCAATTGATAAACAAATATAGTTGGGTGTTGTTTATAGTCTATACTCAAACTTTACAACACGATATCCATCAAGAATCAATTTGCAAATCAATAATTAGCCGAAGACTTAAATATACTATACTCGTAAAAACAAAATGGTGAAAATGGTTTTCTTTAACTTTACATTCACCAACATAATTATGAAACTGCACTAGTACTGTAGTCGGTAGGGCTATTTTTTCCTTTAGGGTTTGACATATCATCCAAGAAAGATAAATTATTGACACCTTGTTTTTTTTTAATATTTCTCTTTGAGACAAAGCAACAAATTCATATGTTTTGATCGGATGCTCCACAACTTTAGCTTCAAATAGGAAGAATTCACAATCAGTACTAACAATAGAAACATCGGGACATGTCTTAATAAGTTATTTAATATCTTTATAACATGTCGAGTCACGTCGTAAACAATACTTAATAATACTGGCAAGGTTCAATACACATTATTAGATAATATCTACAAGATGGAACGCTGTCCCATTGTTCATTTGGAAGGTCGAGAATGTCGACGTGTCCCGAAGTTAAGAGTGGAATTAACATTTTAAATGCGAATCAATTTGCTGTTTTAACTATTGGTACTCGATTGAGATCGAGAACATAAAGTATAGCGTGAGAGATCAATGTGTGATGTGAATGAGATTTTGCCTTGATTTTCATATTCATCGAACTTCATACGTGGATATACACATCTCTAAACATCATCATCACAATCATTTTTTGGCCTGATCTACAAACCAGCATGTTTCCTTTTTCTGAAGAGACATTCAATGAGCTCTGCCTGTGCGTTTGCGCTCTTTTCTCATAAAAATGTCTTCGCCATATGACCAGTGGTGATTAAATAAATTACACAAAGTAAAACTCCTGCCTGGGTTAGAACACACGACGTACAACATGCAAGTCGAAGCCGTTACCACTGGTCACCAGTACATCTTTTCTCGCTGTTTTTCATACAGATTAAGCTGTAATGTCTAATACTCTAATTATATTACCCAATACTTCATTAGATTCTGTAAAAAATTATATGCAAATTTCTATCGCGATTACCTTATTACTGGCAAGTATTGGTTTTATTAACTAACTTCTGCCAGTGGCTTCACTCGGGTGATAGTACAGAATTATGCCATGAGAACCTAATTTCTGATTCAAATGTATCCTATGTCCCATTCCGTGACATGGCTTCCGTGACATTCCTTGCATTATATTTCAACCAAATCCGTTTTTCCATTCGAGCATAAAGATCAGTCATACTCACTCACAAGCTTATTTATCAATTAAAGTGAGAAGTGGCAAATTAAATATTATAATCAAGAGCCACTAGTAGGGGACCAGTATTTATTCAGTCGATTATGCGTGCTAAGGTGGGTTTTAATTTACAGAATAACATGGTCGTGTTCGATCTCTAAAGTGATGTGCATAACATTATGCAATGAGCAATAATAAATTCATGTTCTTAGTTCCAAGGGGTTGTAGTTTGAGATGACTCAGTACTGATAGCGGATGTATGGTATTTATTGAATAATTTTCTCTTGGATAGATTTATGAGAAAGCTTCATAGTAACGGTGGTGACAGGGTAATAGTAAAAGTATTGAGACAGAATGATCTTCTTCTTAGCGTGTCGATGGTAAAACCAGTCAGATACTTTGCCTGGCCCAGTACTCGGCCACGGCAATGCCGTCCACTGATGCTGTCATTAGGTCCTCGCGAGAACAAGCAACAGGGCATGTGGTGCAGGATGGAAGATGGGACATGGTCTGTGGAGAGACGCCGCACAAACACTGAAGATCAGAACCATCCGAGAACCCCCATCTGTGGAGATTGTCTTTGCTACGGCCAACCTGGGTTGTTTTAAACCGACCCCGGTACGAATGCTGTATCCACTAATTGGCATTGCACCCCCAGAAATACGCAGGGCAGTGGCTAGCAGCAAAGAAAGGGCAAAGCAACAAAACGATCCTCGCCATCCAATGCACAATCACAGCTCGGTGCCCTTGAGACTTAAGAGTCGGAAAAGTTTTGTTGCAAGCGTGAGCCCATCTCAAACTGGCCTCTCCTCAGAGAGGTGTGACCTCTGGCGGGAGAAGTTTGGACCTCCTTATGATTTTATCGAGCCGTCGGAGAGTCTCGCTCCTGGACACGAGTCGCCTTGGCCAACCTGGAAAACCCTAAACAGACAGAATGATGATGTGAGGCAGAGTAAAGTAGAACATGTTGATATGAATAATAAATTTAAGACTAATGATGAACTATTGTCAGAAATATAGAAAATTCGTCGACATTGCGATACTTAAAAAGCTAATAACGAAGTGCATATTGAATTCCTAAACAGTATAGAAGAAACGAATAAATTAAGTGGAATAAGTGTAAGTATTTCTTGTAGATTTTAAGGTTAATTTAGATAAGGAAAGACTTATTATAAACTGGCTTCTATTAGCGGCTTTACATGTGTTAAAACAAAAAATTATACCCAGAGAACATACTCCCGAGATAAAATGTATCTTATGTGCGCAGGACATGGTCTAACCGTGTGGCAAATTTCATGCAAATCCATTCAGTTGCTTGAACTGAAAGTAAAAATAAATGTAAAGACTTTTTAATATTACTATGATAGTGTGATAGGTATTCATATGTCCAATCACTTAAGCATGTTGCAGATAATGATAAGATAGCGATAACAGTTCACTGATTCCCATCAGCAGTCTGATAAGCTGCCTAATTGCACAACGACAACATGCATAACACAACTAATTATAAACAACAGGCCAGCTGCTTGTCCCTGTCATCAAACAAAAATTTGACCGTCCATAACCCTACCAGTTTCACTTCCGTTTCCAAATAAAAAACCTCGCAACACCGACACAAAATTACCATACCCTCATAATAATTAGATACAAACAAAATAAAATGCAAGAGTGTGAACACATCCGAATTCAAATTTGTACCTCGGTTTGATCGAGTTATGCATTATTAATGAATGCTCAAGTAATTATAGTGCGGCGAGATTTATCGCTGGTAACGTTTTGTTCAAGGGAATTGTTCTGAGAACCTTAAGACACAGTGTGGCGCCATGTGTGGCCTTTTTGATTGAGTCGTCTTTTGTTAATTTGTAATTTGTAGTGCTAAATAAAGGTTTTACTTTGTTTCCAGATTCTCATGCGCGATCACGTCTGCTTTGATGAGATAAGTCTCATCAGGAATGTTATTGGATACCATTTTGAGTTCTATGATTACAGTCATTGTTGATGACAATACTCGTACCTGCACAGCCTTAAAGTCAAAGTCAAAATCTTTTCATTTCACATGGGCACTTATAAAACGTTAGAAGCTAGTGCACGGTTCCAAATGGTCGTTTCCTATGGAGAGGAACCGGCAAGAAACTCCATGGTTACTCTTTCCAAAAAACTATTGGGGTAGGTTAGGTTAGCCTTAGATGCTATCCTTAGGTGCTATCAAGCAGTCTTTTCGTTTCTCAACTATGTTGTGCTGTGACCACAATCCAGTCTTAACAACTGAAGTCTATCAGTTTTCTATTGATAGCGTTTTTAAGAGTAAGTCGAAATTGCATGGTTAAATTCCATCAAGTCTGTTCCGTCATCGGATCACTAGATGTAAGACGATGTATCAGCGGTATATGGCAAACATTCAACCCTAAGTGCTGAAGCGATATTTATTTTGATAGCTGCAACGCCTTTAAATCAAGAGTACATAACTAAATAGGTTAATTTTAGGCAAGCGTGCTTTTTTGTCGATCATATCATTGCTTACCATCAACGGCGCATAATACTTCATGTGTGCTACAAATTGGTATCAGCAAAACTGTACCCCAGCACGGCCAAAGCCTACTTACAAAAGCCTACCTATAACGACTATTAAAGATCTACTAATGTCGATATCAATGGCTTAACATGTCCGAGGCTCTCAGAAGTCTCAGTATATGATCACCCATCCACGGCCTGACCTTAACAAGCTATGTTTAATCCTCCAGAGTAGGTTATGTAGCCATGAGTTCTTCCACCAACCTACATGGTACAGCAGTAACAGATAAAAAATACACATCGTATCTACATGTTCACATTAAGAGACTCCCAAAGTAGGACTATAAAAGTATATTAGCCAAAGCTATAAGATGTTATCAGACTACAACTGGATTTTGCTGTTCGTCCCTCTGGAATCTGCTAATCGACTCTTAAGACACTTACGGAAACGGAATAAACTGCGTCAGCGGCGTTATAAGGCTTAAAGTCTTTTATTGGCGAGTGAATAATTCTTCTAGGAACACTACATTTGGTGTTATTCACCAGTTAATGTTCTAGACAATGCTTCCTTTTTAAAGAAATCATCAAATAAAACCGCCCGTTGTGTGTGGAGTGAGAGGGATTCAGACTTTTAGTGACCAAATCAGTCATCTATGTCCCTTTAATTGCCCCATAAGGTATTTTGGAACAAAAGATGTTAAATGATGAATGATATTTATTTTGCAAATAGTTTCTAAAAACACATTACATGTCAATTTATTCCTCAGTAAATGCCTCTAGCACGACATCTCAAAAGCATAAAACCCGTGTAGTCCATACAAGTCAAAGTCTCGCCCGGTACATTGAGGTAGGTATGGTAAATATGCAACCAGTTCTAGTTTTGACCTCACCATAAACTGTGGTAAAACATAATGTTGATGGAGCGACTAACAATAAACTATCTTATGTGAAATAGCCAATTGAAGAAATCCAGAGAGTAAAGTTGTGCAGTATCTACCTTGAATCACAAATACTGGAAGTTGCGAAGAAGAGATCAGGCGCTGATATGCCATAACACGATTAGCCGTGGAAAAGCTAACGAAGGTTTGGGAAGATCACTATAATTATTATAAACAAAAACATCAAAATTCACTTAATGTGATACTTTATATTCCCAGTTTTTTGTACTCTTTTTGTACTATCACCACCGAATAATAACAAATATCGCCAATAAAACGTGTCGAATCCGTACCACATAAGTCGAAAATGGTGGCGACAGCCACTTAAAATTAAATGTGGCTTGATAAGCCTTCATGCAGTGTCAACTTCGTTATCAATTCCATTACGTTTTGTGTTGTCAAAGAGATGCGGTTTTACAGTTGTGTTGTTACTAAGTTGGTAAGTGCTTGCGGATATATGATTTTTCTTTATGCTGTTTTATTATATCGTCATCCGATGGAGGATGAGACGCACAGAACCAGTCGTTGTGGTGACGCTTGGGGGAGGCTTATATCTGGCAGTGAACGTCTTTCAGCTGAAATGATGATGATGATTGTATCGTTAGTGATTGCCCTTTTTGGATTTGATAAATTGGGAAATTAGCATATAAATTCTCCTGCTTTAAGTGGAAAGAGAGTGTTAGACTTATACTGACTTTAACTCATAGTTACCCATTGCGTTCCAGGGCCGCTGCAACTTAACAAGCATCAGCATACTTGGGCCTGTTAATTTTGCTGTCATCTCTTTGAGGCGCACGTGGAACACAACGTGCCACCTTTAATGTATGGCTGGACAGCGTGCTACTTATTGCTCACTGTCCGAAGTCCCGCACTAATGATAACTAGGAATTAATTTGCGACGCCCGATGACTCAACGATCCTGCAGCTCATCGTTCAAGATGATTAAGTTTATGACCAGTTAGGATTCGTATGGTGATCAGTTAGGATTCCAGTATGTGATAAAAATAAGACTTACTTCCAATGTTCTATGCATTTCTTATTTAGCAGTCAGGTTATGGAAAAACTACTCAAACATACGTATATCTCACCACATGGAAATACTGCCACGCTCTGATTCATTTTAAATACGCTCTGTTTTATTTTTAAATAAACCAGAGTTAATTTTTTCAGCGGTTTATTTCAGGCCATTAAAGTAAGAATTCACCTTTTTATTTAAATACCCCGTCGTCACACCCCTCCTATTGTTTTTGTTTGGCCGCCCAAAAAGGGTAAAAGCAAACAAACACTTCAGCAAAAATTAAATTGTACCAACAACCGAATAAAAGAGAATCGGTTGACGTGAAATTAAAATATCATTTCGCAATTCTCAGCGGTCCTAGTAGGAGAGCTGATCGTGAAAATGGTTTCTCATCTGATTTTTAGAAATGAAACTTGCTCTGTAAGCCTCGTTTCAAATTCAAATTGTTTTATTTGACATTGGCCTATATTGCTGCTTAAAACAAATAATTTGAAAATATTGGCAACTAGGTTTTTATCGCGTATGTTTCATTTCGTTTCCTTGTGAAGAGCTGTTTTTTTTTTTAAAAGGTAATAATACCACAGTGTCTCAAGACGAGTTTGTTGTTAGTGACATGGCTCCCAAACCGTGGTGGCTCACAATAAGCCTTATCAGAAGGCTTAAAGTTACCCTAAGAGCAATGAAAAGGGCTATGCTTGAAGTTTCCTTGCGTGACCACATCAGAAATAAAGAAATAACTTCTGATTGTTACAAGAAAGCCAAGGTTACCGGCTTAGCCCGAAGAATCGCCTAAGTTGGAGTAGGCTGGGCACTTTGCTTGTATAATGGATGGTCGATAGGGACGAAAATTTCAGGAGTCGCGACCGCGTACCAGAAGAAGTCGCGTTGGAAGGCCTCCTACAAAGTGGACTGATAACCCGAGTGAGTCGCCAGAATCCGATAGATGCGAGACAGAACCGGTAATAGTAGTGACGCTTGGAAGGGGTCTATGTCAAAAGTGGATTAACAACAGTGGATTAAGCTTAAGGGTTAAGATTCATTTTGAACATCATTTAATTAACAATCTAATACATTTTATCAAATCGATGGTCCCTACGTAAAGTATCGAATCAAAAAAATAGCATTTTTTTATTATTACTGTTTTGAGCTCTTTTTAAAGGATATTTTTTAATACAACTTCGTTTCCCGATAGTTAGAGACCTAATTTTTATAAAGATTTAATCACCCGTGACAAAATTATGCAAAAAATTAACTTTAAATCGCTCTCTTGCAAAGTAGCGATTTTCACTTTCGATACTTTACCTAGGGACCATCGAAATATGTACTAATAATGACAAACGCAGTTTTACTTTAAGAACATTTAATAATCTTTGAAAAATTAAAGAAGACCCACACACTTCGAAAAATGGCGCGCAATTCTATATATTCGAATGTCAAAATCATAGAGCGGGCGATAGGGACGCGATCACGTAAGGATGCGTTCACTCATCGACGTTTTTCTCTAACAGTTCGGCCGTCCTGCCATCCTTCGTCCTCGAAGGATCCCCGACAGCTCGTATTTCCTTCTTATTCTTCGGTGTTCCATCCAGGTAGTATTCGCAGGTGTGGTGTACCTTGCAACAGTGTTGACAAGATAAAGAACTGAAAGGCATGCATAGGCCCCACACCGCGCAGCGCATAATTGAACTTATGCGGTAATTACATGACTGCCCCTGACGGCACTCTCAGTAAGCCACTTATGCTAATGGCAGTTGCAGCTTTTATAACCTTCAGCCCCTAACGGCGGTCACAGCCCCTTACGGCAGTTGCAGCTTTTATATCCTTCAGCCCCTAACGGCGGTTACAGCTTTGGCAACACAGCCCCTTACGGCAGTTGCAGCTTTTATAACCTTCAGCCCCTAGCGGCGGTCACAGCTTTGGCAACACAGCCCCTTACGGCAGTTGCAGCTTTTATAACCTTCAGCCCCTAACGGCGGTCACAGCCCCTTACGGCAGTTGCAGCTTTTATATCCTTCAGCCCCTAACGGCGGTTACAGCTTTGGCAACACAGCCCCTTACGGCAGTTGCAGCTTTTATAACCTTCAGCCCCTAGCGGCGGTCACAGCTTTGGCAACACAGCCCCTTACGGCAGTTGCAGCTTTTATAACCTTCAGCCCCTAGCGGGGGTCACAGCTTTTGCAACACACAGCCCCTTACGGCAGTTGCAGCTTTTATAACCTTCAGCCCCTAACGGCGGTCACAGCTTTTGCAACACACAGCCCCTTACGGCAGTTGCAGCTTTTATAACCTTCAGCCCCTAACGGCGGTCACAGCTTTTGCAACACAGCCCCTTACGGCAGGTACAATCAAAAGTCCTGGACGGCAGTTGTTATTACTCGCACTATTCACAATTTTAAGCTTAACATATCTATTGGTCAGCCATCATATCCCCATCGGATGTACTGTCACGTCTAGCATGCCACAATTTCAGCTTATCACGGGCGGCAATAGCTTTATATGCCTTCTTGCCCTTCTCGGCTGAAGTGACTTCGTAGCGGTCATTAGGCAACACAGCTGTAACCTTGTAAGGCCCTGCAAATCGAGGGACCAACTTACCACTGGTCAAACCAGGTCTCAAGATCCTTCTCTCCATCATAACCAAGGAACCAAGCGCAATTGGTTTGGATACTCGTCGACCTTTATCATACCGGCCCTTCATCCGAGACGCATTAACTTCAACTTTCGTTGCTGCCTCCGCCCTCAACCTTACCAAGTCAGTGTTATGACATGAACCCTGAAGTTCACCAGCGAGTCGAGGTCTTAACCCACACAAAAGTTCTAGTGGAGATTTGCCGGTACCTTGGCTAATAGTCGAGTTAATCCCCAACTGTACTTTAGGAAGAAATCTATCCCACCCTTTCTGATCATTGCCCATATAAGCGGTGAGAGAATTTAAGATGGTGCGGTTTAGGCGCTCAACTTGTCCGTTTGCCCTCGGAGAAGCCACTGCATTTAACACATGCTTTATACCGTGTTTCTCACAATACTCTTTAAATTCTTTTCCAGTGAAAGCAGTGCCCCTATCGCTCACTACTCGCACAGGATAACCAAACACTTGGCTTAGCTTATTAAGAGCAGCAATACTACCCTTGGCATTTGCACTCGCCACAGCCTCAAGCCACACAAACTTTGTAAAACCATCAATTATTGCGAAAACGTATGCCTTACCATTGCTTTTACAAAAAGGACCTAAATGATCCACATGCAAGGTATCGAATGGAACTGCAACCCTGGGTATAGGATGCATTAACCCTGGTTGTTTCCCAGTAGGCTTTTTAGTAAACTGACACCCAATACAACTTGCCACATACTTGCCAACATTTTTCCTCATCTTTGGAAACCAATATTTAGCTTGTATAGCTTCTACACACTTTTCAAGTCCCAAGTGCCCATTATCATCATGATAAATCTTCATAATATGCCACCTGGCGTTTTTAGGTAATACTGGCCTTG
This sequence comes from Mythimna separata, assembly GCA_030763345.1. Classification (NCBI taxonomy): domain Eukaryota; kingdom Metazoa; phylum Arthropoda; class Insecta; order Lepidoptera; family Noctuidae; genus Mythimna; species Mythimna separata. The sequence goes on along the minus strand of CM061171.1, from coordinate 5,149,506 downwards.
TTCCCTCTTCAGTGATACGACAAAGCAATCCATTTAATACCTTAAATCTTTTGGCCAAACCATCTTTCTTATTTTTATTTGCTTTAACCTCCAAATCTAGGTTCGCAATAACACCTTGTATCTCTTCATCACCATCTTGGAGAGCATTTATAAAATCTTTCTCTTCAATGTGACAGACTAATACCGGATTTCGGCTTAACGCGTCAACATGACTCATAGATGTTCCTGGCCTATGCTCCACATCAAAGTCAAACTCCTGAAGATCAAGCCACCATCGAGCTATGCGAGGGGACAAGTCTCTTTTACACCAAGCCAACCGTAACGCTGAACAATCTGTTACCACGCTGAACTTGAGTCCAGAAACATACACTTTGAACTTTTGGATACTAAAAACAACAGCAAGCGCCTCTAGTTCGAAACTGTGATACTTAGCTTCAGTCGCCGATGTTTGCCTGCTTGCATATGCCACTACCTTCCACTCGCCACTATCTTGGCGTTGGAAAAGTACACCACCGAGACCAATTCTTGAGGCATCAGTATGAATTTGAGTTTCACGTTTTGGGCTATAAATTGCGAGAACAGGATCAGCAGTTAACAAATTCTTTAATTGTGTCATAGCATCTTGTTGATCAGGTCCCCAACTCCAGTCTATACCCTTTTTAGTCAACAAGGTTAGTGGTTTAGCTATAGTTGCAAAACCTTTTATAAATTTGCGAAAATAACTTGCTAAGCCCAAGAACTGCCTAAGTTCATGAACATTCTGTGGCGCTCTGAAGTCTGCTACAGCACTTAATTTATATGGGGCTGGACGAATTTCCCCACCAGATATCATGTGACCAAGATACTCAACGGTCTTAGTTAGAAATGAGCATTTGTTACGCTTTAATTTGACCCCCGCTGCATCAATCAATTTAAGAACTTTTTCTAAATTTGCTAAACACTCATCAACATCATTACCCCAGACAATTACATCATCAATATACACTTCAGCACACTCGTGAATGACCGGAGCCAGTATATCATTCATGGCCCTTTGGAAAACGGCTGGTGCATTACATAACCCAAAACTCATCATACGATACTGATAGTGACCATCAGGTGTCACAAATCCTGTGTATGGCCTTGATGATTCTGCTATTTTAATTTGATGGTACCCATTTGCCAAATCTAAACAACAAAATACCGATTTGTCAACCAGTCTGTCTAATAAATCCTGAATAACAGGTAATGGGTACCTCTCCTTTTCTGTTATTTTATTCAGAGCTCTATAATCCACACACATGCGATAACCACCTTCTTTTTTCTTGACTAACAGCACGGGACTTGCATATGGTGAAGTAGATCTTTCAACTATCCCAGCATTCAACAAATCATTAACAATTTGTTTAACAATCTCTCTTTCGTGAAACGATATCCTGTATGGTTTATAATTCACAACTTTATTGTCGGTAAGTTTAATGGTCATTTCAATTTTGCAATTACCCAGTTGCATGCCATCACCTGAGAAACAATCTTTATATTTCACTAAAAGAGACTCCAACATCATTTGTTGCTCAACAGATAATTTTTCTCCTATTTTAAGGTTATTAGTGCTCCTAGTCAAGTCCAGTAATTCAGCTCGGGCAACACACTCTTCACTGTTCAATTGAATAGCTTCACTTGCCATATTAACAAGCTTTATAATTGCCATACCACCTTCACTCTCAACTTCTTCACCTAAAATGTCCTTCTCTCGCCTTGGTTGCCTTTGCTCACTTGGTCTGACTCTTAAAGGTCCAGTAGTAAGAGGCTCAGTTCTGACCATGACTTTATTGAGTCCAGGATTCAAACTAACAGCCGTATCAGGAAAAAGGCGTACCTTTTCTAAATTTTCACATATTTCAGCAATCTCTTGTGCTATTTCTTTGTCAAAAACATTTAATTGTGTAGAAGTCTTGACCACCACGATATCTGGCGCTTCTGTGTATGGTTGCCCTACTAAAATATCAAATTCTTGCAATTCATCATCCACAATGTAAAATTCTGTGTCTTTCTTTACACCATCCACTGTCAATAATGCTGTAACAACCCCTTTTGGTACAGTCAGAGCATCACCATAACCTTTGATCACCACATTTTCATTGCTTACAGTCTTCAAACCCAATTTGTCAGCAATACCCTTTTTCAAAATGTTACAAGAGCTGCCAAAATCAATAAAACCATTTGCAGGGTACTCATTGATAAGCACCGTCTTATAATACTTCCCATCGGATAATTCTGAACTAACTATTTGAACCTTTCTGACAGTTTTATCTGGCCCTCCTGCTGTAGAACGTTTTCGACACTCTTCTACAACATGTCCCTTAATTTTGCAAAAAGAACAAAATTTGTCTGATTTCTTCTTTTTATAACAGTATGCCTCAACATGTCCCGGTTTGTCACAAAATGTACACTTCTTCCTGTCATCCTTATGTTTTCTTGATTGAGGGCAAATAAGGGCCTTATGCCCCTCCTTACCACATGTAAAACATTTCAAAACCCTGTTTGTACTAGCTTTACTTGTCTGTGTTTTGATTTCCACATTACTATTATCTGAGTTCATAAAACTAGCTAAATATTTTAACAATGATGTAGTATCTTGACAACCAGCTGACAAAGCTCCAACTTCTAGAAGTTTATCACCAAGTGTACCAATAATTGCCTGTGTAATTAAATCATCACTCAGTTGGCATGACATTCCAATGCCAAGTTTATTGTAATAGAACTCAATAGGATTTTCAGTAGGCAACCTAGTCTTATTCACAAGTTCTCTTATTTGAGCCAGCTTATTCTTGGTAAATGGAAAAGCCTGGATAAGTTTGTCTTTCCAATCGTTCCAGCTCATCTCATACACTGCTTGCCGCTCATACCAACCTTTGGCATAGCCACGAAGCTTTGATGTGCAGTTACAAATCAATGTGCGTTCATCCCAGCCATGAATCTTTGAAATGCCTTCTAAATTGCGGATCCAGTGTTCTACTGAAACTGCAGATGCTTGTGGATCAAATTCTGGAATAAAATCATTGCGACCCACATAGCGAATAACTGGTGTAGAAGGCCCTCCAACTTCTACCGAGCTATCCCGGTGAGAACTAGTTTTCTTCCGCAGCTCCCGGACTAAACCTTCTAGTGCTTCAATGCGGTCATTATTCTTTTTCAACTTTTTCTTATACTTCTTTCTCAAGTCTACATTATGTTCACTCCCAGAACTTGAACTACTACAACTTGCTGACCTATGTCTCCTCTTGTGACGGCCCATGTTAAATCTTAAAATCTACAATGTGTTATCTTATACTTATAATACTACCACAGCACCAAAAGTTACATCAATACTTAAACAATATCTTTTCACTTTTATAAACAAAGAAAACTAAAATAAAGTTTAGATGTCTGCAGTCCAACAATTTAAATTACAGAAAAATGTCACCACAACCAGTGCAACTGCTATGAACGTTTTGCCATGCAAGTGTAATTACAACCAAATTAGTGTTCCTTTTAACACCACAACACACCACTTTCATTAGTTTGTAGCCAAAAGTCTAGTTAATATAAAATGGACTGAGCTCACCCAGATCTTCATGCAAACCAGTCTCAACAAAAGTAAGCCACTCGAGGTTCCAGTAACACCAGTCTCCACACCAGTAAGCAAGCAAGTCCGTCCAGTAGCTCGTAGCAGTACACTACCGCCAGTCAAACCAAACGTGTTTAAACTTGTCAGTGCACTTTTGTTTACGTTTGATTAGAACCGTATCGTAACAAAACAAATACAAAACTTAACTTAATTAAGCTCACTAATTAGTTTTATACACATATATAATGCGTCCAATGATTTAGTAAACTTGAAAAAACGTCCTTTCGCGGTTATATCCAGTTCACCAACGTATGCACTTTTATTGATACTTTTATTATTAAACTTTACAAACGCTATTAACGCACGTGAGAATAAGTATACCACTTCTGAATCTAATAATGACAAACGCAGTTTTACTTTAAGAACATTTAATAATCTTTGAAAAATTAAAGAAGACCCACACACTTCGAAAAATGGCGCGCAATTCTATATATTCGAATGTCAAAATCATAGAGCGGGCGATAGGGACGCGATCACGTAAGGATGCGTTCACTCATCGACGTTTTTCTCTAACAGTACGAATAGTGAAAATGAATAAATACTTGATTACTACAAGTCTGTGAATTTCTATAAATAATAGATAATATTACGAGCCAAAAATGTGAGTAATTTACTTAAAATATTAATGAACTCCGAAACTACATAGACCACTATCGAAAAATTCGTTTAAAACCCAAATTAATATTCCCGATGTCCACTTCGTTACGGAGATGCAGTCCATACTTTAATGAAAATTGAATTATGGTATATTAAATCCGTATCAGTATGAAATTTAACCGTATTATGTGCCACCGTTTGTGGTATCCGGCATTTTAACGCGCGTGGCAACGCGTGCGGTTTTTTTGTGAAATATTCGGTAAAAGTATTCTGACAATCCAAATTGTTTTTTTTATTGTTCATAGCATTATCAGCCTTATAATGTTCTCAATGTTGAGACTCAAGTCTCCTCTCTACGAGAAGGAATGGGCCATAATCCACCACGCAGGTCTAGACAATATGTTATTCATTATGTTTGGTGGAAAAAACGACACCATTTGACTAGTTTTAGTAACATTCGATCAATGAAAACGATTCAAGAAAAATTCAAATAGGGTCTGACATCATTTAAGCTAAAAGACATCAGTATAATGATCGGTCCTGTGCGTTTGGCATCTATCGCATTTCCACGATCCTCATCAGGCTATCGGTCTGCTTTATTGCAAGACGCAGCGTCAGAAGTTGTCCCTACCATCGCTACGACTTCTGGTACGTGGTTGCCACGCCGGGATCTTTCGACTCCATCGACCATCTGTTCTGCGAGCAATGTGTTCTGCCTACTACCACTTATTTATTTACTGTGGGTAACTTTAGTTCTACTGTTGGTACCTATTTCTTATTTTTATTCTTCATACTTAGCTCTTGGTAGCTACTAAACAAACAAGGAAGTCAAAAAATAAAAACCTTCTTATAAGTTTTTAAAACATTGTCTTTCTATAGTGCACTGGTATCGCTGACACATACCCAAGATCCCTCTCAGCTCACAAACCTCATTAACAGTTACAGCACCATTTGTTCGCAATAAAAAGTCGAAACACACTCGTCCAATGGCTAAAGACTACAATAAATACACATTGTTAACGCACACTTCACTTAAGACCGCCTCCTACGTTCAATTAAGTATTTAAATGCAAGTTTAGCGTTTGTGTTTAAAGTATGTTTTGATTTTTTGTGTCTGAGATCCGAGATAGTTGACCACCTGGGATTAAGAGATTTTTGTGATTTGTTTTAAGTTCTATGTTTATAATGTTGTTGTCATCTTTTTGTTGGGTGAGTAATCATCAAATTATTTTTGTCACTCTAAGTGGAGCGAAAGAGAGTGTCAGGCTGTTACTGACTAAAACCCAACTAAGTTCTACAGCTGCTTTTGGCGTTCGAAGGGCCATTGTAATTCTTTAAGATTTTCTTTTGGTGTCTTGGTTTTACAGACATCTGTCTTTATTCGCACGAGGAACACTACACGCCGTTGTCTTGGATTTGGCTCTTACTCAACGCTCAGATGGCGAGCTATTTACTGCTCATCGTCAGCAAACCAGCACCTACGGTGGTCAGAAATCACGCTAAGGGCTGGATTGTGAGGATGACTACTCCCTCACGATTGTGACCATCTCCTTCGCTCACATCTCGTACTGCTTCGCAGAAGGAGGTTTTTTTGAGGAGGGCGTGTCAGATTTCTAATGACTAAAACTCATTCCTGCGCTGTTCCTTCTTTGCCTTAATTCCAGTAGTCTTCGATCTTACCGGGTTCCTATGGGGCGAAATTAGTTAATTGCCACTGGTAAAACCATGGGTAAAACATTATTCTCCGATACACGCCATGCATGGCAAATAAAGGTGTTATTTGATGACTTTCCGCTTAACTAGCGCTTAATAAGCTCATATTTATTCATAAAAAAATCATATCTTTATCCTAACAAAATTTCAAAAATTCGAAGACATGTGACATCCACCAATCCGCACTGGGCCCGCGTGGTGGATTACTGCTTACTCCCTCTCCTAGAGTGGAGGCCTGAGTCCCAGCAGTGGGAACATTACAAGGCCGATAATGCAATGTAATAATACCTCACACGTTCCTAGTACGGTCATGGTATGATACGGTATATTGGAGAGACTCCTTTAGCTAGCTCTAGCAATTTCTAATTAAACTTGCTAGTTATGGATGTTATTTAGCAGTTACTGAACAATTTAGCATTGTTGGAGTTTCAGTAGGTATTTGTTAATTAGTTAAGTATTTATTTGGATTAAGAGGAATTAAGTTGGCGGTTACAGTTTTCAACTTAGAATATTTTGGGTTGAAGAGTTTTATAATAAAGATCATAAGCTATTTTAAATTAATTCTATGTTCAATGATAGCGTTTCATAATTCTGCAGATTGTAGGTTGTCAAAAAGTTGGTTGAAGTTTACCTGAGATGATGATAATAATACAAGTCATGATGATAATCAATTATTGATCATGCTGATGTTTGATGGTATCAAGATGATTCCTGATACCTCTATATTTTCCTGAGAAAAAAGTCTTAAAAGACGAGCTGACGGAGACGGAGATTATCCTTAAAAAACGATAATATGCTAGTCGGACTCGCGTACCAAGGGTTCTGTACAAATTTTCGAAAAAGTTCGATTTCCGAATCCAGTCACAAAGATTTTTCTAATTCTTAATCTAACGCAGCTAAAAATTAACAGTTTTTAGACGTTTTTCTTTACTTATATTATCTTGCTGATTATTTGATATTAATTTCAGTTTGTTAATTCACATCACGCACACCTGAGAAAAAGGGTCCTGACAGGCAAATAGATAGAGTCATACGTAATTTACTATACATACATGTTGTAAATTATAAATTAACACAGAGTTATACACCTCTCAGACACCCGAGTTGAGATTAAACTTGTATTATGGGTACAAGGGCTCTCTAACTTAACTAAGACATTAAGAGGTTCGGAGAAGATAGACCAACAAAAGTACAAACGTACAGCAAAGTAATTCTACAAGAGTTTCGTAATTAACAAATGAGGTACGGAACCCCAAAAAATATAAGAAAAACGATAAAAATACTAAAATGGCGGACTTAACTTCGTTAATTCCAGCATGTTCTTGTCAGAACGTTATCTCAACATCACCATATTGAGTACAACAGTTAACTGTCTCCACAAGTCGGCTCGTGTTTGTTCTTTACACATTTTACGAGTTTTTGCTGAATTTTAATACGTATTAGTGTATTTATTATCGGTTTATTACGTCTGGCTCTTCGCCCACAGTGGCGCATGGCTTTTATTTCATGTCTCTTGAATTGGATGTTTTTCTGTTACGGATGTCTTTACTTTAAATATTTTTTTAGTGTTTATATTGGTTCTCGGTAAGTAAGCCGTAGGTTCCGGCTGTCATTTGTAGATCTTTGGCAGTCGTTAAGGATAGTTAGAAGCCAGTAAATCTGACTCCAGTCTTGCCTTGAAGTACCGTTTTACCCCAGCTAATGGGTTGTGGAAGTCTGGTAGGCAGTCGCTCCTCGTAAAATACTGGTATTCAGCTAAACCCGGCTTGACTGGAAGCCGACCCCAATACTGTTGGGAAAAGGCTAGGCAGATGATGATTGGTTCTCAGTATTGACGTTGGTTTCAATTTGCCTAGTTTTTTCCCTACTATCTTGGAAGCGCTTCCAGTGTAATCAAATGCAGCTGCTTACTTACTTCAGATCCTACGCGTAAGCCACCAAGTTGGGGTATAGATCGGCCATTGTGATCTAGAGCTTTACGCCTTATCTCACCTACTTAAACTATCAGCACGGTTATTTGCTAGGTTTGTTGAAAACGACCACGCTTCCTTTTTCTTGAATTAGAAGAATTCCAAACCAACACTTATTTGAACGGAGTCCCTCCGAAGCATGCGACCAATCTTTCTCCACTTACAACCCTTGATCTGGTGTTCGATCACGCTTTCGTGGCATTTCTTTAAAAATTGTACAGCTACAAAGAAATTCCACGGAATGATGAGAATAGTTAGTGATAGTACCAGGCCAGTAAATCCAAAAGATGTGACAATGTCATCCGTTGAAGAAACTTGGATTTTGCGTGAGTCGTTACGGATAGTCAGAAGCCGGTAAATCTGACTCTAGTCTTGCCATGAAGTACCGTGTTACCCCAGTTAATGGGTTGTGGAGGTCTGGTAGACAGCCACTCCTCGTAAAATACTGGTATTCAGCTAAATCCGGCTTGACTGGAAGCCGACCCCAATATAGTTGGGAAAAGGCCCTTTAGCTGAATGTGACATGTTCATCACGTTTTCACTTTATGAGTTCTAGGACTTGCCGTTTTCCTCACAATTTTTTTCCTTCACGGTTTTGAGTGCAGTGGTGATGAAATAAATTACATAAAATAATACATCTAGCTGGATTTGCAACTATCCGCGATCTACTACTCGTAAATCGGGGCTATAACTTCTGGGCCAACACTGCTCTTACTAGAGTACGTCTAATGAAGCGGGACCTGGAGGTTTTTTTTATTTTATTTTATTAGGAACATTATTCAGCCGCAATTGTAGGAAATAAAAAATTGTGAAGTGTCAAGACATGATTCTCCTACTAGTTAGTAATGCCACATACAAAATTTTTGGATTTAACCTCTTTTTCTCAGGTCGCGCTTTCATTAGACGGACTATTAGTATGCAATATAATTATTGCGTAAATATAAGTAACAAATCCCGCCCACTAAAAACATTGATACACAATCCATTTTGGGAAACTCATTAACAATTTAATTAATTAAAATATACACGTAAGATATAATTAAACGAAGGCATTAAATATACTGTTTTATGAACACAAGAACTTGGCACTTGGATGTAAATGTTCAGTAAGATAAAATATGGCTTGTCCTTAACAAGTCGTTTGTATTTATTGCATTATTAAGATAAAATTTATCTTGTTTTATAACGAATTAAGGTCAGTTTAAAAGGGTTTATTTAGAAGATTTCATATTGTTATTAATTTATGTACGCAAGAAAACAAGTGATAAAAATCAAACATGATCACAGGGACAAGTAATGTTCCTTCAAAAGCCTTTTAAATACAGGCAGTGTTTGTGCACGTTTTATTGTCAAAGGCAATGCATTCCATAAACGAGCGGCCTGGATAGTAAATGGCCTATCTACAAAATTATATTTATTATTATTATATTAAAATTAGTTGATAGAGTGGTCGGTTGTTGATAGATAGTAAGTAATTATTTGTTGTTAGTGCTAAATAACCCAGTAATAGTTGATATTTTAACGTATTGAAACTCCGCTAACTCAAAATGCTACCAATGACGCACGGTCATCTGTAAATAGAGTACTTCTCATATAACATTCGTAGTTAAATTTTTACGGATAAACACATGATCATCAAGTCATCAGTGAGATACAAACCTCATTATACCAATCATGATGGCTTTCCATAAATAAAGTAGGTAATAAAATAAACTAATTAAGAAATTAATCCTGACCGGCTGACCATCACCAATTCCCGCGTTTACCACCATTGTTTTTGCCACAGATTAAAAAGACATACAAAAATAATAATTTATGAAAGGGAACATGAAGCCGACCGCAATAAAATAATATTTATAGCGCATTTTTAAACACATTAACTCAAGTTATTATGGCTATTCGATATTCACGACTCTATTATGCACTGCGAGTCTACAAAAGGAAATAATAATAATAAAAACTTTCATATTTGTGACTGTTTTTTTGGTGAATGGACTATTTTGAATTCCTCCTCCTCGAGTCATATTCTTCATTACTGACGGTCGTAAAGTTTCTGTTGGATTAGCTTTTTACGGATGATGTTTCGCCAACTGTGATGGTTCTTGGCGTCATGAAGTTCGACGTATGTAGAATACCAATTCCGGTGACCAGTGCAGTGAAGCGAACCTGTTCTGCCCATCGTTTTGGGCTGCAGTCGTTTGCTATAAAACATGCACACAAGTTACGATGAGCTGTTCAAGTTGTAGCCATTTTTCCTGGCTATGTGGCCAAAAAATCTCAAGACAGGACTTTCAGAGATAACAAAAAAAAACATACAAGGTTCCTAAAGCAAAAATTCAATTAATGTAGGTAGGTACATAAATCTTTCTCGTTAATTTCAGTGAAAATTGCATCAAAAAACATTGCGTGGCTTGTTTTAGTAGAGTAGATAGCAAGAGAAAACCAGCGGAAATAAGTTATTATATAAATATATTCAGATGAGAAAGAGTTACACATCAATTTCATGTTTTAATTACATGTAACTTCGGTAGTTAAGCTGGTATTATTATTCTTTATCAAAAAGTTCGATCGCTTCTCGTTCAATTTATGACTGTATCTATTAATGTCTTCAATGATCATAAATTGAGTTTTAATTTCATGTTAGACAGGTACGTTGTAATTGTCCCTTTTGTAATATTGGAAAGTTTCTATTTTTTTGGAGGATAAAGTTAAAATACATATGGCAGAGACTTGTAAATAGTTTATATAGAACCTGAAAACTTAACAGTTGAAGTTTTCTTTAGATATACCGTCGGCTAGTGCTATAGAGTATTTAATGAGTATACAATCTTGTGGATGGATGGAGAGGTAGAGCGAGACCAAAGAAAAGATGGATGGATAATGTCAGGAGACATATAATAGAAAAGGAGACCAGAGATGATATGACGGGTGACAGATCTGAATGAAAGAAAAAGACATGTTGGGCCGACCTCAAGTAATACGGGACAAGGGCAAAAAGATGGTGAAGTGAAATGGAGTAGTTTTTTATTATGTACTAGCTAACCTCCGCGGTTTTACCCGCATCTTTAGTTACTGCTCCGCTGTCGTGAGTCTAAGGGCCTGTTTCACCACCTATGATTAAGTTTCCAATATCTTACTTGGCACATAATTTCATAAAAATACTGTTCCATTTTTGAATTTATTCAGGAAGTAGTGGCTACTCGGGCATTGTGAAACAGACCCTTAACGTAATGTTATATTACAGCATAGCCTTTTTCAATAAATGGTTTATCCGATTATCCAAAACTAAAAGAATTTTAAAGTTTATTCAAGAGTTTCTGTGAGAGTGAGTGAGAGTGTGGGCCTGAAATTGAGTAGAACCAAGACGGAGTACTTGTTCTGCGATTTCGGCGGTCTCTCCAATTCTGTGCCCTTAGCTCTCGCCAGAACGCCCATATCAATCTGTTCCGACTTTCGGTACCTTGGGTTGCTTGTCCAAGGGGATGGTGAGGTAGACCGGGACGTAACACATCGGATCAACGCAGGATGAATGAAATGGCGACAGGTCACCGGAACAACCTGCGACCCACGGATGCCCCTCAAGCTGAAGGGTAAAATTTACAAGTCCGTAATAAGACCTGTCGTACTGTATGGATCAGAATGTTGGGCTGTGAAAAAGACGGATGAAAATAGATTGCATGTAGCGGAGATGAGAATGTTGAGATGGATGTGTGGTGTGACGAGAATGGATAAAGTGAGAAATGAGTATATTAGAGGAAGTTTGAATGTGGCACCAGTGACTGAAAAGCTGAAAGGAAATCGTTTGTCTTGGTATGGTCATGTAAAGAGGAGGGATGAAACACATGCTACGAAAGTGGTTATGAATTTACATGTGGACGGATGGAGAGGAAGAGGGAGACCAAAGAAAAGATGGATGGATTGTGTGAGGACTGATATGAAAGAAAAGGGAGTTGATGATAGCATGACGGGTGATAGGACAGAATGGAAGAAAAAAACATGTTGCGCCGACCCCAAATAATTTGGGATAAGGGCAGGAAGAAGAAGAAGAAGAAGATTCAAGACTGTAGTTCCATAAATTAGTGCGTTCAAGCAACCGACCAACAAACTTTTCGTGTTTATAATATTTGATTGTAATAGAATAGAATAGGAGGAGCTCGTGGCTAGATAATAACAGCCGCACGGGTCGATCTTCAAGGTTAAGCAACGCTTGCCTAGGTTGGTCTGTGGATGGGTGACCATCTTAACATAACGAGTTTCCTCCGTGCCTCGGAAAGCACGTTAAGCCGTTGGTCCCGGCTGTCATTTGAAGATCTTTGGCAGTCGTTACGGATAATCAGAAGCCAGTAAATCTGATTCCAGTCTTGCCATGAAGTACCGTGTCACCCCAGTTAATGGGTTGTGGAGGTCTGGCAGGCAGCCGCTCCTCGTAAAATACTGGTATTCAGCTGAATCCGGCTTGACTGGAAGCCGACCCCAATATAGTTGGGAAAAGGCTAGGCAGGTGATGAATATTTGATTGTAATAAGTGTGTAACAATAATCAAATAGTACCTACTCGTATTTCAATTAGAATTAAGCATCACAAAGATTAGGTGGCTAATAATAATAATTAAATACAAATATACTGTATGCTAAAATGATAAATATAATAAGTAGATAATAATAATTTCCAAAAAATGCTTAGTTTTTTATTTACTGTTGGATTCTACGGGCCCGGAAACCGTAAGATGAAACTATCAGACGTTACCAAATAAGCTAGCAGTGGCTCTAAATTAATCCGGAACATAAATTGTCAATTAATCCATAACTTTGATATATCGTCTAGATAGATGTCACTATTAATTATCTGCTATTATACATTTTGTTATTAACTGTAACAGCTTAATAAAACAGTTATTATTTTGTTGCTGACATTATTATTATAAAATGGCCGAGGTTTTAATTACTATTCTCTTTCGTTTTGTTTTTGTTTGTGATGTATCTTTATTTTAGAGCTATGTTTTATTGATCTTTGATTAAATGGTTTGATTAAAAATTGTTTTGTTGTATAAAAGAGTCTGTTTTAAAAAGAATGTAGATTTGATTGGTGTACGAGTATAACCAATCTTATAGAAAAATTTAATAATTTCTCATTAGCATCGTATCTGTCATTAGATTATTCATCATCATTCACACAGAACAAGGAGAAGCTACGAAATTGTAGAAAAAAAAAAATCTGATTTCTATTTAATTCTAATTAAAGCCAATCTTTTCTAATATGAGAGCCTCCATCAACATCTTAGAAGGCTCTCGTTAGGCTGTTGGATCAAGTACTTCATTCAGAAAGCGGTACTTTCGGACACGGGTCGATTTGTTAAAAGGTTTGTTTCTCTAAAGCCCTGACTGTCGGTAGTTTAAACCCTGTTCTCTATACTTTACAATATGTGATTTAGTCACTTTTTAATTAATTTTTTATTCATTAAAAATGCCACCGGGTTTGATAAAATTGGTCCTCTAATAAACCCAGATAAGTTGTTTAATTGAAAAGTAATCAAAACATTTTTATTCACTGAAAATGTCATCGGGGTTGATTAGATTACCGATTTAATACGGTTTACATAGCAAAAATTAAGATAAAAAAATTGGAAAATATTGACGAAATATTCCAGAATCATGTACTCTGGTTTTATGGTACCTATGTGCTTCCATGTCTGACAATGAATAAAATAAATTAAATTTAGAGCTAAACATATTCTTTAAATTAATTTCAATGAACATTGCTGATTCAGAAATATCTGTACACGTCCGGCTGTCAAAAAATGATTCAGAGGTACATTGTCGGTGATAGATCGTTTAACTGCATAACAGGTTTTACCTTGACTCACAAACTAAGTAATCTTTACTCAAAGATATTGATCTCTACATCAAGATTGCTCGGTAGATTGGTTGGAAGATCACCCTTTTGATATCAAGCACTTGCTTTAAATTGCTTAAATTTATTTACTTTAGAACTAGTTTCGTTTGCAGCTAGTATTTTACCTGGTGTTGGCAATCTTGGATTTAAAAAGAAAAGTCTATCTGCGGTTGATTACCTTTTGAAAGTAGTGGTGCAATCGGTAGAAAAGGAAAAAAGATTTAGACTTTGGCAAGGAATAAGTGTTGTATTTCTTTACTTAAGCATAGCACAGCATAGTCAGCTTTATTTTGTCCATTCTATTTTAAGGGTTCCGTAGCCAAATGGCAAAAACGGAACCCTTATTGGCCTTATTGTTTCGCCATGTCTGTCCGTCCGTCCGTCCATCTATGCTTGTTTAATCTCTGTGACCGTTAACACTAGAAAGCTCAAATTTGGTACAACTAAACTAAAGATTTAGAGTATTTTGAAATATTCAATGATGTAGTTTTAATTTTCATCAAAATTGGGCTCTTGGTTACTTTAGGAATTTACTATTCGCCATAGTTTTGAATTTGGTCATCTAAACTCAGTTGACAAATTTGTTTTGACTAATCTATTGTTAAAGTCACGGTAGCGTTTTTGGCTATTAACCTATCACATACCCACAAAACGAGACACAATAGTAAAACAATAACAGCGCGGTCTCATAGGACCGGTCGGGGATTCATGAATTAAGCACTATTACGAATAAGTAAGTTAACGGTGAAACTTATAGGTAGACAACTTACAGATACCGGTGTTCCCTTGTACTGTAATTGGAATTTAGAGGAAGTAACGCTCAGCCAGGTTAGGTAGCTTATTGCTAAACTGGAAGAATCACAAATAAAATCTCTAAAGCAACATTTAATTCCATTAGTCTACTATTTACAATTTACCATCTATTTTTTCTAAAACATTAATCATAATCAGACTTTACCTACGTGCACCAACACTCTTCACCAGTTTACTTTTAATTCCTGTACATTTTAGTAGGATACAACTTTTCCTTTTGAATGTATTTGCATAAAATAATATGCAATAATTCATATTACATAATTATTATTCAAAGCAAACTGTATTATGATATTGTAAATGGCTTTTTTATTAATATTATCTCTTTTACTATTTTTGATGTGAAAAACCTGTTCGTGCACCTTGGCAGTAAAACTGATTCAAATGCTGTTACAACGAATGGCATAATACCCCTACTACGCCACCGATTTAACTGTTGTGTGTGCGCCCATATGCATACGAGCACACGCAACAGCCGAAATTTCGTCCAAAATTCAGATCAAGGCAAAAATCTAAAAAAAAAAGGCAAAATTTGACATCTAGATAGCGTCCCATTACAAACTATTATTTTCCTTTAAACTTTTCTTCTCCCGCTAAATCTCCTACCTTGAACCTCGATCGAAACACTCAAAATCTGTCGACAGACCTCAAAAGATAAGGCCAGGCAACTCTCAAGCCCAGAGTTACCTTATCGAGTAATTCCCACTTTTATTATGATGAGGGTCCCGTACCTTGATTTGTGACTTACGACTTATTAAAAGACTTTTTTTTTACTTTTTATTTATTTGGTCTGGCTTTCGGGACTTATTGGGAATGCTCGTAAATTAGCGGTGGATTGGAGTGATTGGTTTTTTAGGTTGTTAGGGGTGGACAGGTATTGAAAAGGTGAATTTTGGAATTGATTTTTTATCATAGGTGCTTTATAACATGATCCTAATAATAGCAGTATAATTTTCGGATCTATTGACGTAGACTTTAGAGCTATTTTTGTGTATAATAAAGTGAATGCTGTTCTATTTTATTCTATGTCATGCAGATGGATTATTCGCAAATTAAAATCTATACTAATATTATAAAGAGGTAAAATTTGTAAGTTTGTAAGTTTGTATGTTTGTAAGTTTGTATGTAGGGGGTAATCTCTGGAACTACTGGTCCGATTTGAAAAATTCTTTCAGTGGTAGATAGCCCATTTATCGAGGAATGCTATAGGCATCACGCTACGACCCACGGGAGCGGAGCAGTAACGAAAAATGCGGGTGAAACCGCAGGGGACAGCTAGTAATAAATAAAACACTTTTAATCGACATAATAGACAAGAACAAAGTATCTAGTCAATGGAAAGGTTTAAAGGCTCTAGACGAAGTTAAATTCTTTATCCAATAAAAATCACCAGTTCCATATATTTTTAACGTTTAAATTATTTATTTATTTATTAAAACTTTGTGCACAAGTAAATTACACTGTACAAAGACGAACTTAATGCCTTAGGATTTTTTTATAACAGAAAAAAATCTTCACTTTTTATCTACACCTACAAGGACAATGTTCTATCAAGTAACCAATATTACAAAATTTTGCTAACTTTTCCTTACAAAAAGCAGCCACCCTACACCGATGCAATCTAAGAGTATTTATAGGTACCTATACCTAAGTACGCCTCGACTTTCGTTCTATCCTTAATTATTTCTGCGAACAAAGACTCTTTGGACGTCGCGAGACGTATTGTCTCGGTGACAGACGTCGGCGTCAGACGCAGAATTAATCGATAAGTGATGGAATCGGACCCTGCATAATATAAAGAATCGAATGATCGAAATATTAGGTGAGCTACAGGTTGGGGAGATGATTAGTGTAGTGACGTATTTTTTTGGCGATGGCGATAGTTCGTTTTTGTTTTGAAAATGTTGGGGTTCGTAAAAATGTAAATAGTACTAAGGTTAGATTTAAAAGCCTTTAGTGACATTATATCCATAACTAGTATTTTACCAGCGACTTCGTTCGTGACAATTTTTTCATAAAAAAACTGTTTTTATACTCACTATTATCCGTATTTAAGGGTAAGTTTCAAAAAATTTACAGTCTTAATTATACATTTTAGTTAGAATTTGTGCCGCATAATAAGTTTGTCAACAGTAACTCATAAAATTAAGATCTTCCACACAATCTAAAATCCCCTAAAATTCTATTAAAACAAATAATGAAAACCTTTATTATTTACTTACGTAACTTGTTTTCTAGCTTTCAATCATATTGGCTCACGTAATGAGATTTTTCATACAAAAGAAATATCCCCTATTCATCCTCTCAAAGGCTGAATTTTCAAAAACCCTTTCTTAGTGCTCGCCTATATCACAAAAGGAAGCCTTGTGTGAAATTTCACGTTCCTAGTCCTAGTATTTTCGACTGTGTCGACACGTCAGTCAGTTTCTCCTTTCATATGTATACAATGTAACATAATTAACGCTCATCTTCTGAGGGGGTCATTGTGCTCATCATTATGAACAACTTTTACTATGGGACCAAACCTGAAATCGAGAAATAATAATCAGCTGTTCCATACATTTTGACGAAATAATCGAACATAAATGTAGGGAGCAGCTGATTATTTTTTCTCGATTTCAGGTTTGGTCCCATAGTAAAAGTTGTTCATAATGATGAGTACAATGACCCCCCAAGAGAATGTGCGTTAATTATGTTACATGTTGTATATTACGATTGTAAAGATTATAACAAGGCGTCAGATAAGCTTTGAACAAAGTAAACTGACTTTTTCCTAATATATCTCGCGCATGCACCCGAAAATCAATCAATGAACTTCTTTTCATTACTAGAAAATGAAAAGGATCGCGATCGTACGTCGATTCATACAGCTTAATCTTTATTTTCATATTTGAAACTAAGAATGTCAATAAAATTGTAGGAGTGTCAATGACCGTTATTTCATGTTTATCTGGGGCGTACCTTAGCATCTGTTCTTCTGAAAGTAGACAAGTCCTACGACAAAAGTTTCTTATGTATAAGAAGTACCTTTTTGTGAAGATCCATAATTATTTCACTGTCATGGTCTTCAAAAGAAAACGAACATTAAAAAGAACAAGCAAATGTGTACAGGATGTTCGATAAATAAGTCACCAGCCTGCAACTGGTCAAAGGTTCCAGCAGTCAAAGGTAAAACGAGCTAACTGTAGTTAGGACGTTAGATCGGCGACTAATTGGAAGTCGCTGGCGCGTTGAAAGTCGTTGGCGCGTTAGAAGTCGGCACGTCCGAAGTCCGTCCCCTGAACTAATCGGTGTATTCGCACCGTGTTTTCTTCTGCCTGCCGTTATTAAACCCAGCTCTTGCCTATGTTCGTCTCTTTTGGGTGGCGAGTATCAGAGGAGAGATGTGGAACGATTTTATGCAGATACTTCGAGGATGTTTAAAACTACTCGTTGTGAACCTTCATGACAAAAAAATGTCTTCACAACAATTATTATTTTGTTTCAAGAAAAACCTGTTCCTCATGAAAAAAGTGTTTCCTGATGGCTACACCTAAAGATCTTTAAGTCATACTTCTTTTAGCATTATCGACCTTGTAATGTTCCCACTGATGAGACTCAGGACTCCTCTCTTGGAGAGGGAATGGACCAAAATCCACCACGCGGGCACAGTGCGGATTCATGGATGTCACATATTTTCGAATTTTTTGTACGAGGACATGCCGGTTTCCTCAAGATGTTTCTGTACCGTTTTGAGAGCAGCGGTGATGAAATTGATTAGGTACACAAAGTAATGCGCCTGGCAGGGTTTGAGCCCGCGACCTACAACTAACAAGTCGAGGCAGTTACCTCTGAGCAAACACTGCTCTAAGTTACTTCTAAAGTACCCTATTATCATTGTCGACAACATCGTCACTTTTCATCGCGTGAGATAGGTATAAAAAACCCCCTTTCACCAACCTTACGCTAATATTGTTGTATGATTGATTATAAACATTATCGTTTTCACTATCGGAACACCGTTAATGGATTAATTACACGATAATAATTCTTCGACATCTGGTTTAATAAGCATTCACTAAGATCGACATTGCAAATTGGGTGTGAAAATACTTCTGAATACAAAACAAAAAATTAACTACTCAGAATATCCAGTGTAACTTGAGATATTTCCATGTATTACGTTTGAGATATAAGTGTCATTTTTCTTAGCTAACATCACCACCTCAAAGTATCAAGATGAATTGGTCGCCCTAATCACTCCACACATCTTCTAATATCTGGATATTGTATCTAAGCATCTAACCGTAGGTGGTCACAACCAGATTATAAGGCAGTAACCTGATTAATTACACGATAAGGTAGGACACAAACCAACAAGGCGTGGTATGGACAAAAACAAGAGAATCGTAAAGGACTGTGGGTGGCCCGTTTATTGTCAAATAGACACGATCAGGATTTTATTAGATTTCTACTCGATTTATCTGTTTTATTTTTCTGTGGTAAAGGGTGAAATGTGATTAATTATTGTGGCTTTTTTGTTAGGAAATCATTTCGACTTTTTGGGCCTAGGAAGAGGTGAGAGGGTGTGTCAGATTTTTAAAACTACGACTTCAATCTTCAGTTTACTCTTTGTTTTCTAAGACCACGGTTGACATTCCAGCAATTCCCTGTGATCAGTGGCAATCGATTCTGCTGAGCTCTTATGATTTTGCTGACATCTCTTTGAAGCGCGCGTGAAACACTATGAGCCGTTGTCATCCCCAACTTGGTCTTCGCCGGACGGCCAGAACGCGAGTTACCCATTTCTTGTCTTCCTGCCCCAATTGTGACGTACCTATAATTATTGGCGCTTGTAAAATGTGAAAGGATTTTCATATTTATTTATTAAATATTTAGCCTGTCTTTTATTGCTGGACTAAGGCTAAGACCTTTTAAGGCCTAAGGCCTTAGAGACTAAGGCCTTTCTCAATTCCTTTTATTGTTCCAGGAAGTCTGAGTCATACCGCCATCTCCTTCGTGGTTTGTCGCGACTGATGGGCAATGATTTACCTCCCACATACTGGTTTAAAAAATTCAAATGTTATTTTAACAGTTACCTTTAGTAAGTCTCTTTAATTAATAGTGCAATAAAATTATGCCTTATTACTTATGATGAGTCTAGTGTTTCTGTAATGACTTTAACCATATTGTCCACGAATTTAATAGCTTTTCTATACGTCATTGTCTCACTAATTGCTCAATATCCTGGGTCATTACAATTAATTATATACTCTAAACCACCAATAAACTCTACCAACAAAAGGCAACAGTTCATTGATTTACAGCTTAGACAAAACTTACAATTTTATTGCTCCATCACAGTACAAACAAAAATAGCGTATCACTTAATTTAAAATCAAAAACGTGTTGAAAACAAACGTATCTCCACGATTAACGGCTTAATTGACCATAGGGTACTAAAGGTACCATAAATGTTTCTTCATGGTAAATTTAGAGTCTATAAATGAGTTTCCAATCACGTCAGTATATCAGAACTCATTAAACTTAAAAGCAAGGCTCCATTCTTAAATGAAACAATCGTAAGTGCATTCGCATCATTCTTACTTCGCCCACTCCTTGGTCCGAGCTATTTTTGGATGTGGTCCAAAGTTAAAATTTATTAGAGCATTAGTGAAATGAGTATTCCGAAAATTGCTTCAATGATTCTATAATTTTTTTAATTGGTAAGTAGTTTTTGTGTTGGTTCAGGGATCGTTCGAAAGAGCCACCGTAACCTTAAAATGCTGTATAGGAGCACGAATAATTTTTTCGGTCTAATTCGATACTTCTTTTTGCTCTACCACTTGAGTGCGACCAAGAGAATTTATTTGATGATTTTCCACTAAAAAAACAAAAGCTATAGTAAAAAAAATATGAAAATGATAACTATGAAACTCGAAGTAGAAGTGATGTTGCAATTTTAGCACCTGGCTTTGATTAAGTGATATTATCAAAACGCCCAAAATGTCTAGTACTGTATAAACTACCGAAATGACACCAAGTTTTTTGAGCGATAAAGCTATGGCTGATGATCGTCATCATAAATAAAATGTCACTTTGTATTGACCCTTATGAACTGTAGATACCTTTACTTATTAATATCTATGATTGTCTTAATTCTACAAAAAATATAACTTTTGCGTAAACAATACAATACAACTGCTATTGATATGTCTGTATGCGTGTGTGTAAATCAAAAGTTTCATAGAGGTCATCAAAGCAAAATCAAAATTTAGAAAAATAAAGAACCATCGACACTGTTAATTAAAAAAATTAGAACAATTATGTGATGAAGAGCTCGCTAGATAATGACATCCACACGGGTCGATCTTCAAGGTTAAGCAACGCTTGCCAAGATTGGTCCGTGGATGGGTGATCATCTTAACATAACGAGTTTCCTCCGTGTTTCGGAAAGCACCATAAGCCGTAGGTCCCGGCTGTCATTTGTAGATCTTTGGCAGTGGTTACGGATAGTTGGAAGCCAGTAAATTTGACGCCATTCTTGCCATGAAGGATTGTGTTACCCTAGTCAATGGGTTGTGAAGGGCAGGTAGGCAGCCTCTCCTAGTAAAATACTGGTATTCAGCTAAATCCGGCTTGATTGGAAGCCGATCCCAATATAGTTGGGAAAAGGCTAGGTAGATGATGATTAGAACAATTATGTGATGACTCAACATTTCACTCTCACTCGCTACCACCCATCCCTCGCACCACACATCGACGTGTAAGGTAAGTCACGACCGGCCACCGAGCCGAAAGCGACATTTGATAAAATCGTTCTCCTTACCAGTTTGACCCGGTACCTCTGAACGCGGCTGCCCTGGGTTTGTCTTCCACATTGACTTGTAAATGCTGTTGTTACTCCGGCGATTGTTATGAGATGTTTTACGATCGGAGCTGTAGGGGAAATCGCAGAGATTGATTTGTTATGTAGTAATGATTGTTTGTTTTTGAGGGATTTCGTTTTTCTTTGGTATAGAAGTGTAGAAAGTCAAATATTTATTGCATAAACATAATACAATCAATAATACATTTCAAGATGTCAAGTGAATGTTCAGTTACTTGTATTTTACCAAATTAGGCATGCAAAATTTTCGGAAGTTGAAGCATTTTGTGAGTAAGTTAGATAATTAAATTAGATGGAAGAATGATTTTTTTAAATAACAGTTCTGTAGGTAATTGGGTATTTATCAATATTGACACAAAGAACTGCGTATAGCTCATCATTATTCTATTTTTTTTTTAACATTCAACGATGCATTCAGCCTATCACACAGAACAACTAGCTGTAGATCAAATATTTGTTTCGAGCGGAAATCGATCCAGCGACATGCAGCCCACCAACCAAGCGTTTAATGACTATAACAAAACTGGGTGTGTAGGTCTTATGTTTTGGTCGAGACTTTTACTGGTTTTATTGAAAGCAGAAGCATTGGAGGAGCTCGTGGCTAGATAATAGCCGCACGAGTCGATCTTCAAGGTTAAGCAACGGTTACCAAGGTCCCTCACCAACCTTGGTAGCAACCTTAGTTGTTGGGAGACGGGATTGGAGAAGGAGTGACCTGAAATTAAATTTTGATAGCTATAACTTAGAGGTTTTAAGTCTTCTTTTACTCATGTAAAGGGTTACTTCTAGGTAAGTGTGTTTCATCGTTAGCCACAACATCGCTTATCATCTGTTGTGAAATGTCGATGGCAGCAAAGTAGAAACGGACATCTACAAAATAACTAACGTAACTTTACAGGAGAGCAAAGTGAAAAATTGTGATTATTTTTTGAGTTATGAAGCGATTAACATGAAATCCATCGATGTGATTATTGTATAGTATAGACTCATGTTGGGCTACTAGTAAATTTGAGCCTATACAATAAAAATAATGATAATCCGAGACAAATGAGACTGTATTTTTTTTTTCGTTATATTTTATGCTTCACTTCACATAATTACTGTTACATACTTACTAAAAAAAAATGTTCTACAATCCAATCTCATTCACTCAAAGCTCCAATATTCGCATTACAAAAGACCTTTGGCGCCCAAAGAAGGTGCAGACAATTTATTATCTACCTCACCTTTTAGTCGACACACTTACCTATCTATAAAGATACCTTAAAAGATTAATTTCCTACTTAGCCTCAACACGCGACATTCAACGGAGAAATTAATTTATCGTACAAAAAGAGCCCTTAGTTTGAAAGGAAATAGTTGGAACCCTTCTGCTTGTGACCTTACAACAGTTGATGAATTGATGCTCTGTGACGTAGGGTGGCGTAGTGTTGTCTGTGAGTAGGATTTTTCTGATGCGTTGAGTTGAGATGCATTTTTGTGGCGTTTGTAGCCGTTTATTATAAGAACCAATATTTCCTCAAATTTTAATAGATATAAACTCGCTCGTGCTTGACTGCAATCCTACCTGATGGTAAGCAGAGATGCCATCTTTGATGGTATGTGCACAAGTTTACTAAGAGCCTATTCACTGTAGCCAAGTTGTTAAGAATATAGTTTCTTCAAAAATCATTATTGTTTACATTTAATGTTCAAGACTGTGATTGTCTAGCTCAAATGTCCTCAAAAAGGGTTTACTGTCATTATCAGGCCTAAATATACCTTCGAAGTCATTATCTTTCAAATCAAACTGATATTCGACTTGTATGAGTCGTCAGTGGCGCATAGTGTTTCACGCCTCAAAGATATGTCATCGAGACAGTAGGGGTCCAGCAGGGCCGATACTCGTAAAGACCACTACGAGTATCGGCCCTGCTGATAATTTAATTTAAAATTAATAATTAAATAATTTCTGAAAAGAAAACTAATGGTCTCACAACATAAAGGCAAGTAAAGGACACAGTAAGTATGGTTTTAGTCAGTAAAAGTCCGACACACCTTTCCGCTCTAACCTAGAGGCAGAAAAGTCATTGGATAATGTCCCAACACAAAAATAAAAGAACCTAGTTATTTCCCATCTCAACAAAAAAAAAACTATATACCTAATTAGTACTAGTAAACTTTACCAAAAGATTCATCAATCCACGATAATCCCAATCCATAGTCTCCCTACACTCGAGCCCTTTGTCGCCGTCTACGATGCCCTTTGCGATTGATTAGTCGACATTTCAGTCCCTTTCAGTCGTAGGGCGTCTTGGAAGAAGCCACACAACTGTACGAGGGTTAGCAGTAAGGGTCTTGTGGTTCACGATTGAAATTAGGTACGATGAGTCGTTGAAGTAATCAGGATGTAGTGTAGATATTATATGTGAACGGTTAGAGTTTTCATTGAAGCTGTAACAACTTATTTTAACCAGTTGGTCTGTGTCGTGAGGATTGTGGTTTGAAGTTACTTGAAGTAATTGGCCAAGACTTTATGTTTCTTTTAAAATAATACTTATAATTATCATGGGAGCGCTACCACGGGTTTTTTTCAGAAGAGGTACCTTAGTCTTTGAAAGCAAAGAACAACTGCGGATCATACGTCGGTTTTAGTCAGAAAAAGTCTAGGACACCCTCTTACAACACCCTAGAGTGGAAAAAGTCATTAATGATTTTCTACTTAAAAAAATATCGCACCTACGTTCACAAATATATACAATACACCCAGACCGGAACAAATATCTGATGGTCATAAAATATTAGTATGTGCAGGAATCAAACCCGCAACACGTAGTGCCGTCGAAAAAAGAATGACGACTTATCTTATAAAAGACAGAGCATTCCGATGACTAACACTGTTATTATAATCTTGATGTAAGTTTCTCAGGCGAATTTGATCGATATTTATAGGTAGGAATTGTTACATGAATAAAATTAAAATATTTTATTAATTTCTGTCCATTTTAAATAGACAGGTTTTTGATTTTTATAAGAATTCAAACTTCCAGTTTAATTGATCTCCTCGTATCATTCAACGTTACTTAGTTATCCGGTAGTAAGCATTTACTATGCAGTCAGTCATAGAAATATTAATTGAAATCAAATCTAAACGAACCGAGACCAATTTAATTTTAATCCGAAGTCATAAAACGATTACTATTTTTTATATTTCCACCTCTTATTAACGTATTCCTAACACACCTTTTTCTAAAATTAAAAACTACCTATAAAACGTTTATCGAAAAAAATGCTTTTGGGGTACCGTAGACAAATGGGAAAAACGAACTTTCGCCCTGACTTATGTGTTATTTTACACGGAGACTATTTAATTGACATTGGTAGTAGTAGAAACGAATTTATTTATTTTATTTTATATTCTAGATCCTTACAAAAAACATAACAAAGAAAAACTTATACCTAAAACACACACAATGGGCGGCGTTATCGCATTCCGCGATCTCGTCTAGGCAACCTGGAATGGACAGTAGATGATATGGGCTAACTAATAATCTGCATCGGCTTAGCAAGTGTGTAAATTATATAGGTACACAAATGTCTCTCATTAAAAGATAATTTATGATCATCATAAATATACAATAATTATTGGCTTTTAACTTCAGCTGTGATATGTTCAAATAATTTAATAGGCGAGAACAATGACATCCTAAGCACAAGTCAAATCTTACATTAAGTACCAGAATTCATCGAAAGTATTTCGTTTACAATAATAATAATAATAATAATAAGCTGGCAACACTCAAGTGTCAGACCGTTTTTTCATTCGCTGTAGTTGATATCTCTACAATATTAATTGTTTACATATATATTTACACAAAATTACTGTAACAAGTCAGAAAAAGCATAATTCACATATTTACCCAAAACCTACGACAATAAAACCACAAATAACATGAAAATAAAAATGCATAGACAGGTGACAGATGTCATAAACAAGGAACGCAGATAAAACTACATAAAATGAAAATAATCTGATGCTAACAAGAGCAGCTGCCCGTCGCGCACGCCTACCACCCCCGGACTCGCCGCTCAGCTCCGCCTCGCCGCCGCCGGACCCCGGATCACCAGTGTCACCGGCGGTTGCAGTCGCGTCGAGCTCGAGCGACGAGTATTTTTCCCCGCCGACGTCGCCAACACCTGTACGTCGGCCGGGGAGAGGCCGGCCACCGAAGAGCTTGGGACCTAGGGGCCAACCGGCCCCGAGCCGGGTCCCCGCTGCCGGTGGTTGTGTGCAGCGCATGAGATGGACTCAGTCAATGAACGAGAACGTCATGCGCGCATATTACGGGGCTACAGAGGGGGGAACTAACCTCACTGCGTACCGTGTTAGGATGCTGTCTCTGTTCCAGGACCTTGAACCAACCATAAACGTCTCGTCGCAACGATTGTCGGATCAGGTGCGTGTTATCCAGAACAATCACAGGCTGGACGACGCCGCACTTGATCGGCTGCGCTCAGAGGTACTGAACAACTTTATCATCTCTACACCGACAGTAACACAGACCGCGGTACCACCGACTACTAACGCAGTCCCACCGCGGTCTAATCTTGTTGATAGTGAGGTGGCAGATGATAGGGTTGTCACAGTAAGTAGTCAGTGCAACGACCAACTGAGGAGCGCTCTGGAGGATGCGCTTCGTGAGTATCGATCGACTCCGACCGAGCTTAGACCCCGTTTACCTAGGTTACCAATGCACAAACAAAATAGGGCGCTAGTGTGTGCTCTGGACTCGCTGCTTAAGAATGTCCTCGAAAGCAGCGAGGACCTCACTGATACGCACTCGATCCTCTACTGTGGGGCTGTTGCGGCATGTCGAGTAGCTAACGTAAAGTTTCAAAACGAAGCTGCTCGACCGAAACCTGCCATCCCAGCCTGGCAGAGCAGGATCGAGAAGCGTATTGATGAGGCCAGAGTACTCATTGGCAAACTATGCTGCTTCAGGGAGGGCAATACACGACCGCGAGTGATGCGCTTTGTGAGGCGGGCATTCTCGGGAACTGGAATCAGTCCCCGAGAATACATGTCCTGTGTCACGGAGCGCATCGACTTCCTGAAGCAGAAAGTTTGTGCATGGGCCAACCGTATTCGGCGGTATAAGCGGCGAGTCGACCGGTATACACAGAATCGCATGTTCCGGAGCGATGAGAGGTGGGTATACAGAACTTGGGAGCGACCTGAACAAAATATGGCTGAGGTGTGCCGCCCGGATGCTATCGCCACGAATACCTTCTGGCGCGGCATTTGGTCGGTGCCCGTCAGTCATACTGAGGATGGCTGGATGCGTGATGTCGAGCGCGTGTGTGAAGCTATACCAGAAATGGAAAAAATAACCATCAGTCCACTAGATGTGGCCAAAGCAGTCCGTCCGTTACCAAATTGGAAGTCTCCGGGACCGGACAGACTGCAAAACTTTTAGCTAAAATGGTATAGCAGCTCACACGCGCTCCTAGCAACTCAATTTCAGGCATCCTTAGAGTCCGGGTCGCTGTCTGAGTTTTTAACAACTGGAGTCACCCACCTACTCCATAAGACAGGTAGTACCGCGGAACCCAAGAATTATAGGCCGATTACATGTCTGTCGACGGTCTATAAACTTCTTACATCCATCCTGAGAGTGAAAATTAATCAACATATTGAAAATAACTCAATTATGTCTGCCTCTCAGAATGGATGTAGGAACGGGTCCCGCGGCACTAAGGAGCTACTCCTCATCGACATGGTCATAAGCCAACAGGTTCGTCGATCCCGCAAGGATTTGTCGACATGCTGGATAGACTACAAGAAGGCCTACGACTCTGTTCCTCATACATGGCTCATGAGGGTGCTGGAGTTGTATAAAATAGATGCAACTCTTCGCACCTTCCTTGGGTCATGTATGGGGCAATGGAAAACGGTCCTTCGCTATCCGGGATGTCGACCACGCCGGGGGGACGATGCGCCTATATGGATTAAACGGGGAATATTCCAGGGCGACAGTCTGAGTCCACTTTGGTTCTGCTTAGCTCTGAATCCTCTCAGCACAATGCTGGAGGAATCAGGCTTGGGCTATCGGTTGAGAAGAGGTGGTCAGGTTTTATCTCACCTTCTTTACATGGATGATCTGAAACTCATTGCCTCCAACAAGTTGCAACTAATGGAACTACTGAAGGTAACTGAAACTTTCAGTAGTGCCATCAGGATGGAATTTGGTTTGGACAAATGTGCAGTCATGCATGTAAAGCGAGGGGAGATTGTGGAATCTGCGGGGATTCAACTCTCGGATTCCATACACCTTAGATCCCTCTCCTCGACCGAAACCTATAAGTATTTGGGTATGTCGGAAGCGTTAGGCATTAACGTCGCTGACATGAAGCAATCATTGAAGGAGCGCTTCTTTGGCCGCCTGAAGAAGGTTTTAAACAGCCTTCTGTCGGGTGGAAATAAGGTGCGCGCCTTCAATGGTTGGGTCATGCCGGTCTTGATGTACGCTTTTGGCATACTCAAATGGACTCAGACTGAGCTAGACACTCTGGATAGGCGAGTTTGTACATTGCTGACCGCAAATCGGATGCATCACCCACGATCGTCGGTGATGAGACTGTACATCCCGCGGAAGTGTGGAGGTCGTGGCTTTTTAAACGCCAAAACTCTGCACAACCGCGAGGTGTGCAGCCTCAGAGAGTATTTTCTCAAAACCGACGTGGGTATGCACCGAGATGTGGTAGCAATGGACGTGGGCCTAACCCCGTTGTCCATGGCTAAAAAGAACTGGCACAAACCTGTAGTACTAACTACTGATGACCGCAAGGAAGTATGGAAAAGCAAGGAGCTCCACGGGCGCTTTTATCGGGCTCTCCATGAGCCTGATGTAGATTTCTTAGCGTCCGTGGCCTGGTTACGGTTCAGTAACCTCTTTGGGGAAACTGAAGGTTTTGTCTGTGCGATTATGGACGAAGTTATCCTGACGAATAACTACCGGAGACATATAATTAAGGACGGGACGGTTGACGTGTGTCGGGCATGCCATCTTCCGGGAGAGTCCATTAGACATATTATCTCTGGTTGTTCTCGTCTGGCTAACGGCGAGTATTTGCACAGGCATAACCAAGTAGCCAGGATTATTCATCAGCAACTTGCTCTGAAATACAAACTTGTGGAATCAGAGGTACCGTATTACAAGTATGTGCCCGACCCAGTTCTCGAAAATGACCATGTCACGCTGTACTGGGATCGGTCTATCATCACTGACCGGACTATTGTAGCCAATAAGCCGGATATAGTGGTGATAGACCGATTAGCGCGCCGCACAATGATAGTCGATGTCACCATCCCGCATGACGAGAACCTCGTGAAAGCCGAGAAAGAGAAACAGATTAAATATCTCGACTTGGCACACGAGGTTGTCGACATGTGGAATGTGGACTCGGCTGTCATTGTGCCGATTGTTGTGACCGCCAATGGCCTGATGGCCAAAAGCTTCGACGACCACCTGTCGAAGCTGTCGTTGCGCGGTTGGATCAAGGGCCTGATACAGAAGGCAGTACTCCTGGATACGGCTCGTATCGTGAGGAGGTTCCTGTCTCTGGAGCCCTAACCACCGGTAGCTTGGACCCTGCTCCCGCTAACGGTGGCAATCTATTTTTTATATTTTTAAATGTTTTTTTTTAATGATTTTTGTAAGAAATATTTAAAAATATATTTAATATGTATTTTAAAAATAAATAAAGAAATAATAATAATAATAATAATAAGCCCCCTAAAATCCAACCTTACGTCCAAGCTGAACACCTAGCTACGTGGGGGGCGGACACGCGTACTGTACAACTGTACAAAAAACATACGCGGCTAACAAGGCAGGGTAACCCTTCATGGAGAAATGAGTAAGAGAATATATAATTTACGGTCGCTGCCCGGGGAGCGCCGGGGCGCATCTGGGGCCGATGCTGGGTGCCACAGCATGCGAACCATCGGCGGTGAGGAGTTGAGCAAGCGGGCTCCCACCGATAAAATTGTTACAGCTGGTCGTAATGAGCTGAACAGGCGGGCTCACTGCGTAGAAGCTACAGCCGATTCCACGGGCGATGAGACTTCTTCACTATTCTCTTCCATCCCTTCGACTCGCCCCTCCTACATGACAAGAAGAGCAACAAGCTTGTCCACCACCACCACGCTTGATAGTGTTGTGCAAGATGTCAATTTTGACTCTGAGCTTGCACCCTCTACAAGCGGTACCAGTACGCGCAGACGATGGACACCTGAAATGAATAAGTTCATACTGCGCTCTTACTTTCAATTGACCTTACTAGATTCAGACAAAAAGAACTATCTTGAACCACTTCATCTTAAATTCATTGAAAAGTACCCAAACATGCGCGTTAGCCGACAGAGAGTAGGAGACCAACGTAGAGCTATAGTAAACAACAAGTTACTGCCACCTAAAATAATAAATGAAATCCGAAACGAAGTCGAAGAAGAACTAAATCGACTTCAATTAAACCATTTTACCCAACAATCACAAAACTCCATAGATCATTCACAACAAACACTTACACCAACACAACCTATCCAAAACGAAACCACAAACCTACAAACAAATACTGTTAAAAATATTACACAGACTCGTATGAGATGGACCAGCGAACAAAACGAGGGTATTATGCGGTCCTATTATCGAGTCACAGATTTAGGAAAAAACGAAACAGCTTATAGAAGACGTATGTATCAAGATTTTATCAACAATTTTCCTGCACTGGCTCATCTTAGCGAACAGCGAATAGCTGACCAAAGAAGAGCAATTTTAAATAATAGATACATCACTAGTGAAAGATTAAATTTATTAAAATTAGAAGTGTGTCAAGAATTAGGTTTACATAGCATTAACGTTAGCAATTTGACTAGACATGCACCAATACCTGACCCAAATAGCAACAATCCCTCAGAAATTCAATATCCCAACAATAGTGACATAAACCCTACACACGAACTTCAACCGACTTCAAACCATACCGAAGACAACATTTTAGATGAAGTTTTATTAAACCAGCAAGATAACCTTAATAGAGATCCTATAATAGATGATACGTTTCAGCAAGCATTCCAATATTTTAATGAAACAAGCCCTACAAATAGAAGTTTTATCCCTAAACAAAAACCATCTCAAAAACTATCTCGAATTGTTAGTTACATAGATAAAATAATTCTGACTGAAAGTTTAAACAAAGATAGGTACTAATTTTCATACTTTACAGACAACTATATACTGTGCGGCATGGACCGCAGCTAAAGTCAACGGTGCAAAGTTAACCCTCCAACCAAGAACATTCATCCAAAGGGACAAAAATCAATTCAAACCCAACTGGGAGAATGATAAATGATAAATGATAAATGATAAATGATATTTATTTTGCAAATAGGTTTCACGAAACACTTTTACACGTCAATTTTTTTTTTGTCAAAATTATTAATCTAGATGAGGCCGGTGTTTCCTAACTGACTACCCTGAGAAGAAACACCGAAACAAACTCAGGGGTCACAGTCTCTTTTAAAAAAAAATATCCATACAAAATGTATTGGTCAAATCATATGCGAACTATGCAGATTGGTGTCTGAGATGGCCTTTTAAAGAAAGAACCATGCAGATTTGAGCGGACCTGTCCAGTCAGTGCAAGCATTTGTCATTTTCCTCGTAAAGCTCAACTCGGGGCTACTAAGGAGCTCAACGACTTGACGAACAATGCAAAGGAAAGGACATTTGGTTAGGCCGTAGAAAATACTCAAATTGCCAGACATAAGTTAAAGTGACTGAAACGAAAGGAAAAAGCAAGCTATCCACATAGTCCTCACATTCACAAAAAAAATAAATAAAAAAGATATAAATAAAATTTACAAAAGGTAATACTTAACAAAGTAAATATTGTTGTCAAAAAAAAAAAATTAAAGAATAAAAAGAAATTAGTCGAATTGTATATAAAAAAAAATGTCGGATTGTAAAAAAAAAGAGAATATCAATGTCAAATTGAAACATAAGTTAAAAGAATAAACGACAGTACAGCGAGTACTGGAGCAGGTCAATCCCAAGCCTTATTGTCCTCAACATAGTCCTTTATAGTATAAAAAGCCTTTTGGCAAAGTTTACGCTTTACAAATGATTTAAATTTATTGAGGCTTAGTTCTTGAATATGACTGGGAAGTTTATTATAGAAGTGTACACATTGACATCTAAATGAGCCCCCTATTTTTTTGAGCCTAGTTGCAGGAACTACAAATTTGTGTTTATTTCTAGTATTAAAATTATGTATATCACTGTATTTTTTAAACATGTTTTTGTTCTTATGGGCATACAGGATATTCTCATAAATATACTGTGAAGGCACAGTCATTACCTTGATCTCCTTAAATTTATCTCTGAGGGAGTATCTAGGACTTAAATTATAAATGGAACGAATAGCCCTTTTCTGTAAAATGAAAATTGTTTGGATATCGGCGGCATTTCCCCACAGTAGGATACCGTACGACATGACACTATGAAAATAGCTAAAATAAACTAAACGGGCTGTTTCTAAATCAGTTAAATTTCGAATTTTTCTTACAGCATATGCTGCAGAGCTAAGTTTTTTAGATAATTTGTCTATATGTGGGCCCCACTGAAGCTTAGCATCTAAAGTTATGCCCAAAAACACTGTAGTATCTTCAGGACTCAACTCCTTTCCCTTTATTAGCACACTAGTTTCTACTTGCCTAACATGGGGCATCGTAAACTTTATGCATTTAGTTTTCTTTTCATTCAGATGTAGGTTATTTACATTAAACCAGTGTACTATTTTAGAGATAACTATATTTATATCGTCAGTAACCGACTGCTGACGTTTCAGTTTAAACAAAAGTGAAGTGTCGTCTGCAAACAACACTATATTATCGTTATCCTTCATGAGGTAAGGTAAATCGTTAATATAAATAAGAAACAAAAATGGACCAAGAATTGAGCCCTGAGGGACACCCATTTTTACTACAGACCCAGGAGATCTTTTTCCGTTTACATCAACTCTCTGAATCCTATCGCCCAGATATGATGCAAGAAGATCCAGGGAGGAGTTCCGGATTCCGTAATGGTGTAGTTTCCTGATTAATGTTTCATGGGGAACACAATCGAAGGCCTTAGACAAATCGCAAAAAATACCCAGGACATCGCATTTGTCTTCCCATGCATCAAAAATATGTCCTAAAAGTTCAACACCAGCATCGGTTGTTGAACGACCCCTTGTAAAACCGAACTGTTTGGTATGCAATAATTTATGTCTATTAAAAAACTTTTGTAGTTGCTTTAAAATGAGTTTTTCACATATTTTACTAAAAGTGGGTAGCACTGAAATAGGTCTGTAATTCGTGGGGTCAGATGTACTACCCGTTTTGAACAAAGGTATAATTTTACTATTCTTCATTAAATCAGGAAACTCACCGCGATCGATACAATTATTAAAAATAAAGGCTAATGAAGGAGCCACAATATGGATTATAGACTTAACAACGTCCACAGAATTACCCCATAAATCTGCAGTCTTTTTTACATTTAAGGACTTAAAGGTCTTAACAATATCTGCACAAGTAACATGTTCGAAATTAAAAACAGAATCGCAAACTTTAACGTTTTCTTTAAGCAGAGAATCTGCAGCTGTGGGTGATGAGTTCAGAGATTTTGTTGTTTATATAGGGATCTCTGAAAAGAAGTTCTCAAAAGCCGCAGCAACCTGTGAGTCTGATGTGATCACATTGTCATCAATTATAAGTTTATAGTCACTAGATGGTCTCGTAGACCTTCCAGTTTCACTATTTATAACATTCCAAGTAGTCTTAATTATATTTTTACTGTTTTTAATTTTGGAACTCAAATAACGCGATTTCGCTAGAGAACAAACTTTTTTAAATAATTTCGAATAATTTCGAACATATAAATTAAATTCAGCAGTATTAACAAGAATTCTTTCGTCATACAATTCGTAAAGCCTAGTTCTACTTTTATGAATACCAGTGGTAGCCCATTCACTGAACGACACATTACTGTTAACCGAGAGAGTCTTAGGTATGAAAGTAGAATTAAATTGATTACAGTACATGTTAAAGAAACCTTCATATTGATGATTGAGTTCATCATATGTAGACAAGTCGGGTAAATTATTAATAAGTTTAGTTTTAAAACTTTCTAAACGACTTGCAGTTTTAGGGTTAACAGTGATATTCTTTTTAGCCACTATGCTGTGCTTGTTTTGAAAAGTAATTAATTGCCCACAATGATCAGAATCTAATAAATTAATGACTTCTTTGCGACTGGGTACAACATCCGTATAAATATTATCTATACATGTGGCACTATTAGGAGTTATTCTAGTGGGCTCCAAAAACTGGTTAACCAGATTGTAGGACTTAAATAGACTTAAAATTTTACTACATAAGCTTGAGTTTTCTAGTAGATTAATATTAAAATCACCACAAGTGATTATGTACTTATTTGAATTGCAAGTCTTGTGAAACACTTCATCCATTACCTTTTCGAAGCAGTCATACAATCCGGAAGGGGGTTTGTAAACACTTAATATAATAAATTGATCCAGTTCAATGCAAGCTATTTCAACTGACCGCTCAACAGATAAACTCACAATGTCCTGCCGTTCTTTATATTTCAGGTGGTTATTTACAATAATCATTGAGCCACCACGTATAGCATTAATTCTGCTGAACGAACTACCAATCTGGTGATTACTAAAATTAAACATTAACTGTTGGCTTTTAAGCCAATGTTCAGTTAAACAAAGAATATCAATATTATTACAATTTAAGAAAAGTTCTACTTCTAAATCTTTGTTCATAAGACCTTGAATATTTTGATGCACCAGGTTGATATTATTTGTTGAATTTAAAACTTTAGTGGAATATTCGTTCAGCATGTTCATAGTTTTTATGCCAGAGATTGACTCCGTTGTCTTAATTACTAATTTAAATCAACATTGATTTTAATATTTGATGCCAAGTTATTGGCAAAATCATTTGTCAAAACATTGCTTTGCTCAACAGAAGCAATTTGTTTAGCCAAGTTCTTGGCTGTAATAACAAAATAATATGATAGCGACACAGCTATTTGTCTCCTACAAAACAAAGAAAGATAGTAATTATCCTTATGATATCTATCTTTTGTCAAATAAAAGTTAGTACCAACATAATTGTTGGTGTCAATGAAATGAAATAATTGATTGTACAATGTCACATTGTACAAAGTTGTATTTAGCTTAAATCTAAGATTATTTTCTTCCTGTGGCAAACTTTGACTATAAGGAAATGTGAACATCACAATTTTTTTTACAGTTAGGTGACTTAAGGTCTTATAATATTGCAGTAAATCTGCTTTGTTCACATTACCCCTATTACCCACAAAAATTAAAAGTGTAGTGTCTTGGTGAAATTTACATTTTATAATTTTTCCCATTATATCAACTAATGAACAGCCAGGCATGCAGTTATTTATAATTGAGTGTCCTGGATATTCATTTGTTAGAAGGTGGCCTAATCCTTTACCGATTTCATCAGAATAAATAACAATTTCTTTATTTATAAACTGTTGTGACAGACAGCTAGTGATTTCTAATGGAAGACTAACACTAGGCTGGGGTGAGGTGGTATCACATATTGCCAATGAATGCCCTGTCTCAGAAGCAATGGATGGTAATTGACAGCGCTCACAATTGTTTTTTTGTGAGCTCACCAGTTCATTCATTGCCAAAACGTATTCCCTCATCTGGTTTTCGGAGGCAGTATATTTAATAGTTACTGAATTTAGTTTCTCTTGTAGGCGGTTTAGCTCACATAGTAAGTCTTCAGTTTCATTTTGGTGTTTCTTAGTGCTTTTTTCTAGATTTAGTGAATACATATCCAATTGTTTCAAAAGATGTAACCTTTCCCTATTTAATTTTACATTTTTGATGAAGAACTTTTGTTTTTTTACCATTTTCTTAGTTTTTACAATATATTTATTAATTTTAATATATTTTTTTAATTTATTTTTGCTAGTGACTACCCTCATTGATTTATTTGATTTAGAGTCATCATCACCAGTCAAATCTATAGTAAAAGAGGGGTTTATTTGAGAAGCTAATGATGGGACAATAGGCACCAACTCGCTGAATAGACTTTGATTCAACGAGGCAGTGATGTTATGATTTGTTGTCTCTAGTTCTGATATTTGAGTTTTTGCCTCTTGCAGCTGTTGTTGCAATAAGTATTTGTGACTCAGAGCATGTTCGTACTCTGTGCTACATTGGCTGAACCCGTCCACAACAAGTTGGAGCCTATCACGGTCATCTATGGCCTCAGTGAATTGAATATATAACTGTGCCATTTCATTTTTTAACTTCTTATTGTTCTCGTGTGCCTCAAAGAGAACTTTTTCATTGTCATCTATTTCCTTGTTCAGTTGGTCACAGTACTCCTTCGACGCCTTTAATTCGCTCAAAGCCAGACTGAGTTTGGACTCCTCCTGACGAGCATAGGCGCTACGAGTCATAGGCATGATTAAAGGAATTGAACAGAAAATAGAATAGACTAGACTAGGTGGGTTGTGATAGAAGTTTAAAAGATAGTTAAAAGAAAATAAACTTTAGAAAGCTAAGAACTGTCACCAACTAACTAAGGTTATGTTTATGTTTCAAATAACATTCACAGCAATCTGTAGCCGAAATATATAATTAAGAATGTAATAATACTTAAATTAATAGAACGCAAACAATATAAAAGTAAGTTATATGTAAAGTATTGTCCAGATATCTAGATGACAATGCAAAAAATCACTCGTACCTACCGGTAACCTCTAACTGTCACAGTTTGATGAAATTTTTTGCACTTATTTGCACTCAATTGCGCGAATTTTACACTAAATACACTTTAATACTCTATTTACTTAATGATTAATTGGAAATAGGCTTTAAAAACATTAAAAAATAATATTTAACATTAAAATAAGAAGGGACAATTTAAATCAGCTGTTAGCTGTAGTGTTGCCACAGGAAAAACGAGAAAAGACTAGAAAAAGAGAAAAGACTAGAACGAAAATTAAATGACTTACGATCAAAAATAGCTAGGGTAACACAATTCATCAATGGCAATAGAAGTAGGAAAATAATTAAACACGTTAACACTATAACAGAGCAATATACAACTCATACTGTTCATGAGGAACCCAATACACAACCCGTACACATATTAGATACACTCAAACAAAAATTATCAGTTGTAACAGGCCGACTACAGAGATACAGAGCATGCACACAAAGAAAAATACAAAACACACAGTTCACCCACAACGAAAAACTTTTTTACCGTAACATCAGACAGGCAACCTCTAACGTTCAGGATAGCAACACAAATAACGATCAAAGCATACCTGATCCGGAGGTGTTACGACACTTCTGGGCGGGGATTTGGGAGCAGCCAATCGACCATAATACACAAGCAGACTGGATACAAACAGAACTGATAAACAGCAACACAAATGTTCAGGCAATGGCATTTGAACACATATCTCCAGAAATTTTTCATAAAGTGCTTAATCGGTTACACAACTGGAAAGCACCCGGCTCAGATAATATTCACAGTTATTGGTACAAACAATTTAAATCAGCTCATAGTTTTCTGTACAACCATATAAATACTTTTATCCAGGATCCTGAAACTATTCCGCCCTACATAACACAAGGCACAACCTTCATGATTCCTAAAGACCGTAATGATCTTACTAACCCAGCAAAATATAGACCTATAACATGCTTGCAAACTTTGTATAAAATAATTACATCATGTATATCTGAACTTATATATCAGCACATTGACTCTAATAATATTCTAGCTGAACAACAGAAAGGATGTCGAAAGTTCAGCCAAGGCTGCAAGGAACAGTTGACCATAGACTCAGTTATCCTTAAAAAAGTTCAAAAAACCAAAGCTAATCTATTTAGTATGTACATTGACTATAAAAAAGCCTACGACTCTGTGCCTCATTCGTGGCTATTAAAAATTTTAGAGATATATCAGATACACCCGACAATAGTAGCATCCCTTAAGACCATGATGACAACTTGGACAACTGTACTTAGACTGAGCTCGTCCACTGAAACAATAGATACCAGTCCCATAAAAATTCAGAGAGGTATTTTTCAGGGAGACGCACTTAGCCCTTTGTGGTTTTGTCTTGCTCTGAACCCACTATCTAATATATTAAATACATCAACATTAGGATTTCCGCTACACGAATCAACCGCTGAAGAAGGTGCACAAAAATTTGATATAAATCATTTGCTGTACATGGATGACATTAAACTCTATGCAAACAGCGAAGGTCAACTCCAGGAGTTAGCAAACTTAACTGAAAAATTTTCAAATGACATTAAAATGGAATTCGGTATAGATAAATGTAAAATAAATTCAATCAGAGCAGGACAGAATTACCAACACCAATACACTCTAGGAACAGGAGAATGCATTGAACCATTAGATGAGCAAGATAGTTACAAATACCTAGGATATACACAGTCGCGACAGATTCACTATAAAGAAACTAAACAAAAATTAACACAGCAGTTTCAACACAGACTTAACACAATTTTTAAAACACAATTAAACTCCCGAAACACTATTAAAGCCATTAACACGTTCGCTATACCGGTTCTTACATACTCGTTTGGTATAATCAATTGGACCAAAACTGATCTAAAATGCCTCCAACGAAAAATTAACACCACCATGACCAAATTTCGCAAACACCACCCAAGATCCTGTGCTCAGAGATTAACACTACCGCGGAAAGAAGGAGGTAGAGGTCTAATTGACATTCTTAACTTACACAATAGACAGATAAAATCACTGAGACAATTCTTTTTTTCTAAATCCGAAACTTCAATTCTCCATAAAGCTATAACACAAAACGACAACCAGTTAACACCCCTAAATTTAAAGAATACGTCTGAACAGTTAAATGAAAAAGTTACTGACGAAAAATCTAAGATCCTGGAATGGACCCAGAAGTCTTTACACGGAAGACATCGCCATGATTTATGCCACACAAATGTCGACAAAGATGCGTCGAACGCGTGGCTGAATGGAGGTGAACTCTTCCCAGAGACCGAAGGGTTCATGATTGCTATACAGGACCAAGTAATTGAAACCAAAAATTACAGAAAACACATCATAAAGAATTTAAATAACGACATATGTAGAAGATGCAACAGCTCTCCCGAAACAATCCAACATATCACAGGCGCGTGCAAGTCAATAGCCCAAACAGATTACAAACACAGGCATGATCAAGTAGCTAATGTCATACATCAGAAATTAGCCCACCAATATAAACTTATAGATTCCGTTGTACCATACTATAAATATAAACCACAGATTACTTTGGAGAATCCCACAGCAAAACTTTATTTTGACCGTGCCATCTTGACTGACAGAACAGTTCATTTCAATAGACCAGACATTACACTTGTAGACAAGATAACTAAAACAGGATATTTAATTGATATCGCTGTACCAAATACACACAATCTACAAACGACAATAGCAGAGAAACTTACCAAATACACTGAACTAAGAGATGAAATTACCCGACTTTGGCAGCTACAAAAAGTTATAATAGTACCAATAGTATTATCTACAACAGGAGTTATTCCTAAGCAACTTCACCAGTCCCTCAAATCTCTTAGCTTACCCCCAAATACCTACCAATTGCTGCAAAA
Source organism: Mythimna separata (assembly GCA_030763345.1). Classification (NCBI taxonomy): domain Eukaryota; kingdom Metazoa; phylum Arthropoda; class Insecta; order Lepidoptera; family Noctuidae; genus Mythimna; species Mythimna separata. The sequence continues at coordinate 5,110,214 of CM061171.1, read as the reverse complement.
AGCAGCAATACTAAACACTTGCCGATTAGTCAGAAAGTTTCTGCAATATGAACCCGAAAACTTCAATCCCGACTCAAATACGCAATCTCCAATACAATTTTTTCCAAATAACTGCACCCGATCTGTCCCTAATAATGTCCCTAACTGATAATTCTTTGGCTTAGGCCCGTATTATCAGCACTTTCCGGCTTGCCGAGAATGTAAAATACATGAGGATAATAATAATAGTGTTGCTGGCTGTTCTTTTTATTAGTGAAAACTGTCATAATCCGTTGGGTGATTTAGGAGGGTGGTACGTAGAAACAATATTAGAGCAAGCGGTCACTTTTAGTACACCAAAACTCAATACACATAAGCATGAGGCCATTTTTGTCTTAAAAATTCTGTTAATTTTTTAAATGTTCTCAATTTAAGCCGATATTTGCTGAGAGATATTCAGCGCTGTAGTTACAATAATTTATTATCAAAAACCATTTGCAAACTTCTATAAAACCAAGCTTATATTTTATAATCTCCTAGCGTGCAGGTTTAAATAATATTAACATGGGTTAAGGTTCTGGAACTGGAATTCATATTTTAATAGGTGTTAATTCATTCTCTCTACGGAACCCTTTACTATGATTGGTCCGACGCGCATTTGGCTTATTTTTAGGGTTCCGTACCTCAAAAGGAAAAAACGGAACCCTTATAGGATCACTTTGTTGTCCGTCTGTCCGTCCGTCTGTCAAGACCCTTTTTCTCAGGAACGCGTGGAGGTATGAAGCTGAAATTTATATCAATTACTCAGGTCTACTGTCCCTTGAAGCTGTGAAAAAATCAAACTTCTAAGCCAACGCAATCAAAAGATACAGCCGTTTATGCCGCAAATTTTCGACACTTGCAAGGGAATCAAAACCTACAGGGTGCTTCCCGTGAACTCAGAATCTTGAAATTTGGTACGAAGCAACGTCTTATAGCATAGATAAAGGAAAAATTACGAAAACCATAAATTTTTAGTTACATCACATAATATATTTTTTTTTAATAATTTTAAACTTACTACCCATTTCCTCATAAACGCGTAGAGGTATTAAATTGAAATTCATACCAAATACTCAGGTCTATAATACCTTTAAGCTGTAACAAAATCAAACTTCTATGTCAACGCAATCAAAAGAAACAGTAATTTAAGCTACATATTTTGAAACTCGCAAGTACTCGTAAAGGAATCAAAACCTAAAGGGTACTTCCAGTCGACCTAGAATCTTGAAATTTGGCACGAAGCTAGGTATTATAGCACTAACATAGGGAAAAGTCTGAAAACTGAAAATTTTTAGTCACGTCACCAGAAAAAAAAAAGGAAAAGTCTTCAAGACTCGATTCGAGAATGAACTGTTTTCATAGGTCAGTTGGTACGGAACCCTCAGTGCGCGAGTCCGACTCGCACTTGCCCTGTTTTTTTACACACATGCTACCTCTAGATGGGGATCGATAAAAAACTGACGGTAGCATGTGAGTAATACTCATTTTATAGCTACACCTGTCTATTCATGGTCCCCTAGTATACATTATAATGTATTTAAATGCATTCCCGAAATGTATGGTGGTGTGGTGTCAGTTGCCGCGGTGAGTTTTGGTAGATGGTCATCAGAAGATCTTATCGTTTGGTCCATTCTGTTAGGACTAAAGTTTACTGATTACATGTATAGATTATAGTCCTTTTACAAAAGATATAAATTATAATTAAGTAGTATTTTTAATAGTATTGTCATTCTAAGTGTCCAAATATGGATATTATTGTGTACTTGCGTTAATACTAACGCAAGTACACGTTTGTTACAAGTTGTCAGTTACAAGACATAAGCAGTTTCATAGTCAGCCTTATAGTATTACGGATATTCAGGACTCATGCCTTCTCAAGGCTTGAATCCTCGTAGTAGGTAATAGAAGTGATAGAGAGAACCCGGCTAGGAGAGGGAATGGACTGTAATCCAACACGTGTGAATTAGTGGTTGTCACATGTATTCAAATTTTTGGTTCTAGGATTATTACTCATTTGTGTTCAAATGGCTTAATGTTTACCACGTGGGTAGACCATGGCGGGCGAAGCCGGTATGAGAAACCAATATGAAAAACAATTACCTGACTCTTTTCAACAGTAATTATTTAAATTAGACAGTTGACAATTTTTGCATAATATACTTTCACTTCAAAAGTTGAATAGAGTTAATAGTCAAAAGCGAACCTATTTATAATAAAAAGAAAAGCAAAAAACATACACATGTATATTGAAATCAATCTATTCACCAGTAGTTAATTATACTACTAAAAATTCACAATTCAACAAACGGATCGTCTTTCTTAACCCGTGAGAAGGCGCGCTATGAGCAATTCACTCACACAAAAATTTAAAGCAAAATTTTTTGGTGATACCGACGCCCTAACGTCTCAAGCTCCTAGGTACCTTCCTAACTATTCATCCCCTTCCCTGTGACGCAAATTTCGTGCCGATAAGTGCAGTTGCGATCACGCAATTAAGTGTTTGTGGAGGCCGCGTACCATTGTGCGGTAATTTGCTCATCACGCGCCCGTCCGTGTAAGTCTTTATTTTTCCAATTAAAAAAGTATAATTGTATTTTCTAGATTATATTATGTTATTTATTTACATAAAATGGGTTAATATTACCTAAATACTCTATAGTAATATTTTAATAATTATAAAAATTGTTTTTAGCTACAAAACACATGTAAAATGGCCGACCGACGTCAAGCACAAATTTGTTCGTGGCTGGAAGAGGATGAGGAGGGAATTCTTCTTTTCTTTCTTCTTTCTTGTAATCGAAGGTTCCTAGACCTATTTCAAAATCTAGGCCAAGCGGACTCTGTTCTATACATATGTCCTAGACGTAGGAATAGACGGTCAAAAAAAGTTTGCACTTTGTGCAAGTAATTACTCTGCACAGAACATATCACATATATGTGTTTATTGTGTTTCAAGAGGCACACTTGTCCAGATCACAATGAAAGAGTCATTTTTTAAGTTTTTGATATGAAAGTTTTTTTATCGTGATTTATATGAAAACTGTCAAAATTAGAAAATAGAAATTAGTTGTTTTGTTATTGGTTTCAGAAGTTGCATTTATGTTTTATATTTTTAACAAAAATACTTATTTTCTTACATATTAAACCTTGTTTTATTCATATAAATCCATTATGAGTAATTAAGTACTTTAAAAGCAGAAATATGAGCATTTAAAGTAGTGTGAGTAATTTGCTCGCGCGCGCCTCTCCATGTAACAAACAGAGGCGCGCCTCCTCACGGGTTAAATTCAATATTAAATTAGTGCTGTTTTGTCCACATAACACCTTTCACTTCCTATTTGTTCTTTTTTTTTATTCCTTTTTCAAATGTCCGCTGCAACTGATACCGCCGCTCATTGGTCACGCTACCGTGACGATTGCATGACGTTTGACGCTAACTCGTCACCGCGCAAGCTCGCACCTGCCTACATGCGTATACGCAACAATAGACCCAACTGTTTTACATGTTTGGTCGAAGGAGCAAGTGGCATAACTTAAGGTTTCTTTTTTGAATTTTGGTTACTTTTATTTTGAAAAGTTTTAGTAATTTTAGGCTAGAATTATGTACCAATTTTTAAATTTTTAAATTCTTGTTTTGTTAGGTTAGCCTTTTAAATTAAGAATTAGCTACGGATAAACGCCAATTGTTGAATTTAGAAGGTAGTATTCTAATACGGCTCCAATATTATGAGAATACTAGCTGCTGCCCGCGACGTCGTCTGCGTGAAGGCTCTACAGCACCAAAAATACTTAAGATGTCGCTATAGCATTATAAGTAAACAACTTTTAAAATAGCATTAAAATACATGTTTTTTTTTGCAAGCGAAGCAAGTTTAGAGAATTATATGGGAATCCTGCTGAGTTCAGTCATAAGTTGTGACTGAAGGAAATAGAGAAAATAATGTTTGTATGGAATATCAGTCTTGCCATGAAGTACCGTGTTATCCCAGTTAATGGGTTGTGGAGGTCTGGTAGGCAGCCGCTCCTCGTAAAATACTGGTATTCAGCTAAATCCGGCTTGACTGGAAGCCGACCCCAATATAGTTCAGAAAAGGCTAGGCAGATGATGATGGTGATGTATGTGTGGAATGTATTCCATTCCAGGACACAAAAGTGTAAAAATACGTACAAAGATATCGTACTTTACAATACTTCCCTATAAATTACGTTGCCAGGTGCCAAAATGCAAAGAGAATCAGGAATGGTGACGCGGGAGCAAGCACCGTACAGTTGCCTTTGTGAGAAGCAACTCGTCCTGAGAACTGTACGCGCTTGAACTGGAACGGGAAGTTGTAAGGTAGAGGGGAAATGCGTGGTATAAATGCTACCTCGCCGATGCCACAACCATAAGAATTTCTGCTCCAATGGTGTGTCTGTGGAGTGAGACGACTTTAAGGCGAGTCTCGTTACACAGCTCTGGAGGAGATAGGTTCCGAAGAAGCACAATTGGGACACTGACCTTCAGCTGGATGATATGCACTGAAAGTCCACTTGCTGACAGGGTGTTCAGAAATTCCACGGGATAATGTGTAGCGTTATCTTGCTCGACAACAGTGTTTATCGAGGTGTAGACCACATCATTCCCCTCAATTTCCCAGATAATGCATTCGTTAATTGCTGCAGCCTGATCATTTATGGGCATCTAAATGGCCTACTCACACACCCAAGAATTCTACTGGCGCAGTATACAACTGACATCCCCGTACACACAGCGAATGAGTTCTTCTAAGCTGAATACTATTTTTTTGAATCACCCAAAGGTTGACTGGTAGAAAATGCCTAAGGCATTAAGTCCGCTTCTGTACTTCTACCAAGAGAGTGTACCACTCTACCGAGAGACTTTAGCAGCACCACCTGTCCACCTCTCTCTTCTTGTGTGCGTTTGCCATGACTTAGGAGGACATCGTAAAATTCCTGAACACGTGCATTGTCTCCAAGCTGAGCATTAAAAATTAGCATTTCTAATTGAACTTAACTTCAGGTAGAATACGCGAGAGATCAAGTCGTGCCTGTCGTACAAAGCCTTTCCTGCAAGGATTTGAGCTGTTATTTCAGGCTACTTTGGGTTGATAGTGATGATAGTGAAGAGGTCCGGGCGACCAAACTTTCGCACGTAACAAAATGCATCTTGGGTCCTCTCGTGCATGTACCACGGACCCTTTGTGAAGGTGGAGGGGAGAATGACCATGAATGAGCATTTGTATTATTCTGCATAGAGATAGACGTAGTTCTCAGCTTTGAGCTTTCTTTGGTTGGACCTTATAAATACCAAACGTTCTGTCTCAATTTTGGCGTACATGTCCTAAGAAACTGAGTAAAGAGCGTACGATAATGGCGGAGATAAGAACCATTGTTTACCCTCAGCTGGATCAAGAAGCTGTAGAAATGCATGGTGGATGGCTTTTTTTATGATTTGGGGTGCCTGTCTGGGGGTCTACATTATAGTGGGCAAAATGGTAGCCAACCTCTCCGCGACAGAACTGAAATGAGAGGATATTGAAGAGAATCGTACGCACGGTGAGTCTCGCTGATCCTTCGAAGCCGGTCATCATGCGTGCGTAAAACGATGTCTCTTTTATCACACTCCTGATCGACTAACACAACAGCTACCTCATTCGTCGTTGGAGCATTATACCACCCTGGATGGGCTGTGATCGGCCTTCTATCTCCTCTGATGACAAACTTAAAGTGGTTGCGCTCGTTCTCAGGCACCGATGCGAGGGCTGCTTTGAAGTTGCTAATTTGTGGATCAACGTTAAGCAATATACTTTGCAATCCTTTGAACAGACCAGACCAAATTGAGGATGTGTCTACTTACTTGCTGACTTGCTTGCTGTTCACCAAACGAAGTCATCTGGAAGGCGCTGTTATAAGCTCGAATGTATTTCAAAAAATGGCTGGACTTCGAATGCTCGCCATTTAGTCCCCTTTTTCATTTGCAGACTTGGCAGTGGGTACAAACTTCTTCTAAGGCAACCATATCTCCATGGGCGGCGTAGTTAATCACGATATTGAAGATAAATCCACTTCCTTCTTTATTTAGCCGTTTGCTCTTCGATATCGTAAACCGTGGATTCATCATCAGATGTCGAAAGTTGATTTATGTCACGACACAGGCGATCTTATTCTATTTGTGCCGCACGCTGTTCTCTTGGATTCTGTCACGTTCTTGCGATAAATGAGCTTCAATGTCACTTCATCATCAATGAACATCACTTTTTTGTAATACTTAACACCGCATTTTTTTTAAAATGTCTTCCTCAACTCTGGTCAAGATTTTGAGGGTTTTGTTGGAACTTGTATTTGTCAAACGAACTATACGATACAACTGTTATGAAGAAAATGAAAAATGCCATCTATGAATTTTAAGAATAACTAACTACTGACCTCGCCAACATGATAAAATTTTAATTATAAATTTCCAAAAAGTGTTAATATGTAACTTGATTTGATTTTTATGAAATGTCATAGATGGCGCTGCTTTAAAATTTCCTTTATACTACTAACATTAATTAAATTATGTTTTTCTGCCCAAGTTACTTAAATGGCGTAGTTTTTATATTGTAAAGCTAAATAATAGCATGGCTTACTCAAAAACAACATTTATATATGCGTCGTTAGATTACACGCTGCCACATAATGTGTAAGAAAAATAAAGATTCACAGCTCCTCCCCCGTAGGTGATAGCGTGATAATATGTAGCCTATTTGTTTTCCCGACCTCTCAGTAATATTCATGCAAAATTTGAAGTAAATCCATGCAGTACTTTTTGAGTTTAGCCCGGACATACAGATAAACAGACAAACAGACAAACAGATAAACAGACAAACAGACATGAATTCTAAAAACTATATTTTTGGCTTCGGTATCGATTGTAGATCACGCCCCAAGTATTCTTTTAAAAAAATATTCAATGTACAGTTTTGACTTTCCTACGATTTTATTATATGTATATGTTACTGTAAAAGCCCGAGCTACGGTAAATCCTAAGATTTTCCAGTAAATTCTAAGATTTACCAACTCTTAATGGTAAAAGTCCGAACCATTCTATGATCATCGTTTATTTCGGACTTTTACTACCATTCACTTGGTAAATCTTAGGATTTACCTCAAAGACACGGTAAATGTTGAGATAAACATTATCAATAGATAGGTAACGATTTGACTGATTAGTAGTACTTGATGTTTAATAATTACTCATAGGTACGTAAGGATTTGAATAATTATTAATTAAAATAATTGATTAAAAATTATGCATTATTCTGTAAGACTATGGACCCTGTACTTAACACTAAGCTACCTAGAAACTTATGACTTCCTAAGTGACCGTCAATACGGCTTTCGCCGAAATTGGTCAGCTAGTGATCTTCTAGCGTGTACCATCCGTATCTGGAGTGAGGCCTAAGCCTGGTACCTTTGGGTATACAGACGACAGTACTGTTACTGAGAGATACATATCCAGTGCACGAACTAGTGGGTCACAGATCCAGTCTCTCCGGGTGGCTAAAATTGAGCGCTTGAATTGGTCCTTGGGGGCAGTCACTGAATGGGGCCATGCCAATTTCGTAAAATTGAATGCTGCTAAAACCCAGGCGTGTCTGGTTTCCGCTAAAATGAGACAATTCAGTCCTCCTCCTACTTTCCTGGGTGCAACCGTGCCGATAACCGAACATCTTGATTTTCTTGGTGTTACGTTGACGTCGACTCTCAACTTTTCTCCATAAAAGCTAGGAATCCTTGCAAAGGTGAGACAGTACTTCACGCCGGAACAGCTGCTCACACTTTTTCAAGCGCAAGTTCGATCGTATATGGAGTATCCTCTTATCTTTGGAAAGGATCTGCCCGATATCAATCAGCTTAAAGCGCTTGAAGTAATTGAAAGGAGAGGCAAGAGGATCATTGGTAATGATGCACTCGTTGAGTCGAGGCTTCAAAGTCTTGAGCATCGACGCCGAGTCGCTAGCCTGTCGGTTTTCTACCGGTTGCATTTTGAGGAGTGTGCGTCGGAATTGCATAACCTAATTCCGCCTAGCTCGTTCCATCATCGGACCACCAGGCGTACACATTTATTGTACGTACAGCCAAGGAGTGGAATTCCCTGCCGGAGTCTTATGTTTTCTGCAGCTACTACAGGAATCTTTAAGTCAAGAGTGAATAAGTTACTTCTAGGTAAGCGCGCTCCATCGTCGACCGCATCGTCGCTTTCCATCAGGTGAGATAGCGGTCAAGCGCGAACCTATCTACGATAAAAAATATCCAAAACCAACATTTACCAACCCTCACCGGTAAGACCTAGCATGTACCAAATTCTAATGGTAAAAGCCCGATTAAATCGTTTCTTTTTTACATATTCTTACATTTACCGATTTGTGTTGGTAAACCCTAAGATTTACTGGTAAAACCTAAGATTTACCATAGTTCGGGCATTTACAGTAACATATAGATTGTTACGGATACAAGCATCATCATCATTCAAATTCATTTTTGCCATCAAACTGTAGTTTGTCAAAAACTTAAAAAAAATAAGATTGAGACAATAAAAAAACATTTTCATATTATTTAAAAATGAAATAGATTACCAATATCATAAATCAATAAAAAAAAGATTATTATTATTAATACATCCGCCATTTGTGTTTGAGTTTGGGTATAAGTAGAGTTACTTAATAAAATTTCCCAAAACACGGTTACTCCACTTCGTCCTATACCGCATCCATAACCATATGCCGTTCCTTTATTGTTATTTCCTAATTTATTTTCGAAATTTCTTCGCCTGTCACTCTTTAGACAAAGTTAAGTTTTGTGTATAGCGGAGATTCCTTGCTTTTGTTCGGTTTTTGTTTTATGTTAGGCATTCGAACAGTCGATTCGATTTGGACATCGTTTTGTTTGATGTTGAGAGCTTGTGCAGACGATTTGGTTTACAAGAGACTAGTAAGAGGAATGTGTTGTTAATTGTGTAAGTGAATGGTGTTGAATCAATTGGTGGAATGGTTTAGTTACAGATTTCTGGGTATGCTTTCTTTGATTCTGTTCTTAAGTCTTCAAAGTTGATTCTACTGATTTTGTTGACATTTGTGATTTGCTTCTTATCTATAGTTATTAGTTACTCTACTGGAAAACTACAAGACCAGTATTTGCCATCTATTTGATTCTATTCACAAATTAGGTCTGTATGTGCGTCATCCACCATATCCTATGTGTTTATTTACTATAATCCGTGCATCACTGTGGGGTGCCATCTGAAAACCAGCGCTTGGTGTCTGACGCCCATCAATTTCTGAGTTAGCAACTGTATTGAGTTTTTGATCTCTTTTTTATTATTTTGTGTTATTGCCGTTGTATTGCATTACTAGAGTCAAATAAATTCTATTCTAGTCTATCATTTGGAGCGTGTACAAGTTCTTATGCCTTACCAACAAACGTCAACATTCAAAACTATAATAGGATAGTCAACAACGATTGTTACGAATTGTTTTAAGAGATCCAAATGACATAATGATAGGTTGTTTGTAGAGGATCGGTTTGGAAATAATAAATTACATATTCGTATTATTACAGTGATTAATTACTTACCCACATTTGATGGTTGCAGCTTGCGTAAGATGTGGAGTTGATATGATCTTAGATTTACTCTGTGTTTTTGTTTCGATGTTTTCATTACTAGGTCGATATTTTATGTTAACTTTCTTTGTTACACTTGATTGATGACATTATCTTATTTAATCGTAAACAACTATATTGCACACTTACCAAGAAGCAACTATTCGCTCTTGGCTTAAAGAATGTAATTGTTAGGAAATACAAAAACCAATAAATTACGGTTTCAAAAATCTACTCCTTAGCTGTGCGTACATTATTTTACTGTGTGCCCAAAACATGATATAAGTATGAATGGGATAGTAGATTAATGTACCTACCAATTATAGTACCTGTAATACCTACTGTAGAGTCTTCTTCATCCTGCCCTTATCCCAATATTGGGATAAGGGCAGGAAGAAGAAGACTCTACAGTATCATGATTTGGGGTCGGCGCAACATGTTTTTTCCTTCCTTAATACCTACTGTAGAGTAGACTACTCATAACAGTTGTATTGAAGCAAATGTATATAGCGAGTGAACAAATTTTTATTGTTTTCACTACATCTATCTATAAATCTAATGAGATACTTCTTGGAAGATTTAATCAGATATTTTCAGGAACTTAAAAAATAATTTCTTCCACTTCACGATTTTGAGACTCACCTATAGATTTACTGAAGCTTACAATGGAGTTCCAACCCTATTCACTTCCCGACTGACCTAAGTTAGCATGCAAACTATGTTCCACCCCTTCACATACCTCGGCACAGTGTTAAATGAATGCTTTGTGACTCTCCCTGGAGATGCAGTGTGTCACAGGATACCCCAGAATTTCTGGCATCCCCTTTGCTTTTGTGACGTTGAAACAGTCTTGAGACTATATTAACTTGTCTTAGGGTTTCAGGCATATACGTGCCCTAGTCGGTACTAGCCCCAGTTGTTAAACTATGACACGCATTTAAAATGGTATAAACTGTGCAACTTGCGTTATATAGTTTACAGCGCCGTCATATTTGAATATTAGATCGGCTCAAATAAGCACCAAATTTTAAAACGTGCCTTTGTTTTAGAAGTTAGTAAGTTGTTAAGTTTTTTATTTAACCTACGCTTTCTCCACTGCTGAAAAAAGGCTATCCCCAAATTCTTCCAGATATTTTTTTTTCGAGAGACATCAAAGTAGCCGTTATGGAAGACACAAAGGTTGTCGTGTCACCTCTTTCCAGACTGGTCAAAGGATAGTAAGAAAATAACTAGGAGCGACGAAAATTAGTTCATCGTGAATGACTAGACCCCTTTTGTTATCACTTACCAATGAACCCTCTCACTTCTACAAAGGAGGTCTGAGTGTCAGTACTGGGAACATTATAAGGTTAGTTATGCTTATGCTTTTTGCTATTTAACCAGTAATAATGACGATTTGTACTTGCAAATAAAACGACAAAAATGCACAGTTAAACATAATTTATTTCACATTATTTAAGTATCACAGATCCATTTATTTTAATATTCATCACGTTAACAAAAATATATATAGTCTACTTGGTGGTGATGACACCATTTTACATAGCAATAGTTATGTTTCAACTACTTTTGTAACTGCGATACATGATATTTACACTCTATCACATTATATACAACGATATAGAAACGATCTAATGGTTCGTAATACTACTGAAATGGGTCCAGATGAACTACAGGCAAAAACCCTACATAAATGGCAAAAATCATTTTTACCATCATGTTTTTTTAGAGAATCACTCCCACTGCTTTGTCTACCATCATTTTCCTAACCATGCCACATGTTGTTAAAAATCAGCGCAATATAATTTTCTCCTATTCGGTTCTGTCAAACGCTACGCTATCATACTCACAATCATCTATATCTTCTTTAACCCTCTTTAGCCATCCACTTATATTACTCATAACTTTTTTTTAGTAATACGGATTCCTGACTGTTTCGTATATCATAATAATTATCTTCATATTCGCATTTACTTGAAAAGCCCATATCCACAAGGATTTAATTTTTTATTCCATTCCGAGTTTACAATTATTATTTTGTTTTATTTCGCTACAACTCAATTGTATCATGAATACGAGTTTCATATTCATGGCAATTAAAATTGTTCGTACCGAAATATCCCTGCGGCATAGCCACACGATTGGTGTTATCAACTTGTCATCGTGGATGTTTGAGATCAATGAAAGTAATATTTAAAATAATGTTTGCTGCATTTGGTGAAGAGAAAGTGATGAGCTTGTCAGGGAGATGTTTTTTTAGCAATTTTGACTCAGTTGAAATTAAAATTTGTAAAATGAAGACTACCTCTTGCGGAAACGATCTTTGCACTGAGATATATGTTTATATTGCAAACTTAAAGAATTTTGAAGCCCATATATTCATTGTTCACTGTTATAATTGTTATAAATATTTAAATCTGTTAGGCCTGTTCGAGATTTAGATTGACTTTATTCTTATTTTCTTTACTAGACACATTTCAGTAGTTTACAATTTTGAAAGATGAAGATAGAAAACCGTTTTGTATCGGATAGCTGATATTGTAAAGTTATATTCTATACGCGATATTGGTAAGGGCAGTGTTTTGTGGCAGTGACATATAAATTAAATTCTAATCTACATTCATTATTACTAGGCAGTTTGAAGTTCTCTATTAGGTACTAACCAAAATCAATGCAAGGTTTTTACAAATAGTAATTTTACTTTACATCTGATCCATCTTGAAGAATCACCTAGGGATAGAATTACCACAATGTACATTGACAAAGCAGATTCTAAGATTAGAGAATCGCGCATAGATACAACTAAGAGGTTTGACTTATACGTAGTGTACATTGAATTAGTTTTAGTAATAAATGCAGTTGTAAAAGTCTTTATAGTAAAGAGTATATTAGATGAATTTGTCACTATTCATTGAGTGATGAATGCGAGTGAAAGTGACTTGCAAAAGTTTATAATGGTTCTAATGATTGTAGGTAAATATTGGAAAATTCATCTAACATCAAATAAAAATACTTACATTGTAACTTTAAACAGTAGCTAGGTAAGCTCAGAGTTAGACACGTATAACATTTTCTTTTAGATTATTGCCAAAATTTTGCTGTGGCAGTACATATTTGGCACAAAGTTCGAATCTATAAAAAAGCAGGTTGAAATCATTGCGAGCAAATAAAGTAGAAAAATAAGCAAATTTCTCAGTTAATAAAACACTCAAACACTATACAAAAAATAACAAAATAATCAACCGACACCGACTGTCTCAAGTCGGCAAATGTTTCTTTAAAAGACATTGTAGGCACTATTATTGCTAATATAATATAATTTATTCATCGATCGCTTATCTACAGCATAGAATACTCTATACAAAATATACTACGAAGATTTTACAAACTTAGGCCGTCGGCCTACGAAACTATACTTTTTTCTAACATAACATTTAAACTACTCATTAGTTTACCAACAATCGTCCATATACATTCGTTCGCATAGGCCTATAGTTCCACATTATCATCGTTCACAATTGTCTCGTTAGGATACACACGAATACGTATTTTAGAATTGAAATCATTCATTAGATTGGGGCGTAGAAGGAATTCATAACCAGGAGGGTCTGCCGTGCAGGAGGTCGGCGGCGTCGTGGCGGTCTGCCTGGCGCAGCGCGGCGGCCAGCGCGGCGGTGGCGCCTGACCCGCGCTCGCGACACTCCCACAGCTCCAAGATAGCCTCTGTTGGCGAACTCTTCGTGGCGAACCATGTAGTGTAGCGATCCACCCCCAGCCGCGCCGCCAACGCCCGCCAGTCGTTCCCGCGCGCGTTCGGCGGGTCCAATATAGCGCACAACTGCCTTTTTACGCGAGCACTTAATTTAAACGGCCCCTCGCCCGCGCACTCGTTGACGCCCGCCTCGCTAACTGTTACGTTCTTTTTAGCGCTGCCGTCGCTCCCGTCTTCGCTGCGGCACATACGAGCCTCTAAAAGGTTTTCAGTTATGTTAAAACTGCGCTGCGACTCGGCGCGGGGTGAACGGCCCCGCGGCGATCGGCTCCGCACGTCGTCGAGGGATATTCGGAATGTCTGCTTGTATGACGGATTGGTTCTCTGACAGGCGGACACGCTGAAATCGATATTGTCACAGTCGTGGGTCCTTTCTAATACGAAGCTGCAGTGCAGAGCGTTGTAATTCGAACCCCAAACGTGTTGGAAGGGGATTTCTTGGTAGCCGATACCCGGTTTAGCTTTCCAGCCGGGGCTGACGTGTTCTAAGTTCAAACAGAGATTCGATCCACCGTCCTGGAAAAGCAAAGTTTTGGGTCGCTCGAGTAATACTCCGCCAAGTTTCTTCTCCTGTTCCTGACAGTAGTAGGCCGCGCAAAGCGTATCTTCAAATACGTAAAGTCTTATACTGTAATCTGGGCTAGTTTCACTGAGTACTGCCGGCGCATATACTGCCAACTGAAGCGCTTTTACCGCCTTCCCATTAAAGCTTTCGCCCACTAATACAAAGGTAGACAGCATATCGGTCACTAGGAATATTTTATCATTGTCGAGTTGAGTGAACACGGGCGTATTGATCGTTTCCTGGCCGAGGCCGACGATTTTCTTCCACTGCGGCTGTGTGCTGTCGGTTTTAGCGTTGTTATGGTCGATGGCGTACAGAGAGAGATTCCAGAAGCCGTGTTTGAGGCTGGCGCAATGAGGGATTTGTAGGATGACTGACTTGTTTAATTGAAGACGCGGTGGGCCGCACTTAACTACTGGGCTCAGCTGCGTGATACCTGCGGGGCGGAATTTGTTGTGAGCACTTCGTTCTACATGTACATACATATGTTACAACTTGGTCTGCCCAAGGCGGGTGTTTTTTCCCAAGCAAAAATTATAGCTTGCTGATACCATAGCATAATTACATATCGTTTAAAATTACCTTTGGAAATTGTTCTCTATCGTATCGCAAAATCAATTTATTTTTATTAGACTTCTACTCCAGCAAAGTTATTCAGTTTGGACTCATAAATATTCATAGCGATTTGATGATTTAGGGCATAATAAATACAAGAGTAGATCGGCGAAAATATTTATCGAAATTAATTTATGTATTACTTCTGTAAAGATGAAGTTATAATAAGGAAATGTCAGCTTTAAAACTTTGCTGCAGTAAAATCATTAATGTTTAAATCTTCAGTAGAAAGAAATTTACAAAAGAGGTACCAACCTTTTCCCAACCTTGGTCGATACCGATCGTCTTTCACAACTGCGACATATATTTGTTCTCTTCTGCCCCTACTAAGAGCTGCTTCAGGGATCGACAAGGCAACCCCAGCAGCAGGCAGTGCTAGTCTTGCCCCAGCACTTGAAACTGAGAGGGACTGAGATGTAGGCGAGTTCGAAACGAGTTCCGCTAGTTGCAGAGTCACAGACTCATTCGCTGCATCATACATTGAGCCCGCTAGAAGAGAAATTATAGTTAGTGGATGTGTGCGACTAGTTTTAATTGGAGACACGTGAATAATTGTACGTGGAAAAGTTTTGACATTATTTTGGTCTGTTGTTATTGTCGTAGTTATGCTATCATTTATACCGTACTGCAAAAAGGAGGTTTTATACGTTTTTAATTGAGCTTTGGAAGTTGTATCTTTGTTTTGAATCTGGATTATGATTATATGGTAAGGTACTTTTAAATATTATCAACAACCTTTGTGAGACCATTGTAGCAGTGCTTATTAAACTAATACTTGATTGTATAACAATGATAGCTTTCAACAATACTTTAAACGCTGCGAAGATAATTATAAATATATACGTTTGAGATACTTACAGCTAGTAAAACAACTAGAGGCAGAATGCTCAGATTCACTGTAAGGCTTGCTATCGTAGTCATCACTCTGGCCCTTACTAGACGCACATGGAGTCACCTGGTGGTCTACTGGAGACGCATAACTGTAAAAAAGGGACTGGTTAGTGATTTAATTGTGGATATCTTGAAGCCAAAGTTAATAGAAATGGCAATTCTTACAATGTATTGTTTGATATTTCATGCCAGTGATATGACATGATAGATTGTGCCTAGCAGTAGTATTACAATCCCGAATATTAATGTTAGTGAGTTGATTGGATCAATTTTGATTCAAAGCAAAATCATCGTCTATTCACAAAAAAGGCTGTATCCAATGTTTAAAATACCAATTCAGATTTGAAGAGCTTAAAATACAGACAACTTGCAAGAATCGACTATTTTTTGCAGCAATAACATTAGCTTAAAACGAGACCTATAATTTATTTGATACTCCACCTAAAGCATTAACATCAGTTCACTATAAGCATAATTCGCAAAACATGTTTCTATTAACTTTTTTGCTCGATTAATCTATCTTATATTATCTTAGCCGTTTATTATAAAGACACAGTTAGTTAATATTTGTTTTAGGTTCCTAAATCACTCGCATATTGAGATTATGTCTTTTGTAATTACATCTTTTTGGTTAATTAAGCTTTAGAATCTCTGCGGTAATTGTGCAAAAAATATTATGATTTATTTTATCATCATCTTGAGTGTCTATTTTAGCTCGTTAAGCTGATTGTTTGTTCTGCTTAATTATTATTTATTTGATAGCTGGCCCACCTTGTTTAGCCTGAGGACTTGTTTTAAATATACATGTTTGTTATAAATTATCAAAATGATAGTTACAAATGATTAGAGAACGCTTTTAAATTTTTGATTGTGAAATATAACGATCGTGTTAGAGTCAAATTTTATTTACAGTTATATATTAATAATAATATGATATTATGGCAATTTGGAACCAGTTTAATTTGAACCAGTCTGCAGATAGAAATCCAACGTCTTTATAGTCCATTGTGTATGAACATCAGGATTCAGGACTTATTTCTTTTGATCGTCTAGCTGTGCCTTAGCGGGCAGATGGGAACTTGATACAGCACGTTTGTCATTCATGCGGCACTTAGTGCAAAAACGAAGCATTCGTCACCTGCTGCTCTATGTCTGGAGTCAAGTGAAGATGAACTTGGACGGTGACACTGAATCTAAGTCTGCTAGCTTTCGTAGGCTGTTAAAATTGTTTTTGACATTTCCTCTTATTTTTCGCTACTTTTACTTATAATACGAATAATGAAACAGAATTTAAGAAAGAAAAAAAACAATTACTGAATTAAATATATGTTATAAAGAAAAAAGAAACACGTCCAAGAACCAAAAAATCGAAAATCAGAGTTGGATTCAAATGTCAGTCACATTCATTCACTGACTTTGGCTAGATTTTCTTCTTCGTTTCAATCCGTGCTTTAATTTTTGGATAGAACGTTTCTTTAGGTTAATATGTATAAAAGTTTATGTGCAGAATTTCGTTTTCGTTAATTTCCATCTACTCACACTTAATTTTCATTTGTCCATGTATCCAACTAATTAAATGTATGTATTATCTTACTCCAATTAGGATTTATTGGAGCACCTACCTATTAGTAAGATGCGGTACATCATAATGGTGTTCAGCCCTGGAGTCCGGTTGCGGATGCTCATATCTTGGAGGTCGATGCTGCATCAGATCAGGAGCTAGAGACAGCGATTGCTTCTCCACTGTCGGGTACATCTCCGGTTGGAAATCTGCTTGAAGATAATAGACTGGTATTTGAATTATGAAGTAAGAGATTCTAACAACAGAGTGAATTCAAACAATACACGACACATAGCAATAGTAAATAGAGTGCTGCTAATAAATTCATTGAACATAATAAATACTAAAAAAAAAACACAATTTTATAGAAGGAGAAAAAAAGGAAAAGTTATGATAGTGATAAAAGAGTTGAGAATGATGATTCTAAAAACAATCTTGTTGTTTTTGTTACAAGTAATATTAATGATATGCGACTCATGTTGATTGTAACATTTCCCGTTATGGTAATGCAGAGCTTAAGTTAATGCCCCAGCCGCTAGGAAACGGACTTCCGAGTGGAAGGTCTTGAGTTCTTGTAAATCATTAATTTTTAATTGATACTGTCATTATTCATTAGCACATTGCACACTGACTGCACTAGACAGTTTATAATACTGGGTTCTATATTCTAAATTTCGACCAGTAGCTAATTATAGGACTCTAGTAACTGGTGGTAATAGATCGGATTACGATTGGTTTTTTTAACTATTTGTAAGTAAATAAATAGAAGTCATAGAGGAGGGGTCAAACGCATGTTACTGAAAGATTTATGAGTTTATATGTGGATGTTGAAGAGGAAAAGGGAGATTAAAGGAAAGATGGGTGGATTGTGTAAATCGTGAAATAAGAGAAAAGGGAGTTATTGATAGTATGACGGTTAGCAGGATAGAATGAAAGAAAACAACGTGTTGTGCCAAATAACACAGGACAAGGGTAGGAAGATGATGAAGTAAATATAGAAATCGAAGTAAATAAAGACTTACCAGTCCTCGTCATGGTATAAAGCGAATGGTCTCTAGTCTTCCTCTGCAACAGTTTATACACCACGGCTGCTCCAGCCAAGAACACAACCACAGCAACTGCTATACCTATGTATAGAGGTATATCGCTGTGTGCAGCTACTGTTGACAAAAGAAAACACGCTGTTAGCAAAATAAAAGTAAGTTGAGAAATGAGCAAAGAAGATCATCTGCAATAGTGCAGTCGTCTAGTCAAAACTCTAAAGCCTTGAGCATCGACGTCGAATTTGGAGTTTACAATTTGGAGAGTGTGCATCGGAATCACACAATTGAATTTCGTCAAGCCATTTCCGTCATTGGACTGTAACTACTACGTAACTGCACTAGACGCAAAACGTTTTGGGGAATCTATGTACTTTGATACCTAGGCGTTTGTATGCGGTCAAAAGAGGTTACTTCTAGGCAATGCTCCATCGTCGATAACGTCATTGCTTACCATCAAGTGACATTGTGGTCAAACGTGAGAAAAAGTAATCATGAATTTGCAATATTTCACGTTTCCATCCTCAAAAAAACAACAAAAATAATTGTCATAGTCATAAAAACAATGGTCGCCTTGGTCATAAAACTAAAGACAAACTTTTACTTGTCAGTTCGCTCAAAAAACCACAAACCGAAAGCAAAACACATTCATCATTTCAAACAAAGAAACATAAATTACAAAGTTAGTTCGACTCGCGAACTTTTAAAAAGCCAACACTATCCTCATTCCAAAAAGTTTGTATTCAAAGCAAACAAAAAAACTATAAAACCATCAAATTATAAGCACCTGATAAACTTTTGTAACAATAAAACGGTTTTAACGATAAAATAACGAGGTGTCAATTTTACGATTTCCGTTTCAACCTCAAATTAAAAAGCGAATCCGTTGAAATTTTGTTTTGAACCGCAATCGTTAAATTTGTTTTGTCCATTCAAAATGAACTTCATCCCATGTTTCTGACAGCACCTTGAATATTATTTATGTCATCGTGTCTTTATGGCTATGTTGTATTGAGAGCGGAAAAAGAACGCTTATTTCTGCTCTAAAAATAGTCTTAGCTGAATTTAATAACACGGAAATTCTTAGTTCTTAGAAAGATAAGGAAAAAAGAGAAACGGTTGAGTCGTATTAGGATTTGCAAGCTAATAAGACAGCTGAATCAAGGAAAAAGAAAGTGCTATTCCCTTGTAGGCTTCTCTAAGTCCGTAAATTCAATTACAGGTCAAACAATTTTTAGTCGTAGCATTACAAAGTAATGAGACTGTTTGTCCTGTGTTTTCGATTGCACATTCTGTTTTTTAAAGGATGTAATAAAATGACACAAAAAAGTTAAGGTAGGTAGCAGGTAAAATAGAGCAAAGATATTTTTACCGATCAATAATGCTGTCAAACACCCCATATTCTCTTTCACGACTCCGAAAAAGTAAAAGCAATCGTAAAATTTACATAAATATCCCTCGCTTTCAATACGTCACAATCTTCAAAACGGACCCGCGGCATTTTTTAACGATTACTTATATTTTTTGTGTTATACTCGTACCTTGCCGTGAAAAGAAGTCGTTATTGGATGTTTTTAACGATCCCTTTGATCCTTGTATAGTGGTTGTAAATGTGGGTTTAAGGGAAACTGTTGGGACATATGGCATCTTATTTTAAGGAGTATTAAAGTAAATGCGCTTCACATGTCGTTTAATAATATTGACGGATTTTTACGAGCCATTTCTTGGTTTTGTATAAACTTATAGTTTTTGCTCTGGACTTTATGTATTTGTAATGGAGTTTAAATTCCATCTCTATATTGCTTTATATCTCCGTTTTATGTTTCATTCATTCGTCAAGCCGTACTGCCAAAAATGTATTCGCATTTCGGACCGTTCTCATTTCGGTAAGCCCTTTCATTGAAAAATTCAGCACGCACTGTTGACTCATTGGTTTCTTAGTCATGCTCCAACATGACATGTGGCACCGATTATGTTAATTCACTTGTCGATGATATTCATGTGCCAACATGTATGTGTTTCCTTTCTTTAATGGTAATTACGTATAAGAAATATTCAATTAATTTTAAGAACATGCCCGGAACTAATGTTGATATCTTTATGAGAAAAGTATGTGATTTCGAAAAGGCAATATTTTGGGCATAATTGTTAAAAAAATAATTCATAATCAATGAATAGATGTAGATTTTACTCTTTTACTCAAAAACTACTAACTGAATATTGGTGAAACTTGCTACAGGTAGGAATAACACATAGAATACTTTTATCCAAGTAAAAAATTTCTACCATCATAAGGGCGAAACCACTGGCGGCAGCTAGTACATTTATAATTATGAGAATTTGTACGAAATAAACCGTCGAATTCAATCGACAAAATTAAAATAGTGAAACGTGCTTTTGTTAAAAGTTAAAACGAAACTAGCAAATATCCAAATGAAGCTCTTTGTACGTTGGACAAGTCCGGAACTAAATCTACCAAGAAACTACTTAGCAACACAAAGAAAGAGAAACTCAATCAAACAAACAAAACTGTGTAAAGCCTTTAATACTGCAGCAAAACAACGCAAACCGATTTTCCACGGTTGATTTTTACAACCTTAATAGCAGCTGAACATTGGAACTAACATTCTTGAATTTCTCGTAGAGGTGTGACACAATAGCAAATGGGATTAATGGGCTTTTCAAATGGCTAACACGGAACCTGAAGTGCGGAAGTGAGTGAGCGAATTAAGTCTTCGCGCTCGATAATGCGATAAAGATCTTGAGCTCCAGTAATTAAAAACAGGGCAAGCGCGGACGGCGCTTTTGAAGTGGTGTTGTTACTTGTTTTGTCTTCGTTAATTTTAGATCTATTTTTATTCATGTATTCCGATAATTCTGTATCATTCTCTTAATTAAGCTCTTCAGTAGCTTAGGTGTTAGTTTTATTATTCTTTTGTTTGTTTTTTTTTTATAATACATTGTACGTTGGATTACTTTTTTCATCTAACTTTGACTGACTGGCTTTTTAACATTTCGAAAGTTAATCGTTTATTTGATAAAATACTTCGAATTTCCTTATTTTTCAGTATCGTCACCCATTACTTCTAGTTCAATAGTTGCATCATTACGTGCTGTGGTCTCATATCATAAATCTTTCCATGTCCAGTCTCCAATGTTACTTCAGTTCATTTAGTGATATTAATGTTTCATATTATCATTAAATGAGATAGCCCGAAGCAATTAATTGATGAAGTCATTTTCTCTGCTCAATAATGTGATAACGATCATGAGTGCTCGCCGTAATTAAAAACAAGCTTGTGAATAGCACCGCAGCGAAACGGCCTGTTATGTTTTCATTCATTTGCATAAACTTCGAAATGATGATGAATATCCGACAGGAGATATTGGAGATACAAAACCAATACATTAAAAAATACATGTCATGATATTATAAACATGAGGGTTGCTAGCAAGCATTTTAGAATTTAGTGCTGTAATTTAATGCTTTTAACATAAATTACTGTCCGAAGCAATTTTCACGTAAAGTGTGAGGCAGAACCCAAAAATTCAGCATCATAAAAATGTGTCAAAATACATCAATATTCCGACAGATCCGAATTACTCAGCACCGCCTGTTCTGACCGTATACAGCTATTATACATAAACGGCGGATCGAATGACCGGCATCCAAGCCGAATGTAATAAATTAATAAACATCGTGACCGTCCAAACGATTTGGAGCCGATACTGATCGTTGTAATTGCCGCACGCAAGTCGATGCTACCATGTGGAATAAGTGGACGTTTTGTGCTATATTCTATATCAAATATGTTGGGAGAATTTGTCTGGGGTTAAGAAATAGGCCACCTAGCGTTTGCCAATGGGTTGAATGGACGCTGAACTTAGGTGGACATAATAGTACCTATGATGATTTGTAATACAGGTTACCACCTATAACAAACACCAGCTCCCCACATTTACTTTACTCAAAATGTTCCCGCAAGTTATTTCAATTTTTAGTTGTTTAATCATAAGGACTTGTTTTGTGATGAGAAATAAACGTAGATTTTATTACAATAAATCCTCAGTGTAATGATTGAAAATACTTAATTTTATTTCTTGATGACAAACTTATTTTAAATGTTGTCTTTCAAATGGATCATAAGCTTTCTAAGATTGACAACAACCGGTTTAGCTACTTACAGATATAAATAAAAAAGTAGACCAAACCGTGTAATTTTTGGACACGCGACTTCGATTAAAGCATGAATAAGTGTGTACATTTAATGTTGAGCTATTATTGAAGCAACTACATTCTGCTGAGAGTATTATTTGTATTTGAAAATGATAAAAAAAAGATTGGATGTAGTATATATTATTTTGTTAATCATTGAAGAGCCTCTTGGTATCAATAATACCATACAAACCTCCAAGAACTAGTAATGAATATGCTTCTAATAAGGATTGGTAAAGATTCGACTAGAGAAAGCGGAACAAATTGACGCACTTTCATATTTTGTAGTTGCGACAAAGCCTTAATCAAAGAAGTCATGGGTTTGTCTGTAATCAATGGTTTCTTTTGGTTTTGACACATAATACTTTGTATTGAGAGAATTCTATTTGATCTCAAGCGTATGAGGAAAACTAATTTTGCTTTCTAAAATGTTGCCAATTTCGACGTCAGTATTTATACCGTATTCAGGGATACAAGTCATATTAAGGAAATATAATAGCAATTTATAAATAACTATATTGTGTTTCACGTAAATGTCACTGGCCAACAATGGAATGACTTGAGAAGTTCGTAATACAAACCAAATGGTCCAGCCAATATAACACAAAGCTTTTATTGGAATGTAGATTTATGTCGGTTCAAAGATCAAACCAATAGCGATCTCCATAGCTAAGAGAAAAGCACACACACCTGAACTATCTATCAATAGAATGAGCTATTTTATAGCCTGTATTATTACGAGCAATACGATTTTCTTTTGTAAGCAATAAATTATTTACAATCACTTCCAACTTAACATATTGATGGTTTTGAAAGCCATTGGAGTTAGCAGTAAAGCACTTTAAGGAATAGTACAGGTACCATAAGAAGTGGAGTCTTGAGACTGAGAAGATTGTTTTTTGAATGAATGTGATGTCTTTTACTGGTTCAATGGGCAGAAGCGTGCAGATGGCTCCTTGCCAAACTTAGAAACACTAAGTAAGAGAGCAGCTTGAGTGTAAAAGCGTTGTTGGAACAGACACTGATGAAACTGATTTCAAAAGCTCTAATGAAATAAATGTTTTTACTAAAGATTAAAAATAGTGTAATTAGGTTTTATCATAACTTTTAACCGCAATCAAAATAAAAGCTTAAAGTCACCCAAAGGACAACGGAAAAAGCTATGCTCGGAGTTTCTTTGCGTAATCAAATTAATAATGAAGATATCCGTGAGACATAGCACGTAGAATCACTAAACTTGAGTGGCAATGGGCAGTGCACATTGCTCGCAGAATAGAAGGCCGTTAGGGCGGAAAGGTTCTCGAGTGGCGACCGCGTACTACAAGCATTGAATTACATCTACAAGGTAGACCGATGACCTGGTAAGGGTTGCGAGAATCCGAAGAACGAGAGAAGCAAAGGACCGTTTATTGTGGCGATACTTGGGGCAGGCCTATGCCCAATAGTGGACATCTTTTGGCTAAAATGATGAGAAAGATGCAGTCAAAATTCTATTATATTTAAGTACAGTTGTTGTTTTCACCGCAGATTTTCTCTCAAGTGGTAGTTTCAGTCTACCGGTAAACAACAAATAGAAAATTTGCATTGCGGTAATAAGTTCAAAAGAAACTAAAGAAATATTTGTTCTACCAGCGGAAATCGAAAACATCCGTTCAGTGTTCCATCTTCGTCGAGCGCTTGCGTTGCCGCATGTACATCCATACGCAATGGCGCAACACTGCAGTAAAACGCACTTCATATCAATAAATCTGCTTCATAAACAAGTTCCAAGTCCCCACACGGTTTATAGCCAACCAATGTTTGAAATTCAATAAATCATTACATCCGCTACTTACACCGTCCAAATCAAAACCGCAGAGACGTTACAGGATTTAATTTACTTGCGATTATCGGATTAATTTCAAAATTTGTACACTGTGTAAACATTTGTCAGTGCCAACGGCACGGTGTCCGTTGCAGAGATCCCAGATAGGCAATCCAATCGAAATTTACAAACCCTTGTCGCTTTGCCCATAACGTGGTAGGAGGGCTTGCGGAATTAAATTCTCTCCACGTACGTCTCATACAAATGTGATACGTAACTTCTTTTATATTAAAGGCGGTATTTGCCTGAATGAAGAGGGGCGATATGTGAATGCATTTTGCGATCGCCTGCTGCGCTCACTCGACGAAATCACAACAAATCATTCACGAGACCCACCTCCAGTAATGATGGCCGCATCGCATATAAATTGGATTTTACTGTTGTTTGTTTATGCATTAATGTTTGATTAAAAAGTTTTGTACGATTTAATTTAATTTGGACGAAACCGCAACGGTTGACGGCTGGTTGTCGTTTTTGGGTGCAGTGAACACGATGAAATCAGCGGAACTTTGTTTGCGGACGTTAATTTTGCGGAAACCGTACTTGTAATAATGTGTGTGCTGATCAAAATTACTGTTTATTATGAAACATGTAAAAAATAAATTCGTATTGAGTCAATGTGTATGCTGTTAAATATTATTTAATTTACAGCCATTCAAGAAGCTACGTAACCAAACCAGCATGTATTGCATACAAGCCGGAGTTTTATCAAGATTTTTTCCCAAAATTTCCAATTCACCATTCACTAAAGACAATTTATGTGGCGTCCTCAATACAAGAGGAAGCAACACTCAATTCACACGAAGATTCATTCAAATTATCATAATAATACATCTATAATTTGTACTATGAAAAGACTTTTGTGAAAAATAAAAGTTATATTCAATAAATCTGTCAAGTAGAAAGTTAGACGATGATAATGGCTTAAAATTTGTGACCAAACGGTTTTTTCCAATTATTTTTGTTAGTGTTGATGATACTGACTAATCCGATTATGGACTGTGTGGAAGCAATATGATGTTTTTAATAGGCGGTTTGGCAGATTACGTTGACCTACTTGTGGTTGGATTTAAAGACCGGGAGTTTGTTTTTAACATCAAATTAAATGCTAAATAAAACTCTGAGTTAACGTAACAGCAGAACTTCGGCGAACATGATTAAAGACTGTGAAAAACAGGGAAAATCGGGTCTGGGTGTCTTCACCTGTATGTAAGAGTTTACATATTTGTAAACGCACCCACGATACAAGAGTAATTCCTAGTGTAAGGCAATAATGTATTAGAAAAAAAAAAACATAAAGATATTCGTTATCAGCACTACGTAAGAATCAAAACTTCTGTGATATAGCAAGTTTATTTTTGTTTAAGAAACGAGACAAAAGCTTTTAAAATCTCCTCTGTAAATGCCAACACACCCGCATGCATTGTTTAAGTACTAAAGAGATAACAACAAGCCCCTAATGAGTCTAAAATTACACGCTCCCAGCCTTTCCTAAGGCAATGAAAACAAACGCAACATTTTTCATTAAACTTTAAGTCCTTAACACTTTGCATCAACATAAACGAAGATTCCACACTCCATCCCGATGTTTAGGCTACAAAAGATGAAAAGGTGCTATAAAATTTCACCATTTTCTCCCTTTGTATGTGGCAATTAGGCTAATGAAGTGGCTCCAGTGAGCACGAATGAATGGCTCCACCGGAGTTCCTACTATTCAAAGCTCACCTTTCATGTGGGTAATTTACTGATGGTCCACATTATATGGCTTACTTGAATTACTTGGAGTAATTGAATTTATTGTGGATCTCCCTAGTTAGAAATATTAGTTTTGAAATTGGATTTTGAATTTAGATTAGGTTTTTTATGAGTATGAGGTTGGAGGTGCTTCGTATGAGAAGATTTATGGTCAGTCAAAAAATAGTAATACATAGTAGATACTGTTTTTAAAAAACAGTATCTACTAATACAGTACAAGAGATGATAAATGTTATTACTAAATTAGTAAATTTGTGACCGATAACAAAAAAATAATCTGACACTTCAAGTTTCTATAATACAATAATGTAATTCATACTGATTTAACAACTGTTTTATATAAACTTGATAGTATCTGTTTTCAGTTTGTGTTTAAGTCCAAAACGTATTCTTACTGTAAAAGTAGTATGGATTATCAAACTTGATAAAGACCACCACCCACCCCACCTTTACCCATTTTCTGTGCAAATAAAGATCTCTTCTATTCTAGTAACAAGTTAATGAAAGAGTGTGAAAATATTTAGACATCCTAGACACAAACTCGAAATTCAAATAAACATAATAAGACTTAACTGAATACAGCATAACAATAGCAGTGTCTACAGAACCACTGAATATATAAGCTCATAAGTACTACACTCTAACCACGGATTTACCAAAGGCTTAGTTATTGCTGAATGTAGCACAATATTGTGCAGCGTAGTCAAGTGTAGAAGCAATTGTGTAGGAAAGGAGCTGCTCTAAATCACTTTCAGTGTGCCATGTTTATATAACAAATACTTGCCGGTTCTAACAGTGCTCTCTATTATTTTATAGTCGCATTCTATAATTTATTGTGTTCGTTTTACGATGAAGAAATGTCTTATCTCTGTCACTGAAATCTTCAAAGATAATTCATAAAATATCAAACTCATTTTTAAAACGTTTATCAGTCCATTTCCGTCACCCGAAAAAAATAACCTCGAAAACCGAACACAACAGATTGATCATCCCAATAAATAACAATCAATCCACGGGGCGCGAAACAAAAACAGTTTACATAACCAAGATGGCTGATTTATTTGGCGCGAAAGTGTTCGTGAAGAAACCGAGGAACAAAACCAAAATGGTATTACCCCGAGGCTATTTATCAAAACGTACGATAAACAGAAATGGGAAATTGAAACAGAGTCAACGGGGACCAGTGGAAATAATTTATTGCTATTATAAACAAAATATGGACTGATCATTTTCCACTCCGAGATTGAATTTGGACCGCCGAGGGAGAGGTGTGTGTTAAACGTGCCTAATGTCGTGTTTAATGGCGCAGGTATCGCTTTTCAATGATTTGTTTGATTACGTCAAGTTGTTCATAATCACGTACGTATCCCTAGATACGATAAACTATTGATATTATAACCTGCCAGCGTTAAATTGACGTTGATGAAAAAAATTCAACATAAAATTTTCATTGTTTTTACTTTATTTGGGCATTTAAAACACAAGCGGTATAAAACTACAGAACAAAGCGACGGTGAAGTGCCAAGACCTCCTAATTGATTTTTTTAAGAAAATTATTTTTTAGCTATAATAATTTATATGTATGTTTCCGCATATTTTACTGAAATCTCCAAGGCGGATATTTAATTACAACTGCTTACAGTTAAATTGTAGATACTTCTCCAACTAATCCAACATATCAATTTATAGTATTACTTCCTAAAACATTTGGGACAGGAAATTTTTGATTTTACAGATAGGAGGTATTGACACATCCCCGTCGAAAGGTAAATACAACAGCATAAAAGCAAAAAAAGCTTTGTACAATCGTAATAAAAGGCACATGCAGAGGTATTAAAACTAAATAATACCTTGGAATGGAACGGGAATTGGAGAGAGCCGAAACTGAATATTCTAAATGCCGAGTGTGCCGTAAATTTCTCCAGAATACCTGTGTTTGCACCGACCTTAAATATGGCTGTATGATATTTAAAGATTTTTTGTTATAGAACACAGAAATGAAGAATTGTTTTAAGTTAGGCATACGATCAATCAAAAAAATAAAACAAATCAACGATGTCATTGTTACACACACAAAAAAATAATTTCTGTGTTAGTATCGCTATGACTAAGATTCGGCTTTTCATAATTCAGATAATACTCGTACATATTGTTTTACTTTCAAATCATGTACTTACATACTCCTCATTTCTTTTTACCGCTTCTAATAGCATCCTCCTACGTCACGCAAAATAGAATTTTACCTTTTCATATTCATTTATAAAATCTCTTTGTCCTCCTTACCAATATCCGTTTATTCATTTTACGTACATATAGATAGGTTACGTTTTAATTTCCGCCATTGTTGATGTGTGAGTTACCTCATGTTTTCCTTTAGCGTTCGGAGTTTCTATTGCACTTCTGCTAGAATTAATTTTCAGTGTATGAACACCCAACGCTCAAACTATTGTTCAGTGTACGTTTATGAATGGGTTTGGCTAACGTTACATTAGCTGTCTGTCTGTCAACACATGGACGCTGTAAGCTTTGCTGGAAACTTTGTTATTAAATGAGAATAGCGGCTAACTCAGTGCACCCGACTTATGTGCTTTGTTCTAAATTACACATTCAAGTAAACATTTGTCTTTTACTGCATCAACTAATTCAACATCCTTTTCTATCTTCTGACTATCTTCATCAACCATAAAAACCTCTAAAAAGAATAAAACAAATCTAGATTACCCAATTATGGCCAGAACATTATCATGTAAAATGTTACCTCAACTTTTCGTAAGAACACCATAAAAATTTACTCCCTCGTCTATATTTAGACGATATGATACGGCCCAGATGGTCACGCCACCCGATTTTAGTATCTCTCGAATCTTTTAACGTGGCTATCTAATATTGACCTTCGCATCACCTTGCTTCCACCTTTATGTTGATTAGAAATTCTAAAGCTGCGGGGGGTGCGGTGGGTCTTCATAACTTGGGAGGTGGCAGTTCCAGCCGATAGCCTGTTATGAAGCGACCAGAGTAACATTTCATAGTTATGGCTGAACGGAAAGGAAGTGTATATTTAGTGTGGCATCTGGTTCTGGAGCATTTCATAGAAATAGTATTAATTAACATGTCTCACAGCGGATAGTTTCATAATTTGTAATTCCCATGACACGGGCTCGTAAAGTTTTGGCTGAAACCATTCGAGTTTCTCGGTTGTCGCTTCTATTCCGGTCTCTGCTGTTATGAGATGAGATATGACGACGATTAACGTAAAAGAATATGTTTAGATACGGAAACGTTATGAGAAATGTCGAGATTATTAAAAGCAGAATGTGGCGAGTTTTGGCTATAAAAATAAAACTATACGCAGTTACAGTTTCAAATTTTATATAGATGATATATTTCGTAGTTTGAATTAGAAATATCATTCACTTATGTTATAAAGTGTCATTAAATATTATCGGCGTAATATTTTAGAAATTTATTTTATGTTGGTATGCTCAAAATTTAATGGCTTATTTTGAACGGACGAACTAAAGCACCTATAAAATTAATTTCTATATTATAGCATCACAGCAAGGGATTTTATGCTTGCGGTATACGTTATGTGAATATCACACTTTTTTGAATTACCTGTACTCTTTACACTATTAAAACTCATTTATTAAAGTAAACATAAAGTTTTATTATAGTAAATAGCTTGAACTTTCGAAAATTAAATGACATTGGGAGACACTTGGAGGTTTTTGTACAATCGGTAACGCCTCTGCATAAGCGATTTTAAAAATAATAAGTTGGTCATTAAACAGGATGTAGTGGCGAAATTTGTAAAAACATTACTAATAGAATAACATATCATTTGGAATGATAGGAACTTGGCTACGAATTTTATTTTTGTTTGTTCTGACCACGTAACCTAACGTTGAGAAGAGACGTTCTAACAGCGTCAACTATGGTAGATTATCAACTTGACTAAGCCCGCTAATCATGATTAACGTCAACTTAATTCCTATTAGGTACTTACCACCATGAACGCCACAGTAGTCTCCCACGCAGTCAGCATGTTGTGCGTGAGCTCCCGAACAAGGCGTGTCTCCTGTACAGGCTCGTCTTCTTGTCTGTCTGCAGTCAGCCCCACAGACTGACCACTCTGACCAGCTGCCCCAGCGACCAGGCAACGCTGAGGAATGGAAGACACTTTAGTATACCTATTAAAGCTTACAATTTTTAAGAATTAATACTTTCTCGTATTTTTAGTGGGGTAAACCTGATATACATACTCCAGTTGGTAAGATGCTCAATTTGCAGAAACAAACTGTGGAACGCTAGTTAAACTTGTATGGTATAGATTACATCGCCGTCATACTTATAAAGTAACATTAAACATGTTTGATATACAGACTTGCAAGTCTTAGTTTTGATAGTGGGGCACATTACCGACTGAGGTGTCGATATGCCTGGTTTAATAGATGCTTTACATTTTTGCATATGAAATGGTTAGAAAAAAAGGGGAAATGAAATAAAGTAAAAAAAGCATAAAGCACATTGGTATCAAGATAACCTTAATGATGAGCATAGCGAGACTTCAAGTAGAAATATAAGTAATGCCACATGAAATTTATTAATTGTCAAATTTGCTATTATTTGCTTAAATTGGATAGGTAATGTTAAATTTAAATCTAATATTCATTACAATAAGATTAACCATTAGGCTTAATACTGTAAACATTAACCTAATCTTAATTGAAACTGTTAA
Organism: Mythimna separata; assembly: GCA_030763345.1. NCBI lineage: Eukaryota > Metazoa > Arthropoda > Insecta > Lepidoptera > Noctuidae > Mythimna > Mythimna separata. Next base: position 5,079,534 of record CM061171.1, on the reverse strand, counting down.
CAAACACGCCATCGATTCAGTTGTACCAGAAATATATGTTCAAATATGGTAATAGAAATTGTAAATTTCTATTTCAGTAATCGAAATAAAATCTAAAGGACCTTCAAAAACCAAACGTGTGTCGAAACGGTCGACCAAGCAAAAACTAAACGCAATGTCAAAGATCATGGAACAGTTTTTGTGTCCACATCATCATTTATCAATATGCAGACCTGACATATGTTATTTTTTGCATGTCAAACATATGGGTTGGAAATGTTTTGGTGTCGGAATTTTTCAGAATTGACTTGTAGTCTATTTTTAGAGATTTGTTGTTTATTTTTATTTATTGGTCTTGTTAAATGTGCGGATTTAGTTCAAGTTTATATTGAAATCATCTTTCTAATCATCGGCTAATCTACATAGGTTTTGGAATATGTTATCGATAGTGAAAGTTCTTGTTTATTGGGAAGAAAAAAAAATACACACTCTGATTTGACATTTCATGTAGGAAAAAAGTTATTGTTAAGCTGACCCTTGTACAAAGGACATAATGATACATTTTCTCCCAGCAAATCTTTCAGTGACAGAGAGAGATCACCTTCGAAGATTCCAGAGTAAAATATGTTAGTAAGTCTGATGTATAACAATACATATTAACATTTATAAACGAGTATTATGTGTTAAAGTCTAACATGTTTGGTTTAAAGCTAATTATATATTTTCAATTAAGCTTTCTGTAAAGTTTCCCTTCATTTTTTTCTCCTTTCAATAATGAATAAAGGAACGGTAAACAAAAATTAGTTAAACATAAAAGTAAAAGACTTTAAAAAAGCTCTTTGCTTACATATTCCGAGTCCATTTACCGTCGCCGTAAAGGAAACGTTTATTACAAGAAACCTGTTGTTATTGGAAATTTTAAATTGGAATTTTATAAAAATAATACTTTGTACCTGCTGCGTTAGTGCCTTAAAATATATTCTGACATTTTCTTCGAAATTATTTCGTTAATATGGTGTTAGGATCCGATCAGGAAATCGAACGCTTGCTGAGATGTAAATAACGATCCTGATTATTTGTTTTGTATCATGTTATTAGCATAAATATTTGCTTTTTGGGTACCGTTCACTTAACTCGTCATTTAATTTTGTTGAGTACTTAAATTTTATCGAGAGCTCACTTCATTGGTTGCGAGTACTTTGTTGAATCTAATAACGTTTAACGCGAAGAGTCATGATTAAGTTTAATTATCTATTCTGATTTTATTAGAACTACTTGCTTTTGCCAACAGCTTCACTCGTTTTAAATTAGAAAAGTATCTTGTGGGAAAATGCTGTCTGGATTGTATGTTGTCCGAGTGTATATTCAGTGTCCTTTGAATATGAAGAAGTATCACACATACATAAACCTAAATTTTAGTCTAATATATGCACACACCTATTTGGTGTGAAAATTTCAATAGGATTGTACATAGAATAATTTTCTACGACAGCGCTTTCTATTCGATAAATCGATAAGCACAAGTAACAAATCGATTAACACCCAACCCGTAATTCTTCGAGCCTAACAATTTACTGTCTTCACCATACAATTATCTAGGCCCGTACTAAGACTAGCTAAAACCAATTAACGCTTCGTTTACGATTATTAATCGAGTACCCAATAACACGCGAGACAGATAGAACTATCGCCCTATAAATTGAAATTAAAATACATTGGTAGATGGCTGTAGCGTCCTTACATGCGAGCTGGACATAAATCACAAGGTTTTTTAAAAAAAGAAATAATAGAGCGTTCATACCGCGATGGTTGTTGGCGCGAAGAGGAAGATTTAGCGACTTTCAAATTGAATTTAGAAGCCTGGGTTCCATATATCATTTCAGCTGGTGTTCTTTTTTTATCTGGTTTACTGAGGGGAGAGACCAGATACATTCTTACACAATAGAATTGACTGTGGTATCCTTTATTGCGTACTAAGTTAAAATGAGAATACGTCACAACCAACTCCAAAAAGGGTTGTAAAAATTGTAAAAAAACGTCAAAAATAGTATGGTTTTTGGCGTGATAAAAAGAAAAATTTGTATCGTATTTGGATTTAAGAATAAATATTTAATTATTTGCAAATTGATTTCAAGTAGCTGTGTTGGTCTAGATTTATAACTTTCTTTCTGGGTAGTACATGTAATTATTAAAAAGAGGCGCGATTTTGATAAAATGGAGATGAGAATTTTATTATGTCTACGATAAAGCTTGCCAAGAATCCAGACTCGATACATTTACTGCCAAATACAGCAAAAACATCATGTATTACGTCTGCATTATTGTGGAATACAGAGTGATTTTGTGTTCGTAAAAAAAAATTACAAACCGTGCGATACAGAAAAGAGAGTCGGATATTAACCGCAGTATTTTTGTATTTTTACAGTGTGGTAAATTTTGTTAGAGTATTTACTCAGTTCATTTTCAAACCTAATATTAATTGTGTGGTTTAAAGTTTACCTACACAAATAGGTGAGGTATCTCTATATATAGTTTTAGACAAATGTTTTATTAGAGCACTATCACATTAATATTATAAAGGCAAAAGTTTGTTAGTGTGTATACCTTTGCTGCTTCTTCACGCTCAAGTGGTTTGACAGATTTCGAAGAAATTTTGCACATGGCTAGACCATATCCTGGAATAAATAGCTTATATCCCGGGGGAGTATGCTGCCTTGGAAAAAAAATCTACTTTCGCTAGAAGTAGAACTGGACCTAATTGGCACAACCGTGAGATACTTGTACATAATGTTGTTGTTTTTTTTATTTACTTTTTTATTTGTTTTGTGATCTATTTAAGTTGTGTATTAAATATACATTCTTTCTTTCCTCTCTTTTTATTGCAGCAGCTACAATTAAAATAAAATGCCATTACATCGTAAAATTGTAATAATAATTAACATCAACTAACCTAATTAAAGCTATTTTTATCCATCAGACCAGTTCATCATAACCTAACTAACGTTAAAGGTCACATTACAACCTCACTTTTTTGTTTTGAAACCCAGCAACCGTTCCTGTTTGACATTCACCCCGCCACACATGTCCAACTTGGGCCATTCCCCTCCACCACGCGTGTGTGGGTGTTCACGGATGTGAAGTACGACAGTGTGTAACATTTCTTATTAATTAATGCGCACACACATAAATCAGTCGCGGTTCGTTAGAGTAACAACGACATTAAGGACTTTCACGTTTACATTATATTTTTGTTTGGATTTTTTTTAAGGAATGGTCTGATTAGGGAGTGGAACTATGGGATTTTTGTTGGAGTAGATATAGTACGACTTTTTTTAATTAAGTCTTAGTAATCTGACTTGATAATCGTAAGTAAAGTTAGATTTGTTTATTTAACAAGTCAGTTTTAGCTTAATTATCAAAGGAGCTTCACCCTCGTGATTGTAGAAAATTATCCCAAGGCAATACTAACCCAGGATAGCAAGTATTCAAAACATACTTTTTTTTAATTTTTATACTTGTGTTTATTCACATCGTATAGCTGACAGTGAAACCACTCCTTAACGTATGTAAATAAATTAGACGTTGAGACAAAAGGTTATCTATAAAGAGAAATGTAATAATTGTTTTAAACTATCCTAATTACAAAATTCAAGTACGACATTTTCTTCTTTGTTTTTTTTTTAATTTACATTGTACAGCTGACAGTGAAACCACTCCTTAACGTATGTAAATAAATTGTAAGTAATTGCGTCCCCCGACACTTCAGAACGCCGTAACTGAATTTTTAAGATACACTCTTCGTATTCAGGAAACATAACGTATCTTTTTGGTAATAAATTGACTAAATTGTTTTACGATACGAAACTTTGTGGCTAAAGAAGAATGGTGTTAAAGATTTTGTTAAGTTTCTTGTTTTATCTTGTAGCAGCCGTTTAGCGTCGAATTAAATTATCTTGTCGATATGTTCTGTGTTGTGAAGAAATTATTTCAGTTGCTTTAAATAAGGTTTTGATAGAGTTTCTATTTGGTGTTGTGTGAATTTATTTTGACATCACGTGGGGAATCAGACATTATGTAAGTGGCTTATAATGCTAAAGCATAACAAAGAATTTAAGTTTTATAATGTTTCCAATGTAGGAACTCAGGCCTCCTCTCTAGGAGATGAAGTGGGCCTTAATCCACCATACTCTCTCACTACTTTGTGGTTGTCACAGGTCTAAGAATTTCTAGTTCTAATACAAGCCGGTTTCCTCACGATGTTTTCTTTCAACGTTTTGTGAGCTGTGGTGATGAACATAGACAAAGACATAGATAAATATTGCCTTGTAACTTTCTATGTGTTTGTTGAAATAGTAAAGTTCGTCATATTAATCTATCACATACCCGCGAAACGAGACACAATAGTAAAACAATAACAGCGCGGTCTCATGGGACCGGTTGGGGATTCAAACATTAATATACTTAGTCCGTGGGATGTTCTTATTATAAAACGACAGCAAATCAGTATAATTAAATGTAAGTAAGGCGTATTTCATCAACTCTACCACGTAAATTCAAAACACATTCTCTATAGTATTGATTGTCCAATTTAAAGCTCTTGAATAAAAGTACAACTTATTTTTTACTAAAGAAAAAGAAATGATAACCTTTGTCAATATTTTAACTTAATACGCGATCCTATTTATATTATTTTTCACTGCAATAACAAGTGATTGTCACTGCAAAAAAGATAGTTCCACATACATTTTTGGGTATTTTAAATAAGATGGATGAACACATTTTTTTTTTAATTTAGAATTCCGCCCTCTCAAAAATAAAATCGAACACACAACAACAAAGTGCAGCAAGCTTAACCACGAGCCCGCTCGAAAGAAACACATGCTTTCAATTAACTCATAATGTTCTACGTTTCATGCTCTGAGACAAACGCGCGAGTTGATTGCGTTTTATTGTCTACCCGGTTGGTCTATTTCCTTTGATACATACGCGGGGAATAGTGGTCGCACTTGCTTTGGTGTGGTAATAAAGTTGGAGTTATTAGACAAGTTGGTCGGTCATAGAATATTGGTTATTTAAAATTTATACGTCGTGGGTTTTTTTGGATTAGGAATTTGATCTTAGATATAATAATATTGGACAGATCTCTGTCTTGAGAGAAATGATTTACCATTCATGAATATCATGGGAATCCCAAATCAAAAAAATCGTTCATTAAGTTGTAATTGAGAACACTTTTTTTAATTTTAAGTACGTAATACTTTTGTGTGTCTATTTGGTCTAATACTATTATTTGAGCCTTCAGGAAGCTTGGTTTGCACAGCTTTTCTAGACGAAGCAACATGGTCAACAATAAACACCATTTTATATTATGCAACTGATTCATTTTACATTTTTATTAACATAATATCTGTCATAAATATTAAAAACACTTGCAAACCATCAGCAAATAATATATTTCATTACATACATTAAATAAACAATAATATTTAACAACCGTATAGCACTTCAAATACGGATGCACCCAATAAAATATTTATTTGCAATCCCTTTGATCTGTCATCCGAGCAATTTAGCGAGAATCTAACAAGCTCGCCATTCTAAGCGTCTGTATGTATCATTTAATACACGAACTCTCTTTGAAGTGATTTCAGTACCTACTTGGTTTATGACCATAAAGAATTAAATGGCGGCGGTTTACGACTGAGATGTACAGATATGATGTTTAAGGACTTATTGTGATTAACACGTGTGTTTTATGCGGTAAGTATAATATGAAGTTTTTAAAGGCATTTGGGCTTTGGACAATTGAATGGTAGCTTTGGTAGCTCGTGCCAACGTTCGGAGTTCTTTGTTCTTAAGTGCGGTCCTTTTTTGTTTTTTTCAAGTACTTGTTAGGAGGTCGAGGGGTTAATAAGTGAGTAGGTGGTCGTTGTAGTGTGGATGTCTGCATTTTTAAATAGTTTGAGTTTGTTCTTTATATTGAGAAGTTTTACTAGAAGTAATTTCGTATTTTTTAATGACTGCCTGCCTATTCACACATTTGCACCTAGTTTTCGGTAGCAAATAGGTAAAATGCAACGTTCGATACATTTTCTTTTTAACTAAATTACATTCATTGTACAATTGATCATGTCATAAAAGATATCCGCAGGAGAACTAAGGTCACCGATATAGCCCAAAGAGTTGCTAAACTTAAGATGCAATGCGCAGGACACATTGCTCGCAGAAAATATGGTCGATGGGGATGAAAGGTCGTAAACAGGCGAACACATATCGCGAGTCGCAGTATTGGAAGTCCTCCGACAAGGTGGACTGATGACCTAGTGAAGTTCGCAAAATCCGATGGATTCGAGACGCCCAGGACGGGTTGTTATGGTGACACTTGGGCCTATATCCAACAGTAGGTAGACATCTTTCAGTTGAAATGATGATTATGATTATGATAATGACGATGATATTTTACAAGACAAAACATGTATAGCTCCGAAATTAAGCATGTTATCATCATCTTCATGTGTTAAAAACTATACTACGTTTTCTATGTCAGTTGATAATACACGAACTGGACGAAGCTGCCCTGTTCTACAGTTCTATAAAAAAACACATTGACACAACACTTTAATACTTACCAATCAACAACTGTTGAGTGTTATCATATCCTTGCAGATCCATGTATCCCTCTTCATTGTAAGCAGTAACAAATAAAATTTCATTTCAGTACCATCATAACCACAAGCAATCATCAACGGATTTACAACTCTAAAGTAGCAGGATGAAAATCTAAATTACGTTGCAGAATTTTTATTTAAAGTGGACAAGAAGAAATGCAATACATTTTGAACTTTTGTGCCTAATGTTTAAAGTACAATTTTCTTTGTAATTTTTTGTCAGTCGTGTTTGAAATAAACCTTTATTAAAGGCATATTGGAAGCTCAAGTGTTTCCGATTCAAATACATGATATTAACCACTGATGCTTTCTAAAAACATTTTGAAAGCACAATTAAATGTTTGGGAGTCTGTTTTCTGATTCATTGAATTTATGAATGCCTGAGTCATTTAAGATTTCAGACTACCAATATCTTGAACAATAATTTTCGTGTAAAAATATACTTAAAACATCTCGAGTTACTTAATTATTATTAACATAATATCATATCAGAAATACGATAGTAATATTAAGATAATTCTTTGAAACATTTGGTTTTGAAGCCAAGTGTGTCCCTACTTAGTATACTGTTCAACGCAACGACCTAAGTATTTTATTTTGTGAATCTTACGTGTTTATTTTATTGTTCTTTTCCGAAGAGCGTCAATTTTATAGTTTGTATTTTCGATATGAGAAATGACGCAGAAATGTCGCAATGGCGCATTTTTGTAGACATTTTCTAAAACTAGTCTAACTTAAAAAGTTTTATCGCATTTGCGCGTCAGACGATTCTAATCTCACTTTAATTTTATATAGTTAACTATCTACTTTCATAAAAAATATTTATAACATTAAACTTTTGAAGCTCAGTTTTAAACTACGCTATAATACGCTGTGATAATACGTAACATATCGCATATAGTTCATAGCACAAAAATATTGTTCGCCATACATTTATAATGATATATAGTATAGGAAAGTGTTCTAAATAAATATATGGCGAGCAATATTGTTGTGCTATGAACTATGTATAATATATGCTACTAGCTTTTGCCTGCGACTTCGCCCGCACTTGAATATTGGTTACAGCGGACATGAAGTCGAAGACAGAAAAAAACGAAAAATTAGTCATGTCCATCCTTGGAGTTCAAGCTTGCTCTATACGAAAATTTCATCAAAATCGGTTCAGTAGTTTAACCATGAAAGCGTAACAGACAGACAGAATTAATTTCATATTTATAATATTAGTATGGATTATATTATACCGTAGTCTAAAATGAGCTTAACATCTATTTAAAATTAAAATACACGACTGAGCAGTAGGCGTAACGGAAATACCCATTAAACTCTAATTACGCTTAATATAGTTAGGGGTTGGGCTAAACGATGGTTTAACGGATTATGATTGATTAACTCAAGACTCGAAGTTGTTTCAATTAGAACTAGTTATAACTGATTAAAATGATCTTTCATTTTGCTGGTCAAAGACACTTGGTAGGTAACTGTTATTTAAAAAAAAACTTAGATTACAGTCTTTGAAAAAATCTAGTTATTTTTTAAAAATTCGTTTGCAGACAATTTTCTATGACTAAATCATAGAAAATTGTCAGCAAACGAATTTTTTCGCTACGCTGTGATGTCATAAAATAACTACATTATGTTAGTCTTTAAATGAAGACCGAATAGGTTTCTTCTAGGTAAAAGGGCTTCATCGTCAACCACATCATCGCTTTTAGGTGAGGTAGTGGTAAAACGAGAGCCTTAATAACAATATAAAAAAAATGTTAATGGTGCGATATTTGTCAAAATATAAACTGGTTTTAGGTTACTAAAAACAACAACTTTAAAACTGAAAAATTGCTTTAAAAATTTATTCGTTGATATGAGTAAAAAATGAGTTTTTCTACATTAATTTCTTTTGTGCTCATAATTCGAACTCTTTTTCAACACAAACCTACTGGTAAAGTAGGCTTTTTCAGGTCAGTTGCTAGCAAAATCAGATTGTACAGTGTACAGTCTGAATTTTAAGTTAGGCCGTTGTCGTTCCAAAACTGTTTGGTAGCTGTTCCTGATCTAGATATTGAGTTTGCCTACATTTTTGTGAGCCTATCCACGAAACAGGATTAATTGTAATTGCTCCAACTAGAATTGGTTTTTAACAATACAAAACTAAATTATCAGTAACCTTGTCATCAAACTTAGTAATACAAAATTCGGAAGAATTCCTAGGTATATTCCACCTAAATGATTGCCTAAATAAAAGCTCTCCTTCAACCTTCAGCGTTTAGCAATAGATATAACAAAAGAACTGTTTTTAAGTCAGCTTTTTGGTTACTATCTATCATCGAAAACCAGCGAGATATGCTGCAAGAAAAAGAGTATTAAAAAATTCTAACTCACCACTCTGACAAGGCACACAATCTGAGGTCCTCTGAACTGCCTGGCCCTGGCAGGGTGCGCCGCCGTTCAGAGGATGTGGTTCCGTGCATGTTCGCGTACGCCGCTGACCGCCAGTCACGCGGCCGTTGCAGCGGCACTGCGTCCACGGACCCCAAGAACTCCAGCCGCCGTTTACTGAGGACAAAAAGAAGATTATTATAAAGTTTTATTTTTATTTTTTCTCTTCATCCATATAGTATTGTAGAGAGCAGTAGTGGTCCAGTGATAACAGCCTCGACTTGTGAGTTGTACGTCACTGGTTCAAAGCCAGCCATGTGCATTACTTTGTGTAATTAATTTCACAAAGTAATCACGATTGCTCTCAAAACCGTAACAAAAAACATAGTAAAGAAACCGGCATGTCCTAGAAATATAGTAAAAATATACACATCTACCAATTTGCACTGGTCCCGTGTGGTAAATTATGGCTACTCCCCTCTCCTAGAGAGGGGGCTTAAACTTCAGCAGTAGGAAAATTATCATAGGCTATGCTAACATTGTATATTAGCACATATAAACATACCCATAAACAGTTCGCTAACCACTTAATTCAAAGTTTGCAAAGAGTTATGTTTCAGCTATCGATCGCCGCAATAAATCTATGCTAAAATATCTAAGTTCTTGCATAGAATATGAAATATCAATAAATAATTACAAACTAGGAAAATTAGATTAACATTATTTGATAAATTATAAGAATTGCGTATAAAGTCGCTGTTAAATAAACTATTTCAACGAAGTAGTTTACGGGCTTGTCTTTATTTATAGTGAAGTAGGAAAATGCATTAAATGAATGCCTTCAACTTTATTACATTTAAATAAATAAAAATGAACGTTTACGAGTGTTCATTTGCATCGCTTTTAAGTACCGCTTTTAATTGACTCAGTAATAAATTCAGGTCGTGATCATTATTAGTTAGGTGACTATTTTAAAGTCCTGGTCTTGTTAATCTAGCTTCCATAATTGGACTAATAAAATTTGTTATGCTTTTTGCAAGATTGTAAGAAGTGAAAGGAAAAATTATTTTGCCTGTGTAATATTACACACATTAAGTATTTTGTAATAAAAACCCAATGCAGTTTTGGAGGTAGGTGGAAAAGAGAGTAAAGTCCCACCTCCTTTGAAAAGGGAGGATCCTCCGAACGAACAAGATGTTATGTCCGGTGGGCTGCTTGCCGATAGATGATTTCGGGCTGCTGTATCTATTCAAATCGCACGGAGAACTTTGCTTGCGCGATGCAGGATTCTGTCACGTCATATGTAGTAGATGTCGCTACACACTTTTATCCAACTTGGAAATTGAATCATGGACATAACAGCCGCACTTGAGATCACATGACTAACGAGAGAGTAAATAAATATACCTATATACAAACTGGAAAATTTTCGTTTGGTAGTTTTATTTAGACATTATATCAAATTCTTGTTACCTATTTATGGTTACATAAAGTATACTAGGAATAAGCGTGACCGACTAAATAAATATATCTTGTTTATGTGAAATGTATCACGTATTTCAACTGTAAAGTCACAAACACGCGAACCGTGTTTGTACCCAGAATTTGACTTCGTAATTATAGGAATAACGTAAATAAGTGTAATTAGGTACTTTCGTGACTCACAAAAGTTTCTTATTTTAGCAAGTTCTGCTTAGACATTCAAATTAGATTATAAGTTACTACTTACGGTTTCATAAAAGTCCATTACTTTAGCAAAGGACTTGTAACTGATATATATTTATCTATTTTTTAAATCTACACTAATATAATAAAGAGGTAAACTTTGTTTTTTTGTTTGTATGAGGTAATCTGTGGACGTACTGGTCCGATTGCTAATTTTTTTTTTACTAATAGAAAGCTGCTGTATTCCTGAGTGACATTGGCTATATTTTATGTACGCGGGCGAAGCTGCGGGCTAACGCTAGTAAGATATAATGCTGACTGTGAGTTTTACAAGATTGAAGCCTGTGACGATTGAAATGAAACAATGAACATAAAAATAAAATTACACACAATTTAAAGGAAAAAAGCCTTATTTGGGTAGATAAATATATCAACAAAATCATCTGCCTAGCCTTTTCCCAACTATATTGGGGTCGGCTTTCAGTCAAGCCGGATTTAGCTGAATACCAGTATTTTACGAGGAGCGGCTGCCTACCAGACCTCCACAACCCATTAACTGGGGTAACACGGATATAAATATATCAACAAAATATGCCATAGTAATATATCACAGTAATATTATAAAAGCGAAAGTCTATAATTATGTAGTGTGTATGTTTGTTAATCGAATGAACGGAGAAAACGGAAAGAACATGTCTATGTGACAAAAGATACTTTTCATTCTGGGAGTACAATCTCTTAGAAAAATTATGAACTTACACTTAAACTAAGTCACTGACAGCAGCTAGCTGACCAACATAATTGAACACCCATTAAATTTTCAACTAGTGCTTTTGACCCATCAGGACCATAAAATAGTCATGCCTTTTCCACAGCTGTAATAAAATTAAGTGTCGCACTACCATTGCAAAATCTAATAAGAGTAACGTCATGATATTTTATACTAGGCCACTATTTATGGAAGTGGAAAATGTCTTATGGCTTTCTTGACTCATACATAAGCTTTCGCTGTGTTAAGTTTCAACGTCACTGGTTGGACGGTACTGCATTTGTTATAAATAATATGGATGTATTTGTGTGTTGGGTGCTAAATTTGAAGAATATTATTTTACTACAATAGGTAGATTTATCATCAATAAAAATTTCGAAAGTATCTGTGTTCTGGGAGTGTTTAGAAGATATGTGGAACAAGGTGTTAAGTCCCGTAAACCACTGGTGAAAAGAGAGGATCTTTCGACTGAACTAGATGTTATTTCTGATCGGGGTAGCTGCTGGATAGTTTGGTTTTAGGCTTTTATATTTATGTTCAAATCGCAAGGAAAACTCTAATACCAGATTTCGCATTTTGGAACCTTGGCTTCATTGCTAGCGCTACAAGTATACCCATGGTGTCCTAGGCCCTATCAGTATTTTTTTTAATATCGTAGCATTGAGTCATCGTGGTTTTTTTGTTGTTAATTTATTTATTAGTTAAACTGATTGTTCTTGTGACTAGATTAGGAAATAAATAAATAATTAACCATATCCTAGCTACTCATATAACCCATCTTCTAGTAACCCAAAAACAAAACCTTAAAAGCTATCTCGAATCTCTCCAAAAAACAAAATAGGCAAAATCTCACACCGAAACCAATCTAGATCCCAGTCTAGGCAGAAACAGAGGGCGTTTTGTTTTATATCTTTTTCAAAGATCAGGCACGCAAGGTGGCGTGCTGCTTCTGTAACCTAACAACCTAGCTAGAATTTACTTTAGCCTAGTAATACATCGGTGTATGATACCATCTATTTGTGTTACTACATACGTTTAGAAAGATTGTGAACGATATGGCGGTGTTAATTATTTTCTGCGATTGTTGGGTTCTGGCGAACAGTTTCGTTTCTATTTTCGTTTGGCTTTAGTTTTTTTTTTTTGGAATATTTTGGTTGATGTATTATTTACCTTTCGAATACTGTAATCAGAAATACTGTAGAAAGACAAAGAGAGAGCGAACCTCTCGGGGTTTAACAGATAAAAATGCACAAACGTTCTAAAAGATAAATTTCATTCGATAGCTAGCGCGGTTTTTTCGTCAATCATTTTAACTGGAAATAATTATTCTTCTCGTCTAGTTCATGAAAGAACCACGAAACATGGCCTTCTTTCTTTTACTAGTTCTGTGTTAGTCACCATTTCTATAGTCACCCGTTTTTTGGCATATAATTTTTTTAAATTCTCTTCTTGACTCACACCTCTGGAAAACGTTAATGTAATTCATGATAGAGCACTAGGACGCTTGTCTAGAAGTAGCTTATTCACTTTTGGCTTCAATACCATATACTTTGTTTGAGAATGACTACTTAACTGTTAGTACGCACAATTAATGTTCCCAAAAAGTTTTGTGCGTAAGGGTAGGATATTAAATATATCATTTATCGTATAGGTTATCCATCAGTTTATCTGATTTTTCTCTCCATTTTTATAGCCATTCAATCAAAAACAATTTTGGTCAGATTAATCATAGCGTCCTATTAATATACACGATATTATTGTCTACTAAAATCCCACACAAAATAAAGATTATCTTTTCCTAATCAAAGAACAGCTTAGCTATAAATAAGACTTAAGTTCCACCTTCAATCTTGTCAGCGGCAGCACTGTGGTAGGTAGAAACCCCGCCTTATTTCATCACAAGGCTATCGAAGAACAAGTCTAAAAAAAATTAAATGTTCTTCATACATGAGTATTACAAGCAATTCAAGCGATGTCGGTCGTTGTCGGCCGAAGTCGGGCTTTTTCGTAAATTATGGTTAATAGAGACGATAACTGTAAGTTAGGTTGCACGTAAATCGAGTCAAACACGGCTCAGCTACAGGCATATTATGTTAAATACTGGCACACGAGAGGAGAATATTAAAATAAAGGTATATTTATGGATTTTATTACTGAAGTATATTTTGTTTTGCTCTCATTTTTGGATCCAATTTTGTTCAGTCTTCATATTTTTTTGTCTGAAGGTATGTTGATCTTTTATAAATTTTTCCCTTGCCTATATCCAATGACCATTCGTAATATTTTATCTAATAAATGTTATTCCTGTCACTTTTTTCTTGGTCAAGAATTTTTTATTCTTCTTCTTCTGCTCTAATTATTATTTTCCTTGATAAGTTTAAATTTTTATATCCTATATTTTCAAATAATTACATAAAATGTTCGATATTTTCAATTACTGTTAGTGTCTTTTCACATTTTCCGATCCGATATCGGTATCGGACGCCGATACGATATCGGGGTAAGGTAAATGTATGAGATATTTACCTGTCTTTCATATTGTCCGACCCGATATCGGATATCGGAGCACAGCATTTCATACATTTTACTTACCCCGATATCGTATCGGCGTCCGATACCGATATCGGATCGGATAATGTGAAAACGGACTTAGGATCAAGTACTATTTATTCTTCACTAGTATTACGTTTCAAAATACAACATAAATTTTAATGTAGAAGGAACATGGATTATTACTGGCAGCTTAGTTGTATATATATCTCATTATGAGTCTCACTAATGAGATTCATATTTTAATCCAGCATGATCTCCCGAGTGTAGGTATCACAAGGCAGGGATTAACAATGTTTAGCTTAAGTTACTCCAGGTTTATGATGAGAAAAACTTTCACCTACACTGAATTGAGTGATAAATATGATACAAATCTAATTTATGCAAATCTTATTATACAGATTACTTTAATGAATCAATTTCTTCTTATGTTCGTAAGTAGGCAATTTCCTGTTCCATTGTGGTTCTGTTATGAAAATGTAAAATATATTTAAATTGAATATCGTCATTTCATCTTTCGACGAAATAAATCTTTTAAATCCCACATTTAATATTAAAAGTTTCTTAATGAAAATTAAAATAAATGACAATCATTTATCGCCGCCGACATAATTTCTAAATTGAAACATAAAACAAGGTGAATTATAATAATGTATTAGCTGGCTTTAATAACTAAATTATAATAAATTATCAATAATCATTAGTTAGGAAACTAAATAACTAACTTTTCTATAATAATGAGAACGCGTTCTGGCCACCCGTGGTGTATAATTTTAGTGTCTTCCTCTCAATAAAAATTGATAGCGTGGTTGCATCTCTAGTTTGTTATTAAACTATTAAAACACTGTTAATATTAATAAAGTGCCTCGCAATCTAATGGCGGTCGAGGTATCTATAAAATTTGGAATTTTATACGTCGTATAAGATTATTTACGTTCCGTAGAACTTGACTTTGGTTAGATTATGAGCTTCGTAGGAAAGTATTCGAGTTTCGTGTCCAACAGTTGTAATAGTATTGTAAACATTTCTTTTAATGTTGGGAACATGGTTTTTAGTTCTGAACTTTGTGGCGGTTATGTTTCTCTATCTTTTATAGCTTCTTTGTTGTTTCTTTATGCAGGTCACCGATTTATGAACAAAGGTGAAGTTTGAACTTCGAATAAGCGTTTAGAGTAGATATGAATATCGTTCGTTAAATCTTAATGGGCTGGCAGTTCGTGCTTGGTGCTACTGTTTAACTGTATTTTGGTTCTAAACAGTTGTGAAATGGCTATTATTGTGGATAAAGAATAAAAACAATCATTATTACTGAAATTTACCGCCTAGTTACCTTAATTTTAAGTACAATGCTAGATCACGTGAGAATCATCATTAACCCGTGAGAAGGCGCGCTATGAGCAATTCACTCACACAAAAATTTAAAGCAAAATTTTTTGGTGATACCGACGCCCTAACGTCTTCAGCTCCTAGGTACCTTCCTAACTATTCATCCTCTCTCCTGTGACGTAACTTTTGTGCCGGTCAGTGCTGTTGCGATTGCACAGCTAAGTGTTTGTGGAGGCTGTGTACCATTGTGCGGTAATTTGCTCATCACGCGCCCGTCCGTGTAAGTATTTATTTTTCCAATTAAAAAAGTATAATTGTATTTTCTAGATTATATTATTATATTTATTTATATTAAATTGATTAATTATTACGTAAATACTCCATAGTATAAAATAAAAATTGTTTTTAGCTACAACACACATGGAAAATGGGCGATCGACGTCAAGCATAAATTTGTTCCTGGCTAGAAGTGGATTCTGGTGATGAAGCATTGGATGGGAATTTTGAGAATGTGGAACTAAATGTAGCGATTTGTATCGGCTCTTAGACTTATTTCAGAGTCTAGGCAAAGCGGATCCTTTTCTATACATATGTCCCAGACGTAGGAATGAACGGTCAAAAAAGCTTGCAGTTTGTGCAAGCAATTACTCTGCACCGTACATATCACACATATGTGTATATTGTGTTTTGAGAGGCACACTTATCCAGATCATCATGGGAGAGTCATTTTTAAAGTTTTTGATATGTAAGTTTTTTTATTGTGATTTATATGAAGACTGACAAAATTTGCAAATAAAAATTAGTTGTTTTGTTATTGATTTCAGAAGTTGCATTTATGTTTTATAGTTTTAATAAAAATACTTATTTTCTTACATATTAAACCTTGTTTTATTCATATAAATCCATTATGAGTCAATAAGTACTTTAGAAGTAGAAATAGGAGCATTTAAAGTAGTGTGAGTGATTTGCTCGCGCGCGCCTCTCCATGTAACAAACAGAGGCGCGCCTTCTCACGGGTTAATACAGCCAAACAATAAATTCAATCATCAAGTAACGCAACAAATCAAACAAAAGTACTAAATTCAAATAAGAAAGTTTTATTACATTTCCATCGGAACACGAAACTCAATAATATATTCAGCTAATTAATAAACCAGCCACTCGTCAAGTCGACACCCTTTTTTAGTAAAGTTTTAACATCGGGTCAGCACATTGTTTGTTAATTAATTTAACCGTTTTTTTTTATTTGTAGGACACAAAACGTAAAAATTTTATACGTTATAAACATAGAACGCGGATTGCATGAAGAATATTTCTGTGGAAGTCAGAATTCTGAGTAGGGTTATGGTTTCAAGAATCAGGGTTTTATTGGAATTGTTGGAAAGTACTGTTTTCGAAAGCAGTTGAATTAATTTTCTTGTCAATGTAGGAATAAGGACATTTATGTCTTTAAATAAATCAGCCTCAAGCAAAAGACGAATGCAAATCAAAGAGAAAGAAGATGATGAATAAGCCAGATTGGATATAGTAAATGATGACTTGAGATTTGACAGTAAAGAATTTCGCAATACAGATACTAATAAAAAAGAAGCAAAAATAGCAGAAGCTTTTAACAGCAAGGAAAAAAATAAAATAAAAACCAGACCTTTCAAAAGTACAAGAGCCCAACACAACAACAAAGAACACAATCAAGCAAGATCATTATACAATCGTGCAGCATAAAAAGTTCTGTAGCGACGACACCCGCCCACGCCTCACTATAATGACGATATATAGCCCAATTTGCGACTCAACGATACATTCCAACAACAAAGAGTAAACCCTTTTAATAGAGGTAATTGGTGCTATGCAAGAACAATTAGAGTACTTGGAATTTGTGAGGCTAGGTTAATAGACGAAATTGTGATCATAGAACGCCCAAGTCGTAACTTCAAATTTGTTGGTATCGGTACTCATTTAGACGATCGAACACTAATGGTTATAGCTCTAATTAAATAATTGTGTGAAGGAGTTACCCTTATTGAACCTAGTACAGATTTAGATGAAGCTAAATAAGTTCCGTGAGAAATGATTTAAAGAAACAACAAGCATCCTGTCCCAGCTTAAACACTGAATTGAATAATAACAGGTAATTTTACTTCAAGCGAAACTGTTTAACTAATTCACAAAACTACATCCTGGCTTTGTTCCCATGTTTTGGTACCAAAATGGGTCTAACATTTGAAGTAAGTACATATGTCACCAATTACTTTCAGATGCACAAAACATGAACCATATTTCTGCACCGGTTCAACATACCAGAAACAGCAGCCAGTCACGATACTAAAATTAAATATGAATCATGTACGCGAAACTGAATTTCGGACGTGCAAGTCAGAGGTGATGATTGCTATCGGTTAGATGGCGCCTGCATCGCGTAGGCGTCCCTAATGACTCTCCCATGCGCTTGCGCTTCGCTATAATTGCAGCTATCGGCCCATGCCCTTTGATCTTACTGAAGTAAAGATAGTTATTACGTACACCGAGGGTGAAATGAGCGTTAAACAGCTTGTCTGATAAATTATACGTGAAATAATGAAACGTGCAACCATAACTTGTTGGGTGAGGTGTACCTATTAAATTGTCTAACGCTCTTTAGGCGGTAATAGCTGCGGTGCTTACTACTTCAAGTTATGGATTTGATAAGGAAACATAAATTCTGGCTAAGTTTAGTGCGGTATTAACTTCCTGGTTTATAATATCTGGATTCTATTAGACGTTACGCCTATAAACTTCAAAGGCGTACTCGATTTAGTTACTAACCTTAATGTGTTCTAACAATTTCAATGATGTTTCTGTGGAAAAATTAAATTCACAAGTTGGTTTGTAGTGACTCACCGTAGACGGTCAGAAGAGCAGGTTCAGAAATCCTCTTGCCTGCAATGTTCTCTGCGACGCAGCTGTAATTTGCCATGTCCTGTTAACAATAATAACCATTAATTAAAATATATTAGACAAGTTGCTTTTCATGTTTAGTGCTCACAAATATCCCTTGATCTTAGTAAATGCTTTGATATCGACCGATGGCAGTTCGAAACAGTGACTAAAAATAATTTAGTATCTATCTAGTCTCAATAAAGATCATAAACAGTTTTAATAACGTTAATATCTGGTCATACCTAAATGACAGACACAGCCATATAACAAATCATTTTTAGTATCAAATTAGCATCACAAAACCACGTAAATTATTCTGAGATGCTTCCTCGCCCTATCATAGAAAAGAGCACGGCCATATTGTAATTATACGAGCACATATATTTCGCTAATCTCCTAGAAATTGCTAAAGCGACCCGTACTCAATCTCAGACGTCATAATGTCCACGATTATACAGAAATCTGCGTCGCACGTGGGTTATAAAGGTTTATTATGAGGTCGATAAAGTTAACGGACACCTATTTATCCAACTATCACAGCTAAGCTTGGCTAAAGACGGAATAAAGGTATACACTCAACGTAATGACATAGCTACTTTAACCGAAATTGCTCAGCTCGCATCATAATAAAAAGATGCTGAGTCCGGGAGAAATCTTACGCTACTTCTTTTCAAAGACCTTTTTCAAAATGTTGATAAACAAGATATGAAATATGACATCAAAAGTATTCTACCCACCTAATTAAAGCACGAAACATAATTTAAATAGGTAGTCCTAAACATTTGTAAGACAACAAAAACAAATTAGCACCCGCATTGCTTTAAAGGGCAAATATAAATTTAAAGTGTTCATTACAGCACCCGTCTCGTAATATATTTTTACAACCGAAAAGCTGAATGTGTTAAAATTACAAAGGACGGGAGTCATTAATTTAAAAGACGTACAACACATTACGATCATATTCATTAAGAAAATGTTCTAGACACCTTTGTGAAGATTATGTTACACACGAGGCCACAATGAGAGAGCGACTGACAGTAGCGGCAATTAATCCATGTCTGCTCACGGTGCCTAATTAGTGGGAGCTGTGTAGCGGAAACCGGAGATGGAATGAGTTATTTGCGATTGTGCCATTATTTGGTGATGCGGCCGGAAAATATGGTATCATAATCAGAAAGTCAGAGATTTCCAAAATTCTCTGTCTGTAAGGATACAGATATTTCAAGTTATAATAACAGTTACATTAATCTGGCTCTCAAATTATTTTCAGTTAATAGGTTAATTTTGTGAAATGAATAGTATCATTAAAACGAAATGAAATAGCATTACACCGGATTGAAATGTTGCAATAGAGATGAAAATCAAATACAATATTAGCGCTAAGTGATTATGTCAATTGACTGAGCATTAGCATAATTAGACCGAAATCAATGTTCGCAACTACGGTAGTACGGCTTATCATAATTAATTTGCAACAAAACCTTTCCAATTAATTTAAAAATCAGCACATTTTTCACTGAAGCCAATTCGAGCCAAAAACGGTCATAAAGTGAACGAAGAAAAATACGCGGGTCAAGTCAAATTAATGGCTGAAGATAAACGAATCTTTTTCCATGAAACATATAATTGGATTAACACAGGTTTAACATTTTTATCAGAGGACATCCAGCAGCTTTGAAAGACTACACTGGACGAGAAAAACGTCGAAAAAAGAAAAGGAACGCATGCGACAGGGACTTGTGTCGCAATTAATAAACGTCTGTCGCGCTCGACTAATTAGTTGCAGTCGTAGAGATAAAATAAATAATTTGCAATCGTGCGACAAGATGATGCGATTGTGCGCCCTGACGCTTTGAAGGAGTATTTTAATGAGGTGCGTGGCTTAAAGTTGGAGACTGGCTTTGATACTGTTGTGCTGTAACTAAACTATATTTAAGCTACTGCATAGCTTTCACTTGTAAATAAAACAAGAAACCCCTTTCTTCTTCAGACGTAAATAATAGCTATTTAAGTTTAGAGTTTGTTGCAAAACACACTAAATATTTTTATAGATCGGTTCTTCAGGGTTATCACTTTTCTTGTACTTACTTAATGCTTCACTAAATATTTTAATTTTGGAGGAGTTGTGACAATGGATTGGCAACATCCCCGATTTACGATTTATACGTCGCAGGTTCACACAAGCAAGCTTCTTTACTTTGTGTAATTTATTTCATCACCACTGCTTTCAAAATCATGAGACCTTTAGTAACTAATCCGTCCAGTACAGGTTTAAAACACATAGTAAAAGGGCCTGCGCCCCAGCAGTGGAAACATAAGGCTGATTATGGTTATAATATTTTAATTTTAATGTACAAAACGGATCAACTAGAACTTTAGCACCTTTGTAGGCATAACACACCTAAGTTATGCCTTGAATTTACAGCTGAATATGCATCAAAATGTAAATTGGTAATTGAATTACAAGTGTTCATGTAGAATCAATGTTGCGGCTTAAGATTTTGCGTAATTATAACCGGTCAATAATTCATTATGTGTCAAGTTGCAAAGGCTTAAGTGAATTTATAAGATTTAGGCGATTCAAAATTTATTGGAAAACTGACGAGAAGTTGCAACACCTTGAATTTCATTTAATTTTTTTTTTAAATTGTGACGTATGTTCAAGGTCTGTGTTTGACTTTGATAAACCCGATCATTTGATTCGTTACCCAAAATAACGTCTCTAAAAGTTTAGTAGTTTTTCAATTCACGATGGAACTGTAGAATACAATTGCTGATGTTATAGCAAATATAGCTTTGAAATCTATTCAAAACAGAATTCCACCTTTATACTACAATGGATATCAAACAACGCCAACAATAAAAATAAATAATAAAATTAACAAATCGGATGGATTGGAAAACCTATATTTTTATTCATAGCAATTTTTTTATCATTTGTCGAAACATGTTGTTATTCAAATCCATCTCTTCATATTAAATTACATTCATACGATTCCAAAAATAACTCAAAGCATATTTCCTGAATTTTAGAGCTGGTTGGTTATTTGAACAAAATATTCATATTCCTTATTGATATTTTAAATATTATTAGAAGTACTAAGCGCCACGATTTAATATGTACTATTTAAACATTTAACGATGTTCCTCATTTACTATGATCTTCATCTTCTTCGAAATTTGCCACGTGTTAGTGAGTCGTTTCAAGTATTGCTACGTTCAATTCAACTTGAACTTTACTATTCTTTCTTAAGCTTTATTTTCCATTATCAAAGTTAAATGTACAGATACTTTTATTACTGTACAAATAGTTGGCCTAATATTGACATGTGTTCATAACGTGACTGTTCTTAGATCATGTTCATGCTCATTGTTTGGATTTGTGGTCGTATTTTATTAAGCTTTTAGTATTATGGCACTAATTTATGGACAATAAACGATGCACATCTGGGAAACTGGTCGTTGGGTGGTTCAGTAGCATGTTCCTAATAAGTATCATCATGATCTTTTTGGTTTCCGGCATGAAGAAACCGTTTTTTCATTCATTAAATTATTATTTTTGACGGTTGTTTGAAATTACTGCGACATGGACTGAATTCGTGCCAAAATATTTCTGAATGTCACTCACAACATGCCTCTCGTAAAAAATTGAAACAATAGAATGACTAAGCTGAAAGGGCGTTTTGATGTCAAGCAATCCTACTCGTTGATTTTTCTTAACTCGTCAACTTAAAGTCATCCTTGTTTCCGAAGACATCTCGAGGCCAGATTTTTATACACGCTTCTCAATTTCAAATTCTTCGAAATAAACTGCTCATTTTAAAAAGGAGCTTTTTGGCCTTCGTATTACTTTGTATATAATAACTTCTTAAACTAAAGCTCTGTTTCAACGTTGTTTATTTTGTTGTGTCTGAAGCTAATTTCGATTTCGACTTTATTGTCAATATATTAATTTTATGTTCTTAGTCTGACCTGGGTTCTCGCCAACTGAAGTCCTGATTAAGCATCTGGGTCATTCTCAGAATCCCAAATGGTCTGAGAGCTTTCGATCTACCATAAATCTGTTACGTTAATGAATTCGGTTTGACATGTTTATTTTAGTTTGCTATTTTATTATATTGAAACTTTTTATTTAATTTGCACGTTTTGGATTTATTTACTGACTTTTCAGTTGAGAAATACCAGCCATCCATATCCGTAGTAATATTTTTATCACTAATAGACATCTATTAGACATTTTGTTTATTTTTGTAATTTTTGTGACACCATTATTTTTATATTTAGGTATTGTATTCTACATTCATCACCAGCGTATGTTCTAGTATGATAATAGTAAAGTCCAATCACACTTACTTGCAAAGTAGCCCTTGATATCAGCAGGTTTCCTTCAGCAGAGATCAGAACATTATGGTCCTGCTGCAGAGGTTGACCGTGCTTCAACCAGGAGACTCTTGGAGCAGGTGCTGCTGCCGGAGGAGCACATCGTAATGTGGCTGCAGAACCAGCCTCCACTGATGCGGGTGATGGTGATACTGCGAAGGGTTTCTTGAGATCTGTGGATGAAAGAATGTGTTAAGGCTGGATGTAGATGATGACGAATAGTTTTGCATGAGCATACAGCTTAATTTATTTTATGCTGATGTATTCAAATCTCATAGTCAATACATGAATGCACGACAAAAGCAACCATCAGAGAAGACAGGCGGCGTGTTGTGAAGCTTGTCACCAACACCTGAAGTGATGACCACGACTTATATCTATTTCTGCTTCTTATTTGCATAATTGTTGATTATATATTTTTTTAGACAATGACCTATAAATACGTGCTGGGTTCTTTAAATTAATTGCAGTGTAATTCTTTTGCTTTCTTAAAACTAAATTTAAAAAATTATGTTTATGAAACAAAACTAGAACTTCAATAACAATACTATTAAATTGTACAATAATCAATTTTATCCCATCCCGCATACTTCAAATTAATTAAATTCACCAAATTGTTATTGACATAACAATGCTATATTACACTGAAGAAGTTAATAACATAACAATCAAACGTCAATAACAATTATGTTGACGTTGACGTCTATTGCCAAAAGTTTTTGATCTAATTTAATTATTATTGTAAATAGTTGCGCAATGATGGTAGGCTTAAGTTATGTGCTACGGGCGGCATTGTTTGATTTAACGTTTGACGCTCTTGTCATGTTCTCAATTTTTTTTGTATTTCTCAGTAATTAAAATTATACAGAGCCCGATTCTGTCATCTCATGATGTTCTTAATTATTATGTTATCTTCAAATTAGCCATTATTTTGATAAGACACCATTACATTATCTATACAGGGTTTTTTTATACAGGATGTGTTAGATATCGACGTACAAATGACAATTCTGGAAACCCCGATGATGATTTTTTTTCTACTGGCACACTGTCTATAATGGTTAACTTGTTCACACGTTTTAGCTACAATAAAGAGATCTATTTCTTCTTTTCTTATTATCATTTTAACTCCATAATATTTAACATTATAATATCTCAAAAGGTCTCATCGAAAAAACCAATCGCCAACTTAAACCGATCCCATAAATTCACACCACGCTCCACAAATCCTTCTCACGTCAATCTCAATATAAAAACGCAACGAGACGCACGATTATATAGTTGTATGCGACAGTTTCACCCACGCCGATAATTGTCGCTCGTTTAACAATTTTACGGTGTTTTGCTGCGTTACCACCGTATAATTGTGTGCTATCTTAATTGTCTGCTGGCCCAAATTATCTGGTTGAATATGTATCGTACTTTTTAGGGTTCCGTAGTAAAAGGGTAAAACGGCACGGAAGACTTCCGACCGTCCTGTCTGTCTGTGCCAAGCTGTATCTCATGAACCGTGATCGATAGATAGTTGAAATTTTCACAGATAATAATACATATTTCTAATGCCGCTATAACAACAAATTCTAAAAACTGAACATAATTAATATCGGATTCCCATAAAATAAAAGTGATTTTTTTGCCGTTTTTTTGCTGCAGATGGTACGGAACCCTTCCGTACCACCCATGAGTCCGACTTGGCGGGTTTTTTATAATTAAATAAAATTGTCAGTTGGGTTAAATTATCTGGCCGGATTTGTAATGCATTGGTCGGTAGGGCAAAAACTTTTGATGTAGGTATAAAATGATTTCTGTTTGTTTTATTAAGAGAATCAAATGTAAATGTTCAAATGTTCTTAACGTTTGTTGTTTTACTGACATGTGGTTTGTGTTCAAATAAATCTAAAAGCATATGCACAGGCCCCATTGCAATTTAGTTTACTATACTTACTTAATGTATTCGTACTACTACTGTAAAGGCGGTCTTAAGACTTAAGGCGGTCTAATGTCTTGGGATTTTTTTACCAGTCGATCTTAAGGTGGTGCAGAAACGTATCATGACAGATGCAACTTAATAAATCAGATATAGATTTTTTAACATCTTTGCCTTAAAATACTTTTTGGTTAAAAACTTGTATGAATTAATAAATTAGTCTCTCCCTTTAAATCTGAATTCGGCTAACATTGAAAAACTTTAACCCAAACCCACAAATTCATAAGTAACACAAGCTATAAAAAATAGTCTACCACTACAAAAACTAATACAGCGTACAGTCGGCACAAAATGTTCTGCCCTCCACTCCAAAGTGGTTTAACGTAGTGCGTCCATAAATCTGTTGGCTGTACCTACGCTCCATTACTCGCTCTAGCCGCTAAGATATCGCTGCGCACTAGAAGGTGAAAACTCGAGAATTTTCTGCGACTGCAACTTATAAACATGTTGAAATGATATTATTTGTCACTGTATTTCAACACGCTCCGTTTTGCACGCCTTTCACGGAGAAAAATGAAAAATAGAGTGATATTATCGTTTTCCGACGAGAGACGACCAGTTTTTAGGGTTCCGTACCTCAATAGGAAAAAAATGGAGCCCATATAAGATCATTGTGTTGTTCACGTGTTTGTCTGTTAAGACCTTTTATTTCGGTATCCCGTGGACATATCGGGTTGAAATATAATTATACTCTGGTTTGCGGCCCCTTGAAGTTGTGAAATAATCAAACTTCTAAGTAAAAAAAAAATACTGTCGTTTATGTAAAAAATGTATATTACGACACTTTCAAGGGAATCAAAATTATTAAGTACTTCTCGTTGACCAAGAATCCTGACAATTGGCACAAAACAGAGTCAAGAAAAAAATTAAAAAATGTAAATTTGTAGTTACGTCACAAAAAAATTGCGATTTGGAAAAAAATTAAGATTCGATTCGTGAATTCAACTGTTTTTTTTTAAAGGTAAGTTTATACGGAACCCACAATGCGCGACTGACTCTGACTCGTACTTGCCCAGTTTTTATAACAGTTAAGACGCTTGGGGACATTATCATCAAGAAAAAGGTGTGTGTAATAAGATCTCCTTATTGGTAGTAGCGGATAGTAATTGAGTCAGCCCGCAGTAATCCCTGAATGGCATGGATGACTTGTGGTTTTAATTGAAAATTCTCAGGTAAAGCCTGGAATTGGAACGCTGCCTAGACAGCCCTATAACTTTAAGAGCCAATTCTGTTATTGGAAAATGTTGTATAACATACTGACGTTGAAAATCTTTGAATTGGTTTGATTGAAGTGAAAAATTTAAGATATTCATAGATTTGTAAGCTCTTGGACATATCGAGCCTTTTTAGGAATAACTATATTCTGTTCAATAAACCCGGAGACTAAATTGACATAAGTAATGTCAAAATTTCTATAGGAATGGCGCCAGTTCTTTGGTGTTGAAATGTCATTTTAGTCTCCGGAATTATTGAACAGAATATAAGTAAGCTTCAATTTGCATATTTTACAAGAGTGGATATAAATAATAATTTGTTATTTTATCAGAATTTATATCTACACTTAAAAAAAAGTTGTTTTGTTCTTCTTAAAAAAGGGTTCATGTAATAAATAATAGTTTCTACTAGCTGCGTTTCCTACGTCAAAATCTTTACAATTATCCCAATATAACATATTCCAGAAATAAAAAGTATTTAGTCCTATTTTGGGAAATAATCTACTTTTGTAATTAAATTCATCTAAATTCATTCAGCCGTATGAACGTGAAGAAGGAACAGACACGCTCATGCATACAAACTTTCGTTTTTGTAATATTATTGTGATAACTTCACATCTCTATTTCTCGAGAGGGCAGCAGAAATATACCTAAAGTTCACGTACATATATTTAAAAATCTGGGTAAAAATTCTCACTACGGACATTCTACTTTGCCAAACTCGGGAATCGCACATAAGATCTAATGATCAACAACAACACTTAGACCAGCAAACGCAATCTTTAATTAACTCCTGAAGAGTTAATTAGCATTCCAGTATCAGTAAGATTAGGTACTGAACAAACTATTACTGCCCAGTGAGCAAGCAATTCCTACTAATTATTAAACACTAATTGCGTAACACTGATCAAGTAGCCAAAGATCAAACGTGACTTGCATGAATAGAATAGAATCATCTCCATTGAGCACGAAGAAGCTACGAATAGGTTGAAAGGTCGCGATGGTGCAAAGTTGTGAATCGAGTAATGACTATGATGAATGATGATGGTTATTTTAACGTCTGCTGGCGCCAGAATAACACGTTTTCCATTACTTGCATATGTATGTACATAATTAGTGAGACTTGTAATGTTCCCATTGCTGGAAAAGGGAATGGGCCGTAATCTACCACTAGTCAGTGCTATTTGGTGAATGTCACATGTCTTAGAATTTTTAATTTCTGGACATGCTAATTAACTCACGATGTTTTCCTTCAATGGTAGTTGATGACGATAATAATGGCTATTAAGTATTGTGCCTGGCTAAGTATCATTACATGACTTACTATTCATGAACCGAGGTCGTTACCACTGGGACACCACTGTTCTGCTTATTAGGTACTTACGTTTTACTCATTACGCATATAGTTTATAACTTAGGCTGAAAGAAAGAAATTAGACAACAAGGGTTTTGTTTTTTAGATGAAAAGACTTGTTTTTTGTAAACTTGTTGACACCTTTTTTTCTACTGTTGCTTGGCTTGCGTTTGACTACTAGAAGAAACCTATTCACACTTGATTTAAGGATCACCAAGTTGTAACTATCAGGAAGCACTGGCTTCAACACGGAAACTTTAATAAGCTTAAACGTTTAAGCAAATTAAATCAGACTGACTTCATTGAAATTGTTGTTTGGTAATCAAATGAATTCTTGACGTATTTTCAGTAGTCTGGAGTCTAAGTATATTATTATTACATATCGGAAAGCAACTGACTTTCGGTTACATATAAAGCGACACTACAATTGAAACTTCTTTCCAAAGTCCAGCAAAATATTTCTCCGTAAAAAAAGCGTATAAAAAACAAAGATTTCCGTGTAACTTTAAACTCTACGTCTGATGGGCGTAAATGATAAGTGTTAGGTAGATCCGGCGAGTTCGTGTAGCATCATAAATTACGCCGCGCGTTTCATTTCCTCTACGAAATTCGTACCTACGTGCGCACGGATGTAGAGATACTAGATGCGTCAAAATTAGATAGATAGATAGATTAATATTTCCGAAACCTAATATTTTAATAAAAGTATGCGTTTTTTGACGTTAAACAAGTGTGAGTCCGAAATGAAAAATTTTTGAAATTAGAAGTGCTAGTACCTATTGCGTTTACCTCATTGGCAATGACATATTTTGACAAAATAGTAATGAAACTGCTTATAAAGACAAACTTATCAATCGTTACCGTAGCCTAACATTCTATTTGAGTCACAGTGTCCTAGTCGTATTCTAGTCAAGTCTAGTCGTTAATTAAACTTATTCTTCTTTAAATTTAAAAATGTAGTTGACAAATAAGTCAGGCAGTTGCAACAATTGATTCGTGTATTACATAGCGACGGCAAAGTGACAATACCTCCTATCTGTAAAATCAAAAATTGCCTTACCCAAATACGTTTGGAGGTAATACTATAAATTGACATGTCAAATTAGTTGGAAAAGTATTTACAATTTAACTTCATGCATTTACAATTAAATATCTGCTTCGGAGATTTTAGTAAAATATGCGGAAACATAGATATAAATGAAAAGTAATTTTCCCAAAAAATGGCAGTTAGGAGGTATTGGCACTTCACCGTCAATAGGAAAGTTAAACAAAAAACAACTATAAAAACACGTAACCCTGGAAATAGTTTCTTGTTTTAATGTTTATGCTAAGAAAAGTGCTTAAGGTGTGACCATAAGAAAGGCATCCGAGAAAGCTATATAAACCAGTAAGATACTGCAGTTTTGCATAAACACAGCAGTGCCGGTTAATAGCTTACAAACACCATAATTATTCATAGCACTCATTTCCTTTTATAAGTTTTCACTACCTGAAAGGCGATAAAATGCCTAAAATAATTTACGATCAAGAATATCTAAGTAACTATACGAAAATTTCCATCTTTAGGTTCATAAAAGTAGTGTATTTGAGCTTAAATTAGTAGCTTTTACTAAAGTTTCATGTTTAACTGGAGCAAGTTTCACCAATTATTATGTTCTGCCATAAATGTTTTAACAGCAAAAATTCAATGTAGGCTCAGAAATCCAGTATTCGTTTTAAATAACCTTAGTCACATTATCATCTTAGTCTCAATCAATGTCAAAACTTGTCAAATTGTAAGGAAAGTAGACGTGCTCTTTGGTAGTAAACGTAATGAAGAATATAATGCAAATGCGAACGATTCTTTGAAAATACTAGAATTTAAACAGTTGTTAAAAGGTATAAAACGTAGATATATGTAGAATTGACTAGATCGTCCATAATGTCACATGATCAATTTTATAAACTGACTGGCATTAGCTCTAATTCACTTTGTATAAGCCCTCTTGAAATAATTGATTTTACTACTGTCATTAGCAATGATTCACATTGTATAAACCCTTTTGTAATAATTCTAGCATCCACATAATAATTTACTTCACAAATAAATTTAGTCAAAGAAAGAAAGAAAGACTAGTCACTAATAAATCCAGCAAAAAAATTATAAAACTTTATATCTGTGTTGCCAAAAATGCAGCGCCGCATACGGAATACGGATTTGCTATCTGTTAACATTGAATTATATTTCGGTAACACTGCTTTTATACGCCTCCTCTATTTTTAGACCAGACTGCTCTGCGCTCTGAAAAAGGTGTTTGTTTGATGAAAAATGTGTTTACTTGATTCAGTGACATAATATTTTGCTTTTTCGTAGTTAACTCTGTAAAATTATTTCGCCACTTTTGAGATATGGTTAGAACAACGTTTTTGTTGCTTTATTCAGACAGAAAGCTTCTGTATAATATATATTGTATCACTAGCTGCTGTTAGAGGCTTATTTTTTTAAAATTTTATGAACTAGTGCTTGACCGCAATCCCACCTGATGGTAAACAGTGATGTGAAGTAGTTTTTTCACTTTAACTTTAACTCTTTTAGTTCCACTTTAGGTAAGAATTTCTAAGTTTTTCAAATATAATATAGACTATGATACTCAATGAAGATGTAGTTTTCTAATAAAGAAAGTGATTTTTAAAATCAATTAAGAAGTTTTTGAGTTAATTCGTAACATACAAACAAAAATTCCAATCTTTCTTCTTTCGTATATTAGTTTAAGAAGATATAATATTACAACAGTGTGTGATAACAAGCTATACTAAGAATATGTATTTTCTACGGTTCTTCAATTCAAGGAAAACACAAAAACCATAAATCATGACTACTTTCCAAAACACTCAGACTAACACACCTAATACGGCCATTTCTATTTCGAAACTGACATCCAGACGTAATAATGCCCTCTTTGATTCACAATAATAGATCAACAGCATAACTAAAAGCCAACTTTACCTCACAATCAATGAAAAGTTATATATAGACCCGCGACGCATTTACCGATCCATTAAAAGCTCCTACCATGGTTGTAAACTTGAAAACATCACATTCCTACTTGGATCCAGTAAATCGTGGTAGGTGACTTAATAGTGACACTTTTATGCGTACTTACTATTCATCCATTATTGTTAATAGCTTCATAGATGCTGTTTTCGAGTAGGGAAGTACCTAATTCTGTGTATTTTCGGAATGAATCAACTTGGCCTGTAGTGTCTTCACACATGTCTGTAAATATATCTCTTACGAAATTAGTGCCTGCGTTAAGTGTAGCTGTCTTAAGTGCTTCCATCAATCAGGTGATCTCATGTAAATGAGTATCAAGCATAAACATCAATATATCAGTTACAGATGCATCGAAATCAATGCCCAAAGTTAAATATTTTACAATCGTTCGTTCATCATTTATGAGCACAAATCAATGCGTCAAAATCCAGTCCCTCAACTTAAAATAGACAAACAAAACACAAACGGGTTTCAGTCACCTCGAATTGAACATAGAAAAACAAAATAAAGACTTAACCCAACAAGTCAGAATAAAGTACATAAGTTAACAGTCCATCCAGCAATATTCTGAGGAAACTCATAAACGTCTAAATATACACAATACAGAAATTGAGAAAGACATTACTGAATCTTAATTGTGCGAACACTCTGTTCAAGTAAACATGCACTAAATCTACCTCTTGACGGCTTTAATTGTTCGTTCAGAGCTTTTGAAATAGGATGGCGAGGTATCAAGAGAGTTTTGTGTGTAGAAATAGGATTTGAAGGAAAACCTATGTATGGTCTAACTGTTATCGAAAAAATGTAACTTGAAAGAGGACCTGTCACTAATGCAGACCTCAAGAGCCGTTTCTCAACCTACTAGTTAAATATTACTCTTTATCTGTGTCATTAAGATGGGTGCAATTAAGCTTCACTTTTTACCGATTTTTTACCGATATAAACTCATGTTATCGATTTCAATAGTCATAATTTGTAGTCATGCATTTCACTATAAGAAAGCTTTCACCAAATTAAAAATTCTCGTACGCTATGCCTTTTCTTCACGCCCGGATCATGCACACGCCTACTATAATAAATTACTAATATCTAAAATCACAATTTATTACTTAGCGAGCTAGCTTCAACTTTAAACCGTTGTTCCACTTCCACATAATCTACCAGTTTCATATACAATGAACTTTGTATTTTACTGCACGACTAAGGTGCGCTGTTACAGGGATCAATGAATGTTATGAATTACATTCTGATCTAATCTCGGTTTGTGTTGCTAAATATATAATTCCTGATCACGCCGGATTTGTTGCGCAATGCACAAAATTAAGCAAGATAATGGAAGGAATTAGTGCAATCTGACAGATTTGATAGACTGCCTTTTCCGTGCAGTGGTCAATGAGTTAAATGTTTGAGATGTCAGTTTGTTTATGTCGATATCTAGATCGAGATAAATGTAATTAGCACAAGTTTATTTCATAAAATGTTCGAGAAATAACTGGATTATAAGGCGAAGAGACACTAGAATATAAATAAGTTTTAAATTAAAGTTATACCTAGCTTTTGTCGTGCCATATAATGTTAATCAAGACTATGCCAAAGAGCTTGTAGCGCTTTATAGTTCTTATAACTATTCGGCTTCATCATCAAATCAGCTCCATGGTAGGTAGATAGCATAAACTGCTTTATAAATGTATTGTCATCTAAATTACCTACACGTTAGAGGTATTATAGTATCCATGTGAAATACATTAACAAGAATTTCCCTAAACAAACAAACACAACATAACATTCCAAATTAAATAATAGTTTACAAAAATAGTACAGTATTATCTAAAATCTAAACAATTTATTAGTTCTTGCCAAGATAACGTACAAGAAACATCACTGCTAAAGCAAATTGAGAAACACCGATTAAGATCAGGTTTGAAAAAGTTAATGTTTTTCAAACCATGGTAATTATAACAAAACATGATGTATGTTATAGCATCCAAATAACAGTGCTCGCACTTGAGCGCCTCAAGTATTGCCCAACACCCATAAATCTAGACAGCGGTCATTCCGACGTTTATTTAATATGCATAGAAGATTTACCACGAATGGGTATTGAATTTAATCGAGCAACTGTCCGTAATACAGTTTATGAACGATATTAATGGTGCCATACATCAAGGGAGTTTGATGGTGGTGTAGTTTGTCTTGTCACAACATTCTCTCTTTGGTGAGTTTATTTTGGTAATACCCAAAGTACCATCAAACAAAGAGTTAAGAATACAAGCAGCTAGCTTGAAACTACTTATAATCTTCTAAATGTATATTTTATTAGTATTGCTGACTATACGTCTAGTACTGTATATTTAAAGAATTTCTAAAAACGCTTTTTTTACAAAGCCAAGTTGAAGCAAGATTACAATGAAGACTATATTGGCACCAACCTGTCGAGACCCAGTGAGTAATTTAGATACGATAATGGCGACGGACGTTGAAGTGCGATCACTTCAACGTCCGTCGCTTCATTCATACGCATTATATCCATCATAGTAGTTGCTTAATCCATCAATGCATGCCGAAGTGAAGCTAAGGCCATTGTGTGCTATAGTCATAACATGCTATTGTCCATATTTGAATGAAGCGTTAAGATTCGTCAAGGTGAAGCAAAGCATGTTAAAACATTTAAGAAAATATATGTTATTTTTAAAGTAAATAATTTTACTTTTAGAAAAGCTGAAGAAGATAGAATTTATCTTGACATTTGAAAAGAAACGGTGATCCGCAGCTATTAACGTTATGTCTTCGACCGGAGATGGGCGTGCAACAATCCCAACTGGGTTAGTCTAAAATCGTCTACGGAAACTTGCCACGAATTATGAGTTTTGATGAAATGTTCCGCAGCCGCGTGCGAGTTCGACAGGAAACAATATATTTTTATAACGTTTCAAATACCGTGGAAATTGGAAATATGTGGGTTATTGATAGAACTGTCGATATAAAAGTAGTTGAAGCAGGTTAAATAAATAATATTAGACTTTTTGAATTGAAAGATAAACTTAAATCATCGACTGTGGTTGAAAGTTAGATAAAACGAGTTGTTAGTAGAGATATCAAAGCTCTAGCTTGACAAATTTAAAAATATTTTTATAAATAGCACTGTAATTTAATGCAATGGCTTATCTAAAATTTTGTTAAATGTCAACTAAAGATTAGTAGATTAGTGAAAAAACTTAAACTTTCCATAGTAAACTAAATAGATAAAGTCAACGTTCAGTGCCACGCAAGAAATATTGATAACAAAAAAGATCAAACATCAATTCATTGTTCCAATAAGGGAAACTTTTCTAAAACCTTCAACAAAAACCTGCGTTGACAATATACCCACACACCATATACTTTAAATAGTTACTTCAGTTGCAAGAAAAATACTTACATGCCAATTCCACGATGGCAGGTTGACTCCGAATATCGCCTCTGCTACTCCAAGCATTACAGGTACAAGTGAATCTGTCTTCACCAAAATACTCATCCAATTGATCTCTCGTCACATTACACTCAGCCTCAACAATTCTCACTCCACTTTGAGGATCAACAAATTCAAACTGCGTACTAGCCACGGATCTCACATCATTACATTGAAAATACACTTGAAGAGCATTAGCTGCCCGACACCTTAACACTGCAGGTTTGTTTCTGACCACAAAAGCATGTTGTGGCTCTAGAAGAAACATTGGTAAATCATCTGTAGAACTTTGTAAGAGATGATCTCCTGATAATGAAGGTAGTTCATCAGCGTCTTCTCTATTTTCGTGTTCGTCTTCTTTATGTGATTCATGGTCGTAATCTTCTTCTAGGTAATCTCTGTGATGTGTTGCAGCATGATTTTTCTCCGAATTGTAAGGGTCTAAAGCTTCTACGCCTGCAGGGTGGGCGTATTCTGGTCGTAAAGGTATTGATGGTGTTGGAACTGCTGTAGTGTTCTCTGGCGCAGTTGTGTTTGAGCCCTCTGTAACAAAAGAAAAAATCCGTTATGTATAGAGGTATGAATATCTACGTGTACAATATAATTATTCAACTTTTAATCATCAAAGTTCGGATATGTTAAACGTTATTATAAGGTGATTGAATGATTATTTATATCATCCAGAAAGAGCCGTTCAAACCATTTATTTTAAAATCCTCTTACAAACTGGATTGGGCCCATTCATATATTTATTTTCATTTGTTCAATTAAATGAATCTTTATTTAACATGAATATGAACATAAAATGTAGGTAGAGTTAATGGTGTTTATGTTGCGTTTAGTATAGCATTTGAAAGCCGGAAAATAACAAATTTCCTACCAATTACCATCCAAAGTTTTAAATCATGTCGTGGGAACAAATTAATGTAAGTACACGATGCTACACTTGCGTCTCAAAAACGTCACAAACAATTTAAAGACCAATTAAAACTTCACGAAACACCAACGCTAATAAGACTAATAGCTTTCGCTTACTTACCGACTTATTCTAATTGCCGAGTTAAAATATATTCCATGTCGCTTGGGATAAATAGCAACTGTCATAATAACATGTACCCTCCAAGTCAAGCCATCGATTTCACTCCAAGTCCGCACCTGGTTTGAAGCGTCACCCGTGCCTATTTCCACGCAAAACGTAGATATTTGGATACCACTCACCCCTCTTAATAAATTCTACTTCGTTCAAAACAAAAGCGACTTTGAATCCGTCGCGTTGATCACAAACTCCAATATCAACGACATGAAATTCTTCCTTCTCTAGAATTTCGCCTAAAATCGCTATCAGCACATCAGTGTATGTTACTCTTATACTGTTGTTGACAGTATTACTATTATTTGAACTAGGGAATTGAACGAAAATAAACCGCAACCCGAGCGAACCGTGGATAACTTAATTAGTTTCACTTCCGTTCAGCTTATTTCTATTTCCGTTTTCGTGGGGTCGAACGATATTTCCTTCTGGAATCTATTTTTCCTTAATAGGATTTGTTTCGTGAAGCATTTCCCGCTTGGTGGTTCGAAATTGTGTTCAAATGATTAAAATACCAATTTCATTTCGAACTGCTCAGGTGTTACTAAGCACGCATGACTACTCAACTTCTGTATCAAGTGTTTTGAAGGTTTCAGCTTTCAATAATTGAAGTTTAATTAAAATGTAAGATGATAAATTGTAGCGACTACGATCATCGACATCTACACATGACGTCACAGAATCCCGCATCGCGCAAGCAAAGTTTTCCGCGCGATTTGAATAGATACAACAGCCCGAAATCATCTATCGGGCAGTAGCCCACCGGACATAACACCTCGTCCGGTCGGAGGATCCTCCCTTTTCAACGGAGGTATGTGGGACTTTACTCTCTGTCTCACCTACCTCCAAAACTGGTGACCCTCGAGCATGAACGTCAGCGCAGCCTTCGTGCAGCAACTACGTCGTGACGTCATCATCACTTCCTCAAGCTTTCGAGCAGCGAGCCACGCAGCCAGCACGGCACTGAGGGTATCATGACCACCAGCATGCCCACCTGGTCATACCTGGTCATCACCTTCAGCCTCATCATCGACCTTGGCACACCGCACCTTCGGCCAGTCACATGAAGAGCTATGAAGAACCTCTCATGGTCGACGACAGCAATCAAGCCCTACGTCGCACAGTCCGGCTCCGACTCCTGGAGCTAGCTGCATAACTCCGACTCACTGGAGCCTGCAGCATCATCATCCCGACTCACTAAGACATCATCACCCCGACTCACTGGGGCATCATCGCAGACAGTTCCGACTCACCGAGAACTATGCGATTCCCGGTTCCGACTCACTGGAGCCAGCAGCATCACTCCGACTCACTGGAGCCTGCAGCATCATCCCGACTCACTGGGACATCATCATCACCCCGACTCACTGGGGCATCACTGCAGACAGTTCCGACTCACTGAGAACTATGCGGGTACCGGTTCCGACTCACTGGAACCAGCAGCATTACTCCGACTCACTGGAGCTTGCAACATCGTCCCGACTCACTGGGACAACACCACCCCGATTCACTGGGGCATTACCGCAGCACAAAGTTCAGACAGCACCTCACTGTGAACTATGCGGTATTGGGTTCAAACCCATATAAAGCAACCTACCGCTGGCCTGGCACGCATCATAAGAAGCATCAAGGACTATCGATCTCCGATCTCCGGAGGGGAGTGATGTAGCGACTACGATCATCGACATCTACACATGACGTCACAGAATCCTGCATCGCGCAAGCAAAGTTCTCCGCGCGATTTGAATAGATACAACAGCCCGAAATCATCTATCGGGCAGTAGCCCACCGGACATAACACCTCGTCCGGTCGGAGGATCCTCCCTTTTCAACGGAGGTACGTGGGACTTTACTCTCTGTCTCACTACCTCCAAAAAATTACATCTAAACAAATCGCTTCTAAATTCAATCACACGCTTTCGTTGAACAGAAAACAAAATACTTAACGCATTCTAATTATAAAACAATCCAAAACGGGACACTTAATTACCATTTCCTCTAAAAAAACAATCTTCATGTCACTATGATGAAGGTGAAGTCAATTACATATTCTATTTGCTGCGAGCCTTTCTGACCATCTCGATTGGGCG
This sequence comes from Mythimna separata, assembly GCA_030763345.1. Lineage (NCBI taxonomy): Eukaryota > Metazoa > Arthropoda > Insecta > Lepidoptera > Noctuidae > Mythimna > Mythimna separata. The sequence continues at coordinate 5,042,688 of CM061171.1, read as the reverse complement.
AGTCGCCTGTCAATTTTAATTGGTTTTTAGCACTTGGAATTTGATTAACGGCTTTATTAGTATCAAATGTTTCGTAATCTTCCCCAAGATTCGATGCTTTATCACAATTTTAATTAATGTTCAATTCGAGTGCATTTACTATCGTATTTCTATTGATATGTGTGTTTCCTATTGACTGGTTTATATCAATGCTTTTGTTATGTAGGTCGCCTGTTAGGGCTGGTTGCTGAGTTAATCTAATTTTATGTATGTTTGTTTATGCTGTTTGCTGTTTGTGCTAATTGAAAGCTGGATTATACTAGTTGGAAATTTACCATCACTGTAAGTACCAACACCTGTCAGCTATTTTAGCTTATGTTAATTTATATACATGATGTTGAAATAACATTTTAATATGGACGTTAATAATTTTAAAATGTTAATTGTGCATGATGTGTATAACTTCTTAAAATCTCATTCCACTAATCTGACGATTTTGATCAACTTGCACGATATCTGTCAATTTTCGATCAGCGCGCAAGATTGCAAGTTGTAAATGAGCACTAAGAGCAAAACATTAAAAGTCAGGACCCGGTTTTTTAATTTGCATTGGAAATCATCAAATAAATTTCTCTTGCATGGAGCAAGTAGAGCGTGAAGGTGTACCAGCCTCTTACTAACTAAAACCTATCCGTATTTCTTCAGTTTCAAGGCTGACCCTTTCATACAATCCTACATCAGGCAAGCGTCAGCCCTATCAGAGCCTATGAATACGCTGACCTACCTTGACAGCCAATTAAAGAAACAAAGACAGAATCAGATCGAATAATTAATTGAAATATTCTTAACGCTTTGCCTAGCAGTCAGCCCTAACCATCTTACCAACGACGAGAAGCATTCACGATTCTTGTACAAGTGTTATCTATAGTGACGAAACTACATTTAAGACGTTACAAGAAGCGTAACTAAACCGATCGCCCGTCACGAGGTTCGTAAATTATAAATAAATGTCTAGCGTCTGTGCTTCGATCGATGTGTAGGTCTTTGAAGTTATTTGTATTGTATTGAGGAGTGAATCAAGTTTTAGGTGCTGTATCTTTGTAACTATTGTTTATAGTTTAACATTGTTTCTCACCGCCATTGGTAATATTTTTAATTTTGACACCTCAAAATCATTTAATGAGTCACAACGTTACAGAGCAGAAAAAATATCTAACTAAAGTCTTTTCGTCAAAATTCTCCGAATAGTCATATGAAATCTATTAGTTCATAAAGTAATTCAATCTGTAATCTTTTGATAGTTAATGGTACAAGAAAATCATGGGACCAACATTTTCCTGCTTCTTTTGGAGTAAATCATTCTTTGTAAAAATATATCCAGTTTTCATAACAATAAAATTAAAAACAATATAAAGACACCTTCACAACATCTACACGGAACATCTTTCCTATAATTGGACATAGAAATGTGTCCAACGCTTGCCATTGTCTGCAAAAGCTACTCGTTACGAGTATTTTAATTTCTTTATCCTACTGTCTTATTTTCTATTTCTAGTATTATATTTTCTCTATTTCCCCTTTTACGTTCTAATATACCTACAAATCACTTCATGGAATGTCTTACATAACTAATGGTATATTTTCTTTGTTTTAAAATACCTCAAACGTTTGGAATCAGAGAATTTTAAATGGGACGAAATGTCTTGTGTTTAGCGATGTGGAACGCGTACGGGATGACGAATGTTCGCTCGTCACTCTTTGGGGACGAATTCTATAAACGACACGAAGTTTCAGGGTTCGTCATCCCGTCATTAGGAATCAACAATATTGTCGTGTGTTAATTCGAGTTTGTTTCACTCATTTACCACTTAAAAAAGATTTAATTGAGTTTATTTGTTGGTAAATAATTAGTAAAAGAACATTTTTGCAAGCTTTTATTTAAATATGAAGGTGTTGTGTGTGTCTTATATGTTTGTAGAAACTTTAAAAAGAAAAAAAAACCTAAATATTCATGTATTTTTATCCAAACTATACTTCTGGAAAATTTCAATTGGTAAGAAATAAATACCTGTAATGAAAATTTGCAAGATACTTATACTTAAATCAAAGGAAATAAGAAAAAAGGTTAGCAACAATTCATCAAGATGAGTAAACGCGTGTGTCTCAGGTGCCTAAAGGTGTAATTGATATCCCAGTCACCTCTGAAGTTTTTATAGCTACAATTAAACTAACTCCTGCTTTCACAATAGTATCAAGTGTTACCGTTTGCCCAAAATCTTACCCGATCTAAATTAATGGAACACACTTTACAGGTATTAAGTTTCAGCCCGGGCCAGTAAAAGCTAGTACAAAATAATTAATGAAGGCATCGATGTTATTCAAGATAGCAGTTTTATTGATAGCTTGTTCTTAATCAATGTCCAAGAAGAATTCTTGGCTCGTTCTACCGATGGGCTAACAATTGGCTTTATTGATGATGGCAGGCAATTACTGTGACTTGATGTCTTTTAAAATTGAACAAGTGCTATCAAAGGATGTTTCGGAATTACGATTCGAAATTGTTACTTTGCTCGTTTGTACTCAAGGTCAATTGAGAGAATAACAGTACAGATCAAACGTTTCTTGCATGAATCATTCAGATTTAGCTAAAAAGAAAAAGTACTTTTTATACTCAAGATAAGGAACTAATACACTTTAATTTAATGAATTTGCTTTCATTTCTCCATCACGGAGATAAAAGTTTATAACCAAATCTTAATCAATACTTCCCAAATAGCGTAGTGACCACAGTTATTATCCACTTATATTGGGCGTCATAAAACCAGACGCATCTATTCAAAGCGTGCCTATCTTAATACCAGATCTAAAGCACTCAATTTATTTATAAATGAACTAAATATTCCCATTAATTTTATTAAAGGGAATCTATCTCTGATACTTAACAGATGTAGCTGTAACATTAAGTGGGTATACGGTGCTTTTATAAGAGTTGGCCGTAATAGCAGTGGTATCAGCGTGTGCCCTATTCACTTGAGCGATAACAGAGGCTTTATTATAGAGAGTATATAAAATAATGCAGTTATATTTACATACCGTGTTGCTAGGCGATCAAGAGTTGAAACTGACTTGTAGTAAGACCATAGTGTACTTATAGGAGCTAAAATTGAAAAGGAAGTGTAACTAAACTCTAATATTGGAATGTTTTTGTTAAAATACAAGTTCTGTTTACATGATCATAGCGAGAACAGGGACGTGTATATTAAACAAATGAAAGCTTAGAACACTTCTAACCAGTGGTTGTAAAACGTTTTACTGCACGCGCCTATGTATCTTAAGCACTTAAAGCTGACACCACTTAAGGCAGTCCCTTTAAAGCAAAAGATATGTAACGATAGCAAAATGAGCTTAAAGATAACAGAAATGTTCATTTCGCGAGCATTAAGACAATACAAGATGCGGATGCATTACCAAACATCTGTAGCACACACGTCAGTTGAGAGACGATCCTTGATGCAGTTTACTAGCAAATGCACTTAACGCTCGAGAGACGTAAAAAGATGCAGTCGATCTATTTAATGGCACTGTAGGCGGGGATACGAGGGCTCGAAATAAACGAGCTATGACGAGCATTGTGATCGGATGTCGTTTGCTGACGAGTTCGTAAAAAATGGGAAGGAATTTGTAAAGATACAAGAGACTCACAGCTGATTGGGAAAGTTGGAGACCAATAAAGTAGATGCAGTTTTTCAACAGAACTTCAGATACGTTGCATTGAAAACTTTAGATATAGCTACCATAATACATTGTTCAAATAAGTTTAGTTTAAGATAAGATATTACATTCAGTGTTGTGTTAATTAAATGACTCATGGACTAGTATCGATTTCGCAATCGGAGTGGAATTTAGTTAGATAACGTGTCTGTCAAATAAATTGAAGACATATTTTATGCATCCTACATTTTGTGAAGACAAGGATGTATCTTATAATATTGAATCCAACACGTGAAAAAGATACATAAACAAAATACTCCGACAGAAAGCGAGAAATGTCTACAATACATTTCAAATTACCGAAACAACTGAACCGTTAACGGACAATGCTTAACAAGGTGCAAAAAGTGCTCCAAAATATCTTTGAATGCCGCCGAATTCTCACCATGCCTTGGACCACACCCACAAAAACTTCAATGGTAATACGATACATAGAGTGCCAGTCAAGAGGTTCCCAAACAAGATAATCCCTTTGTTAGCCGGGTTATAATGCTCCATGGCTCCTCCAGGGAGTCTTTCGCTATTATTTTCTGTTTCATTCACGCCAGCAGCTGCCTTCGAGTGGTCGTTTCCGATTTCAACTTTAATGGATGTATAGATTTTTTTGCGATAACAGGGAAAGGTAGAGATTTTGAGAATTTTGGATCTTTCAAGTTTGTTTGAGCAAAATGGTGTTATATTTACGAAGATGGTGATGTTAAGTGCAAAATAAAAAAAATGCACTTGCGGCATTATTTTTCTATTGTTATTATGATTACTTATAGTTAATTTGTCTACTTCTAATCTTAAAATACTGCTGGCGGAATACTAGACAGTTATATGTTCTAAATAATCTTTTTTTTATTTTGTCAGAACGAACAAAGGGATTAAGTACCATCATCACGATTTCCAACCTTAAACCCAACATAACGATCACTGTCCAAGTGTCCACACAAAACACCACTTAATGTATCGATATCGTTACCATTTAAAAAGTCGTGACCAACTCACACTTCAAACGATCTCTCACGAGTATCGATTCTCTCTTTCATTAACGAAACGTAATTTTCACACGTTGGTACATTCATGACCTGGATTCTCGTACATTGGGCTTTTGCTTGAGAACACTGTCTAATATAAACAGAATTTATATAAGGCAATGATGTTTGAAGTAGATGTCACGAATTTGAAACTGGTTTAAATTTACGAAGATCTTAATGAAGAAGATTTGTATATACCTAACGGTAGTTTTGTTTTTAAAACATCTCTTTTGTTTGTTTACTCTAGATGGTTGAGACGTGGCTCCATTAATTAAATACATTTCATTTTGATGAACATCTTTAAAGAGTAGCAAAACAAACATTGCTTCAAGTGACAAGCAGAAGTGACGCCTTGGATTTTAACTTCATAGATTTTAATGAGGGCTTTTGCCGACGTTTCAATTAATAGACTGTTTTGTTACATAACGTAATACTGACTTTGATAGCATTTGTAGGTTAAATAATTGGTAATTCAATTCAGACGTCCGTAAAGGTACTTTCATCAAATAACAAATACTTTTCCTTTTGATTTACCAAAAAATAATGAACGTACGCCGAATAAATCATAATGAAAGGTTACAAACTTTGAAATACGTAATGGTGTGTTCTTCCTTATTCAATTCCAACAAAAATCTATAATGATGACAGACATTTTTACTTTTACTCATTACTTGTTTGTTCCATTCCGAATTCGACAGGTTAACAAACCGCCACGTCAAAATGTTTGTAAAATCTATTACACTATTCAAATAATACAGTTTGATTAACTGTACTCGCATGTCAATCATCGAAGATGCGCTATGACAACACATAGTGTCAATCCTAACATCTTACAACAGAGTATCAAAATTGACGCCCTCAATACAGATAATTTCTTGTTTGTTACTTGCATTATCGTCATCGTCGTGACAAGAAACTATTTCTTTCCTTTTTTTGCCACTTCACTGTGGCTTTGTATCATTATTTTTTACATCGACGATCCGTTGGTGACAGTTACATTTTTTACCTTCTTTATCTGATCCAAGATTAGGTGCAAACTCGGTAGTTTTTACACCGCTTTTTGTTACCCCACTTAGATTTTTGAGGGTTGCAGATAAAACGATGCTTTACGGGGAGAAATTTTGCCTCTCCATAAATCATGGCTGGTAATTAACCGTGAAGATATGGACTTGAAACTTTTTAAATTAAGGACTGTGACCTAAATTCTTGGAAGTCCGGATTAGAATTTCATGAATATTTTGAGCGGAAGTTTTAGAAATACACGTTGGGCAAAGTGAAAAGCTTTTCAGTAGAGTATTTAGAAAATCCTTGAATAACTTATTCAGAGACTTATTCCAGCGAAGTTTATGAGTTATTTTAATAGAGTGTAAAACAAGTAGATAAAATACAGCGATGATCATGCAGATAAAACCTGATCCAACTGCTCGCTTAAATGGCTTATATAAATATCATCATATTTGTTTTATTACTGGCTATAACTTTGCCAGCCACGATTCTTTGCTGGAGAACAAAAAGAACAAATCTTGGTACTTACCATGTTTGTCGGCGGCGACGGCCACCCATAGCACGAGGAGCACGACACCCCCCCGCGCCATGTTCACTAGCGCGCACGCATCACCTAAAACAATAACGTTGGAAAGTTAAGCCAATATTTGCTTAGACGACTTTGTATTGGTACGTGCATTGTGTGGTGTGTGAACCCTTTGACAATTAACGTTCCTTTAAATTTTGTTTGATTTTTGGGAAGATGATTAGTATTTTGGGCTCTGTTATTTACTAAAGTTAAATAACAGAGCCCTTTTTGGTAGACATCAGACACAAACTATACATTATTTGAACTAACAAGAGGAAGAAGTCAAGTGAGTTCACATATATATCTGATTACCTACTTCATATCATCAAAACAAAAACCAAACAATATAGCGTAATCGTTACGTATCATCAGACATACTTGATTTCCGATTTCAACATAACAAGATTAGTTCACGTCAAAAAGTAATATGTAGAACCGTTTCTAATCAAAAATAATAGTTACAAAGTTCAAAACAAAAAACGACTGACATATTTTAAAACCAACCGACAAAAAAAAAACTTTCGGAAAACCGATGGCCCATATTTCTGATCATATTCCGAAGTACAAGCCCACCGCGTCATTAGCCCGAACACTTTTGTATGGCACCGCACCGTGACTAATAGGACCCTTTAGGGCCATTTTTGGGGAAAAAATAAATGGCCCTATTATAGGCCGGTAAGTAGAGGCTTGCGGTAAAAAGCCGATTTGGTGTGACGAAACATATTTTATAGAAGACAATCATGTTATGTGAATAATTTTTGATGAACCGCAGTAAGTATTGTTTACAAAATGTTTTGAGCGCGTTCAAAGAAACCGCAATGACAATGAAACTAAAAGCGATGAAGTTAAAGGACCAAATATTGTATTACATATACCGTATTGTACGGTTTACTATTTAAAAAGCATCATTCCAAGTATGGTGTATGAAACATTTTATAAAGTACATCAGCTGCTCACAATCCCACGCAAGTTGTAAGAGATGAACAAGAGAAATGGGTTACTGTGGCACCACCATTAACAATGGTATAGCCACCTGTCATTACTATACACACTTACGATCATTAAAATAACACCGTGCCGCTATATATTGGAACTTTCGAACGGTACCTTTATAACAAACATCCATCAAGTTTAGAATTATATTTACACAACAGAGTATCTTTTCTATGGACTATTTAATAAAGTGTCAACAGCAACAGATACTAATCAAAGTTACACTAAATGACAACATAAACGTTTCAAATTGTAGTGATTAAGCACTTGATAATTGTAAAGATAATCAGACAGTAGCTGCAAGCTTTAATAAAGTTCATGATGAAAACCAAGATAGTGGCAGAGATCAAACAGATTAAACATTGTTTGTGGACACAGAAATTTGAATAACGCAATAAATAAACAAACTTTTCGGCGTGAATATGCAAAAGTTTTAATCAAAACATGAGAACTACATTACGATTGGATATGTTAGGAAAGGTAATCAAAATAAAAGCAGTATGTTATTTATATTGATTACCGTTGCAAAAGAGCTTTATTTATACATGTCGGTGTAGGAATATTCTAAGGAAATGAGCTAACATGGTATTCAAGCGGGAAGTACTTGCAACTTGATACTGTTATGCATAAGAGCGACATTAAACTCAACACTTCACAGCCAATCAGGGCAAATAAGCAAATAAAATACACAGAAGTTATAACATAGAAGATTACAGAAGTAGAGTTGAATCAGCTTTACTAGTAAGTCTTTAACATTACTAATAGGCAAAAAACCTACAGCAGCTAAAACAAACGTTACTATTATTTGAACTTACAATGTAGAAAACAACATTCCAGTAACATAAAACCTTGTATTGGATTATAAAGACGTGTGCTACGTTATTGCTTCTTGTTGCAACAATGTTGCATTAACTGCTGTGACTGCTGAACGTAGTATTTCAAACAAACTGTCAAATATGTTATTGTTATGTGTTGGTTAAATTATTGGCACTTACTTTATTGTGCCATTGGTTACTATATTAGTATTATCGGTTTACGGGAGTGGCGCTTTATCTCCTACGTTTGGACTTGTTTAGCTTTTTGCTTCTAAAGTTATAAACACCCCAGTCTCATTAACAATTTCAAAAGTCATTTTAACGATAAGAAAACTAAACTATGCATTCTCACTTTTAATTAAAATTTAAAACAAAACTTAGGGACCATGTTATAAAAAGAACTCCAAGATTTTAAACAAAGACCAAGTCTTGTATTAAATCTTGGCAAAAACTGCTATGCAGTTACTAAAGGAAAACTTTTCTTTTGGCTTTACCGTAGTCACTTTATATAAGTTAGTCTTAACTCGAGATCTTTTTCTCAGTATTATTATAAACGCAGAGACTTTCTCGCAGCTCTACAAATTCTCAACAATAAAACGAATAATCTATCGAGTTTTTATAAATCATATTTTTATGAAGAACTGAGTGAGTTTCTAAAATTGTGTCGCACAATTTCCTCATTCAAATCATTTAAATTTCATAGAATTCTTATAATCTGTTTTAACAAGAATTTCCGTACGGTGTGTATATTTTGACATACAAAATACAGAATATGCAGCAATTCTGTACTTTTTACGTCTAAATCGCCGAAAACACAGAAGTACAGAAAGAAAGAACAATCAAGAAGATTTATGATCTCATGAACATGACTTAATCGATAATCTTAAATCAAACAAACTAGATCATCATAACAATACCGAATCAGACCAATTTCGTTCAATCAAGGTGAACAGAGCTATTGGCCCAAATTATAAGGGCATTCTGTTTAGTACTGCTTACTCAGAATGATAGGGCAGGAATTGACGAACAAACAGTAATTAATGAGCATTAAGTACGTCTTTAATGTTTTGTAAGACTTAAGCATTTGTGATGTATAGATTATACGTAGATTTCAAAGCTCTTATAGCGCATCAGATGTCTCCTAGCTAAATGAACTGATGATACTTGAAGACGAAAGCGACTGGTACTTTTATGTTTTAGCTGATCGAAGGTCTTAGCTTAAGTGAAACCTGCGTCTAGCTTAGAAGGTGGTGTGACAGGCTTATAGATTGAAAGAGCTTTTTCCAAAAATTCATTGCAAAAATATGTATTAGGTAATTAAATTCAAATCTCGTTGTTACAGTACATGCATCATAGTTATCATTTATTTTCAATTTAAGGATGTTGTTTGTCATTGAGATTATTATCCAACCAATATTGCACCTATTTCATTGATTGATGAAGTAATTTATGATATTTGAATTAAATGATATAACGTAGCCAATAAATAATTATGACTAAACATTTGATACTGATCAATAGGCGTAGTAATTTAGATCAATCTATCTAGGACATTTTATAGGTGTCAATAGGTAATCAATCAATTATTTCAATAGGCAATGACTATTACCATTGAATTATGACAGTCCCGTTGTTGGTAAATGATGTCATCCAAATATAAATAGACTTCAAATCGGACATCCCTGAACGAATTTTCAATTATGTTTTAATTTAGGACGATAATTGTACAATGTCATCATCATCATTCATCATCATTTCAGCCGAAAGACGTCCACTGTTGGACATAGTCCTTCCCCAAACATTGCCATAAAGATCAGTCCTGATCGTCTCTTATCCATTAGATACCCGCGACCCTCACCAGGACATCGGTCCACCGTGTGTATATGGTCGCCACTTTAGGTCCTGTCGTTCTCTTCGATCATTTTTTTACGAGCATTGCACTTAATATAGTAGGTATATAGATAAAATAGTTAAAATCTACAAGATGAGACATTGATTCCCAACTACACCAAATTTCATTCAACCCGCTTCATCTTCACAACTGTACCATTCCCCAAAAATCAAACTAATGAATAGTTCAAACATCCTCTACCGAAAGTTCCGATCATTAGCCAATGAGATGAGCATACAAATTCTAAGGTTACAGGTGATCCCACTACCTCTACGAACGTTAATAAGGAAGGCTCCGTGCGTGCGATTGATGTTAACTTTAGATTAGTTTGTCCTATTTTCGGTTGCGACATTCTGATGTTTTCTCTTCCAAGATCGGAAGATTTGGCTTTCGCTTTTGGAATTAAGCTTTTAGGAACCAAGGGGGTTTTTTCTGTGCAGTTATGTACTCAATTGCATAACATAAGGTTAAAAATATATTACCGTTTCAATATTTTAAGGAAACAAGTAAACTTTAAAGCTTTATATCACAGATCGTTATCAAATGAATCTACTGAATGAATACAATTTAACCAAAATTTACAATATCCACAAAACTTAACTCCAAGAATAAATTCCAAATTCGCATAACTTAAAATTATCTTTGATCAAATCACCAACTTTATGAACTCGATTTAACACCTAAGTTTATCTTTAACGTTCTTAATGCCGACTATTACGTTACCCATTGAAATAGATGAACACAACACTGAAGCTATCAATACCATCGATCCATTCAATATTTCGTTGCCATTGCGATGTAACTCTGCGACAATCGTGCGTTGCAATCGCAAGTTTGCAATTCACTTTATTACCGGCGCACTACATAGCTCAGTTGCGGAACTCCGATAAGAGCTTCCGTGGGTAATCTTATCGCTACTGTAAACAAACCATAGAGATTTTGCATGTTTAATGAACATTCGTGTAGCGTTGATTGTAGCTAGCCTTATTATTTATTTACTTTCATGCTCCTTCTTCCGTTGGGGAGGGCAGAAGTTCAACGCATGTGAGCTACGCACATGATTGACATGAAGACACATTAACTTGTTGTTGTAACGTTAATAATTAAATAATCTTCTGTGGAATCAATATTCTCATACCAATTAGCTTTATTATTTCCCTGTTTCGCTTTAATATTAACAGCCTTTTAATTTATAACGCACGAATAATGTCAGTAACCTTTAACTATTTTATGATTATTTGGAACTAAATCGTGTTCACATAAAATGTATGTTTATGATAGACTGTTATATAATTCAGCAATAAAAAGACATATAAATCATTTCAGCCACATATAACCATTAAAGTTAATACGAATTTAAATTAATAACTACCTTGGCCACGTTAGAAGGGCCAGTACCTACAATTATCTGTGATAAATTCTTCATATCAAAATGTACTTATAAGGCCATATGAGAAGGTCAGCTTTGTCTTGAAACTAGATTAGTTAGATGAAAAAATAATAATAAAAAATCGAAAAAAAACTATTAAAAATAATTGATTTGAAGATAGTTACACTTATACATAGATTTAATGCTAATGATAAGGATATAAACATGATGTGACATAAATTCGATAATGTTTCATGTGTAGCTGATAATTTAAAAGTTCAAAGCAAACAGTTTTTATCAGCAGCTTATCTTGTGCAAGTTGTTAACGTCAATTGAGGCGAGGGTGTTGTAGTAATTGATAACGATGGACGTAAGACTTTTCACTAAGTAACAAAGTCACTAGCTCCAAACCAACGCGGAATTTATACATTTGAAACTCGATAACTTATTTGCCTTCGGAAAGGAAATTTTCAAGATGACTCGTGTAATATCTCTGTTATTGATTAATGTTTGTAGTAAATTTAAAATTGATACTAAAATAATAATCAATAGTTATGCCTTCAACTATTTCCTGAATACACCGTTGTTTGTTTAATATTGTCTTTCTTGAATACCTCTTAAATTGCATTCCTTATTATTCTATAATAAATTTACTTAGCTTTACGATCAGAAGGCTACATCATAGTCTTGAGGTAAAAGCAAATAAGTCGTATATAATCTTCTAAGTTCCGTTATATAACGATAAGTGCACCCAACATTACCAAAAATACGTCACAGTGGCTGGTATCTCAATCTCTACAATCGTTAGAGCTTTTTCCTTCATATCTCCTGGACCATCTTCTACACGTGACAAAGCATCGTAATGGGAATTGACATTAGCCTATTTATGATGTTCCACGTTATCTGATTTAGTCTCTCCTACCGGCACCACTGCAACCGCTTTTACCGTTGTCAGTCGTAAAAAAGCTACATAATAGTTTTAGGTGCCGTCGTTGAGTAAGATTCTGATAAATCCGTGACCGACTTCCATATCTCCTTAGACGCAGTTCAAGTCATAAATCTTGTTTTATCAAAACTATCTGTCATATAATTGGATGGAAAGTTGAAGACACTCGAGAGAAAGATACGAATTGTTTTTATTGTAACGAATGGTTGGACACGCGATAAATGTTAAACTCGAAGCGGACGATATTTTTTTATTAAACGATCGTGATGAAACGATGGAGAGATCTCATAAAATAAACTGTCATTACAAATTATACCAAAATAGTTACCCGAATAAAACAGCCGAAATAGAATGCATCAGCGACTATTTACAAAATAAAAACAATCCACAAGATGTTCACTTTAAACGTTAAATTATCTGTCACATTCACTAAAACTGAAAACGTACAATAAATCCCATCACAGTTGTCAAAACGTAATCAGTTTCACTTCACGTATGCAAATGACACTAAGGAAAACAGTTTTCACAAACGCGGTATCGTACGCAGCGCGGTTGGGACGTCCGGGTGGCAGCGACCGTCCCTCTCGGCCGTCCGACTTTAACTGTCGCGGCAACAAGGGACCTGTGGGGGAAAGGGACGAAGGGGCGAGAGGGAACCTCTCCAACCGAGGAGATAACTTTTGATCTTTTTGGTACCATAGAAGATTTTAATGATGCACTCACATCTGGAGATTCGACAGAAAAAGTGCGCGTCGATGTTAGGCGTTAATGCATGTCAAGGGCTTAGTAGAAACGACGTGTCAAAAAAATAGTAAGATGTGGTTGCGGGTGACATTTTTAAAAATAGTATCGATAGACAAACGGTCGTTTCGATTCAAGATGAAATTCTAAAATTGTAACTTCGCGAGCTTTTAGTAGATAGAATCTTCATTGAAAACTGGAAGGGCCTGTTATGCTGCAAGGATATTTTGCTTTATATTCTCCTGTATTATTTTCACATCATCCGATGTCTTGGGGCAGACAATATTGCGCAAGGTTTTTGTCCCTGCCCCGCACATGTCAGGGTACAAAGGGGCGAGGAGCAGAGCAGGTACAAAAGATCTCAACCCCGCTTCAAGTTACAACGGCCATAGATTAATGACGAGAACATTGTGGAGTTAAGAACCCAAAAATTTACAACTGCATTGTGTTCGTCGCGTAACAAAAGAGTACAAAAGATAGGATCGGCTTCTGTTATTACCTTATCGTTTATCTGAGCGTTGATTTCTCTCACTTTTAGAGTAATACGAGTAACATTATCGACGTGGATTTCTTTTTTTTTGCAGCTACTACAGATGTTTGGAGGGCGTTCCGTTATTGCATACAAATAATCTTTGTGAATCTCGAGTATTCTAAGTAACAAATTTTAACAGATCAATGGAATTGAGTACAATGGGAACTTGAGTTACCTACATTTGTCAGTAATAATCTGTAGGGAGCTAATCATTCTTCAATTTATGGCTTCCAATATGTATTATTACCGTTTCTATAAGTAGTGCTTCCTTCCTAAGCGTCTTGTTGAATTTTTATTGGAGTGTATTATCCACGTAGCTTCTTGTTTGATGATGTCATTTAATCCTAGTCGTGCATGTTAATTGTAGACTCGCTTTTCAAAGGCCATGACTGTTTCTTTAGCTATTTTAACTCTATTAATGGATTCCTTTTTAGGTTGTGACTTCGCGCACGTAGGCTCTTGGTTTGAGCAAATTAATTAACTGACTGCAGTTTTATTGTTCTATTTATTACGTGAAGTCTTTCGTAACACAGTGTTTTTTTACTTACTTTTGTGCGTTTACTTTAAAATGAGGTTTTTAATAAACTGTCCACGAACAAGTTGACATTCTAATCACAACGTAAGTAAAACTCCATAAACAAAACTGATTGATAACTCAACTCAACAATAAAAATACGACGACGCATAAATCATTGGAAACAGTAGTTCAACGCTGAAATAAAGGCCCCGTCACACGGGCAAGTCACGGCTTGTAATGAGTAATGGGCGAGCGTTCATTACTCAACGACGACGCCCCGCAGTTTACGCGTCATCTGTCGTCATGTCTCGTGGGTAAGGGTACTAACTTCAGAACTGTGAAGTGTGTGTGAAATGAGAACTGTGATGTTTTTTGGTTGAAGATTGATTTTTGGGTTTATACAAGATAAGTAAGATAAGTGGGATTTCCTTTTGAAAGATGTTGTTTTATCTATTTGAAAGTCGATGGAGCTTTTTAAATCGTCATTAGACATTGTCAGGTGTTAAGACTTTACATTTTTTATAATGTTGTCAGTCACTTCACAGTTTCTATCAGTTGAGGCTTACTATTTTTTATGATCCCTCAATACTTTTTAAACAACTTTTCATGTCATCAACATTTAAACCGCACCAACCATGTTACCGCTACGTATGGCTTATGTTCTTACTAAATCAAGCGTCGACATTGCTCGTTCCACTGCTTTCTCCATAAACTCAGTCAGCGTGAAGATAACGCCATCACAATGGCAGCGAAAGCCAAAAGGGTTGACAATATTCGGGCTTTTAAAACACGTCCATCAATTTTTACGAGATTTTCGTCTTGCTCCTGCACCATAATTTTTACAACCGCTGCCACCAACTGTATGCCATATGTGTGATGGTAATCTGATGGCGGTTGCAAAGTTATTACGGTAGGGGTCTTAATTTTTGGGTCGGTTTTAATTTTATTGAAATCGGCTTGATATCGTCAATATATTACTTACTATAATGATAATCAATTGAATATTTATAATATATAATGTAATGATAATAAATGCTATGAGAAAGACTAATTAAGAAATCTTGGGTTAGAAATAAATTTAATATCCGAAACAAAACTCCAGTTTGCCTATTTAGAATTCAAGGACAGTATAAACAGAAGAAAGTAAAATGCCGACCCCAATTAATTTGTTTTGCTAATTAATCCTATAAATCTCTTGTAGGCTGCAACCGCAGTTTTGATTGCCTGGCCAGAGGAAAGATTTACATTGGAAAATTCATTTCGTTGTTGGCCTCGTAATTATTGGTCTAAAATAAGCAAAAGTAAATTGGCGTAGAGCTACCTCAAACAAAGTAGCTATGTATAAAACTGTGTCGCCAACTATTTCAATTATGTATCTATTCTAAGATGGCTTGAAAGTGAAAAATCTTGAAAAAAACTAAATCATGTAATATGACTTTTTATAAATATCGCAGGCTTTCACTTTTATTTTTCATTTTCTTAAAGTCTTCTAATCCATCCTATTCATCTCAATTTTACCTCAAAATTTGTATTTTTTATCATCTCATCCATATTCTTTTTTGCTTTCCTAAAATGAAGACTAATTAAAACGACGACCTCAATTCGTTCTCGCTAATTAATCTTCACAAATCGTTCTGTGGGTTCAACCACAATTCTGATTGGCTGTGACCGCTTCTCGCAACCGACTATTTGTTATTCTAAGAACGTGCAATCCCTGTCCATCCGCTGCACCGTGCGCCTCTTAGATGTGCCCCGCTCTTGCGACTTTTAGTCGAGGAATTGTATTGATGCGATTGTTGCAGTTCGATTAATGAATTATTTATTTAATTGATATTGATCGAAGTATGATCAGTTGTTATGGGCGGTTTGATTATAATTTTATGTGCATCAAATCAAGTTTATGGTGCAGTTTTAACTTAATTATCGATAAAAAATGTATGTTTGATTAATTTGCTTATCTTTTCATCTATATTGCAAGTTATTACTTGCCTTTGCTTGCCCAACTATATTGCACGTTGTACTTTATTTTTATGATTGAATTTTAAAACTTCTTGGTAATAATATACATGGATATTTTGTATGCGTACTATAGTGCTGATTAAAAAGATCAACTTGTTTTGTACCATACGAGTACTTTTTGAGTATCAAAACACTATCCAACTTTATGTCTTTTATAAGACCTAACACCTATTTGAACACTTAGTAAATCATAGCTCTCAACAACTATACTAGACAATATGTGCAGCACCTTATTCATACTCGGAGCTTTACACTCACGTTCGCGTTCGCATTTACGTTCAGCGCTGACGTATAAAAGTTCGTTCACGGCCAATTTACGCTTGTTTTCGATTGAACCGGAAGAATGAAGTCTTGAATCTTTACGACTAGAATCTGTCGTGTGCTGAATTGTAAAAAGATAGGGTTGATCAATGCGGGAAAATAAAAAGACGAGCTCTTTAATCGTGAATGTAGGAGCTATTTGGTGAGCTTTAACTAGCTCAGGTAATAACGAATTCGAAAATAAATAATAAAAGACTATCGATATGAGGTAAAGAATATAATATTTAGTAACCTTTCTAATATTCTGGCAAAGGGTAAATTGAAAACGTGAGTTGTTCAAGCAAAAGTGAAATGCTATATTCCATAATAGCTTTTTATTCTTGCCAACTTGTCTGTACACAATCCGATGACAACCAAAATTGCCTCAAACAAAAAAAGATGATGTTTTGAATTTTAATCAGAATCTCGCAAAAACGAATCCAAACCTCCATAAGAACGAAGAAAATGCGGAAAAGCATAACCGTTACGAACGATTTCTCTCTAACAATAGGAGAAGGTACACGACACTCGATGAAAAAAAAGCTCGACGTGGCTTAATAGAATCTTTACAAGTCGATCTATTATCGCTCGAAGAAGTCACGTAGAATATTAGACGCCCGTTGCTCGATATTCGATCCCGAAACACGATCTGCTAAGAAGTGAATTGAAAAGCGAACGGTTAACGATGTAAACTTAGGATTAATTTTCTCGTTGTTTGAGTTGTACTGAGCAGTGAGCGATGGACTCGCCCGCGGCGAGAGTCAACAGTCGCCAGAGATATAATTTCAAAGTTGCTACGCCATTACACTGAATGCCTGACGCGGCTTGCGAGTATATTTTAGAATTTGCTGTCCGTAAAGTAATAATAACGTTGGAAATGATATTACATTGCGCTACAGAATCGCAATGATTTCAGCATTTTGATATGTGAGTCGGAATTGTAGTCGTTTTACAGCGACGGGAACGTTTGGATTCGAAGATAGTGTTTGCAGTTATTTGAAGAAGTATTTCTCCACATATTGGTTTGGGACTATAATAAAATGGCTGTAAATATTTGAAAATCTCATAGCAGTAAGTTACACTAGCGTACTATATAAAATCGTCCCTTAGGAAACTCGTTTTGAGATGTTAGTGTGTATCTGCTTTTCCAATTACTTTATCTAAACGGTAAACATTATTTATGCCGTAGTTAATTTTAACTGTTGTCGGTTTTAAACTAAGGCCCGCTAATTAAGGACATATTCTGATAGCAATATAATTAGTTCCAATTTCAAATTCTGTCTAAAATAAACCACATAATATAATTGGTTGCTTTGGTTAATTATTGGTTTCTATTTCGGTAATATTGCATCAACCTTTATCAGAGCCTTATCTGCAGTCGTGACCCTACACAAATTTAAGTTATGTCTAAAATAATGTAACATGTGAATCTCTTATCTTTAATTGTTTTCTTGTCAGCAATCCAGGTTTTTTGTATCATAAACCAACAAATATAGTCTAATATACAACGTGTTATTTTGGACTTGAATTGACAAAAACTAATTTGAGATTGAAATTGTAAGCACAATTTTTAAAACAAGACAAAATTCCGTAACCCCACATGTGTGAGGCAGAAAATTTCATGCTTACCAATCCAATTTTTATTATCGTAAAGTACGGCAAACACTAACGTAACCTAGTGTTCCTAAATGCATTCTCCTGGAACAAATAAAGTCCGATCCTCCTAAATAAGAGGTTTCCTGGGATAGGACATAAAACTGGCACACGATCTTTTATTGTACCTAATAAAATCTCCCGAGCTCGATACAGAGGGGCTTGTTTGAATTATAAAACGATATAGATGTAGAGTACATGAGAGACCTCACGAAGCAATTTGTCTTGTGGCGTACAATTTGCATGTTACATTACACACTTGGTCTCCTTTAATTTTGTACGTGATTAGCGTTGCTTTTGCTGCTTGAGCGGCTCGGTTTTGATGTAATACGAAGCGATCGTCTTTATTTAAATTAGTATCAAATATTATTATAGCTTTAACCTGTATAGAACTGATGAATTATGTTTTGGGATTATTAATTTTTTCTTTCACAACATTGACGAAAAAACAGCTCAAGGATATCAACTTACGAAAACCCAAAACTTCCAACTCAGCGCACAACTTCTCCAAACTTTTTTATTTATCAGCGGCATCTCCAAACAACCCTTCTAAAATCCTTCTTTTCAACATGTTTTCTCGTTCTAAATCAATCCTTAATTTTGCATGAAAAGCTTCATACCCTACATCATCGGGTGCCACTAGGAATATAAACACGAGCGCCTCGGGCAGACGGGATCGTGTGCTACCGGTGCGGTCGCTTCACGACGCCATTTGTCTAGCCCCTCGGGCCGCGGGTCGTGCAATTTGCATCTCCTGACCACGCCTAGATGCTTCCACACCGCGTACCATTGTTCCTTCCAGAAATGCCCTATCTCTATAATCAAGTGTTTTAGCGTCTTTTTTGTGTTCTATATTGGTCGGTTAATGTTGATCACGATTTAAGATTCTATGTGATTTTGTCCTGGAGTTTTTTAAGTAACTAGACTATTTTTTTAGTTGATTTTTCTGAGAGTTTATGAGTCGAAAAACAGATACATTGATAACTTCTTAAACATGAATGAAAGCAATGATTTGTTTGTATACAAAAAAGTCCGCGAGAGAGAAAGAGTTGAAGGTATCATCACCGTTCTCATCATACAAAACTATTTATTTCGTACAGTTAGATCGTACAACCTGTGTGGTATGATAATCAGTAGGCAAGGAAAAACTTAATGCATTAGAATTACGTTTTTCCTTCAATCTCAGTAAACATCCTGTGGTACGGGCACTGTATGCTTGTAATTGGTCTTATAAGTAAAGCAATTAGAGGTTTTCTGTTTTTTCTTCTAATTAGGATCATTGGTTTCCAATACTCTTTAATGTTCCTGGACACTCAGTGGTTTAACTTGGTAGTTTCTATGTGATCTTAGAACTTGCGTGTCGCGGGTGTTCCATGAATGCGAGACGCACAGGACAGTTGGTTTTAGTGACATTTGGGGGAGGCCTATGTCCACCAGTGGATTTTTAGGTCTTTCAGCTAATGATGATGATGGTGATTTTTTTGTATGTGAGACTGACCCTTTAGTTTATGTTCATCAATAACTTACCTGACACTCCACAGTGTTAAGTAACGAAGTGGCTTAGACAACTCTTGAAGTAGGCAATCTTGACTGCATTACCATCAATTTGCATCAGAAATTACATATTTACATGAAAAATTACGAAATCACATAAACTCACGCTGGGCAGCATAATCCGTGGCCATATCAATGTCCCATAATTAATATTGGCATAAAAATTAATACACGAACCGTAACGCTGATCGCCAATCACAAGCCGTCAGAATTCCATTATCATAAAATGTTCGAATTCGTGTGTAATCAAGTATTAATTACTTGTATTGATATACTGTGCGCTATTCGTTAGTTCATGGTCTGCTCGTAAAATTCTTGGGATGACCGAGAGCTTCCCGCAGTGAAGTGATATGGAGTATGATAATATTGTAGATGAGGCATTACATTGAGGTTTCTAAGTTCAAGTTATTTGCCTACATTAGTAATGGTGCTGGAGGGTTTGTTGAAAAATTATATATCGGCTTAAATTACATGCTGTTTAATTGTATTTTACTTATTTTTTCAAACCAATAGTGTACCTTTAATGTCACCTATATATTAGTAGAAACTGACTGACGGACCTATAAAAGCATAATCAAAGCCAGAAACAGAGGGAGTAAGTGCGTGTGTTTTTTTATGACACAGGCAGGCACTAAAAGAAGAATTTCCAAAATTTACCCCTAAGGGGACGAAATGGGAGTCCAAAGTTTGTATAAAGGCACTTTCTTTCACGCATACTTAACCAGTGACAGAAGCTAGTCATAATTTATAAGTAGTATTTTCTTCGTGCTCTTTCAAACTACTATCACTAGTCTGCATCAATATCCATATTCTATATCCTGTAATAAACCATAAACTTACATGAAATTAGAACCATAAATCTTGTCACAGTAACAATAAATGCATGATTCCATAGAATGCATTTTATTTACCACACGGCTCGACTATTAATAGTTTTAATTTGTAATTTACACACATCGAGACCGTCTCATCTCCTTCCGGCCTAGTCTATGTAAATGCTTGGTTGGTTGCATAGACCACGGAATTCTAGAACTGACAGTGACTAGAGACGCCATGGCTCATCTAAAGTTAGGTGTGGATACTTTTTGTTTGAGGTGGGAAGTCACTAAATAAGTATTTCACTTTGAGTTTATCAAGAGACAGTGTCAGACACTGACTAAAACCCACCTGCGTTGATTTAGTTGTCCTTTGTGTTCTAGTCGTGGTAACTCTTTCAAATAATCCTGCAACGTTTACCACTCCAGCCAGAGCGAGAGAAGTTATTGAATGATATTTTACCTTAAAAAATCGTAAAATGTACAAGACCAAGCGATACCACGTCATAGAACTGAGTTGTGTGGATCAAATTTTATATTTGTGAGCACAATGAGTTTTGAGCACCAATTTCGGCTGTCACTATTGTTACTAAAGGCCATCTATATCATCTATATTAATTGTAAGTTAATGATTACATGCATTTGGTTGTTATAGACTAGCTTGGTTTCGCTAAGTGGGTTTTTGAAGACACACACAAGCAATGTTAATTTTCAAGAACAAGTTCTTGTAGAAATAGTTGCTCCATCTATAGCAATTGCCGCCTATACGTCTCGGTGATCTGTGGCATCGTTCCCTTACACTACGTAGAGTAGAATGACATTTAAATTCATAATAACTTTAATGGTGAAGCTATGAGCTAAAGCCGTGGTTGGTTGAGCATTTTTATTTTCTGGAGCGCTGGATTTTGAAGCATTTTATTGCTATGGGGCTACAACTTCGTATTTATTAGATAGGCATGGTAAAATTAAATGATATGGCTAGAAACGTAAGTGGAAATGGATTCTTGAGATAATGAGTATTAAAGATGTATGGATGTTGCACGAAACCAAACACACTTTGATAAATACTATAAAATGAGATGCAAGAACGCATAAAATACTTTTTTCCTGGACTTAACTTAACTTAACTTAAAAAAATATTGATTGGCTATTTCTATTTCATTCAGCCAATCAAAATCGCTAAAAATAGTTCGATCGTCTGATTCTATCATTGCTAGTTTTTCAGTTTAATAAACCTACTTTCCAATTTCACATGAATAAAGACACTTATTTTTATTCGTACTTAAACTGAACTGAGTAATTGCATTATATGTCCAACAATAATTTTATTGTCATCACACAAAATCAAAACAATACGTAATCATTTTATTCATTGCGTTCAATTAATTTTTGTTTTATGTGTTATTAAATCCGATATTGTATATCACAGGTTTCGAATAACTGAAAATGATTTCAGAGTTAACAGTGTAAAAGTTGTCGTGTTGTCATTACTCACAAATTGATGAATCGTTCCCGAGTAGGTAGGTAATGGATTTTTGCGACCGTAAAATATTTCAGTGGCTAATTATGAGGTGTGAGTTATAAATCGAACTTTCGGTACTAATTATATAAGGGAATATATGTACTTATAATACCTATGATTACAAAATAGTAAATAGAAGGTAACTTTGAAATATTCAGCATAAAACGTCAGCAAAATGACGTCTCTTGTATTTTTTGTTGTAACGGCAATACAAATACTTATTCTGTGACAACTTCAATTTTCAACTCTTACGGTTTGTGAGGTACACGCCCTTGTCAGACGAACGGACAAACAAACAAATCGACGGATGAACGGACGGTTTTTGCTAGCCTAGTACATAGGCATGTTGGCTGTCTTCGGGTAATGAACCCTAAAAACGAAAGTATGTACGAATGAGAATTTACTCCTGCGCCTTGAAACATAGTTGGACATTTTTTATCACGAGATTATGTTTCCTTAGAATAATTTTCTACTATCACGCTATTTTAATAACATGTACAGTTAACCAAGCTACTCAGCACAAATAGTATTAAAATGATTATTGCTTCCTTATTTTAGACCAATGAATTCTACTTTATGTGAACACACCACTACTATTATACTTTACAGAGCAATTGCACTGCACACTTTATAGTTTGTCGTTTCCCCCTTCGACACGTTTTATATGAAACCTACGATTTTATACCATTTTATTATTAATTTTGTAATCTTACGCACCTCGTTAGAACTTAAATGGTTTGATGCTTTTTTGTTAGCTTCTCCATAATTGGTCACGCTTGCATAGTTAATTGCATAAGTTATGACCACTGTGTGTGGAAGTGCATTTACATAAATTGATTCTATCAGGGCTATTTCTGTTTTGTAATTTGCTTTTATTTGCAAAAAAGTTTTAATTTATGACTTTGTTTTTGTCACCCGAATAAAATAATATGTTTAGTTTTTTAATATAAACCTAACCATTTTGTAATAATTGAAAAAGATAACTAATGATTGTAGCTTAATGATTTATAATTTATATTTATTTTTGTAATAATTAATTCAATCATAATGAATTTAAAGTGAAAATTACAACATCGCTTTGGACACCTGTGCAAGAGTATTATAAAGTAATTGAATAAATAAATAAGATTTGCATGTATTATTAATAATAATATTCCACAACTTTCACACAACGCCATCTATTCCTAAACTAAGCTGAGCTTGTACTATGAGTACTAGACAACTGATAAACATACTCATATAAAAACGCATGCAATATATGTATATCAAAGGTCAATCACACCCAGACACAAAACAAATGATATTTGTCTTGGGTAAGAATCGAACTCATTACCTCTGCCATAGTAGTCAGGGCCACTAACCACTAGACCAACAGGCCAAGACAAGACTGATGACACAAATCTTGCACAGCACTAAATCAGAAGCAGCATCCACTGATCTGCTGTCGCGGGATCCGATGGATGCGTGACGCCCAGGACCGGTCGCTGTGGCGACGCTTAGAGGAGGCCTATGTCCAGCAGTGGACGTCCTTCGGCTGAGATGATGATGATGATGATGATCCACTGATGTAACTATGCAATGCCTAATTCTATGCCACACGGTGGTTGCAAAGCAGTCGACAATGTAAAACCGGAAACTAATCACATCCTAAAGCCCGACCGAGTTCTTTTGAGAAAAACGGGACCAAGGAAGGACATACCATATTAAGGAGAAAGTTGGTACAGACTTAGACAGGACCTATATTTTCGTCTACGCGAATCATAAATTAATATTTGAAAGAGGTAAAAATGTTTACAATATTTAATATATGCAAATATCGATCCGATATGAAATTTATTTCACTGTTAGCAAGTTACATAAAATTATCGCCATATATTGAGTTAAATTTTATCCCAAATCATGTGCGGTTTGCTGCAGGATGATAAAACAGCGACATATGAACTCATTTATTCCTTTACGTAAAACAGAGCAATAGTAAAATATCACCGACTTTCTTCTATTTGAAATAGCTAGAGCAAACTACGTAAATATAAACAAGCTCAAAATGAACGCTTCAAAAACCTTCATAAAACAAATTCAGACTCGACAAAAAGTACGGCAAACTAGATTCTAAAATAGTTTCATTAATATCTGGGTTAAACTTCTCCACTGAGATAAAGCAAGCTGAGAATGGAAAAAAATAAAAACAGAATATTTACTGCGCAAGCGTTATCCTGGCAGTTGCTAGTCGGAACTTGAAACGGGTTTCTATATAGGACGTCGGATAACAACCTGAATGTATACCTAGTATAGAATGTCATTGTGAACGATAAACTAGATAACGTTATTGTGACTACCGCATTGATTATGATTGTGGTTTTTGCTCTTAGGGTTATTAATGATGCGCCAGACGGTCTAGCTGTTACAAACACCACAAGCTCGGAGCCAGAGCAAAAAGTAGGGATAATCCCTTAGGATCATGTGAAAGATTTAATGGACGGCTAATGGAGCTTGATTATAGATTGATATAGAGATTTTAAGAAGAATTATACTTTATAACTCAAATATTAAAACTGCTTAAACAAAGTAAAATATAAAACTCGCTAAAAGTAGACGCACAAGTAACTCAAGCATATTTATGAGTAATATCAACGCTCGCCAGTCTATATATAAATCCTGAGTAAAGCCTGCATTAAGTTCAGTCGTAAATATTCCATACTTTACTATTCCTAATTTAAGATGTCTCTTTGCTCTCAAGTTATCACGAGGCTCGCGTCAAAATGGGATAAATCATAATACAGGCTCGCTGGGCTGGAGCCCGTAATACTTTATTTGCCGGCTAACATTAATTTTTCATACAATAAGGCTCAAGATAAAAATGTTCTAGTCGCATTACATGATATGAATTTGTGAGACTGACAATTTGTTGTAGCAATTTATAATGATTATGTGTGTGATGGAAGTGGTAAACAGTATATCACCGATGATAATAGTGTGAGTAATAGACAGTATTGCAGAGAAATGATTTGTTGTACTCAAAAGGAAATTAATTGACAGAATACTGACAGTTATAAATTAAATACTTCCATTGCGATACATATTTCAAAAACTCAGGAAGTGTTAATGAACGTGAGAACATATTTTTGACACACTAATTCATACGCTTCAAAAACTTTGTCGGTAATTGAGTCGCCTACGTCTCAATTACCATCACCGAGAACCTATTTCTACATCATCAATCAAATTAGATATTTTGTGAGCATATATAAGAAAACTAGGAAAGAAGAAAAAACAAGAAAGGTTAAGGTGTTGATCTACTAAATAAAAAATGGACGCCAACAAAATTTTCTCCCGATTGAATGTCGCTCAAGGATCCAATCCAAAATGAGTTTCCAACCTGTAGATAAAGGACCAATTTTTTGGCGACAACAAGCGTTGAGGCGGATCATGACTGAATGCCCTATTTGGAAGGCAGGGTATTTGAAGGACGTACCTTCCCTTAAGGGACCACTCAGTCCGGACGCTGTCACGTAGGGTACCGTTATGTCCCAATTTTTCGTCCTTGACAGTGGGTATATATCTTCGGAGTTTGACTGTCGTTTTTCTTGTTCTTTTGTTTTTAAGTTGTTGTGGGTTTTTTCCAAGTTGTTAGGAATTTAGATTTATTAGAGACATATTTAGATTTTAAAAGTATATCTATTTGTGCCAGTACTGTAATAGAAAAAACAGTGAATGAGATATTTTGTTTCCATAGACTACACATTTGGTCCAAATTTTAATCGCACTTGATAATGATGTTTCAAATTAAATTAAGTTGTAACTGTTCTTATTAATTTGGCTGTAAACCATGTTCTTGCTCATGAGAAAAGCATCAGTTACTTTCAAATTGTAACGGTAACTGCAAATTAAAATGTAATTAATTTTATTTTTTATCTATGCAGATGTAGATTATAACTTCCATTGTGAGAATTAGGCGTTTAAGTTAAATTAATATTATCATTATTTTTGATGATTTTGCATAAGATAACGGTTATCATCAATTCTTTTCTTTTAAGTGTTATAAATTTATTAAAACTATCAGTTTTAAATGTTGCACACAGTTTACATAACCATCTTGCTTTTGGCAAACGTCAAATAATAATTCTCCTATTTTGGGTGTAACTCAGTATTAGAGCTCAGTAAGTGAAATTAGGTCAGTTATTTCGTACTTTTATTGTTTTATTTTTACTCAGCCATAAGTCGTCCTAGATAATATCTTCAATAATAATTCCGCATCAAAATTCACAAATAGAAACGGTGGTATAGATCAAGGCACGACAAAAAATGGCGTCCATAGCCGTTGGCTACAAGTAAATAAATCGACCCTTTGTCCCATACAAATATGCAATAAAAACTATCTCAGGACTACTGTTTTATTTTCTGTCTTGAAAATAAATATTATTGTTGTTTTGCTTCTTATTTCATAAGCTACTATCATGGCAAAATAATAAAACTGGAATAACATAAACGGATAGAAATTTTCATTTAAATTTTGTGTGACCTTTGATTGCTAGGAATCCTTTAGAATTCTTTGATATATATTAAAACAGGTATAAGTCTACATTTAATATGAAAAAGAGCTTACAGAAATACTCAAGCATGTTTAAATATATTTATACTTCGAGAGTAAAGTTATGTTAGATTAAGTAAATTATTTTGTATAATTTGTGATATGACTTGACGTATGATAGATTTTCCTTTAACATAAACGAAATGTAGATAAAATATCACAGAATTAAATACACTTTAAAAGTTTGGTTGCTTATCTTTTTGATATAATATAATTAATGTTTTTCTAATGTTTATAGATTTTTTAAATTGATTTAAACTAGTGCTTGACTGCAATCCCACCTAATAGTAAGCAGTGATGCAATCGTTGATGGTGAAGCGCACTAGTTTATTAAAAGCCTATTCACTCTAGTCATACAAAATAATGTCTGAGCTTTGATAGAAAACTTAGGTATTTAAACTTTGACTGTTGGCATACTTAAAGTAGTTTTAGAATCACTCAAAATTCCACTACCATGTAACATTTCGAAACGTAAACGAGCTACGTATATTGAAATTCATTGACTATATTTCACCGTCAATTCCAGTGACGCATCTCAGGTAAATAAAGATGTCATGGTCTGACCCTAAGTTCAGGCTAGCTCGCTGATTGAAATCTTGATAGATAAAATGTTCAATGTTTGTTCCTCGTAATTTGTAAACGTAATGTAACTTACTTTGACTTTCATGTTCAGTGTTTGTAATAGTGAATAATATACTCGTATCTTTAATATCTTGTTGGCTTACATTGTAATGTTATTTGAGATCGACTTTAACTTTAAGAGGTTGATCAGGCTTATCGTTTTCATTGATGAGTTACTGTCAGATTTTCGATGCATTTAGGATCTGGTTCGAAGTTTTTGATAAGTCAAGGTGTAATGTAAAATAATTGTACCCTATTTACTATATATTTAAACTGTACATAGTTCTTTTATTTTTAACTATAAACTTTATTGTTATTATACTTATACTTTTTTAAATATAATATTATTATGTCAAATTGTTATTAATGATTTTGTTTGAAAAATATTTTGGTTGATTAGTGACAAGAAATAAAAAAAAATTAAATATTCTTACTACTTAGGCATCACGTTCAATTGGACAAGCCTTTTATGAGCACCCGTAAATTGACTACTTGCTATTGAATTTACACAACTGGACGCTAAGCAATGTAAGTAACCTATTGACATTATGCCGAACCGACAAGGCACGAACTTAACCCGTTTGTTCGATTATTAAATGTTAAGAAATAATTGCGAAATCATTATAAATTAAATTTTATAATAAGGATAATTTTTAATTACTGTTTCTTCAGAACTCATCTTAAGATCATGTTAAGTACTGTTCATAAGTAATTAATTAATAGAAGTGAAAATATTTTGGTACTTAATTTTTAATGAAACAAGGGAAAGGAGGTTTCTCCAAGCTGGAAAGTACCATTACAAGCAAGAATAACTTCGAGAAAGCTGTTAAAAAGGAGAAGAAAAAAAAAAGTAAGTATGTTAGTTTTGTCTGTAATTATTGTAAACTTGTTTAGAAGGATAAAAAAGTAAGTAAGTATCATTTATTAACTTATGACCATAATTAAGGAAAATAAATAGAATAGAAACAAATAAAGTATATCGATTTGACACACGAGATTCTCGATATGAGAGATAGGTTCTGCTGTCATTGGACCCTGTTCCAATCATTTATTCTAGTAGGCAATTTTTAGATGCTTAATTTTCGTTATATTTTTTTTTAATTGCCTACAAATTATAAAAGTAGAGTAAATAAATTTAATAATAGTTTTATATATAAATATAGGTATAAGGGTTATTAGCCCTTAACCTATCAATACCCGCGAAACGAGACACAATAATAAGACAATAACAGCGCGGTCCTATGAGACCGGTCGGGGATTCATGAATTAAATAATGACTCGATAAATCTTTAATCAGATAAGAGGCTGCAGAAATAGTTTGTAGTTTAAGCTGTCAGTAAAGAATTTCAAAGGAGTGTTGTTTGACGTCTCACGCAGCCGTATTAATCAATGTTAAAGGCAAAACAACGGCCTGAAGCCTAATAGCCATTCGGAGCTGCCAATTACAAACCTAAATGGACAAGTATTATTGACGGTAAAGCCTTTGTGATGTTAACTTTGCTAGAAGACGGTTTTTCTTCACTCCGGTTTTGTTTATCAGCATTATTAAAACACTAGCTTTAGCTCGCAACTTCACCTGCGTACATAAAATACAGCCTATGTCACTCAGCAATACAGCAGCTTTCTATTGGTGAAAAAATTGTGGCAATCGAACCAGTACTTCCACAGATTACCTCATACAAACAAAAAAACAAACTTTACCTCTTTATTATATTAGTGTAGATAAGTAAATGTCTTCGACCGTCGTGATGTTGACCTGGGAAGAGGTGGCGAAAATACCTAGGACCTACTATACTAATACCTACCTCAAGGGCTGATACAAGGTCACTAAAGATAAAAATACCTGGAAGAAGTTCGAGGAAGCCTTTGCCCAGTGGGTAACTATAAGCTAATTTAATTAAAAAAACAAACGTCGACCAAAATTAAAAATAATTAAAAAACAAAAAAAATCTGAATAATATTTGGTTTTTTGATAAACAAAGCAATCCGAAAACAATCAAAGCATCCCCACAGCTTATCTAAATTATCTAAATGAAGATACAATAAACCTCAAAAATATTTTAAAACCATAAATCTGTAAAAACTATTTATACAATAAAAAAACAATACCCCTGCTATGTTTCTCATAGTTGTGCCATAAGGTTCAATCAATCAATGTCCTCTGGAATAAAAAAGGTGAACATCCACGACCCACGTAAAGTTTGGGGCTCCAAAAAACTTTGACTTGTATATTTTTTTTGGGCCAACCACGGGATTGTTTCTGATGGTCTAATAGATGTGGGTTTGATTCTATTTTTATTTGAACGTTTATTTTTGGTGTCTTTACTACATGGCTTTGTTTTGTACAGAAATAATTAACCGCTGTTTCTTAACTGGAAATGTTTTGACTACTCCGAATATTATCTAGGTCACCACTAAACAGCAGTGTTAATAATAACTCCCCAAACAATAATTTATCATTATTCATATTTGTTTGAAAGATAGTGTATGCTTTCAGTCACTTCTAATTTTATAGACAGTTTATACAGATACTCGTAATATTTGGATCGGATATACGGATTTAGAAATTTTAATTCCCGGTAAAGAACTTGAGCAGCACAAGTTTTTTGAAATATGAATCAAAAAGGAGTTAAAACAAAATTTGAAAACTGCACAACCTTAATTAGCACCAATGATTTATGTCACAATATATCTCCCGAGATCTTAGGAGCGCCTCCATTAAACATAAAATATGCCACCGATTTAAACTCCGAAACATAAGCGTACGATAAAAAAATTCCTCACATTATTTATCATGCTGTAATCTCATACATTCCCTGCACATTCATCAGAAAGCGTCTCGGATGTAAATTTTGCCTCGTTTCACATACACCCAAGATTCTCCATAAAAATTATGATTACCTTCCTCTTTGACAAACCCCATATCTTTGGCACTTAGTCGCCCCTCCGCTGCACCGTGATCCTCCGAAGAAATGAATATTTATAGAGGACGGAGAGCATTTTTATCGTTTTCCAACCCAACATTTTGTACCTGCAAGAATGAAGGGAGATGTCCAAAAAAACGGTCGGTTTCATTAGAGGTATAAATTAGAATGCGCGTGTGGACTCCGCTCTCCCAAATTCGGAAGCCCTCAGTCGGACGTATTTTTGTGTATTATACTTTCAAATTGTGAAATTCCTGCAAACGACCAGTGCGGTTTTGGATCGGCATCATTATACTGACGGTTTCTTGTTTGTATTGTCATTGGAACAATCGGAAAATTAAATCAAAATAGTTGATCCGAACTTCGAATTTGAGTCGTTCGAATCGATTTAATTTATTTTGAATAAAGCTTATAACTATAAAGTATCAAATAGAAACGTCTTTCTCGATACATTGAACCAGTACGTGCGTTGCGTTTTCAACATGTGTAAGCTATTTAACTGGAATTTATCACCAGCTTGAAGGGAAACGTCACGTCGTCCTAATGAAGATACTGCACACTTAAATGAGTTCTTAACGGGAGTCTGTTACTGCTATGTCACATGTCTTTACGAACTTAGTTCTCCAGATATTATGATAGATGTTCTCTTATTCTAAAATTCCTAATTTTTTTTATAATTATTTAAGAAAAAACAGATCTGTTTAGAAATCCAGACCAGACAAATTGGTATATCGGATGTCGGTCTCATATTTATAATCACAATTTAATATTATCTATTTGAAAATAATACTTAACGTAAAATTAAAAAGACTTCTAAGCTATCAAATAAAATAATAGATCATTACAAAGTTATTGTCTAAGAAAATTAATACTAATGAACAATCATAAGAAATTTAACTGGAAATTTTAATAACTTTTGCCAATACTTGCTAAGAATCGTAACTGTTTTACAAATTTAACAAATACACACGTAATACCATAAAAGTTTTGAAAATTAAATGAATAGCATCTGAAAATACATAAAATTACAATAAACCACAGTTAGATATTATGGTCTTGGTTGGGTTTTACGCCAGTTTATATGACTTTCACAGAAAATATCATCAATTATTTTACGTTTAGGTCCCTTTATGCCTCGACATTTAGCGTTGGTGTTTAATAGTGTAGCGACTACGATCATCGAAATCTACACATGACGTCACAGAATCCTGCATCGCGCAAGCAAAGTTCTCCGCGCGATTTGAATAGATACAACAGCCCGAAATCATCTATCGGGCAGTAGCCCACCGGACATAACACCTCGTCCGGTCGGAGGATCCTCCCTTTTCAATGGAGGTATGTGGGACTTTACTCTCTGTCTCACTACCTCCAAACTGGTGACCCTCGAGCATGAACGTCAGCGCAGCCTTCGTGCAGCAACAACGTCGTGACGTCATCATCACTTCCTCAAGCTTTCGAGCAGCGAGCCACGCAGCCAGCACGGCACTGAGGGTATCATGACCACCAGCATGCCCACCTGGTCATACCTGGTCATCACCTTCAGCCTCATCATCGACCTTGGCACACCGCACCTTCGGCCAGTCACATGAAGAGCTATGAAGAACCTCTCCTGGTCGACGCCAGCAATCAAGCCCTACGTCGCACAGTCCGGCTCCGACTCACTGAAGCCAGCTGCATAACTCCGACCCACTGGAGCCTGCAGCATCATCCCGACTCACTGGGACATCATCATCCCGACTCACTGGGACATCATCATCCCGACTCACTGGGACATCATCAACCCGACTCACTGGGGCATCATCGCAGACAGTTCCGACTCACCGAGAACTATGCGATATCCGGTTCCGACTCACTGGAACCAGCAGCATCACTCCGACTCACTGGAGCTTGCAGCATCGTCCCGACTCACTGGGACAACAAAAAACACCCCGATTCACTGGGGCATTACCGCAGCACAAAGTTCAGACAGCAACCCACTGTGAACTATGTGGTATTGGGTACCAACCCACACAAAGCAACCTACCGCTGGCCTGGCACGCATCATAAGAAGCATCAAGGACTATCGATCTCCGATCTCCGGAGGGGAGTGATGTAGCGACTACGATCATCGACATCTACACATGACGTCACAGAATCCTGCATCGCGCAAGCAAAGTTCTCCGCGCGATTTGAATAGATACAACAGCCCGAAATCATCTATCGGGCAGTAGCCCACCGGACATAACACCTCGTCCGGTCGGAGGATCCTCCCTTTTCAACGGAGGTATGTGGGACTTTACTCTCTGTCACACTACCTCCAAAATAGTTTCTTATCGACAGTCATATCTTAAGATGAAATTAAAGATATTGTTTAGATTTAGATAATAATTAAATAACTGTTGTTTACTGTTGTGAACTTTCTTGATTTATGTTCGGATTTATGCACTGATGAGACTGCAAGCTTATAGGTATAAAAAACACTAAAGCATAAGACCTCGAATTATTACAATTTATTAGGGAAGTAATAAAAAACAACAAAAACTGGTAACTGAAAAACCATAATCTCTGAAAGATGAAAGTAATAATGCAATGACAAACCCACTCTAAGTTCCGTTACGTCCATCTCAAAAATACCTGACTATCCTCATTTTATATAGTGATGACATTTAAACACAGAGCGTCGGCGCCGAACCCATTGCCCTATAATTTCGTTATCAGATCATCTCGGCTTTTAGTTTTTGTGCCTTCTACACTATCTCACGGGACGTCATTGTTTTCATTTAGGCTTGAGTTTGCTTTTTATTGTTATTCTCTAAAGGATTATGGCCTTCAAAGGGGATCAATACTAATAATGTTATTGTGACATTTAGTTTTTTTAATCTTCTAAATGGTCAGAAATTTTTAATCATCCTCGCTCTCAGCAGAAATATTTAGTTTTTCATCTACATATTTGGTTGCATTATACTTCCATAGGAATGCATGAGTGAATATGGTCCCTAGGGATTTTTGCCTCCTTCTCTGTCTAGCAACCCCGGAAGGAATTTAGATCGTGAATTAACTATGATTCAACATTATTAATATTTCTACAAAACTGACATTTTATACTTTCTCCATTTGCCATGTTGTGAGCTTTTATTGTTTTGGTAATTTGCCAACTCTGACAGTAATATGGTTTTCATAATAAATAACATACGCATTGGCGTAAAAATGACATATCATTTTTATTATAGCAATAACTAAGTAACTTGCTGTACTTGAATCGAAAGTCATGAGACTAAAATTTCAAGGTGTTATTTTTCTTTTGTGTCAAATTATGAACCTTAATAGCATCCTTTTTAATAAAACACGGCTTCCTGTCACGCCTTCACAAGATAAAAACACACATTACACCCAATCATGTTCATATTTCTATAGACCTAATAACGGCTTACGACAAAATTACTATATGAAAAAAACAAAATCTCTCGGGAACATCTTTATCATCATCCGGACCCTAATCAAACATGGCCTGTCTGTTTTATAGACATAGTATTGGGTTGACACTTTATGGCGTAATTACTTCCGACGTATAAGCCCTAATTGTTGGTGTCGCGTATCTGGATGACGTATAGGCGAATCAGTCAACGTCTAAGGTCAAAGGGTTAGAAGAGCTTGCTGTAATTAAATTTGAAGCTAATTGGAGGCTTGTAGAATATGAAGATTAATTGTAATTACAGTATATGCTAGAGAGGGAAATTAGAATCTATCGGCTGCTTTTCATCGAAGTGCTCGTAGTTGAATGAGTCACGATGACTCATAGAGCGACTTGGCTTTTGAGCTATGTAAGTCAGATAGGCTGCACCAATCTGTCAATATGATTTATAAATCATGTCTTGCTACTTCCCATTCAAACAGCTAGGTTTAAGGGTCTGTTCAGATGTACCACAGCTAGACCAGAACCGCAACCACGCGATAACAAAACTAAGTAGTTGGTCACTATTTTTATATAAATAAATAGTTTAATTCGCACCGAACACATTTTGTGATCGAATGCAACCCTATAGTTGTTATCGACTACACCGCTACCACATCGCAACCACAATGCAACTACCAGCGATATCGCGAATTAGGCTGTCTGAACACGCTTCCAGAAACTGCAAGAAACTGCAGTGACTCCATTCACACATAACCACTCTTTGTCGTTACGATGTGGGTGGTTGTGGTACGTGTGAATAGTTCCTTAGAGTTGACGCGCTTGACACTGTCTAAGATACAACTAATGTTTTACAAGTTTGTAGAATCGCCAATGTATTTACAAATTTTAGAACCAAAATTCTTTGCAAGATTGGAATTTTGGAAGCAACTAACCACAAAGTAGAGTGAGCTCCAAAAATCTCAGCCGAACAACAAAGAAGATTAATTTTCAAACGCAAACAATAATGAAATTTTTCACCACGAGACTTAAACAGAATACTCTCTCACTAAAAGAGAAACGTTAACACCGGCCTGGTTTAGGTCTTTATGATGCACGCGGCTTAATTGGACGCATTTACGCCGATGGCTTTTAGCCGATAGCGTCACTTTCGACATTTCCTTTGATAAGGTACGTTCAGTTAAAAGGGTGCTAAAACAACACAACACCAGTTTACAGATTTAATTAAGATCGCACGCGAAAAATTGTGGTGAAATAAAGTGTCAATTTACAGTGTGTGAATAAATGGATTTTGGATGTGAGTTGGGTGATAAAAATTAGTAATGTAACGGCTCGTGAATGTCGAACTTGCCACAGAGCCTTTCTCGTTTTGAGTAATGAATTTCTGGTTTTTGACAAAGTTGCGACATTTTGGAAATTACAGTACTTACTGAAACACGTAATTGTCTTTTTAAATTTTACATTAACGGATTGTGTTGAATTGAGCCTCAACAAATCTAACGAGATCGCCCCACAGACTATGCAGATGGTGCTAAATAATCGTGTTACCCACGGCTCACTACCGCTCACCAGTGTGGGATAATCCCCTGGAGATTTAATACGATACCCACGTGAAGAGAAATGGTATATGGACATTCCTAATTAAAGAACATTAGAATTACTTGTCCACCCATTTTTCTTCTACTTCGGCTGCCCAAAGTTCTCCAAGCTAGTGTTCCAATTAAGAATCCGGAACAACTACTTTTTCTATAGCATCGTTACAATGAACTCTTTCTGCACAGTATTATTTCCTTTTTCATTGGTATCTTGCCAAATATTATAGCGTTGTTGGGTTTTTACTATTTGCGAGAAATTGAATTTCTTAAAATTCCGCTTGCTTCGGCAGAGTCTCGTTTAGTGGTGTCCTAGTTTTGCTATTGTAATGATATTTTATTACGGTCTTCTCTGCAATCGTTTGGCAGTACGTGGAAATGTTCTCTTTCATAATATTATGTCGTATTATCAAGTATTACATGAACATAACATACCTACTTGATACTTTTTGTTTAGTTTTTGCTTCATTATTTTAACTTAGTTTTTTGATGATATGATATGAACCAAAGAAGAAGTACTTTTTACTATACCTACTGCTTCCTAAGATACAGGTTTTAATCTAGATTTTAAGACATCATACTATGTACTTTTGTGAAATTAACTGCCCTTGTTCTAGTTACTAAGTAAGACTCTAATTTATAGCTGTGTTCCAGATAAAATTATTATTATTATTTTACTATAATGTGAATCAAAGAATGAAAAGTAATGTAATACTTATTTCCAAAACTTTAGAGACACAAATGGTGCTTTTCTACCACCCTTTATATTTATAGTTATTGTTTTAGCAACTTTGGCGATAGAAGACATTTGGGCACAGCTCCAAACCCATACTTGATTTATTTTGCTATAATCTTAGCCATGTTAGGTTCAAAGGATATCCGTCCGAAGTCGTGATTGCTAGAATTACAATCACACGTGACCTATTTAATATACCTGCCTTGCATGAAAGCTCGACTATATTTTATGCAAGGTTCAAAAGGTGTATTATGATTTGACCGTGATTTTTACATGAAATGGAAAAGTTTGACTTTTTTACGTTAAAATTTCTAGCTCTCGTTTTTCATACCACAGTTCACATTAATATCATAATAGCAAATGTTTTAGTATAGTATTATGATTTAGTTAGAATTGTGTGATAGCTAGATTTTTTTTAAAGATTGATTTCATGATACCATGTCTTGATACTTTTGATACAAAAACTTGTGACCAATCTAAGGTTACTAATACTCAGCCCAAATGAATCGCTAATAAATCCATGGGACATAAAAATAAATGTCCGTAATTTTGTGACGATATTAACACGCATATCAAATTCAATTTTATGTAACGCACTCAACAATAATTTTGTTGTCCCTTTGTAACCATACACGCGTGCCAAGGGACTCATTTGGAGAACAAATTCAATATTTTCAATGACCATCCTCATAAAGTTTGTTATTAAATTCTATGCTTTATTAATATCATTTTTTTTTGTACTGAGTCATATTTGCATTTTAAATTTAAAAATTCTGTTGACCAATATTGCTTTTGAATAAAGCAATTTTTCGCTTTGATACAACGAAGTTTCCGAGGTGACCTGGATACGTTCTACGTTAAACGATTTAATTAAAAGTACTCTGGAATATCTTCATGAAATATTCAAACATGTACCCGATATTGAGGCTGGTAGATTCAAGCCTACGAAGATGAACTTTTTACATTTTTATAAATATACATATTTCCAGCTGTATCGTTCTAAAAAATGGGGCAGAAAAAGACAAGGTGCTCAAGGATAAGCTTCTATAATCATCTACTTACAAGAAAACAACGTTGTTTTTCTTTGACGATTTACAAAATTTGGGTACGATTTTCTCTCAATCTCCGAACACAGAGTTAAGAGGCGAAGGAGGAAAAACAGCTATAATATCAATGGGCTGCTATTACCGACATCGAACACCCCGTGCCTTCCTGACCCCTGACGAAACAAAATAAAAATGCGCTTAGACCAGTTTTTGAGTGTCTCAAATGCGATTTACATTTATTCATCTTCGGTCGTCCCCTTTTTTGTTTGTCTGCCAGCATTGTTAGCTGAAACAATGGCTTGCTATCCGGAATTTATCATTCTAACACCATCAACGGAAACGCTGGTTGATATGTGTTTATAATGTGGAATCATGGCGAGTATCATGGCTATTTTACTCTATAAATGTTTGTATAGTCCATAACAATGATGTAAGCGATTGTTTCGAACTTGTATTGCATACTGATCGTTAAATACTTTGTATGGTGTGGTCTCGAAGATGGGAATCTTTGTTGTTTGATTTTATCGCAATAAATCTGTCATTGTATGAAGTATAATAAACTTTCATGGTGTTCATAACCGTGAATCACACGAAGAATTATTGATGATGTTGGAAATATTGGCTTATTCTATCACTTTTCAAATGAAATGTTACATACTTTCAGAAAACTTAATCCTTCTTGTGTCTTCTCTTCAATCACAAATCACCACAAAAACCTGAAACAGAATAAGGAAGATTTAACAAAAGGCTTAAAATAGATAGAAATTTTGACCTACCACACCTGTTTGTCGTACAAACGTAAGTTTATTGTCACGTCTTATGAGTACGTAGGTCCAACAAAAAGAATAATCAGTTTGTCTCAGCACTTACATAAAACTATTTCAATATAAACTGGTTTGATCTTTGACACAAATTTCCATTTAGCAATTCTTATTGTTGGGAGTCAATTCAAATGGGATTTTTATAAACAATAAATTAAAAGTTTATGATACTATGACAGCATAAAATCTATTAAATAGAAATATGAAGATGATTTTTATGGACGATTTAAAATTGTAAATTGCTTTTATCTTCAACGCCTACATACTGCCTACGCACACGACTTTTCATATCCTTGTGATATTCAACAGATCTTGGCGATGTTTTAAAATTGGATTGAACAATTTATAGACTCTTTTCAAAAATGCTTACTGAGAATCAGTCTACTGTTTATTAGTTATGAATAAGATCAAAGCTGACCTTTTAAAAGGATCTGTGACTCATAAAAAATAGGCAAGCAATCTGCTGACTCACCATGGCGATTGTATCTCTTACATATACTTGCTTACTCTTCATTTAACATGACAAGCTTTATTTTATCAAAAACTAGCTTTAATTTGCCCGCCGCTTCGCCTGTGTATATAAAATATAGCCTATGTCACCCAGGTGTAAACATTTTTAGCAATTGGACTAGAACGCTTTCAAAGATTTTCTTTCCTACAAACAAAAAAACCAAACTTTACCTGTATGTAATATTTGTGCAGATTGAACATTATCATGAAACAATACCACTTAAATCAAAGATAATACCGAAAGAAACAAAGCTCTAAAGAAATACAGCAATCAACGACGAACATAAAACGGGTCAATGTTATGAAACTACCGAAGTTAATCTCAACAAAACTGAACATGTTTATTTAAAAAACAATACTAGGGGAGGGTGCTAAAAGTTTCTGTTTGTGCGGGACAAAATTTAACGATCGGGACGTCCGCCCACGGTCCGGAATCCAGGCGCCACAAGCATTAGACAACCGATATCGGAATCGTAGTCGACATTAACTAAACATAAAAATGTTTAGCGTCACATAAATCCAAACTAATATTATAAATGCGAAAGTAACTCTGTCTGTCTGTCTGTCTGTCTTTGCTTCACGCCTAAACTACTGAACCGATTTGTGTGAAATTTGGTACAGACATAGTTTGGAACTTGAGAATGGACATAGGATAGCTTTTATTACAAAAAATACAATAAAAAATAAATTAAAAAATAAAATTTATTCCGACATAAAGCGCCATCTATTGGTCAAGAGTCGGCATCAATTCAGTACTGAGAAATCATCGGAAAAATGTAAATAAATAGTAAAAAGGTATGAAAATATAATATAATACAACTTTTAGTACAAAGAAAATGCTGTAACGGAGTATAGATAATTCTATTAGTACTATAATTATGTCGAGTTGGTGATCGCGCAATGGTGTCGATCGTTACACGAGTTCGGTTCATGTTATTGTTTTAATTTATCGGAAAAAAGTAAATAAATAGTAAAAAGGTATGAAAAAAAATAATATCAATATAATGCTTTTAGTACACAAATGAATATATAACTTTTAGTACAAAGAAAATGCCCGAACGGAGTATAGTAGATAAATAATCCGAGTTGTCACTATGCTCGATAGATGGCGTTGGGATCGAAATAGATCGCGCTATAGTTTCGTTACACGCATTTGGTTGGGCATCGGCCGACAATTCGGTACTGTCGTGGAATTGTGGATTGATCGTTTCGTAAATTTAAAATTGGCTCCGTTGTATCAGTAGATTAAAAGGTTTATTTGTTGGGTTGTCTGGTGGTTGTTTTCAAAATTGGTTCCGTTGTATTTGTCGATTAAAAGGTTTAATTGTTGTTAATATGCGAGTATTACTCCATAATGATTGTCAAGCCGGGCAGTATGCTGCTGTTCTTCTGAAGATCGGCGAGGATCGTATGCCTACCGACTCCGAGTGCATGATCACGCTGCACATACAATTTAAAAAATAGTGTCTATCCGGATTTACGTGCTAATATTGAAAATCGGGAATGGTTATGCGAAAGGGCGATATTGGCGCCAACAAATGAAATAGTAGGCCGGATAAATGACAAAATTATGTCTGACGTAGAGGGAGATGTCATCGAGTATCTATCGGTGGATACCAAGCAAGTGAAATCTTACCCAACAGTTTCTCAACTCCTTAGAGTTATCAGGAGTGCCTTCTCACAAATTGAGGCTGAAAGTTGGAGTTCCTGTGATGCTTATGAGAAACCTAGATCCACCAAGGCTATGTAACGGCACACGGTTACAAGTAACCTATTTAGGACGGAATGTCATTAAAGCCGTTATTATGACTAGAATGGCAAAAGGCGAAACTGTAATTATTCCCCGCATTCCCATCATTCCAACTGATTTGCCATTCCACTTCAAAAGATTTCAGTTTCCGCTGAAAACTGCGTTTGCAATGACCATAAATAAAGCCCAAGGGCAAAACTTGAAAATAGTATATTTCATTACAAGTGCGGAAAGCCTGTCATTGCAAAGAGTTTCGACAAATGTCAACCCGAGCCGAGGCGCAGCCGAAGGTGAGGGTTGACAGTCGGAACAAGTTGCAATGACGGTTCCGCACGTGTACTTACTGAACAACTATTTTTAATACAGTTGCGAAAAAATTAAACAGTTTAATACAATAATAAAAACACAATAAACTCAACTGACTAATCAAAATGGCGCCAACCGTAAAAAAATATAAGCAGTTTTTTTTTTGTTTTCTTCACCCATTCTGGGTAGATAAAGGGAACTATGCCCCATACAGCCTTCAGTACATTTTTTTATTGATATGAAATGAAATTTAAATATGAAATGAAACCTAGCCTAACTTATTGAATCAAATCATTAAATCTGATATTGAAACAAATTAGTAGCTCCTTTTTAGAAATATTTGCACTAAAAACTTTTTTAGTAAAAACTTCGTGGTTGATTTTTTTCTTTTTAATAGACATTATTTTGACAGTTGGGAAAGAAAAAGCACGAGTTCGGGAATGGTAAAGAAAAAGCACGAGTGTGTAATAGCCCACTTCCCGAACGCTATACGTCCCTGCAATACGCCACTTTTTGAGCAACTGTATTAAAAAGACTGTTTCTCCCATGGACAACTCTACGTTGCGTGCTCAAGAGTGTCAAAACCATAAGACCTATAAATTTTTGCAAAGGATGGCAAAACTAAAAACGTGGTATACAGAAATGTATTGGTGTAAGAAACTTCAATAATCTTGAAAGCCTAAAATAATAGAAAATTTGTCAAGGGAGAAACAATATTTTTTTCTGAAATGGCAAATCAAAATAATATTTTGAAAATAAGGGAAAAATAACATTTTCGCCTTTTTCGATCGGCAATAACGGCTTTAATGCCCTAAGTGAGTATACATATCTTCAATTCAAACGCAGAGCTCATTATGTTGATTTTTGAAGAGTTGCCTAGAATATCTTCCACATTTCATTTTTGAAGAGATCCCGCGAGATCGGGAACTATGTGGGTAAAACCAAAAATCTGCCGGAAGTCACTATTCGACGCGAACGAAGTCGCGGGCAAAAGCTAGTTATTACCTAAAGGAGCCGATTCGTTTCACAGATCCGCACCACTAATGTTTTATTACTAATGGATGTCTATTGACTGCGTAATTCGAAATAATTTATTAGACGATGTGTAATTTGATTTTTATTAAGGTTACAGGAATCTTAAAACTTTCTGTGGTGTCGTTATGAATGGTAAATATATTTTAAATGGTTGAAAATGTAGCCCTTTTAAAGAATTTGGGCCCACGCGGTGTTACTTGTATGGTAGATGTCTCTCCAACAATACTTTTACACGGGGCATGATTTGGAGGACCCTAAATGAAGTAGGTCTCAAAGGACCCACACAATGCCTTGGGCATAATAATAGTTGTAGATTTGAAAGTGATTTGAATATGAATGGGCACCCTCCCGCGCTGGCTCGTAATAACAAATATGAAGTGTTGCTTTTATGCTTACCCCTCATGATTTTGACTCTGTTATAAAGAATTGATTTAGTACTGCTACAGTTTTAGTAATTATAGATCTAGTTGTCATTATGTGTTTTATGTTTTGTTGTGATTTGCGCGGTCGTAATTTTGATCTCATGTTTCAACCGATGCAATGTTTTGATCAGAGTACTTTTGTTTGAATACTCATTCAATTTGTGTAAGTTAAACGGTACAATTTTAGTACCGTTACTGAAGTTAGCCTAAGGGCAGAAAAAGTTTGAAAGGATTGAATAAACACCGATCATTTGTTTACTTAGGCAGTAAGCGTTTAGGACTGTTTCTTTGTTACAGTTTATTTAAAAGATTTGATCAAGTTACTTAAGGATTAATCCGAAGTGAAGCGAAGGTGGTTAGGTTAAAGTATTTTTTCTGTGACAGGATTTAATACCAATCACAAAAAAAAGGAAATAGTGGTTTTGAGAACTCATATTTTGTACGTGGGGTTACAACTAACGTTTATTGATTTTGAATTCAAGACTGAATAGGTTACTTTTAGGCAAGCGTGCTCTATCGTCAACCACATCATTGCTTACCTTGAGGGGAGATAATGGTCAAACGGAATGCAACGCCTATCCTGCATGTTTTAATATTGAAAATAATATATAAATTGGAAAAACTTGATGATATAAAACATCAAACGAAATGAAAATACTTGACAAAAAATTCAGTAGCTTCCAGCCGCAATCAATATATTTACGTTCTCAAAAACGAAATTTAAAACTTACCCTTAAAAACCGATCATAAATAACTACAATTAGCTCCCTACATACACATATCATTACATATAAATCCTATTTATTCAGCGGGGGCGTTGGTATGCCACCCTTTGGACACTGGACAGATATCGATCCAGCGAATTTTTGCCACACAACCGTCACATGTGGCCGTTTTCCATATGCAAATTAGTGTTTCCCCTTGGTTTTAAGTGTGTTTGTTTTTTATGTCTCCTCCTACATTTATTTGCACACTTATTTATGGCCAGTGCTCGCGTTTTGCTGTAGCGAATATATCATCCAAGTACACGAACATATTTTTCTGTTTAACTTGACCATAATTTCGGGTTGAGGTAATTTTTTGTAACTATGCGGCTAAAATTACGGGTGAAGGGCATATGAGTAATTTATCCTTCTTTTATGGTTTGACTGAAATTAATAACAGTCCCTTAAGCATCAAATTCTGAAATGATGACAGTAAGTGATATGGCTATCACTGTTCCGTTCTCGCAAAATTATCAAGGTACGTATGTTGAAGTACTTTCAGTTATTAATAGTCCAACCTAGGTACTTATATTTTTCATTTAGCATTTTACCAAACATACAACTTTAATTAAGCTAAACCAAACATTTCCACATAAAACGACACGGTACGACCAAAAAATAATTATTTCGCAGCTATTAATAAAACGGTGGCAGCACCAAACAGCGTTAGGGCTGCGACAAGCTAGAAATAAGCTGTCACGCGTCATATCAAATCGAGTGTCACGGTGGAACGGAACGGCGCGTAATTTAGGTGCGTTGCGAGCGACAGCCCTGACTTTCAGCTTTTGTAACAAATCGAACTGAGTACGGTATTCCGTATCGCGATATGGTTTTAGCAATTGTTTTGCGTGTTCAGTTGGACGTGGGGAATTTAATTGTGTGTCTGTCACGGTGATGTAGGGTGGTAGGTGTGAGCGTAGATA
The DNA here is from genome assembly GCA_030763345.1 of Mythimna separata. Classification (NCBI taxonomy): domain Eukaryota; kingdom Metazoa; phylum Arthropoda; class Insecta; order Lepidoptera; family Noctuidae; genus Mythimna; species Mythimna separata. Next base: position 4,999,250 of record CM061171.1, on the reverse strand, counting down.
AGGTCTTGTTTGGTAGAGATCATTAGTGCTTTAATTGAATATGGATTGTAATGGTAAACATTGACTATGTTACTAATGGTGGTGAATGTTTCTGTATGAATCTGTAGCAGCTAGTAATCATAATTTCAGCCTTTTTCATACACTAAAATCATTAATATTTAAAAAATATAAATATGAGCTACTGGTTGTAAAATATAATCGACGACCAATTTATAATACAGACAATTTTCCAATAAACTGAACGTTAGTAAAAGAATAAATATTGTATGTGACGGCAGTCGATCCTGCTGCTCAATTCCATTCCACGCGAATAACACCAAAACGAATGCAGTTTGTACAGAATTAATGTTTTTATAAAATCCACTTTTTATGTCACCTGAATTATATTGTATGAAAAGGATTTATAGCTTTTTCCTGCTAAAGCTTTAAAACAATGCAGCACTATTTTTCCTCTTGTTTTTATTGAAACGATTTCAGGTGTACGACAATACGTCGTGATGGATCGACAATTTTGATGATTTTTTTGGGGAATACTTTAATAATGTTGAGAATATTATAGGAATTTATTAGTTGCTTATTGCTTATAATAATAATAAATCCTTTATTTCAGGCTACTAAGGCCCATAAACACTATACACAAATTAATAGTCTTAAAAATAAACTAATACATATTAAACTAATTTACATTGTTTGTTTTGCTTATGAGATGTTTATTAGTTTTCAAAGAATTTGATAAAATTAAAATACTCCTTTTGACTAAGAGCCAGGATCTTTAGACATCAAAATAATTACTCTTAGCAAAGCACGTTAAGAGTAGTTATTGAATAATTCGTTACTGTTGTTGTGCTTATAAGATTTATATGAATTTTCAAAGAGTTATTATGCACTCATTTCGACTAAATTCCAACATCCTAAGACGAGAAAATAATTACGCTTAGCGAAGCATCAACTTAACTGCCTCTTAGTTGATATGCCGGCGTGACACGCGACAAACCGTTGATTACTGACGTGACACCTGATTGGATGACATGTGTAATTAATGTGCTAGATTCTAAGCAGATTAAATTTGACTAACACTTATGATAAAAACGTAACTGCATGTAAGCTGAATATAATAATCGCTGAAAAACAATAAAGTTTAGATTAATGACATGTTAAGCAACAGTCTTTGAGAAAGGGAAAGATAAACCAGTGCACCTAACCATCAACGAAAATCACTGCATCTAATTAAGTAATTTTTATTAAACAAAACAAATTAATCGTTTACTCTATGTAAACAACAAAGATAAAAGAAGGTAGACAACGCAATATAACAATTCTCAAAAAAAAAACAAGCAACTTTCTCATCATAAGTAAAATAAGACCATAAGCGTCGTCCACACTGCCCTGTCTCAGTTGATACGCGGCGTGACACGTGACACGCCGTTGATTACCGACGTGACGACACAACTAACTGGGTGACGGGACATGTAATTTTTGTGGAAGATGTTAATCTTATTTTGGCGTGTCAGAGGAATATATGGGTGCTTTCTGTGAATACAGTGTATGCTCAGAATAATAATGATAAAAGAAAAACAGAAGAAACAAGTAAAATCTTAAATGTAAGTAGATGGGAATGGCATTTGAATATCGCACTCATTGCTAAAGATATAAAAAACATCTGGGAAGATGGCATCTATGCAAGACTTGTAGGAAATTGCCTAGTAGCCAATTTAGATTATAATACCGATATAAATTGCACCTTTGAAACAGTTTTATCTATTAATGACACTGGAATAGCAGTTCCAACGATAGTGCTAATGCTTTAAGAATATTAAAGAAGCGAGCATACATATTGTAGCGATATCAGCCGTAATATCCATATAACATTTGGATCTTACATTAGTTCAAAGGCATGCGCGTCTTGAAATTCTATCGACTACTTCGAACTCGTAAACTAAACTGGTTCTTCACAGTAAATGTGCATAATTTACCATTTCATAATATTATATCATTTGACTGACATCTTCCGATACTAATACGAGTGAAGTTGACTCAGGTCGTGGTCTTAGGTCCTGCTTATTATCTGAAATAATGTATAAATAATTATCTTGAAGATGAATCACTTGGTGTGTTCTATTTATCTGAAAGTGATCGCTCATTTTGAGGTCTACTTAGGAGGTAGGTTACTTTGTGATGTGGACTATCCTGGATCATCATTTTCTTTGTGAATAAATGGATAGGACGATAAATGGACATCAAAATTAAAATCTAACAAAAAGATTCTTTAATACCTTTATACTTCAATAAATGATGAAATATTATGAAGCTCATTGTCACAGGCAAGACTTGCTTACCAATAAAATTGCAAAAAATGTCTTTCTTGAAAATTAACGACTTACATACTAGCATTGCCCGTGTAAAATTCAAGGGAACATATTTCTTGGTTCCTTGAACCAACGAAAAAGTACGATTTATTCAGCGTAAGGTAGTAAAAAATTACACATACACACACACATATACACACATATATAATATACAAATTTCCGCGTTTGAAATTTTAGTGTTTCAGCTTTTCTAACCTCTCAATCAATACCCATAAGTAACCACAACACCCTAAACCCAAAACAAGTAAACAGCGATAAATTAGTTCCGCAAATTATGTCCAAATAGATCTGTTAGCGTTCCCGACCGCACATTAAGGCACATCTAGGTCAATTACCTAGATAAAGACCGGCGCGAAATTACTGTGTAATCTAAGGATACTCATAGAGGTACGCCCGATTGAACTGATAAAGTTACCCTCACATTAACACTTCCAGGAAATCAATGTAATTTGAACAATGATAATAGTAATAATCAGACAGAAGCGTGTACTGATAGCGATAAAGCTGATCAAGTTTTTGCTACCATTTTGGCGTGTGACTTTTTTTTATTAAATCTCTGTCAAATTTTGACAGATGTTTCGCAGGTTTTAATAATATCGTATCGAAATTTAATTTTGCGATGATCTGTGGTTTGAAGTGTTTAGCAAATAATGTTAAACATGATTGCTGTCGATAATGTTGTAACCCCCAGGCGTTTTTTTGATAGGAATGTTGAAGAAGGTATGATATAAGGTTGTGTATGTCTTTACTAACCATATGGATTGTATTATCTGAATAAATTTTATTATTATTATTATACCTACATGCGAAAAACCCGTCGACTTTCTTTTTGTAATGGTTGCGTATAAAAAAACACCAATAACTTCTGCTGCTTGGTTAGCTTACAATAGGTACCTGGTACAGCTTAGTCTCACAAGTGAAAAAACATTTACTTTGCCACTTCGTCGACATGGTTTCATAGTTTTGTATGCAAGCTTCACGCAGGTTTTTACCAAGCGTATAATAACGAATACGCGTCTATGTAGCTATGCTTTCGTGGAAGCCTGAGTTGCTACTAGCTTTAAGAGTGTGTTGTATTTGAGTAGGAAGTGGGATTCATCCGAAAAGCAATTTTCTAAGAAGCAAAAATCTTACCATGTGTCACTCACAGCCACATTCAAAACCTTTACTTTAAGTCTCAGATACATACTGTCATTTTCAAACTCCAAAATACTTAATATATCCCCCCAACATGAGAGTCGTATGCAAATAATTGAAGCATCCGCCCTTGTCAGAAATAAAATGTACGTTCGTCTCGAAATCGTCACGTCGCCTGCTGAGGCGCGTGGCACGCGATTAGGAACACGTGACGTGCTTCTGACTTAACAAACACCCTTTAAATGTAGTGCGAAATGAGAACAGCCCGTGAAATGTTTCGTACAATTTTTTGACAAGGTTGAAGTAGTGCGTAGGGTAACAGTAAACAGTTTTAGCGAGTGTGCGTTTGATATATTTGAATGCGTTGTAAGAGTCGTGAAGAGCGATAGAAATCCAAAAGATATAATAAGCAATATGCTTATTAATAAGAAAAAGATATAAAAAATAAAGATATAATACTGCTTTAAAATTCAACCGCTAGACTCTGAACGATTTCTCACTATGATACAATTTTATGAAACTAAATTTGAATTGCATCAATGTCGGAGCGGCGGCGCTGACAGTAAAAATGCTCTTTTATATTCTTTTAAAAATATTTTATCGTGGTAAAATATTTTATGGTAGTTTGATATCGAGTTTTAAATTTTTCAGACAGCAATAATTGTTTATCTTAGCATTATTATTTTGTCCAATATCCTAAACAGAACCGTTGTTTTTTCTTTATGTTCTGAATTAGCATTCCATTTTAATTCTCTTCAACTCTAAGGATACACGCACATGTTTACTTAGATTACTTGCAGATAATGTTCTTGATTATTAAACACCTATCAGTTTCTGAATTAATTTGGTTAAATTGAATTTTCTATATATGTGGAGATATCGTTAGCTAATTCGTTTAAATTGCATACCTATGAAGTAATAGAAGTGTGGTTTGTTCTAAAATTTTCCGTTTGTAGATTAATATGTATGTGATTTTGCATTAATTTAGTGATCTACATGTCAACAGAATTAAGAATTAGTATTCCCTTTCAGGATCTTAATTATTTTATGCAACGAAAATATTGAAAAGATCTGTCAATATAATCGCTGAAATGCCATCGACGATATCGGGAAAGTAGCCAAATTTGATACAATTTCGCACGAATGACATCTTAAAGAAGAATACCAAGGTATGCATTACCATATTGCTATGGCTTTCATTACATAGTCATGAGTTTCAATTTATAAATAATTTTCTTTGCTTCAATCTGTTATGAAAAATGTTTTGATTACGATACTCGCTGAAGACTCTAAAGTTTGAGAAAAATATTTCCCAACTTTTACTTGGAATTTGTAATATTAATAAGAGTTTGCAGATTGTGAAACTCACAATATTGACGTAACTGTTTCTTTAGGAAAAAACCGATAGTATCGGAAAAATTTAACAATTCTTAATGAACTCATTATAAAGTTCCGAAGAAAAGCCAATTTCGGAGTCAATTTAAAAACGATTGGTACTATATTAATCGTCTTTTATTTTAACTGATTGGATTAAGTAGATTACTTATACTTGATTCAATCAGCAACAGATTGTATGCACTTGCTGAGTACTTAATAGTGTTTTTTGCTTTGCAATTTTTTACTAAATCAGTCATTTTTAAACAATATAAACCGGACCAATATGAAAATACATATAGACATACATCAAAATCGGCTCGAACAACCACCAAATTTTAAAACGTTTCTTAATTTTGCAAGTGGGGTACATTACCGACTGGGGCATGTATACCATACTGTACTGTTATTGCTAGTGTCATAGAAATTGGAACCTTACCATTTAAACTACGATCCTTTATAAAGACTTCTTTAGCTTGCACCCCAGTTCGATAAGATTTCCTTTTTACCAGTCTATAATCCAATCATGTCTCTTTTAACTTGGTCTACAAACCAGTTCTCACACTCACGGCAAGGGTTTTGCCGCTAATAATTAATTGAAGGACTTTTCATTTGTCGATTGAACCCATCGTTAGCTGGAGCCACCTTTGCAAGACCGAGGGTGTAAAATCGAACACGTGGCCGCGTGCAATTTCACCCCTTAGGTAATGTTTTGGGTTATATAAAATAAGCATCATCATCATCAATTATTGTTTGTCTAAACCAAATTGATTCATACAAGTTCAATTGTGTTTGAGACTGTGTTTTAGTTTTTCGAAGTTTGGGTAAAGTTACTATAACAATAAATATTTTCTACTTATATTCGTACGGATTGAAGTGTGTAAAAACGTCACCATGTTAGTTCGCCTTCAAGATTAGACTTCGACCACCCCGCTGTAGAAGGAATAGGCCTTCAGCAGTGGGGTGTGAGACAGGGAGACGTCATGTCTTAATTAAATGATGCTCCAATTTAAGATGTATCCTAAAATGTACACTATCACTAGATCTTCATTAACGACTAAATAAAAATGAGCGCGCGAAAACAAAATTTGAATGCAAATTCATCAAATATAGCAATTGGAGTAAACCTAGTTAAAAATGACCGTAGCATAGCAACTAACACGTGTACCTGTGCATCGTGTAACTTAGTTATTGTACCATTAAATGAATTAAACCCGGTGAATTTTGCAGCTACAGAATGTGCTGCAGCGGCTCTGCATAAAGTAAGCATAAATATCCAGAGGTCTATTGATAAAGGTGTGAACTCTAAAGAAAAAGAACAGCGGTAACAATTTAACATTGAAATCAAAGAAGTAATAAGTCTAGATGAAAATATTGCAGATATAGAAAATATAAACCTCGAGCAAACAGAAATAAATGAACACGTAACTGTTCCCATTACACTCAGTCATGTAAATTATTCTATTCATGTAATTTTATCTAGTACGATCATTCTTATTTCTTAATATTTTAAAGATAAAGTCATTTAACATTTAATTCTTGCTATAGAAACTGACGAGAAAATAGAGCAGGCTGTCAACTACAATACAAGTTACTTGAGAACTTAAACAACAATTGCAATTTACGTGTAAAAGTTTATTCAAATTGTTTTGTAACAACGCTGCAACGTTGTTTATTTTGTATATCGCACTTATGTTAATGCATTTTGCGTAAATTCAATGCCGGTTTTCATTTATAGGTTACACTTAAATGTACTGCTTAAATATTTTTTGCATTGTTACGCAGTGCTAGTGTGGGTGCGCCAGTATTTAGATAAAACATTTGGTTTAAATATAACTATTCTACAGCATACCCCCGATATATAAAAGATATACATAGACATCATGCATGATAAATGAAAAAAACCTATAGGCAAGCGTATTCCATCGTTGATCACATCATTGCTTAACCTCAAGTGAGACAGTAGACAAACCGGAGCCAAACAATATTTAAAAAATGTACATATAAACCTTGTAATGCATTTTGATGGATACGACGAGACGCATAGGACCGTTTGTTCTTTTGACACTTGAGGAAAACTTATGTCCAACTGTGTGTGTGATTTCTTTCGGCTGAAATGGTGATGACATAAAAAACACACAATACTTGTATTTAAATTATTACATTTCTTATATCTGCCAATGAAGACAAAACAGAAGATTTACAGCCAGTAAACCAGAAAGTACTTAATTCATTAGAGCCATGGGAAATCATTGATAAGCTGAGATTCCTCTCACGCCTTTTGAGGCGTAATCTTTCCCATTGTATTCTTAAGAGAACAATGCTTTTGCTAACTCATCAATCAATTATTTATCACCTATTAACTGTATGGCGATTATCATAAACCTTTTTGTTTCATTGTATTTCTTATTAGGTTTGAATATATTTCTAGTTGGAATGTCTGACTTTCTTAGTGCTCTTTGTCTTCTATTGACTATTAACGTTTGAATCCCCGACCGGTCTCATGAGACCGCGCTGTCATTGTCTTACTATTGTGTCTCGTTTCGCGGGTAGGAGAAGAGTTAATTTGATTCATACATCGATATCTAAATTTATTCTTTAATTTTAATTTAAAATAAACAACAAATTATTTTTTTCTATTTGTAATTTTTGGCCATTTCTCACCTTCTTCAGTTTTTTCCTTCTAAATCAATTTCATGAGAACTACTATCTAATTTTTCCTTAAAGTCTATTTTAAATTCACTTCCCCTAAATAAATCTTTAGTTTTTTACAACGAATCCTTTACATGATTGCGCAACGCGCCTCCCTTGACTGTGGCCACCATCTCTCTTACGCTCGCTCGAGGCCAGTATATTTCACGGGCGGTCTGCATTTAATAGCCCAGCGGTTCCCCGATAATTTTATTATTGGTGGATTTTTTCTCTCTGGCAATGACGTGTCAGGCACTCTCATTGAAATAAAAATAATAGCGTTAGTTTAGTAAAATATCTTGGCGGGGGTTCGTTTTAATGGCCTGATGTCTATGGTTTTTTTTTATTCTGGTCTATTTGGTTTTGTAGGGCGGGGCAGCGTATTAATTTTGTAGGCAATTAGCCTGCTAGTTATGGGTTTTGGGGTGTATGGAACTGATTTTGGCAGTATATATTTTTTTGGTTTTGTTAATTTAAGACTGCTATTTAAATTCTAATTCATAAGCAATTACAGATTCGATAGGATTTGTTAATGATTAAGGTTTTTTAAAGATTTATTGACCCATATTTTTTATTCTTTATTAAATAACTGGTACCCATTTTCAGGCAGATGTACAAAAAATGATGAAATTGACTATCGTGCCATTAAAGACAGTTAAACCGGCCTTCGAATACTAGAGGCTTATTATGAAACCTTAAAGGGGTACGAAGACCTACATAAAAGTAGAGTAAAATACATTCATCACCCTTTATTTGCCAAATAATATTAATTACCCCTTGTAAACATTGCATCTTCACACCATGGGAACCTTACAGTTTTTTAAGCGTAATTCGAAACGATGACTCCATTTTCTAAATTAACAAACATGACACAATCAGGCCCCTTTTCTCAAATTATTTTCCTTTCTATAATTATAGTATTATGAACCCTATTTTTTATGTGAGAAGGGTTATTTTAAGTGCAGTAAATGGTTTTTACTGTATTGTACTGTCATACAGGGGTACGATATGAGAAATGTGGGTTCGAACAATAAAATAAAACGGTTGAATGGCCCGATACGGTGCTGCGGGGTTCAAATCGATTAGTGCCGTGATAATAGTCTTATGAGAGGGTGTCAAACTATTCATGTTGGCTTGGGACTGTCCCAGAGTCGAATGGGTTGACTTGCTAAGTTGGATTTTTTAAATGTAGATTGAAAAATTAAAAGTAATTTAATTTTTACATTATGCTCCCTGATCCGATTGTCACTGTGGAAGTAATCTTAATTCCTTTTTTTTTATTTGAGAGATTTACACTTAAATTAATTAAACGGTATGCAGTTTAAGTTAGAACAGTTCAGAATGAAAGCAGTCCTGTTTTGTACATATAGCCACTAAGACTATTTTGCCTCTACAATTCTAAATTTAACATGACCAAAACTATAAAAAAAGAATTTTACATCAAAAACTCGTACACTATTAAATAAAATCGGCTAACTATAATTAATACCTTAATAACAATAAAAAGTAATATTAATGTTAACAAAAGAACCACAAGTTTATATCTACATAATATTAGTTACACAATTTCATTCTCCAAAGGCTTTGCTCGTAAAGCTTCTTAATAGAAATTTCGCTGGCGTCCGAATTTCGAGCCGAACGATGGTCTCCCCTAATCCTCGCTTGATCACTTGATCAATTTGCACTAAGTCCCGTCTATCTTACAAACGCTATTTCTTAATCGCATTAGTATTTATTTTATTAACTATGCTGTTATGTGTATTTTCTTTTTTAAACTGTTCAGTGGTTTGTTTTTTATTTTGATTGGTGTTTTCTTTTTGTTCGAAATACTCTTTATTTCTCCCATGAAAACAAAACTTACATGATTAAAATTAACTATCATAAAAGAAAATAAATATTATTAATAATGTATGTTTACCATAGGTAGTGTTACGATTATCGATTCATTAAAGAGTTTAAAAGCCTTCATTGCATTGAAACGGCAAGCTTTAACACAGAATTAAACTTTTTTAATGTGGTTTATCTGTTAAAACATTAAATCCAAATTTCAAAATTAATTCTTACATATCATGACCATTTTCTAAAACATTTCGCGTGATGAAACATCAACGATAACAAAATCCAAAACAAATTCTCAACTCCACAATCCTAATTAAAACACCATTACTCATCACCCAAACATTTTGACACGACACATTTGGGCTCAACACAAAAATAATTAAATGGACTAGTGCTGTACCGAGGAGCGAATAAAAATAAATCATTCATAACACTCAACACTTCGCAACGAATCGATTCAAAAAACTACGTTCATTGAATCGATAACAATGAAATCGCTATAACAAAAGCATCCGCTTCAACGAATTTGAGGGATGAGAGGTGCGCGACGATTCTGTACCAGGCTTTTTGGGCTTCTCAATTTAGAATTAGGTTTATCGTTAACGTCCGTCAATTCATCTAGCTGCAGGCCGTTATTGAACTCTTATCTTTCTTTAAATTATATATTTTAGATACTTTACCTAATCATAATTTATTGAATTTTAAGTTTACTTCTATAAAAGACATTAATTTTGCCTTACCTTTATTAATTTTTTAAAATCTTCTCTTTCTAACAAAATATACATTGTAAACTAATAATAATTTTATTTGAGACTTACTACAGTACACAGTAGTAAACAGTACTTACAATAGCGTTAGGTATGATATAAAAATAAAGATAGTCAATAACAGCGTGGTCGTTGATAGAACAAAATAGAAGAAGAGTACGTATTAAGCTGACCCCAAAGAACATATTGGAAGATAATGGTTTAGACATAACAAAATCTGTAATAAAATAAACCCTTTGGAAGGTTTAGAACTCTAAAATCTAGTCAAATCGCTTACAACTTGCATCAAACATCTATAATGAAAATCGCCATAACAAAGAGCAGAGCTTTGTGCAATAAAAATATAAATAAACGGCGGAACAATAACTCTTAAACGCATTGTTTTATAATGAACAATGAATGCACTATTTAATAGTCCTATAGTTCGTAGAATGCTTGTTATGAAGATGTCAACGTTATTGCCTAACACTCCAATAGCATGTCCAACTGCGGTGGTTCTGCTGTACTGTACGGTTATTGTGGAAATGGACAGGCATTTGGCAACAATGCAACTATTGTCTTATTAGACAGTCAGGTCTCGATTATGTTTGATTGTAACCGGAGTAGTTGTACCTACTAGTAGGATAATATAATGCAGATATACCTACTTCAATAGCTCGTGGGTCCTTCCTAAAAATATGTTAGAACTTTTGTATAGTATGCTAATTAAACAGACTTCTTTTGAATAGCATTATTCGCCTCTAAAACTCTAGACTGCTTTCTAAATTACTAAATTGGTTAAAATTATCGAGCGTTAAAATGATACTATATTAGTTACTAACTATTTTCTATGTAAACCACTTTCTGGGTAATTATAATAAAAAATGGTCACGATGCTAAAGCAGAAGTAGGTACAGCTTCCACTTTAGCCTTACACCTAACCTATCCGTATCGGTGCGCCATGCAATACAAAGATTCCAAGCTCACTTCGTTCGCTCTTAGACAAAGCTCTTATATTTAGCTCGAGTAAGAAAAAAAAATACGAAGTAGAAAAAAGATGGAAAATGTAAAAAAAATGTAGTGGACATGATATGTGATTTCTCTCATAAATACTATAGTTAAACTTTTTCTATTGATTAGTTATAAAATAAGAAGTTTGATCAAGCGGTGAAAAAAATTCCTGGTTTACTGATAATGATTTCTCTTTGAAATACTTAAAATTATAGAATTTTTAGTCACCTTTTGACTCACGCATTTAAATTCCTTGAAAAAGATGGTTCAATAGTCGATGACATGTTCCTTTTAAAGAGGTACCATGCTGTTCAAGCCAAAAAAATAATACAACATCAAGACCATTCAACTTCAACAGGAGTTAAAAAAAGAAGTAAATACTTAATACCTAATACAAAGTCACGAACCGAACCACAAGCAAGGTATTAAAACGTAAAAGTTCTTTGAAAGTTTCGCGAACAAATAATAAGAATTAGCGACATTTTATGGCAACCAAACATGGGCTTATGGTGTAAAATAAGAAACTATAAAACACAGACTTGCGAGTTGTTAAGTATTTACAGTGAAAACATCAGCATTTGTTGCTGTTTAATGAATAAACATTTGGACTTCGGCAACTTAAGAGGGTTCGGTGATGCAACTGCGAAAGCTATCAGGGTATTTCTTAAAACTGCTTGTATTTATACCTATAATTTATTGTTATTTTTTTTTGGGGTGATTGGGGTCCGTGGGGTGATTGGGGTCCGTGGGGTGATTGGGGTCCGTGGGGTGATTGGGGTCCGTGGGGTGATTGGGGTCCGTGGGGTGATTGGGGTCCGTGGGGTGATTGGGGTCCGTTTACATCCTAAGGACCCAAGCCAACCTCACCTGCTAGCGGTGCACCCTGCTGTTCAACGGACGAGGCTCTGGCGATCCTGGTTTCCTTCTCGTAGGGTTGTGGGGGTCAGACGGCTGGTCGCCCCACATAAAACCAACATCAGTCATATAATTATGGATAGTAAGTTGCGAATGGGTACTCGGGCTAGGGCGTCGCCGCAGAACGACGCGCAGGCACATCGCCCTAAACCTGCGACAAGTGGGCTAGGGCTACCGTGTCAAGTACGGGCACGGCTAAAGATGTCAGTACCCAAAAGGAAGTTCCGCTTTGCCACCTGGAACATTGGCTCTCTAAGTGGACGTTGCAGAGAACTCGCGGACGTACTTGCGAAGCGTCGGGTCCAGTGCGCCTTCCTTCAGGAGACGCGCTGGAAGGGGAATAAGTCCCGTGACATCGGGCAGGGGTACCGGCTAGTGTACGCCGGATCACCATCGGGCAGGAACGGTGTGGCCGTAGTGCTGTCTAAGGACGTTCAGGATGGACTCCTTGAAGTAAACCGATACAGCGACCGGTTGATGCGAGTTAGGGTGCTGATCGAAGGGTCGGTAACGAACCTAGTCAGCGCCTATGCTCCTCAAACTGGTTGCTGTGAGTCTGAAAAGGAGGCCTTCTGGGATGAGTTCGAGGACGTATTGCGCGCTATTCCGAATTCCGAAGATGTTTTGGTTGGGGGGGACCTCAACGGTCACGTAGGTCAGTTTGCTGGAGAGTACGGACGTGTTCACGGTGGTTTTGGTTATGGTCAAGTAAATGCAGAGGGAGTTAGTATACTCAGGACCTGCGCTGTGTCTGACCTAGCCATCGCGAACACATTCTTTCAGAAGAAGCCCCAGCATCTTGTTACGTATCGTAGTGGTTCCTACTCAACCCAAATAGATTACCTGCTGGTGCGACGGTGCCATATTGGCAAGGTTACCAACTGCAAAGTCATCCCAGGGGAGAGCTTAACGGCTCAACACCGCCTCCTTGTCCTGGACTTGGCAGTTGTACCAAAGAAGAAAGTGGTCGAGAAACGCAAACCCCGCACTAAGTGGTGGTTGCTTAATGGTCCTAAGCAGTCGGATTTCATTGCGGAGGTCGAGCATCTCGAGATCAGTGCTCCGCATGAATCCGCTCAAGAGATATGGAGTAGGATTCATTCTGCAATCACCACTGCGGGTAAGCGCGTCCTTGGCACTTCTCGTGGTGGTAGAACCATAGACAAGGAGACGTGGTGGTGGGATGACGGGGTTCAGGGGGCGACCCGGAAGAAGAAGGCCTTATTTAAAAAGTGGCAGGGGTCCAACTCTCCGGAGGACAGGGAGGCATATGGAGCGGCTAAGCGCGCCTGCAAAAAAGCTGTAGCCAGAGCCCGCAGCAAAAGTTTGTCGCCCTTGTACGACAAGCTGGAAACTGCGGAGGGGCAGAAGCTTATTTTTAAGCTGGCGCGTGCCCGGGAAAAAGCTACACGGGACATTAGCAAATGTCTCTGTGTAAGGGACGCCGAGGGTAAGCTGCTCTACGATGCCCCCTCTGTTAAGGAGAGATGGTGTACATACTTTGCGGAGCTGTCAAACAAACAGCATCCCCATAACCTTCCTCCCGAACCGCCTCCTAACCTTGGACTTATTTCCCCTATTTCCCCCGACGAAACCCGCATTGCTCTTCGCTACATGAAGAACCGGAAATCGGTCGGGCCTGACAACGTGCCAATTGAAGTGTGGAAGGCGATGGGCTCACGTGGTGTGGACCTTCTGACGGATCTATTTAACCGCATCCTGATCACCAAGGAAATGCCGAACCAGTGGCGATCTAGCCTGATCATTCCAATCTACAAAGGCAAAGGTAGCGTACAGGATTGTAGTAACTACCGCGGTATCAAGATCATGTGCCACACCATGAAGCTCTTCGAGCGCATAATTGACACAAGGCTCCGTACCGAGTGTACTGTCTCTGAGTGTCAATACGGCTTCCGGGCGGGTAACAGCACCATGGACGCAGTGTTCGCCTTGCGGACTTTGACTGAGGCGTACAGGGAGAGAAGGAGAGCTCTGCATATGGCCTTTTTAGACCTGCAGAAGGCCTTCGACTGTATTCCTCGGCAGTCCATCTGGTGGGCACTTCGCTTCAAGGGTGTGCCCGAGGCCTATATTGACATTATCAGAGACATGTACCGCGATTCCGTGTCCTCTGTCCAGACCGCGGTTGGCGAATCCAACGTCTTTCCAATATCTGTTGGCGTTCACCAAGGCTCGGCTCTTAGCCCGTTCTTGTTTAACGTTGTGCTCGATGTAGTTACGGCATACATCCAAGACCAGCCTCCGTGGCTAATGATGTATGCCGATGACATAGCCCTCGTTAACCAGAACAAAGCCCAACTTGAGCGCAAAGTCAACGTTTGGAAGGACACGCTGGAAAACGGTGGTCTGAGACTGAATGTGGCGAAGACTGAGTACATGTCCTATGGCAGCACGGATTCGAATACCATCCGGATAGGTTCGGACCTGATCACAAGGTCCGATAAGTTCAGGTACCTTGGATCCGTGCTGCACGAGTCTGGCAACGTAGGCGACGATGTCCAAGCACGCATAGGCGCGGCTTGGGCGAAGTGGCGCGAGGTTACGGGCGTTGTATGCGACCGCAAAATGCCTCCGAAGCTCAAGGGGCAGATATATAAATGCATCATACGGCCTGTCCTTCTTTACGGCGGCGAGTGTTGGCCAGCACTGGGCAGACACACCCAGGAGCTTCGCGTCACGGAGATGAAGATGCTGAGGTGGATGAGCGGCGTAACGCGATCCGATCGCATACGCAATTCATACATCCGAGGTAGTCTTGGTGTCCGTGACGTGGGGGAAAAACTGCAAGAGTGTCGTCTGCGATGGTATGGCCACATCATGCGCCGCCCTAGGGAGTACGTTGGTCGGAGATGCATGGATATGGCTGTCCTTGGGGCTAGGTCCCGTGGTCGCCCCCGCAAGCGCTGGCTGGACGTCGTCAAGTCTGACATGAGAGCCAATGGCCTTGCTGGGAAGGATGTTTTCGACCGGGCAAAGTGGAGCAGACTTAGTCGGAAGGCGGACCCTGGCAATGGCCGGGATTAAACGCCAGGTAGAAGAAGAAGAAGAATTTATTGTTATTTTTTATTTGATGGTTGATGAACTATGATGACTACACTAAAAAATGTATCATTTATCTTGTACCCTTATCATGTATGTTTTGTTGGTTGTCCTTAAATAAAATAAATAAATAAAGATGCAGGTAGAGGTGAACAGCACTGATCATTAAAATAATCAAATTTAATTTTAACGGTCGTCAAGAAAAACATTGCCACAAATTACGTTTCACAATTTTAATAAAAAATAATGTAACTTCTGATTATTTTTAAGTTGCATAAAAAACAATCTTCAAGATCTCACACCCACAAGATTCCCATCGAAGCAAGCATTTGTACAACAGTTGCAACTATTTATCTATAGGTCAGCAAAAGCAATAAAACTCTACAAATAATTATTCACAGCACTAACATTTGCATAACGTTATCCTCACACGCGATACCGCCATAGAACTGCAACTTTACTAAAACGGAAATCCATTAATGTTTTTAGTCGCTCACATGTCACCCTTATCGGGAACGAGGAAGCAATGTATGTTGTACAAGCCGGTTTCGTTGTGAATGAGGTTGGATTTCAGCGAGTAGTAGTGTTGGGGCGGGAAGCATCTGCATTAATGCGAAAACATAGTAAGAAGGAAGGTTGGCTCGAGCCGTCTGTATTTCATTGGTAATCAATGAACTATGTTGTTCACAGAGGCGGTTCGATTCGTGAATATTCATAAGCGAAAATACTCTGTCGAGGAATGAAAGGATTGTTAATCAAGTGATCTTCATTAGGGACAGGCGAGTATATTTCGATGGAAGTGTTATCCGTTACTGGCAACAGATATTCGACCAGTTGATTTTTACCATTACTTGAATCTTCGTATCTACTTTGATGGTAATTACCACAGCAATTACTTTATTCACCACAAAGTATTTAAAAGTCTGTAGTAATACATTATATTATTTGCTGATACGAGAGGTGAACTGATGTCTAAACTAGGGGGAGTACCATATAATATGCGTCTAATAACATCTCTTCTGAGAAGGATCTGGATATTTTTGTTCATTATTATGAAGATTGGTTAGTTGTTTACTACTGTCAAACCTTTGGTAGCAATTAAAGCTCTCTATCCCAATTTTGTGTAAATCAGCCTTTCCAAGTTCATCAGCGGGTAAATATTAAAAAATATAATTAGCAACAACCGGTGCATTTCAACCGTTAGATCGCGTATGTTTCCATACATAGCGTTATCGAGCCCTTATCTGCCGCTTACATACGCACCATAGAGCTTTGCTAATCGCCTCATCGTTTTACTCCCCATAGATGCCAACGCTGATAATAACCTAAGGGTTTTATATCCGGATTTGAAGGGAGTTGCAGATTAGGAGCAATTTGCCATAGCCTAAAATAAGATAGCTCCTATAAAGGGGTTTAACGATGAATGGAATTGGTTTACATTTTATGGAGAATAGATCTGATATGGGAATCTGGTATGGTGTTTAGAGTATTATTGTGCTGCGTAAGCAGGGACTGAATAATCTTAATACGTAAACGCGTTGGATTCTATCCAGTTTGGAGGTGAACGAGGAATGTAATAGGTTTGATGAGAATTAACAACATTTAGTAGTTTTGGTAATGGCTAGATTTGATTGATAATCTCCGAGGTGTTATTTACTATGCATAACTTTTTTTTTAATATTTTTTCTGGACGACAATTTTATGTTACATGATAATTTTTGTCCTGGACTATTTTGTTAATGACAATTTGTATTCAACTTAACTTCATATTTTGACTTATAAGCACGTTGGTTCCATAAAAATAAATTGCCTTAAATATAAATTACAAAATACCAACAGTGAGCGTCTTTCGGCTAAAATGATGATGATAACCGAACTGAAATTTTACAAAATATTGCTATTGTACAAAATGTTACTAACTATATTCAGGATAATCTTTTTTTAATGTTAAAAAAAGAATAAGAATTCTCCAATATTAAAAAAGATACAAAACTGCAATCATCCCTAAAGAAAGTAGCATACGCATTCGAAAATCTATCGTCATTACACAAACGTATTTCATTCGTGGCATTATGCCAAACATTCCTGGATTGATTCGGATACGTAGCAGGTCGAGTCAGATGCATAATACATGTGACCTTACGATCATGGTCCCTGAATATGAGAGCAACTGGCGTGGCCTGAAGGGTTTTGACAGACTCCGCTGTATTATCCTAGCTACAATTCACATGGAAATTCCACCAGTATTTCTGAGCCCGGGCACGGAATAAAATATTCCTGTGTTCCATATGTAGCCTTTGGAGTAACGCATTACCATATCTTTATTATTTGATGAGAAGAATTATTATGCAACGGCTGTAGGTAGGTGTTACAATATGCATGTTAGAAAGCCGGGCAGTTTTGTGCTTATCTCATTTATAATTTTACCTTTTGCGAAATTAAATTCGTTACGAAATTTGGTTGCAGGTTTTCTCTTCAAGCAATTTTGGTTCAAACAATTCAAAAGAGACCCAGATTTTGTAACTCCAGTACTCTGAAAAGTATAATATACTTTATTATGGCCATTCTTCTAATGCGAAATGCATCCTGGCAATATGCCAACAGAATAAACATTGTGAAAAGTAAGTCCTTGCATTCAAAAAACAAAAAATCCGCTGACATAAACAAATGAGTGCGGCGCTTTTCAATTGTCATTTAAATCCCCGGAGCTAAAAGCAGGATCAACATCAGGACATATTGTCAGCCTATAACAAAATGGCCAGTCATAATTCAAATCACATACAAAGTTTCAAAAATCCTGCCACGTTTTCAAACAACTTGGAACTGTTTAATCATATTTCTCCTTTGATATTCCACGGAACAAAATCCCAACTAGCACAAAAGCTTAGCGCTTGTTCAAAAATAGTTTCTGAACAAAAATTGCATAACAAGTTTCCTGTTCGAGAATAGTTGCATATGATAATGCGTTTCTTCGCAACAGCCTGGATTGTTTTAGTTCAAGCATTTGCTACAAAGGTTTAGATTCAAAGCTGAAGTATTCTTATGTGCATATTTTGTTTGTTCCGTCATTTTTGTTTGTTTATGTCGCAATATTGAATGTACGAGATAGACTCCGTCTGTTATTGCAGAGGGATATGAAGAGGTTGATACAAAATACAATACTCGTACATTTCTGTCCTTTTTCGGTATCCTGTACACAGAAATCTCAGTCTCAAAAGTACCATTAGACAAATCTAAACAATCATCGAGCCAGGAAACAATATCTATAGGCTTTATAAATTTTGCTTCGATAAGGAACCCGTCCCGATAGTACAAGCGGACGATTCCCTTTGCTCCATTTCGATCTACAATTCAGATATTGCTATGTTGGAGCAATAACGAAAGAGAAACGATATCAATACAAAAATATTCAAATATATTTAATGCTACTGCACTTACATGGTGCATTGCATTAATAGTGACCTACTAACCCGTTCCTTATGCCTTGTTTTCATGTTGAACCTCGGCTCGGGGTGTTGCTGCAGTGCTTGGCTTATAAAAATGGATGACGCTGTTTTTTAAAATGGAACTCGGTTACATGTTTAGTCTGCAGCACGCGCTAGTTGTTTTAGTTAGTATAAGGAATGGATTAAAAGGATAGTGTTTGTGGAAACTGCAGTAGTTAAAAGTAACATTTGTTTCTAGCACTGCTAGGTAACTAGTTTTAGTTTCAAATGAGCTTTGCATAGACTTTACAATACGAGAAGTATTTTTTTTTATTGAGGGATGTAATCATTTTTAGCTGTCGCGGTCGTATGTAGAAATAGATACAAAAATAAAAACAAAGATAAACTTTAGCTGCTATTTCATGAGCAGAAAATTGAACTAAAACCAAAAATGGGATCTCAAAGAGAAAACCTCAAAAAACCTACAACGTTACTCTGATAAAGGATTTGCGACCAACACATCAAACTAATGAAAGTCTCGGTTTCGCATTATCAAAGCCCTAAAATATAGTAAAAGACGAAACAAACCGAACTCACAAAGGAATTTCTGGACCGTAGGAACCGGTTTCCGAACTGTTAATTCCTAATGCGGATAATGAGAATGGTTAAAGGTCAAATGCTGAACCAACTATTGGAGCCAAGGTTTTTGCCAACGTTTTTGCTGATGGTATTGTGAAGTACCTATCGTACTTATTTGATTCTGACTTTAAGTTTGATAGAATTGGCTGGCTCAAAGTAAAAGTAAAGTAAGTAGTATATGCAAAAAATCATGTAATAATAATTCGGAATAATCAAAAACATAACTTTTTACATATTACTTGGTTTTGCTAGTGACTCCATTCGCATGAAAGTCGATTATTGTAGAGGCAAAGTCTAGTCTAGTCTTTGTACTTTGATGATTCCCCACTTAAAAAAAAGTCGAAACCAGATTGCGCATTATTTTTCATAAAAATCAGTTCTGTACCTTAACTGTTAACTGCGTAACAAACAGACAGATACATTTTTACATTTAAATCATTACTATGGATTAGTCGGTGTAACTTCGAAAGAATAATCAAGTGATCATACTAATATTATAAATAGGTAAAATTTGTAAGTTTGTATGTAGGGGGTAATCTCTAGAACTACTGGTCCGATTTGTAAAATTATAAGGCTATATTATACCATCACGCTACGACCCACGGGAGCGGAGCAGTAACGAAAAATGCGGGTGTATTTAATATTTTTTCTTTTGGGAAAATAATTTATGTGTGCTAAAATACGAGTAATGACGAATAAACATCAAGTTTTTAAAGGAAAAATGTTAAAAGTTTATTCTAAAACTATATTTAGTCAATATATTAGTGAAAGTTCACCCAAGGGGAATGAGAAAATTGTTAAACATGAGACGCTTATTCCATTGAGAATTTTACGAAAAGCTATTCTGTTATCCCAAGTTAACGATGTATTTATACCTCGTTGAGCAATTTTCTTTTCAAGTTGAGTAGTAAAAGTTTATAATATAGAAGTAAAATAAGATTGGCTGAAGAAGTTAATAGCTAAAAATATTTTAGTACAATTCTGCCCGTATCTTCATCCATTTTCAAGTAGAAAATTTTACAATTTTTTTTTAAATATGTTCATGGCACGGAACTACTCTAGTGTCACGAAAATAATGCATGCATTGTAAAACTGAACGTATACACGTGAAATTACTGTCATAAAGCTAATTTCATGACACTAGTTTCGTAATGTAAATCCGGCTTTATATCCTATTCTAAGACATATCTTTTCATTGGCAAAATTTGTATCTTATGAATAACAAAACTACACCTACAGACATATTCTTTTGTTGTTTCTGTTCTAAAATTATAAAGTTAATAAAATAATTACATATTATAGTAGTTTGATATTTACAAATTTTCTCTTCGTCTATCTTTCCAACATGCCTGTCTAATATGTCTTTGTTTAAATTTATTATCAACCTCTTTTCTGTTTTAATAACTCAGAATAGCGCACTGTTAATATAACTTTCAGCGCGTTGTAGAAAATGTCGAGTACATTCATAATTTCTCTATATTTAAAATAACTTTGAGATTTTAATTTATAACCGTTTATTATCCCAAATAAGTAAAATTAAACTTTACAAACTTTCACACTTTCTTTCATCAAAAATTTTTGTGATTACCTAATTTTTGGCATTTAAATTACATGTTGTAAGAAACGTACGATAACAAAATATCTACAAGAAAAAATCTTAATAAAACTTAATCATCCCTAATCAGCTCAAAATAAGGAAACGAACTTTCGAACCAGCCAAAACAAAACGTGACTTAACTACTGCATCCTGATCAAGCGATAACCATGTTTAGAAGCAAAAAAATCTACCACGACGAACCAACGGCTTTCTCCGCAGCATCCAATCAACCAATTATAAAACTTTACGAAGAGGATTTAGCCCATTATTTCATTGTAGGAAATTAACAATTGTGTCCAAATAAAGTTGTTGAGTAATTTCGTCATGTCAGTTATCGTTTGTCTTGTGTTGTTAAGAGGACGGGTTGATTGACTTATTTATTGGCCGTTGGACTAAATGATCGGGAATTAGCCTGTATGATGTTTTGATTGAAGGATTGTACTGGCTTTGTGTTATGGCTTTGTTCGGTATTTAGTGAGTAAATGGTTGGGAATTGCCAATTTATAGTAAGGTTTAATAGACAGAATCTTTACCCATAAACGACCTATTGTCAAATTGCACTAATACTATAAAAGCGAAAGCTTACAGTTTTAATTAAACTTTACATACGAATAGACAATTAGACATGTCTAATTTACACAAGCGAAAACGGGCAGATAAGCCGATAATTACGCAAAGGTATCAAAAGTGTACTGTCTGTAATAGAAGAATGTGACGGATATGAATTATGTTGATTTATATACCCTTATGGCACATTATGTCACATTTAAGGACATTTCTAATCATAACACTGAAACCTACTTAGCAAAACGAACGCAACGTACACACAAAAAAACAATTTCACCCAAAGCAATAGTGAAAAAAGAGAAACATTTCGCTATCATAGATATAAAAATAATTTATCTCTTTGTAGGGAACGTGGCAGCCATGAAAGTTGATACATACAAGGTGGCCGTTGGAACCACCTGTTCTTTGATCGTGATCTGAAACCAAACAGTCAGGAAACTGTTTACAGAAAAACGCTATACGATCAAATATAAAACGGCTTACTTATATTAATCGATGGAGCTCGAACTTCAAGCGTTTGTTGTTAAGCCTATGGTAAAGATAAATATAATCTTAGATGTACATAAATAATTTTGTTAGTTTGTTTTAGAGGAATGAAAGAAAGATGTGGTTTTATGGGTAGGAAATAACAGAACGCTCATTATAGAGTAGTAGTTATAATAAATTCACTGGCGGAGATTTTATTGGTTGTTGATTTTTGGAAGACGAATTCTGTGTGGTCTGTTCTTAGTTACTTTTTACGGCAAACTTCAATAATTTTTGTCGTGGAATGTTAGTTTTAAATATGGGAAGCTATTTTGTTTCTAGCAGTTTCGAGGAATTTGTTACGTAAGTACATATAGGTTGGGCATACATCCCTGCTTTGTTTGTAAACAAAATTAATGGAAAAATAAGTTACAAACGCGTGATTAATTTTAGATCTTCCTGAGTACTATCAATATAATTCTGTAAATGCACAGTACTTAGTTACTACAATAATTGGAAAATTAATCAATTACTGGCAAAATACATATATTTAAATTAAAGATGCTATTTTTTATGTTGGGAAATCATCAAATTACTTCTTCCTAAATAATTTCTTCTATTAGTTACTGACTACAAACTGTCTCTGTTCCTTCAAGTTACCGTATTTCTTCAAGGACCGTAGTAACTCCTTCTAACAGTTCTGCAGTCCTGAAGCTATTTCATTTATGTTTCATGCAGTACGTTCAGCTGCATTAATTGTAAACCACCCACGCTTAACAAACACATTATTTGCAGTTTTGATGGTGTAAATGTCGTTTGGAGGTAAAACAATAGTTGCGATTAATTAATTACTCAGCACGGACCATATTTTAAGCTTGCAAGAAGATGTAATACAAGGTTCTTAGAATATTTTACAGAAATATTTAACTGTGTATCCTTTATTTTAATTTAACACAAAAGCAAACAATAGTAAAAGGTTGAGCTATTAAAATAACGAACAATTTAAAATGATCTTTAACAATTATTGTTTAAAATCTTCAGGACTTTGAAGCACTCAACTGATATGTATAATATGGTTTGATAAATAAGACTCGATGGTTTTAAATAACACATTTATACGTCAGTTTTTTCACCATACGACATGATGATGCCCGTGATTCCTAGCTGATTTCCCTGAGAAGCAACACTTTAACAAAGAGATCAAAATCTCTGTTAGGGTCCATAGGGAAGACATAATAATGGTCAAATCTTATGAGAACTATCTAGGTAAATGTCGGAGATGGATTTTTGGCGAAAGGATCACAGCAATTATAGTGGTCCTGTCCAGCCTAGCTAAGCGTAAGCATTTGCCAGGTATCATGTAGCTCAATTTACATTTTTAAGGAGCTCAATGATTATCAAACTATGGGCATTTGGGTAGGCCTCATCATCATCTACCGAGCCTTTTCCCAACTATATTGGAGTCGGCTTCCGGTCAAGAAGGATTTAGCTGGATACCAGTATTTTACGAGGAGCGGCTGCCTACCAGACCTCCACAACCCATTTAACTGGGGTAACACGGTACTTCATGGCAAGGCTGGAGTCAGATTTAACTGGCTTCTGACTATCCGTAACAACTGCCTAAAGATCTACAAATGACAGCTGGCAGCTTAACGTGCTACCCGAGGCATGGAAGAACCTTGTTAAGATGGTCACCCATCCACAGACCAACCTTGGCAAGCGTTGCTTAACCTTGAAAATCGACCTGTGCGGTTGTTATTATCTAGCCACGAGCTTTTCCCGCATAAAATTTTCAAAACCGTACCCCACAGTCAACTTTTCCCCACCAAAATCATAACTACCCAATCTTTCAAAACAAACGCTAACTTCAAAGTTTTGTCGCGACTTGTCCAAGTCATTAAACTGTTAGATTGTCAACTCACCTTCATTGTGGAAACTTACGAGTAGATGTAACTACACCGGAACACTGTCAGCTGCGAGTTAACGAACGAAAGTTTGCTAAGATAAGTGGGTCGTTACTTGTTATGAAACGACTGACATATCGATCTGGCGAGTTACGAGTTTTTCGGTGAATGAAAAGTTTGATTTGGAGAAATGTAATCTGGGTTTGGACAGTTCTGGATTGAATTTTCAAAAGATGTTTTCATGTTGCGTTTATAATTATAATTATATTCCTACCTATTATCTTTATTTTGTATCGTCAACATCATCATTTCAGGCGTAGGACGTCCACCTGTTGGGGCATAAGCCCCACCACATAGGCCTGACATTGCTGCATCTTCTGTTGCACACCACTCTAGAACCTTTCGTCCCCATGGACTGTCTGTTCTGCGAGCAATGTGCCCTGCCCACTACCACTTAAGTTTAGTGACGCAAGTAAACTCCAAGCATAGCCCTTTCCATTGCCCTTTGGGTGTAAGCCTTCTGTAGCCATTGATGTAAAGGAATACATAATCACATGAGTCTCGTGAATAAATTTGGCATCCATGTCTTTACAAACAAAAATGAACATAGAACTACAAAATCTATTGCTATGTACTCGTACGAGCATTTATCAAAAAAGTGCGTAGATTATACAGTATCCATTTCCTGACTGCATGCATAATGCTAAGCTCAGTGGCTGTAGTATTTTAATACGTGGTCGTGACATCGAACGCACGATTTCTCGATTTAGTCGTTGACGTAAATCGTCATTTGACTTTACTTAAGAGCCATGAAGAAAGAGATCACATAGCTAATAATCAAACCTACGTGATTAGTACACCTACTTTTATTAATATTGTGATTTTTATTCTAGGCTGCCGCGAACTGTTATACAGAAATCGAGCATTTTTATGAGTTGAAATATTTTTATACACTAAATAGACTTAAAAGAAAAACTTGTGGTATCCCAAAGAATACACAAAAATTAAGCAAGTTTTCTAGTACGGTATCTAAAGGAATGACTAAATACCTATAATTGAATACGATATTGAACGAAATAATCACAGACTTATAACTTAATTAAATCTACACAAAAATACTTATCAAGACAGATAAACACATAGTTATGCTTGAACTACAAAATTTTATCAGTACCTACTATATATGTCAAAGAAAAGAATTATAAAATCGGTTCAGTTCAGCGAAGATATTTAATTTTTAAACAAGGTACAAATAACACAGACAATATCCAAACAAACAAACAATTTGACCAATTTAGAGTATTAATTTGATTGACAGTCCATCATAAGTTTCATTGCACAAGCATCAGTCTTTAAAAATATCTCGATCTACGAATGTCAATTCAACTAGCACAAACCCATTGCTCCTTGATAAATAAGTCAATACAAAGACGAAGTAAACAAACACCCTATCTATAAGTAACAAAATCACTGATGAACCAGCCGAGTTACTCCAGAAAGCCTGCCCTTTAGACAATGCTAGTTTGTTACACAGTTAAACGCAAAGGCGCCAAGGGAGGCACGTTAATCTGACAAGCAACAACACAGAGTTGCGGCCACTGGCTGACTTAACGGCCCCTGTCACTCCACCAAGTAACTTTCAATTAGGCCCTACCCCCGCATCGGAACCGCAACGATTCCATCACAGACGAGAACCTCGAATTCAAACCGCTACATCGCTCGTCCAACACCAGATTAGAAAACGAAGATGCTAAGAAACTTGGTAATGCATTTGTGAGGATAGTGAAGAGACATTTTAGTCGTCGTGTTGTAGTGTAATCGTGGCTATTCTTAGCAATTAGACAAAGCAGAAATTAGCAAATGGCAACAGCATTGTGTGGGTGCTCTCAAGAATCTTGTTAGGGGTCGAGTGAGTCAGTTAGTCGAGATTACAATGCCTAAGCGTCTCGTCCTTGTTTTGTGTAAGGAGGACAATTAGATTATAAAATTCCAGGCTGCCTGAGTTTAAGCTGAGGTAATTTGGTTGGAAGAATTTTGCTAATTATAAGGAGGACCAACTGGTTTAACTAGAAAGGCAAAGAGAAAGATAATTAAATTACGAATTCTTTTAAAAATTGTGTTTGTTGGAAAGATAAAATAGTAAACAATTTTTTCTCATCTTAAGGGCTTAAGATCAGGATGAAACAAGTTAGATTTATTCGTTTTACTAGTATTCAAAATTTGCAGTTTGCATAGATTTAAAGCAAACATTTTAGAGCAATGATTGACACTAGCGGACATAAAAAACTCCCACCGAAATTCATCTCGAATATTTGTCGAACAGCGAACTCCATTCTAAGAAAGTAATCACTTCCAAACGAAGCGAGTGGAGATCAAATAATCTACTTTGACCAGAATCAATATTTGAGTTCCAAATGGTACGTTTGTAAAGGATCGATGTGATTTGAATAAACATAGGTACTGTTACGGGGAATGTTTGATTCCAATCGATAAAATTTGAATCTACATGATTTGGTTGTTGATTTTCCCGTTTTGTCTATTTTGAATTGCTAAGATCGTGTCAATGTGAATATCGGCAGTCTTTGTGCCTTGTTCTTAGAACAATGTCTTCAAATCGACTTTGTTAAAAGTTGTAGCCATGAGGGAATGCAAAACACTGATTTAAATTATCGTGGTTGGTGGCCTTAAACATAATTCGTACCTACTTACTTTATTACTTGCTCATTCCACACTTCTCAGTACAAAAAATACACAAGAAACTAATTCTCGGTGCCATGTATGAAACTAATAGAACTACTAAAAGGAAACCATATAATTTTCTTCTTAAGAATTTTCCGTTCGCTTAGAAATACTGAGAACAAAAACCGTAGAAAATGCCTGACCATTAAACAAAACGCCAACAATAATGTTTCTACACATTTCTACAGCTTCCCAGCCATAGTTCTATTTAATAAATTAATTGTTCTCTGCAGCTTTAATGTCATAGGAATAAATCAAAAAGCAATAATCGTTATAATACTAATTTATCTTCGCTCCAATCACTTAATTAGCACGAAGTAGAGGCAACAAGAATTAATAATGAATTATGATCAGTGTTTTTAACACCTCTCGATAGGCTGGGACCAACTTGATAGGAGATGCAGTCAATTAAACGAAAGTTACTAATCATCAAAATAATGATAAGATACTGGCGCCTAGTCACTCATAAATGTTATGAATGTGCAAACACATTTTTTAAATCGAACACCAATATCAGGTTATACAATTATAACAGTAGCGTAGAAATAAGGTCAACGTCTTCAATTATGAACAGAAACGATAACATGGAATAACTGCTGCATAAAGCCCTATTCAAGAAGAAAAAGATGAAGCATCAACTATCACAAAATAAAAACAGCACATAGTACAAGACGGTACAAAAGCAATAAAATAAGGACAATAGCATCCAACATCGAACAATGAAACCATTGTAAGAACGCTGTTCACGTTAAATGACCAAGCATTAATTGCAAATTCAACCGATAAGAATGAACAACTGCTTGTATGACACTTTCTAGAAGATAGCGATGTCAAATGTCAAATGTTGGTAGATAAAGGTGCAATATGTTTGTCCGGTCCAGCATTATCGTAAACAATAACGCTTTAACATTAAGCAATGAAAGATAAAGGAGTGAAAATTGATAGTAATTTGTTTATAATAGTTAGAATTTACGAGGCTTGTTGGGGAAATTGTAGGGTGTGAGTAAGCTGTGTTTCAAAATAGATAATAATAGCTTCTGATAGAATCTGAAACTTGTATACTAAACCTCTTTATTCAAGCAAATACCAACAATAAACATTATATCTAGTAAGTCAAAAGCATCACTTAGTTCCATGTTTCAACATACATACGGATAATGTAATACGTATCGGTGTTTGGTATCGTAGCCTAAAGCGATCAACATTGCTTCAATCCAGGCTATCACCGCATTGACCGCACACTGTAAGCGCTTTACCGACAACTGTCAACAATGTCCTGCTGTCAAGAACTAATATACTGTTTATATAGTTTAATGTTTTGAGCCTTTTAGGGTCAATAGCGCATCAAGCGTTTGATAGAAGGCGAGCTCTGTGACACATTTATGTCGCTAAGCAATTCATCAAAACTATACTTTGCTGATAAACAGAATTGTAGATAGAAACATTGTATAAGTACAAATTGTTGAATGATCGACATTCCAAGTTTGCAAGATTATGATTGTCTATAAGTGCTGACAGGGTGCTAAGTCATGGTCAGTAAGTGAAAGATTGATAAGCAGAGAGAATACAATCCATTTTGCAACTGGTGTAGTGAGGTGGCGCGGAATGTTTTGACTGCGGAATCAGAAACAAAACTAATGATGCATATCATTGCATTTCTTATATGAATTGACTTAGCTTACCATGTAAAAGTAAATTAAATAACGTTCCTATGAATATTGAAACCACAATAAATAAAACACTAAGGCAACGTATATTCAAAGCAGTGAACGAAAACACTAAATTTTCTTAAAAAATAAAACATCTAACATTTATATTTCTCACATTACTCTATTCGATTATACTGTTCAAATGGCCACTTACAAACGAGAATTCATTATGTCATGCTTCGACACATTTCAAAGTTATTTTGTTTCGAAGAAACGTCTCGGTTGCACACAATCGTTATAAATCCACGTTCAACTACGGGTATTTCTAGTTCCAGTTTAATTTGAGCTTCCTCTTTCTTCATTACCTTAGCTGTAAGAGGTTTTATTGATCGGTCGTAAGTTCTTACTTCATTGGTCATGGTGACCGCTTCAATGGTTTATATACTCTTGGTTCGCTATGCATACTTTATAGTTATTTCCCTCACGTATATCGGAAAGGGCGTCGAACTTATATTGTTATTAGTACTGATATGGCAGTATTTATAATAGTTAAAGCTATTTACATGATCTCATTTGCAAGTATGTTACTTTAGTCATGAATGATTCATATTGGTGACAAAGATTTTTTTCTGTTTGATGTTTTCAAGGAAGATGTTTATTTGTAGAGCGGACATCTTCTGTCTTCGCGAATGTTTGGTTTTCAAATTTTTTATGGCAATTAAACGGTCATGCGCCTGTCTTGAAGTTTTTAAGATCAGTATTTGATCTTGACAATAAAGTAAATAGGCAGCTTTAGGTAAATATTATATTAAAAATTCTGTATAATTGACTAGATTCCAAAAACTATGACCAAATTAAAGAAATTCTGCGCACGCATTTGTAAAATGTTTTGACATTAACAATAAAACATGTGCAAGAAAGTATCCAAAAAAATATATACTCTACATTTAAAAAAGCACCTAAACTTTTATCAATTATTTTTTTTCGTTTCAGATAATAAATTGAATTAAAAAAATAATCATACAAACATCTTTTTATTTTTTAATAATATCATACAAGCACAAGTATTAGACGCAGAACAATGGAAGAGTTGGATAATGGTTAGAGCTTTTATAATTATCATCGATAAATCTCTCTTTAATAGACTTAATGAAATTATTTGCTGCTAACAGCATCGCCCGTGTGAAAAGAGAAAATTGTCCCAAGGGAAAATATGTCTGGAAAAAAAAGTATCTTTTATATTTGTGGACATGGTCTACCCATATCCCATTAAAATCCATTTAACCGTTTCAACGTAAAAAGTAACAAACATACACACAATCTTTTACTTTAAAACAATAGTGTGATAAATGACGATCTTAAGTCATAATAATTGTTCTCGGATATTGTTCTTTTTCTGTTAGTAAGTCCACCTTTTGTGTTCAATTCAATTCAATTCAAATAATTTATTGCATAACACATGTGTTTTATAAGTTGTTATAAGTAATGGTTTAAAGTGCACATGGACCCTGTCGGGCACAGCAATATCTGAGAAGTAGGTAGTTGGAATAATATAATCATGAACAAAACAAAGTCAAGATAGCGAAAATCAAACACAAATAGAATTAAAAAAAAAAATTGAAATAGAAATGTCAATAATACAGTAGTTAATTATGGTAAGTTTCAAAAACAAATTCATTACAAATGTCAAAATTAATTAATAAAATTATCGTCAAAATATTTCACTACAAATGTCAAAGAAAGGATAACAAAATATGTCAAAACAATTCATTGTTAGGTTTTGGATAACTTGAGAAAAGACTAGCCCCACGAATCAGACGTTCAGACAATCTTGTGTGTGCTATCCAGGAGATCGGGACTTATAAATCTATCTGGCCTCAAAATCCGATACAGTTCAGATTGTGCCTAAAGATTTTGCTACATACATATATAAAGAAAACTTAATATTACGCACCTGAATTTAGAGGTTGCAAAGGATGATAGTCATTCTTCTTAAACCAAAGCCCATAATATCGTGTATGAATAAACAGCTTACAGATAAAGTTTATTACTATAGTAGCACTATTGATTTTAATGAATAACATAATTTATTCATGTCTGAATTTCTGTCATCAATTGACCATAAATTGTAAGTTACTTATGAATGCCCATGTCTCGACAACCAGACGCATGTTGCCAATACAAGAAACAAGCTAATACACAACTTCAATTATAAATTAGTTTCAGTAGAACACAATTTACTAATAAACCTTATAGAAAGCGGCATCTGTTCAATGGTCTATTCATTCTATGAATGCTATCATTAATAATCTTTTCTGTTTCAATGTATTCAGTTCCCGAATGTCCATTTGTTAATTTGACGTGTCTGAAATTAGAAACATGATTGCTTTTATTTGTTTTGTCAAGTGTGTTTTGCCAATGTTTGTGGCTTAGTGATTTATGATATATTTTGCATCTTCTACTATTTTAGTTCTTTTAACGATATCATGTTTTACAATGCGAGACTTCAGATAAATGTTGTACCTATTTAAAATAAAAACGACAATGTTCAATTGATAGATTCCAATGCACTTATTGGTTCCACAATGCAGCTTTAGATTGACGAGCCGTCGATGAAGTCACGGTTAAATATATTTTATTTACAAATTCTAGAATTGATTCCTTCAACAACTAGGGACGTATTTTGCATTTACTTTTATGGTGGTGGCGCCTCAATCCAGACACATTTAAATATGTCGATGGAAATAGCTGTCCATTGTATTCCTAATTGATGTATTTAGCACTTGTCAATAGCTGCACATTTACGATTTCCGACACCGAATCTATACATATCAAAACTTTGAAAAGGAAGTAGCTAGTCACGAAACAAAAAACGATAAACCTCTTTCTCATTCAGTCCATATGAGGTGTAATTAGTCGTGTAGCGTTAATGTTAATTATCGCCATGGGAAGACAGTACCAGCACAGTTTATTGATCGAAGTTCGATGCCTGTTAACTATGTGGCATGCATGTTAAGAGGTTTTTTTTCTTCTTTTGTGTTAGGTTCGCTTGAAGCGTTTTTGTTTGAGTAGATGATAGATATCGTTGTGTAATGGTCGGGTTTGTCGTTTTTTAATGGGAATGAAGTGTGAATATGAGGTCTACTGTTAGTCTGTTAGTGTTAAGTTATGCGTCTGTTATATTACGTTAGATTTATAACTTCCGATCTATTTTAGTTGTATATTTTTAGATAATAGCAGTAAAATCTACCAAACAAAAAGAGTTATACACATATGGGTTGATCTTATTGATTGATTCCATTAACTTTAAGTTTTAATTTGCTCGTCACATCATTACAGCATAACAATAGTCTATTTTATTGCAGCTCACCTTCAACTCATCTAATATCGTCTATACATCTTTCCGCCGTGCTCAAATAGGTCGGCGTAGTAACAAATTAACACATACGCCATCGCCCTTCGCTCACAATACTTCATTGTTCTAACTGTGGTAATTTTGTTTATTCAGAGAACGAACTTTCAGGGTCGTAAAATGGAGATCACGATCCAACTGGAGCATTTTGGTCGAGATTTTGGTGTGTAAAAATTTTGAACGTTTTATACTTCTTTTTACTGATTTGTAAACAATTCACTTCTGTTGACTGATTTGCAACTTCTAAATGCACATTATTTAGCTTTTTAGTTACATGCATTCAAAGTTGTCAATCTGTATCCTATTTTCTATGCTTCCCAATTCAGTCAATGTTGGTGTCGTCGACATCAGTGCCTTAAAGAACGCCCTAGATGGATGTATTAATCTTCTTAGAAAATCAACTGTATTATTGCATCCTATGTAGTTGAACGAAGCGCTTGGAACATAGATGACTATTATAATGCGGATTTACTTTCTATTATTATAACAGTAAGGGCCTGTTTCACAATGTCCGAGTAGGCACTACTCACTGAATAAATTCAAAAATTTGACAGAATTTGTATGAAATTATCTGTCAAGTAAGATACTCGAAACTTAATCATAGGTGGTGAAATAGGCCCTGACTATTTTTGCAAATAGGGGATAACACTTGGCAGTTTCTACTTCTACTGTGTCTCAATACTTCTAAATTTACGATCACAGCTCAAAACTGAAACTTACTTTCTAAGTATCAAACTTGCGTAAAAAGGTAGTAAAATTCAAAACAGTAGTGTCTAACAAATCGAGTGGAAGAGATCAAAGTGTCCATTGTTCTCCTAGACAATAGAGACTCAACTTATGCGTAATAGGAATTTAAGCTGAGTCTTAAGTTGAGCATTAGCAATGAAATCAGTGTTCTTACACTTGACATTGAATGCTCGAAATAGCAACGCGGTGTGT
The DNA here is from genome assembly GCA_030763345.1 of Mythimna separata. Taxonomy (NCBI): domain Eukaryota; kingdom Metazoa; phylum Arthropoda; class Insecta; order Lepidoptera; family Noctuidae; genus Mythimna; species Mythimna separata. Next base: position 4,966,775 of record CM061171.1, on the reverse strand, counting down.
GGTAGTGGTCCTGAGAATGATTGGTATGGATAGCAAGCAGTTGATGATACTTTACATATACTTTTCTTGAGAACAGCTTTTCATTGAAGCTTCCCTTGGGAACTAATAAAAACTATTATTGTCTACGCGTGGATATCTTATAGGCATTTTGTTTAAGTAACAATTTTTATAGGTACTTTGCATGTGAAAAGTTAACTAGAATGTACTTTGGAATACGAAAGTTGATGTTAATGGAGAAATTACCTTTATAAGGAGGAAGGAAAAAAAGGAGGTGGAAAATAGTAAAGGTTTCTGTTGAAAATTTTGGTTTTTTCAATTATTGAAACTTTTATATTATATTGGTTAGAGACTAAGTTCCTGTCAAATATGTACGAAAGCAGTAATCACACTAATATTATAAAGACGAAAGTTTCGTAAGAAGTACCAAATAAACACAATCATGTTAGTTATTTCTTCACGCTTGAACAGTTGAACAGATTTGAATAGAATAGAATAAACTTTATTGTACACCAAAAAGGAACGGTACAGTTACGCACGGGTGCCCTGAAATAGCACACAGAATAGACTTCAGATTCATGTAATGTACGAGTATGTGTTTTAAATGTTCTGATTGTCTTAGTCTGTAATCTGTCACTGTACTTGTTAAAATAAATAAATAGTTTTGTTTTCAGGAGACAACATTCTACTCGTACATTCAGGTAGGTGAAGACGCTGGTATCAGCTAGTTCCTAAATAACTCTATATATTTTTTTTATTTATTTAAACTAGTGCTTGACTGCGATCCCACCTGATGGTAAGCAGTGATGCAATCGTAGATGGCAAGGCGCACTAGTTTATTATATTTCCTCTCGTTTTAAAAAAAATCCTATTCTCCAAAAAATTAAAGACTTATTAACAAAAATAAGAACCATACCTACTAACAAATTCTCCAATGACAGTAAACCACGATCGATTGCTCGTTAGGGACATTTAACAACTAATTCTTCTAAACTCGCCGAAGTATTGAACCGTTCCTTCAAAGTTACCAGCCACGTGACGTTGCCAGTTAATTGTTAGGACCCAGAACTCCGCACTAATGAACGAAGGAAATTAATTTTAACTCAGAGTTTAGACTTTCGTTTTGTTGGGAATAATGGTTCTATCGACGCGGCGACTGTGTGTGGAGAGTGGAATTTGATAGTTTTAGAGTAATTATTTTGAAGGGAGTGTTTATTATATTTCATAGTGAGGTACTGTATTTCATAGAGCTATGTTCTCTTCCCGTGAAACAAATAAAATAATGATTTGGTAGTTTCGTTACCACGACCATAAAAGGTTTTAATATTGTATTTTTTTTTTGTTAATATTTTGTGTTTTAATAATTACCATAATTTTAAATTTGGGTGTTCTTTTTCTAAAAATGAAATTCCTGGGGAAGAAATGAAGAAATTTATTCTTCAGTCACCAGTCACATCTATTTTTTTTTTGTAATACACACATCTATTTTTTTTTTGTAATACCACCTAATTCCTATTACTTTTCTATTTATTGCAATAAGATTATAATTGAACTAATTCTTTACAGTAAAACATACAATCTAAAATAAAAATAAAGAATATCAATATACTACTATTTGCTATGAAAATAAAACAAATATTATACAATATGTGTGGGTTTAATTTATTTAATAGGGTTTCCATAATTTACCAGCAATTCATTTACCTCATAAAATATTAACAAATAAACAATGTGTACTGAAATATTGAACAACAAATACATTAATAAATACTGTCAAACACCTTTTGATTGGCTTTTAGTATTTCATCACTGAAATATTGGCACACGCCAATCGTAGCAATAACAGTGTGCTTGACAGACTTTTAGCTACACTTTGTGATGCCTTTTAGAAAACATGAACATTTAAAATCCTCATCATTAACTTACATACTAGTCGTTACGGATAGTCAGCAGCCAGTCAATCTGACTCCAGTCTTGCCATGAAGTACCGTGTTACCCCAGTTAATGGGTTGTGGAGGTATGGTAGGCAGATGCTCCTCGTAAAATACTGTAGTCCAAGATCCCAGAGCTCCCAGACGTCACTTATTTTCTGATGGACAAAATATATACGAGTGAGTAGTGGTGGGGTGTGCTATGATCATATGACTAGTTGCTACCTTGGCCAGACGGCCATTTTTCAGGTAGCAATTAATCAAGGTACATAGAAATACTGCTCACTTCACTTAAATTCTGATAGCTGATTTTAACATATATTTCACACAATATCGTTAAAAATCAGGATTCATTACTCCCAGACACATGCGGTCGGCGGTTTTACCTTACAGACGCTTCAAAGCTATTAAAAAAATTAATTAAGGTCACTTATTTTCTGATGCTTGATTTTTATATATGTTATTCAAACAACTATTTTAAAACGTTTTGCAAACGGACAGACCGATCCAAGGGGCCAAACATTCACCAGACCCAATTTTCATGTCGCTGAGAGTAGGGGCACGGGCATTATCCGTGCGCATAAGTGCGAGTGAGACAGACATGAGTGTCATTGCTTCTCTCCTTCTATTCGGAACAATGCTAGTGCAAAAATGATTAATATTTTCAATCCCGAAAATTATGGCTGGACATTAGAAGATGATAAATATCATTTTCATTGGTTTGATGGAGATCAATTGCCGGATTTTGTCAGTCAGTCCTTGGAGGAAGAATTAGGTAATTTATTTTAGCTTCTCATAATTTTGATGTCTCTTTAGTTTTCCAAATCTTAATTGGTTGGTTTGTTTTTACTTTTTTACAGCGAAAACGCCCGAGGAAAATACTGATGAAGAAGATGATGATTTAGATATTCAATATCAAGATAGGATCGATGATGAATTACCTGACTTCAACGACGATGACAATGAAGATTAGAAGCCAGTCGAATATTTACAAATCAATCTTACAAACTTATGTAAAAAAATATTTGTCGATTTTTGGTAGTTTTTTAAGGTTCGTTACAAATAAATAATTATTTGAAAAGGTTGCTGTTATTTAATTAAATTATTAATACTTTGTAAACCTTTTGATATTTACTTTAAAAATTTAAAATTAACTTACTTAAAAAAAATTAAATTAATAAAACAGTTTGTAAGGTACAATTGTATAATTATTGCGGTCAGATGAGCACTTTTCTCAAAGTTAATCTTTGATTATTTACGTGATTTTCAAATAGAAGGAGAGAAGCAATGACACTCATGTCTGTCTCACTCGCACTTATGCGCACGGATAATGCCCGTGCCCCTACTCTCAGCGACATGAAAATTGGGTCTGGTGAATGTTTGGCCCCTTGGATCGGTCTGTCCGTTTGCAAAACGTTTTAAAATAGTTGTTTGAATAACATATATAAAAATCAAGCATCAGAAAATAAGTGACCTTAATTAATTTTTTTAATAGCTTTGAAGCGTCTGTAAGGTAAAACCGCCGACCGCATGTGTCTGGGAGTAATGAATCCTGATTTTTAACGATATTGTGTGAAATATATGTTAAAATCAGCTATCAGAATTTAAGTGAAGTGAGCAGTATTTCTATGTACCTTGATTAATTGCTACCTGAAAAATGGCCGTCTGGCCAAGGTAGCAACTAGTCATATGATCATAGCACACCCCACCACTACTCACTCGTATATATTTTGTCCATCAGAAAATAAGTGACGTCTGGGAGCTCTGGGATCCTCCTCTACTGGTATTTAGTTAAACTGGAAGCCGACCCCAATATAGTTGGGAAAAGGCTAGGCAGATGATGATTAACTTACAAACTAGGTACTACTTTATTTGGTTAGAATTATTAACCTTTTATTTCTATAGGTCTACAGATAAAGACTTTGGTAGATACTTCTTGCCATCCGTTGGACATCACACTATCACACTAAGGGCCTGTTTCACAATGTCCGAGTAAGCACTACTCACTGAATAAATTCAAAAATTTGACAGAATTTGTATGAAATTATCTGTCAAGTAAGATACTCGAAACTTAATCATAGGTGGTGAAACAGGCCCTTATACTTAAACATTATAAAGACAATCATTATTTTTGTATGTATGTATGTGTACATACGTTGTGTTTGTTACTCCTTCACGTTCAAATAGCTAAACGGATTTCGATAAAATTTAGCACTCGATTAGACATAGGATACTTTTTATTCTGAGGCTAAGAGCGACTGAAGGGCACAGGTGAGTTTTAGTCTATAAAAGCTTGATACGCCCCTTCGCTACACATAAAGGAAGAGAAGATATTTGATGATAACCACCTCAAAAAAACCTATGTACCTGTCATACCTATATGTATACTAACCCAGGACGTCTAAGTCATCATCACAAGAAACATACACGTAATATGCAAATGCATACAAAGTTTCGTCTTCACAATATTAGTGAGATACCATAGACTCAAACGAAAAATCAAAATGCAAAAACCTAAACGTATGACATTCCAGTGACAAATATAATTATAATACGCCAATCTGACAATGTCAATGTCACGTGATGAAAAGCATGGTAAGCTTAAACGACCACTTCGAAAACCAATTAAAACTAAACACTTTGCTACATGTATCCGCGTGTAAGTACATCTGTGCCCTAATTTTCGTAATTAAATACGATTTATCAGGAAACATTTATGAAGATTTATGGTCGGTAATAAATTTTATTGTAATAACTTGCATGTGCTGCTCTGACCCAATAGAACTATGTACGGTTGGAAACGGAATTTATTTAGATACTAAATTTATTTAATTAAACTTCATGTACAGTACTGATACATCATCATCATCTTAGCCAAAAGACGACCACTGCTAGATAAAGGCCTCTCCCAATCCCAAGCGTCGCCACAACGACCGGTCCTGTACGTCTCGCATCCACCGGATTTCCGCAACCCTCGCCAGATCGTCGGTCCACCTTGGGGGAGGCCTTCCAACGCTGCGTCTTTCAGTACGTGGCCGCCACTCCAGAACCTTTCGTCCCCATCGAACATCCGTTCTAAAAGAAATGTGCCCTGCCCACTGGCACTTAACTTTAGCGATTCTTCGGGCTATGTCGATAACCTAGGTTCTCTTGCGGATATCTTCATTTCTGATGTGATACTTTGACGGACTCAAATGCAACAAGGGATTCTCTACCAGTCAACCTATGGGTTAAAAAAGAAATCATGTTTTAGGTTAAAAAAGTGTATGTGTGTAGTGTATAAGTGTGCTAGTTGTTAAATATTTTTATCTAAAACTTTACTGTTATCGTGGCCCGTTCGTTTGGGATGACCGATTACAAAGCGGCGACTTAATGTATTTGTTCGATCAATCAATCATTTTATAAACTGATGAAATATTGCTCGCCCAAACTGTTGTCATACGCATCGTTTCTATCCGACTTCAAAAAAGAGGAGATTATTGAATCGGATGTTATTTTTATGTTCATTCTGGTATAACTCCGACATAATTTATAATTTTGCAAATCAATGTATCTATAATTTGCAAAATTAATCTAATTAATGTGTAAGAGTAACAAGCATAAGTTCTTTATACAAACTTTCAATATTTGTGTTTTTTTAGGTGGGAAATCATCTAATGAATTCTCTTATTTGGCTGAATGGCGTGTCAGAATTTTACTGACTAAAACATGCTCACTTTTAGTCTGCAAATAATATTCCTAGTTCACATGATGCTTTGACTAGGTCTTACTATTTTATGTTAACTGTACCTACTTCGAAGAAATTCTATTGCTAAGTGCCTTATGCGTCATTACAAAGTCTAACTTAGATTCATACTTTTTTGCAAATCACGAGACAAACGAGTAATCCAAACTTCTTTCTCATAAAACACGTTGTAAAGCGTACATACTTCTACAAAGTATAAAACACATAATTAATCTTTTAGCCTTCATGTCCCACCATCAGATAGGCCACACAATGGCCCATGACTTGCCAGTTCCTACCAAAGAACTATAGATATAATTAGTAAAATAAGTTGTAGAGTAAAAAATATTAATAGTATGAATATTTTTAATTGCCAAATGTGTTAATATAAAAAGCGTTGATTGTTAGTCTGCATTAGGCGCGCAAAGTTTACTTTGAACTTTTCCGGCAAGAGATATTGATGTTTATAATAGAACCGTGGATATAAAAGATCCGTAGATGAAATTAGTGTTTTACACAACGGGTTAGGTTATCATGGCTGTGGTTCGACTTGTAATTGACATGTGACTGGATAGAATCATTCAAATCTGTGTGGTTCCTTCCTAAAAAGTCTATCATTCTCAGACACCGATCTGCATGGTTCTCATACGATTTGACCATTACATGTTTGCTGTAAAGGCTTTAAAGGAGGCCTTGACCCCTGAGTTTGTTTTGGTGTTTTTTCTCAGGTAGAAAACACCGACCTCTCTATCTTAAACTAAAGAGAAAATTATGTGAAAAACTAAAAAAAAAAACAATTTGCAATATAAATATAATTTTTTATTTATTTTAGCTTACTTGCATTTTATAATCATCCAGTTTTTTATGGGACAAAGTCTCACGACACAACTAGTTATATAACTTTCCTTTTCATTACAATCGTCTGTTTATTGTATTGTAATCTTTGTATATTGAGTAGTCTGGCTCTTATGATACACGATCAAGATAAGATCCAACGCAATTTACATTTTTTTTTCAAGTGTGTTCAGCCAGCGGCTTCGCCCGCGTGATAGTGGAAAATTGTTCCAAGGGAACATACTCCCATGATAAAATTATTTCATGTGCTATTTCAGGACATAGTCTACGTCTGTAATTTCGTCCAATACTGTTCGAGTATGAAGAAGTATGTTTGTACATTTTTTTTTAATATTTATTGAAAGAGCTGTTTCGCTAGTGCGACAAACAAAACTCTCTGGGTATATTTTAGCTTAGCAACAAAACAATAGAGAATCTTTTCAGAACGAACTAACCTTTTCTTGAAAAAGAAGGGCATTCAATTCATTTAACTTCCTTTTTAAACTTTGGCTGTTCCATTAAATGATTTTTTATTTTATAATTACTAAGTATGTATGTTTGTACATACACACACAATCACGAACTTTCGCCTTTTAATATTAGTATGTTTTTTGATTATTGTAGCGATGCATTTTAGTTACGTACTACCTAATCTATCTAGACTGTGTGAACTTAGCAGATAATTTTGCAGCAGAGCAAGAAGTAATGTGATATCTATTTGTATTCAGCACAGTTATAGAATTCCTGATTCTTATCTCTTGTATTGTAATCTCTGCATATTGAGTAATCTGGCTCTTATGATACAGGATCAAGATAAGAGCCAGCGCAACTTAAATTGATTTTATTTTTCAAATGTTTTCAGCCAGCGGTTTTGACCGCGTGAAAGTGGAAAATTGTTCCGAGGGAACATACTCCTATGATAAGAAGTATGTCATCTGTTTCGGGACATGGTCTACGCGTGTACCGTCCGATTTGGTTCGAGCATTAAGAAGTATGTATGTACATACTATACTCTAATCTCCATAATATACGCATACACACACAATCACAAGTTTCACCTTTTAATATTAGTATGATTTGTGATTATTGCAGCGATGCATTTTAGTTACGTACTACCTAATCTTTCCAGACTACGTGTCATTAGCAAATAAAATTCCAGCAGAGCAAGAAGTAATGTGACTTCTATTTGTATTCAGTACAGTTGTAGAATTCTTGATTCTTTTTAGAAATAGTTCCGCTGGCTTTCTCGGAAAAAATAAACCGACTAAAATAAGATCTGTACAACTTTCAGTAGTAGATCGTCACCGTATTTATTTGCATTTTATTTTGCTAAAGTTGGAGTTCGTGAACCCTCTCTAGGCAATGGTTTTCCTGTAAGACTAGAATTTCTGTTAGTGATGAGTCATGGTAAGCATGAAATTACTCTTGATGGTCCCTCTTTGTATAGTTTAAGCTATTTTTAAGTAAAATCTTGTCAAAATCTATTAATAGTTTAAGTTATTTGTGAGTAAAAATCTTGGTAAAATCTGTTTATTTTGAAGTTGTCATCCATCTCTTCCGAGAATTAAGTTAAGGAACATTAGCATTATCCCAGTAAAAGTCTGTCAAATATTGTTCAATCGTTTGAAGGATGTATCTCATAGTTTGAAATCCCGTCCCTGTGGGAAAATGAAAAGTAGCCTTAGAAGTTACTCCTTGTAACATCAGCTATCTATTAATTAAAGTTTCGTTATAATCATTCCAATTCTCTCAATGCATAACCGAAACCAAACAAACAAACAGGCAGTTAAAAATTAATATATAGAATTATGTATGTCTATGTACATAATTATGTACAAGTTTTAGTTCTAAATACTCCGTATCGACTAATCTAGAAGATAAAATATGTCGAACTTTAGGACCAGCCCATAGATCACTAATAAAGGACCAACCTAAAGAATTTAGGCACTAGTACTAACATTGTAACAAAACATAAACGTTATAGTACAGGGTGAGGCTTTTTATTACAGTACGCCTATTCAACATTTATTTGCCAGTGTTTCAGCAGTTAACGGCTGATATAAAACTTGGCTTGTGTTTCTACAACTTCCTGTATGGAAAGTGTGATATGAAATAATTACTAAGTAGGAGGTAAGTGATTACTGTTTTTTTTTTAAGTGCGGATTTATCAGATTGACTTCTCCTGCTCTCGTGGAACGGGAGGACGTGTCAGACTTTTACTGACTAGACCCCACCCTGTTCCTTCGTTGCCTTCGATCTGAGGGTACCGAGCTAACTTTTCGGAAGTCCAACCCTTGACCCCATGACTTCGGCCCTTCGGGCTTCGGCCCAGGGCTTCGGCCCTGTGATTACTTTGTGAGGTTTAAAAAATATTTTTGTCTTGACTCTTCTTCTTTTCGATTCGATGGTAAACTCGTTAAACTGTTTGGGCCCAGTAGGTGGCTACATTAATAGAATATCGGTGATACTATAGACCCGTCAGATACTCGATGTGAGTGCGATGCCTGTTCCAAATATGAGCCACATGTAAGAATGCCCCAAGTGCCCCTAAACCCGTACTTTGGCGGATCTGAAAGAGTTACCATGGATCTGGAACGCAAAGGAACGTAACTGAACGAATACAGGTTAAAAGAAGCCTTCCCAGCATTGTTGTTTTTATTTTGGGCTAGGAGTGTATCAAGTTATTTTCGTTTTTCATTAGTATTATTTTAGAGAAAAGATTAAATTTTCAAAAAAAATTAACACCCGATATAAATTGGACCATACCTATTTTTAGTTGACAATAAAACAAAAGTTCAAGCAAAATTCAAAAACTCAAGTTAATATGACGAACAATTCTATAAAGCCATATAGGAACATAACAGTTTATTGAACGCCATTACTTATCAGTGTATTCAATTTGTAAAGAACAATTACACATTATCACGATTTGATCTACGTCGCGAATCTCTTGTCAGTCAGCATTATATGAATTAATCAAGGCTACATATGTACATAGCCTTAGGCTATATAAAGGCCTCTTTTGATTTGCCGTAGTACTCGGTACTATTATATGTACTCGGCTTAATTATTTTTTATTTTAATCTGTGTAATTGCGTAAGACTCCTTAAACAGCCCTACTTCTTTTTTTTAAATACAAGTAGCAAAGTCTAAGTTACTCCAATATGAGTTACTGTTTACCAATGAAAGCCGAAAGCGATTCCGCAGATCAGCTGGAAGATGAAGAAGAAGAGAAACAGTTGCGCGGAAAATATAGAGACAGTCGTTTTCGATAGTTAGCAGCCAAAAAAATCGAACACTAACCTTACCATGAAACATCGTATTACCCAGTTACTGGGTTGTGGAGGTCTGATAGGCAGTCTATCTTTGGAAAGCCGCCCTTCACATGGTTGGGAAAAAGGCTGGACAGATTGATTGATTCTGCATGAGTAGGTATCGTGGAAATTTCTTGCTAGATCTTCTTAAATCACAACCAATACTAATGCATAGAGACTACCAAAACACCTTCCTTAAAGTATTATGTAGTGCACAATTTTATCAAATAAGAAACGTATAACTCGCGTTTACTCAAACTTTGTTTCAGTTTTATGTACTTATTTATCACGTTACTGTAGGCTCCTTTATCTTTAAAAGCCTTATGAAGGGCTGGCGCCACCTTACAGAGGGTCTTTAAACCCTTTTTATGGACCTTGGTAACAAACGACGACAATGCACTTGCATAGCGTGTACGGGTATAGTCGTCGTCCCAAAGAAAGCAGCCATTTGGGTCCCACAACTGACCAGAGGCTCAAGTCTGCTATTAAAATTATATCAGAATTGTCAATCATTGGCTTTAAGTCTGACAAGTTTGGTAGTACCTACTAAACTGTCAAAAATCAACAATTATGAAGCCAATGATCGACAATTCTGATACTATTCTAATAGCCGACTTGAGGCCCAGTAGTTTCCCACTATTCCGACATATAAATATCAAACACAAGGTTTTTAAAATAATTTTGGAAGACATAAGTAGACTGATCATAGAGAAATATTTTAAAACTACGGCCCCTGTCGCAGGTATCTCACAGCAAGGCAAAAGCCTCCTTCCCTTCATTCTTCTTTTTCAATCTTAGGTAACTTTTTCATTACCTAGAAGCCAAGAAGCCCAATACGATAAAATCTTGTACTACGTCATCATCATCATCTGCCTAGCCTTTTCCCAACTATATTGGGGTCGGCTTCCAGTCAAGCCGGATTTAGCTGAATACCAGTATTTTACGAGGAGCGGCTGCCTACCAGACCTCCACAACCCATTAACTGGGGTAACACGGTACTTCATGGCAAGACTGGAGTCAGATTTACTGGCTTCTGACTATCCGTAACGACTGCCAAAGATCTACAAATGACAACCGGGACCAACGGCTTAACGTGCTTTCCGAGGCACGGAGGAAACTCGTTATGTTAAGATGGTCACCCATCCACTGACCAACCTAGGCAAGCGTTGCTTAACCTTGAAGATCGACCTGTGCGGCTGTTATTATCTAGCCACGAGCTCCTCCTTGAAAATCTTGTACTACGTAGTTAGTTTAAAATCAGTCTAGCATGCAGGTATTCGCTGATGCTATCGAAACAAGTTTACAACGACGAACACTGATCAGCTTCACACTTGAACACTCATCAGTTCATTTGTAAACAATACGAAAAAATCGTGACGTCCCTGTCGTGACCGAACACGACAATAGATTAGGAAGTTGTACTAACTACAGAACTTTAGAAACAACTTCGATACATACGTATTTTTGTCCTACAAAACGACACTTATAAATCTGTCTGATATCAGTAGTTGTCATGTAAGCTCTTGTGATTGGTTGACCATAATAATAATAACAGACAACAAAATTATACAATTATACTATTATTTTTGAAATATTCGCAGTAATCCCAACTTTTTCTCCAACAAAAACAAATACATTTACAACTAAACTTAAATCAAAACAAAATGCAATACTCACGTTCACCATTCATTCAAAAATATCCTCAAACTTTTGCCGACGAAAAAAAAATCACAACACTACCACTTTGTTACGATAATACTGTTAAATACTTTTTGTGACACTGCTGACACTTGTGAAAAAAAAATGTTTTTCGTGATCAAAAGTCGGAGCAAAAAGTCGCTCGTGCGGGCTTGGCCGACAGAAGCTTGGAAACGACTGGCGATTCCGTGGAACACGAATGCACCTCGGTTTCTGAAACACTGGGCTCTGTGTCACACACTGTGTTTCTCTTTAGCTGTGTTTCGAACTTTTATGCGACGGTTTTGAGTGTTGGAATAGTTTTTAGACTATATTTTTAAAGAAGGATAGAAATATAACATGTTTAATATCCGTAACATAAATATTATAACCATGTCTAAAATAAAGTGAGCATCGATATCACTAACCAAAAATTAAACACAAAAAAAGTGTTAATGGTCGAAGTATTATTCAGCAAAATATTTAAGTCCAGACATCTCACGTTACGATCTGAAAATGATTGCAATAAATTGCACGTCAGACAATCAGTCAAGATTGATGAATTAAAGCCTTTGTTGTCCGATATCCAATAACAATCGACGGACTTAAAAAATGGTCGATAAGGCAGTATTGTGCGGGACCACCTGCAATAATACTAAACACATAAAGTTGATATTACAGACACACACAGACTTGTAATAGCACCTAAACCTACCACAAAAGGTAAAAATCGTGTCCATACAAAGATACGTGACAAATATAAAAATAATCCAATCCAAAAATAGAATAAACCACTAGAATTCAAATAAGTTTAAAATAAAATTGTGCTTCAAAATTAACACAGAACTTTGTAGAACATAAATTTCTTTAACAATACTAGGAAAATAAACTTGAAAATATAGCACTGTGTGTCTAGTTGGAATACGTAGTGCTCAATGTTTTTACCGGCGTTTAGCGCGTGCGCGGTATGAGCTTTGATACTGGAAGACGAAAGTTCGGTACTGTTATTTCAAAGAAGGTAAGCCATTAACGTTTATGTTCTAAAGGACTGGGACTATGAATTTAGGTTATTAAAATCAACACTAAACATTGGTTTCTCCTAGACTGTTAACGGTTCCGAGTAATGGTATAATAATGATGTTTTAGGAGAATCGTAACAATCATTTATGGTCTATAAGACAGTAGGAATTTCACTTAATAAGTGAGCGAGTTAAAAACATAATTATAAAAAATAGAAACTGCAGACAGTTTCTATTTTTTATAATTATGTTTTTAACAGTCAGAACTGATGTATCAATACACAGCTGAAACTATTAAGATTAGGAACATAACATTTGGCATTTTATGTATAACTTAAGTGAGCTGCGCTAAGAAACTGGTTTAAAAAAATTCAAACTTTAAAGGGGTAGCAAAGTATGATTGATTGAACGTGTTCTAAATAAATGTATGGAGAGCGATATTCTTTTACTGGAACCTATATGCTAATATATTAAAGCTTAGTCTGAAATGAGCTTCATGCTTGAATGGCTTACCAGTAGACCATGTCCTGAATTAGTACATACGATATCCTGGTAATATGCCACCTTGGAAAAAAAAATATGTGGGTGAAGCTGATTGCAGCAGCTAGTATTATCTTATATTTCCTTTTCGTAAGGACTTGCATTCACAGTCAATATAATAATATTGACTGCGAATGTAAGTCCTTACGAAAAGGAAACACATAAACTAGTACGTCATTATACAGCTTCAATCAAGCGTTTATATAGTCATTTTATCGCCCATCTTTATGATCTCGTTTCTATCTTCAATAAAATTCTCAAAATGGCATAGGAATAACGGCTTTCAATAAATAAGGAATCGAGCGGGAGTAGTCTTTATCAATCATGAAAGTGTGGACAAGTCCTCCATAGTATTTCAAGCACTGCAACTCTTAAAAACTAGAATCAACAGTAGAGACTACCAAAAAGAGACTGTGACAATGAGTGTGAATTCACACACAGTAACCGAGATATTATGTACTTGTAATACACAACACTATTGAAAACCCACAATTCCTTGCACACTCTTTTCTATAGAGATCATTTAGCATTTTTTTTCTATTTGACTTCTTGACAATTCAAAAGTGCCTGTAAATGGTTTATTTATTGTTAATCTTTGAATTTAACGAGCTTCATTATTGTCGATGACCTTTGGAGAATTGGTTCAATCTTATTGAACTCCGTAACATAAGGCGTAAATATTAACCGCAGAAGAGTGAAAAACCATCACAATGTCTTCCTTTCTTCAAATCAAGCAAAAGACAGATCAGAGCTAGGATAACATGCACAAAAGAGAGACTATCACGAAAGCACATTAAACATGCCACAAACCAAGATACATGACAGTGACTCAACAACTAACAAACTTAGTCAACAAGTCACAATTGTCGACCAAAATCGAAACAAGCTATATCGACAAGAACAGCACTTCATAAATAAATGTCAGATGACTACACTATGTATTTGCTAGTGTTGTACCCATTTTAGCCAACAACTAAATCTGGGCATTATTTCACAGCACCCCGACATTTCTCCTACGAATAAACTAGTAAATACTGGTGCGAAATGTGAGAACTGTGTAAAACTAATAGATGGTGTTTCAGATGTTCTAAGGTTTCCCATTCGCGGTGCGGGAAAATTGTTGTGAGTTTTTAGTCGGTGCATTTTCACGGTATTGTTGGCGATGCCACGAAAGTGCACCGTAATGTACAGTTGATGTTGCAATATTGTTTTGTACGAGTTTAATAGTTCGATTCATTAATAAAGGGTCATGTGTATGAGTAAAATTTTAATATTTGTATTTATTATTATAGAGAGCAGAGGTTGCCCAGTGGTAACTGCCCCGACTTACAAGTTGTAGGTCGTGGGATCAAACCCAGCCAGGCGCATTACTTTATGTAATTTATTTCATCGCCGCTGCTCTCGAAACGGTGAAAGAAAACATCGTGAGGAAACCGGCATGACCTAGACCCAAAAACTCAAAGACATGTAACATCCACCAATCCGCATTGGGCCCGCGTGGTGGATTACTGCCCAATCCCTCTCCTAAAGAGGAGGCCGGAGTCCCAGCAGTGGGAATATTACAAGCCCGATTATCGGGCTCGGCTAATGCTAAAAATTTATACAATGCAAATTTTCAACCGACTTCTAAAAAAGGAGAAGGTTCTCAATTCGGATATAATATTTTGAGTAATGTTTAACCTGATTGAAACTTTTGACTAATTTATTGCTTTTTCTGAATAGATACGTATTATCTATGTATATCAAAATAGTCAGTTACATTTATAACATCTTTATTTTTTTGAAGTATTTACCACATGTCATGCACTTACGTCATAGACGTTTGACCCAAACTCGGCCTCACCAAATGTTGTTCCATATTCATAAAATACTTTTTTCAAAGCAACACCATAAAAAAGCTACCTTTTAAAGACCGTAGTTACCCTAACAACATTTCCACGACCCCTTCTCACCCATACGATAATACAACTCAAAACTCACGACACAAAAAATCGCAACATGAATGAATGCTCGCTGCTCACATCTCTACCCGTTATTTAATGCTTCGTCGCTCACCAAAGAGTCGGAAACTCTTGTAGAGCCATTTACGTTGTAGAGTAGGGTCCCAGTTGATGAGCTGACTATATCATGGGTGGATGAAGGGGAGGATGCAGGTGTACAAAGACGGATGAAAAAACATCAGAGAAATAGCCAATTTGGAGTTAGGTCTTGATTGAGGAGGGTGTGGATTGATAAACAGTAACTGGTAGTGAATATTGGGATAACATGTGTTGAATAGAAAAAAAGGTCAAAAAGGAATGGCTCAAGGATTATGTAAGAGAAGAAAATACGTTCTAGAAATACAAAGTAACCAATTCAAGATTGCTAATTGATTTCCCTGCAATAATTATAGACTACACGAAATATTCTAAACATCCGTGCAGTCTCATGCGACCGCGCGAAACGTCATCACAACATTGGGTTGTGGAGTTCTGGTAGGCAGCCGTTCCTCGTAAAATACTGGAATTCAACTAAATCTGGCTTGACTGGAAGCCGACCCCAATATAGTTGGGAAAAGGCTAGGTAGATGATGATGAGATGATGGTTATAGGTACCCGTGACCAAAATCAGCCAATTGCCGTATAGAAATAGGCTTGGAGGTAAGGGATTAATGTCTTTTTCTTTTCGAATCTCATTTGGGGCTATTAGGTAGCTACGCGACGTTAACTGCAGCATCGGTGGCACTCATTAAATCCTCCAAAGTGCAAGTTTATGAGCACTTGGGGTACTGTAATGTTTGTTTTTAACAGGAGTAGCGCACTCACAATAAGCAGTCGACGGATCTGTAATACTCTCTTTCGCTGTGTTGACTTTTGCAGTACTAATCTTATATCTACTAACTGTTGAAATAAAGAAAGTTTCCCACATGGAAGAACATGATGAAAGTCGTCAAAAACTAGTTGATTTGGTGATAGTTGGACGGCTTAGTTTGGCAGAAGACGTCTTTTGGAATTTTTTTTTGTACATATTGACTGCGATTCCACTTAATGGTAAGCAGTGATGCAAAATGAGGATTATATTGGGAATTATGGCAAATAAAAAAATAAAACCGAATTGACAACTTTCTACTTTGAAGTCGGTTAAAAACAGAACGTGCCTTAAATAAATTATTTTAAAACGATTATGAAATTTGAAACAAAACAGGAATATAAATATTTACATGATATTATAAAGCATTAAAAAAATTACTAAAAATTAGAACGGAAAATGAACTTGTAAGAAAAGCAAATAGCCTTTTCATCCTACTTTACGGGTCAAAAAGGTTAGAAAGGTTCAAATGTAAATAATGAAGTTAAAATTACCTAAAACGGTTAAAACCTTCCCTTTTAAAATACCCGAAGGTATTAAAATGATGCAATGTTAAAATATTTTTAGTCCATATTAAATTTTACTAAAAGCTGATCGTTATTTAAGCCTTTAAATATTTTTTTAATACCTACTTAGTCATGGTAAGTAGTCTATCTTTATATTATGATGAATCTAGCTAGACTAATCATGATGTGTGTCAAAGTCGCATTCTCTGTCCCTATGTTCCTATGTATGCTATACTCTTTTAAACTACGCAACGGATTTTATTTTAATGTGGTTTTAAGGTTTATAAATGTAATTTTGCACCCGTGCGAAGCCGGGGAGGGTCGCTTGTAATAAATAAATTAATATATCAGTAACATCAATAGTGGGTACGAAAACTTGGGAATTAATGAATAAGTCGAAACAATGATGATGTTACACAAAGTTGTCAGAATCTGGAATTCTGGACAGGTGTCCGCGCGAGCCGAGCATAAAAGTTCCGATCGTGGTGACATGGTTCTCTTTTCTCTATCGGCAGCCGTGTGAACAATATCTAGTGTACCGACTATCTCAGGGTTCCTTGTAAAGTGAATACATATCTAAAGCCTAGTAGTGTAGTAGTATGGAATAGTTTATTTATTGTTCGTTACCCACACATCGCCCATAAAATCAGTTTCATAAATAAATAGAACCTGAAACTAAAGTCTTAAATTCGTTGACCTCAACCATAACCTCAACTCTTAAAACTTCCAAAGCTTCTACAATACGGTATTTATATCCATATCCAACCATTATTACAATCATTTACTTAAGTAACTTGAAGATACTATCTAAAGTTACTGAACAGACATTTAACACAATGTAAAAACACGAACTGTGCATTTAGTAAGCAGCAAAGTTATCTAATGGCTGAAATTGGAGTTTATCGTCAAGTTCGGTATGCAAAAGGTGCTAGGGTTGCGGGTTGTTTGAAAGATAAAAAAGATATATTATTTTGAAAAAAGTCCACTGCTGGACGTAGGCCTCCAAGTGTTACCACAACGTTTTACGTCCAACGGGTTGCCGTACCCTCTCCAGTCATTGGTCCAATCTCTACGCTCTTGTGTCAGGTTGATCCCTCGAACTAGACCTATGTGGCGAGTATCTTCTCGAACTACGGCTGTTGTAGCGATTTCACTGTACGAGTATGTACCTCTGAGAGTGGCGCGCGTGAAACACTGCACAATTGCACATTGTTATCTTAAAACCTAAATAAATGGATAAAGCACCTTTTCCTAAGCTCGGTGGTGTCCGTACCGTACCAGTGTACGCGACATGAGTATACTAGTTTTCTGCCTTGCTCTATTCGGAGTCATTCAACGTGATGATATTCTCACAGAAGAAGATGCAAGATGCATTGAACATGCACTTCTACAAAACACAACCTCCAACAATTCATTGACCTCTTCAACAAGCATATTGAAAGTAAGTACATTCAATCATAATTACTCACTATTGTATTACAATGCCGTCCGTATCTTAGATCGAGACCGGCTCCATATATTATAAGTGTAACAAAAACAAATCATGCCGCGACAGATACAAGATAACCGATTTCGTATGCGTCGTAAATCTGTACGTGTTACAATTAAACGAGTGTTCTGTTAGGGACTAGATGCATTTGTACGTAGCGTCTAGTCAAGTTTCATTTGTATCTAAAACTGTTTGTTGATAAATGATTCTTGATTTATGTTTACCAGCAATATTTGTGTGACCATTAAGCAATCCATTAATACTCCCAAAATTAGATTCTGACTGTCCACATGTTTCATTTAGATTATCAAATCTTCGATGACCTGGCGAGGGTCGCAGGAATCCGATGGATGCGAGATGCACAGGACCGGTCGCTGTGGCGATGCTTGGGAGGAGACCTATGTCCAGCAGTAGGCGTCTTTCGGAGATGATGATGATGATGATCAAATCTTCTGCTAGCCTACAGTTGGTACAGTTCAAGTTGTAGCACTAAATTGTATCCTTCCTTTTGTTGTTATTTTATAAGAGTACAAAACTTGATAAACTTTTATTGTCCACCGCAAAACAGCCAAAATGTTGTCATCGTCACTCGAAAGTACATCTAGCCTTATGCATGCTTCCTGTGCATCCTATGCATGCTACTTGGTTTATATAAAAGCACGTATATTTTGAATGTAAAATATTGTAGATATGTTAAAAATAAATAGTCCTGTAATTTTTTCTCCAAAAAATATTTGTTAAAGTAAACAGAACCTTAAACCTTCAGAAATATTAAAATCTATAACAAATTATTCAAAAATTATGACTCAAGCCGTACAAATGTATTCATTCTTTAACAGTAAAGCGGAGTGACTCTACAAGTTGTACCTGTACATTGTAATTGGAACGTCAGTGGATATTGATCGAGATAAATCTCGATTGAGCCGACCGTTTCTATCAAATGTGAAACGCCAATTTATTCCTTGTTACAAATCCTCGAGATATGTCGGTTTTCAATTAAATTTCTGACGGCATTCGGCTTTTATTATGGAGTTATGTTGCATGTAAATTGTTTGTTGTTTCCTTGTTGGTTTGTTGTGAAATTCCGTCAAGTAAATAAATATTGATCTAGTGCGGCTATGTTGAGAGACTTCATGGCGTTTTGCTATTAAAATTTATACACAGAGTAACCATTTTCATTATTTCATTGAGCTGATAGTTTTGTTTTAGATGAGAAATAATTTAATAATTTCTCCGTGGCTGCGTCAGATTTCTACTGACTGAAACATACTCCTATGTTCCTTCTCTGCCTTGCATTTCAGGACCCCGGGGTTCCCTTTCGGACTACGAGTAGCCCCTATAAGTTACGGACGTACAGTTTTACTGACATTTTTGTGAAGCGAGTGTGGGCCACTGCGCTGTCAAACTCGGGCTTGATCAGATAGTAATTTTTTGTTTAGTTTATGTAAAGAACTACTCTTTATTATTTTTTCATATAGGTAATTAATTAACTAGCGCTTGACTGCAATCCCACCTGATGGTAGCAGTGATGCTATCTTTGATAGTGAGGCGCACTAGTTAACCTATCACGTACCCACAAAACGAGACACAATAGTAAAACAATAACAGGGCAGTCTCATAGGACCGTTCGGGGCTTCATGAATTATGAACCTATTCACTCTAGTCTTGAAGACACCCAAATTATAAAATCAGACAGTCAATCAATCAGCAAATTGTTATTTAGTCTAAGAAAGATATGTCTTTAATTTCACAGTACAATTACTTTTTTACACTAAGGCGGTTTGGTCTTAGATGTGGGAGTATTCTGGGATTATGATTCACATGCCCTTTTATTTTATTGCGTTTTTAAGCCCAAAAACCAAAAACAATTCGCCTTCAAGTGAGAGAATATCTAAATAGTCTCATTAATCAACATCACTATCTATCTCACCATCGAATATGAATACGAAATTGAATAACATTTCTATTCCAATAGCCATGATTGCTACTTCCAAACCCTTTACCAAACACAAACATTACCTATCTCCTAAACTGATAAAAAACTAATAAAGAATTCATGGCGTTGCCCATCGCGGGGTCAAAAGCGTGACCAGCAAACATCAACAGATAAAAAACGAAATGTATTTTAACACTTTTTTTATCAAAACGTTTCATAAGCTCTTCACAAAATGTGATAGCGTATTTCAGAATGCTTTTTGTTGGTACTCGATCACCCATTAAAAGTACAGATTTTATTGCATCGAGGGAGTGAAAAAAGTGAATCATGAATGTTATGTTGCAGTGGATTTTTTGTACTAGTAAATAGTATTGGAGAAATTGGTAAAGGGAGATAGTAAAATCAGTTCACTGATTTCTTTTATACAATTCCTTTTTTTATTGTTGATAGGCTCAAGCTTGACCACTATTTCATTTGTTGGAAAGTGGTAATGTGGTCGACGATGGAGCAGGCCTGCTTATTCACTCTTGACTTAAATAGTTTGTCCCCTGGTTGCACTTATCAGGAAACACAGACTTTAGCAGAGAATTTCACTCCTTAGCTGTACGCACTAAGACTATGTACCCAAAACGTGTTGTACAAATAGGTGGAATGGTTTTATTTATATTTATTTTATGAATTTTGTACTTACATACCGGGAACAAATTTTTCTAAATTAATAACTATCACAGTTTATATACTAGGTTTAATAAAACTGATTACTATTTTAATACAACAGATGTAGTTCATCTTTTTATTGGTACTCGCATAAGCCTCACTGATTCTCCTATCATTAATCATACGTTCGATCAAGTTAATGATACCTAACCGGTATGGTAGTAGCAATTAATGCAAGTATGCCAAACTTGGCTCAAGTACGCTTAAAGTTTGCTACTACTCGAAACTTTGTTTGGCATAATGAATAAGGTTCTAAGTTTATAGACAGCTGTAGTGCTTATAGTTTAAACTTTAGTGGTGTCTTGAATGATTGAAGGTAGTACAGAGTTTGAGTTCTGGGTCATGGTAAGTTTCAGAATGTACGAGTATTTTATACAACATGTCCCCGATGTACGGTGAATATCCACCTCTACGTTGTTGAAACCTTTATGGCCCGGACTAAGCGTTTCGCCTCGTCTTTTTTTACCGCGTATGTCGAAGGATTGGAACAATTGGCCTACTGCGGTGTTCCTATCCGATTATACTTTAGGTATCTTTAAGGTTAGAGTGAATAAGCTTCTAATAAACTAGTGCGTCTAATAACAAATCGCATATATCGATTATATCGATAAAATAAAGCTTATTGCATATCCTGTAAGTAATAGATTCGGATTCAGGATCGGGATTTCAGCTATTTTTAATTGTAGGACAAAAAATATATTTTGATAAATTATTGATAAATCTTTATTTGCTTCACTAGAACGGTACGTTTACGGTACGGTACGGTATTGTACGTTTGTATAGGTATATACAAACGTACCAATACCGATGCCCTATCTAATATCCTAACTCACAAACTTACATACATACCTACACATTTTCACGTTTATTGTATTAAGGTTATTTAACAAACTCATCCCAATGATATTCCCGCGTCATCCAAAACCCTTCGAAAATTAAACCATAAAAAAATCTGAGAAAAAACCCATCAACCAATACACGATCTTTTATTAATACATTGTACCATAATCGATTACACAATCGAATCCATAAATCGATTTATTATCCTAGCATTGTCATGCTCGTTTGACATCGATCAATCATTTTGTATTCTCAGTAAATATGGCGCGATTGATAAAAATATCAAAAGCGGTCCTGTGACAGTAATTGAGTAGTTATTGTGGTATTGATAAACTTTGTTTTGAATTAATATTATGAACTGGTTAGCGGTTTGGTTGGACTTGTTTTCCATAATATAGGGGTGGGCTGATATCGATTGAAGGTTGCGATAACTATCAATCAAATTAGTGAACTGTTTATAGTGTTTATTGAATGTTTAAAAGATTACAGAGGCTCGTAAAGTTGGTTGTCGATAGATTTGTATCTAGCAATTTTTTTTTTGTTTTCGGGTGCAAAAAGTTTTATAAATAATTATTTGTTCTAAAAAGTCAAGGGACCCTGGAACTCAAACGTCGACTAAAGGAATACATCGGATGAGTTTTAGTCAGAAAAATCTGTCATTTCTAACCCCATAATGACAAAAAATTACAAATTATTTATAATAAAATTTATGATTATTATTTACTAGTGCAATATTGATGATTATAATAAGTTATTCCTGGTTTTTGGAGTTAATTTTTAGCATTTACTTGTGAACTGATTTTTACCAATATTTTCGACAAAATTCAATCAATTGATAGTCCAACTCAGTAGGTATTATAACTTTAAGGGCCTGTTTCACAATGTCCGAGTAGGCACTACTCACTGAATAAATTCAAAAATGGAACAGAATTTGTATGAAATTATCTGCCAAGTAAGATACTCGAAACTTAAGGGGGATGTTCCGACTTGACCCGCGAAATTCAAATTTTATTACGTTTTTTGCAATTTGAAAGCCAGTGATAAGTTGTATAAAGTTAAAAATACTTAAGCGGCTGTAAAACGTAACTAGTTACATAATTATAGACGTAAAGTCATTAATACAAGCCTCCAAGCTCACCTAAGTGTAGGAACGATTTTTTCGAGGTCAAAAACGTTCTTGCAACTAAGTGAGCTTGGAGGCTTGTATTGATGATTTTTATGTTTATAATTATGTAACTAGTTACGTTTTACAACCGCTTAAGTATTTTTAACTTCATACAACCTACCACTGGCTTGCAAATTGCAAAAAACGTAAGAAAATTTGAATTTCGCGGGCTACCTGAAGCATTCACCTTAATCATAGGTGGTGAAACAGGCCCTTATGCCAATATCTTACTTGGCAGATAATTTCATACAAATTCTGTTCCATTTTTGAATTTATCTGGGAAGTAGTAGCTACTCGGACATTGTGAAACAGGCCCTCCAATACATAATTAGGTATGGAAGGAACACTCCATAAATATATCTTAATTAAAAAAAAAACAACACGCCTCTAATTCCTCATCAGCACAAAAGACTACTGACATCATTACGCCTCACCCGCATGGGGGCGAGCAGTAATATCACAATTGTCATCGACTGTTAACACCATGTTTAACAATTAACGGGATTAAGTTGCCCAAGCTATTGTTAGTGACAATGTGTGAGGGCGGTATGGATATCGGTGGGAATGGAATAATTGGATCAATCGTTGTTTTAGTATTTGTGTTTAGAAATTGAGGTAAATATGTACTTAACAACAAATTCTGTGTCGTTCAAATTCTATTGCTATTTATCTATTCTTAATAATTTTAATTGTATATTTACATATCGCTGGTTAAAACTTTATTTAACTTCGGAATTTTGAAAAAAAAAAAAACACTTGGAAGGAAGCATTTCAACTTACTACCTATTTTCTTTTTTAACCTCTCAGACCCACAGGGGTACCGAAAACGATACACATCGTACCAGCTAACTTAAACTTTACGTTTGCAATTTTATTAATTTCTATACTACGCTCTAGGACAGAGCGGAGGGTTGTACGGGATTTTACTGATTAAAAACCCACTTCTATGTTGCTTCTTTACTCTGAATTCCAAGGTACCGGGTTTCCATTTCCGAAGCGAACCCACAGCCCCAGTAGGACACAACGATGCTCAACCCAGGTAGAGCACACCTCTACCGTATGCTCTTCCGTGTCCTGCGGGCGGTCCAAAAAGACAAAGAAAAGTTAAACAATCACACTAATTAATAATTTAACATGCTCATTGTATTCGAATTTTCAAAAGAAAAAAAATCGTTTGAATTTTGAATAATCGTTAACATTTGTAGGTTTCCGTGCGCACGCGCCGATTCGACATCAAAAGAAGCGGCGTTCTGCATGGCGGCACCACGGCGACAAAGACATAGAGTAGGAGATTTATGTGAACTAGATGCGACGTAAGTAAATGTACCTGGTAGTTTTAGGGACGCTATAATTATGTATTTTTTCTGTTAAAGTTTGATAAAATATCTGCAACAGTAGTTGACCAAGAAGAGAAAAATGTAACTGAAACAATCGATCTTTACCAGGGACATTACACGATTCTTGTATATTCCTTCTGCTTCGTTGACGTCTGAAGTTTTATGTGAAAATAATATAAATGATTTAAATGCTTTCAGAATTATAAGCACAGTATTACTAGTTACCTATATTTTACGAATTTGACGCAGACGAAGTCGTGGCTTAACATATTTATATCAAAATATTGCACGTCCGTCGATACAATAAAGTTAGATCAAAGTTAGACCTAAAAGCTAATAATAATATAAGATTTAAGACGTTACTTTAGGCACAAAACATCATTTATTTGACGTATCTATTACACTCGCTTAATCTACCAATGACCACCACAGTCGTGATAAACGTGACGGAAGTCCGCCTGTCATTTTATAGAAATGTCGCCGCTTTGTGGAAACTGTTAATAAACTGAATAATTTCATTAGAACATCTTTGGTTTGTGTCAAAGCCCCCATACGAGTTTTCTATACAGATTGATGTCAATTCTGTTCAAAGACCAATTAGTAGTTTCTAATTAACGGTACGCTTTTATTGGTAGTATAATTTTTTGAATTTGGAAGAGATTTCTTGTTCTTTTTTCGTTTAGTGAAAGAAATTATGTGTTAATGTGACGTTTATTATTTGGATACCAGTCTTTTGTATAATGAAGGGCCATGTTTTTGTTGATGCTGCAATTTCGTAGAATTAATTAATTCCTAAGATTAACCAACAGCTTTATTTTTCTCATAGTACACAACAAATCCCTGAGCTTACTAAATATTAAATTTATGACTTTCTTGATAACCTCTCTTCAACATCCTCATAAACAGACTCGACAATACATTTGCTGCTATTTGATTTGTACAATTGAAAACTAGCTTTAGCTCTATCATCTTCCATAAATCTATCCTTCACTTTAATTGCTTTCCCTTTACCGTTTTCTTTCATATCATCTTTCTCAAGTTCCATTTTATCGTTTACTAGATCTTCCAAAGTTTTGTTGTAATTCTCTACTCATCCTACATTAACCCGAAATAGTGTACAAATAAATATAAACAAAACCATCCTAAAATCATCACAGCACACCAAATCTTCCTCTAACTATGACCACAATCCGCAAGGGTGCGCTCAGCCCCTAAAATTAAATTTATTCAACGTTTGCAGAGGACGGTCGGCAAATAGGACATTGTCTCAAACATCTACAATCACATCTTAATGTGTGTTTAATGTATTAATGAGTTGAAAGGGATGGGAGGCTAGTGTTGCAGGGTTGAGGATTTCAACTCGGTTTGTGGGAGATTTGTAGTTGGTGACGTGATTGAACGTGGTTTAAAGGAAGCAATATTTGAAAAAAGAGTAAAGGAAAACATCCTGGGACAACCGACATGTCTTAAAAACAATCACTCGAAGACATGTAACATCAAACAACCCAAGAGAAAACCTAAGTCCTACCAGTGGGAACATAATAAGGCAGATTTTGCTAGTATGGGATAAAAAAACAACGACACTTATGTTTCGCATAACCTTTAATGTACCTACCTATTGCTTGTGTTAAATCAGCAGATAATTAAATAAATTTAAAAAAGAAGATTACCTCTGTTTTTAAGTTAGGTATTTCTGTTCAATGAAAATGAAATTGCAATAGAAAAAGTAATAAAAGGTAGAAGCAGAAACAAAGCCTTTGAATTTATCATTGCTCGTTCGTAGTTTAGTTTCTCTATTTTTCTAAAGCATTTAATATTTTTGCTGGCATAATGCTCATTTCTTATGTGTGTATGTTTTAAAATACAATATCTGAAAGGAAGTAACTTCTGATACGATTTCTAAAACAAAGTGGGCAAGCGCGAGTTGGGCTCGGGCACTGTGCACTGTTTCCGTATCAACTTTTTTTTTATTATTTACAGGCTCGCGCTAGACCACATCTCCCGTGATGGTAAGCGATCATGTGGTCGACGATGGAGCACGCTTGCCTAGAAGCAACCTATTCACTCTTGACTTAAAGACCCCTAGGTTTTAGCTATGAAAACCGTCCAATTTTATATTGCCGATAGTTACAACTCCTAACTATGTCATATCCGTTGTAGATGATGTTGATAAATATTTCCAACACAGCAACCCCAAACCCCTGCAGCTGAGAACCGAAACTTACAACAGCACGTTCTCACAAACCTGTTTGTTTTGTGTTTAATCGTTCCGACTCAATATTGACTCGCGTCCCGAAGTACCGGTCGTTGTCTTACTGTGTGGATTGGACTAAGATTATGTATCCTTTTGTCGCTTTGTTTGTGTGTGTGTTTGAGAATCGTTTAGAGGAGTTTAAGTTTGTTGTGTTAGCAACTGTATAGATAATATTGGTATTTTGTTAGCTGTTTGAAGTTCTGTATTTGATGTAGTAAATTGTAATTAAGAGGATCATTCATATTTACGATCCAACTGACCGTCACATTGGTTATACACAAAAACAGCGTCATCATTATCAGCCAAAGGACGTCTAATATTGGACATAAGCCTCCCCTACCTATGCCTACCGTTTTGTGGGCGTCACATCCATTGCGTTTCTGCAACTCTCAACGTTTGATAAAAATAATTTGCTACACAACACTCGGTTTTCTTTCTACCGGATCCAGGCTTTGTTTTTATGGTGTTCAGTATGTTTTCTATACCAATTTGCGCTTGCTCTAATATAATAATAATTTTCCTAGTTGAATTGAGATCATGGTGTCCGATCCTAACTCAAACGTTTTCGAAAACCAAAAGCCCCTAAATGAAAAGTGGAATAAAAAAAAAATAAGAAATGTATTTTCTCTTACTTTACTCGTTCAACGAAACGGCAATTCGATACCTCTGTAGAGAGAGCAAGCGAAGAACCACCAGCTTTACGTGATTTCTGAGTCACACTAGTTGTATGAAAATACCAACTTCTTAACTCCGGGCAGCCATGGAGTGGAAAAAACAAAAACTTGTTTATAAAAATTTAATTTTTAAAACACAGTTTAATGCATTATTATTTATATAAAAGCTTGCAGTTGACTACTATCTTATGTGTTGATATGATCAAAGTAGTCGCCATCCATCCTATGACAGACATGGCTGTCTCAATATCAAGTTAACTACGCAATACTGCATCCCCAGCTGTCCCATTTATGCAACACTACAATTAGCCATAAACACAACATCAAAAGACACCGTCTAATTACAAACAGGTGGTCCAAACATCCTTTACGTCTTATCATTAAAACAACTAAGATTATCACCCGGAACAACTAAAGCCTTTTCACACAGACTGTGTGGTCGATACAGTTTTTTTCACACCAAAACCGAGTGTGGTCGACTCTGTCTTTCCGGTGGTCGCAATTACTAAGTGTGTGGTTTGATAATAAGATGGAGACACAGTTAAGACCGCGAAGTGGGCGGGAATGCGGCTTTTGAGCATTCCGACTATCGAAGGTCTGTTTAGAATAGTGGTTCCCAACTTATTGACCTCGAACCATATGTGGTCTGCAAGATCAAAAATATGATCCGCAAGGCAAAAATACGGTTAGCAAAAGGTCTAAAGATTTAGAATTTTTCAACTGCAAAGTAAAATTGAGGCGAAATGATTTAGGTTTGTATCAGGCATGTTGTATTTACCATGACAATAGATAATAATAGAATAGAATATTACAACACTCATAATATTTGCTTTTAGAGAAAAGGTGTTGGTAGAGATGCTAGTTATGAATTAATGATTTATAATTTAACAGTTTTCATTAACAAATTTGAGTTATATAGGATCGGTAATAAATGGTTTAAAGCCGAGAAAGATGGAAGGAATGGTGGAAGGCCAGCAGTGGAACAGCATAGGCTAGGTATAATAATATAATAAGTTTTATACTCCCTCTTCTAGAGAGGAGGCCTGAGTCCCATCAGTAGCAACATTACAAGGCCGATAATTCTAAGTTTTATAGTGGACTTAGGGTCCCTGCGAAAAATAAATATATCCATGTGGTCCCGGTCAATATTACGTTGAGAACCACTGATTTAGAATTTTAGATTTAATTAGCTTGATTGGTATTAGATGCAGGTCGTAAATTAAAAGTTTGTGTAGTAATTAAGTGACTGTTTTTGGAGTTAAGGTGTGTTGTAATAAAGTTCTAATCGGGGTTAGCTGTTGGTTTAACTAAAACTGAATAATTTTGAATAAATAAGTACAGGCTTAATAGAATTGAGAAGTCGTCTATTGATGTTTTGTAACAGGTATTTTATTTTAAAGAACATATTATACGAGAACGCACATGATTGACATAATTTTATTTTCAGAGATATTTATTAAGAAATACTCAACGACAATGCAGCCTACTACAAAAGTAGACTAAATGAAGTATAATTAATATCTTTTTCTTCTACCTGGCGTTAATCCCGGCTATTGCTAAGGTCCGCCTATATATATTATATAATTAATATTATCTACATATTAATATGCGAATGCGAAGGTTGGCTCGTTCTTTGTCCAAAGAATCAGGATTGCCATTTAACTTGGCAATGCTGCTAGTCTTCTGAGCATGTTTTCTGCTGACAGCGATATGGCAGTAATACTTCGACGCTTATGTATATTTTATGTATTTATGTACGGTTTACTATAAATAACACCTAACTAAGAATGAGATTGCTACCTTTTTTATAAAATTAATTATGCATCTGTATAAAATCATGAACTTTCATCACGATGAAATCTACATAAACATAATGAAGAACGGTATTACTTACAACAGTTTATAATTTATTTCTTTACAATGCCTTTTTTACAAAAGAAATAATCTAGCCATCAAAAATAGATCTAATCAAAGTCTAGATTTAATCTCATCGTTTGAAAGCACCAAATAATTTAATTATTCACAAGAAGAAACCTAAAATCATTTAAAATATAATGACAGCCCACCACGTGGCGAATTATAATAGATTGAGGAGGCGTGCCACCAAAAAACCCGGGCTCAAATTAAAATTTAAATCGCATTTGCGACTTTTTTTTAACCAAGAGAGAATATACTAAAGTTACTAGTTCAGAAGGCTCATTTTACGCCACTAAAAGAGTACAAGGTTTACTTTTTGACGATAACAATATTCCTTTGATTTAATTAAAGTTCTTAAAATGACCATGTTGTCATTAGATGGCCCTGAACTCAACTGACATAATATCAACGTGCAGCCTCAACTACAGGGATTAGAAGTATAGCTCGAAGTTCCCTTTTATGGCGAAAGCGTGATCGCTTTCGCCATAAAAGGAAACTTCAAGCTATATATAAGAGAAGATTTTCAAAAAACCATCCCTTGGATGAAACCTACTTCCAAATTTGTTTAGAGATTGCTGCTTTCACGCGGATGAAGCCACAGACAGGAGTAATATATTGCAAGTAATGCATGTAAGTCATAATGCTGTTATAATGCTCTACGCATTCTGTACTCTTATTCTTTTTCACTTCGTGTTTGTAAACGTAGTGCTGTGATATCTATTCTAGGCCATATAACATAATACTATTGATAGTCCATATCCCAAATGTGAGGTCTTTTCTAGAGCATTTGTTATCAAAGAATAGTCCTTCTGCATCTATCTCCACTGCGGTCAAAACGTTCGGTGACTTTGATCTAGAGAGATATGTAAAAAACGCTCACTTTGTTCCGCCGGGGTAAGGCGATGGACAGGAATTATTGCGCGTGGCGAATCTAAAAAAAAAGTATAATAGTTTTGGACACGCACCTACAAATAGCTCGGCTTCCTATTGTTAAATGTAGCAGGATGTTTTGAAAAAAGAAACGCTTTTTTTAAAACATTTAGCTGAAATAATCTATTAGAACAGTTTGATAGAACATTTTAGCCGAAAGCTTTTTTATCAAAATAATTATCTATTTTTTTTATAACTTTGCTTCTCACTAGGAATTACTTTTGTATCGTGGGCTCACGAAAATTTTTTTTTTTTTTTTTTTAATCATTATAAACTAGCGCTTGACTGCGATCCCACCTGATGGTAAGCAGTGATGCAATCGTCGATGGTGAGGCGCACTAGTTTATTAAGAGCCTATTCACTCTAGCCTTGAAGACACCCAAATCATAATCAGATGGAAAAACCGCAGCAGGCAGATTGTTCCAGTCCCTCGATGTACGCGGTATGAACGACGAAGCGAAACGCTTAGTCCGGACCGTAGAGGTTTAGACAACGAAAGGGTGGATACCCGCCAATTAAAAATTACAATTACAACACATACAATTACAATTATTACAATTATTACATTACATTACAATTATTAAACGGCAATTTAAAGGCAAGCATGACACCTGGGTGTCACACGCCTGGGTGGCTGAATATACATATATCGATTGATACTGATATGACTACAGAGACTATCTGTAGGTCATTAGGCCTGGGTTTGGACCCGGGCTCACTATCTGTAGGTCATGATCCATATAAATATAAGTCGACTCAAATCGCTGTACAGATTAAGAAGAAATTTAACACATTTTTCTCTAGATTACTTTATATTCCCGAAGTAGAACATACTCTCTTGGAATAATTTTCTACTTTCACGTGGGCGAAGCAGTTGGCAGAAGCTAGTCTTATATAATCAAGATTGATCTCTTGATGATCCATATTAAGCAATCTCCAACTGGATACATCGCTACCTATTTGGAACATTCGATTTTTATCTCACCAAAAGAAGCTTCATGATCAGTTCATTTAAAATCAAGAAACATTTATATTCAAGACATTATTGATACAAGATTAACATAACATTAACTATAGAAAGTTCAGCTTTAACGTAATATATTCTTACTTAACTTTTAAGTTAAAACTCGAATAAAATTACCTACTATTAAATAGTTAACTACTTACTTTGACCTAACTTAGACGCAAGTTAAATTGCAGTTACTAAAGTAAGTTAAATTATACCGTTTGTTTTGATATGCAAAATGTTGAACTATTCTTTGAACTGGTAACCTGGTATTTAGATACGAAAGTTTTAATTTACCGTTGACTGAACTGTTTTTGTTAATTATAGGATAAAAGAAGCATTACCAACCTTAAATTTTCCCACAGGTGGGACTACAGTCTCTTCTAGGAAAGGGAATGGTGTATAAACCATCCCGTGTAATTTGATAGATGTAACGTCTTGTCATCAAATTTTTGGTTCTAGGACATGCTGGTTTCCTCACAATTTTTTTTTCTTTGAGAGCAATAGCGATGATACAAATTACACAAACTAAGCTGCTTGCCTGGATTGACCCTACAACTATTCAAACTTGTCGTTCGGGGCCAGTACCACTAGCTCATCACTGCTATCTTGTTCTTTATGGGTTTGCATAAAATTGTTTTGTATTTCTTCTAGTAGTATTACACAAATAACTAGGTATAAAAATACTTTTACTAAACCCGGTTTAAACTACCTATAATTGCAACACTTCAAAAATTCACGATAATATAACAACCTGATGAGAAGTACAAACTTGACGGATAAAAGGAAGACCCTAATTTCAAAACCCAGAAACCGAAAAATGGAAACACAACTAATAAAAATATTGGGATAATTTGTTATTTCCGTCTATAAAGAATTATAGACAGAAATAACAAAGACAGTATAAACGACCATTGCTGTCACCAATAGAAAAGACAACCATTCCAAAACTAGCACAGACCTCACAGACCTGAACAAGAGTGTGAAAAGCGATAAATCGTCCCTTATAACATGTAACAGCGACAGAGAAAGTATTCCCAATAAGTACTTATTAAAGTAATCATTCCGTAAGCCCTTACATAACTAAAACGAGACAGCCTATTAATCGGAGTTAACAACATAAACGTTACGAATGCATCCACAAACTCGAAATTACTTAAATAAAAATAATTGTACGTATAATTTAAAACGTCAAACGAATCGTGACCAACGCGTTACGGGACCACTAAATATGTATGAGAGAATTAAAATAATACCAAAAGGGATATGTTTGTACGAAGATCTTGATCCATACCGAGAACTTCTTTAAACCATTCCGACTTCAAATACGCAATCCATTGCTTTTTTAACTCATTTAATTAATCAAAGTCTTACTTTGATGCGGCAGTGAACAGAGTACCAGAATCCAGTTATTCTTTAGTTAGGATATCATAGTACATGTCATGGGCTGGCCGGGTTATTTGAATAAAACAAGACTGGTACCTTCCGGACACGGGTGCATTACCATAGAACATGGGAACTGTTCACTTGTGCTCCATTCTTTCCTTGTAAAGATTTGTAAATGTACGTAAAAAAAAAACTAGGAAATTTTGGGACAGAGTAAAGTATACTAGATGGTCAGAATAGGGCTATTACGATGGTCATTCAACTAAATATTTTGTTACAACTTTCTTTTGAACATGAGACAACTGTCAATAAAGAGGACATAACAATAAAATTTGATTCTAAACGCAAAGCCAAACATTTGTAGAAAAAAAAAATAAAGATGCTAACAAAACAATTCATATTAAATTTTAAATTAAGAACCTGACTGCATTAAACGATAAAAAAGAAATAAAAACTAAAGAATTTACAACTTGAATTCGGCACATTTGGTCCGATTGTCGAATCTGGTGACTGCTCGACTGGTTCCAAAGTCAGACAATCGATCATTCGGCGGGACCATTAAAGAAATAATGTGCGTACTGTTCGTCCCAAACGGGATTTGTTAATTAAAAATGTCAATCAAGTGTGTCGAGAAACGGGCGGTTTAGTGTCTCTTTGAGGCAAAGATTAAGTTTAATTTGTTCAAACTATTGTTTAAGAGAGATTTTACTTAGTGACAAACCATTCATTGTGATCATTTATATCCCTTGTTTATCTTGTGAGATTTTGCTTATTATAATACTAGGGCAACGGAAAGAGCTTTATAGGTTTAATAGATTTGCAAGTATGAAAATATAAAACATAACCGATCAAATTTTTTATTGCGCTGACTTAAAAATCTGATTTTAAACAACTCCATAACTTAATTCTGAATACGTCCTTAAGAAAAACAAGTCTTATCAGACAGGTGAATAAAAATCTAACAAAAAGACAAAATAACCTAAAAAGAGCTCGTTTTTTACGGTACCTTAATCATCATCATTCATCATCTGCCTAGCCTTTTCCCAACTATATTGGGGTCGGCTTCCAGTCAAGCCGGATTTAGCTGAATACCAGTATTTTACGAGGAGCGGCTGCCTACCAGACCTCCACAACCCATTAACTGGGGTAACACGGTACTTCATGGCAAGACTGGAGTCAGATTTACTGGCTTCTGACTATCCGTAACGACTGCCAAAGATCTTAATCATCATCATTACAGCCCGATAAATATAATATTTCTATCGTTTTCTTTATATTCCCTCACTGAAATAATAGTTTTGTATCTGCGTTGTCGATTCAACTTAATCTTTGCCCGTTAAGAGTTTAGTGGGAACAGATAAATTGTCAAATTAAAGTTAAGTATTTTAAAGCTTCACAGTTTATCGCTTCAAAGGTAACCGTTAATGAGCTAACAGCTTTACACATATCGTTAGTTAAAATCCTTTGTACAAATCTTGGAAATTTTTGTTCAATGACATTATA
Organism: Mythimna separata; assembly: GCA_030763345.1. NCBI lineage: Eukaryota > Metazoa > Arthropoda > Insecta > Lepidoptera > Noctuidae > Mythimna > Mythimna separata. The sequence goes on along the minus strand of CM061171.1, from coordinate 4,933,232 downwards.
GGAAAAGCAAGAACAATAGGTCCACAGGAACATAGGACCATCAGGTGGGATTGCAGTCAAGTACTAGTTTATGGTATATAAAAAAAATATATATTGTAATACCTACAAAACAACTATAGTACTGATAAAGAATGTAATGAAGTGTTGAAAGCTTTAACGTTTGAATCCCCAACTGGTCCTATGAGACCGCGCTGTTATTGTTTTACTATTGTGTCTCGTTTCGCGGGTATCTGAGTAATTAAGTAAAGTTCATAACTGTTATCGCTTTAACATCAAAAAATTTACGATGCCTTCCTGCAATATAAATAATGATTTTATTTGTAAACAAAATGTAGGGTGAATGATTCTCTGAACCCAATTGTGAAAATGACGAACATTTAAGATCTTTAATTTTGGTTAAAACTTTAGAAAATAATAGTACCTGTCAACCAGTGATCAATCTCTCTCTCACTCTCGAATCAAAATCTACTGCTACACGTAGACTGGGACACTAGGTAATATCAAAATATTACAGTGTCCCAGTCTACGTGTCAATAAATTATCATCATCATCATTTCAGCCATCTACTGCTGGATATAAGCGCAGTATCTCCAAGTATCGCCATAAAGACCGGCTCTAAAATTAAATATTAAATACCAAATAATGATAAACCGGTGCCAAATGCTGCTACAAATTAAAAGTACATTACATATTTTTTGGTAGTTATTTCGAAAACAAACCAACTTTAATTCTCGATAGAAGAATTAAAGTTGGTTTGTAATTAATAAATCGATTTTATTCATTCTCAGAAAAGTACCACTCTTTGATCTCCCGAAATGTAATAGCTACAAATAAATCGTCAAATTAAAGAACCAATACAACTCAAAATACTTCGCTTCACCAACACCAAAGGCGTTAATGAGTGAACAGCTTTACAACAAGACTTATTGTTATTCGAACACCTTCGAACGAATATAAGATTTTATTAGATATCATTCTTCAGAGATACAACCTTAATTAATTGTCTGAAGACACAGAATGAACGTAAAGTACGACTTTAGCGATAGTTTTATCACTTGTAACTTTAGATCTGAGAGCCGATAGACGAGCAGGTTCCTGCCGCTTTAATCGACCGTTAAGCTGCAAGACAACGTTGAAAATTTTTCATTCGCGTGTTAGTTCATAATTTGATATATGTCTTCCTACATTGCCTAGCTCCTTGATAGGAATATTGTCGCTATTAATACTGGACTCGTGAACAAAGATTGATTATTTCCGTCCCACCTTTTAACCATACTAAGGATCCAATTTGTAGATCAATTCATAGCTCCTTATCCCAAGTTTATGCTAACAACATGTAAGGCCCATTGAAATCTACTCGTAAGTAACTGCCCGTCTGTTCCGAGCCTAAGGCTACAGATACTAGTGCCATTGCCAGTCGCAAAACGAGTGTTGAACGTGTTAGGTTAAAAGATAGCAGCAGTTTGCTTAAACGTTTACTTGTCTAACGATGGTGCCTATTTCCGCAAGAAATGTATTAACAACTGCCCGAGGTTCTTGTAAGACATTTTCTTGTTTGTCCGTTTGTACTTCAGAGCTTTTATTTTCAATACGTGCTCTTATAAAAGTGACATTTTCGCTAGCGCAGTTTTCTTTTGTAGTTTGTTTGTTTAGAGTAGTTTTATTTTTATAGCAACTTCTTAAATTTTTTTGTTCAAAGTCTAAATTGATTAACATTTTTAGTATTGTTATTTTTAATGTTTTGGATAGTTTACAAAAAGGTGGTTTTTGGTAACTAAGAAACATATCATCATCATCTGCCTAGCCTTTTCCCAACTACATTGGGGTCGGCTTCCAGTCAAGCCGGATTTAGCTGAATACCAGTATTTTACGAGGAGCGGCTGCCTACCAGACCTCCACAACCCATTAGCTGGGGTAACACGGTACTTCATGGCAAGGCTGGAGTCAGATTTACTGGCTTCTGACTATCCGTAACGACTGCCAAAGATCTACAAATGACAGCCGGGACCAACGGCTTAACGTGCTTTCCGAGGCACGGAGGAAACTCGTTATGTTAAGATGGTCACCCATCCACAGACCAACCTAGGCAAGCGTTGCTTAACCTTGAAGATCGACCTGTGCGGCTATTATCATTTAACCACGAGCTCCTCTAACTAAGAAACATACTTTAGATTAAATCTCAATGATTTAGAAGATACTCTTTTTTACACGAATAATAGGTAATAAAATTTCCGTTTTATTTGAAGTTGAAAGCTATTTCACCGGTGCACACAGTTTCCTTTCAAATATTTGAGCTTTTGAGCTCATGCACCTCTTCCATCACTCTATACAGGTAGTAAAGATTTACAAAGTGCACTCAGGTTGTTATAAATTTATGAAGTAATAAATTTCTGATAACGCACGGTGGCCTCTTACGTAAATTGATACGGCCATGTTTAAATTTAAGAATTTATTGGACGTTGTAAAAATGGTGGTTTGAACGTTCTCGGGTAAGTTTTGGATAGTAAGTGTGTGTTTGTTAAAAATATTGATATTGTTATTTGATGCTTGTGGAAAAAAATAATGAAGATTTTGTTACTGACAAAATATGAAATGCTTGGGAAAATAATGGCATAGGTAAAACATTTGTTTTGAATAAATTGTACTAACAACACCAACAAAAGGCTAATAAACAAATTTTTCCTTTAAGCAGAAAGTCATCGTTTATGTTAAAAAACATATTAATTACACGGAGTTTATTCACCGGTTGCGTACCCGTAAACTTGACTTCGATTGTTCACAAAAACCTTTAATACCTAAATACCCAAAAAGCGCAATTTACTAAAATAAGAAAAAAAAAAACATTTAACACCGCGAATAAAGATTGATGAAGAATCAATCGAGGCATGTCCCGCAGATAAAGGCAATGTCCGCGCAATCAATTTTAATCTGGAAACTTTCCTCCCTATCATGCACGACCCTAAAGCTATAGGAGAGAAAGAGATGACTGTATGTTTCAGTCTTGATCCACCTTTGCTATTACGGCGATGACGACGCCAGCCTACTTACAGAATTAAAGTCTGCTAAGGAAGATTGAGGAGGGCACCTTATCGGGCAAGACAATGATGTAACGAAAACACTGATGGATATTGTAAAAAATGTTGCTTGTAATAGTACAGTGGATCATAGGACATGATCGAGTTTCCATAAGGCGATTTATGTTATTTTTAAGGGAGACGGAGTAGAGTTTACGTCAAAGAAAGCTGTACGTTATGGCATATAGTTGATCTATCTCACGAAATTCGAATGGTCTTGTATGTCAGACACACATTTAATATTCACAATCCATTTCATGTTTCTATCTGCATAAACTCGAAATGCTTGATGTCATACAAAATAGCACAAGCATTCGAGTATGCATACACATCTACTAACTGACCTTTAGGGGATTGAGACAATGATTTTACTTTTTGTGACAAAGTTGTCAGTAGTCTTAATAATTTAGTAGATTATAAGGTACTCTTAGTTAGCTTTTTGACTATAATTGCATTTACTATTCTCAGTAAAAAAATACAAACAACAAATTGATCGGTATGTTTTGAAATATCTTACTGTAATTGTTATTCTAATTTCGATGATAAATAGATGGCTAAATAATTGTAAACTGGATTAAAAATGCAGTATTTTGGTAGTCTAAGAATTCTGGTACGTGTCTTTTAATTTTTTACAACCAGTTTGGAAACACATTTTATAACTCCAAATTTTTTAAGTCAGTAATTTGACACACAAGCCCAAATACTTTAGTTGACCGTCATCATTTAGTAAAGAACGGTTAATATTAAAAGATGGATTAAGAAGCCTCACAGCTGAGTATCAAACGCTTATCTACCTTACGAGAACATAAGCTGTTAGTCAAGCAAAGAAAGTAGGTTAATACATTGCTGATAAGCATGTCTTGATACAATTTGTATATGGTGTCCGAGCTTGGATGGAATATGATGAGTCATAGGCATATAGGCATACTGTGGAGATTGACTATTTGTTAGTTCACCTTAATAGTGAAATCATGAGGTGTCTGTTTTGGATTAACACGAACGCCTGTTTTTAAATTATTTCCAGTAATCTGGTTAAGCCTAATGGTTTCTGGTAGATCTCGCAGTCAGCGATAAGAGCGCCATTTTACCCATAGATTTAAGTTATTGTATTAACTGTAACTTTTTGGTGTACATTTTCAGTTCAATTTATTCTATTTTATTCTAATCTACAGGTAAGTATCGTTCTGACTAACTTTTATGCTTATGAATATAAACATAAAAGCAACCGTAATAATAATTTCCTATTGTTGAAACTCAGGCCTTGGGCCATAACCTACCACGTCAGCTCAGTGGTAATAAGATAATAGTCACAAGTCTTCAAATTGGTAATAGGAGATGCCATTTTTTGACTATGTTTTCCTTCAGCTTTTTTGAGGGTGCTGGAGTGATAATGAAGTAAATTAAAATAAATACACAAAGAAAAGGTGCTTTTTGGGTCTTCAACCATGGGGCATATTTCGTAAGTTAGGGCCGTTACTACTGGGAAAACTTACTCCCTACTATTCAAGCAGATTAATGAATACATTACTTTTTTATTGCATGTCATCGATTCTGCAAATTTTTCAAAAATTAGCCTAAAATTTCATCATCGTGGTTAGCATGCAGATTTGTGAAAAAAAATTTTTACACATTAAACGTAACATTTTTTTTCACAAAACTGATACTTAGTATTCTACCACCAACCGATGGAAGAAATACAACTCTTTCAACACTTGAAAATATCAGGGTACATAACATAAATTACATGCTTACAAATCTGATAGGATTATACCTATTTCTTACTGGCACCAGTTACTGCAAGTATTTGCTCACAGTATTGAAGTGTCAAGCTGTATGATTGATGATGGCTCACATAGCTCCATGCCGGGTAGTTAAAACAGTATCTAAGAACAGAAACTTAAGAAGTACCTTAACGTAAAGGCATAAGAATGATAATTGAGTGACAGATGGGTCTAAATATGATAGGCATTAAAATTTGTTTTTTGCATCATCTTTAGAAGATGATATTGTGGTGAATTACATTGATATATTGCTAGCAACAATTTAAAGTATTGATGATTATAGTTGAAAAGGTCTTCTATGTGCAAACAAAAAGTTTAAAGTTATTTTGCGAAGGTTACTAATTAAACATAATTATAATGGATAAAATCTAGCTTCGTAGACTTTGGATCTGTTGAAATTTTTGTTGCAGAAAAAAAATCTTATTTTGTGATCATTTACAATATCCCAAAATTACACACTAAACAATACTCTACGCTACTGGCACCGGCACTGGCAAAAACACTAGTAATGCCAGTGACTTCACCTGTGTGATAAATAAAAATATAATACCCTATGCTACTCAGTGAAGATGTAGTTTTCTAATTGTTAATTTTTTTCATATCGGTCCACAGGTTTTTGAGTTAAATCGTAACATTCAAAAATAAAAACACTAAAAAATCCAACCTTTTCTCTCAATCCAATCTTTATAATATTAGTTAAGATATACAAAATAAAGCAAAAGATTAAACAGTTCATCAACAAAAAATAGCTAGCCCTTCCACTTAACATCACAGCTATTTTAATCCTTCAAACGATGCCTACTTATCTACATAGTAAACTCAATTTGAACAAGTACACTGCTAAGCCTAAGGCATTCTTTACCCTCCGAACCTATAAAAAACATCATCAATACAAACCGATAAAAGTTTGTCAGAAATTTCCTCGTAAATACACAATGTAGGAAGTTTCAGAAGACTAAGTAGTGACAACAAATTTTTGATAGTTTCTACAATTGCAAAAACAGTAAGTACTATGAAGCTGATAAGCTATTAGTAATTCACGACTGATTATGAACGTAACGTTCTCTTTAAGGTACCATTCGGTTCTTAGAGACTGTGACTTGCGACTGCGACTGGTGTCATACTGCTGTGGGTCATGCGACCCCGTCGCGGTCGCGAATCTCGGAAATACGCTACTTTAACTATCATATTATATGGTACCCAGTTAGTGACTGCCTAGCTTACGTCTACAACTCAGTAATTAGGTAACAACTAGCATCAGAACTCCTGACTTCTGACTGTCCGTAACAACTGTCAATGCTCAATATTCATTCAAAGTTAATGGTCATTAATGGTTGCTGTCAGAGGCATAGAAAAATCTAGATGGGTAAACATATTGTTGACGCTGTAGCGATGCTTAGGAGAGACCTATGTTCAGCTGTGTTTATGTTAAAATGTTCTTATCAATTCTTATGTTAAAATGTACCTAGGTAAAACAGATGTTATATGTAGAACATGTAGTTAAACAAAACTGTCGCTTCGAGTCAGTCTTGCAGAACATTGGCAACATTGGCAAGTAATGTGGACATTCTGTGTCAATATTCTTCGTCATAAACCAACAGAATGTCTAAACAAAGACATCGATATTTCCATAAATATTGTATGGTGTTCCGTACAAATTAAAGGCCTCCGGCTGTTTCCTGGCTTACCGTCGCAGGTTTTAACATCACGTTTGCGCGTAGGACCCCTGAGAACTAACAGATGTTTCTTGTGTTGTGTTCAAGAGGTAGAATGTGGTGGAGTAGTCGTTAAAGATTTTTTGCCTTTTTATGGCGCATAATTATATAAAAAATGTTACTTAGCTTCTGTTAGCGACTTTGCCGGTGTAAAAGTAGAAAATTGACCAAGAGATCATATTCCATGTTCTCTTAGGATTTCTTTTTACTTTTTAGGATAAAAAGTATCTAATATTGTATTGCCGGCCTACGGTTTGGAAAATTGGTTAAGCTACAGTCTACAAAGGAGATAAGTAACCAAAGTCGTCAGGTATAGTTGAGCTTTTTGTGGATACCGATATGCATGAATAAAATTAAAAATATTTTTTAAAATTTTATTAATGAGTTGTTTATTTACATATATGCATCCGTTTGACGACTCTCTTTTTTTTAGGTGGCAAATTATTCAATAATTTTTCCCGCTCTCGTTAACCTATCACATACCCACAAAACGAGACACAATAGTAAAAAAATAACAGCGCGGTCTCATAGGACCGGTCGGGGATTCATGAACTAACATTGCAATAAATTGTTAGTAACCATTGGTGATGTGTTCAAAATCTTGCCATTAGGTATAACATAATAGATAATGTAGGTAAACTGATAAATTCCTCTAACAGCATCTAAGATGTGTGTACTTGTTTCAGTATTAGTAATGGAAGGCTCAGCGCTTAAATCATCTAGCGACCTTTTAAAATCAATAATTTTCACACAGCTTGATACCACATCATAATTTCTGCGATCCAGGCATTTCTATAGTGGCCCTCGTTTATTAGTCTTTTCCTAGCAAGGCGGTGTTTTTCTAAGGGGTATGGCGCCCCATGCCATAAAAAATTCACGCCTCCACGGTAGCCTTTGGTTAGCCGTGGTTTTTCTTTACAGAACCTACTGAGGGGTTTCCAAGTTGTGAATTTTAAAGTGATTCAGAAATCGAATGTCGACTTTAAACGCGTATGAATGGTAAATGCGTTTTGTGTTATGATTTATGGGTTTTAACGCTATTGTGGGTATTCTTAGAAACTCATTGAATTTATAGAGTTTAGTTCAGAAATACAATTTAAAAGTTTTACTATCTTTAAATAAATATGTAAGAGGTAACTACATAATTTTACATATAAAACAAAAGTGAGCAATCGTAACCGGTGAGAAATCAGGTACGATACCAAAGGCATGACGTGATTTCAAAGGTGGAAGAAAAAAATCGGAGAGAAAAATATCCTCAAGCTGGTGTAAATGGCCTAATCCGGAACCATGAGCAACAGCGACCAATAACCTAAGAAGTCCAGTCCAGAATTAAGAGTATTTCCTAATCGTTTGTTCTACTGCTTTTCTAAAAATATATTTTAATTTTATAGTCAGCAGATACTTAATTCATTATTACTAATTACTATTAATTGAAATCCCCAAAACAATAAATGTAGATAAAACAATTGTGTTGATAAGTTATGGCATCAACATTGCCGTTTGGCTTGTCCATCCTATGTAGGAAGGCGTTACCTGCGATATGTCGAAGTGCGTTCTGTATTGTTCCTCTATGCTCTGACTGTAAGCCTTTCTACATAAATATTTGTTTTCGGAAAATCATTTAACCTATCACATACCCGCAAAATGAGACACAATAGTAAAACAATAAAAGCGCGGTCTCATAGGACCGGTCGGGGATTCATGAATTAATATCGTCTCGAAAAGTATTGCCATACAACGTGGTAATGCCATCATCCCGTTGGGAACATTACCAGTGGACAGCGATGTAGAAGAGTTTTTTGACGTCATATTTTAATTTGTTCTTAGTTAGTCAGTTATAATTAAATAAGATTTTATTATTATTTTATGATTCTACTGTAATTATAGTCAGTCAAGTAGTTTTTAAATGCGAATGTGCGTTGTATATGGTCATTAAACAAATTATATGTTGGACTCTCGTCACAGTTTATTTTTAAATTGTATAGAAAAAATAGGTACTTTGTCTATGTGAGTTACTGGTATTGACTTCACCATGACTGAGAAAATTCTAACCAGATGATGGTAAGAGGAGTAGTCAAAATTCTTATTCCTTATGCTTTCCATCTATAATTGATCTTTGTTTCAGTATATCTAAAATCACACTTATGACAACCATGATTATTTGCAAATTAAAAAATGAAGACAGACGTAATCCACAGGCAATCACATTACAGAAATACAATAAAAACGAAAGTTTGTGACTGTGCGTGTGTCTGTATGTTTGTTACTTCTTCACACTGAAAGGGTTAAACGAATTATGATGTTTGGCACAAGGGTAGACAATGTACTGAAATAGTACATAAGATTTATTCCGAGAGTGTGCCCTTGAAATATACTACTTTACAATATTTTACCTTCACGTAGGCAAAGCCACTGTCAGCAGCTATTTGTTTTATTTTATGTTAATAACGAAACTCTGGGTTTCCCTGTTATTATATTTAACACTTTCATTAGTCACACAGAACCTCTTGCAATTTAACAAGATAAATTACCAAATAAATGTTAAGAAAATCCAAAAAAGCCTGCAAACCGCAGCCGCAAGCGTCTCTAACCATCTACTAAATTGAATACACCGGACCCCGCCTCTTACCTGTACCTCATTATGCCGCACGAATATTGAATAGCGTATAGAAAATACACATCGTGTAGCCAGGCCGATTGGACAATTTACTGACCATGTTCTGACAATGTAAAGTGTACGGTGAGAAAGTATTGACTTGATGATTTTGGAGATAGGTTTTGTGAACATAGGTGATACTGATGCTGACAAAGTGACTGCAAGCACCATTGATGAAGAAACAGACAAGGAATATGATGATTTCAATTAAGGTATAGAACAAAATGCCGTAAATATCTAAGTTGTAGGATGTGAAAAGGCCGCCAATTATTAAGTATGTTTTGAAAAGGCAGAATTTGTCAAAATTATTTTCTTGATGCACAATAAAGTTTACCTATGTTAATAAATGTAATTTTTAAATTCCTTTCTTTGGAGCCTTAACCGTCAATACTTTCGACACTGTTCCTGACACCGATGGGCTATATTTTAATTTTGTTAGGTATATGGTAATAATAATTAAAAAGCATATAGAATATACACAACGTGTAGCCAGACCGATTGGACAATTTACTGACCATGTTCTGACAATGTAAAGTGTACGGTGAGAAAGTATTGACTTGATGATTTTGGAGATAAAATTTGTGCTGACAAAGAGGCTGCAAACACCATTGATGAAGAAACAAGGAAGAAATATGACGAGTTCAACTATGATGTTTTTGATATGGGATTTGGTAATGTGGAATTCTGGAGGAATGCTGGCCTGACGCTACGTACACGAGCAAAGGTAACCCAGCGTTGCTCCTTTGATGACTACCACTCCACCGTGCACGTGATAATGCAGCAGATTCTAAACTAAATGCGCTCCAGTGGTGTAATAATTGTTGTTAGGCGTTCCGATGTGACGGTAAACAAATAAACAAACATTATAAACTGACGGACAGTTATGATACTTAATAGTGTAAGTGACAATTATAATGATATTGATTTTGACTGCGACGTTGACAAAACTGTGAGTAGAAGCAATGTTGCTCAGCTATAAAAAGACATAATATTATTATGTTTGCTTTTGATTACTATTTCACCTATTGGTACGCCAGCCATGATGTGGCCACCGATGGAGCACGCTTGCGTTTCTACGCAATTCAAAAGTGAATAAAATGTTACCGAAGTAAACTATTTACTCTTGAATTAAAGCGGTAGTAGTATTGTGCTTTAATAGCTCTAACTAAGGCATAGTACTACTACCGTATCGTTTCCATCATAAATTCTGTCGGCATAACTAAGTCCTTATCATCGCAATACTTCAACATTCCAGCTCCTAACTGCTTATAATTTGCAACTCCATCAACGTTGGCAGCATAAATCTTTATGTCACTTAGGTTCGTGTTATAATCAATCTCTTTACATAGGGCGGTAAAGTAAAATCGACACGTATCGGTAAACCGCATATATTAATGTTGGGACAATTATTATGAGTGGCGCCAACAGAAATTGCTCATAATATCCACTTGCAATATTTATAATAGAACAGAAAACGTTTATGCAGAAGTATCGTTGTCAAATAATGCTGTAGTAAATATTTTTTTAAAGAAAAAATAAAAAAAATATTTTTGCTCCTCACACAAGACAGAATGGAAGATAAAAAGTGTTGCGCCGACCCCAAATTAATATAGGACACGAGCAGGAAGTAGAAAAAAATCCTAACATAACTTATTTAAAATTTTAAGTGCTTTATTATTATGAAATAAAAAACAATACCTACCTAAAACAAAAACTTGTGCTACTTCAAAAAGGTGCCAAACTCAACATTTGCTAAAATATTTAAAAACAAAATAAATAATGCTGCACTGCTAGTCTGTCAGAATCCATCGTGATGCTAAGACACACACATAAAACGTATACACATCTTATAACATTTCGGCCATGGGTGCACAGGCTTCATTTTTAAAGAGAGTGGAGAACATCTATGAAAATTTCTATCCTGAGCTACAAACCTTTAAGTCTATACTATCCGTAATGACTGTCAAAGATCTACCCATCCACAGAGTGACCTCAACAAGTGTTGCCTAATCGTGGAGATTAAACTGTGCTGTGTAATCACTTGGCATCATGCTTCACAAGGTTAGTTTGTTTTATAGGAACTCCAATCGATCAATCAATCAATTCCTATTTGTATAAAACATGATGTACAATTGATACATGCATACTCGGACATATTATGGTTTTATAACAGCACGCAAAAACATAATTATACATTGTTTACATTGCAAGTTATTATAGATTACATGTCAAAATAATGAAATAACGACCATAATAAATTTTGAATAATTTTGTATAATAATGCATGCAATAATAATTTAATTTATGATCAACAAACAATGTGTGGTGCCTTAGTGGGGTTCATGTACGAAACTTATAAATTTTGTAGCAAAACCTTGTAAACGACATGAATGCGATAAAAAAAATAAAATAAAAATACTGTCTAGCGCTAGTAGGAGCAAAATGTAACACCTAACTACTAGAATAATTATTATATACTCACACACTACATAGTATAAAACAAAGTCGATTTCTCTGTCCCTATATCCATATGTATGCTTAATTCTTTAAAACGACGCAACGGATTTTGATGCGGTTTTTTCAAGAGGAAGATTCATATGTATAATACATGCATAATATAGTAGAGTAACACTGATAAATTTGCACCCGTGCGAAGCCGGGGTGGGTCGCTAGTTCTACTATAAACCAGTTCATTTGCAAAAAAGATTGTCATAATTCTTCCACCACATAAATTGCAGAACCCAATTAATGAAGTCTCATCTCCAGTAGCGAACATTTATGGCGTGACATGATGAGTTAACTTTCTGAACAGCTCTATTTAACTGTCATCCAGTAACTAGACACTGGTCGTGATTTAAGAGGTTTAATTACAGTAATTACTATTATATTACCATAGCCGCGTAAACCACGCGGGCGTAAACGACTTTTAACGCAGAACGCGTAGATTATAATGTGCAATTGTAGTATGAATTATATGGAGCAGTAAAAACCGGCCATTTGCGAGTTAGACTCGTGCACGAAGAGTTCTGTACCATTCGTAGCAAAAAAACACAAATAAAATATGGAAATAAGAGCCCCAATTAAGTTTAGACTATGTCCCATCTTCCATCCTGCACCACGTGCCCTGTTGCTTGTTCTCGTGAGGACCTAATGACAGCCTCAGAGGATGGCATTGCCGTGGCCGAGTACTGGGCCAGGCAAGGTATCTGACTAGTTTTGCCATCGACACACTAAGAAGAACAAGAAGCCCCAATTACATATTTATTTTTTCTGTTTAGCATTTAGAAATACATCATCTGCGAAAATTTCAACTGTCTAGCTATTACGATACCGACTGGTAACAGATGCACAGACAGACAGACAGACGTACGAATAGCGGAGCCTGAGTAACGCTGCCGCCCTCAACAAACTTTTTGTAGGTCCGATAATCGTCACAAATTATAATCCTATAGTATATTTTGACCGACTTTTTGTAGGCCATATCCGTTACACTATTGCTATCACTGTGTTCCATTTTTCACCTACAAAAAATCATTCACCGATTGTCGGTCGTGGGCGGGCAGCGTGATAGGGTCCCGTTTTACCCTTTGGATACGGAACCCTAAAATTGTACGCTATGATGGATTGTAACGTTTTTATGTTTACGGCGTCATTATGAGATGTAATAAAAGTTTGTTTCATTTCCGACATTTATGGTGAAGTGCTGTATTGAGGATATGTTTAGTAAATCTCGATACTTAAAACTTTACTGGTAACCTTTCCATTGTTCAAGGTATTTTCAAGGTCTAATAGGTGGGACTTATGTTATGCGTACTAAAACTAAGTATTTTAGAATTACTGTCAAGTTTTCTTCCCAAGGAAGTTTTAATGATAAACGGACGTAAGTGTCTGGCCAGCATGGTGTTGGAAAATATAGGTAAGTTACAACTTTACAAGGAATGGAATTCCATGTTGGAGTCTGTGTTTCTGTTAGAGAGAAGTCATTCTGATGATTCGCCCTTCCAAAATAAAAGCTCTACGCACAATGAACATGATCCCAAAACGGTTTGTGCATATATGTAGATGGAAAGTACACCATGTAACAATACCACCATGTAAAATTTGAGCAATTATGTAAGAAATAGCTGCTGATTATTCATTACCATCCCAATTTATTTTCAGAAAAATCCTTTACAACCATTTAAAATACCTACAATGTAAAACAACATTATATACTCGGTACATTCACAGAATTCACGCCACCGGCCCTATTCGTGCGAACGATAATTAAAACGATACGGAATTTAACATCGAAATTAATTGAATTAGTGTTTACTGACTATTAAATGGCCTCCGAGTAATTTGAAATCGGTTTAGTAGCGATGATATAATTGTATCGGCTGTACATTTCATCGGTATTGGTTACGTGTGGCGGTTTCCTGTTGCTCTATCAGATTATTGATGAATTTGGATTTCATCGATATTATTTTAGCTGGAAAATTTGTATGGATTTGGCAGGATTTGTGGATTTTCGTTAAAATTCGCACATTTGTGTATTATTTTGGTTATTCTGTCATTTTATTAATAACAGGATGAAATTACCGTTTTTCTTCTTCTTTTCGTATCGATGCTCTCACTAAACTTTTTCTGCCCAGTATTTAGCAACTTGTATGACTTTGGCATTGGCCTCGTTTAGTTCCTGCAAAGTACAGGATGGACAACGTAGCAAGTGCCGCGGGTAATGTCCTGGGTAGCTGCTCCACACTGGCACTGTGTTAAGGATGAAATTACCGTTTATCATAAGGCACTTTTTTACATTCTTCAGAAATAGTATGTTGTAAATATGTAAATTCAGCATTCAATTCAGCATTATTGAATAACTTAATATGTCAAATGTTTGCTTAAGATACAACGTCATTTATAATTGGTTTGATGGTTGACGCACCGTCTCACCATTTGTACGCATTTTGACGCACCTTGTATTGCTCCACATCGGTGCCACTGCAGGAAAGCTATCAAAAGCCTCGGGCAGTTTGGCCTGTCCGCAAGAGCGTAAACTATAGAGTACGGCACAGCAAACTCAACGATATTATTCGTCTAGCTCTTGTATTGCTAGTGGACTGCGGTATTTAGGATCTAGCAGTTGGTACGTGACGATGGGAAGAAACCAGATGCTATTAAGATAGTGCCGTGAAGGTTTTCCTTTTTAGATGGAAAATCATCTCTAAACTACTATTACTCTAATATGTATACTCTCTTATTTTCTAAATTACATTCTCTTTTTATGCACCTACCATATTATCTTTTCACCACCCTAGGTTGACTGGTTGAGAATGTGTGGCATTAAGTCCGCCTTTGTACATTGCGTTGTAGGTATAAAGACTAAATAAATAAATCATCCCATGACTTCAGCCACTCCGGGGCGGGACGCCCCGTGAACAACCTATCTAAAACATTAAGGCCACGGTCACTCTTTTAAACGTTTACTCAGTTCTAGCACTATTAGTCCTGCTAGAAAGGACCCAGCTTTGCTTACATTTGGGCCTGGCTCAAATCAGACAGGCGGATGACGATGGGCTGAACATTGCTCGAACTTGTGACTGAACTGTGAGTGAAGCTAAATTGCACCTTCTAAAGCGCAAATCGATTCTTACAATTACATAATCCTCTCATTTTTTCCTCTATGCCTAACAGTAGAAACATCTCCAAACACCATCGTAATTCTTTCAAATTCAACACTATAATCTACTTTTCTATATCGACATCACATTTTAAACCCGCTCCCCTCAATACCACCATACCTACAGGCTCAGATAAGGCTCAGCATCCTGTTTTGTCACACCAAGATTAATTCACTTCACTCGTAATCTCGGCTAAGTGGCTTACTTACGATATCTGATGCTATGTAGGTGGCACCTTATGTAACATCTAAGGAAAACTCGAAGTGACAACTCAATTGAAGAAATAATTCTATTTCTTCGAGCTAAATACTGAAGTGAAAATTGTTGTAGATAAGTTTGTGAATGAATTTGAAAAGATTAAAGTCGTAGCTAGATATAAATTACTCAAAGTTTATCTAGCTTTGGTTGAGTGCGGAATTTGATCTTGATTAAGTTGGCTTCGTTGGTTCCGGTTGTTATGTAAGGAATTGATACCGTTTATTATTTTATTAATATTTATGTAATTATTTACATCAGGACACTAGAGTCTCGGACCTATGGAAGGTGTACAAAGGATCGAAACCGACTCGCGTCATAGACATTTTTCATGGAACGTGGTACCAACCGACGATTATATTATTATTATCCACGCGTACAGACGCGTGTATGTTAGTACATCATAGAACAATCTCCGATTGTTGGGAACATAATTATTGCGATATATTATGGAAAACAATTATATGGTTTTGAGAGGCTTAAATAGATTTGTTACTAAGTGCTATTGCCAAAATGTTATTCATATACTACGATGAAAAAGACAGGGGATGATTTGCTCACAATAAATGGGACGCCAAAACCGATCGCCCGCACAAAATGACGTAGCAACAATAGGACAATAATATCCTAAGGTGCTTAAAGAGTGGAGAAGTATATCACGGTTATTAGGACTCTACAAGATTTACAGTCAAGATCCCTACCAGTTTTAGCACCTTACTGGATTATATCCGCCGTAATTCTCCCGAGCACATTTGCTTAATATAATATTATCGACATATTTGATTCTACGATATTTGTTTTACATGCAACAAAGTGTAAGTTGCAGGTTTCATTGCAATTCTGGTCTAGTAAGCTTCTTACTATCGTGTTCACACAAATACAAACAAAAACGAATCTATGGGATTGTGACAGTGTTTGACTAAAAGTTAAAAATATAGATATAAGTATTAACCTATCACATACCCACAAAACGAGACACAATAGTAAAACAATAACACCGCGGTCTCATAGGACCGGTCGGGGATTCATGAACTAAAGTAAATTGTATTTTTGGACAAAATGTTACTGCAGAGAATAAATTTAACAAATTACAATTAATTAACTTACCTTATTAGGTTTATTGCAAAACATATCCGCCTATACTTGCACAAGTCTATTTTATTCTCCCAACTTACCTGTATACTTTGGCAATTTATTTATTATTCCACGGAAACCCTTTTGTGCTAGATCAAAACGACAAATATTTATTCAAAGACCATTTAAAGTTATTATTTACGTGCAGATAATAAAGTAACATTATGTCTTTACTGCAATATTATTGAGAGCAATTCCTTTCTGATTAGTAGAATGTCCTTGTTCTAAAATTCTATCAGTGGCATTATCTTAGTTAATAATTTTATGATTAGTTTAGTTTGGCCGCAGGTTCAAATTCACACGGTTTATTAGATTTTGCACGTGGTTTGGTACAGCTAGTTTGCTTTTTAAATATTGTTAGCGATATTTATAATTCAGTCCATTTCTGATATCGAAGAAAACAACATCTCGTAGAGTAAGTCGTCATCTACCTAGCCTTTTCCCAACTATGTTGGGGTCGGCTCTCAGTCTAGCCGGATTTAGCTAAATACCAGTATTTTACGAGGAGCGGCTGCCTACCAGACCTCCACAACCCATTAACTAGGGTAACACGGTATTTCATGGCAAGACTGGATCTCGTAGAGTAAGTATTTGCTACGTTATTCCGTAGAATCATTTACTAATTCATTATTGTAATGGTGCGCTATCAAAGCAGAGATATACAGGGTTTTATATGTTTTCGTTTTGGCCATTTTATTTCCATCCCCTTTGTTTTAGGTATTCTAAAGATAACCAAATAAGTACTTAGTACTGGTCATTACGGTGACACTTCGGGGAGGCATATGACTAGCAGTGGACGTCTTTAGGCTGAAAATTAAAACAGAATAGAATATAACTACTTTTATTTGGGAAAAACACTGCACGAAGTTAAAAAATATGACACACATACCCCGACAGTTAATGTATTTTATTGTGCGTCCATTCGGCCAAATAAACGTGTTTTCTTTCTTTCTTTTTCTTTCTATGATGATAACAATTTTACAAAATAAAAAGTTGCACAAGAAAAAGAATCTTAGTCTTAACTATACAAAAACATTACACTCTAAACAAATTGCAACACCGGTTGCCGTGTTGTTTACTACACTCCCTACACTAGTGCTTACACAACCTCTGTGTACTGAGAGGAAACCGATGTTAAGACACGAAATTACATCTAAACCTCAATAAATACAAAACACGCATACCTCACTAATGTTATTCCAAATTGATTAACCATTTATCTTTTATTACAGTTGGTAGCGGGAATTCGGTCACGGCGCGCGGCGGCGTTACATTTTCTTTGATAATGTACGCTGGTTATTGGTACTTTGTATTGACAGGTTGCTTGTTAACATAGAGTATGGAATTGTAATCTGTTGGGTTTGGCAACTGAGCTTATGCTAGTGAACGACTTTCCAACTTTTGTGCTTATTGATTTTGTTTTGTTTGGTCTCCTGCTTGACATGGAGGGAAGTGGAAATGTCTTGGTACTTTTCAGGTAGTCACCATTGATTCTGAATTTCAGGAACCTTGACCAGTTACAATGGTTGGTAAATTCTGGCAGGTAAAAAATACGGCTGTAGCTGTGTTGGCACTACTTAATAATGCCTAATTAATATAAGTAATAGTACTAACTGACTCAAAAACATTCGTTCCACAAATAAAAATAGGGGCTTACATAGACCAAATATTATAATATACAAAAATCGGTTAAGCTTTTTCGGAGAAATTCAACTTGCACTGTGATACAAGATTTTTATTTATTAAAATATAGTTATAGCCCCTGAAAATTCTGCTCAAGAAATCAGCAATCAGAAAAATAATATATTTTTTATTTCAGATACACTACCTACTACAGGCACTTTTGAATTGTCAAAATATCGATCAGTCAAAAAAAAAAGTAGTACTAAAATTGCACGTTCCAAAGCGTAGCTAAGTTTGGATGTCAAAGGGCAGAATCATGAAAGACCATCACTTTTTGAAATCGGTGACGTTTACTGGAACACTAGGCCAATAGAAAGTTTTACACTAGCTAGCTAGAGCGCGTCTGATGAAGGCGCGACCTGTTTTTTTTTAAATTTAATTGACAACATTATTCAGCTGCAATAGTAGGAAATAACAGAAAATTGTGAAGTGTCAAAACATGATTCTCCTACTAGTTAGTAATACCACATACATCATTTTTAGATTTAACCTCTTTTTCTCAGGTCGCGCTTTCATTAGACAAACGTTAGAAAGGAGAGGAGCTCGTGGCTAAATAATAACAGCCGCACAGGTCAATCTTTAAGGTTAAGCAACGCTTGCCTAGGTTGGTCTGTGAATGGGTGACCATCTTAACATAACGAATTTCCTCCGTGGCTCGGAAAGCACGTTAAGCCGTTGGTCCCGGCTGTCATTTGGAGATATTTGGCAGTCGTTACGGATAGGCAGAAGCCAGTAAATCTGACTCCAGTCTTGCCATGAAGTACCGTGTTACCCCAGTTAATGGGTTGTGGAGGTCTGGTAGGCAGCCGCTCCTCGTAAAATACTGGTATTCAGCTAAATCCGGCTTGACTGGAAGCTGACCCCAATATAGTTGGGAAAAGGCTAGGCAGATGATGATGCTTTCATTAGACAAACGTTAGTTACTTTTACGCTAGCTTCTGACGTTTTATGAATGCCCCTGTAGGCCTATATGAAATATTTTTTTTATTGAATTTAACAATGATATCTCATTCAGTGACCGCTTAAGCATCTCGTGCTCTGTGGTTCTTATAAACGTAGCTGCTGGCTGGAATTTAGCCTTGGTTTGTTAAAGACAAAGCTGTTGATAAGGGTAATGGTTTTTGATGTATTGTGTGACAGGTTGCTGCTGTTGTAAATTGATTAGTTCATTGACTGTACTAAATTATTATTAAGAAACTAATTGTTGGCCGCGGCTTCCGCGGGATATCTGCCTTGCACCGGTAGCACAAAGCCGTACGTCTAGTGATCCGATGATGGAACAAATTTGGCGGAATTAGATTGTGTAATTCCAATGCACACTCCCCAAAAATTTGCAGATTTATCTGTAATTAGTATTGACACATCAGACGTATAGAAAGTTTAAATGTTTTTTATAGATATATTCTCAAGAAATGACCACTGAGGTATCTCGTGTTCTGTGGTTCTTATAAACGTAGCTGCTGGCTGGAATTTAGCCTTGGTTTGTTGGAGACATAAGCTGTGTTGATAAGGGTAATGGTTTTTGATGTATTGTGTGACAGGTTGCTGCTGTTGTAAATTGATTACAAGTACCTTTATATAATACGAGTTCATTGACTGCATAAAATTATTATTAGGAAACTAATTGTTGCCCGCGGCTTCAGAATTGAGAGAAACGGCGTGCATTGATGAAGCCAAAATTCATATAGAATTTGATAATATGACAATGAATGAAAACACTGGCAATACTCATCATTATAAATAACTTTTAGTATGTGTTGGTCCGCGAAAACGTGAAAAAAAAATCAGCTGTGCCGTATATTTTGGTGACTTATGCAAACGTAAATGTACGGGACAAATGAATTTCGTTTAGCGATTTTAGGGTAGGTCCCATACTAAAAGTTATTACTATAGGTGAGTAGTGCCAGTGCAATTTTGATAAGAAGCAGAAACGAAGCATTGCAACTCCCAAATAGAATATTAAAATTCGATGAACAGTCGCTAAAATCACCTTGTTGAAATAACATTTACAAACTACTGTAAGTCTCAAGTCGCACGGCAATTCTTAATTTACAATGTTGTATGTAAATTAAGAATTGCTTCACAAGTCTTTCAATTTAACTACATAAACAATAAACTTTAAAAGCTTTGCAAACCTGATACCAACATAGTATTGGTGAAACTATACCGTATTAGCGGTACCCATAACTTATTACCTACTAAGTTTAACTCAATTCAGTGATAGTTCCATCATCATTGTCACTTCAGCCGAAAGACGTCTACTATTAGACATAGGGCTCCCCCAAGTGTCACCACAATGAGCGGTCAGGTTCTCTACGTCTTGCATCCACAGCATTTTCGCGACATTCACCAGGTCATCGATCCTTCTTGTAAGAGACCTTCCAATGTTGCGTCTTCTGCGTGCTCGCCACTCCAGAATATTTCGAATCCATAATTCACGTGACCATGGGCCCCCCAGTGAGGATTAGAGGTTGACATAAAATATGTCTTCATTATTTTTTGTTGCTAGGGGGGTTATGCGGGTTTTCTCATAATGTTTTCCTTTACCATTTTAAAAGCCGTGCTGATGAAATAAATTACTCCAAATAATGCACCTGGCTGGGTTTTAACCCGCGACCTAAAACTTGTAATTTAGCGCAGTTACAAATGGGCCCTCACAGCTCTCAACAAGAAAATCACTTGGAAAAAACAAAAGTAAAAACACTCTCACAAATAATACAAATACAAGCATTTATTCAACCAAATCGAATACTATCACCGCACATTACAATAAGGCTGTTACGCCGTAATCCGGTTACAGTGTTATCGAATTAAGTCAATTGTTAACTTACGACGCACTTTAACTCGTATTGTTCGAATGGTCGTAAATATACGGATATATTGTTTTGATTGAATTAGTAGTAGAGGTAGTGATGGGGAACGCTTGAGTTTTAATTGTAATTTAAATCACAAAACACTATTTATAAATATAAATAGTGTTTTGTTCAGTTTTAATCTGCAGCGACATATATAGCGTCACATCATCATCATTATCATCGAAAGACATCCACTGCGAAACATAGGCTTACCCCAAGCGTCGCCACAACGACCGGTCCTGAGCGTCTCGCATACATCGGATTTCCCCAACCCATATGAACTACAAAATACTTCCTCGCGCAATTAGAGTTCTCCTCGTGATTTGAACATATACAACAGTTCATAAATCATGTAGGTATCGGGCAGTTGCTCAAACCTAACATCACACCCGTCTGGTCGAAGGATTCTCCCTGTTCAACGGACGGTTGCAGGACTTTACACTACGTTCCATATACCTCCAAAGACTTGTAGTAAAGAATGAAGTGATGTTTTTTAGAAATAATGCAATAAATTGAGAGATGCCTTATTACGGACCTGATGCCATAATAGTCTCGTGAAGGCTTTATTAAAGTTATCATGATAAAGTGAAGTTTAATCGTGAAATAAAGTTGTACTTTTATCAAGCGCAGCTGCAGCCTCCGCCAGCTTGCCTGACTCTCCTCAAAGAGATGTCACCATACCGTCGGGGCCCCGTAGGTCCGATTCCTGATAGGGATATGGAAAAGCTACCTGTGATCCTAGAACGCCAAAGGGAACTAAAGGAACATAGGTTTGCTTTGACTTAGTAAAAAAGTCTGACACGCCTTCTTGCTCTATGCATTCATATGGCGAGATGTCATTAGATTTTGCATATTAAAAATAAGCTCTGTCTCAGCTAGCTGTATAGTTTTATTAATTTCCGCAGTGGAATGTAAATAGGTAACAATCCTGACATCTGCATTAACGAATCAGTTTATTCGGAAGGATTAATATCTTTCATTTTAGACCGATAACTGAATATTGTTCAACTCTTATTTACCGGTTTCGAACGACTCCTGCTGATCGTCATGCCAGCGTTTTAAGTTTACCTTTTTTGGCGACACCCATCTACAGATACATTTTATCTGAAGACCTAAATTCATCTGTCTTCATGTATTCTGTAAGCAAAACTTGCCCGGATCCCACAAAATATATAACCACCATAACTATGATTGACACAGCCTTCCTTTCCCCCATTAATACCAGACTCTTCCCATCACTAGGCCATCACGAAACCCATTAATGTCTTTGATAACTATGAAGATAAGGCGCCGTTTCGCAATAGTAGTAAATACGCCTTCACGAGCATGAAAGTTCTCTGATATATTTGTTTAATAGTTAGGTAATAGAGTATTTATCTAGATTATTAACGTTTCTATTGTACTCTTCGAAGTTATGTTTTAGTGGTATTTTATTGAGGAAGTCAAAAGTTGTTTGTTGTTATTTTGCTACTGGGAATTGTTTTCTACTTTGGAAATATACTTACTGTTTCGTGATTGTATAAAGTTTAATAGGCTAAGACAACCTATCGAGATAGTCAAACCTAAAGTATGCTCGCACTTTGGTGTTTATGAAATTTTCTTTTTCTACGAGACCACGCAAAATTTATTTTCCTTCTACTCCGATCTGTAAATCGGTCCTCTAAATATCTTTACATATATATTTCACTTCATTTCACATTTCTTATAAGTATATAATTATTTACATATTAAACTATGTATATTTGCAGAAAAATAAAATGCTCTCTTATATATATAAATTAAATGGTACTTATTTGGTTTCCTAACATAATTTTATTGATATCATATTGATGTATGTCGTCGACTAGTAAGAGTCATAATTGCTACATATTTTAGCCAACAAAGTATTAATCATATAAAGGGACGAAGAATGAGGGGAGTCGATACTTTGTATAAAAAATATGCAAATCTATACTAACAAGACATTATAAAATGTAACACATAACGAGCGACACCTTCGCATACGAATGCAAATGCGTTAGATAAATCAGCCGTTGACAAATCCATTACTGGCAGATAGGATCTGAATAAAAGCGGGGAAAGAACTTAGTAGGAACGTTAGTTAGAGCGGCTTGTACAACCCATGTCGATTAGCGATTGCGTACGGAGGACTGTTTAGAAGGGATAGTTCAGATGGGGAGTTTAGGGTTAGTTGGGACACAAATACTGCCAGAAAAGAGTCTTTTACCTTCTCTTTTTCAAAAAATGGAGATCTTTAATATCACGATAGAACTTTTGAAGTTCAGTTACTATGTGGCTTCAAAGATGTCATTACAAATGCAGCAAATTATTTACTTTTTACATAATAATGGGAAAACACAAACTATGCATTAAAACTACGTTAAAAGATATTATGAAAAGTATTGCTATCATTTTGCACCGGTTTTGTGAATAAAAGTAATCAACTGTAAAAAGAAAAACAAGTTACAGGGAATTGACGCAATATCAAAACTAGCTTACAAATTATAAATTATATCATCCTCTAGGTATGTAACACACCCGCACAAAACAGCTGAACACTCAAATTAAAAAGCAAAGAATTTATAAAAGTTAATTATGAATTTCACTAAAACGGAACATGACCAACGACCAAACCTGATTCAGGAGCTATTATCAAAGTCAAGGGTGACATTCGTCATAAATCGAACCTGACACCGAAACTAGAAAGTAAAGGACAAAGAAACCTAGCCAGTCAAGTACCCCGTCCGAACAGAGCATAGATCTAGGTACACTTCGTAGCTGGTTTTAAAGTCAAAGCAATAAACGTCACTGCAGCATTGCGATTGTAAAGTGGCGCTTTTAAAACTGAACAAATCGCATTAAAGTGGTGCAAGGTGCGACATTGTAGCGATCTGAGGTGTCCAGACCAGTTTGAAAGTTACATAGAGTATTATTTTGGTTATCGCCTTACTTACAGATCCTCAATGAAAAAATACTATCTTTTATTTTTTAACTGGTTTTAACACAATCTTTTAAATTATTTTAGTAACTTGGATATGACACAGGCATTATGATGGTCAAACTTTTGCGATAATTTTTGTCTTTTCGTATGATTGCTTCAACAGTCAAAGTCAAATAAATTCTGTATTTCTGTATCGTAGATGTGTTAACAAACATATAAGCTCAAATACATAAGACAGTCATATTTATTTCGTGTGTAAATGGTATCCACACAGTCAATCGCTCTACCACTACGGTTGCCTTTCTCTTCGTGAGGTTCAACAAAGTTGCGTGCGTTTTGAAATGTGTTGTTTAACGTATCGATACAAAATGATGTTTATTTTATAAAATAATCTAATTCATTCAATACAACTAGGCCTTTGCTATAAGCTGAAGCTGTCAGATTATGCGAATTGAAAGTAGTTTGCGTCGACCAATCGCATGTAAATAGCTTTCTCCAACTTAAATCGCTTTCCGCCTACAACTCAAGCCAGTCTTGTTTCCGTTTATCTGTCGACTTAATAAGGCAAGTATTTGCATTGCAATTGTTTTTACTGCTTGTTTTTAATTGACCAATGCAAATTGATTAAATAAAACTACAATTTCCATAGCTGTCTTTTTTGTGTTTACGTTAGCATCGGCTGATAAAATCACAAGATTATGGGGAGCAAGCATGAGTTGATAACATCTTGTACTTGGCTTTTTCTTTTTTATTGAGTGCAATCTAGTGAGTAGCTACAGATATTAAAACAAGGTACTAAAAATGTTTTGCTTGCTGCGTATCAGTTTTAATAATAGACAGGTGTGGATATCGTTTTACGAGTAGAATAATTTTTAGTTGCGGACAAGCAAAGTGTGCACAACGCCCTATTAAAAAATATTATTAATAAATAGCATAGTGGTCACTATACTATAGTTGCCGATTGTCGAAGTATGAGTATAGATATGATGTCAGTTTGATTTGTCTGGCGTAGTGGCTGATTAGTTTTTGCTCTGCTATCTCGCAAAACTGCGGTCGTGATTTTGATACTTTTTTAGATAGGAAATCTTTAAATATCTCCCCACGCTCAGAATGGAACAGGCAGCAGGTAGTGTCAGGTTTTTGCTTACTTATACCTACTTGTATTCCCCTATTTGCCTTTTGCGTCATAATTCTTTCGAACAATTCAACAGTTCTGATACAATCCCCTAATTAAACTTAGGTCAGTTTTGACACTAATTAGGTACTAGTTTCTTAGAATCACAATTACCTGTATGATATTGTATCTTATTTATTCGTTAGAATAATGAAACTTAGGTCAGTTTTGATAATAAAATTGATTACAATTTTCTTAGAATCACAATTACCTGTATGATATTGTATCTTATTTATTCAATAGAATATAGAATAAAGGTAGTCCATGCTTTGGAATAAGACAAAGGATACTTTTATATCGACAGTATGTTCCCACGGGATATTTATCAGCCTTTCACACGGGCAATACCGTTCGCAATACCTAGCACAAAGTATAAGTAAGTAGGTAGTTAGGACATGAAAGGAGATTTAAGTCTGCAATCAAACTGAATAAAGTTGAACTCCTTAAACCAAACGCGAATAAAAATATAGGAATTTGGAACATACTGCTTATTTGTATATAGTGTTTAGCTAATACGTCACACGTTGCGTTGTCTCTAATGTATGAACCTAAGCAAAATCATTAACTGCAGCTGCAATTAGTGGCACTCATTAAATCCTCCAAAGTGCAGTGGTTTGACCTCTTAGGGCACTCTAACGTATACTACTGATGCTGCAATTAATGTAGCTACTTGCTGGGTCCAAACATTTTAATGAGTTTATCACCCATTCAAGAAGAAGAAGCGAAACCACGTGACATGTTGAGGGGGAAATTCCGAAGACATCCACCAATCCTTACTGGGTTCGCGTGGTGAATTATGGCTCATACATCTTCTCTTACAGAGAGAGGAGACCTAAATCCTAATTAGCATTAGCATTGTCGGCCTTTTAATGCTCCCACTGTTGGGAACACATCGAAAACAAGGAAGGAAAACATCGTGAAAACCTTCATGTCCTAGAACCAAAAACTCGAAGACATGTGACATCCACCAATCCGCACTGGGCACGCGTGGTGGACTACAGCCCATTCCTTCTCCTAGAGAGGAGGCCTGAAATCCTAAAAGTAAGAACATTATACGGCTTATTTCGCTTATGCAAATATAAATCTTCAAGGCCAAAAAAATCTTTGTTGTCAAGCTCCTATTTCCGATTCCTCTCCACATTACGTGTAGTAAACCACGACAAATAACATTTAAATCCCACACGAACAGGACCAAGCGATCGATAAAGGCGGAGGTGTCCTGTTACGTTAAGTGAGACATTTCGCTCGAGGACCGCGCCTGCTCGTGGGTGTGTGCAATGGCCCTTATTATGTGGTTCAAGAATAAATATAACACATTAGTTGTTGCTCGTGTAGATAAGAGTACGCTTGACAGTTTGGATACTGATTTTTTGCAGTAAGTGAGGTGTTTTGAAGTGAAACATGTCAAAGATGCAGAAAAATCAATCAGCATAAACAAACTAACAGGATATTTTGATATTACACTTGATATCAATATAAAAGTTTAAACAAGAAAAGAGAATTATCTTAATATTCTTATGAATATTATGTTGTCATCAAATCTATCTGGATCGTTAGAAAGGACCTAAAATAAATGGTTGATAAAATGGGCAGAAAGAACTTCGTGTTTGTTTTGGAAATGGATTAAAGCAACAAAGCAAAAGTCAAAGTCAAAGGGATACCGACACTCAGGTTTTTGAGCATTAGGCTTATGTAGCTGAATACTGAGACTGCTGAGTCCTAGTTAACATTATACAGCTGAAAATGTATATGAATAAAATAGAAGTGGTACAAATAACGAATCCAAAAATTACATGAAAACAAATAAAAAATTCCTACAGCACTACTAAAAATATAAAAACTAAAACATAACATATAATATCCCAGCAAACAAAATCATTATTATAAAAGACTGAGCAAATCCCAAGTTCAATCAATAAAGAGCAAAGGTGTCCTGTTTCGTTAAGTAAGACATTTCTGTGGGTCGTGGGCGTGTGCAATGGGGCTTATAATGTGGTCCAAGTGGCATGGAGTCGTGCGAATATTTGAAGCGGAGTGATCCGTAATTGATTGGAGAAGGGAAGCCGGAATATTGTTGGTGGCTGAGTTTTGGGATGTCAACTAGGCATGATAAATGTGGTGGCGGTGGAGAAACTTGGAGGAATGTTGATTTGTTGGAGGTTCCTGTTGTTTAAGTATTTGGTGGTGCGGTGGTCTGTTTTTGTGGGTAGCACTCGTATTTACAAAAATGTAAGTAGTCGTCCTTTGAATTATGAAGATACAAATAGTGGTGCAATCAAAGGCATGATTTACAAATAAACTATACGTATAATACAATTTTATTATATTATTCACTGAAAATATGAAGATACTCAAACAAATAGACGACTAGAAAAAATAAAATAAAAATACTTTTTTTGAATATGTTTATGAACTCGAGCGACAATTGAGTCCTTGCTGATCTTTTTTGGGGTGTCTTCCAAAGAGAAATAGGCTGCGGGAACTTTAACTGTTGTAAGGTGAGTGTAGAGTTCTATTGAACTTGAATATATTAAAGGTGTGAGCTGAAATTATCTAGGAAAATTAAGAGGAGTCTATATTGCTAACTTAATGATATTTTATAAGACTTTACGATTAATAGCTGACTACAATAAAGCCAAGCTCATTAAAATCAACAAGAAAACCTTAGAATGCGTCTAAATTTTAAAGATTCTAGCTTGTTTGATTCGGGTCATTGTACATTCGACACACATTCCATTCCCCATTGTTAAAAATATGTGTAAACTCGCCACAAATTTATTTTTTCTTAATAAAATATTTTGGAGTATTGTAAACTCGTCACACGTGTTTTCTACGTACGGACAGCAGAGAAATCAAACACAAGAATAAAAAAGATAAACATGTATTTTTTTTAATCTATATATATAAAAATGAAACCCGTTTTTCGTTGTCACGACATCACATGAAAACGGCTTGACCGATTTGGCTGATTCTTTTTTTTAAATGTTCCTTGAAGTTCAATGATGGTTCTTACGGAGAGAAAAATTAAAAAAAAAAAGTTAGGTAAAGTAGGGTAGGTAGGGTAGTGTAGGGTAGTGTAGGGTAGTGTAGGGTAGTGTAGGGTAGTGTAGGGTAGTGTAGGGTAGTGTAGGGTAGTGTAGGGTAGTGTAGGGTAGTGTAGGGTAGTGTAGGGTAGTGTAGGGTAGTGTAGGGTAGTGTAGGGTAGTGTAGGGTAGTGTAGGGTAGTGTAGGGTAGTGTAGGGTAGTGTAGGTAGGGAAGGTAGGGTAGGGTAGTCATTTGACGGGAGCGAAGCCGCGGGTAAAAGCTAGTTATAGATAAATCTTTATAAAATCACTATTATTACAGTTTTAATTGCAGTATCTAATTCGTAGCTAAATATACATTACTACTTGCTGATTTACCGCTAACATACTAATATTTATCTTATGACTTTCTCAAATTACAAAACTATTATTATTAATTAAATTTAAATCTAATTAAAAAAACCGTTTTATAATGTTAAAATAATATTACACATAAATGTAAACAATCATTGAGAAGTAAAAAATTAAGAGTATAAAAGAAGGGTGGCCGGGCGGTCGCTTCCTTCTGCAAAGCAGTAATGCTAGCGAAGGAGGCTGCCGACTGCGAACGCGTGAAGGAGCGGCCCTCACGCCGCCGCCGCCGAGATCCCGATCCCGATTTCCGACCACCGCAGGCGCGGGCTCGCGGACAGCGAGCCCTGGGTAGCTTGCCTTCCGGCAGTCTGATAATAACCTGGACCGAGCCTAGTCGCAAACAGCGCGTTCTGTTCCACGCGCGCCTCAAGGAGATGTCAGCAAACTGTAGGGACCCGGTAGGGTCGAAGCCTCTGGGGAACACGGAAAATCCGAAAGGTGCTCGCCATGTCCCCCAGATCGAAGGCAACGAAGGAACGGGGTGGGGTTTAGTCAGTAAGAGTCTGACATGCCCTCCCGCTCCGCCCAAGAGCAGGAAAAGTCATTCTGATGATTCCCCTTCACTTTACTTCACAAATGTTATAAAAAAATGAATTTAATTACTTTAAACTTATTATATATAAACTTTTCTTTTGATATATTTCCTTATTTATTTTATTTTATTTGGTTAACAAAATGACTCATTTGGTTTTGAAGACTTAGTTTCATATTAAAATTATGTAAAAGCTAGAACTTTACTTGCTAACGCTACTTTCCTTAAAAAATGCATGAAATTAAAATGTGTGCCGAGTTTACACCAAGTTTTATTAATAAATAATATTTTTTTGGGGTTGTGACGAGTTAACAATGGATGTATGGGAATTTTCAAAAGTGTGGCGAGTCGACAATGTGACGAATGTACAATGACCCTTTGATTCTACTTACAAGTAAAGCCCCGGTTACATCAAACAATTTTTTTGCCAATTTTGACCTAAACAAATCGCTCTTCTCTCACAACTTGCACCTTATTTTCGTCTACAGATTAAGTTGTAATTCGTAGTGAACCCAATACTTACATCGAGATAGCATTTTTACGTTCCCCCCTGACCCATTACGAATAACACGATTGTTCATAGGACCCATAAACTGTGAAACTAGTGTGTCTCTCGTAAGGTATGCGAAGAAAACATGTCTATAAATATCGCAAGAACATTTCCATATAATAATATTATTATTATTTGTACAGATCGCGAAGATAATTCAGGATAGTATACGGATTATTTTTTAGTACATAATATAAGTTTGTAATAACAATTACTGTCTACAAAGTTTCATTGTCTGTAAAATATTGGCGTTTTTTGTTTTGACCTTGGGAAATCATTAAATAACTTCTCCAGCTCTGAGTACAGTGACAAGAAGTCTCAAAGTTTTGCTGGCGTCAACTTGCCCTAGACTCTAGATAGTCTTTGGAATACTAACATCTAGTCAAAATACAACTCAAAGAATACCCGTCTATTTTCTTTTATGTCTTCAAAATATTTTGTTTAAATGTAAAGCAAAATCAGGCATTTTTTTTTTAATGGACTTATATTTTATTTTTAATATTTTATGATTAATTACTAACATTACAAATATAAATTTACACAAAATAAAAAACCCTAAAGATCAGGCATAATATTATTTTGTCTAATAGCTCAGAAAATGTACTGTTTGTTCCATTATTTGTTAAGTTTGTTACGCATAAAAAAATCGCCGTCAATATAGGAGATAATAACATCAAATAACTTCTCCTGTTCTCTGT
Source organism: Mythimna separata (assembly GCA_030763345.1). Taxonomy (NCBI): domain Eukaryota; kingdom Metazoa; phylum Arthropoda; class Insecta; order Lepidoptera; family Noctuidae; genus Mythimna; species Mythimna separata. The sequence continues at coordinate 4,903,083 of CM061171.1, read as the reverse complement.
GGAGTCAGAGGGTACGTCAGAAGTTTACTGTGTTTTTCAATTGCCCTTTGCATTTCAGGGCCACGGTTACTCTTTTAAACATTCCCGAGCATAGCAGGGCATCTGCTTTAGCGGACGCCGGCTATTCTGCTGACAGCTCTTCGAGGCACGCGTCGACTTGGGCCTAATCCTTATCGGACGGCCACTCAGTGACCTACCTCTTGCTCATCGTCTCCAAGTCCAACACACCAACGGTGTCCGCATAGGCCTGAAATTTTACAAACAGTTAATTGAATCGCAAGATTTTGAATAACTTTCTACGTCAAAAGCCTCCTAACCCGTTCGTTATTTACTGATAAACTCGTTATTATAATAATAAAGTCGATAAACAAGGTGTATTCATACAGATGTTCATTTGTCACGAAAGCTCAGATCAAGTAAAGGTAAAGGCGTTCTGTGGGCGATGCTTCTAAGACTATTTAGCATAATATTTGCTTAAGCTGTAATAATGGTACAGTGAATAACGGGTGGTTTTCCGAACGATGAGTCAGTCTGTAGCTAGGCTTGAAGTTAAAGTAAGAAGGCGGTTGTATGACGTCATGGTATAGGAAAGAAGGGGAGGTGAATAATTTGCTGCTCGTAAAACGTATGGGTGCGCTGGTGAAAAATCTTAGAGAGGTCTAGACAAAATGGTATTTCTTGCTCTTAGTCTATATTACTTGGGGTCGGCGTAAACCGTTATTTCCTTCCATTCTATCGTGTTAATTCATATATTTGAATAGGCTTGTGCTTGACTACTATCTCAGCCAATGGTAAGCGTTGATGTAGTCAATGGTAATGCACGCTTGCTTATCCCACACAAGACTTCACTTCCTTTCACCATCAGCAATAACAACTGTAGAATTGTGAAAGTGAAATTTCGAAAGAGCAGGCCAGCGTCATATATTGGCACTTATTAACCACTTTTCATCATTATTTCAGCCGAAAGACTTCCACTGCTGAATATAGGCTTCCTTCGGTGTCACTACAACTACCGGTTCTGTGTGCTTCCCATCCATTAGATTCCCCTGAACTATGAAATGTAATTTTATCTAAAGACTTTGTATCCTATTTTGATCAGGCAGCGGGATTTTTCGAAAGAGGTACCATACATACCCTGAAACGCAAAGGATAACTGACGAAACACAAATAGGTTTTAGTCAGTGAAATTCTGACATTCACTCCCAGTTTATTTCATCAAAAAGTTTTTTTTTTTGGTAAATTGCTGTCTGAAAAAAGTCTACTACAGTAAAAATATTCACCACTTCAATATTGACAAGTCCAAAAATCACCATTGGGAATGTAAAGAAGTCGTAGAGAACCCACGGGCTTACTTGCGGATTTAACAACATAGAAACATTGCTAAGTACGGTCTTCATCTTTTTAGCCGAATAACTTCCATTTCTGGATTCTAGTACCGTAACAATTTCATTAAGACCAAATCACAAGAGTAAATGACCCTTACTACATAAAACATTTTTCTCTCACAAAAACCCAACATCTTTTCCAAGGAATTCAACTTAAAGCATTCCTGCTTCTCCAAATAAGGCGCCTATCCTAATGAAACCTACTTACATATATTGCCTAACCAGCCAGCTTACAAGATTCAATCTAATACCATCAATAATACAATCAGTATTCAATATCTCCCACGGCGACGTTATTCTGCAAAATACGGTCTTTTATACTTTACCGTTTAAGGGCAACTTTGCACTACAATAATAAACCTATAAACCTCACATATTCATTTGCATGCCAAGCAGTTTGATATTTGATAGGACTAGTGGAACAACGTGGTTTCGCCTACTCGGTTAGCGGGAGTTTGTGCACAGATTCGATGTGAATGGAGTAAGAACACTGAAATGAAAGTCTTTAGGCAGTCTATAGGGCTACGGGAACGTTTGAAAAGGTTGTCGTGACCTAAAAAGCAAAGAGCAAATGACAGAACATAAAGGGGTTTTAGTCAGTATAAATTTGGGATACCATCTCATACTATCAATGGCGCGTAGTGTTTCACGCGTGCCTCAAAGAGATATCAGCAAAACCGCAGGGGCTCAGCAGGATTAAAGATTACTAGGGCCATGGGATGTACGAAAGAGAGCCCCGTGGCTCTGAAACGAAAGCAAAGATACCATAGATGATGATGAAAAACCAAAATGCCATAGAAGTAGATTTTAGTTAGTAAAAGTCTGACACACCTCCTACGCCCAGAACGGACGAAGAGATTGAATAATTTCCCACTTTTTAAAAGTGCCGTAACTATTTGTGAAATTTTAATAAACTGGCACAATAAAAAGAAACCCATACTACATAAGCAAGTACATACAACTTTTCAACACAATACAAGATGCAGTATCTTTTGAACAGTTCTCGGAGTCCAGTCACTCTATAAAGATGTCTGACTGCATTGCTCTTACTGTAAGCAATTTTATTTCCTTGTGTGCACTTCTACTGGCCTGCACGTTGAATAGTACATTTGTTATGATATGACGGTTTGTAGATACTTAAATTTTATTCGAAGACTTGTTTGGAGTTGGCTACTTATTAACTTGTTTCGTTTAGCGACTTCGTCTGCTTGAAAGTAGAAAATTATCACCAGGATTTGGTCTAACTATGTGCCAAAGGCAGGTACGTATCCGTTTGAGCGTTTAGCAGTAACTAACAGTTGGGAAGTGTGGACTTGCGGGCGACGAGCAATGGGCGCCTGGATCAAGCCTGAGTCGTCGATAGCACGTGGTGTTCCACGCGTACTTGATAGAGTTGTCAACAAAACCGTAGGTGTCCAGCAGAGCCGAAGCCCACTGATTTCCTTCCGAAATGGAAACCTACGGTCCTGAAACGTAAAGCAAAGAAGCAGAGAGCAGGCAAAAAAGGAACACAGGTGTGGTTTTAGTCAGTGAAATTCCTCCTACTTCACCCTAAAACAGGAGAAGATATTAGATGACTGCACGTAGGTAGTCCCAGGATGAAAAGTCCTATGACCAATTCCAGGACAGTGCATATAGACACACTGGTAGTGTGCCAATTTCATCCAAAACCGTTCAGACGTTTAAGCGTGAAGAGAAAGATAGCTCTTGATGATTTCCCACCTTAAAAAAATACAGTTAAGTTAAAAATGTACAGTAACAGTTTTCTTCATAAGTTTTGTTTGCAATGTCCATAAAATATTGAAACTAAACAACCTACGACTTCTGATATAATTACTGTATCTATTAGATTAAGTAAGCGTGATATTTATTTTATAATTATGTCATATAAGTCTGATTTATATGTGTAAAGAAGCGATAAGTTAGCATAATGTCAGCTAGCGAATGAGTTATTGGCTCGGTCAAGCAAATGTGACGCTCGCGTGAGCATAATATTTGCAAATAAAAATAGTAAATATTAATCTTTCTGTGATGAAGGAGAAGAAAACATAACTAAACAGATAATATACCACTCTTATAAAAGCAAAAGTGTTTAATGTGTAAGAATGTATGTGCCTATTGGTTACCCCTTCACGCTTTAATGTCTTAACGGTTTTGGTAAAAATTTGACAATAGTGTGTCAATTTTTTTTTCAAAAGTGTATACAAATCAGTGTATCTAAAACTTTTCATCCTGGTACTACGTCCAGTACTTAATGTCTTCTCCTGCTTTACAGTGACGCAGGAAAAGACTTACTAACAGAAACCATGTGTCTTTTAGTTGCCCTTTGTGTTCTAGGATCGCGCGTTTTTTTTCAGAAATTCCCCATGGCCCTAACGAGTTTTGGTTCTGGTTGGCCCTTAAGGTTTTGCTGACTTCTTTTATGGCATTGTCCAGATAGTAAACGAATGGCCGGGCAGCAAGCTTATAGCCATAGTTCGTCGTCCGCAGACACACAACTTACATTCCCATGGATAAATTTTCTTCTTTTTCTTCTTCTTGAAGAAGCAGGTAGCGGTTGTATTTAGCTAATTTAATTCCTCTATACACATAACATTAGTCTGTAAACTATTCCACTTCTACATTACAATAAAACTATGATTTACCTTTGGATTACCCGAATTACCTATACTCAAGTAGTATGTTCGTTTTACGGTATCTAATAACTGAATAATATTTTGTACAACACCCACGTGAAAAGATAAAAGGCTTGTATTATAATTTTGAACATTTATAGCACCGCTGTTACTTGGAATCGCGAACAGTCAACAAAATGTAGTGATATGAAGTCTAGTTCCTTATGTGTCGCCTACCAAGATTAACTTAATAGAGTAAGAACTCAATAACATAATAGTTGTTGAAACCACTATATATACAGTGGTTTGTACAATGAGATATCTCACAGTACCAACAAGCAAAATATTTTATTGGTAAATCTGGCATATTGCCTTTTTTAACAACAAGAATGATGCCAGGGTTTTTATGAAATCTGGCCCCATCTTCCAACAACTAGTATCGTGAAATCTTTATTCGTTTGGAGTAACAAAAGTACTTTTCATATAGGAATGAAAAGTAATAAAAATATAACCTTGCTATTTCTAGAGTATTATCAACGACTTGCTATTTCTAGAGTATTTTGCGGATTTACCTATGTATTTTGGAAGATCTGTCCCATAATATACCTAAAAGAAAGAGCCGAATCGGTGACCCGTCGAGAAACAAGACGTATAGGTTATTATGCGAAACAATTTTGACGGTCTCGCGTCTATGCGTTATAGCACGTCTTTGTGCCGCACTATCAACTTACTAACAGATAAAAATTTTCACGATGAGTAAATACAGACATGAATTTTCCCCAAAACTACAACTACAACCGAGGCAACTATACCCATCCGTCCAAGCTTTACCCTACAGCAAAAACTATTGCATCCGCGAAACGAGACACAATAGTAAGACAATGACAGCGCGGTCTCATGAGACCGGTCGGGGATTCAAACGTTAAAAGACCACACAGCAAAACGTATACGAGCACACGCAAAAACTCTACCTGCCTCAAGTTTCAATAACAAAAAATATGAAACGCACTCCATTGCTTTAGTTCTAGGACTAAACTTATTTCGTTAAAACCAGTAAATCTTGGGGTACAAAGTAACAGAGGTTTATTTTGGAACGTGTTAAAATTCTAAACAATAGTTGTACTGTTTCCGTATTGACAGCGGGGCAGGGTTGTCTAGACGATGATTTATGTTCGTTCAAGAGAAAACTAATCTTTCATGCCAATAATAAGTTTAGCTATTTCGGTTCACTGAGAAACAGAGCAAGGTTAGGGTGATTAATAAACTAGTGTGCTTTATACTATATACGATTATAAACATCACTGCTGAACGTCAGATGGGATCGCAGTCAAGCACTAATTAATATCAATAAAAAAAAAGATATTATGGCAACATTTACCTATTTTTCGTCAAATTAACTACTTTTTTCTATCTCATGAGTGATGATAAATTGTTCAGTGACTGAAAGATTTTGTCCTATAACATGCGTTTCATCCCCTTCACATGACCATAACAAAACAAACAATTCCCTTTAAATTTTTCAGTCACTGGGGCCACTTTCAAACTTGCTACTCCTATAATACACTAATTAATTTTAAATCTCACTTTATCCATTCTAGTCACACCACACATTCGTCTCAGCATTCTCATTTCTGTTGTATCCAATCCTTTTTCATCCGTCATTTCAACATTCAACAAACATTTGTAGCAGCCCTGTATCAAGCGCCGAGCACCACAAATTATTGGTGCCAACATGTTGTAGAAACAGAGCAGTAATGAGACAAGCAGTGACATGTTCACAGCTCCCGCAACAGAACATGTTAAACAATAGGTCGGTGCTAACAGCGCGAACGAGGAAGCGCAGGCAGGAAACTGTTGAAATAAAATCAACTTGCTCGAAGAGAGGAAGCGTGCAAACAATAAAATTTCAACTGCAAACATGTGTTTTTATTAAAATTATTGTTCCAAGTGTCTATCAATTAAAACAAACAGAATTTGTGAAAGATTATAATATTACTAGCGGTCGCAAAAGACGTTGTCTTGTATAAAAGCTGGCTTTTTTGTCGGAAAAAATAATAGAGAACCCGATTGCACCTACCGGGCTAATTGTATTTTAAAACCATTCTAGGATCAACTCAAATATACTGACAAGCTATCATGCATATCGGTCAAACTGTTTAGGAAGATTTATGTGACTAACCCTGTATGGACGTTTGTTACGCAAAAACAGGTGCACTCTCTACCTAACTTTACTCTCACCACTACTGGAGAGATGGACCAACAACTTTACGTGCTTTCCAAGGCAAAGAGAAGGTTAGGCTTAATGAGAATAATTCTCAATAAAAAAACCCATTACGACTTTTTACCCGACGCCAATTCCAACCGTCATGTTTACAGCAGGCTGCAACACAAACGAGACAGTTAAAACCGTATACAGGAATTAAGTATATACGATATACCTACATAGAAAAATATAAACCCACTCATTAAATCTAAAACCATCTACACACCTACGACACACATTTTAGTCACCCCCTCTAACATAAGAGTATGTCACTCAAAAACTTAAGTCCATAACCAACAACAAAAACTCAACAAAGAAATTGAACTCTAGAATCATATTTATAACACCACAATCAACTCCTCAAATAGCAGAAACTATCGATTTAACTCACCACTCTATTGAATATTGCATGAAACCGCGCTGTCATATCAAGACGGTCTTAGTATACCGTTAAGACTTTTATGTGTATACTAGCTTTTGCCCGCGACTTCGTTCGCGTGGAATAGTGACTTCCGGCAGATTTTTACGGCTTTAACGATTAACGGCTTCAATGACATTCCGTCCTAAATAGGTTACTTGTAACCGTGTGCCGTTACATAGCCTTGGTGGATCTAGGTTTCTCATAAGCATCACAGGAACTCCAACTTTCAGCCTCAACTTGTGAGAAGGCACTCCTGATAACTCTAAGGAGTTGAGAAACTCTGTTGGGTAAGATGTCACTTGCTCGGCATCCACGACGTTTTCTACTGATAGATACTTGATGACATCTCCCTCTACGTCAGACATAATTTGGTCATTTATCCGGCCTACTATTTCATTTGTTGGCGCCAATATCACCCTTTCGCATAACCATTCCCGATTTTCGATATTAGCGCGTAAATCCGGATAGACACTATTTTTTAAATTGTATGTGCTATCCACAATTTGGCATAATTCGCTGCTCAGCGTGATCATACTCTCGGAGTCGGTAGGCATGCGATCCTCGCCGATCTTCAGAAGAGCAGCAGCATACTGCCCGGCTTGACAATGCAATCATTATGGAGTAATACTCGCATATTCGTCGACAGTGAAACCTTTTTCACATGTGTCCATAGCACAGATGCTTTTAAACAGGCATTGATTTCATCTGCCGGTGTGCCCCTTGCTATAACCGGCAGGGTCTGCCGGAAGTCACCGGCCAATAGAACCACCATTCTTCCCATAATACCTTGATTGTTTTTAATGTCTTTCATCGTGCGATGAAGTGCTTCGATTGTTATTTTTTTACGGGACATCGTACGTTCATCCCAAACTAAAAGTTGTATTATATTATATTTTCATACCTTTTTACCATTTATTTACATTTTTCCGATGAATTTTCAGTACTGAATTGATGCCGACTCTTGACCAATAGATGGCGCTGTATGTCCGGAATAAATTTTATTTTTTATCTTACTTTTTATTTTATTTTTTGTAATAAAAACTATCCTATGTCCATTCTCAAGTTCCAAACTATGTCTGTACCAAATTTCACACAAATCGGTTCAGTAGTTTAGGCGTGAAGCAAAGACAGACAGACAGACAGACAGAGTTACTTTCGCATTTATAATATTAGTTTGGATGGATGTAGGGACGAATCATAAGCGATGTTGGGTATTGTAGTAGTTTAGGGGCTACTGTATAATGTGATTGGTGGTGTGTGTGTGTGCATTGAAAGTCAATAGATTAAAATGTGAAATCAAGAACTATAATAGCGTGAGTATAATCAGCCTATGATGTTTTTACAGCTGGGGGACCGACTTCTTTTTGAAAAAAAAAAATGATTAATATCCTTTTAATATCTGACCATACTAAACAATAGAAAAGAATATGATTTATTTGACGCAGGCATTACGAAAGCATCTAAGTCTTACTAAATTCCTAAGAACACATTTAAAACAATGTATGAATAACTAAAAATATGAAATTTTTATTTAAGAATAAAATAATTACATGAACGTGTGAAAATTGTGGGCGGGAATCTACAACACGGGTTCACTGTGGAGTGACGGTTAATTTACAAAGTTTCCTTCACCACTTTCAGAGCAGTAGAGACGAAACAAATAACACAAAGTAAAGCGCCTGGACTCTAGATATGCTCAGTAACTACTGGGTCTGTAATTTTTTTACTAATTACTTTTTAAAATTAAATATGCCAACAAGTTTTACAAGTAAGCATACGCAAAGAGCAACTGCAGTTGAGTCTTGAATTCACCAATTGATGCAACTAAGATGATGTATAAAGCAAGTAGTGTAGTCGTCTTGATAAGCAGTACAAAAAACTATTACAAACAATAGTTACGACTTTCGAACAAGGGCTAGTTACACGAATCTTTAACTTTTTTTAAATCTTTAATTAAAATCATCGGCAATAACACATTATAGAATCACATTTATATCCTTTCTAAATCAATAAAACTTGGAATACAATGAATATCATCATCTATTCTTGGCTCAGTTCAAGAACCCCGTGCTGCTTGCAAATTGCTCACAGCCTATTCATATGTGTATTCTACCATCTGCTTCATTCACACGATTTCATATTCAAAATGATAGGCGCCATCTTTTAATTTCTATTCCTAGATTCTTGTACAAATTGCCGCATTTCTTTGATATGTCATTATTATCGTTTGTGACGCTTTGGTTTGTCCGTTATTGTCTTTGAATAAGTTAGTAGGAAATTATAGGGTTTCGGTTATTGTACGTTTAGTTTCAGTATTGTCATGTTCTTATTGGTTTTTCTTGTATTTTGTGTTATTACTTTAGGGGTTGAATAATGTTATACGGTTGGATAAAGTTATGTTGTAAAAACCAGTACCTATTTAAATACAAATACTACTAGCTTATTAGGTATCATTTTTGTAGTTTCTAATAAAATGAGAGATTAAAAGTCTACTTACACGATCTATCAAAAACAAACACTTATTCTTGAAAAAGAAAAAAGTTTACATATATTATTCAAACAAAACTTTTATTAACATTACAAATAAAAATAATCTTAAAGTAAAGAACTAAACAGTGCTTGTAGAAATGACACTTATAAATGAGTTAACGTCCAAATATAAACCTCTTCAAAAATAAAGACAGAACAAACTAAAATACTTAACTTCAAAACACAAGCACTTAATGCTCATCATCTAATAAGAGACACTGTTCACCTAACTGAACTAAACGCTAACAACAAAATAACAGACGCAAGTGTGTTAGAGCATGTTGTTCCATTACACGCAACAATAATAGACGGCAGAGCTGGCAGCACTCATAATACAGCACTTGAATGTCCGCAAACAATTACAAATGTACACATGTCCGCGTTAAATGTTTTTGTAGTTAATCTGGGTTGAAATTTGTGTGAATGTTATGACTTGTTTGCATTAGTAGACGGCCGTTGTTATCGTAATTATGCAATGCACATTCTTCCTTGTCTTGTCCTGTGTAGGTTAGTTGTTTCAGTGTCAATATAAGGAGATAGTGAATCAATTCGTACTTTGTGTTCTTTGATTGAAGGAATGTTTGTTTATTATTTCATTCACTTATTCGTTTTTTTCTTTGTGCGTCAATCATCGTTATTATCATTGCATAATCTTGAAAGACTTCCGCATATTTCGCTAAATTTAACATCATCTAGCATGCATTTCGTGTATCTTGAATTTAGTCCATGGTTGGTTTTTGCTGGTGGGCTAAATTGAAGTGAGTTCCGGTTACTGTGTTTAACAGTCCTTGTAAGAGATGATTCCAGATTAACATTATCATTTCAGCAAAATGACATCTATTGCAAGACATAGGCCCATAGGCCCCCAAATATCACCACAACGGCCAATGTTGTACCTTTCTCTTTCATCGAATTCCCACAACCCTCGCTAATTTATAGGTCCACGTCGTTCAAAACCTTCTGCTGCTGTGACTTCGGATGGGCAGTTGCCACTCCAAAACCTTTCAACCTCATCGACCATAGTTCTATAAGCAATGTGCTCTGTTCACTGTTTCACAGTTCCGATTTATAATTTACTATTTAACTTTGAAATCGTACAGGCTTTACAAAAATAACTTACAAGTAGATCCATCCAATTTCAAATGCAACGCTGTATACAAAATAAAATGATAAATAAATTCTAACAAAAGCCAACTTCACAAACAGCGATTACCGATGACGTCATGGCGCTCCGGCAAGTATGCGAGTAAATATTGAACAGTGTCTCGAGTACTGCGCAAACTTGCGCTAGACGCTATTATCTGATTTGTGTACGGCACGAATATCGGAATTTTGTTCAATGACTGGTTGCAAATAGTTTACATGTGGCTTAGGGGGAAATGTGTGAGTTGTAGTTTAGTTAAGTTGTAATAGGAAAATGGAAATAGGAAATTAAGTTGGCTTTTCTTCAATCTATTAGAAGATCACACTTCCCACTAATGTTTTAAAGGCGAAAGTTTAAATACGATTTTGTCACGCTGAAACAGGTAAACAAATTTACAAGAAATTTAAAAAAACGGTTAGATTGTGTCCTGAAGTAGAACATAAAATACTTTTTCCCAAGGGTATGCTTCCTTAGGATAATTTACTATTTTCAAAAGGTGAAGGCATTGGCAGAAAAGCTGCTACTTATCTTATAATTTATTAACACACTCAAAGCAAATCTAATTTTGACAGCAAATTAGATAATGCCATAAATTCGTTATCATGTCACAAACAATATTGCCTTACAGTGTTATTAAATTTTCTAAAACAGCACAAAGGATACTTTTTATCTCGGAAATATACTCGTATTTAGTTAATTTTGTACTTTAACGCGAGCTAAGACTCTGCCAAGAGCTAGCGTAAAATAAAAACATTAGTATGATTTTAGTGAAAACTATGATTTTCTATCCATCAAAAATTCCAGAGATTACCTTTAACGACCAAACAATTTACTCCTAACAAATAATTTAAGATTATTATTTATCACTTAAACGAATTTGCTAAAGGATCCAAAGTAAGTTAACCCTTGACTTGTTAAAATTCTTGACTAGCAATAAAGAGTTCACGAAAGCGTTACATCCGCTAAAACGTCCAACTTTTAGAGAAAATAATTGAATATCTGAATTAAACAAATTAATTTAGAACTCCCAGCGGACTCGTAATTTCGTATCATTTTTGATCCTCTGTCTACATTTCAAACGGTGTACAACAATTTCAAAGAGAATCAACATTTTAAAAGTTTTTGAACTGAAAGTGAAAGTAATTTCTCGAATCGCTGATCCCAAAACATTGCTGGAAGCCAAACTCAAAAACAATAAACAGATTCCCGAAGCCTGCCTGCAAAAATTCCAAGATAATTTTCTTGCTGGTAAGGCATTAAGTCAGCGGCCTCCAGTTTTGGTAAGGGTAGCGATCAATTAAGCCGTTTCGGAGAGTATCTGTCATTTTTGTCAGGATCGTTGTCGAATGATTGAAACTTAATCGTTGTACACAATGACATAATTCTCCTTACATAGGAATAATTTGCATGTATTAATCTTCAAATGCTAGTAACCTAATATACTGCGCTCCATCGCAAGTTGAAAAATCTAGAGTTTGAACTTTTGGATCGTCTATTTTGATCAATTTTGTTGAGGAATGTCCCAGTAATACCAGAAAATAAATCTAACACAGATAGTTTAGTAAGACATAAACCCAACTCGATACAACATCCGTTACGCTCCAGTCGCCAACCACCTCAAATATTTCTTATAAATATTCCCGCTGTGTTCCTATACAGATTTAATCTTCAAAAGGATTGTTTACAATAAACATTTTGATTCCAAGTTAACTGAAGGATCGAGGGGACCAAACGGTAAGATCATTTACAATTCTAATTAATCTTTAGGCACCAAGATGAACGTCTTACCGTTTTGTTGTAAGTAAATTGGATGGACAGAATTGTCCGAGCTTTGCATTCTGATGTACACGAACGAATTCCGTTTGTAGAATACTAATTTTGGTTTAGTATAAGTCATCTGTTTTTATTATCGTTTCCGAAGTCAGAATTTTCTGGGAAATTAGCATTGTTTTGGTTTAGGTAATTGGGAAAGTTAGATTTATTTGAGAGTGGAATGTCTTCATTTTCTTTTAACTCTGTGTCTCACGTAACACCCACTGATTGTTTACTTCTATTTTTTTTCTTTTTATTACTTCACTCAAGTGAACATGTTCCACTCAGATACTAAACAAATATGGTTGTAAAAGATCAATAAGAGTGAGGACCCTGATACCCTTAACACAACTTAAGTCTTAATTTGTGTACCAGAATTCAACAAAATGAGCAATCTAAATATAATAAAAAATCTTTCGTTTGTGTATTAGTTTTAATAAAAATATTATTATTAACTGTTTTCATGCATCTTGTGCTGTATTTCAGCTACTTTAAAGCTTCCTCAAATCAGCTTATTGGAGATTTTAATTGGGCTCATGACACTGGCAGCCGCAGCATGTTCATCTCCGTGACATGCATTTTCTGGTCCCCCAACACTCGGACCTGTATAGCACAGCGGCTCGAATGTTAACTTTTATTTATCCTTCTAAACGAGTTGATGTATTATCACTACACAACCTAAAATAAAAGACAACCAAAACCAAATAGTAACATTATAAAATCTATACTTACCGTGTTTTTTATACCTTGAGACTAAAATGACATTACAACACAAAAGAACTTTCTGACATCAATCCTATAGTAAGTTTGACATTACTTGTGTCAATTTAGTCTCAGGGTATAAAAAACAGACGATAAAAGCACTACATCAAAAAATCGCTCAGTACATCCAAGTCTTGGTACAGAGGAGCACGCCTCACTAATTGGCAGCCATTGTCCCAGCGGTTGCATAGTAAAGCGTTCGTGACCGCCATACCCGCACAATTGGTTAATGTACCACCGGATTAATGGAGCTGCTGAAATTTCAGAGGCCTGGTATCTTGATTGGTGATTGGAGATCAAGAAATTGATGATGGGAAGGAAGAAGTTAAAAATAATTATTATAAAAATGTTAAGGGAATCCGATAATTACAATATCGTCCGCTATGGTGACACTTGAGGAAGGCCTATGTCTAATAATGGACTTTCAGCTGAAATTATGATGATAAACTAAATTAAAAATTCATTTTCGGATAACTGTGCGATATAGGTCTGTATAAGCATTGGAAATAGTTGTTTTCAGCAAGATTGAAAATAATTGGTCTACATTGAAAAAAACACGAAACCAATAAATTATTATTATCAGAAAAATAATTATGTGCCTTTAGTATAAAGTTTGTTTGAACTTACAATTTCTAGTCAATCCAAAAATATCGCTATTCAAAGTACCTATCTTGCATCAAAAAATCTAAATCTATAATCAACATAATAATTTACTATTTATCTAATTTATTATATGGTAATCCGTCTAAATCATATCATGTGTATTCTTGGGCTACAAACGCCAGTTACATAAATAAGTCTTTAAACCAATACTTCTAACTTATATCACAATATTTCCCATCAGTCAATCCCAAAACCATCAAAAAATTTATACGACGAAACGCTTTACTGACGTGCATTGCAATAAAAAGTACAGGTCTGTACACAAAATACCATGTATCCAAAAATGTGAATTTCTAACGACGTTCATGTGAAACTCGGACCTTGATAAGTCACTTTCTGATATGAAACGTAGGAATACAGAATTTTGGAGCTCCTGTTACGGTTGTTGCTTTGAGCCTATGCCTGAATATTTTTTGAAAGCAAGTATCTGTGATGGTCAAGGGGCATTTCACTGGAAAGCAATGGATTAATTAATATACAATGAAATAAGCGAGTGACGTCAAAAGATATCTTTTTTTACGTGCTTTAAAAGGTTTTTGCAGTTCTTGCCCTAGATTTTTATTTTAACTGATTTCAATGAATCAAAGATAATGGTGAGGACATTATGAGTTTGACGATATATTGATAAATTTGAAATTGCAACATACAACTCTGTATTGCCGTGCTGCCGTTTCTGTGGAAATGGCAGTTTTGGGTCATAAAATGTAATTTGTTCTCTTAGTAATGCGACGACGAAGAAGAACTACAAATAAGGCAACTAAAATGTTATCAGCTAAAGCGAAAAAAGAGAATAAAAAAATGAAGAAGCAAATAATACGTTAATAAGACATGGTAGATATTATGAAAATTCAACAACGTATGAAGTACCGTAAATATTCAAATCACTTACAACGTATGAAGTGCCTACATCAGTAGAATTTACGTAACACATTTCTCTGTTTACATTTTTTGCTATACATTTTTTTTAATATCAAATCTACCATTCTTACCAGGAACACCGACCTATCGTTCCCGGCCCACCTTCCATACATACTTCATAGCAAGTTTATGCCTACGAGCGCGCCTAGAGGGCCAAATTGAATGGCCCTGCGTTTTTAGGTAATTGGAATCCGGGCCTGAATACTCAGCCAGATTAATATTGGCTGTGTCGATGGTACGTGTGCCAATGTATGGTTAAATGATTACTTGGCCAATGGGTTAATAATAAATACCTAGTTATCTTAGGAGAAGATTTTCTTCGCCTACGCTCTTGCTTGGGAATAATTGAAAGATTTAATTAGAATTGGAAGATTACGAGTAGAATTTACGGTTATAGGTAACCCTTTATGGCTAGATTTTGCAATCATATTTCTTTTCTTTCGAGATACAATATTGAATGTATTTTTATAGAATAGCTACAAAAATGTTTACAGATGACCAAAACATTAGCACGAAAATTAAATTAATTTTGATCTGTAAAAATCAGGAAGTGTTAAATTTTTGCATAAACTTTAGTTATTTAGCCTTAAGTCTTGGGGCTATATTACTATTTGATTAATCCTTCTTGTAAAAGACTTTATTTCGTATACTTATAAAAATAGATAATTTTATAACAGACTACTTATTGTCAACTGGATTCAACGAGAAGTGAATGGCTTCTTGCACAACAAGTTGCTGATGCGATTTCTGATAAGCATTCATTTGACCACTTGCTTTTTCTGATACTCTGTGCTTTAGAGATATATCTGTAACAATAGATCCAGATCACTACTATCCATCCAATATTCTAGTGTCAATAATTTTGCAAGCAATATCAATCGTGTTAAAAACACAATTAGGTTCTTATAATTGAAAATAAACGGTTATTCTGCAGACAATCGGTTAGTCTGTCATTGTTATCTCTTAATCTGCTATCTGTATTTCAATTAGGTATAACTATTACTCACTGGTCTAGCTTTTATCGCTACTGTTGTCAATCAAAGTGAGGCAGGATATGTCTTTATGATTAATCTATCAAGGTTATTTATTTTATTGTTGTCTTAGTTGATTAGTAAAACTAACCAAGTAATCAAATGTGGCATATTTATACTGTAGTCTTTTTTAGCAATTACCATTTATTTTGGTTTTGACCGGTTTTGAGTCGAAATACTGGGGTTGCCCGGTCATGGGTTCAAGGGCGCGTTTTCTATTGACGCACCTCGCTCGTCGACTAATCGACACTGCGTGACAACAGGGTTTGATTGTTTTGGCTTTTCCAAAAAATAAGCAACGTATCCTGAAAACTACCAGTTTTCAGGATACGTTTCTGTATGATAGTGATGTGGAGAATAGTGTGAATAATTAGTTTCTAAACGTCTTTTGTACGTGTAATATAACTTACTTTAAATAAATAAGAATTGTATTTTTTTTTTATTTTATAAAACAAAATACCATCTGTGTTTGCCTACGTCGTTCGATCGCTCTTTCGTTACTTGGTTTAAATGAAGTTATTACCTACATTTAAGATTTACAAGGTGGACCGATGATCTGTTAGTAGTAGCAATTGGATGGATGCAAGACGCACAGGACCGTCGTGATGACGCTTGTTTGAGGCCTATGTCCAACTGTGCGTCTTTCGGCTGAAACGATAATGATAATTTATTTTATTATCTTTTATTCTATAATATACTGTATGTTTTTAGGCCATAAAACTGGTACAACAACTTTATTCTCTAAACCTCTGAACACATTTAGAAAGTTATTAGGCAACAAAAAAGTTACATTTCTAAATGTATATAAAACGTTTCCGTAATAAAATCCAATCAATAGAAAATTCAATACTAAAGAAAATTCGTTCAGACATTTCCCAATTTTTTACAGAATTAACAAAAAGATATTGAATACATAAGATCCGTTGCTTATTACCTCGATACTCCTGAAACTCCTTTGAAAAAAATCCAAAATGGCGATAATTTCAATAAATTTTAATAACGCGGAACCCTAGCGAATGAAAAAAGGTAATATCACTGATAGCTTTCAAGAGGGAGTCAAAAGGACGCAGCTGCTTTGGTTCCGTACATCGCAATTACCTTGCTTTGAATAAAACTGTTTTCTTAAGAGCTTTGTGGAACCCTGATAAACGTGTTGTGAGCTGAAATGGGGTTGGAAGCGGTGTGATGAAAAAGAAAGAGTTTCTATTTAATTTTATACATGTGAAATGAGAATTTGTGTTCTTATCGTGTTTATGGGAAATCGAGTGGATGGGAAGTAAAATACATTAACACGTAAGTAGGGCCTGACCGTGGTTCGGTTTTGCTATCATAAAACGGTGGTGCATTGTTTATGTGAAACGGTTGTGTGTCTTTAACGTGAAACGGTTGTGTGTCTTTAACGTGAAACGGTAATGCATCATTTGTTTTTTTATTGTTTACTAGCGACCTGCTCTGGCTTCGCACGGATGCAAAATTATCAGTGTTTCCCTACTATATTATACATGTATTATACATATAAACTGTCACTCTATATATTTAAAAAAAAACGCATCAAAATTCGTTGCGTAGTTTTAAAGATTTAAGCATACATAGGGGATATAGGGACAGAGAAAGTGACTTTGTTTTATACTATGTAGTGATGGGTTTGCGTGGGGCTGCTATCTCACCTGATGGAAAGCGACAATGCGATCGACAATGGAGGGCGTTTACCTAGAAGTAACATATCGTTTACGTGAAACAGTCAAGCGTTTATCTGCGGCACGTCGCAGCATTGGGTCCGGATATATGATGCCAAGGGTTCTCACAAATAAATAGATTCTTGACTTCATCACAACCCACCCACTCAACTTTTATGACTAAAACCGGGTCCGGGTCTTTAAGTCAAGAGTGAATAGGTTGCTTCTAGGCAAGCGTGCTCCATCGTCGACCACATGATCGCTTACCATCAGGTGAAATGTGGTCAAGCGCAAGCCTATAAATAAATAAAAAAAAAAAAAAAAAAACCCACTCAGGGAAACTCTTACGATAAATTTTGCAGTCTTGAAAACGCCAACCTAAGAGGAAAACATTCGCTTTATCTCTCCATAGTCCTAATTACTGTTTATTTTATTTGCCTAGTTTAGCTTATCAGCTTCTCAAAGAATCCTTTCAGAATTCACATCCGACTACTATGCACTTCAAATAGATGTCAGGAAGCCAGCAGGGTTGGCCAAGCCTACTAGAGCCGTGTGTTATACGAAAGAGAACCTCTCTGGGTTCCTGGAACTAAAGCAAATAAGGAAAAATAAGAGTAGGTTTTAGTCAGCAAAAGTCTGACACATCTTCCCTCTCCACCCTAGAGCGGGAGAAATCATTGGATGATTTTCCACTTAAAAAGGAATCTCAAAAATCTTTAATTCACTTCCAAGCATCATTACTTTCTTCATTGCCTTCTAAATCATCATTTTACTCACCTAAATCAATCACCCGTTAAATCTATTACTGCATTCCCATAGCAACATTCTTTGTACCATAGTAACTCATACTCTCGCCCTATACATTACCGTTCTACTCTCGAACCATCTATCTCCGTTCCAAAAGTAACGGTGAACCTCTTAATTACTCGCTAAATGGCGCCTCAAATAAATCTTAGTAATGTTCCTTTAAAAAATTAAGTCTTAGATGAATTGAGTTCGAGATAAATAATGTTCGTTTAGGAAAATTGAGTGAAAGTAAACTTATATTCAATTATATGGACTGTAAATGGTTGTATTTATTGTGATAGAGTGCTAGGTTGTAATTTTTTTTATGATTTGGTTAGATTTAGTCGGGTTTTTTGGATTTATGAAGTGAAAACGTATTAGTAGTAACTCATAGGTTGATTTGTTAATAATTGAATCGATTTAAAGAATTAGAACTTTTTCCGCTTCTCGAGATAGTATGATTTCACTAGTTTTTTTATAATTCACACGAAACACTTTTACGAAAATCATATTAGAGTGCGTCTAATGAAAGCGCGACCTGCAGTTTTTTTTTTTAATTTAATTGGCAACATAAAAAAATGTAGGGTGTCAAAACATGATTCTCCTACTAGTTAGTAATACCCCATACACATTTTTGTATTTAACGCACTTTCATTAGACGGACTACAGAAATTAGTAAAAGCAGCGTATTCGATGAATTAGGGGCCCAATAGGGCCGAAGTCTACTGATACTGTTCAATATTGAATCTTGGAACGATCCAAAAATTCATCTAATAACAAAAGATATTTCCACAGGCTGCAAGTCCATCAGAATAATACGAGAAGAAGGACAGATGTCAATTGATAAGAACGCAATAAGGAAGTCAAGGAAATGAGATGAACTTCAAATGACTTGTGTTAATTTCTGCCCTGTCTTTTCGATTCTTATCCTTTATCATTGAGGAAATTATTTAATGGATCAGTGCGTTTTTTTTGGTAGAATTTGGGTGCGGTTGTTTTCACGAAGTAGGTTCTCGTACAAACAAAATAAACATATTATAACTGTATACCTAGAAATTCAAAATAAAAATGTGTCCAAACGCGCAGAAAAAGAACTCACTGAGCAGCAATAGCATAAAAAATCCATGCGTTCTGGCCAATTTTCCCATCGATGACAATGGGAAAATTGGCCAGAACGCTGACAGCATTGCCACTTTAGATTGCAATGAAAGCTTAGCTCTCTGGCCAGATATAATTGATTTATCTACTAAAGTTTAATTCGATACTCAAACAGTCAGTAACATACAGCAGCCAGCAGTTTTACTTTTTAAAATTTACAAGAAAACTTTCATATCACACTGAAGAAAAACAAATTGCTACAATTTTTAACTGCACCATATTTTTCTAGCAAAACTTCACATTTTTTTTGCATTTAGTTTAACGAGACGCGCAAAACGCGAGAATTTTATGCCGTACAGTATAGAGTTTGTCGAAAAAGTACCAAAAAACACTTAAACTTGAGCGAGACCAAATATAAAATCCAATTAAACGGGCACAATATTTACTTTAGCCGACACAGGCATAACTATAAACGTGTAAGGGTGTGTCTTGATTTGAGCATGTTGGTAAACAATCGTGATTTTTTGCCTGGTTTTGCTGTGTGTAGGAAAATCTACTTGAAACTCTGAAAAGTACGAGTATGTACACTAAAAGTGTCGATCGGTGAGAAATAATTATTTTTGAAAATATGACGTACACTCGAACATGTATCCCAAACATTTTGACTCCAAATAACTGAAAATTCTTACGAGTATTACCGATAAGGTGTTGAAGTGGTACCTGAAATTCAGGAAATCTTTGTTTTTTTATTTATTAAAACTCCATGCAACAAAAAGGTAGGCGGACTGAATGCCGTAGGTATTCTCTACCAGTCAACCTAGGATGGAGAAGAGAGAATATGGCAGGTGCATAAAAAAAATGAATATTAAGAAAACAAGGATTGTAATATTTGCGCAGGCAGTTTTTTGTTGAAATAAGTCATAAAAAGCAAGCGTATGTCGCCATCAAACTGTAAAGTTTGGTTATAAAATTATGTACTTGTACAAAAACTAAATAATTCTTAGAGAAAGAAAAAAAGACGGACAGCGGAGTCATAGCAATAGAGTCCCCGTTTTTATCCTTTGGCAATGAAACCTAAAAACTCTCAAAAAAAAATTCAATTCGCGCCGAAATGGTTGTAACATCCCACCTCACTAGAACACACCCTAACCATCATACCGAAGTCATTAGGCATTCAATTAAGTAAAACGCATCGGTGTTTGCAGTACACTCGGCGCGGCTCGATATTTGTCGACGCTTCAGTGATGGCTTAGATTAGGACACCGTTGTTTGTAACAAGGAAACGATTATACGACAATTGTTGTTGTGCTGTTGCGAAAATCACGTTTGTTTTGGGTGAGTAAATGATTATGAGATGTTAGATTAGTATATTGCATAGAGTATGGATCAGAATGTTAGGCTGTGGAAAAGATGGATAGATAAAATCTGAATGTGGCACCAGTATCTGAAATCTTGAAAGGAGATCGTTTGTCTTTGTATGATCACGTGAACAAGAGAGATGAAACGCATGTTTTGCTAAAAGAGTAATGAGTATATATGTAGATGGATGGAGGCCAAAGAAACGATAGATGCTTTGTGTGAGGAGTAATATGAAAGAAAAGTAGTAATGTGGAGTTAGTGATAGTATATATAGTGATAGAAGGAGAAGAAGAAGATATGGGAGTGGTATATTGGGAAACGAAAAGGATTCTTTGAAAGAATCACTGCGGCCTTAAATTGGAACTCAAAGGTAACTGAAGGAATATGGGTGGGTTTTAGTCAGTACGAGTCTGATATTGCAGTCCAACCTGAGCGGGAAAACTTATTTGTGATATCTCAGCCTAAAAAACAAATAAGGTACCTAAGTAAAATGTATTTTGATTAAAGAAGACACAAAATTGTAACTTTGAACAACTTCTGAGTGTCGTTAATATTTAAATTACCCTTTTTCAGAAGGCAAAACTTGACGACAAATTACGACTTTTCACTCACTGGTCTAATCACTGCATCGGTGTTGTTATTTGTATTTTTTTTTAATGATGGTTCACTTTTTGAATTACTGAAATACTTTTCTGCTTTTAAATAAGTAAAGAAAATCTTCACAACATAATTTAAATCATGATCAGATTCTGAAAATATCAGTTTCTCACAATCTTCAAGTCACGCAGACGTAATAAGGTGCTATAGAGCCGAATCGTTGCATATAATAGAACGGGAACTACTCCTGCATCTCCTACATTGAATTGCATACATGTGTTAAATGCGGTACATTGCAATGGATTCTAAGGGAACTTCTACATTCAGCGACCTATTTAACAACATATTTTTTTTTAATTTATAACATAAACTAGTGTTTGACTGCAATCCCACCTGATGGTAAGCAGTGATACAATCGTTCATGGTGAGGCGCACTAGTTGTAATGAAAGAAAGTGGAGACTGTAGAGATATAGAATATTATTTTTTAACTTACTCGTAGTGTTCATTACCGTGCTACCCCAGTTAATGGGTTGTGGAGGTCTGGTAGGCAGACGCTCCTCGTAAAATACTGGTATTCAGCTAAATCCGGCTTGACTGGAAGCCGACCCCAATATAGTTGGGAAAAGGCTAGGTAGATGATGATGGTCATTCCAAGATTTTGGGCTACTTAATACTTGATCTTTGGTTATTCCTTTTCTGAAAAATTTTACATGTACTATAATTTGTTGAGACTCTTTCTTTCTTTACAGTATTTACTTGATTTTCACCAAATAGCCGTTGCTAATCCGAAGAGTAATCAGATTTTCTCTCTATTATATGTCATCTTAAAATATATATTTTTTAATAATTATATTATTATTGATAGGCTTGCGTAAACATTAATGATACAAGTTTGTCTTAAGTCAAGATTAATATATCTGTTCTAACATTGTAGAAAATGTTGCCGTTTTGGCTGAAACAAATATAACTTTACAGTGTACAAGCCTTTCTACTATAAGTGTCATTATTCTGAATCGATACACATAGAGCTTGCGAGCGTTGAATCAGACGGAACACGAGACGGGATGCATAATAATATGTTTAATGGAAAACGACACATTTTATATTCCTTTACAGATTGTAATACAAATGTTGTGTCGATAGACAGAATTTGCAATAGTACTTCATATATGTATCTACGATTTTTTTTTTATATACCTTGGCAAAACAACTGCATAATTGAAGTGTAACTGGGTAGGCCAAATCAGCCACATGAAACAAGAGAACTGGACAAAAATAGGCACAGATTGAATTGTGGAACATTAGGAAATTAACTAGGAGGCAATACGATAGGCCCAAATAAGACATAGTGAAAAATTTTATATAGTTAACACCTACCTAAAGAAGTGAGTTCATATTGTCCTAGATAGAAAAAAATGGGAAGAAAAGAGAAACGCTTTTGTCAAAGGGGCACCATCATCGGCAATGGGGAATATAATAATAATTATAAAAGGTAAAAGCATACTAACCACTCTAGAAAAAGGAAGGGCTAAATTGACTCTCATTAACCCAAACCACCACTTTGGCCAACCTCAGCAACTCAAACTACATCAAATTCCAACTATGGTGTTGCACATTGATCTTAAACCTATAAGTGGCTTTTAGATATTTCCACATAAGGATGCCATCTATTTATACTGAAGGACCACCCAGCACTACATAACCCAGTAAAATGTTAATCAGACAACGAAATATTACGACTGCACTCCAAATTGTTCATTCTTGCTCTTTAAACTCTCATTAATGACATGACAGATGCTGCCCTGATTACATCTGTAGGCGGTAGATCGACTTGCGATACTGACGTCGGATCCGAGTCATATCTGTCTGTGCTCAGTTGGTATTTGGAGTATTTTTACTGCAATACCGGTGGTGACTTGTGGGTTATTTTGTTATGGGTAGAAGTATAAGCTGTTGATTCTAACGATGCTGCTTAAAGGGATCATTGATAGATAATACACACTTTATTGTACACTACAAAAAAATTTGGTAATTTAAATCAATTGGGTCTAACAAAAGGCAGCCTTGTCGCGAAAAGCAATAACCTTTGATGGATGTACCAGAGAAGAAGAAAAGATATTTAAGTAATTCGTGGTGATATAAGAGTTTATCTGGAGGAAGAAATGCTACATTTTTAAATAATTCACGCGATGAATGTAATGAAATGAATGAAAGTACGTAACGTATTTATCAGTAGCGTAAAAATAAAACACTTTTAAACCAAGTAAACGAAATATCAATGTCAACCCTTAATGTAACACAAAACTCATTAACATTTCAACTTCAACTCCTACTAAAATAAACAGCTGACAGTTTTCAGTTGCCCCCACTGACATCAAAACAATGAACTTTATACCCAGTCCGTTTTACTTCCACAAAACCATCATCAACTTGTTGACAAAAAATATGCCAAAAAAGAGAGAAAGTCCTGCGCAGTGACATCTGCCATGTTGACTTCATGTTAAGTTGGAACGCGTCCAGAATCCGCGACAATTGTCGCGTCAAGTGGGACAATTGTCCTGGTTTTATTTTTAGGGGTATTCGTGGGCCGTTTACGGGAACTTATGTTGGTCGTAAAAATTTAGTGCTTGCTTAATTAGGGCGCTGAGTTAAGGATTGAGTTAGGGCAGGTGATATCATGTTTATTGTTGGGGGTGAAGACAAAACTGAATGGTTCGGAATCTCAATGTTGAAAGTAACTGTTATTTTTTCTGAGAAATATCACCCTTTTTCAGTAGTCTATACATACATATACGACGAGAATCTGAATGACTGAGATATCAACGCACAGCCAAAACTACTGGGACTAGAAACGTGAAATTTTGCACAAGATTTTATTTTAAAACATAGACGAACACTAAGAGATAATCTTTTAAAATTTAGTTTCCTAATGTGATGAAACGGGGGTCCAAAATTTGTACGGAGAAACCTACTTTCATGCGGGTGAAGCCGCTTGCAGAAGCTAGTGATCATTTAATCAAATTTTGAACTAAAAATAGAAATCAGTTTTATCTTAATTCAGGCAGTAACGCTTGAACAGGTGAATCACGGTGGCGTTTGCAGAGAGTGAAGCGTTTAGGTACTGCGCCATTCGAGTAATCGATATCTTACTAAACTATTCACAAGCTGCTAATAATGGAATCTTGCATTCTCTAGCTGTTCAGATCCCTAAACCTGATGGAGTTTACTAGCTTTGATTTATTTTGTAATATGGAAAATATTTATATAACATGGCTAAGTTTATTTGTAGAGGCATAATACCGGATATGATGTAACAGAAATGGGTGATCAAAGTTGTTTTAGACACTGGTTCAGCTCATAGCAGGTTCACAAAAAAAAATAATTTTCCGAATTTTACAGAATTAATATGGAGGTTTATTTTTATTTTTAGTTATCTATCATTTCCTTGAAGTAAGTTTATTCCTTTGAACAGTATAAATTTTCTATCAATCAATTTATTTTTTTGTTTATTAGGTACTTTTTCGAAACTTTATCACAAATTTATTTTATGCAATATTGTACGCGTATTTTACTTTAGTATGCGGAACAGAGTGTCCTTTGACCAGGCGAGTTTTGCTTGTTTCGGGCAACTATCCGATAGCTAATTTCAGGCTGTTGTATATGTTCTAATCGTGGGTAGAAATCTAATACCGTGGTGCAGGATTTTCTTTTGTGACGTCATAGATTTTGCTACAAGACTTTTAATATTTTTTTCATTAACTAATTCGCATGTTGTTTTTACTTATTTGTTAATCATATTTTGTTACTTAACAGCTCTTAAAATTGCATGTGCCAAACTTTCTTCTTTTCTTTCTGTCTGTCATGGGGGCCAAAAATCTGTAAATCTTCACATCACCCCGAAAACTTATCAAAATTATTAAAATTTACAGAATAAGTTTTATTATACAATGGAAAACTTATTTTCACCTATAGAGTGAAGTCGGTTAATAAAGCACTTATTTTGTAACAGATTTATAAGTATCGCAGTTGGTGTCTTAAATAAAAATAATTTCCCACTTTCACCATCACTTTAACCGAGATGTAACCAAGATAGCATTTTAATTGACTATGCACAGATAAGTCGTGTTATTGATGACTACCAATTTGCGGCCGTCGCAGCTTTAATTACGAACCTTAGGTGGCGTTGTGTGTATTTAATCTTGCTTCTTGGGAATGTGCGCAGATGCCCAATCTTAGGGACTAATCTAGTGATTCTGGGGATTGGAATGTTTATAGGTAGGATTCATATTACCCGTTTAGAACACGCGTATATTTCACAAACTGTTAAGTTAACGAGTGAACGTAATGTATGAGTATTTTGAACAGACCTACTATGTTGTATAAATTAAATATTTTTAATGTAACTACGGTTAATTTATTTGATTTCGGTTGCTAAACTAAAAACAACACACATTACACATTAATTACATACACACACACATTACACATTTATTTTAAAAATAAAGTTTAAAAACCACTTTCACACGTCAATTTTTTTTTTGTTAGTTTAAGCTAGATGAGGCCGATGTTTCCTAGCTGACTACCATTAGAAGAAACAGAAACAAACTCAAGATCCCAGTCTCTTTTAAAGTCCATATAGTAAATAAATAATGCACTTGAGAACCCTACAGATTAGAGTTTGGGATGGGCTTTTGAGAAAAATACCATACCAAGTGACAAGTGAAGAGTGGACCTGCCAAGTCGGTACAAACATTTGTCAGTGCTTGCAAAGTAGGCTGTAAAGTCCTAAATTTATAAGCCAAATTTTAATTTATGTAGTACACACAAAGTCTACTTAATTATTCAGGTTTTATAATTACTTACATAATTATGTATATGTATACACTATACATACTGTGTAAGTAACAATATAACATCCTGTAATCACTTATAAAACCCACTTAGTTTAAAACCCTTTCAAGTTTATTTACCCACTCACTATCTCCGCCACTATGACAAATTTAAAGCCATCAAGAAAATTTCTCAACGTTCAGACAATGGCACTATTGTCGACAATTTAGGTTAGGCAAGTTCACTCAACTCCGGCCCGTGCTCCCGCAGGATATACAATCCCTTCGTTATCTACTAAGTTATCTTTTTCGTGACCTACCGTATCTACTACACCACTTTATAC
The DNA here is from genome assembly GCA_030763345.1 of Mythimna separata. Lineage (NCBI taxonomy): Eukaryota > Metazoa > Arthropoda > Insecta > Lepidoptera > Noctuidae > Mythimna > Mythimna separata. The sequence continues at coordinate 4,876,850 of CM061171.1, read as the reverse complement.
TCTATCCATCACTACTTCAGTATCAACATCTTTATATTCGTTTACATTTAAAGCAGCAGTGGATGTGTCTACATCCGTTTCCACTTTATTTATGTTGGCTCTGTAGTGCATCAGTAACGCTATACCACGGAACCTCATGCGGTTTACACAGTAAACACAATATGAAGTGACTATTGACTATTCCTGTTCTCAAGCGTCGTTCGTCTTTTTAATTTTGCATTTTCTATATACAGGATAGGTTTCGGATTTCAAAAGCTTCTTTGAACTGTCTGGTTTTAACCTTTTATTATGAAATAATGAGAGCCCACGGGATCGTATTACCGCTCTTTATAATTTTGATTGACGTTTCATCGATGTTCGTATGCTTTTGGATTTCCTTGTTATTGAATATTTTAGGGTGAGTTAAGCCAATGCCATATTTTTTATATAAATTTATTTTGTTGTATATTTTATTTTAGTGTTTGAATTAATAAAAAAAAGTGTGTGTTTCTTTTATCTAAAACTACCAAATAAAATTTATGCTCATCTCCACATTTTTTTTTTGTCTAATTCTAAAGTTAACAATCTATAAAATAACAATAATGCCTTTTCAAAATCATGTTCATACAACTGGTCGACACGACATCACACTTTCCCTATAAAAAGATTTTAGATGCCGATTACATCGAAATTATCAATTTATAAACCATAAAATCGAAATCACTGGTTTTATCTATGAGATAAGCAAATAGGCGAAGTGTCGATGCCCGCGATCGTTGCAGATAAGCTATCTGATGAGGAAGTAGCGATCAGATAACGATCGTATGGTGTGTGGAAATTATTGATTTGTTGACGTTCTGATTTGATCGGAGTGGAATTGAAATGCCTGTCAGAAACTCTTTGGATTTGAGTCAGGCTTTTGATAAGGTTGATAATATGTAAATCATTAACTAATGGGTTCTCGTTTACATTCATAATTCTCTTCGTGATTTTATTTGTAGAAAGTAGATTTTGGTTTAAATTTTCTTGGTTTTTCTTTATGTAAAACTAGCTGTCCCCTGCGGTTTCACCCGCATTTTTCGTTACTGCTCCGCTCCCGTGGGTTGTAGCGTGATGATATATAGCCTATAGCATTCCTCGATAAATGGGCTATCTAAACCTGAAATAATTTTTCAAACCGGACCAGTAGTTCCAGAGATTACCCCCTACATACAAACTTACAAATTTTACTTCTTTATAATATTAGAATAGATTTTAGTTAACAATAAAGAATAAGAATAGATACCGTAAAATGGGGTGAATAGAAACGCAGGGGTGAATAGGAACGAAAATGGTTACTGGATTTTAACGTTATTTAACAGGTTTTTCCAGCATTTAATTACTCCTATTTATCCATTAATTGTAATAAAAGGCGATGCTTATACAGAAATGAAGATAAAATATTTAACCAAAGTAAAAATTAAAATCAAACTTTCGTTCCTATTCACCCCTGCGTTCCTATTCACCCCATTTTACCCGGTAAGTAAACAAATTGGTAGGTATACTTTTCCAAAATTTGGTACATTTTTATTTTGTGATATTTTGGTGTTGACAAGACGTTTTCCCCTTTTTTGATTGAATGATTTTTCCCTAGAAGGGTCTTTGATTGTACAATCCGTACACAAACCAGCTGCTATCGCCAAAGAATGTACATAACTTTACCATGCTCCCCTAGATACGGGAAATCTATGGAAACGTTCACAAAGAAAACAAAAGGTAACCTTAACCCTTTCACCGCAACCAAAATTGGACTTTTCCAAAAATCAACCCTTACCAACGTTGGGTCGACACTGTGGATTTTATTTATTCATGTAGGTACGTACGTGGGTATGTAAGACCGAATTGTGCATGTATTTTAAATGGATTAATTTGTGTCGCGCCCATGACCCGCATCACGGAAGGGTTACGAGCAAAATTAGGGACAAAATCGTTGACGTGGGTCATTTTGGCCCCATTATATTTTTTGGTCCATTTTCAACACTAAAAAAAGAATGATTTTGGGTACGATGACGGAATATTTTCACAAATTGATGGTCAGAGTGCTGTTAGGGGTAACAGCATATGCGAGGACCGTGTTCAGATGTCAATTCATGATTTAGGCACAATCAACCTATTTTTGGTTTGATTTGTTTAGATCACAGTTCAACAAAGTATAGTTCATCTTATTTATTTTAGCGCTGCATAATGCGCACGGGTCGCTGATCATCCAAGTTTATTTCTTCTCCGTAAATGTTGAAAAGCATCATTTTACACACGTGTAAATTTTATTGGCTCCATAACACCCTCGTCTGCGGCTCAGGTGAATTCCACCTCAATTTTGACAAACTTTCTTCACTTGTATCAATTTATTCTACATTCTATAAATTAATTCATAACTTTTATGACAGATATTTATGATCTATAAAAAAATATCTAAAAGGAAGAATAAAAACCCACAAAGTCCTCACCACAACCTGTCCCCAATCAACTCATAATAATATTTTACAGGAACACAACACTAAATTCTTTTCAACTAGAACATTTTTAGGGTTCCGTAGCCAATTGGCAAAAACGGAACCCTTATAGTTTCGCCATGTCTGTCCGTCCGTCCTCGCTTAATCTCTGTGACCGTTAGCTCTAGAAAACTGAAATTTGGTACCAATATGTATATCAATCACGCCGACAAAGTGCAAAAACAAAAATTGGAAAAAAATGTTTTATTAGGGTAGCCCCCCTACATGTAAAGTAAAAAGCGATTTTTTTTTAATTTCAACCCTTACGTGTGATATATTGTTGGATAGGTATTCAAAAATGAATAGGGATTTACTAAAATCATTTTTTTGATAATCGCTCCAAAAGTAAAAAACAATGTGGGGACACATTGTTTTTTACTTTTGGAGCGATTGCCCCCTCTAACTTTTGAACCATAAGTGTAGAAAATATGAAAAAAATCTGGAAAGAAGAGATTTATAAAGACTTTCTAGGAAAATTATTTTGAACTTGATGGGACGAACAGTTTTTGAAAAGTTGGGGACACTTATTGTGACGGATGGGAAACTACGGAACCCTACACTGAGCGTGTCCCGACACGCTCTTGGCCGGTTTTTTTTGAAGAATTCATAAATCATAATTATACCATGAACACACGTGCATACTATATATATTAATTAACTATATCCCTAGGGCATATTTCTATAGTAATTAGAGACACCCTCAGACGTAGAGGTTTGCATGTGTCTCCAATTACTCCTCATATTTTACGGCCGTGAGAAATTGATGGGGATTATTTTTGACTTATTAAGGAAACTGTTTTTTTTTTTTGGGCAAGTTATGTGAGAAGCTTGAAGATTTGAATTAAGGGTAGGAAGTAAGGAATGATGTTATAAAGTTTAAGGAATTAGTATTAATAATAATATATTTTATTCGTTTCATTGAAATCCACTCAGAAGTTTTTGCGTGAAAGAGTAACAAACATTCATATTATATCTCCCACTAATATTCTTACTAATATTGTAATTATAATATTAGTTAGATTATTTCATTGGAAGATATAGAATAGAAAGGATTAAACTTTATTTTACACCAAAAAGTAACAGTGCAGTACAGATATTTTATTAGATAGGCTATGGTTGTCATATATATATATGGGATAGGCTATGATAATAACTTTTGTCAAATAACACGTAGACGTGTATAGTCTTCTATTTTAGTGCAGGTAAACCCGATGATATCCACTGCTGGACATAGGCCTCCATCAAGCGTCGCTACAACGAACAGTCCTGTGCGTCTCGCATCCATCGGATTCCCGCGACTCTCGCCAGATATAAGTTAGTTCAATTATAAAACGCAAGCCCACCAAACTCATAACTTAGTAAGCTCGGTTTCCATATCTAAGTTAACAGCCCTCTAAGTTACTTCTTACGGCTCTCAAAGGATTAAACGAGATCTTAATAAGCTTATAAATATTTCAAGTAAACCTTACTTGAAATATTCTGACCTTTTAAAATCAAACTTATAAAAAATACTGCACAAATTCTGATTTTAATTTCACAAAGTAAGTATTTTCTAGTAGTCAGTCATCATCATCTGCCTAGCCTTTTCCCAACTATATTGGGGTCGGCTTCCAGTCAAGCCGGATTTAGCTGAATACCAGTATTTTACGAGGAGCGGCTGCCTACCAGAGCTCCACAACCCATTAACTGGGGTTACACGGTACTTCATGGCAAGACTGGAGTCAGATTTTACTGGCTTCTGACTATTCGTAACGACTGCCAAAGATCTACAAATGACAGCCAGGACCTATGGCTTAACGTGCTTTTCGAGGCACGGAGGAAACTCGTTATGTTAACCCTTAACTTGGCAAAGAAATAAAAATTGAATAACTGTTTTTTTTTTCAAATAATCTTATTTTATATGAACATAGAACGCAGCGAAAAATAATAAAAAAAATCAAAGCCTTTTGTTTCCTGAAATACCTTCCGTATCCTGTGAGATACATTGCCATGTTCGTAAGGAATGACTATCTCAGGTGAATGTATCCCCCAAGACACACTGCCAAAAACAGGTAATAATACAAATGGTATATAAAATAGTAATTTTTAATTGGTGAGATCGTTTAACAGGAAATAACTGATTGTGAAAAGTATAAAAACTATTTCTGCCAAGTACTCAGCATAATCTAACTCCTTAGTACTTAGTATATGACACAGTGGTTTGATTTTTGGTACATAGTTAGCACCTTCCTTCTGTTCCAAAAGTCGCGAAGTAGCTAAGCTGGTCACTGCAAATTTATTTAATTATTAGAAACAGGCACTTTTATTGGTTTTCATGAGGTTAGACCCTCTTCATTATTGTCCGTATGTTTCGTGGTGGTACTGAGGAGTAATAACAAGTTTTTGGCAATATTGTACCTGAATTTGAACCACTACCGATTTTTCTCTGTTATAAAATCCACATATTATATATACATATGTTTAACAGCAGTGATATCAACAATGGTAGGTACCAGTCTTGTCCCCTCAGTTCAGTTCTATAGAGAGCAATTAGAATATCAGCTCAATCAACACCGCCTATATGGGCGTTGTAACGTTTTATAATTTCAGGACAACGCATCGCTAACCTCATCTTTTTCTCCTTGTTTTTTTTTTGGATCGTTGATATAGGGTGGGCATCTACAAAGCTGCTTGCGGCAGTGACACATTTATTGTCTTACTGATATCAATTGTGTCAAATTTTGCGCGACTGGTAGAGTGAGTAGAGACGCTAGCAATGGTGATGCAGTGACCGCTTTTTGGACATCTATTACTTCATCGTCGGATAGCAGGTTGAGATTTTTCATCGACGATGGTAGTGGAGGCCATCAAGGTTATGATTTTTTGTCTACCCTATGTCGAATTGAAAATTGCCGGGTTTCATTTTCAGACTCCGTCGATGAATCGTTTTCTTTACGCTAGATTTTGGGCACAAAGCTTTCTGCCCCTTATAATGGAAGGCTGTACTCCGCCCTAAGATAAACAAGCTTAATTAACCACCATGCGAAGCGAAAATCAAAACGAGCATACGTTCCATAAAAAGACTAGAGACCAAAAACCAGATTTCAAATACTAGAGAATAAAAATATGCACAGATTTTGCCATATAATTTTTTAAAATCAATTTTGTCTCGACCGGGAATCGAACCCTGAACCTTTTGATTTATTTTAACATCATTACCACTACGCCACCATTAAAGTAATCAATACAAAATAATAACAATCAAAACACTACAAACATGGCAGTGTGCACTACAAGATACAGTACACCAAACCAAAAAAAAAACCAGTAAACATGGCAGTGTATCCTGTGAGATACATAACAGTTTGGCTCTAGTTTACTAAACCAAATATACAATTACGCATCAAAATTCATTCAATTGACACGTATATACTAATGTTCTTTACCGTGACATACACAGTTATTAGATTATTATGTAAAAACAATGTAAAATATGAATTATCTTAACTTTGTCGGGGGGTCCACTTTGAGTCGGTTCAGCATTTTGATTGTAATTGAAAAACGGTTGCGTCAAATTGACATGATATGACGTAAATGGGTTCAAAAACAGTTCCTTTCTTAAACAGTAGAAACATTTCGTTTTAAATAAGAATATTTTTCTTAGTATGATTTTTCAAAGTTGACTGTATCCTACAGTGCACACCGTCAAGAAAAGGGTTAAGATGGTCACCCATCCACAGACCAACCTCGGCAAGCGTTGCCTAACCTTGAAGATCGACCTGTGTGGCTATTATTATCTAGCCACGAGCTCCTCTTTTTTAATTTTCTAGTTTCTAATTTTCTAGTAGTCAGTATTTGAACTAAAAAAGAAATTATTATTATATCTATACTGTCCGTTGCTAGGTTGAGGCCTCTCTTCATACTTTCCATCGTTCCGGGCTTTGAGCCACTTCTTATCAATTCCTAAGGAAGACATTCAAGCCGTCCTCCTTTTTGGTCTGCCGCGACCCCGTCGTTGCGATTTCAAGCAACAAACAAGGTAGGTGCCCCTACCTTGTTTTTTACTGGCCTACCACTCTATCGACATGCGGCAAAAAGAAAAAAAAAACGATAACCCAAATAAAAAAATAAATAACGAAGTTTATAATCATTTTAAACTTCGAAGACTTCAAAGAGACATAAAAAACTCACATTTTCGAAATATTCCAGTAATTCACACTGTGAACGAAGCATTACCCGCAACTTCACGGGATGCACTAAAAAGCTGCCAATATGAAGTGTTCCACACTCAGAGAGATGCATTTGTTTTTCATTTTCGCGAAAAATTCGATTGACTTTCTGTGTTGCTTTGAAATTTTCGCTGAAATGAAATGGTTGAGTATTGACTAGGTTTGGCAACTCGATAAATGGTATTGCTTATTTGGTAATGGCACTTGTGTGTTCGCGAGGGTGTATGGTTTTACTGACGTGGATATTATGAATCGGAAAATTGGCAAAGCTTGAATTTTTGGTAATTAATTAACGAACAGAAATTAAAAAAGGTCCCACAGTTCTATTTTTGTGCAAGAGCTTTTATCAAAGTGCAGCCCATGCTTTTCAATTCATTTATGTTAGTAAAATAGTTTAACTGAATGGAATTTTTGTCTTTATTTATTTTTGGTCAACACCATTCACCATCAACGTTTGCATCGCTGCTTACCATCAGGTGGGAGCGCAGTCAAGCATAGTTTATATGAATTTAAAAAATCTAAATGTTAATGATTTTTGTGTGGATTATATTGGTACCTGAATTTTTTTTTTATTTGCTGTTTAATCTCTATGCCCATCTTCAAAACCACAAGAACACCAATTTTAGGAGATGATATATTATACCGTGTTTCTCCAATCTCTTGTTCCTTTTCCCCACATTACCCTTACATCGTACTCTTCACCACACTTCGCGGTTACGACTTTACCTTCGAAAAACTTCGACAAAAAGGAATGAAACATACAGTAATCGACAGAGTCGGTAGTAAATCTTGCGACCAATAAATGCTCAGCACCGGCGGCGAATCGAAAGGTGCTGCAATTAAATCCCACGAGATTAAATGGACTCCATCCATTTGTGGTCGTGGTGTTGACCGTGGGGAGAAGTGGGGAGCGGAATGCGTTTTGTGACTTTGTTGCACGGTAGCCGGTTTAATCAGACTTTAGAGTCGAAGTTTACGATGCTATGATATTTTAAGGTGACAATAAAATCTAGCGGTGTGTGATGTTTATGTTTAATCAGATGGAACAGAAGAGAAATACGGTCAAAGATTAATGTAGCGAATCTTATGTTCATTTTTTCTGAGTGGGAAATCAAAAGCCCGCTCGTGTATTTGTGGCCCTGGGATTCTCTTTCGCATAACCCCTCAGTAGGCTTCGACTCTGCTGCGGTTTTGCTGGCATCTCCTTGAGGCGCACGTAATACACTACGTGTCGTCGAGGAATTCTACTCAATCCTGACGCTTGTTGGACGGCAGGACGGTGAACTACCTATCGTTCACTGTCCGTAAGCCCACGACTAAGAATGTGATGTTCGCAGCAGCAGAATAAAACAGTAGGAAAACTAAGGTTGCCGACACAACCAGAAGAGTCGTTAATCTGAGTAAAATGCTCGACATTGTACCTCTGTACAAAGGGTCAATAGGTTTTAAAAGTTTTGTTGTGAAAACCATCGTTTAAAATGTTATTATATTCGAGCTCACAAGTAAAGAGCAAAGGAAAAAAGTGAGATTTGAGTCATCAATTATTTCTTTAACATTCTCCAGAATTATATTTGTATCATTTTAAAGCGGTTTCATAAAAACGCTGTCGCTTACATCTTACCCGACAGTCCCCAGCAATGTCCAATGGCTAAGTAATTAATGGTTTCATGTAACTTTCTTATGTGTAACGCTACTGGGGACACTGCACGATTGGTAGCAGATAAAGGATCTTCCAACTCTTCAACCTTCTTCAATTAAATTAAGGTAAAATAAGAAGTAAGGAGCTGAAGAGATTGAATCTGAGTTTTAGTCTGGTCTTCTTAATAGTGATGAGGTTCTGTAATTGAAAAGGACAACAGTGGCTGGATTTTTGTTTTTTGGGTTGGTTTTCTTTGTGGGAGAAATGGCAAGGGAAGTGTTATTAAAAGTAGAGGGTTTTTTGGGTCTCCAGTTTTGTGATAAAAATCTTTTATAGTCTGACTGTGTTATTTGTGGCTTTGGCTAGTAGTAATAATAATTTATCTTGGATTTTTTCGTACTGACGATCGTCCTAAATTTTTTTTTTGACAATATTATTTATTTTTAAACTAAAATTGGTATTTTTGATCGTTTATTTCTAAAGTGCCATGATTTTTAATCATGAGGTTCAGAAGAAATAGTCTACTATATTTCTTCTACACTTGCACAATGTACAAGGCCGGTCTATACGCAGCTGATCAATCCAGCAGTTTTAATTATATGTTCATCACTCTCAATTCTCTCTCTCAAGACTCTGCTATAAGTCCAATCAGTATTTTACTTCGGAAAACTGCCTAACTGACCTTCATAACCCAGTAACTGGATAATTGCATTGGTACCTATTTATAGCTTCTAACTTTCCGTAACTACTGTCAAAGTTCTACAAATGTCCTTAGGGACTAACGGCTTAGCTTGTATTCTGAGGTACGGGGTAATCTAGGTGTGTTTATGATGTTCACTCATTTACAAACTACGTTCTTTCAGAAGAAGCCCCACCATCTTATTACGTACCGTAGTGGTGCCTACTCAACCCAGATAGATTACCTGTTGGTGCGACGGTGCCACATTGGCAAGGTTACCAACTGCAAAGTCATCCCTGGCGAAAGCCTAACGGCTCAACACCGCCTTCTTGTCCTGGACTTTGCGGTCGTGCCAAGGAAGAAAGTTGTTGAGAAACGCGAACCCCGCACTAAGTGGTGGTTGCTTAATGGCTCTAAACAGTCGGACTTCATCGCGGAGGTCGAGCATCTTGCGGTGAGTGCTCCGCATGAGTCCGTTCAAGAGATCTGGAGTAGGATCCATTCAGCAATCACCACTGCGGGTAAGCGCGTCCTTGGCACTTCTCGTGGTGGCCGCGTCATAGACAAGGAAACGTGGTGGTGGGATGACGGGGTTCAGGAGGCGATTCGGAAGAAGAGGGGTTTATTTAAACAGTGGCAAGGGACCAACTCTCCGGAAGACAGGGAGGCATATGGAGCGGCTAAGCGCGCTTGTAAAAAAGCTGTAGCCAGAGCCCGCAGCAAAAGCCTGTCGCCCTTGTACGACAAGCTGGAAACTGCGGAGGGGCAGAAGCTTATTTTTAAGCTGGCGCGTGCCCGGGAAAAAGCTACACGGGACATTAGCAAATGTCTTTGTGTAAGGGACGCCCAGGGTAAGCTGCTCTATGATGCTCCTTCTGTTAAGGAGAGATGGTGTACATACTTCTCGGAGCTGTCTAATAAACAGCATCCCCACAACCTTCCTCCCGAGCCGCCTCCTAACCTCGGACTTATTTCCCCTATTTCCCCCGACGAAACCCGCATTGCTCTTCGCCACATGAAGAACCGGAAAGCGATTGGGCCTGACAATGTGCCAATTGAGGTGTGGAAGGCGATGGGCTCACATGGTGTGGACCTTCTGACTGATCTTTATAACCGCATCCTGACCACCAAGGAAATGCCAAACCAGTGGCGACTAAGCCTGATTATCCCGGTCCACAAAGGCAAAGGTAGCGTACAGGATTGCAGTAACTACCGCGGTATCAAGATCATGTGCCACACCATGAAGCTCTTCGAGCGCATCATTGACACAAGGCTCCGTAGCGAGTGCACTGTCTCTGAGTGTCAATATGGCTTTCGGGCGGGTAACAGCACCATGGACGCAGTGTTCGCCTTACGGACTCTGTCTGAGGCTTACAGAGAGAGAAGGAGAGCTCTGCATATGGCCTTTTTAGACCTGCAGAAGGCCTTCGACTGTATACCTCGGCAGGCTATCTGGTGGGCGCTCCGCTTCAAGGGTGTTCCCGAGGCCTGTATTGACATTATCAGAGATATGTACCGCGATTCCGTGTCCTTTGTCCGGACCGCTGTTGGCGAATCCAATGTCTTTCCAATATCTGTTGGCGTTCACCAAGGTTCGGCTCTAAGCCCGTTCTTGTTTAACGTTGTGCTTGATGTAGTTACGGCAAACATCCAGGATCAGCCTCCATGGCTAATGATGTATGCCGATGACATCGCCCTCGTTAACCAGAACAAAGCCCATCTTGAGCGCAGGGTCAACATTTGGAAAGACACGCTGGAAAACGGCGGTCTGAGACTAAATGTGGCGAAGACCGAGTACATGTCCTGTGGTGGCACGGATTCAAGTACTATCCGGATAGGGTCGGATTTGATCGCTAAGTCTGATAAGTTCCGGTACCTTGGATCCGTGCTGCACGAGTCTGGCAGCGTGGATGACGATGTCCAAGCACGTATAGGCGCGGCATGGGCAAAATGGCGCGAGGTAACGGGCGTTTTATGTGACCGTAAAATGCCTCCGAGGCTCAAAGGGCAGATATATAAATGCATCATACGGCCTGTCCTCCTGTACGGTGGCGAATGTTGGCCAGCACTAAGCAGACACACCCAGGAGCTTCGCGTCACGGAGATGAAGATGCTGAGGTGGATGAGCGGCGTAACGCGATCCGATCGCATACGCAACTCATTCATCCGAGGTAGTCTTGGTGTCCGTGACGTGGGGGAAAAACTGCAAGAGTGTCGTCTGCGATGGTATGGCCACATCATGCGCCGCCCTAGGGAGTACGTTGGTCGGAGATGCATGGATATGGCTGTCCTTGGGGCTAGGTCCCGTGGTCGCCCTCGCAAGCGCTGGCTGGACGTCGTCAAGTCCGACATGAGAGCCAATGGCCTCACTGAGAAGGATGTTAAAGATCGGGCAAAGTGGAGAATACTTAGTCGGAAGGCGGACCCTGGCAATGGCCGGGATTAACGCCAGGCAGAAGACTCATTTACAAACTAACCAGCGTTACTCGACCATCGCAGCTGTTATTATTTTGGCATCATCATCATCATTTATTATATCAGATATGTTTTGATCTTCAATGTTTTTAAAAGAAGGCGGTTCTAAAGTTGCATGTTTTATTCCGACCTTAATCAAAGTTAAACATCTACATTTTTAATTAATTAGCAAAAACAATATACACGCAAAAATAATGTTTCCTTGCCGTTTACATATTCATCATATTCGTAACATCGTCAAACAAACCGGCAATTAAAAAAACAAACAAAAACATTGAAAATTAAAAAGAGGCTTTTACATAGTTAACGCTTACATTAAACGGTCAGGCGGCATTTAGATTACTGTTATACCAAACTACTTTTTACCATCACCATCAACCTACCGCGTACAGAATAAAGTTTAATTTACTGTAATCCAAGTCCTTTTTTAAATTAGTAGTAACATAAACACAAATTAGCCGTCTTTTGCAGTTCCTTCGAACTCTACTCCTTACAACATAAAGTTTAAAATCCAATGTGTTATAACACAGTAATGTTGCACAACTTTAGCATAAATTAGCATGTGGCGAGTAAGGAGACAGGTCGTATCAATCACGATAAATACTATTTTGTAGTGACACTGGCCTCAGGGTTTCGTGCTGGATACCCCTTAACGAGTGGCTTGTGATTTTTAATGGCGTCGTGAAAGTGTGCGACAAATAACTACTTGTAAACGTAGATTGTACGGTGCAACTGTGGTATTTGCAACAGAAATGTTGACATGTTCTATTTTTGAATGGGAGCTGTCATTTCTGAAACTGACAATTCTGCATATTCTTGTACATTGTAGGTATCACATGTAATACTGGTACAATACACAAACAAGCACAATTTTCTTTTTCTGTATTTAATTTCAATAAAGATTAAGATTTTTATAATAATTACTTTTTTTGTTTTCAGATTTTCAGGTTCAATTTAAATATTATCTTTATCACTTATAAAATATCATTGTGTCTGAAACTAAAAGCCGTCCCCACCTGCGTGAAATTAGCACTTCCCGCCTTTATATTTTTTTATTACTAAGCTGTATTGGTTCTTAGCTTCAGACGGTTGATCGTGAAGGTTGACGCTTGGGGGAACCCTATGTTCAGCAGTGGACGTCTTTCGGGTAAAATAATGATGATAATGATGAGCGAGAAGGAGAAAAAACATACATTACATATAACACGTAAACATACGTACATACAAAATTTTGCATTTATAATACGATTTCAGTCATATTGTCTCAACTCAAAATAGGAAAGAAAATTTCAACTCTAACCCACTATCTCCATTACATGGAAACAAAGAGCTTTTCACTTTCCCATCGCCGTAGGAGGTACTAAACCACAGAACAGTTGAAAGAAGTTAGAATGGCCTTGTAGGCGGGGCAGGCGTGCCTCAATGTACGCCAAATTGTCATAGTTCAATTTTGGTTCAACCGAAATTTGATTGACACCGGTCGTCAATCGCGATCTTACTGTTATTGTGTATGAAGCTCCGTGAAAAATATCAGTTATGCCGACTTGCGCTATCGCAACGTGTCGTAAAAATTATCAAGTGTGTAGTGTAGCCCAAGAAGGGATTTCTTTTCACCGATTAGTCTAAAAACCTTTAAATACAATTGATATTTATAATTATAATGATAATATTATGGAATTTGTACATTATAACGATAAAATCGCAATGACATGCAAAATTATACATTGTGTGCAATTCATTGGTACAATCTTGTACTGAGTAAACAAGCGCGCAATGTAATGTGTTCATTGCGATATCACGTGTGGAGAACTATGTCTTGAATTTGACAACTTCACTCCATGGACATAGTGTTGTACCAAGTTGTAACTGTAACCATTATCGATCTATTAAAATAACTTGGTTTCTTGTAGCAGTTATTATTTTTTAAATATTTTATTATTAGTGCTATAATGTAGTGTAGTTAAAACGGTTTTGTTTCACCTATTCGTCCTCGAACAGAGTTTTAATACTAATCAATAGGTTAAGTATTTTTCATTCAATAGTATAAATTAGTGTCTTATTTGTAATTTTTCACGCAATTTCGTCCAGTTTAATACAAATAAAATTTGTTTTACTTTGTGGTCTATGGCCGCCATTTAAGAATGCCCGTGATTTTTGGCGTGATATATTTGAGCGAAGTTTGGCGGCTGTATTAATTAAATTGAATTATATACAACAAAAAACTAGTGCGCCTCACCATCAACGATTGCATCACTGCTTACCATCAGGTGAGATTGCAGTCAAGCACTGGTTTATGGTATGTAAAAAAAAAATACATAGAAAATGAATTTTATTCTATTGTCACTCTGAAAGACGTTAGGTATCATCAAAACTTTTTACGCAAGTATAAACATAAGACTAGGTAATATAATCAAAAGACTATATCTTAATTTTGATGTACGCATAAGAAAACAAATTTCATTTTTTACAGCTATGTTACAATTCTTTATACTAGTTTTACTGTTGTGTAATGTAATAGTTAGCTAAATTGTTTTTTCTCACAAATGTGTTGAAAAACGTCGTATGATACATGTGAGTAATTGGTGATGGCCGTTCTTGGCTCTCTTGTGGTATTCAACAGTATTGTATTCAACACACTTGTATTTTTAGCAAAAAATATGTTTATCTGTTAATATACTACCTATAGGCTATAACTTGTTTGACATAAAAAAGGAATGGTAATTGAGAGTTTGTTATGCTCACTCAAATGTCTCGGAGAGTGACCGGATCATTCCATTGCTTTAAAAAGGTTGAACAGAGTGTGCCTGAGCATGCGTCTTTTACTTTTTTTTAATTATTTATTTACATAATAAAAACCATAAAAGAGAGTAACCGAGATTACGGAGATACGGAGTCTTGCACGTTCTTCTCCATAGAAATCTACGCTTTGGAATATGTAATTAGCATCACTTCTCTGACTGAACAATTTTTTGATAAATAATTCAAAAGTAGGCGTAAGAGGTTTTTCGGAACCAAATGTTTTAATTTTATAGTTTTGTTTTATTTTATTTTTTATTCTTAATATAACACAATAAATCCATCGTATTGGTACACCACCTTAAATTATAACGATAACTAGTCGACAATATTATCCGTTATTTTTGAATTTCATCGATATGAATTATCGACCTTTTAGTCGCCCTAAATTGCTTTTTTGCATGTGTGATACAACCAATAGCAAAGTTGCGATCTACGTGTGCGTTGTCTACTAGTGTGCGTAATGCGCGTCCGTATAGGTTTCTTGCCTGTAGTGGAGTTAAAGAGTGGGAGACAAACGGCGACACGCGTTCCGATACAAATCAGGAACTATTTCCTTTCTAACTTCCTTTATATGTTCTGTGTACTAAACCGACACTTAAGAAATCCTAATCTCCTAATACAAATAACCTAATTAGGCTGTTATCTCACTAGAATGTGCTTCGCTATCAATTTCATTATCTCGAAAGCGTGGGACAGCATTCTTTGTGAACAGCCTAATCTTATTTATGGGGTGTTGATCAAGTGTTCAGATGTTTATCTTCAAACTACGGAGCGGGTTGCGCCATTCAAATATTTTGATCGTTTTTGAATGATGGTCACGATGGAGTTTGGAATGGGAGCTGAGTCTTGATTGGTATCTGAATTGATGTTATCTGTAAATGCTTTAGTTTCTTTTCGTTTGTTCTGCTTTGTATTTAATATTATGGCCGACACTGGACTTTAATGAGCGTTTTTGGGCATTGTTTTATTTACCACTCCCATTTGACGAAGCTTTACGTGATTATTTTTGTTATTTTTTCTGGGCTTGCGCTTAACCACTATGTCCTCTGATGGTTAACAATGATGTGGTAGACGGTGGAGTACGCTTGCATAGAAGAAATTGGTTCACTGTTTAATATCCTTAGGTTGTAGTTATCGTGCCTAATGCGAGTTGGTTTTACGTAAAAGCGATCGACACGTTTATGATATTCGGCGTTCCAATTGACCCGCTCGAAGCTCTTAATCCAAAGCCAAACACGGTTAACGTTTGAATCTTATTAACGTAAAAACAACTCGCACTCAGGTCTCAGGAAAAGCTCAGGTTCTCAAAATATTTGAATTTTCTTGATTTTTCATCATTAATCAAATGTCAAATGTGGACGTTCTAAAAAAATTAAATTGACAACATATTACACAGTCAGCTATGCAGGCATTTTTCTTTCTTTCTATCTCGCGCAGGCTTGTTACGCTTTTGCGTAAAGTACATCCACTTTCAAATTAATATTAAAATCATAGAATAGAATAAACTTTATTGTACACCAAAAAGTAACAGTACAGTTTATACAATAACTTAAATATATATTTGGCGGTCTTTTCGCTGACAGCGATATCTATATAAACGTTATTAAGTTACACAATTACATTGAAAAAAAGGGAAAAGAAAAGAATAGAGTTGGTGGAAGAAATATATCAACTAGAACCAGGATAGCATTACAAAGAGAGGAAATGTTCTTTAACTAGATTTTTAAAAGAAACTATTGGCTGGGCTTGCCTAATTGGTACCCACCTTAAAACGAACATGAGTCAAGATACCGCTGTTCTTTGCCTATTAATTGATTTGGGCAATCATTTAAACGAGACAGTAAAACCTAAGTTTATCGATTCCTTAGATAAAAGAGTTTGTCTTGATTGGTTACAGCTACTCATTAGGGATCCGTTAGGTTACTAGGTTTATTACCTATTTTATTACATTAGGAATAAATGCTGTGCTTGGTATTTCAAGGGGCTAGAAATGTAGGTGTGGGCTTGCGGATGGTGAGCAATGTCCGGCAGTCCGATAACCGAACCGAGCCCAAATCGTCGTCGGCGCATAGTGTTTGACGCGCGCCTCAAGGAGATGTTAGCAAAACCGCAGAGCCCCAGCAGAGTCGAAACCTACTGGGGTTCTGGGTTCGCTTCTGAAAAGAAAAATGGGACCTTGGATGCTTAAAAAAGCCTAGTCCTGGCTTTAAGGTATATCACTATTTATTATTCTTCTCATTTATTTTGTATTAAGTTGTTTTAGCGTTGTGTGTATAGAATAAGGTCTTCTGTCTATAGACAAGTAGCTTCATAGACGTAGTGTCGTTGTGTCGTTGCAGCTTACTAGACAAGTTAGCGTACAGTACTCGGCGAAAACAAATGCACATCGACAACAGTGTAAGTTGTTATTTTAAAAAGGTTCAAGAGCGAGTTGCAAATGCCACTGGAATTTCAATAAAACGTTTGAACAATAAATTAAACGAAATCAGTATGAAACATATTCTACTGATATTAGGTTCAGCACTCCAAAAAGCCGATTGTCTCTTTCCAAAGGTTGATGTGCAAAATTTATAGCCGGGTACTGTACACCAAGCGTACAATATCGAATACACGTCTAAGAAACTACACGTCTGTGGACAGTAGGCCTCTTTTTTATTATTGTCATAATGACATTTACTGTTTTCATAATTGACTACAAAGAAATAAACCGCTTGTTTATAGTTTTCTTTTGTCGTATTACCTAGAATAAAATACACATCAAATTGGACAGAAAAAAGAGTAACCTAAATCCGTCAAAAGGGTACAGAAAATAACTTTTTATTACTGAACAGAGAAAGATATTAAAATCAAGCTTGAATTTTATATGAATGGAACTGTAATAGTACTTGTTCATTAGAAGTAAGATGAGAGAAACTTTAGAGAAACTGTGTAGGTTACTTTATGAGAGACGGTAACGATGAAATAAACTGATATAAATGAAAGGCTGGTCAGTGGTCAGGTACTAGTTAGTAAATACTAAAATATACGATCTAGAGAAAGGTAGAGCTCATTGAAATAATGAGCTACGATCACAAAAATGTAGTATTATGGCTATTTTGTTGGACTTAGCATTTCAATTGAATGTGTAGATTAAATTGAGCACTTAATTCAATAAAAAGCTGCAAAAGGAGCCAAATCATTTGTTCCTGGGGTTTTCATACCCAGCTATTCCCGAAATATTTACCATGTCATCGATCCATATTCAGCATTTGCCAGTACGCGGTCGCTTCTCTCCAGCCTTTGCCTGATACATTGTAGAAGAAATGTCTCAAACCTTCTATGTATTGGGCATTCCATAATTATGGCGGTCAAACCCACTTTGAGGAGTGACTGGAGAGGCGCCAAGGCCAGGGTCACACTTTCCGCAAGACGCAGGTTTTCCCCGAACATGGTAAATTGAGAGGTTTCTGCATTGGATTTATACAGAAGAAATACCCGGGTGTCACTACTGTGTGCACCGCCTGGAAGACCCGGCTGAGCATACGTGAAGGTGTGCTCCACTTGGGCGGAGCACCGCCGAGTCCTCATAGAAGTGCTCCTCAAAAAAATGTCAGCAACGCCCAAAGTTTTCAGTACGGCTGATGCTCGCTATCGTAGACATGTGACATCCACCAAACCACACAGGACCAGCGCCATGGTGAATTACGGAAGTAGAAACTTTATAAGGATGTTTTATGCTTAAACATTAGTGTTAGAATTAAACACTTTTCAGTAAAATATAGCTAACTACTACAAAATGTGTACCAATACCATGGAATTGGCATAAAGAACTTACAGCATTTTACTCACATGTTTTTGTCTAACTGTACCGTTCAAATAAATATCTTCAGTTCCTTCTAGAAATTTGATCGTGTATACCACATGTACGATGATATCGATTCGGTATTCGACGTTCTACGAATGTCGGAATACTCGAGCGTTAAATCGCAGAGCTGTTTGAGAAGCGTGAGACTTGTTCCGACATCGGTGTCCGCCACTCTCTGAACAATTTAGTGATGTCCGTAGATACGAGTATATCGGTAGAATGGTTGGTTTATCTTGTACGTAAATTTTATGTTTGTATTTTGACCGTATTTCTAGCAGACAGCCTAAATTATATTCTTTTTTGTAACGAACATGAAATATTACGTATCATATCCTAGCCCTGTATTTTTTATTTACTTACCTATTTTATATTACCTACTGGGTAAGGTATCATTTATGAAATTAATTAATAATGAAAAACAAATAACATATTGCAGCTAAGGATTTGAAATGGTTGCCGGAATCTGTACGCCTACAACCTAGAGACCTTCAAGAGTGAACAGGTTACTTCTAGGCAAGCATGCTCCTTCGTCGACCACATCATCGTTTACCATCAGTTGAGATAGTGGTCAAACGCACACCAATTTTTTTTTTATTAGTAAGCTTTTTAGCATAGCAAACAGTTCTGTTTGTCATTCGATATTTTTCTAAAACAAAGACCACCAGAATATCGTCAACGATGCGTATTGTTTCACGCGCGCCTCATTGACATGTCAGAAAACTGTAGGGACCTAATAGAGTCGAAGCCTACTACTAGGCTCTGGTTTGAAAGAAAGAGGACTCTGGGACCCTGGAGTTGAGGCAAAGAAGGAACAGCAGTGGGTTTGGTAGAAGACTGACACTATATGGCGTATCCCGCTCCACCCAGCCAAGCCATATAGATGATTTCCCACCTAAGAAAAAAAAAACCATAAGTATCGACAATCTTCAACCGAGCGTACACATCCCGTGCCTAGCTGAAGAGTTAGCAGGATGTGTGACACGGCCTCTTGAGGTAATTGCCGCATTTCACACTGCACTCGCTTCTCGCCTTATTTTGATTGGAAAATGCGATATCGTCCGAAGTCACTTGTACGACAAATCATGAATATTTGAACGATTTTAATTTTATTATGTTTTTCTAATACCCATATTAAAGAAATTCGGTACCTAGGTTATTCTTGTCGTGACGGTTTTGGCAGAGACACTTGTATTGATGCTTACTTAACATGTTATAATGTCTCATCTTCCACCCTGCATCTCGTGCCCTGTTACTTGTTCACGTAGGAATTTAAAGACAGGATCATGACAGTATCAGTAGACTACATTGCCGTGGCCGAATACTGGGCCAGGCAAGGAATTTAACAGGTTTTGCCATCGACACTCTAAGAAGAAGAAGGTTACGTAATTTTTAGTATTAGGTATACGTATATTTCTTTAGTTTTTTTGTTTTTTGTATTTATTTTTCTTTGGTATTTGTTTGCCATGAGAACTGATATCACTCAGTGATATCAGAGTATATTGACTTATCATCACCAACGCTATCGTGTACATAATTTCCTGTTTCTTTATTTATTGTTACTGGAATAAATATCATATCATCATTATCATCATAAATTGGAAGATATTGGTCAACAACTTGACCTACGCTACTCATATTCAGAAAATTCTCTCTACCATCAAAATACCATTGAAACCAATAAATCATTACACATAAACGGTTTCCTTTACATTTTCCACGAAACACCAGAATACTCCCGCGACATCTAAGTCTGCGCTCGAATTTCTCGCGTGGTCGAACCTAATGAATTAGAAGTCGTAACGCTCGTACCTCGTGGCTCGTGGCAAATTGTCGTTGTAATTACAAACGTGTTAATTAAACATGTTTGCTAGTTCATTTCCTGCGTTTGACTTGTTTGGTTGAGAGTGAGTCACATGGCTAGTTTTGTGTTTTGTTTATTTTTGGTTATGTTATTTTGGTTTTGATTGATATTGAAATGAAGATTGCTGACTTGTAAGTTTCAGGTTTTAGTAGAAATTAGGGCTAGCTTAATTAAAACTACTGCATTCATCATTCTCATTTCAGCCGTAAGATATCCAATGCTGGACACTTATGGCTCTCACAAGCGACACCACATCGCCTGTACCGATGCTTCTTGCATTCATAAGACTTGAAGACTTAGGGACTGGCCTGTTGGTCTAGTAGTTAGTGACCCTGACTGCTATGCTGGAGGTCGTGGGTTCGATTCCCACCCAGGGCAAATGTTTGTGTGATGAGCACGATCATTTGTTCTGTGCCTGGGTGTAATTTATCTATAATATGTATTTATTTAGAAATATATAAGTATGTTTATCAGTTGTCTAGTATCCATAACACAAGCTCTGCTTAGCTTGGGACTAGATGACGTTGTGTGAAAGTTACAAAAAAAAAGTCTTATGACCATGGGTGGTCCTTACCAAGTTATCGGTCTACATTGTGGGAGGTTTCACAGTGACTTTGCTATGCATATTCATAACAACTTTAATGCTTACTTAATAGCAAGTTTATTGTGAGTTCATCAAATTACAAAGTCTAGGGTGGTTGGGTCTCCAGCCGCATGACACAGGCCCACATTGGACATGGCATGTTCGAGGGGTTTCTATATTGGATCCAGGTGGAAGAAACGCCCCGGTGTCACCGGTGTGTGCCAATCACCCAAAGGATACGGTAGACATTACTTGGCTTATCATGCACTCATCTGATAGGTAAGGTTTTAAGTGTCCACGTAGGCCCATGCGAAATAAAAACATTTTTGATATTGTGAGACCGTAGTAATTCGAGTCGTCGAGGGCTCGTAATAAGCCACGTCCACCTCAAAGAGATGTCAGTAAACCGTCAAAGCCAAAAAGGACTGGAATGGCCCTCGCGGACCACGGAGAATTTCTGGTTATGAAATCGATGGGCACAAAGGGCAACTGAAAGACACAGGTATTTTTATTCAGTAAAAATTTGACACGTCCTCTCCCTAGAACAGGAGTAGTTTATTGGATATTTTCCTTCCTCAAAAGAAAAAAAATGTATTAAACCTATATAAATTATAGATTTACCTGTCAATATTTTTAAATTGAAACAAACACAATCCTTTTCAAAACATTTCATTATGTAATCGACTGTAAATCATGTTTTTTTATCTTAATCCAATATTTTGCATTGCCTTACGAAAGCGCCCAGGTTTTCCTCAAAACCGAGGGAAAAAATACATCTTGAAGACTTTGTATCGAATTTCTTAAGAGATTACAAACTTAATAGCGATAGGAGACAACCGAAAATCTCCTTTATGCAGATGAAAACAAAGTGTTACTTGAATGAAGATTTAAATTAGTTTTACAATAGGGTGCCAGAAATATGGCGTTCGATGAATAGGAAATTAGATCGTGCAATGGGAATGAGATATTATAATAGATGGGATTTTCTTATTGCAATGGAAAAGTCTTTTTTTCTGTTTTTATCAATTCCGTTTTGTTTTCGATCGAACAAAGATTGCTACTTACGTGTTACTGGTGTGGTGAATTCAATAGGAAGAGATTTACTTGTTGCCAGAACTGACTTTATTTGAGAAGAAGATTTTCCATAAGCTTTAATTTTGGTCAATATCATATTTCTCTTCCTCATCATGATCATTTTAGGCAAGAACCGTCCACTGATGGACATAGGCATCCCCAAAGTGTCACCACAACGAGCGGTCCTGTAAGTTTCGCATTTTCATTCAGGTCTCATCAGGTCATAGGGCCACCTTGTTTCGACACGCCCTTCCAAAGCTGTGTTTTTCGGTGCACGATCGCTACTCAAGAACTTACCACTTACTTTAGTAAAATAAAACTCTCTTCTAGCGATTATGTTCTCTAATTTTTTTATTCCACCCAAAACATAATACACCTTTTCACTATTGTGGAGGAACCGCGAGAGAAAAATCGGATGGAATTGCGAGTTTGTTGTGCTGGTATTCACAAATCCTCGTCCAAAGCGCGTAGTTTTGCGTACGGATGGAACAAGTTTCTGTAGTCCTAGTGAAAAGGGATCAAAGTACAAATTGAACTTACACAGGAAACGCAAAAAACACTTCACGTGCTCCAAATTTAGTGTTTAAGCTCGTGTGATATTTAACCTATCACATACCCACAAACCCCGACTGGTCCTATGAGACCGCGCTGTTATTGTTTTACTATTGTGTCTCGTTTTGCGGGTATGTGATAGGTTAAACCGCTTGCAAGTTATAGCGGCTTCTATAGCATAGCAAAGCATAGCGTCAGCCTTATGGCGCATTTTCACTGGTCGTTAACTCGTTCGGTAAGTATACCGCATGCGGGGAGTCCCCGTATGCGGGATAACAACCAATGAAAGTAACATGTTCGTTATACCGTCTGCGGTTCCCCGAATGCGGGCCATTTGACACGCGTTCCAGTAATCTCTCGCACCCGGCATGCGGGCCCTATCGACTAATGAAAACGGTTCCCCGAATGCGGGCCCTGTGGCATGCGTTCCAGAAATCTCTCGCACCCCGCATGCGGGCCCTATCGACTAATGAAATTGCACCATTATAATGTTCCCACTGCTGGAACTCAGGCCTCCTCTCTAAAAGAGGAAATGGTTCGTAATCCCCCAAGTGGACCCAGTTCGTGGATGTCACGTTTCCTCGAAAAGAATAGAATAAACTTTACACCAAAAAGTAACGGTACAGTTTATACAGTAACTATTATTTTTTTGTAAAGGAAATAATTTTTAAGATCGTTACCATAAAACGAATAACTTAAAGGAATAAAACTGAATTATTTTTCCTCAGCGTTCTACATTATGTTAAATGTAAATTTACACAAGTGAAAAGGCCGCATTTTTATTGATTTTTATGATACAAGTAATACAAAGAAATATCATAATACATTCGTACAATTATGTCATATGTGTGTAAAATATAATGAATAAAAATTATCTTTAAGAATGACATTTTGCTCAATTTAAGTTAAAACCCAAGACTTTAACTGAATATCTGACCAAAGCTTGATCGACATCATCATCTATTTAGCCTTTTTCCCAACTATATTGGGGTCGGCTTCCAGTCAAGCCGGATTTAGTTGAATACCAGTATTTTACGAGGAGCGACTGCCTACCAGACCTCCACATCCCATTAACTGGGGTAACACGGTACTTCATGGCAAGACTGGAGTCAGATTTACTGGCTGGTTTTTTTTCCGTAACGTATGCCAAAGCTTTAGAAATCTTAATCGACATCATTTTACAAATTCATCTACAAAACTTTCAAGGTCAACTTCACTACATATATTTTGAAGTAAAAACAATCACAAAGTATTTCAAAAGGTAGGTACAATAAAAAACAATTTCTGAAAATAAAAGGCGCAAGAGAAATACAATATCCCACCGTTGTTTTTCAATTCGTCCCAGCTTTTCTATGCGAGTATTCTAATATTCTTTCTTGTTCAGTGAACCGGGCTTCCCCTACAGCGAATGGCTAAGGAATATATTTTTATGTCTACCCCGGACTAAGCAATAAAGGAAGATTAATATTTCGTATTAAGATTAGGAAGGCTCCTTATTTTGTTTGTATTTTATGTGTTTCCTATTAAATCGGTTTGGGTTGCGACTTTCTTTTTCTGAATACAAAGGATTTTGATTCTTTTGGTATTAAACAGGTTGATTTTTCAAATGTGGCATGTGTCGTAACGAAAATTATGTAGTAAGTATTCAACAAGGATTTTTTACGCACAAAAGTCATGACTTCCCGATGATGCACCGCTTTGTGGCTTACAAGGATAATGTGTATCACAAATTATGAATGTAACATAATTATAGATAATATGTTTATTGTATTAGCGAATAACTTATTTCATTATATACCATCGAAAAATGGATGAATTGGAAATTACAAACAGAAAACATATTTCACGATACTTTGACACAAGTTTCGGCTTTTTTTATAAAATCATCAATAGCCTTCTTTTGCTCTAGGGTAAAGTTAGATGGTGTGTCAACAGTTTACTGACTAAAACACTTCTGTCAAACATTCTTGCAGTATTGTTTTCCTTATTATTATAGTTAGGCTCGTGTTTGACCACAATCTCACATGATGGTTAGAGATGATGATGTGACTAACCCGAAGCCTTAATTGAATCGAAAGACTATTGTCACTATAAGCATAACAGCTTTGTTCTATAACTTTAGTAAAAATAAACATAATCACTACAAATGAATCACTCGACTTCGCACAGTAAGTTAGCCAAAAAAAGGTACGGTCAGAGGGAGCGAGGCAGTAAACTCCTAAATCCTATACAGGCGGGTAATCATTTAATTACGTGGCACCCGGAGTTAAGGAGTTCGCAGGGATCAGGCGAGCTTACAGTTTGTCGCATCAGCCAACTTTACTTATTATCCAAGAATTCCCCTTCTTGATTTTGGTTGAAATATCAGTACCTACAAAGGTTTTAATTGAAAGTCTGCCTAGCCTCCACAACTTTATTGGAGTCGATTTTCATTCTAACCGCATTCAGCAATTTTTTTGAGGTGAAATACATCATCCAATCACTTCTGACGCTTTAGCCTCGTAAGGCCTAACATAGGTTGATATACATTACGTAGAACGGATGGTCGATGGTGACGAAAGGTTCTGGAGTGGCGGCCACGTACCGGAAGACGCAGCCTTGGAAGACCTCCCACAAGGTGCACCGATGACCTGGTGAAATTCGCGGGAATCTGATGGTTGCGAGACGCACAGGACCGGTCGTTGTGGTGGCGCTTGGGGGAGGCCTATGTCCAGCAGTGGACACTTTTGGCTGAGATGATGATGATACATTACGACTTAATGTACTGAAAATAGTTGCAAATAGTTGCAGCCCAGAACCTAAGTGCAGTAAAATATTTTTCAAATGTAATGCTTTTGGAATATAAACACTATTACGTAATATATTAAGTCATCATTTAAAAAAGAGCACTACATACACCTTAACAGCTGATAAAACAACAAAGAAAAAAATGAATGCACACTAAAACAGAATAATTATAAAAAAATTACAAAATAATTTAATAATTAATTAGTTTAAAATGAGTTTGCACTTTTTATTTCATTTACAATTTGCGGTCGTATCTTCAAGGCTATACATAATATGTATGAAAAGTGCACATAATGTGCACCTTTGTAAATATAAATATAATAAAAGGAGAAAGTGACTGACTGGCATATCAACGCACAGATGAAACTACCGGGACTAGAAATGGGAAAATTTGCACAAGGCTTTTTTCATGATGTAGGCAAGACACTAAGAGGGTTCTAGGGGCGTCTAAGAAGGGTCGAAGTTTTTGAAAATTCTACTTCTAACTTTTAAGAGGGGTGAAAATGAGGAAATTTATTTGTATGCAAAATTTAATTCCTTGGTTCCATACACTTAAAACTTAGAATAGGCAGTAACCCAAGTAACTAAAAAAGGTTTTCGTTGTTCATTTTTCAAAACTACTCGTATAAAATAATTTGGAGGTGTTAAAGGTTGTATGGGGTTAATGAAAGGGTTAATGAAATTGAGACTTGGCACAAGTTCCAATGAAAATGAAATATAGACTGTCATTATTTATTGTCTATTATTATTAGTGTCTCAAAAATAACACAGGTTAAAGGGCGTTAACGTTTTATAAGAACATTAGCGAACCGCCCCGGCTTCGCACGGGTGTAAATTTATCAGTGTTAATTTATCATGCGTGTATTATACATATTATAAACCTTTCTCTTGAATCACTCTATTTATTAGAAAAAACCGCATCAAAATCCGTTGCGTAGTTTTAAAGATTTAAGCATACATAGGGTTATAGGGATTCGCGCGAACGAAGCCGCTGGCAAAATGATAGTATTCGAATAATTGGTTTGTAGGTACCAGTATTAGCTACTAGCAAATATTACAACACCTTGGCTGAATTACCTTTATTTGCGCAAGTGCTTGGCGTTTTTATGCCAATTGTTTTGTTTCCAAGAGAAATTTTTTACCTGTCTTTGGGGTAGTAACAAACCCGTAAGAAGATAATGAAACTCAAACTAAGATTGACATATTTTTTTTATAATATAGACTTGTGCTTGACTGGGATCCCAAAAGCGGTAAGCAGTGATGTGCAATCGTTGATGGTGAGGCCTACTAAGAATGGGCATAATTCACCACGCGGGTCCAGTGCGGATTGGTGGGTATCACATGTCTTCGAGTTCAAAGTTCTAGGATATCAGCGTTTCCATACGATGGTTCCTTACACCGTTTTGAGAACCGACGATTTTTATTATTATTGATAACATTTGAACACTATCTCACTTGATGGTAAGATGATGATAAAATAAATTACACAAAGTAATACCTGGATTGGTTTGAACCAATGACCCACAACTCAGTAAGTTGGGGCAATTACCATTAACCTATCACATACCCGCAAAACGAGACACAATAGTAAAACAATAACAGCGGTCTCATAGGACCGGTCGGGGATTCATGAACTAAAGTCTATTTTTTAATCTCTGAGACTAAAATTACATTACGTGGGTTGTGATTGTCATAACAAAAAAGAACTGGCATCATTACTATTGGAAATTTGACATTTGTCTGTGTCAAATTTGTATCAGGGTTTAAAAAACTGACTTTAGGCCACCACTGCTCTCAAAGTGTATCATACTCAGTACTAACTCTAACGCCAGACGATCAAAGAGGCAGTGATGAAAAATCTAGAACTAAATAAACCCCTAATTATCAAATACATTGCTCCTAAAAGCCATACGATTATATCAACAAAGTATTTACAATCATCTAACACGTACTAAAAATGAACACTGAAAACATACGTTTAACGGTACAGTGACAACGCGTCAACAGGGAATAACTTTTCAACTTTAAAACGCTTTTGGTTCCACAGAATCGTAATTTTGTCGTCAAATTAAAGAAGAGTCGTGGTTTTAATGGGATGCGATGGTGTGTGAAAGCACAGAATAGGTATGTGTAGAAGTGACACATCCGTTTAACCTCATCACTATAGAGATCACTATTGAATGTGTTTTGAGTGTTATAAACTAGTGTTTGACTGCGATTCCACCTGATGGTAAGCAGTGATGGAATCGTAGATGGTGAGGCGCACTAGTTTATAAGTGCCTATTCACTCTAGCCTTGAAGACATCCAAATTATAATCGAACGGGAAGACCGCAGCAGGCAAAAGTTTAGATTCAGGATTTGTAATGCGTGTGGTTTTTTTAAATGAAAAAATTCTGATAAAAATTCTGTACTTGTAAACAAGGGATTTTCCTTAAATCCTACTACTAGAACAGATGCTTGCTATTATCGCAGGCTACTGACTATTATGTTAGTACATTATAGATAGTACTATTGACTTTATGCTACACTTATATATTTAAACTACTATTCTGTTATGTGTGTTGCTGTTGTAGCGGAAATCCGATGTATGAGAGATGCACGGGGCGGTCGATGGCAACGCTTGGAGGGGCTTTCGTGTGTTTCGGTTGAGATGATGATGATGATACATAATAGACAGGAGTTAGTCAGTAGTCAAAGTAAACTAAATATGTAAACTTAAAATAAGGATTATAAAAAACTACTAAACAGTTCCGTCGAACAAACAAACATAAATACACAGCACATTTTTTACTAGATGACACTATATGTGTTTATTTATTGTGATCTGGGTAGTACAAATTCAGTGAGGGGTCTAAAGTTTGTATGGGAAATTTTTAAAACCGACTTTCCCGCAACTTTAGAATTTGATTAGAAGTGGTTTGTTAACATTAGATACATATACTTTTGTTATAGGATGGTTTCGGTGACAGCTGTCAGATTCATACAATGAAGCTATCTATCCTTTTCTCTCATCTTAAAGATGCATATTTCCGTCCTGCTGTCACCCAACTCATACTATGTAAAAAAGACTATAATAGTATGCAGTGAGTGACCATTTTAGCACCATCAGCGTACGTAATATTCTCTTCTATTTGTTTTCTTAATCTGTGGTAAATGTTACCGTCATTTCTATATTTGGTAAGTATTGTCGGAGATCAAAGGAGTTTCGAGTTTTTGTATTTTTGTGTGAGGCAATAATAAAATCTTGGATATTTTGTGCTTAGACAATATCCTACTATTATAAATACGATAGTTTGTGTTTATGGATGTTTGTTGCTCTGTTTGTTACTGGTTATGATGTTTGTCTCTTCATTCAAAATTCGAAATTTAATTAGCTTTGTAATACTCCCATTGCTGGGAATCAGCATAGCATTTCCAGGTCTTCGAAGCCTACTGCAGACATCAGTTTATTTCTGAATGGGAAACCCTAGAACGCGAAGGCAAAGAAGCAACATATTTATTTAAGTCAATAATCACATCTCATATAACTATGTTTGCAAAAGACATAATTTGAATTTAAGATGAAGATAAAAAGCATATACTTAATACACGGTCCGGACTAAGCGTCTTACCTCGTCGTATATACGTCTTCAAGGCTACAGTGAATAGACTCATATATTAAACTAGTGAGAGCAGTGGTGACTAAGTGGTAACTGCCCCGACTTAGACCGTTTCCACATTATCCGATCCGATATCGGTATCGGACTCCGATACGATATCGGAGTAAGTAAATTGTATGAAAAGCCGTGCTCCGATATCCGATATCGGGCCGGACAATATGAAAGACAGGTACATATTTCATACATTTTACTTACCCCGATATCGTATCGGCGTCCGATACCGATATCGGATCGGAAAATGTGAAAACGGTCTTACAAGTTGTAGGTCGCAGGTTCAAACCCAACCCGGCGCATTACTTTGTGTAATTTATTTCATCGCCGCTGCTCTCAAAATGGTGAAGAAAAAAATCGTGATGAAACCGGCATGTCCTAGAACCAACAATTCGAAGACATGTGACATCCACCAATCCGCATTGGGCTGCAGTGGGAACATTACAAGGCCGATAATGCTAATGCTAAACTTGTGCGCCTCACTAACAACGATTACATCACTGCTTACCATTGTGTAGGATCGCAGTCAAAGTACTAGTTTATAGAATAGAAAAAAAAAGCAAACACTAAGATACAGAATGTCTGGCCTAACCGTCACGGTACATACTCTTATGCGAACTTTTCTGTAAAAACCGAATTTGAATGCAGGAAATTAATTCAATATTATTTTGTGTTCCAAGAGTTGCTTGATATAAATATTGACAATACTTATTATTTCGAGTTAAAAATTGGTCAAGTGCGAGTCGGACTCGAGCATTGAGGTTTCCGTACCAACTTATCTATGAGAACAGTTCATTTCCCGAATCGAGACTTGAAGATTTATTCGAATTACATTTTTTTTTGTGACGAAACTACATATTATTATTTTGAGAACTTATTACATATTATTATTTTGAGAAATTATTTTGAGGTTACTGTAGGGTTCCGTTTTTCCTTTGAGGTTCGGAACCCATAAAATGATACGAGCTGAGAAGAAAATGGATGTTAATTAAAGTGTCATGCCAAATATTTTTAATTTTACATCGACAACACGAATCAATGCAGTAAATTTTGCTACTAATAGTGGCAGCGGTATTCTTTGCATATATACAGTATCAACGTATGATACCTATACACACATATAGTAGGTAAATAAAAATGAATTGCTAAATGTACGTGTACGTAAAATGAATATTTTATTACTCTTTAGAAACATTTTGTAAAAGGGATTAAATATTATTTTAATCTGTTAAACCGGGACTGTCTAGAAAACCTTTTAAATAACGACTACACTTTTTTATTTATGTACCTACAATATAATTTTTCATTCCTCTCTATCCATATTCGTTGTATGGAAATGTTAAAAAGCGGCTAAGTGACAGTCGAAAAAAAAGATTTTTGTACCGTAGGCTGCAAAATATATATTTTTTCTTTTGCAATAGCGTGAATGCAGATACACACTCTCAACTGTAAGCTTACAACTGATCATAAGATACAGCCCTCAGTCAGAGGACTGTAAATAAATAAAAATGTAATGTATAAGAAATATTATCAAATAGTCGATCTGAAGCCTGGAACGATCAAATTTTTACAAGTACTTTAATAGCGCCCAATCCGTGACACTATTTCCATACAACTACTGTTAAGCCTCTGAAAATATCTGGTTTTGCACAAAAAAATTATAAAAAAAGAATAGAATAGAAAAACATTTATTCGAGACAGACACAACACAACAATTACAAACATAAAGTAAATTAGAAAAAAAGAATTCCTACCACGTACCCGTATTCTACCCGTATCGAAAGGGTGACCACCTCAGCATTTGCTGGATGTCAGACACCCTGGCTGCAGCTGCTTTTCAATGGTACTGTGTGGTTTTTGGTGTGTTTTGTTGGTGTTAGTGTGTTTATATGAATTTGTTGTTGTGTTCTTCATGCTCATAAATTAAAAGGAGCAAAGAAAAGGGGAAAAAGTTTTGTGATATATACGAATGAGTGAAAGAAGTTACCGAATGCCAACTGAGCGTTCTCTCTTTAATGATGTATGTGTGTGTAGGGTTGCAGGAATCCGATGAATGCAAGACGCACAGGACCGGTCGCTGTGACGACGCTTGGGGGAGGCCTATGTCCAGCAGTGGACATTTTTCGGCTGAGATGATGATAAATCATGTAACCTTAATGCAACATTGCGCTAGATGAGACAACAAGCTTTTCAGTAATGCTTACGATGAAGATAATCTGATTACTAAGAACTCTTTTCTTTTATTTGGAAATCATTTAAAGATATCTCCCGCTCTAGGCGGAGCGATACTTGACTCTTTGTTAGACTTTTAGTGACAAAAACCAGGAGTGGGTCTTCCTTCTTAACCTTCAATTCAGGGCCCCGAGTTCTTTCCAAGGCCCTGGATTTCTGTCCAGCGGTGCTATTCTCTAAAAGTCATATTCATGGCGACGAGCTCGACGTCGAGACAACCTTCAAACAACGAACGAAAATGTATGAAGAACTGTCATTGTCAACTCACAATTGCAATTGACAATGACAGTTCTTCATACATTTGCTTGAATGACTTTTACAGCCGAAACCAATAACCTATCTATCACATATCGGAAATAGAAAAACAAATGATACCATACAAAAATTTACATGTTTTCTGTTGTTTCATTTGTTTTTCTATCTCCGATATATGATAGATAGGTTATTGGTTTCGGGCGTTAGAGAAAAGCATAGCAGGGCCCCAGAATTCTGCCCTCTTAAGTTATGGATAATGTTAACAATCAAATAAACATAGAAGTCCAACGCCTTCTTACAATCAATTTCCTTAATTTAAGAACATTTTTGACAAAAAACCTTGTTACTTCCGGGAAAAAAAACTTCCCCAGAGTAGGGATATCCGGGTCAATTGCTTCGGGCACTGTGAGTAAATAAATTAACCGCTATCGGATATCCGTACTTTTGGCCCCAACCCTAGAAATCGATGGCATATGGAAAAGGATTTATATGTAACATTTCTTTTCTGAAAAAGGTATACAGCTCGTAGATATATATAGTAGATTTACTAGCTTCTGCCAGCGGCTTCGCCCGCGTGTAGAGTTAGTTTAGTCTTAGCGTGATGATAAATATATAGCCTTCCTCGATAAATGGGCTATCTAAAACTGAAAGAATTTTTCAAATCGGACCAGTAGTTCCTGAGATTAGCGCGTTCAAACAAAAAACTCTTCAGCTTCATAATATTAATATAGATTTTTAATATGTATCGCGGATTGAATAAATAAAAAATCGGATTTGTTTGTTTGTATTTCGTAACATACTGCTGTCTCGGCAAACGTTGTTCTGCCGTATAAGAAGTTATCGAAGAAAAAAAAATGGATAGTGGATAAATACTAAAATTCGATAGTTAGTTCAACCTCTTTGAGCGTGTCCATGACAGCATAGGTACAAGCAGCACTGAGTTATTTATCTTGGTATTGCAGAAAAAGCTGAGTTAGGAGCCTCTTTGGCCTAGCTCATATTTTAATGTTATTTTTCTATATATAGATTGTGTGCGGAACGAATAAAATTTCTTTCTTCCTTTCTTTCTTTCTATTCGTTTTGTTCTTTCTTTTTTCAAGCACTAGATAAGTATAAGAATTCCAGAAAATCAGACAAGTGTCTTACTCTCACGGTTATACTCAGAGTCCAGCTAATGGTTCAATAAGCGTCCCTAATGTCCATAAAATTTAAGTATTGTCAAACCTTCACTGAAAAACTGTGTAAAATAATTGTCAATGCGACAATTTCTTAATAGATCGTTTAGAAGTTAAATAAATGATTAACGTTAATGAATTTCCCTGAGTGCCAGGATCAGAGCATTAATTCTCCTAAGTGCAAATTGTTAAGTATTTTTCTTAGTTTGAAAATAGATTGTAAAAATTTTGCCATGTAGAGCATGAAACGGACACTTCTCGTAGTAGCAAAACTACAGTTTTCAATATTATCTAAACTTTTAAAAAATTTTGGCGTGATTTCTGGAGTTAAATTTACGTTATATATCTTTTTCCTTGAGAAATATTATTGTTTAGCGTATAGGGTGATACTGCGTCCTTTGGGATGTAATTGTGGGAAATTCTATCGGTTGTAGTGAATTACTTGCGTGATTGACAGGAGGAGGACCAAAGTTTATTCGGTAGAAAAACAAGAAGAATTTCTGGATTTTTTTATTATGAGTAGGTTCGCGTTTGACCTGTATCTTACCTGATGGTAAGCAATGTTGTGGTCGACGACGGAGGATGCTTGTCTAGAAGTAACCTATTCACTCTAGCCATAAAGACTCCTAAGTTGTAGCCATCAGGAAACCAGATTTTTTGAATTATGAATTTTTCTGTTTACCTGATTTTTTATTTACAAAGCATCTGTAACTTCGTACAAGTTCGAGTTAAACTTTTATTTACTGATGCTTTGCTTTACTAATGCTTTGATTTTTTGCTTTGTCATACACATAATAAATCAAAATTGGACAAATGTTCCAATAGGTAGTAATGACCATTTTAATTATGCACATTTAAATAATTGCGGTTCAAAATATTTGTATACGAGTATATCACGGAAACCTTCTGTCATACTTCATTTTGTGCATGTATAAAATAAAACATTTTTGTCACGCTTTTCAATTAATAGAAAACCGGGCAAGTGCGAGTTGGATTCGCACACTGAAGGTTCCAAACCAACTTATGAAAACAGTTTAATTCCCAAATTGAGTCTCGAAGACTTTTTTGAATCACAAAAGTTGTGACGTAACTACAAATTTACAGTTTTTAGATTTATTCCTATACTTGTGCTATGACAGACTGCTATTTGTCAAATTAAAAATTCTAGGTCAATGGGAAACACCCTATGCGTTTTGATTTCCTTGAGATTGTCGAAACGTACGTTTTTTTGTTTTTTGGTAAACGGCCGTTTTCTTCGTAACATAGAAGTTTGATTTTTTCATAGTTTCAAGACAGATAGACAACAAAAGATCCTATAAAGGTTCCCTATTTTCTTTTCGAGGTACGGAACGCTAAAAAAAAATGAAAGAGACAAATACCACGATGACTACAATATTTACAGAATAAAAACGCAGTTTCATTATTTGTTGAAAGTCAATATTAAAAAAACGAACTACTATATAAAGAGCAGTAAAAAACTGCTTGTACAGAACTTGGCACATAATGTGGCTTGTAAGTATTGTGTTAGTGTCCTTGTGGGCAGGCTCCAGCTATGGGGTTCTTTACGATGCGTACACTGGTGAACCTGCTACAAAATGTCTATTGTCATATTATGCAAAAAACAACTTAACAAAGTGAGTATATTTTTTTAAATTTTAAATTTCACTTTTTTTAAGCACCTCAGAAGAAAATAAATTCGTCTATAAATTTAAACTATAACAAGTGGTGTTTCCTAAAAATAATTGTTTTTACTGCTGTCACGATAATGATTAATGCAATCTTACACGTAGTGTAATTAAAAAAAAACTAATCCCATCAGAATAGTCGATTATGTGACTAGGGGATAAAGCAGTGTCTTTAGGCTGAGGGCGTCAAGTTGAATTCCGAAGAAAACGAAGGTTGCTAAATTTTAATCCCGAACATTAGTAAGGGATTTATATAATTCACTCGCGAGCATTGCACGGGGAATATAGAAACCTGAGTGAAGTGAGGAATTCAAATCGCCCAAGACAGAGACAGCTTTATCCCTTGGATACTCTACTTTTTACGTTCTAAATTCAAATCATCTTATTATTCACCCATACTTCATTATCTCCCTAGACTCGCTTTAGGTGAAGGTTATGTGACATTAATACGGAAATATCGAGCAGGTGGTATAAAACATAATTATTTTTAGTTGAGCTTCTTAGGGGTCCTGAGGTGAGCTTTCCGATTAGTGACCAATGCTTGCACTGACTGGACAGGTTTACTCAAATCTAAGTTTCTTCCCACAAAAGGCCATCTCGTAGACTAATTTGTATGGTTTTCATGTGATTTGACTATTACTTTTTTTGTATGCACTTTATAAGAGACAGTGATCCCTGAGTTTATCTCAGCGTTTCTTCTTAGGGTATTCAGCTAGGAAACACCAACCTCAGCTAGTTCAAACTGACGAAAAAATAACGACTTGTAAAAGTGTTTTGAAAACCGATTTGCAAAATAAATATCTTTATCATTTTTTCAGTACATGCGCTATTGATGTTAAACCCTGCGATCCAAATGAATACAGTCGTGTCGACGGAACATGTAACAACCTTGAACATCCTGGAAAAGGAACTTATTTTGCACCATTAGTAAGGATAGAGAAGCCTCATTTCCACAACGGTATGAAGATTTTAAATATCATACCAAAAATAATAATACCCCAGTATTAAATGGGTTGTGGAGGTCTGGTAGGCAGCCGCTTCTCGTAAAATACTGATATTTAGCTAAATCCGGCTTGACTGGGAGCTCCAACATAGTTGGGAAAAGGCTAGGCAGATGATGTAGATGGTGACCAAAAATAATAATAAGAAAGCTAGGGTAGTATTACTGTTGCAACGACTGACTTAACAACGCACAGCTGAAACTACTTACGGCCGAAACCAATAACCTATCGATCTCCAGTTTTGGCATACTGGAGATTGTAAAACAAATGATACAATACAAAAATTATCATGTTTTCTGTTGTTTCATTTGTTTTTCTATCTCCGATATGTGACAGATAGGTTATTGGTTTCGGCTGTTAGTCTATGAATGCTTGTACAGATGTAAAGATTCAGAATCGTATTATCCCATTATATACATAGACATCATAATAATATTATCATAATATCTATGATTTTTACAGGTTACGAACAAAGGAAGGCTAAATCTGGCAAAGACCTGCCTCTGGCAAGAGAGGTTCGAGTTAAATGTTTGGGTGAAAAAGTGTCTAGCCATCCCCTTTACAATCACAATGTGCCCGGTTTTGGAATATACATGTTCAACGATATTGGATCAGTTCACGATATTGGCAAGTATTAATAAGGACTAATTTATTAACTTTAGAACCAAGTTTTTATAATTTGTCTGACTAAGAATTTGTGAGGCCACTACTTCTTTTCTAAACGGTCTAGTTTGATCCAGCTTAAGTTCGCTTACGTGTGGGATAGCCAAACAGGTATGATATTCTTTGGCTCACGTTAACAAACAAACTTGTTACAACAACTTGTTTTTCTTTTGTATATATGTGCTGTGGGTAAACCTAATAAAAAACCCTATTCTAACAATTAATACATGAATCCCCGACCGGTCTCATAGGACCGCGCTGTTATTGTCTTACTGTTGTGTCTCGTTTAGCGGGTATTGATAGGTTAACACACACAACAAAAATAAATTTTGCCCAATAGAACCGGCCGTTTTGAAATCATCCGCCGGTTTACGGACATACCTAAACCTATACATATGGCATTTTATTGACATTAACATTTTATTGTTTTTTTTTTTTTCTAGAAAACATGCTTTTGAACACAACCTATTGCTGTGAAAAGGAACACATGAATGATAGAGCGTGCACACCGAACATTGTCAAAGATGACGACCCTGTTTTTAGATACTCACCTATCCGTTGCATGAATAGCACCAGACCTCTCACTCACCAGGACTTTGGTTGTACCAGGGATAAAGTTCCTTCAATAGTACGTCTATTTATTCTTTAATGGAAACAATACGTAGCTCATAACTGTTGTCCTAATGAGGTTAGCAAAAGTAGCATTTGGTCAGAAGTAAAAAACCTGCCAAGTGCGAGTCTGACTCGCGCACCGAGGGTTCCGTACAAACCTGCAAGGTTTACAAAGTTCGTTCATTACGACAATCGAGTCGTAACTATGGTATTTTTATTGCAAAGTAAATTCATAACATAACAATGGGGAAAGATGGAGGAGCATAAATTTAAGACAAAGATCTCTTTATCTTTATATATTTTGTAATGTAACTAAAAATTTAAGGTTTTCGAAATTTTTCCTTTATGTGTGCTATAAAACGTTGCTTCATGCCAAATTTCAAGATTCTAGGTCGACTGGAAGTACCCTTTAGGTTTTGATTCCCTTGCGAGTACTTGCGAGTTTCAAAATATGCAGCTTAAATTGCTGTTTCTTTTGATTGCGTTGACATAGAAGTTTGATTTTGTTACAGCTTAAAGGTATTATAGACCTGAGTATTTGGTATGAATTTCAATTTAATACCTCTACGCGTTTATGAGGAAATGGGTAGTAAGTTTAAAATTATTTAAAAAAAAATATTTTGTGATGTAACTAAAAATTTATAGTTTTCGTAATTTTTCCTTTATCTATGCTATAAGACGTTGCTTCGTACCAAATTTCAAGATTCTGAGTTGACGGGAAGCACTCTGTAGGTTTTGATTCCCTTGCAAGTGTCGAAAATTTGCGGCATAAACGGCTGTATCTTTTGATTGCGTTGGCTTAGAAGTTTGATTTTTTCACAGCTTCAAGGGACAGTAGACCTGAGTAATTGATATAAATTTCAGCTTCATACCTCCACGCGTTCCTGAGAAAAAGGGTCTTGACAGACGGACGGACAGACGGACAACAAAGTGATCCTATAAGGGTTCCGTTTTTTCCTTTTGAGGTACGGAACCCTAAAAAGGACAAGATCAAGAAAGCATGGTTTTAAATTTTTTTTTGTAGCTTGATCTGATGTCTACTAGCTCTTTTCGACCAGTGGTGAGGACCACCGAGTGGTGGTCTTTTTAGTTCAGTCCTAGGTAGACATACAAAATCCTATTTTACTGCGTTTTCAAATGGACACAAAACACCGTGTCCATTATGTTTAGTCTCTCTAGTCTTCTATTCTTATAGTTTGAAATAGCATTTTGTAAATATGTTTATGTGGAAGTTGCATTTTTTAATCGCTACTTTTTTTTTCGTAGATTAAAAAAGCAACTACGTTCTTCGATCATTCTCAAATTTACAACGTCCATGGTAAAGGTGATAAGGTGATAAGATCATTTATAGACGGAAAGCTTCTAGTGGAAGAAGAAGATGGAAAACCTTTCCCTCCAAATGGACCTACCGCATTCTGTCCCAACAACAAGGCTCCGGAAGAAACCAGGTGCTTTGAAAACTGTGAGTATCCGTTTTATTTATATACGGTTAAAACTGTCGCCTAAAATACAATAAAGAATATATTCATAATTAAAAGTTTGCATACGGGTAAGCAGTTTTTTTGGATTGTTGCTTTACCGTCACAAGTGGTGAATAGAACTAAAACTGATTAGTTACATTTTGGTATTAATTTAAATTCTTGATTTATGAAAATTGGAGTATTTATTTAAATGCTGGGAAAATCTGTAAAACAACATAAAAATTCCCTACATTACATTCCTGTCTTTATTCACCCCTGCATTCCTATTGACTCCATTTAACTATCCTAAGTTAAAATAACATTTTTGTTTTCAGATGGCAACACTCTGTTACCAGTCGCGCTATATATTATTTGGTTCGTAAGACATCACAACTATATATGCGATAAGTTAAAAGAAGTGAATCCATGCTGGGACGACGAGAAGCTGTTTTATACGGCAAGAGATATTAACACCGCCTTCGCCAATCAAATGTACTTCCAAGAGTGGTATGAAACTCTTCAAGGTAAAATATCCTTATCGTAATTTAATTCATGAATCCCCGACCGGTCTCATTGGACCGCGCTGTTATTGTTTTACTAATGTGTCTCGTTTCGCGGGCGTTTGATAGGTAAATTTGTAAATGCAAACATTACGAGTATTAAATTTAAAAGTGTAGAAATTTTCTCTGCATATCGTTAATACTTAGGTTGTATGTAGAGGGACGCTATAATCATGGCGAATATGTAGCGGTGACCTTTAGGACTGGGCTTTAATTCAGGCCTTGGTCCAGAGTGAGGGCCTGAGGAATGGGCGGTGGTAGCTGGATATCCTCCCGCCCAGCCAGTGAGACCCCAACCTTGACTCTGCAGGTGTGGGTTTGCGGACGTTACGGCGAGCTACCGATTACTCGCCGTCCGCAAACCACGCCTACCGTAGTTGGAAATTGGGGTCGGGAAACAGTCGGCTGGGGCAATAGGGCCATGACCACTCCACTCGCGTGTGTCCGCCTCCCTCGCTAGCATTATTGCTCTGCAGAAGGAGGCGGCCGCCTGCCATACCTCTTCGCTCCGGACCATGGTCTTAACCAGGGACCGTCTCGAGAGATCGTTGCTACTGTTCGCCTCCACGAGGAAAATGTGGCAAAAGTCTAAAAATATAGAACATAATAAATTATCCAACTTATATCGGGAAATAATAAGAACAGTGTCTATAATTATACTCGTATAACTCATTGTTCTTAAGTATGTTTTGTTCATTGTTATTAAGTATGTCCTTACCAAAAATTGGTTTTCTCTCATATATTCACAAAACTAAATATTTTTAATATAAAAATACAATATGGTAGTTAAAGGTTACTGATTTGGAAAATTAATGATTCTATGTCACATCACCAGGTCGCAAGAATCTTATTAAGGCCGGTGTTATGACTAAAGAAAATGGATTCAGATGTCTTTATGATAAAAATCGCGATCCAGAAGTGACAATCGAATATACTTACGTCATCCGTTGGTTCCATCTTATGCAAGAAGAAAAAGCCAAGTAAGTGCATTATTATTATTAAAATGATTATTATGTTTCTAACTACAGTATTCTGAGCAGTGGTGGCCCAGTGGTAACTGACTTACAAGCTGTAGGTCGCGGGTTCGAACCCGGTCAGGCGCATTACTTTGTATAATTTATTTCATCACCACTGCTCTCAAAACGGTGAAGGAAAACGTCGTGAGGAAACCAGCATGTCCTACAACCAAAAATTCGAAGACATGGTGACATCCACCAATTCACAATGGGCCCGCGCGGTGGATTATGGCCCATTCCCTCTTCAAGAGAGGAGATGTGCAGCACTGGGAACATTATAAGGCCGATAATGCTAAAACTACAGTATTAATTTGAATTTGTTCGATCTCTCATTATCTTCTATTGTATCTCTAATTACGGTATCCGAAAGGTTAAATGGTTTATCTTTTAAAACATACTCGTGAAGTGAGTGTGCAAGTTTTGTGAAGGTTTTGTAAATAGAGGCTAATCGATTCGAATTCGCTGAAACTTCTCAAAAAAATTCTTTCATCATTCAAAAAATATTTTATGCAGATATCTGACTGCCTCGCTGGTTTCATGGTCAGTGCGACTGCTGATCATGGGGCCTTGGGTTCGATACCCTGGTTAGGCAAAAAGCGCTATTTTTATGTTTTCTATTAGAAATTATTCTGTAGCTGCCCGGAGTTTGGAAGTTGGAGTTATGATACCCTCGTGCCTTGGAAAGTACGTAAAACTATTCTCCCAATAGGGTCTGCACCTGGGCTCTCTCCGGTTGTGTCAGATTGCCATCCCATCATAATCATAAACCTTTGATCTTCTTCTTCTT
This sequence comes from Mythimna separata, assembly GCA_030763345.1. Classification (NCBI taxonomy): domain Eukaryota; kingdom Metazoa; phylum Arthropoda; class Insecta; order Lepidoptera; family Noctuidae; genus Mythimna; species Mythimna separata. The sequence continues at coordinate 4,836,742 of CM061171.1, read as the reverse complement.
CCTGCCCTTATCCCATATTATTTGGGGTCGGCGCAACGTGTTTTTTTCTTCGATTCGGTCCTGTCACCCGTCATGGTGACAGGACCGAATCATAAACCTTTGATCATGATCATTTATTTATTTGCAAACACGGGTAAAAATATACATTGATGATAAAAATACATCGATCATCATACATGATAATAGAAATATAAATCGATTTATGAGAGTAAAAGGAACAGAGAGTGCACACACTTGAGCACTATAATATCTCTTGCTTACTTGACTAATCTGTGTTGAGATTGACCATCGTCCACGAAATTCGGTCGGCAGGATTATTATACAGATAAAACATGGGCTGAATATAACACTAGCTTTCGCCCGCGACTTCGTCCGTCAGTCTTCCTCAATAAATGGGCTATCTAACGCTGAAAGAATTTTTCAGTAGTTTTTAACAAACAAACTCTTGAACTTTATAATATTAATATAGATGGTACAGAAAAGCCAAGGCTGGTGCTTAATGATACCATTAGTGAGTAAGTTGAAAACAATTATACTGTTTTCAACTTACTACTACATGCACTATGCAAAACATTTTCATTTAATACACATTTCTCTTTCTTATCAGGATGTATGACAAACAAGGAAACCATGTCGAAAACTTCCCTCTATTCAACACCACATTCAGAATGGGACTTATCGCCAAAAAGATCGAATCCTTTACAAAAAGCACGTTAGCTCCTTGTCATGCCGTTGATGGTACTGTCGCCTCTGATGTGAGTATTTTATTTGTCTTTATGATACTTTAAATAATTTATTGTAATCTACAAAGGTAAATAAAGGAGGTCGACGTAGGTAGTACATAAAGAAGAAAACCAAGTTTATCCTAAGAAAAAACTATCAATTAGAACTATGCACTAGCTTCTTACGTTTTTTAAGAATCTATGTAGAGAGAACTTATAGCAACGTGTTTCGTGTGAGTTTGCTGTTCACTTGCTTGTTTCATTCCAACAAATAATTATATTTATCTGTTTGAAATTGATACTGAAATCAAAATCTTTAAGCATGGTAGAATTTTAAATAGTTATATAAGTATCTTATTCGTAAATATTGGCAAAATGTTCGCACGCGTTATTATGTAATATTTTTAATGATTATTTGCAGTTGGCTAATCGTGGATTACCAGGAGTTCAAGAAGCATTAGACATCCCAGCTGGTGATTTGAACAAAGGCCGCAATTTCGGTGTGGCTCCTTACGTTAATTATATTTATCACTTCACAGGAATCAAAATAAAATCTTTCAAAGAATTAGCTCGGTTCATACAAGAAGAAGTAAGTATCCTTTTAAGGTTATAATACACCATTTCTCTGGGAACCTGTTTGTTAAATCTGACAATACGACATTTTATTTGTCTTAAGCCTTGTTGGAGGTACAAATCAATTCTGCTTCTGCTAGTGTTTCACCGACTTGATAGTAGAATAAAAAAAAAACCCTGGATAAAGAATAGATTAGCCAGTCAAGTAGGCATACCCGCGTGCCAAATTTCCTCCAAATCTATTCAGTTATTCGAGCCTGACTAAGTAAGAAACATACAAACATTCGGCTATCAAAGGTCGATATCATCACTTACTCGTAACGTTGACACGTATTCCAAAAGTGAGAAAAAGCGGGGATGATACGTAAAGTTAATTTATTATAGAAAAAAGTCAAGAAATGTTTTATCGCTAACCACTTAATGAGATTCTACTTCTTATTTTCAGTACATTGAAATATTGGAAGAACTATATGAAGACGTTGAAGACATAGATCTAATGGTTGGCTTGTGGTGCTCTAAAATGATGAAAGGAGGTCACATACCTGAACTTTTGGCTTATATCCTAAATGATGCTTGGTACAGATCAGTGAGCAGTAACAGACATTGGTATGAGTGTGATGAAAGACCCCATGCCTTTACTGAGGGTAAGTGTCTAATTACTTACTTAATTTTAGTGTATCTGTAAACTTAATCATTATATTATAGGCTTTCTCTCAGTCTGACTCTGGGTAGAGTAAAAGAGACTATAATAATTTTATACATAGCAACCCTCCCGTGTTTCTTCAGTTTTTTTTTTGCGTTCTAGTGTCACAGTAGCTCTTTCGAACAATCCCTTTGCCCTACAAGTATTTAGTTATGAATTTAGCTATCCGTATGTTTTTGTACCGCGCCTAAATCTCTTAACAGATTTTGACAAGTTAGGCATTGTTAGATTTGTATTCTTATTCTAGCTATCATGGAGACTAAGAAATACAAAATATTTCCCGAAAAATAAAAATATTAGAAATGTTTTGTGACACTTTTATGTTAAATTAAAAGTTTTAAATTAAATGGTAGTTGGGTTTTAGTTTGTAAAATCTTATATTATACTAATACTTTGGATCAAAAATTTATCCTGCGTTGCGTAGTAATATTTATGACCGTAACTAATAGCTCATTTACATCAGGTAGCTTTGACCGATTCGATTATAGCCCGTATTCGGTTACCGAAAACGGTCTGCGGCCATATACGTGCACTCATCGTTCTTGATTAACACGAGTGTACAGAGTTTGGGTGAATGCAATCATCGAATTCGATAAACCAATAACTTAAAACAAAAACCGATCCAGGTGTCCCGTAACTGAGTTTATTTAAACATATCAATTTAGTAAATTAATTCGGTTACACCGAAAGTGGTTACCGTATTCGGTAACCGACTTAAGGTAAAGGCGTATAAATTTCCAACTTCGACCGAGGAGCCGTTGCCGACTAGACATAACACGTAGGTACAACAGACATGCAAACTTTTGCCTTCATACTGTTACTATGTCAGCGTGATTACGTATACACTTAGTTGTGTTTTCTTCTTTTTCTTCTTCATAGAAAAAAATATTATTTACTATTAACTGCTGTCAGCGACTCCGTTGTCGTGAATGTAGAAAATTGTCCAATTGTTGGCGTGAATTGTGAGTGTAGATTTTTCTAGGACATGGTCAACTCTTGTGCCAGACTTTAAATCCTTTCAGCCAATTGAGCAAGAGACAATCATCAGTACATACAAACTTTCGTTTTTATAACATTAACTTGATGATAGTCTTCTCTTCTACCTGGCGTTAATCCCGGCCATTGCCAAGGTCCGTCTTCCGACTGAGTTTTCTCCACTTTGCCCGATCTTTAACATCCTTCTCAGTAAGGCCATTAGCTTATATTAACTGAACATAATATTAACAAGATGATAATAGTTACTACATATACGATTTAAGCCTAACTTTTTTTATGTAAATAATTTCAGCTCAACTTAAGGAGGTGAGGAAAGCAACCGTATCGGGTCTCCTGTGCACTGTTGGCGATGGCGTCCATGAAATGCCAAAAAAAGGCTTCCTAAAAATTTCGAAAAAGTAAGAAAGTTTTATCTACTACTTCAGATCATTACTACTTTGCCAAAGTAGGTGCAAACTAGAAATTTATTTTAGTTTGTCCATATCAGGTACTTAAATTAGAATGTTGAATGCCTGTTTATAATTTAATATTACCAATTTAGTCTCTTAGACATTTGAATATAATATACTGTCTAATTTTTGTTTATCCAAAATTGTGATAAAACAAATGAAGATATTAACACATAAAAAAGGATTGTTGAATTGAGGTTTCTGCTAGTAAAGAAGTAATACGGCCGTAAGGATCAGTTCACACCGAGACGCGACGCGACTCTACACATTGCTACATTATATGCGTAGAAAAAAAAAAAAAAAAAAAACATCGCACAAAGAAAACCGAGTTTACTTATCTCTATAAGGAACAAATCCAGGTTCCGAACTGCCACGGGAAAATATGACTTAACCACAGACTTAACAATACAGTTTGAGCATATTTTAATTAGTAGACTAACATTATTTTTAATTTCAGGAATCCAATGGTGTCTTGCAGTAGAATCCCGAAGATTAATTTCCGTGTCTGGGCCGATGATGCGTGTAAACCAAAAAAGCATCAAAAAAATGGAAAGAAACACAATAAACCATAAGTAAACCAAATTGGTCAGATAATTCACATACTACGCTAAAGTTAAAATAAAAATGTTTGTATGTAAAGTTTCTTACTCCGTAAAATCATTTTGAATGTTGTAAATCGATTTCGAATAAAGTTGCATCAATATCTTTTTATTTTATTTTAAACTAGCTTTTACCCGCGGCTTCGCTCCCGTCAAATGACTACCCTACATATCCTACGCTACCCTACCCTACCCTACACTACCCTACACTACCCTACACTACCCTACACTACCCTACACTACCCTACACTACCCTACACTACCCTACACTACACTACACTACCCTACACTACCCTACACTACCCTACACTACCCTACACTACCCTACACTACCCTACACTACCCTACACTACCCTACACTACCCTACACTACCCTACACTACCCTACACTACCCTACATTACCCTAAACTACCCTACCTACCCTACTTTACCTAACTTTTTTTTTTTTTTTTTCTCTCCGTAAGAACCATCATTGAACTTCAAGGAACATTTAAAAAAAAAAATCAGCCAAATCTGTCAAGCCGTTTTCATGTGATGTCATGACAACGAAAAACGGGTTTCATTTTTATATACAGGGTGTCCCAAAACTCAACGATAATCAGGGATCGGATGAAAGGCCAAGCTATACCAGTTCTGGGAAAAATACAAAATAAAATCCATATCACTCAGTTCAGCGATAATAGACATTTTTTTTAAAAAGTTGAAATTCGACACCCTTGGTCGCATTTTCAAGGATTGTGATCACCAATGTCACAATTTCGCTGCGATTTTTTCAATTTCGTAATCTTCATTAACGATGCTATTAATCGCAACTACAAATTATTGCAAAAAACATTGTTATTTTAATAAAATAAGTTAAGTTTTAGTGAGTCATGGTTCACAAAAATATTGTTCGTTAACTTTAACACTTCATATTGAAAAAAAATTGTACTACACTACCCTTGGCAAGTCATTTCAAAAGATGGCGCATTTAATCAAGATTTCAAAATGGTGCAACACTTTCCACTTTTCTTGCCATTACAAAAATTATTTCTTATTTTTTTCAAATTGAGCTCAATTTTGAACAACTCAACATTAGGAATTTTTGTTTCTAAAAGGAGATTGACAGGGTGTGGACCAAGTGCATTTTGTTCCTCAGCCCAATACTAACTAACTCTTCAAAATCTGCTCCAGGAGTCAAGAGAAAAAAAGAGTTATTCCAACCTAACCTAACCTAAGTTAGAAATCGTTTTAAGGAAGTTTGACCAAGTGCTGCCCAGAATGAACACCAAGTGCATTTTGTCCCTCAGGTCAATACTAAGAAGATAACCGAAGCGCTTTGAAATCTGCACCAGGAATCAAGAAAAAAAAAAGACTTTTTCCAACCTAACCTAACCTAAGTTAGAAATCTTTTTAAGGAATGTTGACCAAGTGCTGCCTAGAATGAACAACTTTTGCATTTTGTTCCTCAGGCCAGTACTAATCAGCAAACCGAAGCACTTCGAAATCTGTTCCAGGAGTCAAGAGAAAAAAAGAGTTTTTGCAACCTAACCTAAGTTAGAAATTGTTTTAAGGAATTTTGACCAAGTGCTGCCTAAAATGAAGATCTAGTGCATTTCATACCTCAGACCAATACTAAACAGCAAACCCAAGCGCTTCAAAATCTGCACCAGGATTCTTTCAACCTAACCTAACCTAAGTTATCGTTTTAAGGAAGTTTGACCAAGTGCTGCCCAGAATGAACACCAAATGCATTTTGTTCCTCAGGTCAATACTAAGAAGCAAACCGAAGCGCTTTGAAATCTGCACCAGGAATCAAGGAAAAAAAAAAGACTTTTTCTAACCTAACCTAACCTAAGTTAGAAATCTTATTAAGGAATTTTGACCAAGTGCTGCCTAGAATGAAGATCTAGTGCATTTCATACCTCAGACCAATACTAAACAGCAAACCCAAGCGCTTCAAAATCTGCACCAGGATTCTTTCAACCTAACCTAACCTAAGTTATCGTTTTAAGGAAGTTTGACCAAGTGCTGCTCAGAAGGAACACATTAGTGCATTTTATTTTTCAGGCCAATACTAATCAGCAAACCGAAGGCGCTTTAAAATCTGCTCTAGGAGTCAAGAGAAAAAAAATACTTTTTCCAACCTAACCTAACCTAAGTAAGAAATCTTTTTAAGGAATTTTGACCAAGTGCTGCTCAGAATGAACACATTAGTGCATTTTATTTTTCAAGCCAATACTAATCAGCAAACCGAAGGCGCTTTAAAATCTGCTCCAAGAGTCAAGAAAAAAAAATGACTTTTTCCAACCTAACCTAACCTAAGTAAGAAATCTTTTTAAGGAATTTTGACCAAGTGCTGCTCAGAATGAACACATTAGTGCATTTTATTTTTCAAGCCAATACTAATCAGCAAACCGAAGGCGCTTTAAAATCTGCTCCA